>OZ020611.1:232480048-233791056 GCA_963971575.1 Liopterus haemorrhoidalis
ACGTTTTCTACCGTTCTTGATGACCTAGGTCGCCCGGATTTTGATTTATCCAGCGTTGTACCAGTCTCTTCAAACTTTTTAACCCAATGTCGAATGAGAGGAATGCTTGGCGCATCATTTAAGTGGCGAAAACCTTGAATACTGCAGAATTTTCTACGCGCTACAGTCGCCGAATCACCGTTTTTGTAAAACTCTCGCACGAATAACGCGCGGTCTGCTCCCGAGAAACGCTCCATAGCGACTGAATTCCCAAGAGCCAGGCTACCGATTGACATAACCCCCGCGCCCCTCGGATACGTTGCGTTCACGCAGTAAGCTAAATAAATATAAAATTTCTTTTGAGACACCTTGTATTTTTTAGAGCATACAATGATTTCTTTAAACAGGAGGGATGTGTAACTTACAAAAAAAAAAATGTATATTATTAAGCTAATGTCAAATAATAAGCTGTTAAAGTTGGCAATATTATTAACTACAAATTTCATCCTTGATAACCTGATATATCCTAAGTATTCCGGGGTACTTGTTGAGTACCTCACGCTGTTGTCGATCGCGGTATATTTGTTCTGAGATGTTAAACCACAACGAAGCGAGACACGTGACGAAACAACGACAACTGACAAATGAAGTGAGAAAAGTGTTTTAAGAAATAAGACGTCATGTTTTTAATTTTATTTCTTAACGTTACATTGTATTTAAGGGCAGAGTGAAAAATGATGAGCGATGTTCATAAAAAAGGGACGTCATGCTAACAAATAGGTAAAAATTTGACGTGTTTTGTCGTTTTGAACTTTTGGTATTTTATAAATCACACGGTGGTTTTTTGTGGGGGAGATAAATTGGTTTTGGTGATGTAATAAATTGAGCCTTTTTATTTCTTTCTTATAAATCGTGGTGGGGTGCGGTAATATACTGAATATAAAGCATACAAGCTAGTACAATAGGTTCTATCATATCAATATAGAAGGGTAAACAAAAGAAATTCTAGCAAAAACTGCAGTTCTGAATTACTATCGTACCATACTTATGAATAAAAGATAGGTAGTGGAAGCAAGCTCGGAGTGCTCCAAGTCACTCTGCTTAACTCCACAGCGTTCGAGAAAAGAACTAAACGCGTTTCTTCGAGCGGTCTGGAGTTAAACAGAGTGACTCGGAACACTCCAAGCTTGCTTTCCGAACCCACTCACTAGTAACTAGTATGTGGAGGGTGTCCCGACATGTGAATATACGGCAGATTAATATGCAACACTTTAACATAGACAGATGAACATTTTAACACATGACAATGAACACTGTGACATATTATCGTAGCCACAGATGAACATAAGGCAATTGAACACACGGCATTTGATCTCACATTACATTTTTATTTTTATTAACAATGTTTGTAATTATTTTATGTGGTGTATATGTAAACGCTTTTCATTATTTTATTGATATTTTTGTTCCAATGTACCTATAATCGTTTACTAATAAACAAACTTATTAGAACGAAATCATTCTTTTTACCTACCGACCTCGAGATATACCGAAGTATAAGATTGTTTAAAATAACCAAAAAGTTCAAGATATACCAAGTTATCTCATAGATCGAAACAAAAATATAAAAAAATCTCAAAAATTCTTCTCAAACATTTTTCTCATAATTATTTGATTTTGAAAATCTATATATATAAATTTGAAAGTCTGTATTCTGTCGCTGACCAACCGCTGACTACTGCTGGCCAACCGCTGACCAATTGCTGACTAAACGATGACCAACCGATGACCAACCATTGATCAACCGCTGAACTTATATGCTAGGATAAATAAAAAATTAAAATTAAAATTAAATGTGAGAGAAAATGTCGTGTGAACAATTGACTTATGTTCATCTGTCGCTATAATAATATGTCAGTGTTCATTTGTCTGTGTTAAAATGTGTCTATGTTCATCTGTCGCATGTTAATCTGTCCATGTAAAAGTGTCGCATGTTAATCTGTCGTATGTTCAAATGTCGTGGAACCATGTGGAGATTTACTTCTTATTATTCCGTTTACTTCAGTTAGGCTTTTATTATTATTATGAATAGTTCATTCAATAAAAAAGTATGTTGAAATGGCCAATTGAACTGCAGAGAATATATGTATTCTTGTTACCATAAAAAGTATATGGCAGATTTGAAGATTTACATAATCCCATTATAATTTAGAGAGATATTTATTTATTATATTGGATAATTTATCCACTTACAGCTACTTCTATGGTTAGAAGACCGACAGCATATTTATATAATTTTACACAGAAGTAGAAATTGATAGAAATTTATTAATACAACGCTAAATGTCAGTGTTTTAATTTTAATTTGTTAATTAATGCTAATTAATTTCCAACTACAAATTTAAAGTTAATTTTATTTTATTATTTTGACATTTTAAATGCAGCAGAAAACTTTTGCACACACCTATAGTGTATCATATTATTTTTTTAAGATACCTAGGCATAGGTTTCTCGGAAGATGAAAAAATGGATGAAGAAATTATGGAAAGAGTATAGGCGCATCAGGAAGAATGTTCAACAACATAAAATTATCGTTCCTAACTAAAAAAGAAATACCAACCAACATCACGGTAGAGATCTTCGAAAAAGTAATGAGTGAAATACGTCTCAGTATTTTAGACCACAACAGAGATGTACAGGTCCAAAATAAGAAGCTCTGAAATGAGATATTTAAGGAAAATTGAAGATAAAACAATATTGGACAAAATAAGAAATGAAGTATTTAGAGAAAAACTAGACACAGTGCAAGCAGACAAAAAGCCAGTGGGGAATATAATAGAAGGACAGCTAATGGTTGGTTTATATACGGAACAAGAATAAGGAATAGGAAATAAGAATAGTACACAAGAATAAAAAATATTAAACCGTTTATATAGGACATAACATTTCGTCGCTGCGCCTGCGTACTTTTGTTAGCCTGTGTTTAACGTTTGTCACTTGACAGGTTCTTAAAACTTACAAGAAGAATAAATAAAAATAATAAAAATATTTTATTGTTGTTTACAACCCTCTGATCACAACTGAAAAACATCTGTTGAACAAACTTTATTACGGCAGACATTTTGATTGCTGTGCGCAGGCTTATCGTGTCTTATTCTTGAAATAAGAATGAAATGTTGAAAGTTACCAACTATTCTTATGTTTATGTTAAATTTCATTCCTACATAAACCGATATACGGCGCAGCCATGTTTTAACATCTTGTGTACTATTCTTATTTCCTATTCCTTATTCTTGTTCCGTATATAAACCAAGCATAAGATAGCTAGGACA
Organism: Liopterus haemorrhoidalis; assembly: GCA_963971575.1. Taxonomy (NCBI): domain Eukaryota; kingdom Metazoa; phylum Arthropoda; class Insecta; order Coleoptera; family Dytiscidae; genus Liopterus; species Liopterus haemorrhoidalis. The sequence continues at coordinate 232,483,360 of OZ020611.1, forward strand.
TATACACAGAATGAGTGAAGACAAAATAGTAAAAAGAGTTTTTTTGAAACAGTGCAGAAAGTTAGACCAGGAAGACTCAGAAAAACCTGACATCAAGAAACAAAAGAAGCTGCAACGAAGAGAGGCATAAAGGGGGAGGAGATAAAAAAATATACAAAGGACAGAACACGATGGAAAGAAGTATGGAGAACAGCACCAGAAAATAAGTAACTCGACTATAGCCTTACACCGCAAGGCAGAAAGGCTTCAGGATTAATTATAAGTTGTCCAGCGAAAGCTGAGCCAATTTCAAAGTTATAAATTCACTTTAAATTATTTGTTGTTTGAGATTCGTAAATCAAATTAATAGTTTCAGTTCAGAGTTTATATTACGAACGCCATTGAGTCTTCCGGTTCCAAACGACGGCCTGTAGAAGGTAGGAGAGCCCGCCGATCTGCAAAAAGATCTCCTTATGTTGGCCAATTTATAGGTAAGTTTTGAAGTTTATTTTCAACAACTGAATGAGGATTTTGTTCACATTCAATCGTTTTACTATATTACTAGATTTTATTAGATTTTACTAGATTACTAGAGTTACTAGATTACAAAATCTAGTTCCGCTTAAACCAAATAAACAGATTATACGTGAACTTCTGTTTAAAATGCATTAAATATCTCAAACGTTATTCAAAAACAACAAAATGACATAAAATTCTTAAAAAATTCCCCTTTAAAGCATCCCGGAAAATCTTGTTTACATCTAGCTTATATAAAATCACATTTTTCTTTATAAATCCCAATAATTTCCTTGGCGTATTCCATGGCATTCACCTGGAATTTTCCATCAAGAAAAATAAATACAAAGAAAAAAAAAACACATGAAATAAAATTCTTGATTCACTTTGCACTATTTCATTCATGCATATAAATATTTATGTACTATTTTATACTTAGGAAAGGTAAATGCGAATCAAGTGTAGTCATTTGTCTTGTTTACCAGACTGCCGTTACCATGGCAACCGGCCGTATACCTGAAACAAAATACTGCTTTCATGGCTTGTTCCATGTCACAAGTTTTGTATGTTTCCCGCATTGCACATACGTCATGTTGATATACTAGTTTTATCTATTCTATGTTGGTAACTTTTTGACAGTTTAAATTGGCTTATTTGATGTTATTTTCTGACGGAACTTTTTAATTTTTAACTATGGATTTAAATGTTAAATGTGTTTAATTAGTTTTTAAAAAGTTGTAATTTTTTTAGAGTGGTTGTTAGATAGTTTTATATGCATAATATGTTGATTTAAGGTCATATTAAATGGTAGCATAGTCCGCGGTACAGTGCGAAATATGGGTCAACATTTTTGACTAGTACTGCCAGAAAATGGCGGAGCAAAGGTAAGTATCAGGTATCAGGTTTTTAGTCTTATAAATGGAACGCCCTTACAACTTAGATTAACTTAGGTAAGGTAAGCATACTTAAGCATTGTGGTAAAAGGAACACGCCTATTATTTATCCTATAAAAGTAAATATACACATTTTTAGGATTTTGTAGGTATGACCACCAAAAAACCGAATGGTAGAAATTGTAGCCAAACGGCCAACATAGTAAGTTGATATTTGGTATACTTGTACAACTTTTTGACCCACATATAGGAAAAATACTAAGAGTTCAAAAAACGCATCCCGAGATAAATATAAACAATAGGGGATACGCATAAAATTTGTATTTCCTTAAAACTACATTATTTTGATATATTAATGTTAGTTATGTCACCTAACAAAACAAAAATTACATTTTAATTAATATTATAGCCAAATTTTTGAATTAAAATATTGTAAATTTGAAATAAGCCGAGTACGGAGCGAAGGTTGCCGAGTAAAACGACTGAGTATGACGTCAAACGATAGGGGTTTCACATCACAGATACAGCTACAACATAATCTTTACACGTGTGTGTATTGTATTGTTCGAGAGTTTTGTATTTGATTTAAGCAATTTTTCACGCATTTATTATTAAAATGGCAGATAAAGATTTTGTTAGGGCTCAGAGTGATAATTTACCCAACATTGATGCATTTATGCTCATGGAATATATGAAAAATAATGAATGCTACAGTGCTGAGGAAATACGTGGTGTCAAAGTAATTTTTATTTTATATTCTATAACTTTATGTAAACAAACGCTGCAACTCTGTAAAATGTAAATATTTATGTAATTTAGATGTCAGAATTTTACTACATTGTTTACATGAAGTTACAAAACGTTAGAGGCATAATTGAAATACTGCAATATAAGTTATCTATTTTAATATAAAATTTAATTCGGTAAACATGTATAAATTGTTTTTATAGAATTAAACTTTATTTTAACTAAAATCACTCTAACTTTACATAACCTATGAAAGTTATACAAACAAATAAGTTCACAACAGACTATGTACGCCGGTAAGCTAGTAGTGTCATACGTCAGTTAGAAGGGGTATGACGTCACACGTCGTTTTCGCGCGCTACATACATTTATGATTTTTTTAAGCCTTCAAATTACAAAAAAAAAAAAAACTTTTTTATGTTTACATGCAACAAGAGGAATATAATAAAAAATAAAAAAAAAATCATGCCTATCCCCTATTATGTATTTAATAAAAAATAAATATTTTTTTAAATTTTCAGTGGCATACCAAATGAAACTTCTTAATGCGTGTATCAATTTAACAATTTTTGGAAAACCAATGTTATTTTCGCCAAAAATATGTCGTAAAACTTTTGTTTCCACCCTATCTCCCAGAAGGGTTGATCTAAATATCTGAAAAAATCTCAATAATGTACATTGATAGTAACCGGAATAGTTCAACAGGAATTTTTGGTCAAATTAGTATTTCGAAAAATATAGATTATTTTGTGTAGTTGAAAAAAATAATTATTTAAAAAAAAAATTATTGTGTGGTATCAAAAGAAAGCTTTGAGACGTGGATTAAGAAACGAAAAGTAGTTTTTTCAAATTTGTTTCTTTTAACACGATTTTAGCAACAAATGTGCTAAAAAAGTTCTTGACCCGCACCCTTTTATCCAAAGAGGTTGAAATAAAAATTTGAAAAAATTATAGGTGATGTACATTGATCTGAGCCGGAAACGTACGAGACGAATTTTTTATCAGATTGCATTTTTGGAAAATATTTATACATCCAGCATTCTGTTATCTTCTTGCACTTATTAAATACCTACAAAACCCTGAAATGTGAGAACATTCACATAATTTTTTTTAATTTTAAGGTCAAACGGTTTTAAATAACAATTTAGATTTTTTTATTATTGTCTGTTTATTATTGAATTTAGTCTTGATCAAAATTGATATTTTATAGCTGAATATATTTTTTAAATGTAATATACAACTTTACTTTTTAAATAATTTTAAAACTTTAACATAATAAATAAAAATTAAATCGAATAATTAGCGATATGCTGTTTTGAATCTTACTTATTTATTTACTATAAACAAAAAATCAAAGTAATGTAGTAATTTATAAACATAAAATCCAATAATACAGTACAAAGTACACATTTAAATGGTAGGTGATATAAGAAGTAAATAATAATCACTACTCAACAAATTTGAACTTTTTGTCGAGTAAAATTAACTGTTCTGGAATAAATATGACCTATTGATGACGAAAATGTTGATTAAGAAATTTGTAGCAACCTCAGATTTAAAGTTATTCAATTTTCAAAACAGAATAAAACCATTTAATTAAAGTAAGGAACACAGGTTGAATACCACCGGTTTATTGTAATTTTTTTGTTTCGACATTTGTCATTTTTAGGGTTTTGTAGGTATGACCAAAAAACCCTTATACCGTCATTTTGTCGTCTGTCTGTCTGTCTGTCTGTCTGTCTGTCTGTCTGTCTGTCTGTCTGTCTGTCTGTCTGTCTGTCTGTCTGTCTGTCTGTCTGTTCGGTAAAAATTGTAGCCGAACGGCTAAACCTAGAGAGTTGAAATTTGGCATGCTTATACAACTCGTCGACCCGCACATAGGAAAAATACCAAAACATCTAAAAAACATATCCCCCTAAAAATATAAACAAATATGTGCTCATCGAAAAAAAAAATATTTTTTTTTAATTCTGAGTAGGGTATCAAATGAAAGCCCTTGGTACGTGGATTAACGATCCAATTTTTATTTTTCCAAAATAAATTATTTTGAAGCGATTTTTGCCAATATTGTGCAAAAAAAATTTTGTCCCACACCCTGTAGCCCAGATGGTTTAAACTAAAAATCTGAAAAAATTCTAAGTAATGTACATTGGTGTGAACCGGAATAGTTCAACAGGAATTTTTGATCAGATTATGTTTTTGGAAAAAAAAGCATTTTTTGTGTTTTTTTGCTAATAATGTTGACAACTTATAGTTATATAATACGCTAAACAGTAACGTGTTTCTTGGTGCTGTGGCTAAGATACTTGCGTTCTGTCCAAGAATTCGTAATCGGACTCATGTTCGAGTCCTACGTGAGGAGACAATATTATTTTTTATTTATTTTTTGCATTTTCATATTGTTTAAATTATTTTTTCAAAATATTAATTATATTTTGGCAATTGTTGCATTTAATTTTTAATAGCGTAAATTTAATAACCAGTGGAAATTGTTGAAATTATAATTTAATTATATATTTGAATGTACACGAAATCAAAGGGGAGGAGCTATGACTAAAAACAACCAATGGAAGCCATAGGCGCAATTTTCAAAATCTTAATGAACCTTGATATATAAAAAAAAAAAATACTGCACATCTTTAAAAACTTAAATAATGGTAATAGGCATTCGAATTAAAATTCATAAAAAAATTTTGTCATAAAATTTGTTTTGGCACCCCAAATAATCATCATTCACTTACTAAATACCTGCAAAACCCTGAAATGTGTGAAAATTCACACATCACATCAATTTTTAGACACTTGCGGCAGAAAGTGAGGTAATTTAAGTACTAGTTCTTAAAAGTGAAGCATCTCAAAACAGAAAAAACATTTGAAATGTTATTTTTTCATAACAGTTGTAAAAAATAGCATATTATACAACGAGCATGGAATGACTATTCCATACAAGTTTCGTACTATGCTTTCTCCACGACTATAACTTATTTAATTTTTATTCAGTTCCCTTTAAAACTAATAATTTGACAGTTGATTTCAACCTATTTACTAGGTTGCCTAGCAACGACCATGTACGTTGTCATACGGAATGTAAATTCAGTTAAAAGAACAATACTTGCGTCAACTGATTAACTGACCGACCAAGATCAACTCTATCAAAAAATATATATGCAAAATTAGACAACTTTAACTATATTATTTAATTTTAATCCGGTTTCCTTTACAAATTAACAATAGTTTATTATGTTGCCTAGCAACGAGCGGTCATTGTTGCTTGAACATGTTATGTAATGAGCTCAACCTGCTACGTAATGAGCTTATTACGTAACAGGCCAGCGGTGTGTAATTAAAATGAGTGAGGAATGTGCTACATTTACTTATCCCTTACGCCTGTAATGAACGAATATCTATTAGTCGTGGAAAAAATAATTTACATGTTTGTAGCATTATATTAAAATATAAAATACACATTTTGTGAAATAAGATAGAAAAATAAATTTCAACGTTTCTATTTAAAATGCAATGTCAAATCCAGATATTATTAAGAAATATGCGCTTCGCTGCATAAAAATATAATTCATGTAACAATTGTTGACATATTTAACTTTAACATGCCAACCTACAGAAATCTGAAGAAAATTCAACGTCATTCATCAAAAATTTAATTTAAGAAAATTTAAATTCACAAATTACGAAAAACAAGTAAGATAATTAAAATCAAAATTCATTTTGTTGAATATTTAACATTGCATTAGGATATTTACTTGGAACAATGTTGATTTTCTCCCGAATTTCTCAGTTTCTATCCTTTTCTGTCTACTCCGGGATCTCTATAAATAAAGGCGAAGCTCCGGAATACTCCAGTTCCGGTAAAGAACGCCGGAACTTCAGTTGCGAGTGTGTAAAAAGTTTTTATTTTTGACGCTGTTAAAGATGCGACATTAATTACCTCTAGAATGTAAAATTACTGACTCTTTTAATTTTTAAATATTTTTCTCAAGTACTTTTTGAATTGTGGTACTTACTCGAGTTTGGAATTTATTATTTAAACAGGGAAATCCCAGCACAAACAAATGGTAGAGGTATTTTATGTTTAACTAAGCAGCGATTATGGAATTTTGCTCGATGTTTTACTAATATTAGGTTACGTAATTTCTATCGTATTTTGTGCGCTGACACTTGAACTGAAATTACGATATTCTAAACACTCTATTTCTTGAAGATCTTTTTTTTTTTAGCACATGGATTCCCAACTTGTTGTGGGAGTGGTAATTTCAGAAATAAAATTTCATTATTATTTAAAATAAAATTATTCAATTAGTTAAAAAAATATTCAAATTATTCAAATATAAAAATTAATCTATTTTAAGATAAACATCCTCAAAGATCGTATATTATATGATTTGTTTGAAAGAACGTTATTGTTTATATCAAATAGCATGGTCAAATGTTTATACAGATGTTGATAGGCAACCATATATTTTCAGTGATATGGTCTTCGTAGTAATTAGAGTCAAAATTAATTATATGGGTTTATAAATTATTGGTAATAGAAATATGAGTCTTCAAGATAAGTTTATAAAAGGGTTTTGTTGTTAATGTGGAGAGCTGATTATTTTTTTACAACGACAAAAAATTAAGTTCAGAGATCAGATTATTAGTTAAAGAAAAAAGCTGAAAAAATCTTGTGCGAGACAAAAAGGAGTCATTAGTAAACCGTCACCGTGTACGGACGAACCTCCCAAGCATTTTTGGTAGAGAAACCCGGTAGCGTGTAGTGGGTAAACCAGAAGTAATCTGGAAGTGTTGAGAACAGTTTAATGAAATAAACGGGTTAAACACCGTGAGTGTTGTGAGGTGTTTAGCGGCTTCTGAGGTAATAACGGTGATTGTGAGGTTTTTGTGCTTGAGTGTCTCTCATGGGATTTTACAGCCAGCATTAAATTGTAAGTTCTAATGTATTTAATAACCTTCGATTCTAACTAAACATTAAACGTAGATTAAGTAAAATGCAGACTTTAATTCAAACACCCTTATTCCTCTAGAATCTAAGCAACCGACCGGCGGATTTGTTAGGTTTTCAGATTTGATACCGCTCGCAAGTCTTGGAATCCACTATGTGGAGGGCCTTTCAAAGTAAGTAGCATGAAGTACAATGAAATTATTAAATTCATTTAGCTAACCTTGACGTTTCGACCAGTCCTAGAAATGCCCCATATTGTGTTCCGCGGCACCTTAGGGTTTCGCTGATAAAATTCGGGGTTCCGTAATAAATGAAGTTTTTGAGTTATAATTAATAGTTCAAAACAGGGATCGACAACCTTTATAGCATCGCGGGCTGCAATCAGTAACAACATTTTTTTGCGGACCATATTAGTAATTTATATTTTTTTTATGATTTTTAGTTCTTATTTACGTCAGTTTACACGTATTTACGGTATAAATTTAGGCATAAATACGTCTTGTGAATAAAAAGCCTGAAACACCGCGGTAATAATGTGTTGGCTATGTGGGGAACCTCCGATTTATAATACGAGGGCTACCTTTTAAGTTTTTACAAAAACTAAGAAAGAATTTTTTTGAACAAACTATTTTATTGCTATCAGCATTGCCGGCCAGAGGGCAGTGCGAACGGTGCGACCGAACAAGGCCCCGCGCTTCGGAAGTGCCCCGTTTTTCTTTATTTATAAAATGACTAAATCGGTTCCTTTCATAGTTGCAGTTTACCTTTAACAAAATATGAAATGATTTGGACTTATTTCTACTAAATATGTATAAACAATGCAGCCAGTACCGACATTTGTGTTTTTAGACAATGCAATCGACAATGCAATTTTATCATTTAAAAAAAGATTCGAAATTTATCACCACCACGAAAATTTAATTGGTTTTTTCTACATTTCAGACACTATACAAAAGATGACTGAAGACGATCTGTTTAAATGTTGCAAAGATTTAAATTTGTGTTTAAAAGACGACATTGATTGTACAGATCTTTTTTATGAAATTAAAATGTGTCGTCGGGTATTGTCGCCTAGAAATACAATTTTAAAAATTTTAGAATATATTTACTGGAACAATTTATTTGAATTGTATCCCAATTTAACTGTTTTGAAAGTAATACTGACAATTCCAGTAACAGTTGCATTGGCAGAGAGATCGTTTTCAAAACTGAAAATAATAAATAATTATTTACGATCTTGTATAAGTCAGGAGCGATTCTCTTCATTGGCAATTTTGTCAATCGAGTCCGAGTTGGCAAGAAAACTAAATTATGACGAGATAATTAACAATTTTGCAATAAAACATGCCAGAAGGAATTATTAGTAATCATTACTGGTACGGCATTCAAGGACCTTGAAGGCCATAGCCGTCCCAATCGTCTTCCACCATTCCTTCCCATTTTGTGTTATTGTCCTCCCGTTGTGTGCACCGATAGACCGAGCATCCTGTGTTACACAATCAACCCACCTAAGCTTTGGTCTACCTCAATTCTACTACCTACTGGCACAATACGAAAATCTCTTTGTACATGGTTTATTTCATTGGCTCCAGTCCATCCTAGTCCATTTAATTAAACTTTTTTCTTCATACCGATTAAACCGTTTTAAATTATATCCGCATCTCAATAAGGCCCTTTTGCATACGGTCTAAAACGTTCTATGGGCATTTGGGTCGCGTCATGATTTCAGTACTGTTTTCAGAATGAGATTTCATAACAATAGGTTTTCTATGGGTAGTGGTCGTTATGAAATAGGTATTTATAGATCTTTTTAGCTATTTATATTATTTTGTTAAATTTTAATTATAATTAATCATAAATTATTAGTGTAACTAATATGTACAAATAATAAGTGCTATATTGCAAAATACAAATATTTTGAATGTTTTTTAGAAGAAGAAGGCCCTGCACGAGCATCTTACACCGGGCCCCGCTTTATCTCGGGCCGGCCCTGGCTATCAGTATCCATCGTTTCATGAAGTAACAACCAACAACACATTAGTAAGAAACGATGCGAATTATTGGTTTTCAACGAATAGATTAAGCCTGAATGAGACGAAAACCAAGCATTTATTATTTTCCCTACGGGAAAAGTAAGACCCTGTAAAATTTTTGGGTGTTACCATTGGCGTTAATCTCACCTGGGAAAGTCATATTGGACAGATCCCTCAGAAATTATGCAGATCGGTATACTTCATAAGAAACTTAAAATCCAATGTTTCTCGAAATGTTCTATTAACTGCTTATTACGCGCTGTTTGAATCCCATATCACGTAAGCGTTGCTGGCTTGGTGACATTCTACCCATACCCAGCGACTTATTCGCTTGCAGCGACAAGTTGTTAGAATTATTTGTGACCTAAAGTATAGACAGGACTGTCGAAAATATTTTAACATTTTAGGAGTGATGACATTCCCGATGAAATTTCACTGCCTGATTTACATGCACATAAATAAAAATGAGTTCAATAGCCAACAAAAACTCCATAGATATGAGACAAGGGGTAAACACTTAATTCGGCCGACATACTCTAGACTCAGCTGTACCAGATATTCAGTTAATTATTATTCCACCAAATTTTATAATATCTTGCCAGAAAATATTAAATGCTTGCCTCACAGCTCTTTCCGAAATACTTTAAAATCGGTTTTCACGGAAAATCCATAGTATTCGTTAGAAGAATTCCTGGATAACGATTTTAATAACTTATGTTAATGATATGTATATATATATTTGTCACATAGGTAATCCTAGGTCAGGATTACGACATCTAGACATTGTGACGGTCAGCTGTCTGATTAAAAACTATTCGTCAGCGTCTGACGTATGTGGCCTGATTAAGAAAATGCAGACCTCGCATTTTCATAATGAGGAAATATTTGTCATGACGAATGAATATTGGAACTGGGTTTATTTTCGTTACAAAAAGACCGGCAGTCACAAAATATGGAGGTAGTGGAACATAGCCAACTCCGCTGCACGTATTAGTCCAGAAGGTGACGACCACGACACTGACGCCAGATTCTTGTATCGAGGGTAAAGCCAAGCAAGTAGTGACCATGTGAGTGGGAGAAGGATTCTCCAGGCTCCTCGACTCCCGGATGGGTAGCCCCCGCCTCGGAGATAGGTCCAAGTCGATCCTGGCCAACAAGGGGTGCACCGAAGACTTCCCCAACTCCATGGACCAATTCAAACATATATTGTAAATGTGATATACATATTTAATAAATTTGTTATGTTGAAACCAGGAGTTGTGTCTCAATCAAACTACCCACGTGACAATATTTTTATTTAAATTATAATATAATATTTTTTCAATTGTACTGACGTTGAGGTCTGTAAAAATGTAAAATTTCAAACACAAATATATGTAATATTATTATTATTATTATTATATTATTATTGATTGTTTGACGTGCTGTGTGGGAGCTTGCATTGTCATGATGAAGAATGATGCAACGTTTTTGGATGTTTTTCCTGATTTTGTCGATGACTTCTGGCAAACAAATTGTTGTATACCATTCAGCTTTAACAGTCCTCCGATCCTCTAAAGGAATGGTTGCGACATATCCAGAACAACCGAAGAAACAAACGATTATTTTCTTGGAAGTGCTTCGTGAACGAACAACTTTTGTGGGTTTCAGTTCATCTTGGAAGACCCAAACAGTGGATTGTTGCTTAGTTTCCGGTTCATATGAATAAATCCAAGTTTCGTCACCTGTAACGATGTTGTATACGGATTTTTCAGTGCCTAGGTTGAATTTTTTTAGCATTCCCTTACACCAATCAACACGAAACTTTTTTTAAGCTTATGAATTATGCGGAATCCATCGGGAACAGATCTTTTTCACAGCTAAATGTTCATGCAAAATCGAATGAATTGCAGTCTGCGATATGTCAAAGGATGCATCTATGATGAACGCAGTCTTTTCTGATGGTTCTTCATTACCAAAAGTTTCTAAGAACGAATCTATACATTGTTGTTGAGTTAGACCTTTACTAAAATCATAAAAAACTATCCAACGAGAACCTTCACGAGTAATATCCATTTTGTGCTAATGTGTGCTAACTGCTATGATATCTAATAATACAAGGTGTCTCAAAAGAAATTTTATATTTATTTAGCTTACTGCGTGAACGCAACGTATACGAGGGGCGCGGGGGTTATGTCAATCGGTAGCCTGGCTCTTGGGAATTCAGTCGCTATGGAGCGTTTCTCGGGAGCAGACCGCGCGTTATGCGTGCGAGAGTTTTACAAAAACGGTGATTCGGCGACTGTAGCGCGTAGAAAATTCTGCAGTATTCGAGGTTTTCGCCACTTAAATGATGCGCCAAGCATTCCTCTCATTCGACATTGGGTTAAAAAGTTTGAAGAGACTGGTACAACGCTGGATAAATCAAAATCCGGGCGACCTAGGGCATCAAGAACGGTAGAAAACGTGGAGAATGTTAATCAGTCTGTTCGTGACGACCCGAACCTTTCAATTCGGAAGCGCGCAAGTGCTTTAAATGTGCATAGATCATCATTACATCGTATTATGCACAAAGACCTAAAGCTGCACCCCCACAAAATTCAATTGGTGCAAGAATTAAAGCCCCAAGATGCCAGTTAGAGGCTTAATTTCGTAAATCAGGTGATTGAGCGATGTTCAACGTTTACCAACATTTTGTTTTCGGATGAAGCTCATTTTCATCTTAATGGCCACGTAAATAAACAGAACTGCCGCTACTGGAGTGCAACGAATCCGAAACGCAAACATCAGAAACCCCTACATTCGCCTAAAGTGACCGTATGGGCTGCGATGTCGGCGCGAGGAATTATCGGCCCTTACGGAAGGGGGCGTGCTGTTACAGTGAATTCAGAGCGTTATGTGGAGATGTTAGACAACTTCTTGGTACCTGAACTGCAAAACTTTCCTGGCTATAACCAAAGAACATGGTTCCAACAGGACGGAGCAACTTCACACACGTCCAATATGTCTCTGCCACGTGTTCGTGAAATTTTCTCAGGCAAATTGATCTCCCGGAGAGGTGACATAAATTGGCCTCCACGCAGTCCAGATTTAACCCCTATGGACTTTTTCCTATGGGGTTATCTTAAATCTAAAGTTTACGCCAATAAACCGACTTCACTGGCTCATTTGAAAGAAAATATCCGTCACGAAATGGCAGCCATCCCTGAGTCCACCTGCCGAGACGTCATAAGTAATTTTACTGTTCGATTAAATGAGTGCCGAGAACGCGAGGGTCTACATTTAGACGATATTATTTTTAAGAAATAAATCCCCAAAAAGTGTATTTTAATAATTTATAAACATTTTTTCTATATACGGCTTACTTTTTTTTTAATCGATCCACTAAATATAAAATTTCTTTTGAGACACCTTGTAGTATCAATGTACCCTGAATAATATTGTGAAATCGATAAATACATATTTGTTAGAAGTATTTTTACGCGAGTACCTCGCAAATATGCGCTTCCACCTCCCGCATATAAAATTTAAAATCAATTAATCCAACGCACATGATCTGTAATAGAATGTCGATTAAAAGCTATGCTTTATGTCAGTACTTTGCCAGTTTAAATTTAATGCCATAATGGATAAATTAAAATGCAAAATTACATCTCAAATTACACATGAAAATTCAGATAAAATGCATCATATAATACTATGTTTCAATATATAATAACTTTTTATAACTAATTTTTGATTGGATTTCATTATTGGATAAAAATTATTTAATTAGTTTCAACGGAGTGGCCGAGCTCGTTAAATCGTGCAGTTCGGACTGGGGAAAACAGTCTGAATTGTGATGTTGCTGGTTCATTTGCATTAAAAATTCTATATTTACCTGGTAATTATGTTGCGTAGGATTAACGATTTAACCTACAGTACTGAAAATAAAATAAATACTAGCAAAAAATGTACGTCTAATGCATGATCAACACGTTTTGATGATCTTACCTAATTTTATTAAGTTACACCAATTTATTTTACCAAATTAACACCGTAGTTAAGGTTGTAATTATGTATAGAATTGAACTACGAGCTCTACTTTTCGAATGCCAACGGTATAAGTGTTAGGTTTTTGCCTTTTTCTCCTAGCAACCGAAATTTGTTAGTCTAACTAAATTGTACAAATGTTAATCCAATATTAAATTATAATTTTATGTACACATATTGTTTTGTAGGTATATGTAAATAAGAAATTGTCTTTTGTTTTTAAAATTTTACTGTAAATGCTTTGGCAAATAAATCATTTTATATTTTAAAAAAATGTCAACGAAGTGCCCGAGATAGTTACATCGTGCTGTTTTGACTGGTTAAAACAGTCTGAATTGTAAGGTTCCTGGTTCGATTCTAAGTTGGTGATATTATTCGGGCGAGAATAATATGTTTACATTATTCCCATTTTCACAATCATTCACCCCTCATCCAGGTGTAGGAGCTCACCCACTGGCATCGGCGATTAACCTTGTTGCAGAAATAGGCTGATGTATAATAAATAAAATAATAATAATAATAGTTTCGTAACATAGGTTATTCTGTAGCAATATTAAGTTATCATCATCATTACTGGCGCGACTGCCCGGGATGAGCCTAGGCTAGGGTGACCATTCATCCCGCATTTTGATTGGGCGTCCCGCAAAAGTCCCGCATTCTAACATTTTGTCCCGCATTGTAACTTGTATTTGAGGAAATGAAGACCTTTTTTTTGCTCTTCACTTGATTTGGGAGGTGAGGACCTTTTTTTTGCTCTTCACTGGGATTTGGGAGATGAGGACCTTTTTTTTGCTCTTCACTTGGATTTGGGGGGTGAGGACCTTTTTTTTAGAGGACTTTTTGCAAACAATGCGAACGACCAACGGACGCCAACACACTTTTTCTTTTTGAGTCTTGTTGACACTTTCCCAGTTGTTATTCCTCCAATCCCTGGATTTTTGTAAGTTGTCATTAGCTATTTTTTATATATTGAAGTTGGCTTTTCCTGAACAAAATGATCAAAAGCTTTAATTAATCAGTAAAAGTAACTAGAATTGAAAATCTAGTTCCGCCTAAACCAAAGTCACAAACTTTATTTCAACTTATATTTCAACTCAAAAATAATTGTTTATGACAGTGTTATTTTTATGTTAAATAATATAAAATTAACATTAAAATTACTATATTAGTATTGTAATAAAATCCAATATTTCATTTTAGAAATGTAAAAATAGTAAGGTCTGTTGCTTTGGTGTAGGCGGAACTAGATTTTCAATTCTAGATACTTTTACCGATTGATTGAAGCTTTTGAATCATTTTGTTCAGGAAAAGTCAACTTCAATATAAATAAAAAATATCTAATGACAAATTACACAAATGAAAATTGCGGTTAGTTCCGCCTAATCGTTTGGAATAGACTGTAGGAACAAATTAGGATTATTATATTGGGTATAATAATATTAATGTGAAATTAATTACTATTAAAAAGGAATATTTCTATTTCAAAATCTAATAAATGCGTTTTGTGCATTATGTGTTACTTTTTCCGTATTTTATCTGTACATTATTAAATAAAACCTATATAATATAAATAAATAGCTTTTTTTAATATTAATAAAACATCGATGTTTCGATACATCGATGTTTTTCCTTCGATGTTTTTTCAACATCGATAGTAAGGCGCCGATGTTAACATCGATGTTAGACATCGATGTTTTGCCTTCGATGTACAACCCTAATATGAATATGTTTAAATATCTCGTTTCCAAGGAATTATAAGCAAATAACAGCGAAGTGAAAAATAAAATGTAAGTACATAAGCGAGATAAAACTAAAGATCTACCTAAAATTACGCCGCGATTGATCGGTAGATCGCGATCGACTGGTTGGATCCTGGCATAGAGCATGTTGTGTCTATTTATATGACTGCAGTGGTGAAACCCTAGTTGAAACGCTTCTGCATGTCGTTTGCTTTTTTCAATATCTACAAGTGAAAAATATATATACCAGAACTGTACCCCATTTCTCCAAATTCAAGACATTCTTCATCCTAATATGTTGAAAGGATAACAAAGAAACACTGCATTTACATTCCACTATTGTGAAGTTGTATAGATCCTCACCTCCTCCTCAAACCACCCTCTAACCCTGCACTCTACCGCCATCTATGTTCGTGTGTGTGTAATATTGTATTCTCTGTTGTAATCAGATTTTGCTCAAGTGTAGAATTCGTTGCGCTTCAAATAAGAAGACTTTGCGAATACACAGTATTACTTTTTATTCAGAGTTACTGAATTGATAATACTTTTTGTTTCTTTTCTGTGTCCCTCTGGTGAAATGGTTACACGCTATAGTTTCTTATACTATAGGGTACAATTTTTTAACTCACCTGGGAGGTGAAAGAAAAAAAAATGTTTTGAAAAAAAATTCATTTTGTTCATCCGCTGGAAAATTTTCTGTTTAAAAATTTAAGTGTTTGAATTTTGGGAATTTAAAATTGAGGAAAAAAAAAGAGCTGAAAATGAACACTATGCTATAATGTCCATGAAATTGTCGGAAAAAATGTATGAGAAATGTGAATTTTCATACATTTCAGAGTTTTGTAGGTATTTAATAAGTAAGAAGCCATAATACTGAATGTATAGGAATATATTTGTTCTATAATCACATCAAAATCAACAGTTTTTTATAATAGGGGATAGGCATGATTTTATTTTAATTTTTTATTATATTCCTCTTGTTGCATATAAACATAAAAAACAGTTTTGCATTTTTTTTTTTTAATTTGAAGGCTCAAAATATCATAAATGTATGTAGCGCGCGAAAACGACGTGTGACGTCATACTCCTTCTAAGTGACGCAGTACACTACTAGCCTACCCAGTGTACAGCGTGCAGCCTACATAGTCTGTTGTGAACTTATTTGCTTGTATAAATTTTATAGGTTATGTAAAGTTAGAGTTAGAGGTTGTGTAAAGAAGTTGATTTTAATTAAAACAAAGTTTAATTCTATAAAAAATAAAAACAATTTATACATGGTTACCGAATTAAATTTTATATTAAAGTATATAAAATATGGAAGATCCAGGCCCCAGTACTTCGAAGCACAAACAGTTCAAATAGAAATCCAAAAAAACAATTTATATCATTACCTGATAGCGAAAAACAACAGAAAAGGCAAAATTTGTGGCTGAAATGTATGAAGCGAAATAAAACCGATATTTCAGAAAAAAGTAAACTTTATGTTGTGTGCATAAATGCATCAATTTTGGGTAAATTATCACTCTGAACCCTAACAAAATCTTTATCTGCCCTTTTAACAATAAATGCGAGAAAAATTGTTTAAAAACAAATACAAAACTCTCGAACAATACAATTTACACACGTAAAGATTATGTTGTAGCTGTATCTGTGACGTCAAACCCCAGTCGTTTGACGTCATATTCAGTCGTATTTACTCGGTAACCTTCGGGCCGTGGTCGGTGTATTTCAAATTTACAATATTTGAATTAAAAAATTTGGCTATAATATTAATTAAAATGTGATTTTTGTTTTGTTAGGTGACATAACTAACATTAACATATCAAAAAAATGTAGTTGTAAGGAAATATAAATTTTATGAGTATCCCCTAATACTTTTATTCGTTATTTGAGTACTAAGAGCTTCCATTTAATTTTTTTAAACAAAATTTAAATAATTTGCCAAAAATAGTTTTTTTTTTCTGCATTTGCTTCCTATATAAGTCTTTATTAGGTTAATAAGAAATATATTGATAAATGGATTCTGTTTTTGCAATTTCAGAAATATATCTCTCACTATTTACAATGTGTTACTTTGAATAAGTATTTCATTACTATAAATGATTTAATCTTCTTGATACCTTAAAAACAAAAATCTCAAGTAATTCAAACAATAAGTGAATCAGAACGTATAATAGTATAATAAAATAACTGAACACTATATACTACACTCTACAGTGTAGAGTGTAGTCCTGTTATTCCCATCAATGTTCATTATGGAGATATTTTTCAGATTTTTAGATCAACCCTTTTGGGTGATAAGGTGGGGGACAAAAGTAATTTGACATATTTTTGGTGAAAACCCAATAAAAAAAACTTTTCAAAAATAAAATTTGCTTATTACTCCGAGCAAAAAATTTCATATGATATGCCACTCAAAATTTATAAAATATATTTATTTTTTAGGGTTTTGTAGGTATGACCAAAAAACCCTTGTACCGTCATTTTGTCGTCCGACTGTCTGTCTGCCTGTTCATTAAAAATTGTAGCCAAACGGCTAAACCTAGAGTTGAAATTTGGCATGCTTATACAACTCTTTGACCCGCACATAGGAAAAATACTAAAACATCTAAAAAAAATATCCTACTAAAAATATAAACAAATATCTGCTCATCGAAAAAAAAAATATTTTTTTAAAATTCTGAGTAGTATATCAAATGAAAGCCCTTAGTATGTGGATTAACGATCAAAATTTTATTTTTGCAAAATAAATTATTTTGCCAAAATTGTGCAAAAAAATGTTTGTCCCACACCCTGTAGCTCAGATGGTTTAAATTAAAAATCTGAAAAAATTCAAGTAATGTACATTTGTGTGAACTGGAATAGTTAAACAGGGACTTTTGATCAGATTATGTTTTCGGAAAATGACGCATTTTTTGTGTTTTTTGCTTGACAATGTAAAATATTTAATAACTTATGTAACAAAATAAACCAGCATGCTTTCATGGTGTAATGGTTAGCGCTCTCGCGTTCTAATTTGCAAACTAGGGTTCCGGTCTCGAGAAAATTAAATTTTTACTGTTTTTTTTTGCATTTTTATTTTGTTTAAATTATTTTTCAAAATTTTAGTTATATTTGGGCAAATGTTGCATTTCATTTTTAAAAGCGTAAATTTAATAACCAGTGGAAATTGTTGAAATTGAATACACGAAATCAGAGGGGCGGAGTTATGACTTAAAACAACCAATGGAATAGGCGCAATTTTCAAAATCTTAAAGAACCTTGCTATATAAAAAAATACTGCACATATTTAGAAACCTAAATAATGGTATTAGACACTCGAATTAAAATTAACAAAAAATATTTTAACATAAAATTTGTTATGGCATCCTAAATAATCATCATTCACTTACTAAATACCTGTGGAACCCTGAAATGTGTGAAAATTTACACTTTACATTAATTTTTATTAAATACATATTGGTTTATAAAAGAACGTAAAACGCAAGATAATAGGATTAGTTAGTTAGTTAGTTAGTTGAAATTTTTGGCGCACAGCAACAAAGGCTATTTGCGCCTAACGCAGCCCATCTAAATGACTAGACTATATATTAAAAACAATAAATTAGACAATAAATAAATAAATAAAATCATTAAAAATACGCATACTCAATAAAAGAAATCTTGCACTGACAAACACAAATAAATAATATAAAAAGTCTGTTCGAAAATTTGAAAAGACTAAGGGTGATGGTAAGAGGCTGTAAAGGGACCAATTACCATCGAATATCACAGTCTAAAACTAGAAACACATTAAAATAAGGTGCAAGACTTCACACATAAAACAATAAGTTTGATTCTCTCAGGAAGATAATAGGATTAGCAGGTCGCGAGTGACAGGCGCACATACGGACAGATGAACGGACAGTCGGTCGGACAGAAAAACACACAGGCAGACAGACAGACACAGTCAGCCAGTCAGACAGACTGACTTTGCAATTGCCTTTCCGGTTGATCTAAAATGGACCTGTCTTTAGTCCTTTTTAACTTTTTGTATTCTTTTGTTGATGCCAGGGTCGCCCCTAGGCGGGGGCAAGTGGGGCACCTGCCCCAGGCCCCGCGCCTTTAAGGGCCCCGCACTTCGACTGTCAAGTAATAAAATTTTTGTAATAGTTGGAAAAAAAATATATTTTCATTGAATATAAGTATTTGTACTTTGTTAATAGTTAATAATATTAAAGAAAATATCGTTATTTAATATATATATAGATGGGGCCCCGCAGATCCAGTTTTGGGGCCCCGCAATTCTAGTTTTGCCCCAGGCCCCACAAATGCTAAGGGCGGTACTGGTTGATGCGTCTAGGTCCTTGTTATTTTATAATTAGAAATTATTAAATAAATTTTGTGTTGGCTGCGTCCTTCACCGTTCAATTTGAGATTATCTTTATACACAATATTCCAAGAAAAGCCCACGTTGATAAACTGTGAATCAATAACTAAAGACAAGTTATAACGTGAAAATGAGTTCTTGATGGAAAATTCCTTTTATTTGAAGCGGGTTAAGAAACATTGTACAAACAACTAATTTCTATCAGCAATTACCACGAAGTGTCTTTGAAATAGAGCCGAGAACATGAACATTATAAACACAGCGGTCCGACCCGTCAGTTTCCAGCTATAATGGAATATTTGCTATCCGGCAAAGCGATGTTAGCCTTGGTTATATGAGGGCGGTCGTCGGACTATATTCAATTTCCCTGCAAGACTACCAGCCTGAGTAAACTACCTAAATACACAGCTGCACCTGGATCAAATAGACTTGCTCTATTAGCAACTACATTGGTTCAATCTTGTTATGTCAATCACATGAAATAACATTAAATTACAACTTTCATTTTGTACCTCCCTGACAGAATTATTGGCTAAAGTAAGAGGTGTTAAATGTGATGTTAAATTTCATGTTATGCCACTTGACGTAGCTGGTAATTGACTTTATGTTTTGCCAAATTGACATAATAATTACGAATGAATGGTAGGGGAGAGTCGCCTAATTCGTACTGGTCACCTAAACCGTGCGTATTAAATTTATTTGTTATTGGCTGACGTGCCTGTATTTTTTTAGGATTTTATAGGTATGACCACCAAAAAACCCTTACAGTATCACTCATGTGTTTGTCTGTACGGCAAAAATTGTAACCAAACGGCTGAACATTTCAACTTCCTATGTTCAGCCGTTTGACTACAATTTGTTGAAATTTAGCAAGCTTGCATAATTCTTTGAACTACAGATAGAAAAATACAGCCGGGATAAATACAAGGTGTCTCATAAGAAATTTTATATTTATTTAGCTTACTGCGTGAACGCAACGTATCCGAGAGGCGCGAGGGTTATGTCAATCGGTAGCCTGGCGCTTGGGAATTGAGTCGCTATGGAGCGTTTCTCGGGAGCAGACCGCGAGTTATGCGTGCGAGAGTTTTACAAAAACGGTGATTCGGCGACTGTAGCGCGTAGAAAATTCTGCAGTATTCGAGGTATTCGCCACTTAAATGATGCGCCAAGCAGTCCTCTCATTCGACATTGGGTTAAAAAGTTTGAAGAGACTGGTACAACGCTGGATAAATCAAAATCCGGGCGACCTAGGGCATCAAGAACGGTAGAAAACGTGGAGAATGTTAATCAGTCTGTTCGTGACGACCCGAACCTTTCAATTCGGAAGCGCGCAAGTGCTTTAAATGTGCATAGATCATCATTACATCGCATTATGCACAAAGACCTAAAGCTGCACCCCTACAAAATTCAATTGGTGCAAGAATTAAAGCCCCAAGATGCCAGTCAGAGGCTTAATTTCGTAAATCAGGTGATTGAGCGATTTTCAACGTTTACCAACATTTTGTTTTCGGATGAAGCTCATTTTCATCTTAATGGCCACGTAAATAAGCAGAACTGCCGCTACTGAAGTGCAACGAATCCGAAACGCAAACATCAGAAACCCCTACATTCTCCTAAAGTGACCGTATGGGCTGCGATGTCGGCGCGAGGAATTATCGGCCCTTACTTTTTTGAAGACGAAAGGGGGCGTGCAGTTACAGTGAATTCAGAGCGTTATGTGGAGATGTTAGACAACTTCTTGGTACCTGAACTGCAAAACTTTCCTGGCTATAACCAAAGAACATGGTTCCAATAGGACGGAGCAACTTCACACACGTCCAATATGTCTCTGCCACGTGTTCGTGAAATTTTCTCAGGCAAATTGATCTCCCGGAGAGGTGACATAAATTGGCCTCCACGCAGTCCAGATTTAACCCATATGGACTTTTTCCTATAGGGTTATCTTAAATCTAAAGTTTACGCCAATAAACCGACTTCACTGGCGCATTTGAAAGAAAATATCCGTCACGAAATGGCAGGCATCCATGAGTCCACCTGCCGAGACGTCATAAGTAATTTTACTGTTCGATTAAATGAGTGCCGAGAACGCGAGGGTCTACATTTAGACGATATTATTTTTAAGAAATAAATCCCCAAAAAGTGTATTTTAATAATTAATAAACATTTTTTCTATATACAGCTTACTTTTTTTTTAATCGATCCACTAAATATAAAATTTCTTTTGAGACACCTTGTATAAACAAATATGTATTTAATGGAGAATAAATATATTTTTAATTTTTGAGTGGGGTATCAAATGACACTTCTTAATGAGTGGATAAACAAATTTTTATTTTTGAATATCCAGTTTTCTTGTGGGGTTTTCGCCAAAAATATGTTCGTATCCCAAAAAACTTTCGTTCCCCACCCTATATCTCAGAGGGGTTCAAAAATCTGCGAAATTTTTTTATAATGTACATTGATGGGAACCGGGAATCGATATTTTTCGAAAAATATCGATTTATTGTGACGGTGAAAAAATAATATTTTTTTAAAAATGATTGTGAGGTTTGTAGTTTGTTAGTTTTTTTTTTTTTTTTCTAAAAATGTACTAAATTTTTTTTGTCTCGCACCCTTTAACGCAAAGGGGGTTAAATAAAAATATGAAAAAAATCAAAGTAATATACATTTATCTAAACCGGAAACGTACGAGAGACATTTTTGATTATTGACAGATTTCTTTTTTTTTAAATATTGCAGTTTTTGTGTTTCTGACAAAATTCATTATTTTTTTAATTCATGGCTAAATTATAGCTCAAAAGGTAGTGTATGTATTTTTTTTAATTAAAAATATTATATTTCTTTTTATAAGAATCGAATTTATGTGTGCAGAGTGTGTGTATGTGATCTGGATAACATTGTGACGTCATTTTTTCCTAAGGTTCTCGTGATTGGCTAACTGGGGACTTTTGAGGTCTCTTGATTGACAGGTATTTTGCAGAATTATTCTCTAAGAAACTGCCAATAAAATAAGCGAAAAAATTTCTAGTGTTTCGTAGGCATAAACAAGAAATTCTAGACACTTCTATATCCTATGATTGATATGAAAAATATTTTGCAGATTTATTTTCTAAAAATCTATGGATATAATAACATATAGAAATGTCTAGGGCTTCGTAGGCATAAACAAGAGACTCCTATATCCTTTGACCGATATGAACAATATTTTGCAGATTTATTCTTTAAGAATCTGCAAACAAAATAGCATACAGAAATGTCTAGGGTTTCGTAGTTATAAAAAAGAAACTCTAGATACTCCTATATTCTTTGATCGATAAGAAAAATATTTTGCAGATTTATTCTCTAAGAATCTGTGTATAAAACAACGTATAGAAATGTCTAGAATTTCGTAGGCATAAACAAGAAACTCTAGACACTTCTATATCCTTTTATCGATATGAAAAATATTTTGCAAATTTATTACCTAAAAATCTGCGGATAAAATAATCTATAGAAATGTCTAGGGTTTCGTAGGCATAAGCAAGAAACACTAGGATACTGCTATATCCTTTGACCGATAAGAACAGTATTTTGCAGATTTATTCTATAAGTATCTACGAATATAATTACATACAGAAATGTGTAGGATTTCGTAGGTATTAAAAAGAAACTCTAGACAATCCTATATCCTTTGACCGATATGAACAATATTTTGCAGATTTATTCTCTAATGGCCGGTTGCTAAAGTAAGAATTATCCCTAACTCAAGTTAAAATCATTTGTTTTTGTATGTTGTAGCATAGAAAAACAAATGATTTTAACCCGCCATAAGAAACTGGGAACAAAATTACATAGAGAAATGTTTAGGATTTCGTAGGCATAAAGGAGAAACTCTAGACACGCCTATATCCTTTAACCTATATGAACAATATTTTGCAGATTTACTCTCAAGAATCTACATATATAATTATATATAAAAATATCTAGGATTTTGTAGGTATAAAAAAGAAACTTTAGACACTGTTATATCCTTAGACCGATATGAACAATATTTTGCAGATTTATTCTCTAAGAATCTACGAATATAATTACACACATAAATGTCTAGGGTTTCGTAGGAATAAATTAACGTCTCAAATTATTTTTAGTTTTAACAATATAAATGTAATGTACTGAGTAAAAATGAATCGTTTTCCCATCTTAAAAAGTTCATGAATAAATAATCTAACTATAAAATTAGCAAGTGTCTGTATCTAGTGTCGGTAACATTATGACGTCAATTTTTCCTATTTGATTGTTGGTTCTCGTGATTGGCTAACTGGGGACACCCTGTCTCTTGATTGGCTGACAGGTGACACCCTTTCCCGTGATTGGCTAACGGGTGAGATATCCTGTGCCCTGATTCGCTGTCCGGCGATGAAATTAAGATACTTTAAAAAATAAAACCAAATACACATACAAAGAATTTAAATTTTTATATTATAAATCCGTCATTGTTGACAATAACATAGTAACTTAATAAATACCAGACACAAATGTTCAAATAATACATCAACATTGTTTTCGACATAACTGTTTATAGTTCAAAACCTTCGTCGAAAAATATTATACTTGATGATAATGAAATGCCATTTGGTACACGCGTTATTTACGAAAATTAAATCATTTTTACTCCCAGTACCTATACTGAGAACCGATGGCGGCAAAAATATAACACCAATTATAAGTAATTTTCACAACAGAACAAAATAGCTACATATAAAATGAAGCTTTAGCTACAATTTGCTGCGTCGTACGCAAATATGCATTAATTGGTTTACAAAGTGGCGACCAGGATGAAATTTATTTATTTAAAGTTATATAACAATTATGTTTAGAACTAAAAATATCCTATTAGATAAATAATAAATCGCTGCAAATTTTGATGCATAGATTGTTACTAATTTTATTTCAGGTTGTCAGTATTGTAGAAGAAATTTAGAAGAACTATACCTTTGTGCTCCCCATAACGCTGTTTTTCCACCTAATACTTCATGATTAATATGTTTTATTAATCATCTTTTATGGAACTAAAACAGAATCACTCTACTTGGAAAAAAAAATTACATGTTAGTAGCACTTTTAATTTGTCCTAAATATAAGAGTGACCTATAATTACGAAATAAAAACAAAAGTTAAAGAAACACACAGATGTCAAAAAATAATTAAAACTTCTAAATTCTATTTACAAACTTTTGGTCAGCTAATATTTCCTGTTACTGAACTATATCAAGTTTCAACAAGTCCCTAACAATGTTATTCCAGCAATATTAAATTCTATGGACAAACAAAAAATAAAAATAAAGTTCTGTCACCATCAATCCATTTGTTGTACAGCTCATGCAAAATTCAACTATTCAAGAATTTGTACGTAGACTTTTTCCAGTTTGAAACAAATGAAAATTTTAAAAGTTTTAACAGAAGTACGTAGAGATACGTCATCACGTGTACACTGTATCTGGAATATGTCTTTTTTTACTTTTTCTGTTTCGTTTTTGAAAAAAATATGAAATATAGTTGGAAAATATTTTGTGGCAAAAATAGATTTTGCGGTAAAGTGCATTAT
The DNA here is from genome assembly GCA_963971575.1 of Liopterus haemorrhoidalis. Lineage (NCBI taxonomy): Eukaryota > Metazoa > Arthropoda > Insecta > Coleoptera > Dytiscidae > Liopterus > Liopterus haemorrhoidalis. Next base: position 232,508,191 of record OZ020611.1, read on the forward strand.
TTAGTGCGTAGTTGATATAAAATCAGATTTATATAGATTTTAAAATAAATATCTATTTTTGATTTTATATTAATTTTATTTCACCTTTTACAATAAATAACCTGCTATGCGTATTTTCGAATATTTCAGTGTATATGACATTTCATTTTAATTAAAATTGAACAAGAATCCCACAATGTAAGATTTGGTTTTTCAATTTAAAATAAATTTTATTTTTCAATAAAATTTCAATCAGGCGCGTACCCTTGCGGTTCTCACGGATTTAAGCCCTTTTAAAGAGCTCCAAAAACATATGATTTGGCTTTTTTTAGGTCATCACTCGTATTTTGGAAGTGAGGACTTTTTTTTTTAGATCAACACTTGCTTTTTGAAAAATAAAGTGCATCTGATCAGCCAGCACTTGTTTCGAATAATTTTCCGATTCCTACCCTTTAAACAATTTCGACTTCTGAGACCCCCCCCATCAAATATTTCTAAGTGCGCGGCTGATTTCGATTTAAGATCCTCCTAACTATCCCATTCCTGAAGTGACTTTCCATAAGGTCTGAAAAATATCCCTTATCAGCTGCTATCATCATTGATGGTGAGGGTAGAATTGTTTTTGATACCGAGACATGTTGATATTAAAGGTAATATGAAGCGGCTGATGTAGCTTCAAAAGCCGCCTCCCATAGACTTATGATTGATGTGTTTAATATTTCCACATGATGGAAAAAGTCATATGAAACACCTAGGGCCGGTTTCTGAAAGCTTTCAGAAATCAGCCCCTAGTGTTAGCCAAATAGTAACATGAACAGCATACAAAATGTAAAGTTGAGGCAGATTAAGGGAGACGTTAAACAATGGGGTTCTTCCAGCAGATACTGTTTAACTTGTCGGTCTTAACAAACGTTTTTCCTGATAGATGGAAGATCTGAAGAGTTTGTCCAATTCATAAGTCAGGTGATAAGAATCTTTTTAGTAATTACCGTCCAGTATCCATCTTGTCCTCTTCCGCTAAGATATTTGAACAAACTGTGTACAGACGTCTTTACCAATATATATCACCGCATATCACACAATATCAGCACGGCTTTTTGCCCAAAAAGTTAACCACCACGAATCTTCTTATTATTACTCAAGTTATTACAACTAAATTGGATCTAGGCAAGCAAACGGATGTCATTTACTTGGATATGAGTAAGGCATTTGATAAGGTACCACATACACTTTTGTTAAGATGTTTAAGTTCATTTGACGCTTCTGATGATACTATTAGATGGTTTTTCTCATATCTAAGTCGAAGACACCAATATGTGGAATACGATGGTTTTCGGTAACGACCCTTCTCGACACCCTCTGGGGTCCCGCATGGTTCGAACCTTGGCCCATTGTTGTTCTTGTTGGCGGTGAATGATATTCCAAAACATATCACAAAAAGCCAATGCCTACTATATGCGGATGACATAAAGATATACAAGCAAATAAACAGTCTCTCAGATTGCTATGATTTAGAACATGATCTTAATATGTTGTCAGATTGGAGCTCAGCTATTAGCCTGCATTTTAATCCAGCAAAATGTAAGCTCATGTCCTTTAACAGAAACCGCAATCCTATTATATACAACTATGAAATGAATAGTATCAACATCGAAAGGACAAGGTTTATACAGGATCTAGGTATTACTTTTGATGAGTCTCTTAATTTTAATGCACATATAATGAAAATGGTCAACGACAGCTTCAAAATGGTTGGGCTGGTACTAAGGATGGGGAAGGATTTCCGAAAAGCACAGACATATATTACACTATTTAATACTCTCATAAGAAGCAAGTTGGAATATGCATCTGTGGTCTGGTCGCCGTTCCACTTTAAATATATAAAGTTTTTTGAGTCGGTGCAGACAAAATTTCTAAGATGCATGGACTTCAGAATGACAAGTATTTACCATAAGTATGTTTCACACACTTTGCTAGAACAATATTCTGTAGTGTCACTTAGTACCAGACGCGATATTGCTAGTTTACTAATATTACATAAAATATGGAATGGCGACCTGTCATGTCCAGATATACTCTCCCAAATTTGTTTAAAAGTACCGCGTGTTGGAGTAGGAAAAAGAAATACTATATTTCAAATTGAGCAAGCAAGAACCGAACAGCACAAGATGAGTCCGCTTAATCGAATGACAACCCTTTATAATGAAAGTCTGGAAATAATTGGAGAATAAGACTTATTCTATATGAATTTCGCATTGTTCAAAAAGACTTTATATAATACTATGTGAAACCTTTTCATAAAGCATACTACTGCACTGAATATGTCCATGTAATTGTATATTTGATACATATATGTATTCAAAAACCAAATGAGCTGAACATAACATTATTTTATTATATTATAGTATAAGATATAACTTAAGGTAGTAAACTTGTATGGGACTATGGGCACATTTGGGAACTTTGGTCTATAGTGTCCTTTATGTCAATAAATAATAATAAGGATTAACTGCAGGGAATAAACCGCCATCCTCGCCAACCTTTCTTCGAGGAGAAGAACCTCCTATTTGCCAAATCATTTTTGGCGAAAAACCCATAAAAAATGATTTTTCAAAAATAAAATTTTGTTTGTTTATCCACGCAAAAATGATTAACTTGATATAATAAAATATATTTATTATTTCGTTGACAATATAATGTTAATTTGAACTTTCAATAGTTTTCCTATATGTGCGTCAAAGAGTTGTAGAAGTATGCCAGATTTCTGGGTCCATCCATTTGACCACAATTTCTACCGTACAGACACAGAAACGGACGGGATAGTCATATCGTAGTTAAAGCAGTTGGTAAACATGGGGTACATAGTTATCAAATCACCACGGATGCGCCAAGCTTGAAGAGACGGTAGTTCTAGTCTGCGTAATCTTGCTTCATAAGGAAGAGAACGAAATGTGAATGGGATCTTGATGAATCGCTTCTGCAACCTTCCAGTAGCCATATATTCTTGAGGAAGTTTAATGACCACACTGAAGCACTAAATTCAAATAATAGTCGCACATACGTGGTAAAAACTTTGGCTAGAAGTGTAGGTTTTAAATTGACATTTTTCCTAATGAAGCATTAGTAATGAAGTACTACTCGATTAGCTTTCTTGATCACCTCAACTAAGTGTTTAGGACAATTAGAGTCGCTATATAAGGTGACTTCCAGGTTAACATATTCGGACACCTTGCTCAATGTTTGCCCATCAATAAAGTAGCAGAGGCACGGAATATTCCGTACTGTTGTTGATGAAAACCATCCAATCAGCAGATCAAGTGGCAATACTATTCAGATCATCTTGAAGAGTGTTACCGTCCGTAATAGACTTAGTGACTTCGGTTTCTTACGGGCGTTTTTCTTCTTTATTTGACAGGCACAATTTTAAGATTGAGTAAGTGGCTCAGAGTTACAGGATCAATGAATTTACTCTTCTTCTTAGCGTTTTCCAGAAGACGCGTGGTCCACTTTTTGGATTTTTGAACGTCACTTTTGCAGATCCAATGCTTCATTCGGGTGTATATGAGCTATTTTCATGTCATCGTCGACTATATCTTGTCGTCGTTGTTTTGGTCTACCGCGAGGGCCATCGCTTGCCATCTGTTGTAAAATTGTGAGAAATGTAGGGAAAAGTACTAGGTGTTGCTCGTCTGTCATACCGAAACCACTGAAAGAGTTTTTACTGCATTTTTCCTGAATTGGTGCCACGCCAATCGGCTGCCGAATAATTCATTCAATGTGTGCTCCAGAAGAAAAAAGTCCATTGACCAGCGAAGCATGCGCATCTATAGAATGTATGGACGTTCAGCGTTTTTTTGTGGTCGACCAGTATATTTGCACAATGCGACCATACTATTGCTTTATATATTTTTTACTTAAGGTGGCTGTACATACAAAAGTCGCACAGAATGCTAGTACTTCTCTCCATCTTAACCAAACCGAGTTTACTCGTGCTCGCACCTCATCAGAGATATTACCTTCGCTTTGCATTCTGGAGCTAAATACCGAAAACTGTTTGTCTTCGTAAGATCCTCTCTGTTGACTTTAATTGTTCCGGTATTTGGGTTTGTTTCCATAACTCTGTTTAAGAAGTCGATGACCAAACTGGCGGATGCGGTTATTTCTTTCTTAGCCCTGGTGTTCTAGTTCTTTTCTGAATTTACTGCAGTAGCCAAATTGTTAAGGGGACCAAGACCCATCCAGGGTTGTAGTGCCGAAGAAATAAAAGAAACAATAAAAACAAATCCCATATAGATGTGAAATTAAATCAATTTGCAAACCAAAGCAAATATTCTAATGCTTTGAATGTTTTAATAAACGTAGTGTAACATACGCTGTCTGTAATTAAACTAATAATAAATTGTGAAACTCAAACCACTGTGTAACAGTTCTGTACGTTGTTTTCAACAATTTTGCACCGAGTATTCCTACAATATAATTATTCATGGATGAAACAAATTCTGTTTCCTGAATACACTGAACGCCAATAAATTTATACAGTGTGTCCTATAATTCGTGTGACAATAGAGATGCAAGCAATATTGTTATGAATTTATTGGGACACTCTAATTGTTACGTTTTTACTAATGAATAGTCATGTTGGGATAGTTTTGTTCATTTGTTTTACAAATACGAGTTTTTCGCAACATACTGTTCACTTGTGAATACATTTTTATGATTAATTAATTTGGAAACATATTGGTGAATATCATTGTGTTTTGTCGATGATATAGTCATTCTGCATGGACAAAAACATAGATATAAAGTTAAGACAAATTACCGGTAAATACAAGTTAACCAGTAAATTCAATAACTGTCTATAAAATTTAAAAAAATTATTAGGGCAATGCGTTCTTCATCTTTGGCTAAAGGCTTTCTTCCGGCAAGATGAGGAGCGGAAAGTTAATCGGCATCAGATCCAGGAGGATTTATTCTATTGCTTAGGGACATTACTATCTTGTCGATTTCTTATATGTCGTCTTTGTGTCTTTCGGAAAGTACTTTACTTTTCAACCAACCACATTTATCAAAGTCAGAGTCATTTTCATATGAATATTATTATTCATATGAAAAACAGTAAATGTAGAGACGCATATGGCCTAAATTCAGATGTGATTAAGTCAATGAAAAATTCTGTAATTTCACCCTTAACTAAGAAAATAAATCACTGCATACAATCAAACATATTCCCCGATTTTCTTAAACTTACAGCAGTATTACCATTGCACAAAAAAGGCAATAAAGTTGATTTGAACAATTATCGTCCAATATCTTTATTGCCAATATTGTTCATAATTTTTGAAAAGGTACTTTTTAACCAAATAATGGCATAGTTTGAAACAAATTTACTTTTCAGGAAATCTCAATTCGGATTTCGCTCTCAGAGATCTACTGTTGATGCTATTTTATCATTTATAAATAAAGTTACGGAAAGTCTTGAAGCTGGTGAATTTTGTCCATCAACATTTTTAGACCTATGTAAACTTTTTGATTGTCTCGCATAACATACTAATAGAAAAACTAAAAGTATATAACTTTGATCCATGTAGCTGCTCACTTATCAAATCATATTTAAGCAATCGAAAACAATTTGTTATTTTTAATAATAAATCTTCGAAGTAGCTGAATGTAGAATGGGGTGTTCCACAAGGATCCATTTTAGGACCACTTCTATTTCTAATCTATGTAAACGATTTCTCAAATTGCATTGACAATGATTCTATTTTATATGCAGATGATACCACCATAATCTCTCATTCATTATCATTAAATTTTATAAATGAAAATAATATAATCATTGAAAAAGCAAATGACTGGTTTCTTTCCAACGAATTATCGCTCAATAATTAAAAAAATCAAAACCTTTTAATTAGTTGTAAAAACCATAATTTTTCAAATCCTTCTGTTGCTTTTCTGGGTGTTTATTTGACCCTGCACTTAAGTGGGATCAGCACGTAGAGACTCTTGCCAAAAAAATCTGCAAAACTATATTTCTTTCTCGCAATCTGATTAATACTATCTCAAAAGGAATAATGTTAATATACTAGCGTCGGCGAATCAGTGCAGTTACGTCACACGACGTAACAAACAATTGCATTGTTCCAAACAATACATTCGTTTGTTTCGTATTGTGACGTAACTGCACTGATTCGCCGACGCTAGTATATCATGTTACGCCCTATTTCAGTCATATTTCTTATATTTCTTCTGGTTTGGGGACATTCTGCTTCAGCTATTAGAATTTTTCCTCTTCAACGACGTGCTATTTGAATTTTAGCAAAAATTAACTATAGAGCTGATTGTAAGAATGCATTTAAAGAATTAGAAATAATGACATTGCCTTCTCTCTATAATTATCAGTGAATATTGTACACCTATAAAAATAGAAATGTATGGACAACTGGAAGGCCAAAGGACAATTTAAACAATTTAAAAAAACTACCCCTAAATTAATTTTTTTGAAATGCCTTATAGCCTATGTTTGAATTCTGGTTTTACTCAATCATCACACCAAATTACGTGAAAATATGTCCAGTCGTTATTGCGTGAATCTCGAACAGACAGACAGAGAGACAAAACTTGTTTGTTTTGTGGATATTATCTTACAATCATCTGAAACGTGTTGAAAGTAAAAATTTATGTGAAGTGTGAATATTCACACATTTCAGGGTTTCGCAGGTATATAATAAGTGAAGGCGGTATGCTGAGTGTGTAGGACAAATTTTACTTTGTAGTAATCACGGCAAAATGAAAGATATTTTTAAAATAATTTATCGTCTGTTAATCATATAATAAGATAATTATTAAATTTACGCTCTTAAAAATTAAATACAACATTTGTCAAAATATAACTAGAATTTTGACAAAATAATTTCAACATAATAAAAATGAAAAAAAAAAAAAAACAAAAAATAAAATTCACTCAGTACTCGAACTCGAAACCCTTCGTTTACCAGCGAGTTTTAGCTTACGACACCAGTGCTCTAAACCAATAACGCCATCGTACGCCTTGCACGTGACTGTCTTACATTGGTATAACTTTTGTACTTTGTGAACCAAAAACCACAAAAAATGTGTTATTTTCCGAAAACATAATCTAATCAAAAATTCCTGTTGTACTATTTCGGTTCACACCAATATACATTACTTTTAGATTTTTTTAGAATTTTTTTAGATTTTTAGTTTAAACCATCTGGGCTACAGGGTGTGGGACAAAATTTTTTTTGCACAATTTTGGCAAAAATTGCCTCAAAATAATTTATTTTTCAAAAATAAAAATTTGATCGTTAATCCACGTACTAAGGGCTTTCATTTGATATCCTACTCATAATTTAAAAAAAATATTTTTGTTTTCGATGAGCACATATTTGTTTATATTTTTAGGGGGGTATGTTTTTTAGATGTTTTAGTATTTTTCCTATGTGCGGGTCAAAGAGTTGTCAAAGCATGCCAAATTTCAACTCTCTAGGTTTAGCCGTTTGGCTACAATTTTTACCGAACAGACAGACAGACAGACAGACAGACAGACAGACAGACAGACAGACAGACAGACAGACAGACGACAAAATGACGGTATGAGGGTTTTTTGGTCATACCTACAAAACCCTAAAAATGAGACTGAAAAAACAAAAAAAAACAAAAAACAGATAAGGCTTTCAATTTTATTAACATAGATAATATAAATAAACGTGACTGGATAGATTTTTTTTAATGGTGTTATCCTGAGGCAACCTCGTACGGAGCGTATATCCTTTGAAAAAACCCTGTACATATAATGTTACTTGTACATTTGCGCTTATTTCTGAATTTTGTCTATTTCTCTGGAGTTGTGTCCAAGTGCTAAAGTATAAAAAAGATTTCGGAGTTAGTTGCGACATTCGAGTAATGAGATAGTTCTCATGCAACCCTCGTGGCAATTTTAGTATGAGGCCTAAATCCTACACCAAAGGTCCTAAAACTTTTTATTCAGCCTACCCTCAAATTGCAAGCTTTTCTCGACGTACTGCAAACATTCATTTTATTATTATTGGTCAGCTTTGTTCTCAAACGAAAAATACAGAATGGAGTTACGGTTTAGATTTTTATGAAAATTGCGTTTGTTCTATTGTGGAGAAAAAGGTTACATATTCTGTCAATTTACGTTCTAAAGAAATAAATAAATAAATATTAATATTATTAATAATGTGGAGATGGTCGTGTCCGTAATGAATAGAAGTGGAAAGGTTGTACGGGTATCGGACATAAATAAAAACAACTATCTACAGCTGACCAGTTTCGGAATAGACCTATTAATAATACATGGTTATAAGTTTGGATTAACAAAATTTCATATTTTCAATGGTAAAAATTTGGTCGTTAATCTTCGTATCAAGAGCTTTTATTTGATACTTCCAAATGCCCTCTAAGGATAAAAATTTTAGTCTGCCGGTCCGGCATGTTCCATATTCGTTGCAGTGCGGCTGCTGGTTGTAAAAATGAAACCAATGACAACAGATCGAGACACGCGAATGAACGGTGGATAGCCGTTTTTTCTCACCAGCTTCTTGTAGTGTTAAGAGAGCATTCGTATAACGATATAAGATATACAGTGACGGTGGCAAGTATGGTAACTTTATTTATATTCATATAAATTCAACTTGAGTTATGCTTATGTACTTAATATATCAAAATTAATTTAGAAAATGGGTCTTAAATATATATTTATTATACAACTGATAATATGTTTGAAATGAAAAATACAATTCAACATAAATAAATATTATTTGGTCAAAAAATATAGAAACTTAAACAAAAATAAATTTTAATTAAAAATTAAAATAATTCTTTAATATTTGGTGGCGTAGCCCTTTGATTTAATCACAAAAAAACATCCTTTTGACATCGAATCTACTATAGGGATTTGCAGCTAAGCACCCTACCATCTGGTGAGCGTTTCATGAACTTGTATGCGACAGATAACATTTCGTTTTGTCTATTGGTTTTGTATGAAGTTTGTTTTTAAAGTTTTATTATAATCATTGAAAAATGTATAATACATATTGTTGTGTGCCTATGTGCAATTCAAAGAAAAGAAGAAACCTGGAAATATCGTTTCATTTGTTTCCACCAATATGAGACACCGTACGGTTCTAAACAAAACTGGGAAAGCAAGAGGTTAGGAATCGACGCGATGTTTAGATAAACATTTTAAAAATTGGAAAAAAAGTCAGCCCTTATATGAAAGTTTGCTCATTATATTTTAATGATAGTGACTACAAATAATATTTTCAATTTTGTATTTATTATCGCATATCTTGAAAATTCCTGTTATTGTGTGTGGGTTTGATTATAATGCACAAATCTGTATAAATCTTTATGAACTCTCTGTTTTTCTCAGTGACCCCACACAATATTATATGCCCAGCATTGTAGATTTCTACCCCTTCGTAAACAACACGGGAATTATTATTTAAATCCCCAATATAATTAAAATAATCGACATAACTGTGCCGCCATAACTTAAAACCAGATTACAAAATGTAGTATTTAAGATGTTTACAAGTAATGTCACTTTAAAAAAAATGTCCTCACAGTACGTGTGTATACTTACTTGATTATAAAATTTTAAAACAAAATCAGAAAATCGCATACAATTATTTATTTTTTGTCGTTTTTTGATACACTTTTCGCTATTATTTACTAGTAAATGTCAAGTTGTATCTGTTTAAGAATGGTTTTAAAAATATGCGCGTGGCGCTACGATCTTAAAATTTTTCCCCTATATTAGCACACATTTGTTGAGGGATGTTTTTCCACTCTTGTTCTATAATTTTAAAAAGTTGGTCATTGTTTGTAGCTGTATTTTTGCGAATTTGCTTATCTAAATGCTCCCAAAGGTCCTCTATTGGATTCAGAGCAGGACTCCGAGATTGTCATTTCATTATTGGTACGTTTTTATATAATAACCAAATTTGATAAATGCTTCGGGTCATTGTCTTGTTAAAATAACCATCTCAGAGGCATTTCTTCTTCTGCATATGAAAGCATAATCTAAAATATGTTTATACTTAAATCGATCCATTATCACATCAATTCTCATTATTAAACCAATTCCAGATGAAGAAAAACATCCCCAAACTATAATGTTGCCGCCGCCATATTTGACGGTGGGAATCTGGTACTTATTGTCGCATCTTGCAGCCTTCAGATGCCTTACATACTTCTTTCCATCACTCCCGAACAATCTAAATTAGCTTTGATCACTCCTAAGGACCGTTTTCCATTTATTAATGGACTACTCCAAATGATCTAGCAAAATCCAATCGAGCCCTTCTGTTTTTCAAAGAAATAAGTAACTTTTTTACCGCTACTCTACCAAATAGTCCCATATAATTTAGTCTCCTTCTTATACAAGGTGTCTCAAAAGAAATTTTATATTTAGTGGATCGATTGAAAAAAAAAGTAAGCCGTATATAGAAAAAATGTTTATTAATTATTAAAATACACTTTTTGGGGATTTATTTCTTAAAAATAATATCGTCTAAATGTAGACCCTCGCGTTCTCGGCACTTATTTAATCGAACAGTAAAATTACTTATGACGTCTCGGCAGGTGGACTCAAGGATGGCTGCCATGTCGTGACGGATATTTTCTTTCAAATGCGCCAGTGAAGTCGGTTTATTGGCGTAAACTTTCAGGTACCAAGAAGTTGTCTAACATCTCCACATAACGCTCTGAATTCACTGTAACTGCAAGCCCCCTTTCGTCTTCAAAAAAGTAAGAGCCGATAATTCCTCGCGCCGACATCGCAGCCCATACGGTCACTTTAGGCGAATGTAGGGGTTTCTGATGTTTGCGTTTCGGATTCTTTGCACTCCAGTAGCAGCAGTTCTGCTTATTTACGTGGCCATTAAGATGAAAATGAGCTTCATCCGAAAACAAAATGTTGGTAAACGTTGAAAATCGCTCAATCACCTGATTTACGAAATTAAGCCTCTGACTGGCATCTTGGGGCTTTAATTCTTGCACCAATTGAATTTTGTAGGGGTGCAGCTTTAGGTCTTTGTGCATAATGCGATGTAATGATGATCTATGCACATTTAAAGCAATTGCGCGCTTCCGAATTGAAAGGTTCGGGTCGTCACGAACAGACTGATTAACATTCTCCACGTTTTCTACCGTTCTTGATGACCTAGGTCGCCCGGATTTTGATTTATCCAGCGTTGTACCAGTCTCTTCAAACTTTTTAACCCAATGTCGAATGCGAGGAATGCTTGGCGCATCATTTAAGTGGCGAAAACCTCGAATACTGCAGAATTTTCTACGCGCTACAGTCGCCGAATCACCGTTTTTGTAAAACTCTCGCACACATAACGCGCGGTCTGCTCCCGAGAAACGCTCCATAGCGACTGCATTCCCAAGAGCCAGGCTACCGATTGACATAACCCCCGCGCCCCTCGGATACGTTGCGTTCCGCAGTAAGCTAAATAAATATAAAATTTCTTTTGAGGCACCTTGTAGTACGATTTGACAATGAAATAATAATTTTTTTTAACATTTCCTAAGAAAAGTGTCTTGAAATCTTTTTCGGGTCACATGTTGAAATTCTTTTAATAATTTTATCTGCTCTTGACGTGTTTTTTTTTTTTTTTTTGTAGGTCCGCCACTGTTTTATTTAACATCCACGGTGCCTCTGTCATTAAATTTCTTTATAATTTTTGAAATCTTACCTTTTGGCATCTTTTAAAGTTTAGAAATGTCACACTGTTTATTGCCATTGTGGTATAATTGAATAATTTTTGTTTTTACATTGCAAGAATAATATTTTTTCTGAGGCATGGTACACGTCAGTACAATGATGAATAAGTTTTATACTAAAATATTCAATTCAACAAGCTGGTTACTGCATAGTAGAGCATGTTTGATAAGGTTTCCATACTTTTTGACCAGGCGCATTTTAAAATTTCAATGTAAAATTCTGAATATGTAATAATAATTGATTCTATTTAATATTTCTCTTTTCTCTTGAATTATATACAAATAACAAGAAAAAATATCTATAATAATTTAATTTTTATTAGAAAAAATAAAAAGTTTTCATACTTGTACTAGTTAGTTATTTATTATTATTTGTAATGCAAGATTGTGACGTAGAAACATTAATAAATGAAATACAAATTTTTTAAAATATTTTTCAGTGACGTAAGATGTGACTACTAAAAACATTTTCACAGATTTGTGATAAGGATTTTCGATCGTTATGCGCTGTTCTTGAAGAAATGTTCCCCTTTAATAAAATTTTCCGATTTGAACTCAGTAAAAAAGATAAAATTTGTTGGTCATTCCTTACCTTTCACACAAAATCTAATTAGTAATATAATTAATGTAATTCCAAATAAAAAAAAAAATAAAATAAACAAACCTTGAGAGGTGGTCTATTCGGATCTTTCCGTTGATTCTCGTATCTCTGCTCGAACCATTCGTCCCAATATTCCTTGCTTTTCATCCAGGCAGGCTGTAGACAAACAAATAAATTAGGAAAATGTTAAAATTAGTATAATTTACATGTTTTCATCTCATAAAGGGCTTTGTTTTCGTGTTAAATTTGGGAAAGTTAAAGTTTAATCAGCAATATTAACATTTTAAAATTATTACTGAAAATTATTTACAAAGTGCCTACTTATTCAGAGAAGAAAGTTGTAATGTCATTTATTTTAGGTTTGTATCGATTAGTTGACAAATAATCGGTATTCGGCCATAACGGCTGATTAATTGGATCGACTTTTTGGCCGATTAATCGGTTCTGATAATCGACCATTCTTATTTTTATTATTATTGATAGGTACGTTTATGCTGGAGTAAGAAAAACATGGGTAACAGACAGGCAAAATTAATCTGGGGGGGGAGGATCTTGGCAGACCAAATTGTTAAACATTTTTTATTATATTTTTAATTTCAAAAAAAGACACACACTACCTTAGCCATAAATCCAAAAAATCTGTAATAGCATTATTATCTATGAATTAAAAAACAATTAATTTGGTCAAAAACACAAAAACTGAAATATATTCCAAAAACATAGTCTGATTAAAAATTTCTCCGATTCACGGTGCGTATAAATTCGCTGAGAATTTTTTCCGATATTTGAAAAAAAAAAAAAAATCTAAAAACTATTTGTCGTTTCTTAATCTACGTCTTGAGAGCTTTCTTTTGATACCACACAAAATATTTTCTTTAAATAATAATTTTTTTCAATGCCACAAAAAAAATTGATTATTTTCGAAATACGAATCTTATCAAAAATTCCCATTGAACTATTCAGGTTTCCATCAATGTACATTATGGAAATTATTTAAGATTTTTAGAATATCCCTTCCGGGAGATAGGGTGGGGGAAAAAGGTTGATTGACATATTTTTGGCGAAAATAAAAAAAAAAAAAAAAAATTGTTTTGTTTTGTTTTTCCATTAAATACATATTTGTACAAGCCTGCCAAATTTCAACTTTCTATGTTCAGCCGTTTGGCTACAATTTGTACCGTACAGACAGACATATGAGTGACGTTATAAGGTTTTTTTGCTGGTCATACCTACAAACTCTAAAGAATGAAGCTATTTATAAATATATTTCTTATTAATTTAACCAAATTGCATAAAAAAATTGCATAAATTTTTGCAAATTATTAAAATTAAGTTTAAAAAATTTCAAGAAAGATTTAGTACTTAAGTTAAGGAATAAAAGTGGTTATCAAAAATGTGTTGATTTTGATGTGATTATAGAAAATTATTGCAATTCTTTTTCGTTTCACGATTTTCGAAATATGTTGAAATATTGGGTTGTGTAATAAATTCCCGCGTTTTTTTTTTTGTTTATTAGATTTATCGAAATAAACAATAATTTTTAGTAACAAATTAATCAATAATATATTCTCCATCATTATTTACAACCCACTTATCGACCAACTTGTTGATGCCGTCTCGCCAAAAATCTTTTGATTTTGTGTTGAAGAAGTTTGTGAGCCAGGTTTTGAGGTCTTCATCGTTAGCAAAGGGTACGGCCCTTATTTGGTTCGAGCGGAAAAGGTGATAATCCGTTGGGGCAAGGTCCGGAGTGTATGCCGGATGCGATAGATCCTCCCATTTGAGATCATTGAGAACTTGTGGCCATCGCTCAAGTTATGTGGCACCACATTCCCAAGTTTTTGAGTAAAGCCCATGGAGTAAAGATGGTTAGCGATGGTCGTAAAGGTACATTCCATCTTCTCGGCCAACTCTCGTGTTGACGACCATCTTCCTTCAAAAACATCTTGAGACGATCATCGTCGACGTCGAGAGGTCGGCCGGAGCGAGGTGCATCACCAAGGTCAAAATTGCCATTTTTAAACTTGGAAGACCAATCTTGCGCGGTCCTCGGAGCTATAGCATCTACTCCATATACGTCACAAATGCCGCGAGCTGCTTCCGTAGCTTTCTGACCACGACGAAAGGCAAAATAGTACAGATGTCGAAAATTACTTTTTTTACCTCCTGGAACTTCCATTTCAAAAGCCTCAAATTCAATTAAAATTATTAATTTCGAAAATTAAAGCAGATAAGTTTGTAGAGCACGAAAAACACTTAAGAATGCATACATAAACTTAACCTAACAAAACACAAAATTGCGGGAAAAAGATAAAATTCGTGACAGAATTTTTTAGGATATGTAAAGTGAGATAGCTAATGCGTGTTTATATGTCTGTCTCATTAAAACAACGCACTAACTAAAATCTACAAAGCATAATGCATTCTTTAGAGCTGTGAATGGATGCTCAAGTTACCATATGACAAACTTGTTAGTGACAATCAAAAGTGCACAAGTCAAGCTTATAGTCGACTAATTTAAGAGCTCTGAACGCAACTTTACATTTAATAAATATCTACAAAACCCTAAAATATTTGAAAATTCACAATAATTATTTATTTTATTTTAATCGTCATCGCCAACAACTTTCTCCTGAAGTATAACGAGTGTCTTGGTCACACCTACAAACCCCTAAAAATGAAAATGGTTTACAAAAGCGAGAGTAAAAATCTGTATAATTTTTCCAGTCAATTTAATCTGCCAGTAAAATTACCACTCAACCAACACAATCCAAACGTAATTGAAAAGTAAAACAACACAAATTTCAATCTGCCTCGAAATAAATATCTCAATTTTGTGTAAATCCAACCTTTTTCACGGTAACTGAAGTGTTGGGATAGGGGTCGCCAGTCGGGTTTATAAGCCACGGCATGGCTCTACATTTTACACTGAATTATTTGTAAAACATCGTTAAAATCTTTCCAGTTGCTATGTAACGTTTTCTAAGTGATAAACCGACCTATTTTATCGTTAATACCTTTCTCTTCGTCTACTTCCATGTCCACCCTTTTTCCTTCTCGTTAAATTAACATTTCCGATCTTTTAGAATGTTTTATTCAGCCCAACTCATGCATAAATAACCAAATATAGGAGCTGTTAAATGTATTAAATATACTTGTCGGACCAAACACGAATCACAAATTTTATGCGTTAGCTAATTAGTTACACACAGATAAAAAAAGTTCTTTTGCAGTGGAAAATGTTTAAATTACAATAAATATTTAATATTTTATATTCCCTTCCTTGGCCTAAGTTTTCTCCGGCGATCTTAGTACAGTAGTAACTTCTCCTCTTTCCAGGAGCTTATTAGTTTTTGACGTGTCAGGTTTGGTTTCCCTCCTGTAGGGCATCAATTTGACTATCGCATTAAATTTATACATTCAAAGATTTTTGTCTCTTTGTTTCTTTCTTGATATTTTGGTTTCTCCAGATTGTGTCATTTAGGCCAGTGTTACTCAACCGGTGGTCCGCGGACCACTGGTGGTCCTCAGCAAAATTTTAGTGGTCCGCGAAAGGCTTATGTATAATTATTTTTGAGATTTTTTGTTAATTTTTTTATGATCTTTTGTTCGTTTTCTGTGATTTTTGTTAATTATTCAGTGATTTTTACATTTTATTATATATCTGTTTAATCCCTACATAACAAGTCTTAACTAAAATATAAATCTACTTTCTACCTGTCGGATTTGCTTTGTTTTGGAATCAACAATTTTCCTATTAGTTTCTTTTTCTTTAATTTCTTTTCTTCTCTCCATTACCTCTTTCATCCATGTGTATCGCCAACGTGGTGGCCGAGCGCATTTAGTCGTGCGGTTTGTACTGGTGGAAACCCAGTACGACTGTCCGGTCTGTGGTTCGAGCCTGCTTCGTTGGTGATATTATTCGGGCGAGAATAATATGTTTACATTACTCTCATTTTCACAATCATTCACCCTTCATCCAGGTGGAGGAGCTGGCATCGGCGATTAGCCTCGTTGCAGAAATAAAGGCCGATGTAATATAAATAATATAATAATAATAATAATCATCCATGTGTATCCGCAACCATTTGAGTTTAAAATATCTTCTCTTGTTCCTCCTTTGCATCTCATTTCTTCACATCCTTCCAGCATATATTCAATCGTCTCCCTTTCTTCTCTGCACATTTTACATGGTTTATCCTCCTCCTTTAACAAAAATTTGTTCGCCTTTTCTTCATTCCCACATCTAAACCTTGCAATTATTCTTTTTTTTCCGTTTCTTTTAGATACAGCGGTCTTTGCATGTTCCAATTTTATTTTGTACTTATTATTGTACCTTGTTTCATCCATTCTCTCGCTTAATTCTTGTTGCTGTATGTCCTTCATTCTTTCTACCATCTCCTGCATTCTATGTCTACTTTCTCTTTTCCTCCGTACTTCTTCTGTTGAAAAGCCTCCGTATTCATACATTTTACTTCTTTTTATCTCCCATTTTGGTGGTTTGATTATTTGTTTAATAGTACATTTTTTTTTGTGGTCCGCGGTAGAAAATCAAATATTGTACTGGTTCGTGGTACGTTTTCGGTTGAGAAACACTGATTTAGGCAACGCGGTATCCTTTCAGTACGAACTCCAATTTTTTTTTTTTTTCGATATTTTCTCAACTATAGTCTATATCAAACAAGAAGTGAGTAGATAGCATTGCGAATCGAGTACGATTTACACAGGACAAATACATTATAGCGGTAAATTTAAAAAAAGTTATCCTATGGCATGCAAAAGGGGTGCAATATAATTTCAAGGATTCCTTAATATCTCTTAGGACTAATAAGATATCGACTTGGTTTTTGCTTACAGAGACTACCAATGCAAATGCCGAAAAACCTATTTCTGAATTTTATCCTAATCAACCCCTTAAGTACAATTGGGGTGAATTATACATCCCGTCGTATTTCATATGTTCGTTTAGTTGCATCATTACTTTCTGGCACATAGGTGTTTTTTTAAAATATCTCGAAATATTTATGACAGTTTTTTTTTTATTTCACCCCTAAAGGGTAAAGTGGTGTTATGTGTTTTCAAGAATTGTTTAAGATCTCTTAGGATCAATACGATATCGATTTGCTTTTTGCTTACAAAGATTACCCCCACACAAATACCGAAAAACTTATTCCTGAATTTTGTCCTAATCAACCCCTAAAGGGGTGGATCTACAATCGGGGTGAATTATACATTCCGTCGTATTTCCTATGTTTGTTGAGATGTAACATTACTTTTTGGCACCCCCATGTGCCTTTTTCTTTTTAATATATCTCGAAATGGTTTTGACAGTTTTTGAAAATTTCCCCCCTAAATGGTGAAAAGGGTTGAATCGTGATTTCAAGGATTCCTTAATATCTCTTAGGATCAATATGATATCGACTTGCTTTCTGCTTACAAAGATTATCCCCATACAAATACCGAAAAACTTATTTCTGAATTTTTTTCTAATCAACCCTTAAAGGGGTGAATCTACAATCGGGGTGAATTATACATATCGTCGTATTTCCTATGTTTGTTGAGATGTAACATTCCTTTTTGGCACATAGGTATCTTCTTAAAATATCTGGAAATGGTTTTAACAGTTTTTTCAAATTTCACCCCTAAAGCGTGAAAAGGGGTGAATTGTGATTTCAAGGATTTCTTAATATCTCTCAGGATCAATAAGATATAGATTTGGTTTTTGCTTATAAACCTTAATACAAATGCCGAAAAATGTATTTCAGGATTTTATCCTAATCAACCCCCTAAAGGGGCGAATCTACATTCGGGTTGAATTATATATACCGTCGTATTTCCTGTGTCTGTTGAGTTATATACCGTCCTTTTTGGCAGATAGGTGTCTATTTAAAATATCTCGACATGGTTTTGACAGTTTTTTAAATTTCACCCTTAAAGGGGTAAATGGATACTTTTTATTCGATATAACGTTCTTTTGACATAGATATATGAAATTCGCGTATTTCAAGTTTGACCCTACGTGGTAAAAAGGAGTAAAATGTTTTTTCACGGATTCCTCAATATCTCTTAGGACAGATGAGATAGGCTGATACTCTTCCTGAGAGAATCGAACTTATTGTTTTATGTGTGAAGTCTTGCACCTTATTTTAATGTGTTTCTAGTTATTGACTGTGATATTCGATGGTAATTGGCCCCTTTACAGCCTCTTACCATCACCCTGAGTCTGTTCATATTTTCGAACAGACTTTTTATTATTTATTTGTGTTTGTCAGTGCAAGATTTCTTATATTGAGTACGCGTATTTTCAATGATTTTATTTATTTATTTATTGTCTAATTTATTGGTTTTAATATATAGTCTAGTCATTTAGATGGGCTGCGTTAGGTGCAAATAGCCTTTGTTGCTGTGCGCCAAAAATTTTAACTAACTAACGACAGATGAGATATGGACTAGGTTTTTGCTTGCAAAGGTTACCCATACACAAGTTTAAAAACAAACTGAGGATTTTACCGTAGCGTAGAACGTGTTTTCAGCTAGTTTCCTATAAATTTGAATGGGAGGAAAGTTATTTTATTGTAAAAAGCTGAGTTGTTGTTGATTTCAATTTGTTAAGATCAAATTTTATATAAAATTTATAAAACAATGCATTACAAATGACCTCGTACAAACTTTCTGCGACCTCTACAAAACACTCCATATCTAATAAGAAACCAATTAATAACTTGAGTCAATATTTAATTAAATAAAATTGAACAAAAGCCTTGAAAAAATAATGAGCCTGTTTCCTTTTTCAAGTTGAAAAAAATCGTACAAAATTCAACTTGTAAATTCGCCGACCCTTTTGAATAAAAAATGTTAACAGTCGTGGAATTGTTTGTAGCGAGTACGGTCCTGCGTGTACTACTGGAAACCGCGAAAGGGCATTCGCTATGACATATTAATAGGGTGGAAAACAGTGACGTAGGAAGGGTTGCAAAATTAAAGACATTTAAAAATAAACGCACTGTGACATTTTAAAATCTGTGGGCTTGTTTTGTATGTTAGCAGTAGGTTGGAAAAATTAAATTCTTCAGCTATTTTTAAAGGTACGTACAGGGTGATATTTAAAACATGTAATTACATAACAAGAATTCATTTGTATTACTTTATTTCGAACAAGTACAAGGTGTCTCAAAAGAAATTTTATATTTATTTAGCTTACTGCGTGAACGCAACGTATCCGAGGGGCGCGGGGGTTATGTCAATCGGTAGCCTGGCTCTTGGGAATTCAATCGCTATGGAGCGTTTCTCGGGAGCAGACCGCGCGTTATGCGTGCGAGAGTTTTACAAAAACGGTGATTCGGCGACTGTAGCGCGTAGAAAATTCTGCAGTATTCGAGGTTTTCGCCACTTAAATGATGCGCCAAGCATTCCTCTCATTCGACATTGGGTTATAAAGTTTGAAGAGACTGGTACAACGCTGGATAAATCAAAATCCGGGCGACCTAGGTCATCAAGAACGGTAGAAAACGTGGAGAATGTTAATCAGTCTGTTCGTGACGACCCGAACCTTTCAATTCGGAATCGCGCAAATGCTTTAAATGTGCATCATTACATCGCATTATGCACAAAGACCTAAAGCTACACCCCTACAAAATTCAATTGGTGCAAGAATTAAAGCCCCAAGATGCCAGTC
The DNA here is from genome assembly GCA_963971575.1 of Liopterus haemorrhoidalis. Lineage (NCBI taxonomy): Eukaryota > Metazoa > Arthropoda > Insecta > Coleoptera > Dytiscidae > Liopterus > Liopterus haemorrhoidalis. The sequence goes on from OZ020611.1 coordinate 232,528,221, forward strand.
AGAGGCTTAATTTCGTAAATCAGGTGATTGAGCGATTTTCAACGTTTACCAACATTTTGTTTTCGGATGAAGCTCATTTTCATCTTAATGGCCACGTAAATAAGCAGAACTGCCGCTACTGGAGTGCAACGAATCCGAAACGCAAACATCAGAAACCCCTACATTCGCCTAAAGTGACCGTATGGGCTGCGAGGTCGGCGCGAGGAATTATCGGCCCTTACTTTTTTGAAGACGAAAGGAGGCGTGCAGTTACAGTGAATTCAGAGCGTTATGTGGAGATGTTAGACAACTTCTTGGTACCTGAACTGCAAAACTTTCCTGGCTATAACCAAAGAACATGGTTCCAACAGGACGGAGCTACTTCACACACGTCCAATATGTCTCTGCCACGTGTTCGTGAAATTTTCTCAGGCAAATTGATCTCCCGGAGAGGTGACATAAATTGGCCTCCACGCAGTCCAGATTTAACCCCTATGGACTTTTTCCTATGGGGTTATCTTAAATCTAAAGTTTACGCCAATAAACCGACTTGGCGCATTTGAAAGAAAATATCCGTCACGAAATGGCAGCCATCCCTGAGTCCACCTGCCGAGACGTCATAATTAATTTTACTGTTCGATTAAATGAGTGCCGAGAACGCGAGGGTCTACATTTAGACGATATTATTTTTAAGAAATAAATCCCCAAAAAGTGTATTTTAATAATTAATAAACATTTTTTCTATATACGGCTTACTTTTTTTTAATCGATCCACTAAATATAAAATTTCTTTTGAGACACCTTGTATAATCATATAAATATCTTTGCTTCTCAATAAAAGAAACAAAATGAATATTAAAATCGTGGTTGTCTCTCATAATGTTACAAAGTACGAGGGTTACCTTTTATGTTTTTACAAACGACCACTAGATGGCAATATTGAAATGTGTCATTAATATATTCGTAAAATTTGACGTTTGTTATTATAAAATCAGTGGCAGCTTGTAAATTGACCGAGTAGTTTGTTGACTGTGAGCTTTAAAAAAAAAATTTTGGTAATGAAGCACCTTCAGAAAAGACTGTTTACAATTGGTTTGCAGAATTTCGTCGTGGTCGTGCGTCAGCCAGTAAAGAATCTCGTGAAAGTCAACCAAAATCAATAAAACATCGATGCTGTGCGCAAAATGATTGAAGAAGATCGGCATGTGACTTACCGTGAAATAGAGGCATCCTTTGGCATATCGCAAACTGCAATACATTCGATTTTGCATGAACACTTGGCTGTGAAAAAGATCTGTTCTCGATGGATTCCGCATAATTTGACTGAAACTCAAAAAAAAGGCTCGTGTTGATTGGTGTAAGGAAATGCTAAAAAATTCAACCTAGTCACTGCAAAATCCGTATACAACATCGTTACAGGTGACGAAACTTGGATTTATTCATATGAACCGGAAACTAAGCAACAATCCACTATTTGGGTCTTTCAAAATAAACCGAAACCCACAAAAGTTGTTCATTCACGAAGCACTTCCAAGAAAATGATTTCTTGTTTCCTTGGAAGGGACAAGAGAAAGGACAATTACAGGTTGTAGTGGACATGTCGCAACCATTCCATCAGAGGATCGGAGAACAGTTAATACTGAATGGTATACAAAAATTTGTTTGCCAGAAGTCATCGACAAAATCAGGAAAAACAACCAAAAACGTCGCATCATTCTTCATTATGACAATGCAAAATTCCACACAGCACGTCAAACAATTGATTATTTGAAGGAAGAGAAACATCGAATTAATGCCCGTATTCACCTGATTTATCCCCTAACAACTTTTTTTTGTTCCCCAATGTCAAACAAAAAATGCGTGGACAGCGATTTTCATCTCTTCAAGAAGCTGTTGAAGCCTTTGAGAACCATATTTTTGAGATACCAACTTGGAGTGGAAGAAATGTTTCGAGAATTGGTTTGAACGCATGCAAAAGTGTATAAATCTTAAAGGCGAATATTTTGAAAAGCAATAAAACAGGTTGTTCAAAATAATTTTTTTTTTCTTCCTTAGTGTTTGTAAAAACTTAAAAGGTAGCCCTCGTATTAAAGTGAACAGCATATATAGGCCATTCCAAATGTTTAGGCGAATGTTCAAGTTGTCATGGTCTCACTTTTTATGGTTTAAAGTGGGCTTTTCTTAAACAAACTGATCAAAAGCCTCACTTAATCGGTAAAAGTTACTAGAATTGAAAATCTAGTAACAGTACCTGATTAAGTGAGGCTTTTGAACCTTTTGTTTAGCAAAAGCCAACAAATACGAACTCCACAATTAGTTCCGCCTTAACCAAAGAAATGAACTATACCACAGATTGTCTGGGTTATTCCATGTTTCATGTTGGAATTTATTATTAAGTGAATTATAAAAAATAAAATATATAATACTATTTAAAATTTTTGTAAGTCATAATAATTTTACAAATGAGACATTTGTATTGAGAATGACACAAAAATCAAAATGTAATAAAAATGACAATTTATGACGTTAATTCAACTTAACCTAAAACTGGTCAATGTAAGTATGATTTATAATACTTAAACAAAATGGCCAAAAGCCCGAATCATTCGATAAAAGGTATTAGATTTCAAATATCTAGTTCAGCTTAAACGTTTGGAATAGCCTATAATTAGATTTTATTCAACCAAACCAATTCTGTAACTCTGTTACTGTAGCGCCCGCCTACGATTGGTCATAACCGTAGGTCAAGACAGCGTTACACAGTGGTCGACAATTTTAAAAACTCGAAGGACCGATTAAATTGGTAGCGCAGCGCGCCGGTAAATAGAGTGGTCTATCGTATCGTGGACGTACGCGCAGTGAGTTGAGTAACCGCGGTTTCAACCTTAAGGAAAGAGGGGGATTTTAACTCTTCTGCTCCTAGGGGCTTATCTAGGAGACTAGCACAAAGGAGTGGTAGCCCTCGCTGGGGAGAGAAGGGTTAAAGTCCAGGCCCACAAATAAGGTGAAAGGTGGAGTCAATACTCGATGGTTCCCTCGATGACCCCTACCGACGATGTACCTAACATACAAAAATTACGTGGACTCAACTCACTGGATGTAAAGCACACCTGGCAAGATACAGTGCAATGTAAAATGGCCAGTATACTTTGTCGGACACAATACAATAATAATATACAGTACAAAACTTATAATTAACACTAGAAGCATAAATATACTAAGTGTTGTAGTGAGAACCAACCTTTAGTGTAATATTAATTAGAACTACTGATAAATTTGGAACAAATAAATGGCAATATTGCACTAACAATTAAAGAATAAATCAGCTGAAGGCACATGTAAAGTAACTACAATAAATGAATATTAGAACATTAATATTTGCAAATTAACAATAATATTGCATATTATTGTTACTAAATTTAATTAGCTGAAGGCTGTACTAAAGAATTTAACAACAATTATAGAATGAAACCTGGAAATGAAGTAAGTTTGGAATGAACTTACTCCAGAGTAAACAATATTCTCATATAAACAAAATTCAAAGATATTTTCATATAAATATAAATGCTCATATAATAGAGGAATAAACTACAGTGTTAGACACTTAGCTGGATTCTGGCAGGCGGTCAAATCTTCCTGTTAGCCGGATAACTCGTCTGGAGATGAATCAGCTGATCTGGTTGGTTGGTTGCAACGGGTTTCGTGGGAATGATGCCGATGCGTGGTTTTCACACTAAATTTATAAGTTGCACTGAATGTAATTTGTCAGGTTGTAAATCTGACAAATGCGGTTTAAATCACTGTTATTTCGGGTCGTAATTCCGAAAGGAACACGGCATAAAAATAGCCGAGAAGAAAAACACTGGTTTTAGGTTATAAGAACCTGGCGGTCAAGAAAAACGTTATCACTACGAACAGGTTAATTGATTAATGAGCAATCAGCGACCTGTTAATTACAGTCAACTAATACATTAGATTTGCATAAAAGTGCAATAAATAATTTGTAGATGGACCTAGTTGGCCTAAAACATAGATAAATATACAGGAACTGTGTTTTTACATTTAAATTAATTAAAATTACAAAATTGGGAAATTGGGGCGCCTAGCGGGGCCCAACAGTTACTATGATAATTGTAACTATATTCGTCACTATGAGCAAGGCCAGTTACTATTATGAATGAAAGGCATTATACTTTTTATAATATTTCATGTTGTAGTAACGTTATTACACAGTACCTTTTTACAGAATTGATCTGAGTATCTTAAAATTTCGTTCATATGAATTTAAGCAATTAAAAAATGGTCTAATGGAAAATCTTAAAATTTTATTACACAAAACCACCCCTGTTATTTTCAATAAAAGCTTTTTCCACAACATCCCTTGACTTTTAGACATTCTTTCACTCCATTGATACCTATAATAAACCTTATCTCTTCTTATTCTCGTAGTAAGCAGCAACAAATTCACCATTTAACCGCCCAACAATGGTAAACTTTGTGCCTTTCTTTCGCAGCGCGCGATATGCTTCATCCCCGCGAGCGTCTCGCTACCGCCAAGGATACGTTCCGCGCTGTAAATCCAAGAAAACAGCCACAATTCAGCACGGAGGCACGCACCCTGCACATTCTCAAATAACGCCCTTTGTTTGCTCTCACTATATATCAGAGACGTAGCAGGAGGTATCAGATAACATGGGGTGAATCCAGATTGTTTTATAGTAATAAGTGTTGATTTCCCTGATTTTTTAATGATTCTATTTTTATGTTTAACCAGAAATAATTTATCATTATGGGGGTTTTTACGTACACTGAAAGAAATTTATATTTTAATATTAAAAGCACTAGTTTTTGATTTCATATTAATAGTATTTATTTTCATTCTAATGAAATTGCAGGTAAAATCAAAAGATGTCGTGTTTTTGTACTTTAAAAATATGCATTTGATTTTAATTTTGATTTGAGTTTTTATTTTAAATACAAAAACTATTATCTTAACAGAACTGACATTAAAACAAAAGTACTCACTTTCATATAAAGAGAACTTGCACTTGAAGCTTATGTTAAAAATAAATTACTTTTGATTTGAAAGAACAACTATCAAAATAAAATCACCGCTTTTCTTTTAAAAAGCCATACTTTTATTTGTATTTCATATGTAATTTTAATTCAAAAGTAAAAATTTAATTTTAATGTCGTATGTTCTAAGATATAGTAAATCAATTGTAAGAATTTCAAAATAAAAGCTCTTGCTTTTATTTTATTTTTTTTGTTACCGTTAAAAGAAGTGCATTTAAAGTGCGTGTATATTTGTATTATTTTGTTATTTACCTATACACTGTAGGCCAAAAGTTTAGGACCAGTACGGTATTTAATCAAAACTAGTACAAAACGTCACTGTACAAAATATTTTGTATTGATGATATCAATTTTTACATATATAAATGTGTTTTACATAGAAACAGTCATAAATTTGTATAAAATAACTTTCAAATATACATAAAAACGTTAAACAGTCTTTTCGTCAAAAAAACCTCCTTTACATTTTAAAACTTTTTGAACTAGTCTTGGCATACGGGCGATTAATTTTTGTATTTTTTCATGTTGCATGCTATTCCACGTGTCTTCTAAAACTGTCTAAAATTGTTCTTTGGACGTTGGACAGATTTCCCGGACCTTACGATCCATTTCCTCCCATAACAACTCGATGGGATTCAAGTCCGGCGACTGTGGTGGCCAGACCATATTTTTGAGCACTCCAGCAGCTTCTCTTCTACAAACCCCTTGCACAATTTTGAGGAATGTTTCGGGTCGTTGTCTTGCATCAGAGTGAACCCAGGTCAAATAATTCTTAGGCCAGACGGTACCGCATGGTCTTCTAAAATTGATTTGTAGCGCTCCTTCTTGAGAATACCTTCTATACGCACAAGATTTCCCATGCCAAGACCCGAGAAAGCTCCCCAGACCATAATGGACCCACCTCCATGCTTTACTGTGGGTACCACACACTGAGGCAGCATCTTTTCTCCCTGGCTCCGACGGACGAATGTTCTACGCCTGGAACCAAATATTTAAACTTCGATTCATCTGTCCACAGTACATTTTTAAAATCATCCACTGTCCACTGGCGATGAAGAAGAGACCACTCTAACCGTTTCTTCTTATTTTGGGGCCTAAGAAGTGGTTTTCGAACAGCGACACGGCCGAACAAATTGGCTTCACGTAAACGGCGCTTCACGGTTTTTAATGATACCTCCTTCGAACTAGTTCTGTTCAATTCTGCTCGAATCTCAGGGGCGGTCAGAAGTCTATTTCTTTTACTTGTGATAGCAACAAAGTCATCCTGCACTTTTGATGTGATTCTGGGTCGTCCTGAACGTGGTAGATCTTTATTGCTGCCTGTTTCCTTAAATCTTGCAATAGCGTTGTGCACAGAAGTCTTAGAAGTTTTCAACTGGGCAGCAATAATACGTTCAGATATACCTTCATTGTGAAGGGTTATGATGGCTGAACGAGTTTCAAGACCAACTCGGGTTTTACCCATTTTGGTAGTCTCAGTGATGTAAAAATCGAAAAAAGTTTTATCGGAAAAAATACAAAACAAAAACTGATTTAAAAAAATATCTACCGCTTCAAACTTACTGTAAGTCACTAATAAAGACTATATTAACAATTAACAGTATAAATATAAAAGAAATTTCAAGTCAGCATTAATTTAACAATCCAAAGATATCGTAATGTAAATATACTAACGTAAGCGAAAACAAACAAACATAATATAAACTCGGATAATTTTGTATAAATAAATAAGAACCATCTTAAAATGATGTATGTAGACTAAAGTTATGTTCTGTGTAATAGAAAAAATTAAATACTCATCAATTTTTATCTCCGTTGAGAATTAAATCAAATAATCAAATATTAAAACAACTGGTCCTAAACTTATGGCCTGCAGTGTATATTTAAACAATGGAACAAGTTGAGAGAAAAAAAAAAAAGATTATGAAGTGGCTTATAATATAGAAAATATTACATTGGGTTATACAGTTTTCTAGAAGAACACGAGGTCCACGAAGCTTATTATTATTTAGAAGAAAAGTAGGTACTTTATGTAAATAGGAATATATTTTATCTAGTATTATTATCTATTTAGTGGTTAGTAAATAATATGTAGGCTCTTTTCAGGAAAGCCATAAACAGGTTAATTATGTGTATAGCCCCCCATTACACATTTACAATATGAAATATAAAAATATATTTAGATATAAGTTTATTTAGTTGAATAATTATAATTTAATTAAATATGTAATTTAATTTTGTATTTGAGGCGCTGACATGGAAAACTAAAAAAAACGATTTTTTGTTTTTTCATCGCATATATATTAAATGCACTTGCCAATGGAGTGGAAATCCAAGTAAGTCAATGAGTAGCATAGATTAATAATTAATGTGACTTACTTCTCTTTCCATGCTATTGAGAAGTACTGCGCGTTTACTATATTTTCTATGAAAAACGAAAAATTTATTTTTTTGCCGAAAACCTTTTCCATATCAGTGCCTCATTTGTAGGATAAGAAAATATTTTGCATTATTTAGGTTTCTAAATATGTGCAGTATTTTTTTATATAACAAGGTTCATTAAGATTTTGAAAATTGCGCCTATGGCTTTCATTGGTTTTCTTAAATCATACGCTCTGGTTTCGTATACATGACAAATAGAATGAAAATATAATTACAACAATTCCAATTGGTTATTAAATTAACGCTCTTAAAAATTAAATTCAACATTTACCAAAATATAACTAGAATTTTGACAAATTAATTTATACAAAATAAAAATGAAAAAAAAAAACAACAAATAAAAAAACTCCTCAAGCAAGGAACGAACCTGTGCAGTGAACAAAAAATCTGTGTAGTTAGCGAGCAACGTAGCCACTAGACCATGCTACGCTTTACAAGTTAACGTGTTATATGAGTATAACTTTTGTACATCGTCAACCAAAGAGTCAAAATAATTTATTCTGCAAAAATAAAATTTTGATCGTTAATCCACGTACTAAGGGCTTTCATTTGATACCCTACTCAGAATTTAAAATTTTTTTTTTTTTTTCCATGAGCACATATTTGTTTATATTTTTAGGGGGATATGTTAGATGTTTTAGTATTTTTCCTATGTGTGGGTCAAAGAGTTATATAAGCATGCAAAATTTCAACTCTCTAGGTTTAGCCGTTTGGCTACAATTTTTACCGAACAGACAGACAGACAGACAGACGACAAAATGACGGTATAAGGATTTTTTGGTTATACTTACAAAACCCTAAAAATTAAATGAAATTCTCTTTTAGTACTCAAATAACGAATAGAAATGGTTATCAAAAAACTGTTGATTTAGATGTGATTATAGAAAAAATATTGTCCTAGACATCCTGCATTATGTTGGCGTCTTATACTTATTAAATACCTACAAACCCTGAAATGAGTGAAAATTCACACTTCACATCAATTTTTAAATTCTGGCCACCGTATTTTATACTATGTACATGTGGACATCATTATTATCCAGGAGGTCTCAAATACAATTTGAGACCAAAATGTCAGAGATACGTCTTTGCAGTTGTAACATATCATATGAATATTTTGTTGGAATTACTTATTAACCACCCCTGGCTTAAATAATTCGTTATTCCGGGTCTGGTGTATTTGTTTAAGTTGTGGATTGTTTGCTCGGTTAAACATTCAGTTAATATATCTGGCCCTATGGCTTCCGAGAACTGCATGTTTTATGGCCTGTTCCTTACCACTCGCTGCCCTATTCAGCTGCTATGTACTGACACAAGCACGCTCTTCATAATTTCTAGATTCATCTTAGCAGATTTATTACGTACCACAAATGTACAATCATATCTATTAATAATTTATTTTGTTTATGTGACATTTTGGAATTATTAGAAAATACAGTGGAAAGTGTTTAACATGAAGTCCTGGAGACATTGTCTCCACGACCACTATAGAGTTTACCAATTTGAAAACCAATTTTGACTACAGAAAGTTTGAAACACAAGAGTCGGAAGGTTATTCTAAGGCACTTATCTTCTTATGCTTGGTTTATATACGGAACAAGAATAAGGAATAGGAAATAAGAATAGTACACAAGAATAAAAAATATTAAACCGTTTATATAGGACATAACATTTCGTCGCTGCGCCTGCGTACTTGCGTTGGCCTGTGTTTAACGTTTGTCACTTGAGAGGTTCTGATTCATATACCCTTTAAAAAAATTTCGTTTATTACCGTTAAAAACATTTTATTGTTGTTTACAACCCTCTGATCACAACTGAAAAACATCTGTTGACCAAACTTTATTACGGCAGACATTTTGATTGCTGTGCGCAGGCTTATCGTGTCTTACTCTTGAAATAAGAATAAAATGTTGAAAGTTACCAACTATTCTTATGTTTAAGTTAAATTTCATTCCTACATAAACCGATATACGGCGCAGCCATGTTTTAACATCTTGTGTACTATTCTTATTTCCTATTCCTTATTCTTGTTCCGTATATAAACCAACCATTATACATTTTGCAGGTTCCTATCTTCAACTTTTGTGGGTTTCGGTTCATCTTGGAAGACCCAAACAGTGAACTGTTGCTAGTTTCCGGTTCATATAAATAAATCCAAGTTTCGTAACCTATAACACTGTTGTTTACGGATTTTGCAGTGCCTAGGTTGAATCTTTTTAGAATTCCCTTACACCAATCAACACGAGCCTTTTTTTGAGCTTCGGTCAAATTATGCGGAATCCATCGGGAACTGATCTTTTTAACAGCTAAATGTTTATGCAAAATCGAATGTATTGTAGTCTGCGATATGCCAAAGGATGTCTCTATATCACGGTAAGTCACATGCCTATCTTCTTCAATCCTTTTGCGCACAACATCCATGTTATTTTGAATCACAACCGATTTTGGTCGGACTTCACGAGATTCATCACTGACGGACGAACGACCACGACGAAATTCTGCAAGTCAATTGTAAACAGTCTTTTCTGATGGTGCTTTATTACCAAAAGTTGAACGAAGCGAATCTATGCATTGTTGTTGAGTTAGGCCTTTACTAAAATCGTAAAAAATCAGCCAACGAAAACTTTTACGAGTAATATCCATTTTTTTACAAACTTGTTTTTTTTTAACGGCCACTGTCAACAAACTACTCGGTCAATTTATAAGCTGCCACTGATTTCACAATAAAAAATGTCAAAATTTACGAATATAATAATGACGCATTTCAATATTGCCACTTATTGGTCGTTTGTAAAAACATAAAAGGTAACCCTCGTATCATGCTGATATTGTTTAACAGGTTAACTGAACAACTGGTTTGATGAACGCATCTCGTAATAAAGTACACTTGTAAGTTAATAGATGAAAGCATTATCGAATTTTATGATTTTTAATATTTACCTACAATATCTTGCAACTTATTAATCAACTTATTCACACTTTACATCAATATTTTGTATTTGTGGCTAAGATAGAGATACGGGGATGCCGCTAACTACGTAGAATTAATAGGGAGAAATAAGAATACGGATTAAATAATAATAATAATAATAATAATAATAATCATAAAAATTACTACTAATTATAAATACTTTGGCGTACAGGGCCCGCATATTCCAAATAGCGGAGTCCACACTCTGTAGGTTGTGCCACCACCATCCTGAATCGATTATGCACATTCTGTCTGTTTGTCCATCTATTGCAATGTCGAGCTACGTATCTCGACATAATGCTGCTCTCCGCGTGCTCTACTACCATCTTAGACATGCCTATGGTATTAACCAAATACCAGTTTATACAGTACGTCCCTTCTGACATAGAATCGGTGGTGGAAAATTCCAAGTGCCGAATTTATTGGAATTACTCCATCCCCACCTCGAGGTTACTGACAGCCACTAAGCCGGACATAACCCTCCTGGATATCGAGACCAAACATATGTTTGCGATCGAATTCTCAAGTCCAGCTGAGAAGAATATCTCTCTCAAGAAGGAGGAAAAGAGGTCTAAGTATATGGATCTCTTATCCGAACTTAGAAATCTGTATCCAGGGTATAAAGTTAAGCTTGTAGTTCTGATAGTTGGTATTTTGGGTGGTATGAAAGCCTCCTCTCGAAGGGAAATCGAGTCCATTCCCGCCTGCAGATCTTCTGACAACTCTTTGATCTGCAGGATGAAGAAAGCAGTGTTGCTCGGGTCACTCCGTATTGTGCGGACACTGGATCTGGGTAATTTCCGCGTCTGCATATCGCCAGGGTTTGGGATGCAGCCGTGTGTATTTAGCTCCACTAGTCTCTAGTATGATGCGGCTCAAAAGGTTGCTGAAGTTTGCGATTAGTAGACGCTTGTCAAGACCTGACAAACCCCATATATTATGAACTAAAATTATGGAGAAATGACGATCAAATCCGGAACCCGGACACAAGCCTTAAAACCCCGAAATCTCCTTATATCTCTCTGGTATAGTTAATTCGTCTTATGGTCTACGAATTTGTTATCTATTTGCAGACATTCAATATTTGAAAGCCCAAATGAGCCTCCCTCACTTTTGGACTAGATACCTGCGAGAGCTTGAAATATGTGAAAATTCACACTTCACATTAATTTTTCTGTAAAAATATCAACTACTTACACCATTTATGTAATAGTGAATAAACGTGGTTTACAAAGCTATGTTTGTCGGCATCACAAACTCTTTAAATAGTTTATACTTTGTTTTATCATCAAAAAACTAAGCTGGAAAATCTCAGAGCTAAATTTAAACATTAAAGCCGAAAATTTCGTTTATCCAGCACAAAATAATCAAGATAACTAAGAAAACCGGTTCAAAGCGAAAGGGAAAATAACTTCGCAAAGACGTAAGATTGTAAAAGTTATCAAAGGCACCAATTTTCATACCTCCACTTAACCTAACCTAACCTAGAAGGTAGACCTATACTAATAACTTAATCATGATTCTATATGATCATTTGGCAGTCTGATAAACTTGAAGATTTTAAACGTATTTACTTGAATAGAAAGCTATAGTTACATCTAGGGAATATTATAAGGATTATTAACTTTAAATGTTGGTAGTATGTAATTAGTTTGAGTATTTGAGAATCTTTGATGAAGTTTGTATAAACTGATGGATTTAAGTTGATGCAAAATGAGAAAGATGTGGTTTTCTCGTGGTTCAGATATAGAAGTTATAAACTGCAACTGGGTTTATTTAATGATTTCAACGTTGTAATTATAAGTTTGCAACGTCTTATAACTGCATAAAAATCCAATGTGACTATTTTTAGTAATTTTAAGGATTTCGTAGATAAAACCAGGGCCCCAAATATTGACGAAGAGATACAACTAGAGATGGCAATAAAATAGTATATTGTGCAAGTAGCGCGGAATGCCATATATTCCACATGAGAATGAAGTTTGCTTCACTCGCCATACTCATACGTATTCTGCGCGTGTTGCTCACTATGCTTTTCCTCCGATTACCATTTTTCAATAAACAAATAACTTTATTTTATTAACTATTTTCTGATGCTTTATATCGAAAAATAACTAAAATCTTCGTTTATTTTTGAAAAACTTTGCTTTGGTACATTTTACAACGATCAATATATATTTATTTATTTTTATGCCGATATAAGGAGAAGCGCGTTATATTAAGTAAGGGTGGGGACGAGCTGGTGGAAAGCAAGTGGAATTTCACTTACGTGGTTCATAGCCGGTATGCGCATGCGCATTGCAGCGATACAACGCATTTTGGTTGAATGGTTGGATTTCTGATGGGAATGCATCCCATCAGAAATCCAACCATCTTAAAATCCCCTATCACTGGCCAGGTATACTCATCATACTTTAAACTCTCAAGCACCATTTTCACACTTTCGTAATTTTCTTTGAGCATTACGGAATGAGGCAAAAGAAGAGTTGGAAATTTATTTCCATTGTGAAGGACAGCTTTTAAACTTTTTGTAGAACTGTCTATGAAAAGACGCCAGTCAGAAGGAATGCATGAGATTCCGACCGCCTTACATAGGCGGTTATGCTAAATATCCTTGCTACCTTTATTTTTGTCGGACCACAAATAAACAAAATAATGGCCAGTGACGAATTTTCACAGATACTCAATACTCATGAAAGGAAAGCCTGAAAACAGTGGTTCATGGTTTTCTCGGAAACAACAGAGTATACAATTACAAAGAGTTTATTTTTTTTTTCTCGACCTTGTTGATAATTTAAAAGTTAATATGTTCGGGAATTAGGTCATTAAAAAAAAATTACAAAATGTTTGAAAAGACCGGTTTCGATAATAGTATATTATCTTCTTCAGTTTATCTATTGAATAATATTAAAAAATTTAGTATGTATTACATAATATTGTACATTCATGTGTCTAAAAAAATAAGTCTAAAGTACTTACTCAATCCAAAACTAAGTGTATGAGCTCTTCACACCATGCTTCCAAAAAATATAGTCTCCAATTATATTTTTTTGGAAGCAATCTAAATTAATAAATAGTCATCATTTTCTGTAATTTGTGAGTGGTCAAACTTAAATCTATATAGTGAGCGTATATTTAATATAAACCCTCTATAGAAGTGTTTCTCAACAGGTGGTCCGCGGGTCAGTTTTTGGTGTTCCGCGCACACAAAATTTCATTAGTATCAATAAAGGACCTAACGCAAAAAAAAAAGTTTTTCTTGATGTTGGTAGTCCGTGATTAGTGTGGAATTCTGAAAGTGGTCCGCAACTGTCGAAGGTTTGAGAAACACTGCTCTATAGAAGCCATTTATCAATATATTTCTTGTTAATTTAATGAAGACTTAGGTACGAAGCAAATGCAGAAAAAAATCTCTGGGATTTTTAAATTTATATTTTCTTAAGATGTAATTTTCGCAAATTATTTAAATTTAGTTTAAACAAATTAAAAATTAAAAAATGACTATCAAAAATCAACCCTTTACTGCATGAATTTTTATTTTTGGCTGAAATAATTCATGAGCATTATGAACTGGTTCTTAATGATGGAAAAATTAATTAAAAAAATATATTTAAAATATTAATTACTATTTTTATGAAAAAATAATAATTAAAATAATAATTTAGGGTTTGTGCCATACATGGAACATTATGATTCTACATTATGTTACAAAAGAAAATGATTCCGTCGCCCTCGAATTTTTGAAAGAAAAGGTCGTATCTTCTAGTGGTCCTTTCTCAATAAATACAGAGTTATCGTTGAAGTGCAAATTCCGCTTGACATCCTCAAATCTATTGCAGCCCATTACTTGAGATACTGCAGGATCCATTGCTGTGTATGTGGCATATATGAACATTCATGAAGTAACGTTCTGATTCAGTTTTAAAAGTAAAATAAAAAATAAAAATCGGAATGTGCCATATATGGCACACTATGCGGTAAGGGTTACTAAGGCATACTTACATTAAGGAACGAAATTTAGTTTTTTGATTTGTTTTTTTTTTAACACAAATTTAGCCAAAAAATGTGCTAAAAAAGTTTTTATCCCGCACTCTTTTACCCAAATGCGGTAAAGGGTTAATTTTGATGTGATTATAGAAAAAAAAAATGTCTTAAAGTTTTATAACAACTTAATATTACCAATACGTCTTCTTATTTTTTCTTTTATTTATATGGTAGTAAATTATATCTATTAAATAAAATTAGTTATGTTTGAAGAGAAAGTTTAATACATCCCTGTTTCTTATCTTATTGTATTAAAAATCAATTGCCTTTTATAAAATCTCTTTAAATAAGATTCCATTACAAAAATTCCTTTATTAAACCAAAAGGCTGGGTGAATTCAATCTTCTTTAACATAATTCTATCAAGTTAATAAAAGTTTATTTAGTTAAACTAAATTTAACCATCAAAATGCTATAAAGTAAAAAATCAGAGCGGATTTGAGTAAGTGAAGCGAGGCATTAAAGCACTCTCTCAGAACTTCTCATCTGCATAACTCGTTGAGTCATCGGCGAGAAAGTTAGGACCCAGGGAAGGTTGACGCAGATATTGCTTTGAAACGAACACGGGATAACCTTGAAGGAATGATTTTGTTCACGCCAAGTCTTCTCTGATCCAAGGGTATTTGACAAGGGTGTACATAGCTTTTTTATCCTTGTAATAATTAAATTTACAATACGAGGGTTACCTTTTAAGCTTTTTCAAACGACCACTAGATGGCAATATTGAAATGTGTCATTAGTGTATTCGTAAAATTTGACTTTTATTATTGTGAAATCACTGCCAGCTTATAAATAGACCGCGTAGTTTGTTGATTGAGCGTTTAAAAAAAAAACAAGTTTGTGAAAAAATAGATATTTCTCGTGAAGGTTTTCGTTGGATGTTTTTCTACGATTTTAGTAAAGGCCTAACTCAACAACAATGCATAGATTCGCTTCGTTCAACTTTTAGTAATGAATCACTATCAGAAATGACTGTTTACAATTGATTTGCAGAATTTCGTCGTGGTCGTGCGTCCGTCAGTGATGAATCTCGTGAAGGTCGACCAAAATCTGTTGTGGTTCAAAAAAACATCAATGCTGTGTGCATAATGATTGAAGAAGATCGGCATGTGACTTACCGTGAGATAGAGGCATCCTTTAGCATATCGCAGACTGCAATATATTCGATTTTGCATGAACATTTAGCTGTGAAAAAGTTCTGTTCCTGATGGATTCCGCATAATTTGACCGAAGCTCAAAAAAAGGCACGTGTTGATTTGTGTAAGGGAATGTTAAAAAAATTCAACCTAGGCATTGCAAAACCCGTATACGACATCGTTACAGGTGACGAAAGTTGGATTTATTCATATGAACCGGAAACTAAGCAACAATCCACTGTTTGGGTCTTCCAAGATGAACCGGAACCCACAAAAGTTGTTCGTTCACGATACACTTCCAAGAACATGATCGATTGTGTCTTCGGTTGTACTGGACATGTCGCAACCATTCCTTTAGAGCAGTGGTTCCCAACCGGGGGTACCGGCCCACCCAGGGGTGCGGGAAAGCATTTTGAGGGGTGCGAGACGATTTATACAAATTTATAAAATTTATATAAAAAATCTAGTAAGGTTAAGAACCGCTGAATGCTACATCAATTAATTTAATCAATTTTAAAGAAATATTCATGCGATTTCCGTCTTTTTTTTGCTCTTCACTTTTTTTTTTATCAATTTGTCATATAAATATGACTCAACTGATAAAATCTGAACACATTTTTATGGGGGTGCGGGAGCTTATTTTCACATTCAAAGGGGTGCTCACCACAAAAAAGGTTGGGAACCACTGCTTTAGAGGATCAGAGAACAGTTAATGCTGAATGGTATAAAACAATTTGTTTACCAGAAGTCATCGACAAAATCATGAAAAATAATCAAAGACGTCGCATCATTCTTCATTATGACAATGCAAGCTCCCACACAGCACGTCAAACAATTGATTATTTGAAGGAGAAAAACATCGAATTAATGTCTCATTGCCCGTATTCTCCTGATTTATCCTCTAACGTTTGTTTTTTGTTGCGTGGCCAGCGATTTTCAACACGTCAAGAAGCTTTTGAAACCTCTTGTACTTTCTCTATGAATTTTTTCTTTTAGATGAATATTTGGGGAGTTACGACGGGGGGACACCCTAAAGCTAAACTTTTCTAAAATCTTCCTTATTATTGACGTAACAGCATAAAAGTATATAATAAAAATTATTTATAATAAGAAAACAAATCTTTATAGTTGTATATACTTTTCGATTTAATGGATATATGTAGAGTTACGGGAGTACACCCTAAATCTAAAAATCTTGATTTATATCATTTATTATTTACTTTACATCAAAAATGTACCTGAGGAAACATTTGTTTTTATTCAGGGGAATAAAGACAATTATTAAAGAAGATTATTTAGAGTGGCAATGGGAGTGTTACTTATTAGGATGAAATATCTCATTTATCATTTACTTAACTGCAAAAATAAATATAAGAAATGAAACTATTCCTCTCTGTTTAATGCAGATTTTAAACATGTGTGGAAGGAAACATTTTCTTTTTCTCTTCAATGCAGTCTTTAACCCTTAACGTACTAAATTTAATTAACCTAGTAGGGTAACCTGGTTAACAGTTAACCACCTTTTTTTTTAAGGCATATAGAGTCACAACGAGTAGACATATAAATCTCAAAATGCATAGTGTGGTTGTGCAATTAATAATCTTAATATTTATATGAATTAAACTTCAATATGTCATAAGAATTAGTAGATATAAGATTTTTTTTTAAAAATGGCACTTTGGTTCACTGTGTACTGACACGGTACACAGTGAACCAAGGGTATGGTGAACATTGAACCAGTGTGGTACACTGTGAACCATATATGAATTTGGCTTAAAAACATATAATAATTTCATGAAATAAACCAAAAACTTATATTTAGAATATTTTTACTATTGTTAGATATAAATTAATACATATAATCAACAGGAAAATAAAATTATAAACAATAAATCAGACAATTCTTATAATTATAATTGCACAGTCAGGATCTCATATTTCTGAAAAACTAAATTAAATTAATGAATGTTAATAGCAAAGTTTACTGGAAATTTGTAATGAGATTGTTGTCTTGTTGTACTACCACACATGATAGGCTTAGGGAGTATATATTTAACGTCCTCTTCTTTTACGAAAGACATATCCGGGACATCAGGCAGAGAAAACTGTTCTTGAAATTCCGATTTTAGTCTCAAGAAACTGATAAAGTATTCCATTGACTCATTCCTAGTTTCAAGCACTTTACCGACATAATAAATTTATTATAAACGTATTCTCCCTCGCTAGGAACTTTAGGCAATGGTTTATTAATAAAATCTTCAGTCAACTCTGGACATTCGTTCTCATTTTCTTCCATCCAATCAATGTCATCATCTGTGTCTTGAAACTCTATTTTAGCCTCGTCTTCTGAGCTGGACGCTAGAATCGCCCGAACTACCTTCTTATTTTTGGCTTCATTCCTTCTTTTTGCAGCTAATCTTACATTTTCAATTTCTTTTTTTTCCGGTGTGGCAGTAGCAATTAGACTACGGCCAAGCGATCTAGACTTTCTTTTATTTTTTCTGGGGTCTGCTCTTATTGGATCCCGGAACTCCTTAGGAGACAAAAATGAAGGTCCTGCTACTGCAAGTAGTGTAGGTGAAGAGGCAGTAGAAGTTTCTGTTATTCTAGAATCTGTAGAGCAAAGGAATGTGCTTGTTGATCTGTTCAATAAAGATTCAATAAATAAAAGATTACAGCTCAGAATCATTATGTGATCCACTTGTATACCACTATTAAAAGTAAACATGGTGCACAGTGAACCAGTTCACTGTGCACCACTTTGTTTTGGTTCACTGTGTACCAGGACGCCATTTTATTTTCAAATGACCGCACACCTAAACCCAAGCAATTGAAGTCCATGTTTTAAACGTTAAAATATTCATAAATAAGTATTAAATATAGTGGTAACAAGACCTTACTCTTTAATGTTAAAGTGACCTAGTAATAAACTAGAATATACCTACCTAAAAAATAAAATCCACGATACTAATTCACAAAAATCTTCCACACACATCTACACGAGGGTGCATACTACAGCGGACTGATTTGTTACTAATGTTTTGAGAACACAAATATGTACTGATCAGAACGATCTTCTAGCATACACAGATCTTCGTTTATGTATGGTGGTTCACTGTGTACCACTGGTTCACTGTTCACCAGGTTACCCTACTCGCTGCCGGCCGGAATTAAAATTGAACGCGTGCGATAAAATGCAAGCATTTGATTAAGAGAGGTTCAACTGAAGTGCCTGGTTCGTTATTACTTGCATAAAATTGATGGGCGTATCTATTGGTTTCTCATAATAATATGGAGAAAACTTCTTCGAAAAACAGTGAAAAAAAAAACGGTAAAGGGCGACAATCGGCAGTTATATTAGGGGCCGCTGTTTGGTTTATTCCAGTACGTGGTGTAAAATCTTAAATAATGCCAGAATCTCCCGGTCTTCTAGGCCGAAACTGGATCTCCACTTCTTGTTCAATTTCTTCTTCACTTTCCTCTTGTGGAATCGATAATATGGAACCAATATCTTCATCCAACTCTTCGTCTGAATCGTCTTCTGCTATCACTTCTTCAAATTCATTTTCTCGCCTGTTTTCCATTATAAGGGTATTCAATAAAAACGATACAAATTTTACGTGGTGTATAATTTTATATTTACTTAGAAACTATAACAAGCTGTGCCGTCAAGTGACAATATAAAACTGCCCAATTAGAAGATAAAATTCTACTTTTAATATCTACGCCTATGGCTCAAGGTTAAACTTTATTTTCTAAAATGAAATATCCGTTCTCTACTAATGACGCTAGCGCTTAGAAAGAATAAACAAAAACAGTGGTTCATATATAAACCGCTCAGCCAACAGAGTATACAAACCGCGGTTCATATATAAACCGCTCGGCCAGTAGAGTATACAAACCGCGGTTCATATATAAGTCCGATAGTCCTATAAGGGTTAATAAGATATATACCCTGTTCATTTTAAACTGCTCACCTTTGCTATTTCGAGAACTATAAGAACTATGAGGTTGCTTAAATTAGACAACAAATACTGTTTTATAGGAAAATATCAATGAGTTAAACAATTTTTTATTTCGACCAGTGGTTCTCAAAGTACGTTGTGCAACTTTCTTATTTTACATTGGAACACAAATTTTATTTTTACTTATTCGATAGAGTATTTTATTCTGATTTCAATGATATAAACAAGTAATAGCCTTACATAATAAAATAATCGAGAAAAACTAAAATTAAATTTATTTGTATTTTATTGAGTTAACGTTAAACCGCTCTGTTGCTGGTTTTAAACACGTGTCTTTTAAGGCAGTATTCAGCTCCTTTGGATGCGCATAGAAAGTTTGTGTCATCCGCAAATAATATAGTCTCGAAACCTACATACTTACGAAGACCATTCATGTATAAAACGAACAGTTGAGGGCCAAATACAGAACCTTGCGGGATTCCTATTAGAACGTTAAAGAGTTTAGAAATAATTCCTTCACAATACACATATTGTTCCTATTATTTAGAAAAGATCTCAGAAGTTCTGGTACTCTAGCAATGAACAACAAAATGAAATTTACATTTTTGCGCATTGACGTCACGGGGTCTTTCTCTATTGAAACGAACTATGTCACCTACGAAACTTGTATTTGAGGAATCACAATTTACATACATTTTTACTAGTTTTAATTTTAGATTAATTATTTTAATTAAACTTAGTTTTAGCGCCCAGTGGGAGAGTAGGTATCACAATAAAAAGAAATTTGCAAATGTGCGATTTTAAAACTAATACTCAGAATTTCAAATTCTATTTTGTAAATTAGATTCTTAATTAAATTTTTAATAAATAACTGAATTCTATTAAGTAAAATTATAAAATTAATTATACAACTCTCATTAGTAAACTTAATTTTTAAGACAATTTCAACCCCTTTTTCCTAACTCAATCTCCACCCTTGTTCATAGACCTAATATCTCGGATATCGGGGCAGGGAGAGGGGAGCGGTGGGGGAAAGGTGGCTGGAATTAGACTGTTCCTAAGGGAACTGTCGTTGTCATGGACCGGGAATCACATCAGATATTCAATCTCTGTTATTACTGTATCTTTAAGATTAGGGAGTCTAATGACAGCACCAGATATATAGTTTATACATCGCGACAAACACTACACGTTAATGGTTTCAGAGAAGTTAATAAAGTTGGTTTTACAAAGTTCAATAAATTGATCAATTTTCTTGTCAATTATCTGAACAATTTATTGATAACATTGAAAAAGGAACACTTTACACACATTATTTTATTTATCATTTTTTTGAAAGCTATTACATTAGCAACACTAAAACATGTCGAAATATTTATCAAAATGAAAATATTAAAAATTCTTCACTAAATTACGAGTTTCGAACAAAAACAAAAGAAATAACCTAGATGATGGTGAATTAGAACGTTTGCGGTTCTGTCACATTTGAAAACGAAACACATAACCTATACATTTCTTGTTTATGCTACAACTAAACAGTTGGCAATAACTTAACAGATAAAATATACAGAATAGAATTCCATAAAATATTGATGAAAAATAGAACTTGTTCTATTTTTAAAATAAATTGATCAATTTTTTCATGAATACATTGAACAATTTACACACGTCAATAAATTGAAGGTCAATTTTTTCAATTTATTGATCAATAAATAAAGTTTTATATTTGTTATTGCACTGATTACAAACACAAAAAAAAACAACAAATAAAAAATCAAATTAGTGAAAAAAGAAACAAATTATTACTTAAGCAATTAACAGATTAACCCTTAACGTACTAAATTTAATTAACCTAGTACTCGCTGCCGGCCGGAATTAAAATTGAACGCGTGCGATAAAATGCAAGCATTTGATTAAGGGAGGTTCAACTGAAAGGCCTGGTTCGTCATTACTTGCATAAAATTGATGGCCGTATCTATTGGTTTCTCGTAATAATATGGAGAAAACTTCTTCGAAAAACAGTGAAAAAACGGTAAATGGTGACGAATCGGCAGTTATATTAGGGGTCGCTGTTTGGTTTATTCCAGTACGTGGTGGTGTAAAATCTAAAATATTGCCAGAATCTCCCGGTCTTCTAGGCCGAAACTGGACCTCCACTTCTTCTTGTTCAGTTTCTTTTTCACTTTCCTCTTGTGGAATCGATAATATGGAACCAATTTCTTCATCCAACTCTTCGTCTGAATCGTCTTCTGCTATCACTTCTTCAAATTCATTTTCTCGCCTGTTTTCCATTATAAAGGTATTCAATAAAAACGATACAAATTTTACGTGGTTTTAGACACTATAACATAACAAGCTGTCCCGTCAAGTGAAAATATAAAACTGCCCAATTAGAAGATAAAATTCTACTTTTAATATCTACGCCTATGGCTCAAGATTAAACTTTATTTTCTAAAATGAAATATCCGTTCTCTACTAATGACGCTAGCGCTTAGAAAGAATGAACAAAAACGGTGGTTCATATATAAACCGCTCAGCCAGCAGAGTATACAAACCGCGGTTCATATATAAACCGCTCGGCCAGTAGAGTATACAAACCGCGGTTCATATATAAACCGATAGTCCTATAAGGGTTAAGGACCGATTTTCATCTCAAAATTAAGTGGGTTATAACTTATTAGGCGAATAGTTGCATATTAAAATGATTTTTTTTTAGTGGATATCTCGGCCCTTAATAAAAATAAAGTATGTATCGTTTATTGTGGAAAGTAATTATTATTGTATTTTATAAATTAACATAATTTTACGTTTTATAAACTTACACATAAAAATAATTCTGCGGACCGGCAAAAAATCTCGCGAACCGGCAAAAAATCTCGCGTACCGGCGGTTGGGAAACACTGATCTATAGTATGTTCAAAGGTGAGAATGCAGTATTGATCTTATGGCAAATGGGAGCGGTGTTGCGCAATGTTGTAAAAGTGTCAAATGTGTCAATTATAATAATATAAAAAACTCGTATGATTTACAAAAATCAACTCTTACATATTATCAAAATAACACTCAACAAAAACAAATGATCATTTGTAGAATACTGCGTCTTTACAGATCAGCGCGTTTTAGAGCTGGCAACGTCGCCAAGCAAGAAAAGGATAGCGTCATTGTGTAAGTCCATTAGGGAGTATGCAAAAGAACTACTCCATATGTTCGGTATTGCATACTCATCTTTGAACGGACTATAGGTTAAAAATGTCTATTTGAAATTGTTTATACCAATGAAACACTATGCTCCGACTTGGACAATTTTCAGAAAAAATAGTAAACATTTCGGAGATACATTCGGTTTTGTATTTATACAAAATTATTGCTCGATGATCTCGTCGCGTTAATTCACTCATATTGATAAGTTTACACTTGCACTACAAACAATAGACTGACTACATACAATGTATTTATCGATGCTTCTATTATGTTTTGAATGGTTTATTTAATGTTTATTTATAAAGACGTATCTCAAAACTTTCCTATCCCCTACGTCAGCAGTTCTCAAACTTTTTGAGCTGCGGAGCCCTCCAAAGGCATACAAATTTCCACGGAACCCCACTGATTCACTAATTATGTGTATGTGCCACTCGTCGATACCTAACATCGAAGAGTATATATATATATATATATATATATATATTTATAAATAAAAAGAAAGAATTAAATTATTTGTACTTCAATAAAATCATTTATTTATCAGAAAATAATTGCAAAATATTATAAAAAACAAACATTTTTAGTGGGATGCATGGGCTTGTTTCCTATTTTTACATAATTCTTTTATGTCTGGCTTTACAGTTGAATTCTCATATCAGCTTCTGCATCGAGTCTGTTGCGGTATTTTGTTTTTGTTGCAGCATACGAAGAAAATCCAGATTCGCACAGATAAGTCGTAGCGAAAGGAAGAAGTATTTTAACAGCTTTCATTGATAAATCTGCATATTCTTCTCTCAAAGTGCACCAAAATTCTGGCAAAGATAGTTTTTCAAATATGGCCTGTAGTGAGGAATCTGAAATCATGTCAATGAAAATTTCGTACTCCTTAGCTGTGAATGTTTCTGGCCTTTTCTGAACTATGAATGGGTTTCTAATCCATGTATAATTTTTAAACTTTGCATTCTCTTCATCTGGAAAATATTGTTTGACCGAGTTTAGAATATCTTCCAAATGTGGACAAATTTCATCACACAACATAATAAGGTCACTTGCATCAAAGTCTCCATTAATTTCATCGCAGAAATCTTTAAGTATTGTGAAGCTATCTAGCTCACGAGAGCAATCATCAGTCCGATCTCAACAGTCAAACTTAACTAGTCTTTCTGGACCGAAGCATTTTGCGTTGCAACAAAAACTCAAATCGTAAAAACTAATTGAACAATTGAAGAACTTACTTACTGTTTTTATCGAATAGGCGAGTGCAGTATATTGAGTTAACCGTTACAGATTTTTTTAGTTCATTAATTAAATAAATCTAAACTTTTCAGAGCAACAAATTAACTATATGTAAATTAATAATAATTATAATTTTTTGTTAATATATATTAATTTTTAGCGGATTTATATTTATAATTCACGGAGCCCTTTGAGGTAGCTCGCGGAACCCCAGGGCTCCGCGGAGCACACTTTGAGAACCGCTGCCCTACGTATATTGCCATAGAACCACGACAGTTCTAGCGGTTACATCATTATTTCGTTTTATTCCTAACTACGTGTAATGGTTGTCTTGATGTCTGAACCGTACTGCATAAATGACACTAGCACAACGAAGTACGGCTGGTTAAAATGTTTTTAAAATTAATTAGGGCTTTGTTTATCGTGTATGGAATTTAATACTTGACTTTGTGGATTATTTTGCGTTGTTTAACATGGTGTTCCTTAGCGTATAATCTCTGTTGTATCGCGGTTGTTCACCTACCCTAGTATTAAAAGCTTTCTAACGAACAGGGCTTTAGTTAAAGATAAAAGCTCACATAATGAGTAATACAACACAGATCTGCGTTGTTCACTTTACAACACTCAAATAGATGATAATATTGCATTCTCGGCAAAACTGTAATATTAAAAAATAAATATATGACTAAATAGTGCAGTACAAATAATTTTTATTTTCATATTCGAGAGTTCTATGAAAAACACTGCATAAAGTGAATATACAAGGTGGGCGAATAAAGCTCATTGACGAAAATGATCTAAATACAAGGTGTCTCAAAAGAAATTTTATATTTAGTGGATCGATTCAAAAAAAAGTAAGCCGTATATAGAAAAAATGTTTATTAATTATTAAAATACACTTTTTGGGGATTTATTTCTTAAAAATAATATCATCTAAATGTAGACCCTCGCGTTCTCGGCACTCATTTAATCGAACAGTAAAATTACTTATGACGTCTCGGCAGGTGGACTCAGGGATGGCTGCCATTTCGTGACGGATATTTTCTTTCAAATGCGCCAGTGAAGTCGGTTTATTGGCGTAAACTTTAGATTTAAGATAACCCCATAGGATAAAGTCCATAGGGGTTAAATCTGGACTGCGTGGAGGCCAATTTATGTCACCTCTCCGGGAGATCAATTTGCCTGAGAAAATTTCACGAACACGTGGCAGAGACATATTGGACGTGTGTGAAGTTGCTCCGTCCTGTTGGAACCATGTTCTTTGGTTATAGCCAGGAAAGTTTTGCAGTTCAGGTACCAAGAAGTTGTCTAACATCTCCACATAACGCTCTGAATTCACTGTAACTGCACGCCCCCTTTCGTCTTCAAAAAAGTAAGGGCCGATAATTCCTCGCGCCGACGTCGCAGCCCATACGGTCACTTTAGGCGAATGTAGGGGTTTCTGATGTTTGCGTTTCGGATTCGTTGCACTCCAGTAGCGGCAGTTCTGCTTATTCACGTGGCCATTAAGATGAAAATGAGCTTCATCCGAAAACAAAATGTTGGTAAACGTTGAAAATCGCTAAATCACCTGATTTACGAAATTAAGCCTCTGACTGGCATCTTGGGGCTTTAATTCTTGCACCAATTGAATTTTGTAGGGGTGCAGCTTTAAGTCTTTGTGCATAATGCGATGTAATGATGATCTATGCACATTTAAGGCACTTGCGCGCTTCCGAATTGAAAGATTCGGGTCGTCACGAACAGACTGATTAACATTCTCCACGTTTTCTACCGTTCTTGATGACCTAGGTCGCCCGGATTTTGATTTATCCAGCGTTGTACCAGTCTCTTCAAACTTTTTAACCCAATGTCGAATGAGAGGAATGCTTGGCGCATCATTTAAGTGGCGAAAACCTCGAATACTGCAGAATTTTCTACGCGCTACAGTCACCGAATCACCGTTTTTGTAAAACTCTCGCACGCATAACGCGCGGTCTGCTCCCGAGAAACGCTCCATAGCGACTGAATTCCCAAGAGCCAGGCTACCGATTGACATAACCCCCGCGCCCCTCGGATACGTTGCGTTCACGCAGTAAGCTAAATAAATATAAAATTTCTTTTGAGACACCTTGTAGAAGTCTTTAACTCTTAACAGAATTATTAATTTTATAAAATTTTATATCTTTTGAAAAAATAATCTCAACAAAAATTCCGTTAGTGCCATTTCAATTTACAATAATTTGTACTGAATTTTTCAGATATTTGGCCAACACCATTTAGTAGTGTTTCTTAAACTTTAATCTATCTGCAAGAATTTCGTCAGATTAGCCACCAATACAAAGATTTTATGCCAATATACACTGATGCGTCAATCCTAGACAATAACTGTGGAACAACTGTAGTAGAGAACGATCAAATACACCAGTATCGACTACCTAGTCCTTCTAGTATATATACAGCAGAAGCAACCGGAATATTAAAAAGCTTGGACCTAATAGAAGAAAAGAACCAAACAAAATTCGCTATATTCACGGATTCTTTGACAAGCATTGAAAAGCTTTATTCAAAAAATGCATTAGTACAATCACTACAAGAAAAGCTACATAATCTTAAAACACGTGGTATAGAAGTACATCTTATTTGGATTCCTTCACACATTGGTATTCAAGGCAATGAAAAAGCCGATATTGCTGTTAAAGAAGCCACGCAAAAGGAACCACCCTTGGACCTAAATATTGAAGCAACTGACCTTACAAATGAAATTGGTAAAAGACTAATACTAAAAGAAGAACGAAAATGGCAAAAACTAAGAGACAACAAACTACGGCGAATAAAAGAAGACACAAAAAAATGGAAATTCGAAGGAACAAGAAGCCAGCAAATAGCAACGACTAGACTAAGAATCGGATATTCCAAACTAACAGACAAATACAGACTTGAAAGAATATACCCACCAACTTGTGACGAGTGTAACACAAGATTGACAATCGAACATATTATATTAGACTGCACAAAATACGAGACGATACGACAACGGCACCATATATAGTTTGTTTCACGATAAGCTGAAGTGACTATCTACTTATAGTCCTAAACACAGTGGGTGGTAATTACAAATAACACTAATCCCTTGTTTGCACCCATAAACTAGTCAGTGATGTATCAGGTATAAATTGCAGATGTTTTAAATATCTTTTCACTTCGCTTTGAATTTTCTATCAGATAACTTGTGGTTTGTGTTAAATAGTTCAGTACGTGTTAGAAAAATGTGGCGTCCTTGGAACGAACAATTAACTTCTGTGCAAGCCAATGAAGCAGATGACTATGTGACCATGATAGAAGATGATGATATAGTGCAAGATACAATAAAAAAAAAATCGGGAAAAAACTTGGATATATTTACCTGTAGAAGCTAAAGAAATTGTGGCCAATGTGTATTTATATTTAAGGAACCGCAAAAACAAACAAGCGGCATTAGAAGAGACAAGCAAGGCAACGAAAGTAGCGATGACAACAGTATGGAATATTGTAAATAAATCCATTGACAGGCGAAGAAAACGAAAGGATTCAGGCATATCAAAATATTTGGATGGTTTCCAGAAAGATGTAATACGGCAAAAAATTTACTAAATGTACACCGAACAAAATGTGCCAACATTGGACATATTACTCAAAAGATTAATCCAAGACCAGTGTGAAATTAATTTTTCAAAGGTGACCTTATGGCGTGCCCTTAAAAGTATAGGGTTTCAATTTAAAACTTTAAGTAAAAAGCAGTTCCTTATGGAGTCAAAGCGATTAAAACTTTTGAGACAAAATTATTTAAAAAACATTAAAAAATACAGAGAAGATAAAAGGTCAATAATTTATTTAGATGAAACTTGGTACGACACACATGAAACAAACTCAAAAGGTTGGGTGGATACGTCAAATAAATGTAAAACAAGAGCACCGTCTAATAAAGGTAAACGTATTACGATACTTCATGCAGGTTCTGAAACTGGATGGATACCGAATGCACTCTTGCTTTCTGCGAAAAATATCAAAGATTCTAGACTCGACTACCACGGCGGAAATGTTCGAAAACTGGATCGAAAATAAATTACTCCCGAATATACCGGCTAACAGTGTTATTGTTATGGACAATGCAAGTTACCATAGTCGGCAACTAAATAAAGTACCGAATAGTGCAAACAGTAAGAAGGAAATCCAAGACTTTTTATATAAAAATGATATTTACTTTGAAGAAAGCTATAAAAAAAATTGTTTAATTAAATTATAAAAAAGTTATAGTTTTTCTAAAGAATATGTTTGCGATAATATTGCTCAATGCAAAGGACACACAGTTTTACGATTACCTCCGTATTATTGTATATTCAATCCTATTGAACAAATGTGGAGTCAGTTAAAGGCGAGAATAAAACGGAATAATGTTTCTCCCACTTTAAACGGCACTGTGATAGAACTTATAAAAAAAGAAGTGGAAAATATCCCTGTAAATAGTTGGAAAAATTGTGTAAATCATGTTATTAAAACTGAGGACAGTTATATTTAAATAGAACGTACTATAATCATTAATTTAGAGACTGATTCAGAGAATGATTTGGACTTGTAAGATCTTTCTATTTATCTTAAACATTATTTAATTTAAAATTTATTTTATTGTAATGTTTTCAATACTAATTGTAATGTTTTAAATTTAATTATAAGTTCTATAAATTAATTGTATTTATAATAAAAATAAAGTTTATTTTGATGATATCTTATGTTTATTTCTTGTTACAATTGTGTCATTACATGGTGTAATGTAATTTATACCTGGTACATCTCTGGCTAGTTTATGGGTACGAACAAGGGATTAGAGTTATTTGTAATTACCACCCACTGTGTTTAGGACCATAAGTAGATAGTCACTTCAGCTTATTGTGAAACAAACTATACCTGACAACTTACAAGAAGCCCTCAGTGACAAGGCAGAAAATCTGCAAATCTTCACGAATTTTTATTAGACACAAATCTATATTCTGTATTGTAATAATATCTCATAATAATATAAACACAAAATATAATGTAAATTAATAATGTACGGGCACTAATCACCATAGCCTCTATTTTGTTTTAAATAAAAAAAAAAAAAACGGAAGAGGTGTAGGGGTACCTTGTTAATACCTACGAAATCCTTAAAATGTCAAACGTATCCCCAAGTATTAAAGGAATTTAGTAAAAAAATACATTTAACTAATATAAAGTTAAGAAATCATTTATCATACGTTGAAGTCTTTTGAAGGTTCAGCGTGCCTTGATACCACCCGCACGACAGCCAAGTTATGTGTTTAGCATAATTGCTTTACGGAAATTTTGGTTTAAAATCGCCTCTGTCGACAGTTTTACATAACATTAAAAGCTAAACTATAATAAAGTTAATTTTCCTAATGTATGGTACGTTTTTAAAAACTTTTTCTATA
Source organism: Liopterus haemorrhoidalis (assembly GCA_963971575.1). Lineage (NCBI taxonomy): Eukaryota > Metazoa > Arthropoda > Insecta > Coleoptera > Dytiscidae > Liopterus > Liopterus haemorrhoidalis. Next base: position 232,557,717 of record OZ020611.1, read on the forward strand.
ATTTTTTTCTAAAAGTTTAAAAGGTAAAGTAAGTTATTGTAGTAAAAATGAAATTTTATGAACCATAAACACATGTGTTTATGGCGTAATAAAATTTTTTAAATTATATTCATTTAAGTAAAGAGTTAAAATTATTTTAGAAACAAAAAAAATTATGTGAAGTGTGAATTTTCACATATCGTGGTTTCATATGTATTTAGCAAGTGAAAAAGATCAACAGAATGCTGGATGTCTGAGAACAGGTGCGTACCCAGTCATGGGGGGGGGCTTAGAAGACGAAATTATTTAAAAGGGTTGGAATTCATTGGGAAATTACTCGGAAGTAATAGAAAAAAAGTTCCTCAGTCCTGAGATACAAGAGATGACAAAAATAATACAAGAGATGGGAAGTATGAATTTTCACACATTTCAGGGTTTTGTAGGTATTTAATAAGTGTAAGAAGCCAACATAATACTGGATGTCTAGGAATATTTGTTCTACAATCACATAAAAATCAACAGTTTTTGATAATCAAAATAAAAATAATTTGCCATAAATCCCAGAGTTTTTTTCTGCATTTACTTCGTGTTCAAGTCCTAATTAGATTAATAAGATATATAATAATAATAATAATAATAATTTATTGACCAAATTACATATACATCTATTGTTTTTAGTCAGTTATTATTAGGTACATACGATTTCATATACAAAATTCAATATTTTCAAAATTATTAAAATCTTTTTCAACAAAATGTCCTTAACTTTATTTGAAAATTCCTGCATGATAGTTGTTTAATCTCCTCGGGCAACACATTGAAAAAATTTATACAATAATAATTTGAGCTATTTCTGGATTTGTTCATGCGAAGGTACTGAGAACGGATTTCGTTTTTTGAGCGAGTATTGTAATCAGGCGAGTCTCCAACAGTAGTGAATTTGCTCAAATTCTTATGTATTAGCAAGAGGAAATTATAAATGAATAATGCTGGTAAAGTCATTATTTTGAGACTTTTAAAACAATCTCGACATTCGGCTCTTTTACGCTGAAGGCTAAAGATTCTGTCGGCGGACGGAGAATGTCCCCATATAAGTATCCCATAGTTTAGGTGGGATTGAAATAATGAAAAATAGGCTTTCAATACGACCTCTTCACATACTTCGTATTTCAACCTCCTTGTCAGATAAATGGTGGACCTAAGCTTTCTACTAAGAAATTCCGTGTGTTGGTCCCAACGTAAATGAGGATCTACGTGGATTCCAAGAAACTTGACGTAATGAGGCTTTTCAAAATTATGTTTCCTAGTAGTAAACAACAGGGTCTGGGATTTGTCCATGTTTAAGCATAATTTATTGGTGTTAAACCAAGAATTTGCTTCAGCTGTCAAGGATCTATTCTCGGAAAGGAGAGCACTTAGATTGGAGTTTCTAGTTAATAATGTTGTGTCGTCTGCGTAGAGAACTGTTTTAGAAGTCATAAAAAGGGGTAGGTCATTAACAAATATTAAAAAGAGTAACGGACCAAGTATGGAACCTTGTGGAACACCAAACTGTAACGGAAGAGTTTTAGATTTATTGCTGTCAAGCTGAGTAAATTGTTTCCTATCCGATAGATATGATCTAAGCAAGGAGCAGCTGTTTTCATCAAAACCATAAAGATATAGCTTATTTAATAAAATGTTATGTTATATAATGATAAAAAGCTTAATTTTTGTCAATTTCAGAAAAGTGTTTCTCGCTATTAACAATGTGTTATTTGGTTTATAAGTATTTCATTACTATAAATGATTTATTCCTCTTTGGTACCTTAAAAACAAAAATATAAAGTAATTCAAACAATAGGTTGAATCACAATTTATAACAGTATAATAATATAACTGAACATTACACACTACACTCTACAGTTTAGATTGCAGTGTGGGGTTCAAAACTAGGTCCTCAGCTGTTAAATTTTCTTTATTATATTTGTAATTTCAAAATAAGAAATACTATCTTAGCCAAAAATACAAAAAATCCATAACATTATTAGCCATAATTTAGCAATGAATTAAAAAAAAGAATTAATTTTTAAAAAACGCAATCGGATCAAAAAACCCTTCCGTACGTATTTCTAACTATTAATAATGTATTATCTGATTTGAAAGTATTTAACTTCTATAAATAATTTATTCTTCTTTGATATAAATAAAAAAAAAAAACATAACATTAGCCATAATTTAGCTATGAATTAAAAACGCAAACAATTATTTATTTTTCGAAAAACTAACTTGATCAAAAATTTCTGGTGAACTATTCCGGTTCCCATCAATTTACATTATTGAGATTTTTTTAGCTTTTTAGAACAACCCCTCCGTCTGGGAAATACGGTGAGAGACCAAAGTTTGTTGACATATTTTTGGCGAAAATCCCAGTTAAAAAATCACATTAAAAAATCAGCTGTGGCCACCACAGGACCGACCGCCATCATAAAGTACTTAGTAAATTTGACCCTAAAATTTTGAGGAAAAATATGGTCACAGGGGTGTGTTTAATGATATGATAAATATGGTCACAGGCGTGCGTTTAATAAAATGATAAATAGTAATATAGAAATACACAAAACCAATTTAAACGTGTTTAAAATGTGCACGCCACTGGTAACTGCCTGACAAAATGATTTATTACTATAAGCCTTTTTGAGATCGAGTATAGTCAACCGATTTTTACCTAAAGTTGATCAACTCGTGCCATTGTTGTCAAAAGCTTAAATGTGAAGTTTCATAAAAATCCTTTTAGTCGAATTTGCACGTATACACAGACAGACGGACGGACAGACCGACAGATATCATGCTAAAAATAGTCAAAACGTTATGTAGGACCTCAATTCGTGGAGATCCATTGAAATCTCGAAATGTCAAAATCGGTATGATCACAATACCTCCCTTATATATGTTGACGGTCGGTAAAAATATGTTTTATTATCTTTGCACTAAGAGGTTTCATTTGATAACCCACTCAAAATTAAAAGAAAACCAGTGGCGAAGGGAGACCTCCGCTAGACTTGCCCTCCCATAAAAAAAATAATTAAAAAAAATACATATTTTTTTTTTTAATTTAAAAAAATATTTAGGTATATCTTCAAAAATACATCAAATTATGTCCTATACAATTTTTTGTCCAAGGCTTGGTTTACTAGTTACGAATTTCTTTAACTTTTAATGTTTAATAACTTCCGTTTCCGGTTTCGGATTTTAATAAAAAACAATAGGGTTCTTCCCAATCATTAGGGGAATTTTTTAGTACCAGAACGAACTTTTTAAGTTAAACCGTTTTTGAGTTATCGTGTATACACACAGACACACAGACACACACACATAAGGACGGCACTTCGAAAATAGGTTTTTGGATTCCCTGGACCATGAAACGTGGTCATCAGTCAAATTCTCGACATCGAAAATTTTCGCGATTACAATACTTGCCCCTTATATATTAAGGTCGGGCAAGTAAAAACATTAAATATATATTTATTTATATTTATCTCGTGATGTGTTTTTTGAACAGTATTTTTCCTATATATATCAAATATGGTCATATATAGGAAAAATAAAGAGTTGTATAGGCATGCTAAATTTCAACTTACTATGTTCAGCCGTTTGGCTACAATTTCTACCGTACAGACAAACACATGAGTGACGTTATAAGGGTTTTTTGGTGGTTATATCTACAAAACCCTAGAGATTATATTAAGCGCCCATTGAACTCATAGCTGAAAGAAAATTTTCATTTTCTTTTTGTATGTAATAACTCATTGTTTAACCATTTTCTTCTTATTAGACATACTTCACATAAAATTGAAAATTAAATTTTAAAAAGAAATACTGATTAAACTTCTAAAAAAACATTTTAATTTGATTTAATTCTAATTTTCCTTCAGTTTCTACATTAATCAATTATTCATAATTAACACAAAACATTTCTTAAAAAAATCATCTCTAAAAAAACAGAAAAATTAGCAAAATTACTTTCGCGTCTCGAAAAATGAATTTTTAATAATTCATATCGCAGTCCAATTCTTTAAAAAATTCTTAGAGAGAGAAAAGGAATTAGAGATTTTTTTTTTTCTTCAGGTTGGTTAAGGTTATATGAGAAGAGTAGATGGATGGTACGTGCTAATGTCTATGTTGGCACCCCTGGACGGGAGGGGTATCGATTGGACAAGGGGGAAAGAGGGATTAAGACGAGAAATAAGCGTAGACTTCACGATTACTACTGGGGGAGTAACGCACTTAGAAAATGGTAATTTTAGGAAGCAATGAAAATATTTTTATGTATTGTCGTGAAAAATATTTTAAAGTTCTTTTGATATGTGTACATATGTTTATGCTTTTTAATCTTCTAAAATGTGTCATAATGGATTCATAATTGGACGGCTTTCTGCAGAGAATTGCCAACCCTGTCAATGTTAAAACTGAGATATCAATGAGCAAGTATGGATTAAATAAAAAAATCACAACCTATTTTAACTCTATTAAGGATTCCACACACCAAAGCGGCCGCGGTGGCGGCCACGGTAGCGGCCACGGTGGCGATACGACTAGCGATCAGGTCTCCTCACACTAACGCGGTGGGAGTGGCGGTAGCGGTAGCGATCAGTTAGTGAATCACGGTATATAGTTGTATGATAATATTGATTGCGAGAATACAATAGAATAATTAATTGTACGTAGAGGAAAAATAATAATCTACTTACAGTCTGTTTCAAACGGTTAGGCGGAACTAAATGGGAATTTCGTTCTTTTAGGTTGTCACGAAAAGGGACCTTGCTTGGGTTATTTCATTTTTCACGTTGGAATGTCAAAATTTAAAATTCCAACAATGAAACCATGGAAACGAATGACATATGTCAAACTTAAATTAATTTTCTTACATATTTTAATGACAAAAAATAAATAAATGGGATATTTGTATTAAGAATGACACAAAAAATCAACCTTAACCAAAAAATGTTTGTTGCAAGTATGATTTACAAAGCTTAAACAAAACGGCTGAAAAGCATTATTTAAACGACGAAAGTAACTAGATTGCAAAATCTAGTTCCGCCTAATCGTTTGGAACAGACTTTACTATCAATTTCCAAAACTTTTCCTATTTCGTTCCACACTTTATTTGTTTTCCTAATATTCTTGTAATCAGGATGTGCTAAGTCATACAAAATTAAATGATGCTTTACTGATCTATGATTTTTTCTGTTAAATTATCTATTTTCGACATTATTTTCTTAAATATATTCACTCTGTGGTATATAAACAATGAATATCGCGCGGCCTAACGCAACTTCTCGAGTTCGGCCGCCAGTGTTTGGTGATCGCTAGACTGAACGCTGCATTCGGTGGCGTTCTCAGATAGCGGAACGCTTGTATGTGCGTGGTCTCATTGTATTGTATAGGTTGCGTTAGGCCGCTGCATTATCGCCACCGCGGCCGCCACCGCGGCCGCTTTGGTGTGTGGAATCCTTTAAGCTGCGTTCACGACTATTAAATTAGTCGACTATAGACTATAACTAGTGCACTGTTGATTGTCACTACAAGTTGGTCATATGGTAACGTGAGTGACCGTTCAGAGATCTAAATTTAATGCATTGTGCTTTGTCGATTGTAGTTAGTGCGTTGTTTTAATGAGACAGACATATAAACACACATTAGCTATCTCACTTTATTTAACCTAAAATATACTGTCACACATATTTTGTAAATCGTGGAACGAAAAATAATTGCTGTAGTTGCGGTTATAATTCTGTTATTAAAATTTAGTAAGAACTCACAATCTCGCTGATGGCAGGTTTGTAAAGTCACATATACTTTATTTCCATCTTAGTTGGTTTGAAAAAACATAGATGTCATAACATTCGTTACGCATTCATTTTCAGAGCTGTAAACGCTTTCGTTAAACGTTAAAACTATCTACTAATTTTATATACAAGGTGTCTCAAAAGAAATTTTATATTTATTTAGCTTACTGCGTGAACGCAACGTATCCGAGGGGCGCGGGGGTTATGTCAATTGGTAGCCTGGCTCTTGGGTATTCAGTTGCTATAGAGCGTTTCTCGGGAGCAGACCGCGCGTTATGCGTGCGAGAGTTTTACAAAAACGGTGATTCGGCGACTGTAGCGCGTAGAAAATTCTGCAGTATTCGAGGTTTTCGCCACTTAAATGATGCGCCAAGCATTCCTCTCATTCGACATTTGAAGAGACTGGTACAACGCTGGATAAATCAAAATCCGGGCGACCTAGGTCATCAAGAACGGTAGAAAACGTGGAGAATGTTAATCAGTCTGTTCGTGACGACCCGAACCTTTCAATTCGGAAGCGCGCAAGTGCTTTAAATGTGCATAGATCATCATTACATGGCATTATTCACAAAGACCTGAAGCTGCACCCTTACAAAATTCAATTGGTGCAAGAATTAAAGCCCCAAGATGCCAGTCAGAGGCTTAATTTCGTAAATCAGGTGATTGAGCGATTTTCAACGTTTACCAACATTTTGTTTTCGGATGAAGCTCATTTTCATCTTAATGGCCACGTAAATAAGCAGAACTGGCGCTACTGGAGTGCAACGAATCCGAAACGCAAACATCAGAAACCCCTACATTCGCCTAAAGTGACCGTATGGGCTGCGATGTCGGCGCGAGGAATTATCGGCTCTTACTTTTTTGAAGACGAAAGGGGGCGTGCAGTTACAGTGAATTCAGAGCGTTATGTGGAGATGTTAGACAACTTCTTGGTACCTGAACTGCAAAACTTTCCTGGCTATAACCAAAGAACATGGTTCCAACAGGACGGAGCAACTTTACACACGTCCAATATGTCTCTGCCACGTGTTCGTGAAATTTTCTCAGGCAAATTGATCTCCCGGAGAGGTGATATAAATTGGCCTCCACGCAGTCCAGATTTAACCCCTATGGACTTTTTCCTATGGGGTTAGCTTAAATCTAAAGTTTACGCCAGTAAACCGACTTCACTGGCGCATTTGAAAGAAAATATCCGTCACGAAATGGCAGCCATTCCTGAGTCCACCTGCCGAGAATTAAGTAATTTTACTGTTCGATTAAATGAGTGCCGAGAACGCGAGGGTCTACATTTAGACGATATTATTTTTAAGAAATAAATCCCCAAAAAGTGTATTTTAATAATTAATAAACATTTTTTCTATATACGGCTTACTTTTTTTTTAATCGATCCACTAAATATAAAATTTCTTTTGAGACAACTTGTACAATGCATTGTCTACAGCAGGAATGTGCAACCAATGGCCCGCGGGCCGGATCTGGCCCGTTGTCACATTTTGTCGGCCCGCGATGGCTATCCAAAATTCAATTGAATTTGGCCCGCGACTATATCTTTGTTTTCAGAGATCAAATGCGGTTAAACGGTTGATGTTGATGTGGAACAAGCTCCAGTTTCTCTGCAAATGGAACTACTTAAACTACAGAAGAACTCAGATTTGGTCAAAAAATAAAAAGTATTTTATTTTAATATATTTATTCTTATGTGATTTTTGTCAAAAATATTTAGAGGTAAATCGGAAAAAAAAAATAAATAAATAAAAAAAGGAGAAGAAAAGAAGGAAAAATTACATTGGACATTCCAAGAAGTTGATAGAAAATGCTTTGAAATGTCAAGATAAACTAGAAACTAGAGACAAGAAACGCAAAACAACAATCAAAATTTGGATGGACAGGTAGCAAGAAAGGTTTCTTTATTATCAAAGAAGAACATAAAACGGAGATTACAATTTTCGCAAGGTCTCTTATCGTGGAACGGCGATGCTGGAGTCCAGAAATGGAGTCCAGAAGTTAAATTTGATAGGGTTTGACGGCAAACAGTACGTTAGAAGGCCGCCAAACACCGAATATCGTCCCCAGTATACAAATAAAACTGTTAAACACGGTGGCAGCAATATCAAATTATAGAGTGGTTTTTCTTTGTATGGAGTTGGTCCAATTTATTGGATGTAAGAAAATATGGATCAGCACGAATATACTGCAGAATGTAATGCTGCCCTATGCAGAGAAAAATGCCGTTACGTTCGACATTTCAGCAGGATAATGATCCTAAACAAATGTCAAAAAAAGCAAAACAGTTCTTTGCTAATAATTACTTAATTAAATGAAGGGAGCCCTACATCCGCACTGAATACTTGTGCTGATTTTGTAGAAGTGAAATGTTACAAAAACAAAAGACAGACTACACTTGACGTATTTTTGCATTGAATTAAATTGTATGTATCTATTTATTATTTTATTTTGGTATTTATTATTATTTTTTCTTAAAAGTTTATATTTTTTGGTTACATGTAATTTATAGTTTTGTCCAAGAGTTTATAAAATAAAATTATTGAAAGAAAAATATGCATAGTTTAATTTTATGTGAAATTCGCTTAATTGGGGCAGCCGCTTAATTGGGCCAAAATGCCTAAGTCCCGATGTGTGCCAATTAAGCGGAATCGACTGTATATCTAAAATATTGTTGAAATATATATACCGGAAACTAGAAGCAGGAAACGCAAAACATCTCCACAAGTTGATAGACATAGTTTAGATATGGTTTGAAATTATTTTTATCCCTCAGTTCTATCATTATTACGAATTTATTACAATTTTTTACGTGAACAAAAACGGATTCTTAAAAAAAAAAAAAAACTTCAATATTTTTGCCATTTATGAGAAACAATAAATACCAACTATTAGAAATAATTATACATAAATTCATAATTGGAGGGAAAAAAAGACTTGGTCGACAAAGAAAATCATTGGTAATGAACTTACGCGAATGATTTGGTCTCAAAACAAAATTTCTTTGAAGATTTTTTTAAAATTTTTCATTCTGTCCTCTGACCCGTGGTGCTTTCTGTCAGACAGAGTCATAGCCTGCGTATTAGACCAGGAGCTCATGACATTTTTGGTCTCCGATTTCATACAGCATGCCTTTTGGAGGAGAGAATATTTACCCTGTGACAACAAAAAAGGGATGGTACTAAACCCCGGCACGCTTTCCGGTCATAGGGAAAATTGCATTTCCACTTGCACAAAATTTTTGTGTTTTTCTCTGATTTAATATTGCTTGCCCTTTTGTCAAAAGAAAGTTATAACAAATTTAAAGTCTTTTAATCATAGGTATGCTGCATGAAAACGCGGAAAATCATATATTTTTATTACAAGATCACATGACCGTTTGAGCCCTTTGAGACCCTCCGAATCGCATGCATATATTTAAAAGACTTTAAGGTACTATTACCGTCTAGAATGCTAAAAAATGGCATATATTCAACATTTTTTTTTTCACTTTCTTTACTATATATGGTTATCAATTTTTTTTTTAAATATAAAACAATTCTTAAAGATTACGAAAAAAAATTTTATTTTTATTTTCTATTAATTTTACATTTTGTAGAAGGCACTCAAATTTTCTTCTTAAAAAAACAATACTGCGTGGCGGACAGTTAATCTCTGGAACGGTAAGTATGAAACATAAAATTCAAAATGCGTTACAAAAAGGAAGTGTTCTTACGTGATAATTTACCAGAAAAATTGAAAAATCATTAAAAATAAAAAAATGGCGGACATTTTAAAAAAATTTTCAAAAATCGACTTTTTTTCCGACCTTTTTTGAGACTCAAAAATTTTATATATTTTTTTTGTGGTCAAATTGTGGTAAACTCATACAAGATATAAAAACAAACAAAATGCTTCAAAGTTTATTAAAATCGGCCCAGTAGATCCGGAGATTAACTGTCCGCCAGTTAAAAAAATATATATTCGAGAAAAACGCGTTTAAAGTTTTTTTTACATTTTTTTGTAAATATTGTTTTTAAAATTGATTTTTATGACTTACAATCAATTAATCGGCAATGCCTGGACCGTACAGAAGTAGACCTTCGTCCTCAAGTGCCTGATGTTGCTCCAGTAGGTCTTGCTTCTTCTCCAAGCGACCGCTTTTAGTTGCCGCGTTGGTGCCTTTTTCTGCTAAGGAAACTCGCTCGATATCTTTTTTGATCGCGTATTCGTAAGAATTTTGATTTAATATTTTAGAAAGTTATTATGGAAGGTATAAAGAATCAAAATACGTAAAAAAAAAAAATTGAGTTTTTGAAAATTCTAGACGGTAATAGTACCTTAAATTTGTTATAACTTTCTTTTGACAAAAGGGCAATATTAAATCAGAGAAAAAAAGCAATTTTCCCTATGACCGGAAAGCGTGCAGGGGTTTAGTACCATCCCTTTTTTGTTGTCACAGGGTAAATATTCTCTCCTCCAAAAGACATGCTGTATGAAATCGGAGACCAAAAACTGTCATGATCTCCCGGTCTATATACAAAAGTTCGGATATGCCCGATATAAGAGTTTCTTGTTTATACCTACGAAACCTTAAAAAACAAACAATGCGAAAAAGGAAATATTTTCAATAGCATATTTTTACATTACGCCACTCAAAGAAGGACTTCTTAGACCTTTTTATAACGTTATTAAATCAATGTTTTTAAATGGACACCTGATAAATTTTTGTATCTACGACACTGGAAGTTAATTTTCACTCCTTGTCTTATCCAAGCCCAATTCTTGACGCCTCAAGGGGTATTAACAAATGAATTACGTTTTACTTGACTCCATTAAAGGGGGTCATCTTATTAAGTCTTTTAAAAACATTAATTACAACAGAATAATACATTTCCTTTCTTCACTACGAAAAGTCTCATATTTTAATTTGCTTAATTCCTTTACCGAATTACGCGAAAAGAATCAAATTTGTTAAATCCAAATGAAAGAACATGAGAGACAAAATGATCTGGAAGAAAGGGTGGAAGTTTTCGAAACAAAAATAAATTAAGCAGCCAATCGAACAAAATGAAAAACTTCCTCTGTACAGTGGTTTCTAAACTATTTAGTCTAGAAAAAATTTAGGGCTTTAATCGTTTAGTGCGTTTTGAAATTATGATTTTTTTTAATGTCATAATTTACAGTAATTGTCAGTTCAGTCTTTTCCATAAGGGCACATGGAGCACGAGCCCAGGGCTCCCGGCTTGATGGGGGCTCAAAATGTCGAGGTGTCGTTTACACGGAAAAAAGACGAGCTCAATTTTTAGTGCAATTTTACTACAGTTTGACTACTTTTATTTAAAAAACCTTGCAAATCAATCGGTGCACTTGAGTATCACAGCCTTACATACTGTAAAGTCCATTCTACATTATACTTTTTTCAATACTATCCAACTCTGACGTCATTTCAACTTTTGATACTACAGAATATAGTGGGGGGAAAAAATAAGAGACAGTGATAAATTTTATATCTTCCATCTATTATTACTTTTCATTGCCAACTTAAAAATTTTTAGGTTCAGATGGCAGACAACAATTTGGTTATTGTAAACCAATTTATAAATATTGTTTAATTGTGCTAAGTTTATATTTAATTATATGATCTAAATAAACTTCTTATCAAGTTAATAAACTACTAAAAGTTAAGTTGTAAACAAAAACTAAAAAGTTGATGTTGGTACGACTGAAAAGTACAGAACTGTCATCCAAAACTACCCCCGGTCAAATTTTTTATTGACAGTTCTGTACTTTTCAGTCGTACCAACACCAACTTTTTAGTTTTTGTTTACAACTTAACTTTTAGTAGTTTATTAAGTTGATAAGAAGTTTATTTAGATCATATAATTAAATATAAACTTAGCACAATTAAACAATATTTATAAATTGGTTTACTATAACCAAATTGTTGTCTGCCATTGAACCTAAAAATTTTTAAGTTGGCAATGAAAAGTAATAATAGATGGAAGATATAAAATTTATCACTGTTTCTTATTTTTTTCCCCCACTATATTCTGTAGTATCAAAAGTTGAAATGACGTCAGAGTTGGATAGTATTGAAAAAAGTATAATGTAGAATGGACTTAATAAAAGCAGATAAATTAGGAATTATCCGGAATATGGAGGTTGTTTCAAGGATATTCCTTTTCTTAAAGGTCATCAATTGTAGTGGAGAGCGCTCATTTTCACGGCTAAAAAGAATAAAAAATTAATTACGAACGATTATGTTACAAGAACGACTTATTTTGTCAATCATGTTTTTGAAAGTGATTCAAAAGACCTTCAAAAATTATACTTTGAGGACATAATAGAAGATTTTGCACAACAGAAATCCCGGAAGAAACGTAATCATTAAAGTAAGTGCAATTCTCAAAATAGTAATCACTTCACTTATATTTGATTTGTATAAAACTAACCATAATAACCAGTAAAGTCATTAAATAAAAATATATGCTTATGTTTTCATTCACATTTTTTTTTTTTTTACTTTCAAAAGGGCCCAAAACTTGTGTGCCCAAGGGCCCCTGCATGGCCTAAGAGGGCCCTAGTATATGTGAAAATAGTGGTTAAAAAAAAATCAAAAACGGTTAGAGAAAATGAACTGAAGTTAGATTTTTTCGATTCCTCCTAGTTTATTTAGTCTAGAAAAAATTTGAGGCCTTATTCGTTTTGCGTATTTTAATATTATGACAAATTTTAATATGGTGTGATTTAAAGAAATTTTCATCTTCGCATGGACGTATCTAAAAAATAAAATACGATAAAGACCAAGGAGTTTTCTCGGTGCTTGCAATGAAGAAGAGTAGAGTGTTTAATTCTATTTTCAACAATCACTCAGACCTGTAATTATTTAGATTAGTAGGCTTCAGCAAGAATTCATATACATACCAGTTTTGCAAGTGAAAGATCGGAAATCCCTTCGTAAAATGTTTATTATCGATTATTGTTTTCTTAATTTTCCTAATTCTGCTGTCCTAGATTTTTACTAACTAAACCTAAGCTAATTATCTAATTTTTAGGTATACGTTACTTTATTTTCTCCCAAACATTAGCCCATTAAAAATAGTGTAATAAACTCGAGTAAATACAATCAATTTAGGTAATTAGGTTAAGTTTAGTTAGTAAAAATCTAGGGCAGAAGAATTAGGAAAACGATAATAGATAATAAATATTTTACGAAGGAATTTCCTAGTTTCATTTGCAAAACTGGTATGTATATGAGCTCTTGCTAGACTCCTTATTTATTAGTTCTTCCATGAACGAATCTTCCTCGCCTAAGTGGTTTGCAGGTGTCCAATTTATTGTTACCTAGGTCATCTGTCAGTTTCCAGTCGTTTATACTAATTTAATGCCCATACTACTTTAATCTATTTCTTATTAAAAACAATTAGATTGTTATTCTATAAAAAGTAAGAATAAATGTTTTGTTTTTTACTTTTTATAGAAAATATATTCATTTCCTTTGGATACTTGAAAATATATTTTTTTTTCGCTGCGATACCGGTATCGATAATTTTTATTCGATATGATCGATACCCAAAAATCGATATTTTCTCAGTATCGCATATCCCTAGGTACAGCCACTAGTTCCATATACAATTGCCAAGCCTTAATAAACGATAATAATAAGAAAACCGAGAATTTTATTTTATTAAGATTCTAAGAAACATTTTCGCCCACATTGAACAAAACTACGTATCTCTAAATAACATATTTTACCTGGAACTTACCCTATTTTCAAAAAAATCCGGTATATAAATCCATTTTTCAATCAGAACTAAACGTTCTCTGTCCCAGATTCTCAGCATCTAACCTAAAGCAAGCCGTCATTTATAAAAGACTTTTAATATGTCCCGTGAACATTCTGTAAGGGTTGCGGGTTGTGGGTTGTGGGTTTATCTCGGGTTTTATTCCACGAGCGCATTACTGGTTTGGGCGAAAGCTCCCATATGCCGTTATATGCCTGATAATTAATTGTCCGGGCTTGTTTTATAAAGATAAATATACAACAACATTTATCATGTCACAATTTCACTAATGTGTCCTGATTTGAAAAAATCACTCCTTTTTGGTATAAGAGTTGAGTGCAAGGGTTTCTACAGCTAAAAGGGTTTTTAACGAAGGATAATGGAAATAACAACTGAGTCTCTAGCTTAATTTGGTTTAATGAAATGTAAGTTAGGGTATTTTTTTGTTGACAGACACAAATGTTTACTAAACTGACGTCACATACAAAGTTTGTTCAAAAAGATTGAGGATTCGCTTCGGAATTTCGTTAGTAAAAGCGACGTTCATTACATCACAAACCAGTGATTATACTTTATTACCTTTAAAATTCCACAGAAAAGTTTTGATATGACCACTATACTCATAGTATAAGTTTAAGTTTAGTTTAGGGGCAGCGGCGGCGTTAGACCAATCGCCCCTTTCATTTCTCAGTAAAAAAAAAAAAAAAAAATGATAGTAAAAGCAAACCTTGATTTGGCCTAGTCTTCTGGCTTAACTTTTTAGCCACTAAACAATATATATACACTAAATTTTAATATACCAGGTCTACAAATATGAAATGCGGATTTTTTTTTTTTTTTAATAAAACACATTAAACTCTAAAGAACAGTAAAAGTTTATTTATTCAAAGTATGCTCCATTAGAAGTTATACATTTTTCCCATATTTCAGGCAATTTGTGAATACCTCGCCAGTAGAACTCTTCCCCTTTCCCCGCAAACCATTCATCAAGCCATTCTTTCACATTTTCATATGAACAAAAGTGCTGGTCGGCAAGTGACCCATCGATGCGAACAAGTGGTAATCTGAAGGGGCCAAGTCTGGTGAGTAAGCGGAATGGGGTAGCACTTCCCACTTGAGTGCCTCCAATGTGTTGCAAACTGCTTTTGCCTTATGTGATAGAGCGTTATCGTGAAGAAAGATTACCTTGTGCTGTCTTCTTTCCTATTCTGGTCGTTTTATGAGCAGCGAATGGTTCAATTCGATCAGTTGTTGGTAGCGTTGGGTATTAACTGTTTCACCAGGTTTTAACAATTCATAATAGACCACACCCTTTTGGTCCCACCAAGTACAGAGCATTGTCTTTTTGCCAAAGCGATTCGGTGTTGCAGTTGATGTGGATTGTGAGCCTGGGTTCACCCATGATTTTTTGCGTTTGGGATTTTGGAAATAAATCCATTTTTCATCGCCAGTAATGATACGATGCAAAAAAGACTTTCTTTTGTATCGTGCAAACAAAATTTCACAAGTGTTTTTGCGTTTTTCCATCTGCCTCTCATTCAATGCATGTGGAACCCATCTGCCGACTTTCTGGATCTTACCCATCTCTCGTAGGCGATTGGAAACAGCTTGTTGACTAACGCCTAACTGCTCTGCTAGTTGTTTTTGTGATTGACTATCGTTTTCCTGTAGCAATGTTTCCAATTTTGTATCTTCATATTTTTTTGGAGGTTTTCCATGTTCTTTGTCTGTAAGATCAAAGTCACCACTTTTGAAACGCCGAAACCATCGTTCACGCGTATCTTGCGATGGAGCATATTTACCATAAGCTTCTCGAAGCAGTCGGTATGATTCAGCAGCAGTTTTTTTCAAATGAAAACAAAACAGTAGTACTGTCCGCGAATGCTCTTTATTTGGCACAAAATTTGACATTTTTAACACAGTAAAACAAAACTATATGATCACTTTTCAAATTATAACCTATACGCATTTGACACTTAATGATAACTTAACAAAACACCATATGTCTTGAAACTTTGAACTGTACACTCTGTTTGCGCGGCAAGTTTGAAAAAAATCCGCATTTCATACTTGTAGACCTGGTATATAGTTATAAACACAACTCATAACTGTTATTATTAATTTTAAACACATATTTATATACACTTAACCGTTAAACACAGGCCAACGCAAGTACGCAGGCGTAGCGGCGAAATGTTATGTCCGAATAAACGGTTTCATATTTTTTATTCTTGTGTACTATTCTTGTTTCCCATTCCATATTCTTGTTCCGTATATAAACCAACCATTAGAAAACGTTATTTATTTAAAGTCGAAGTCCAATGATAAAACCGGCAAATATACAAATAAACATATTTTTGTCCAGCAAAGCGAAATGAGAAATGTAAAAATATCATAAATCATAATTAATATATAATATTTAAACTTTCAATAACTAAAAAAGTAAAATTTTTGCGAGGCTCCCTCAAACGCGAGGCCGTCGGCAGTCGCCGACTTCTAGCGCCGCCACTGTTTAGAGGAGACCCAGAAGTCTAGACCCAGAGTCTAGACCCAGAATGCTATGGGGCCCCCAAAAGTGCCCATCAAATCGTCTTACGAACTTATACCTAGTCCCGCCACAAATACTGTTATAGTATTTCCAAACAGAAATGGCCACCCTCACTCATTGATTCCAGTAATGGCTGACAGTATATAGTCCAGGGCGGATCTGTTTTGAGATGGATGTTGAGAGGGGGCACGCTAATTTTTGCAGAAATTGCTTCGTAATAACTCACATAACAATAATTGAGCTATCCTCCCCGCCAAAAAGTTCGGGAACATTGTTTAAAAATTGAAAATAGTAAAAAATTAAGAAAAAAATCATTTTTTTTTTTCTTCTTTTTGAGCCCATAACTGTGAAATTATTCATTTCTGAGAAAAGTTATGAGGAAATAAAAGTTTCGTAATTAAATTTCCTACAAGATAGGATTATTTAGAAATTTCAAAAATTGTTAAACTTTCTGCAAAATAGCAATAACTGCTGAAAAAAATACTAAAAAACATGTGTTTGCATTTTACTTTTTTTAATGACTTGTTTTGTACTTAGGACCTCCAAATTTCACCCTGTATAACTTTATGATATGATAAAACAACACTGTAAATTTCATTAGGATCGGTTCGATAGGTTTTGCAAAATAATTTTGCAATCCAGGTTATGTAAAAAAAATTGCAATTTTGCAAAATATTGCAGGACGCAAAGTAAAGCAGATAGAAAGTTGAAAATTTTTCTACATATAGAAGAACACTTCACCTTTCATTTGCAATTTGCAGAATTGAAATCGGTTAATTAGGACGGCGTTGGGAATTTTTTAAAACAATGTTAAAAATTTTTCGTTATAAACAAATTGAATATCTTTGCAACTACACAACCAAAATTAACTTATAAAAGCTCATTGGAAAGGTCTTTGAAAGACGCTTTAAAAAAAAAGTCTTTAAAAAAATTCCCAACGCCGTCCTAATTAACCGATTTCAATTCTGCAAATTGCAAATGAAAGGTGAAGTGTTCTTCTATATGTAGAAAAATTTTCAACTTTCTATCTGCTTTACTTTGCGTCCTGCAATATTTTGCAAAACCTATCGAACCGATCCTAATGAAATTTACAGTGTTGTTTTATCATATCATAAAGTTATACAGGGTGAAATTTGGAGGTCCTAAGTACAAAACAAGTCATTAAAAAAAGTAAAATGCAAACACATGTTTTTTAGTATTTTTTTCCGCAGTTATTGCTATTTTGCAGAAAGTTTAACAATTTTTGAAATTTCTAAATAATCCTATCTTGTAGGAAATTTAATTACGAAACTTTTATTTCCTCATAACTTTTCTCAGAAATGAATAATTTCACAGCTATGGGCTCAAAAAGAAGAAAAAAAATGATTTTTTTCTTAATTTTTTAATATTTTCAATTTTTAAACAATGTTCCCGAACTTTTTGGCGGGGAGGATAACTCAATTATTGTTATGTGAGTTATTTCGAAGCAATTTCTGCAAAAATTAGCGTGCCCCCTCTCAACATCCACATGACGTAGTATTTTTACAGATCCGCCCTGGACTAATAACCATTATACCTGCTTTATGTTTAAAAATCGTTTTGTTTTAAAGTCTTTATGGGCTATATAAAATAATTCAAATTTGCACAAACAAAAAATCGTTCTTTTTTTTACTTGTCAATTTATGGTAATTTGAAATTATTAAAATATAAATCATTATCACTATAATCATTGTTTATATCATTATCAGAGTTTGGGTCACAGCACTGTCATTTAAATTAATAATTATTGAAGATTATTTGGTGGATTTATAAAAAAATTATTTCAATATCTTTACATTGTTCTACACATTTTTCCACAAAACACTACTTATTGCACTAGTTTCGTCTCTAATTAATTATACTACAATGTCACTTTCTGTCGGTGTTGTATTTTTCCGACGCACATCACCTTTTAATTGGCTCCATTTTAGTTCTATATGTTTTACTAATCTATCTGATTCCATAATATTTAAACTTTTATTTAACGTTCTATATCTAAATCCTAGCAACTTCAAATAATTATACATAGGTCTAACTTTGTATGGAAATTCTATTACGTCTTCTTCAAACTTTTTTATTAAAATATGCACAGTCGGCACTATATTTTTCGAATAAAAGTCGTATATTTTATTTATTATTGTTTTAGACATAAAACTATCCATTTTCTTGAAAACTTTTAAATCAGATCGTTTCGCTGTTGTTTTTTGCCACGAACGTTGAATTGTTCTGTATGGAACACTAGTTAACCCTTTACTGCATGAATTTTTATTTTTGGCTGAAATAATTCATGAGCATTAGGAATTGGTTCTTATTGATAGAAAAATTAATTTAAAAAAATATATTTAAAATATTAATTAATATTTTTATGAAAAAATAATACTTAAAATAATAATATAGGGTTTGTGCCATACATGGAACATTATGATTCTACATTATGTTACAAAAGAAAATGATTCCGTATTATTTGCTCGTCAATTGCTAGGTGTTCTTCATTAGGTATTAAAAGCAGTCGTCCTCGAATTTTTGAAAGAAAATGTCGTATCTTCTAGTTGTCTTTTCTCAATAAATTCAGAGTTATCGTTGAAGTGCAAATTCCGCTTGATATCCTCAAATCTATTGCAGCCTATTACTTGAGATACTACAGAATCCATAGCTGTGTATGTAGCATATATGAACATTCATGAAGTAACGTTCAGATTCAGTTTTAAAAGTAAAATAAAAAATAAAAATCGGAATGTGCCATATATGGCACACTATGCGGTAAAGGGTTAATTCGACAGTTCTAAGTATAGGTTTGTCATTACCTTCCGAAACTAACTTTTTATAAACATTCAGTATCAGAACTTTGCAATCTTCTGACAAATGTGACATTTTTCTTTAGTAGCCACGTCCACATTTTTGCATTCCACGTCAACGTCCACATTTTCGCACTCCAAATCACCTTGCACAGATTCACTATTTTCACTACAGATATTAGGAATTTCTTCAAAATAAAATGGTCGCCAAAGAGCCATGTTGTTAATGTATGCACGCTATGAACGTTGAAAATTAACTAACAAACAAGAATAAAAACCCCTAAAATTTAGAAACAATAGGATTATAAATTTGGAAATATCCTTAATGGTTTTTAATAACTTCAATTGAACTAGTGTTAAATCTAATCGATTTAAATTTAAAATTCCCTTAATACCTCTTATATTCTTTTTACTGCCATAAGTCTTGGCATTACTGCCATAAACCCATTACGACATTGTTAAGCTTCTGAACAAGAGTGGCCATTGCATTTTCGAAATACTATACACAATTAAAAATTAATATGTATAAGATATATGAAGTTGGTAGTTTTATAAACACTTACCAGCTCTTGCAAAATATAGTATCTTCAAAAAATTGTCTTACCTGAAACAAGAAAAAAAGAATTATTAAAACGATAACTTAATAAATAAATATTGATGTGGCTTACAGTTAACCAAAGCGTTAAGTTGCAAAGCAGACCTCTCGGTATAAGCCGATCTACACATCTACACATAATCCAATATTGGTATTGTTTTAGAAATGAAATTTCATAATTAAATTCAATATAATAATCCAATAAGAGTAAAATATTAAAAACGATAAATAATAAAAAAATTGATGTGAAGTGTGATGTGAAGTGTGAAATAAGTGAAGGCGGCATGCTGAATGTGTAGGACAATTTTTGCTTTGTAGTAATCACGGCAAAATGAACGATATTTTAAAAATAATTTATCGTTTGTTAATCTAAGAGCTTTAAAAACAAATTTTATGTTCAAATCATTTTTTGTTAATTTTAATTCAAATACTTAATTCCATTATTTAGGTTTCTAAATATGTGCAGTAATTTTTTTTTTTATATAGCAAGGTTCATTAAGATTTTGAAAATTGCGCCTATGGCTTCCATTGGTTGTTTTAAGTCACATTCTCCGCCCCTTTAGTTTCGTGTACATGATACATAGAATGAAAATATAATTCCAACAATTCCTACTGGTTATTAAATTTACGCTCTTAAAAATTAAATGCAACATTTGCCAAAATATAACTAGAATTTTGACAAAATAATTTACACAAAATAAAAATGGAAAAAAAAATTAAAAAATTGTCCGTGCCCGGGAGCGAACCCTAGTTTGTTGCGTAGCAAGCGAGCAAGCTAACCATTAAACCAGGATACGCCTTCTAGTATACTGTGTTACATAACTATAACTTTTGTACATCGTCAACAAAAAAACACAAAAAAATTAGTTATTTTCTGAAAACATAATCTGATAAAAAATTCCTGTTGTACTATTCCGGTTCACACCAATGTATATTACTTATAATTGTTTCAGATTTTTAGTTTAAACCATCTGGGCTACAGGGTGTGGGACAAATTTTTTTGCACAATTTTGTCAAAAATCGCATTAAAATAATTTATTGCAAAAATGAAATTTTGATCGTTAATCCACGTACTAAGGGCTTTCATTTGATACTCAGAATTAAAAAAAATAACAATTTTTTTTTTCGATGAGTACATATTTGTTTATATTTGTAAAGGGATATGTTTTTTAGAACTAAAAAGGGAAACTGGAAAAATTGGATTGAAGATAAATATCTCTAAGACGCAATTGATGACGAACCTAGTATTGAGTAACCATCTATACTTCGGTGGCAAACAGATTGAACAGGTAGTCAGCTACAAATATCCAGGGCATGACATTAGCTTTGGACGGGACAGTCAAACCCGTGAAATGAAACGCCGCATCGGTCTAGGGTGGGCAGCTTTTTGCAAGTTGAAAGATGTTTTCACTAGGAACTTGCCAAATTGTTTGAAGAAAAAAGTTTTCAACCAATGCGTACTACCTGTTCTAACATATGGATCGGAAACTATGACATTAACAGCCAAGTCAGCTGAAAAATTAAGTGTTGCCCAAAGATCGATGGAGAGAGCAATACTAGGAGGAATTAGTCTAGCTGATCGAAAAACAAATCAGTGGATTCGAGAGCAAACCAAAGTATGTGACGTCATTGAAAGAATTGCTCGTCTAAAATGGAATTGGGCTGGACATGTGGCTAGACTTCAAGATGACAGGTGGACAAATAAGATCCTAGATTGGAGACCCAGAGATACCAACAGAATCAGAGGAAGACCCCCAACTAGGTGGATGGATGAAGTAAAAAGAGTTGCGGGGAATTGGAAATCAAAAGCACAAGATCATTCCAAATGGAAAAGGGGAGGACTACGTTCAGCAGTGGACAAGAAAGGCTGATTAATTATGATGATGATGATGATGATGTTTTTTAGTTGTTTTAGTATTTTTCCTACGTGCGGGTCAAAGAGTTGTATAAGCATGCCAAATTTCAACTCTCTAGGTTTAGTTAAAGTCACTGGATTATACAAAGTAGCGCAAGCCTTTGAAGAAGCCG
The DNA here is from genome assembly GCA_963971575.1 of Liopterus haemorrhoidalis. Lineage (NCBI taxonomy): Eukaryota > Metazoa > Arthropoda > Insecta > Coleoptera > Dytiscidae > Liopterus > Liopterus haemorrhoidalis. Next base: position 232,579,277 of record OZ020611.1, read on the forward strand.
ACAGACCCCAGGGTTTGATTGGCAAAATTGCTTCCCATATTAAGCAAACTAAAGCAGCAATTTTTACGTTCTTAAGTTTGCGTCTGCGCTGTCACATCTCTCTTTCTCGATCTAATTTAATAACCTCCTTTGTCAGCAGTTTGAATATTTAAGGTTAAGTTTCATTTAAATTTATATATTATATCCATTTTATTTAATAAAAATTAAAAAAAATAATTGAAATTGTACCACAATCTAGTTATAGTGCATCTTTGATTAAAAAAATCGTGATTACAATGTTTAAAATAAAAATTTTGTTAGTACAAGTTTCTTATTTTTTTACTGTTGAAATCACTGAAAATCATTTGTGTTGGCGACATTTTAAGCCCCAGTATGGCCGCCGTTGCGCTACTTTGTATTATCTACTTTAGGTATTAGTGACTTTAGGTTTAGCCGTTTGGCTACAATTTTTACCGAACAGACAAACAGACGGACGGACGGACCGACAGACAGACAGACAGACGACAAAATGACGGTATAAGGGTTTTTTGGTCATACCTACAAAACCCTAAAGTGAGAATTTAACAGATTTATTTTCCAATTTCTAATAACAGTTATTGGTTTCTCTATAGTAAACCAGTTTTATTCGGTAATTTCGGTCGAAACCGGTTTCGGAGGAATATTATAGACGAACGAAAAGAATCGAAAAGATATATTTCATTTTCGTTACGACCATTATTTGTATTATTTATTAGTCCACAATTAATAAAGAATTTCTTTTTCTCCGACGTAATCTTTAGCTGATGCCACATTTTGAGGAGCACTGTATTCTTCCTTGAATAGACGAGACGATGAAGAATTACTGACGGAAGGGTTTGCCCGGACACAGCAACTGTGAATACACAGCGCGAATATGTACTAAAGAAAACTTTTTAGAGGATTTACATTACAAGTTTCAAACGAAATTTGTGTGTTTGTTACTGTGGAAGTTTTGTTTTATTTACAATGTTTATAATTAAGAGTTTTGGTTAGTTATAAAGGGTTTTTGGGCTAACAAAAACTCAAGCTTTTAACATTATTAAATAACAGAGAGGCACCGAGATGTGGTGTGCTTAGTGCTTTTACTTTTAAAGCTCATAAGATTAAGCTTTGTGTAAAAAGATTTTTTTACACTGTACTTATATTAAAGCTGTACATTTTATAGTTTTAACTATTTTTGTGGTTGTGTTACAGACTGGAAAACTTTACTTTCATTAAAAATTCATTAGAATTCATTTAAATTAAAAATTGTAATTTTACCTGGTAATTATGTTCGGTAGGGTTAACGTTTTCACCTTTTTACCTACAGTACGGAAAATAACTAGCAAAAAAATTTCAGCTAATTCATGACCGCACACGTACACGTTTTGATGGTCTTACCTATTTTTTTTTTAAACTAAACCAATTTATTTTTCCCAATTAATAAAAATAATAATAATAATAATACAGGGCCCGCATATTCCAAATAGCGGAGTCCACACTCTGTAGGTTGTGCCACCACCATTCTGAAACGATAATGCACATTCTGTCTGCTTGTCCATCTCTTGCAGCGTCGAGCTACGTGTCTCGACATAATGCTGCTCTCCGCGTGCTCTACTATCATCTTATACATGCCTATGGTATTGACCAAATACCGGTTATACCGTACGTCCCTTCTGACATAGAATCGGTGGTGGAAAATTCCAAGTGCCGAATTTATTGGAATTACTCCTTCCCCACCTCGAGGTTACTGACAGCCACTAAGCCGGACATAACCCTCCTGGATATCGAGACCAAACAGATGTTTGTGATCGAATTCTCAAGTCCAGCTGAGAAGAATATCTCTCTCAAGAGGAGGAAAAGAGGTCCAAGTATATGGACCTCTTGTCCGAGCTTAGAAAGCTGTATCCCGGGTATAAAGTTACGCTTGTAATCCTGATAGTTGGTGTTTTGGGTGGCATGAAAGCCTCCTATCGAAGGGAAATCGAGTCCATCCCCGCCTGTAGATCTTCTGCCAACTCTTTGATCTGCAGGATGCAGAAAGCAGTGCTGCTCGGGTCGCTCCGCATTGTGCGGGCACTGGATCTGGCGTAATTTCCGCGGCTGCATATCGCCAGGGTTTGGGATGCAGTCGTGTGTATTTAGCTCCACTAGTCTCTACTATGACGCGGCTCAAAAGGTTGCTGAAGTTTGAGATTAGTGGACGCTTGTCAAGACCTGACAAACCCCAAAATAATAAACATTTATTTGTTTTAAGGGAATCCCTTATACAAAGAGAGGAGAGATCCATATATCATTACAAATAGCATTTACATTATGATTTGAAATATCATTTTAAAGATATCACTAAAATTTCATTTTATACAAGAGAAAATTATAAAAAGAAAAAAAGATATATGTAAGTACAGTCGGATTGCTGATAGGTGACTGTTACATGTATGCATCAAGTAGTGCATTCATATAATAATCTAGTTACCATTTTTCAGTGATTTTAAAAATGTTTTTTGTTATTTGTCTTAGCTGTCAGTGTCAGGTTATAAATATTAACTAAAATATGGCTTGCGGCCAATTATTAAATTCACAAACTTTAATTTTGAATCTGCTAGAATATTTTAATCCCGAAAAAGAGAACAATGGGCCACTTATTTCTCTATTTTGTGTCCATCAAAGAATTATAAAATGTAATAAATCTGAACTTCTCACTAACAAAATCACGAGAAAATGAAGTAAATTAAAATCTGAAAATATATGTGAAAATAAGAAAACTGAAGTTCGCAATGTTATTTATAACATGTACATATAAGAATAAAGAACATATTGCATTAAAATCGCTTAATAAAAATCTCAAAGAACCATTTATTTTGGACATTGGTTTATCAAGTTTAAATTTATTATTGCGAAAAATTGGTTTTTCATTTAAACGTAGTTGTAATCGAAGATCTTTATGCGAAAGAAGTCAAGTAGTTAGTTTAAGGACAAACTTTTTGAGGCAATATCATAAAAATTTAAGAGTAATATTCCTTCTCAATTTAACTTCTTGGACGAAACATGGATTTTTTCTAAAGGTGGGAATAAAAGGACTTGGCAAGATGAAACTCCAGCTACCGTAAAAAATATAAGTTGTACAGAGGGGAAACGTTTTGTAGTGCTACACGCAGGTTGGTCAAATGGTGATTGCAGGTGCAGGATTAATATTTTCAACAACTTCTGATTATCACGATAACATGACAGCAGAACAATTTGAAAAATGGTTTGAAGATAAATTATTAAAAAATTTAGAAGAACCTTCAATAATAGTATTGGACAATGCATCATACCATTCTAGAATAATTAATAAAGCACCAACAAGTAACTCATCTAAAATCGAAATTCAAAATTGGCTGATAAATAATAACATAACGTTTTCAAAAAATTGTTAAGAAAGAAAAATCTGAACCAGTTTATTTTATTGATACATTGGCACAAACGTATGGTCATGAAGTACTAAGATTACCTCCTTATCACTGCCAGTTTAACCCCATTGAACTAATTTGGGGTATAACAAAAAATTATTATGATAGACATATTGGTCAAAACGGATAAAGTGATAACGAAGTTTTGAAAATGTGGCAAGTAGCCTGTGATCAAATTAGTTGTGAGACTTGGGCAAAATCTGTTAAAAAAATCGACAATTTAATAAATGAATGGTGGGAAAGGGAAAGGATTGTTGTTGATATTAATCCAATAATAATAAATGCACGAAATGACAGCGATGGTTCAGATGATGACGATATCATGCATTACAGTGACTAATTTTTCTAAAATAAAAATAAAATTTAAATACAACTTGTAGCAATATATTATATGAATAAATATATTTTTACTTAATAATTTATTACTTTGTACTTAGAGGAAACATAAAAATTTAATTTAATTAAACAACAAATTATATTATAATCACAAACGTATGAGTATAAATTTTTCCTTATTTATAATTATTACCTTAAAATTAATAATTTTGTTTGTTTGAGTACTGCTGTGAATTTATTATCGTGCTCAAATTAGTAAACATATCTACGAATCATGCCGTTTCTTTCTAATGTTTTGTTTTTTATTAAAATAATTTGGAAGGTTAGTTGTCAACTTGCATAGTGACGCAAGTTGACAACTTTACTATGGGTATGCAAATAATTATAATGATATAGACAGAGAAAACATATAGTATTGTAAATCGATACTTGTAGCAACGAACAGTCACTTATCAGCAATCCGACTATATATAGAACAAAAAAGTTTATAATACAAAAATATGAATTTAAAATTAAGATAGAACAAAGTGTAATAGAATTAGAATGAAATAAAAAAAAAAATACTGAACGAAACGTTTTAAATTTGTCTGTTGAAACGGCATTCCAGTGTCACTCATTGTGACAAAAACTTCTTGTTTTTAGTGCAGAAACGGTATATGCGTGAATATTGTTTATCTGCTGCATATCCTCTGGAGCCAACATGTTATGGAAGTTATATTCATTGGTGTCCTGGTTCATATACTGTTGTAAATATGACTTCCTAATAGCTCCGTAAATTGGGCATTCAGTTAAAAAATGGTATACTGTTTAGTAAGCATCCAGCTGACAAATAGGACATTTATTTGTAGCATCCAGTTTGTAGCATATATTTCCAATAATTACTCGTATTTCTCTTTTATATGACATTCTAAGCTGGGCCAGTGTCCTAGTCTTGATTATTGGTACTGCCAAACTTAGGTATAGGGAATTTCTGAGGTTATTATAAAAGACATTGTATCTAGAGTTTTTCAAAGCTTGTATATCGTTTTCTTGAAGTGTTTTACTATATGTGTCAAGAACTAGGTTTATGTCTATGGTTCCTGATGTCCACATGCTTTCTTGACCATTTTCAGCTAGAAAATTGTGAACTCTTGTGCACCAATTAAAGCATTCCTTGTTTAGAGGAGAACTATCAAGTTCGACTAATCTTTTATAGAGGATCTTGGCGTAAGTATTATTATGTTGGCAAAGAATTATTTGCCACCAGTTTAGAGCATGTTTCCAAATACAAGGTGTCTCAAAAGAAATTTTATATTTAGTGGATCGATTAAAAAAAAAGTAAGCCGTATATAAAAAAAATGTTTATTAATTATTAAAATACACTTTTTGGGGATTTATTTCTTAAAAATAATATCGTCTAAATGTAGACCCTCGCGTTCTCGGCACTCATTTAATCGAACAGTAAAATTACTTATGACGTCTCGGCAGGTGGACTCAGGGATGGCTGCCATTTCGTGACGGATATTTTCTTTCAAATGCGCCAGTGAAGTCGGTTTATTGGCGTAAACTTTAGATTTAAGATAACCCCATAGGAAAAAGTCCATAGGGGTTAAATATGGACTGCGTGGAGGCCAATTTATGTCACCTGATATACGACCTGAATTTAATCACCTGATTTACGAAATTAAGCCTCTGACTGGCATCTTGGGGCTTTAATTCTTGCACCAATTGAATTTTGTAGGGGTGCAGCTTTAGGTCTTTGTGCATAATGCGATGTAATGATGATCTATGCACATTTAAAGCACTTGTGCGCTTCCGAATTGAAAGGTTCGGGTCGTCACGAACAGACTGATTAACATTCTCCACGTTTTCTACCGTTCTTGATGACCTAGGTCGCCCGGATTTTGATTTATCCAGCGTACCAGTCTCTTCAAACTTTTTAACCCAATGTCGAATGAGAGGAATGCTTGGCGCATCATTTAAGTGGCGAAAACTTCGAATAATGCAGAATTTTCTACGCGCTACAGTCGCCGAATCACCCGTTTTTGTAAAACTCTCGCACGTATAACGTGCGGTCTGCTCCCAAGAAACGCTCCATAGCGACTAAATTCCCAAGAGCCAGGCTACCGATTGACATAACCCCCGCGCCCCTCGGATACGTTGCGTTCACGCAGTAAGCTAAATAAATATAAAATTTGTTTTGAGACACCTTGTACTTACAGAAATATGTGTCATACCTGTTTCGACACGTAGCATATTGTTAGGAGTCGATTTTTGGCATTGGAGAATATATTTCAAAAAGCGGGTTTGACTGACTTCTTATTCTGTTGGATTAAAAAATGCCCAAGATTCCGAGCCGTATAAGGCTTGGTAGCTTTTACAATGGCTTCAAATAATAAGAATTAAAAATTGTAATTTTACCAGGTAATTATGTTTGGTAGGGTTAGCGATTTAACCTTTTTACCTACAGTACGGAAAATAAAAGAAACACTAGCAAAAAATTCACGTCTTATCCATGATCAACAAATTTTGATGATCTTCCCTATTTTTTTTTTTTTAAACTAAACCAAATTATTTTACCCAATTAACACCATAGTTAAGGTTATTATAATGTATAGAATGGAACTACAGCCTCTACTTTTCAAATTATTATACAAATGTATAATATATCGCTACTCCCAGAACATAAGTTGATAAGTTTTTAAGTATTATGATTCAAACAGTTTTGCCTGTGCAAATGTTCGAGGGTTACCTTTTTTGTTTTTACAAACGACCACTAGATGGCAATATTGAAATGTGTCATTACTATATTCGTAAAATTTGACATGTGTTATTGTGAAATCAGTAGCAGCTTATAAATTGACCGATTAATTTGTTGACAGTAAGCGTTTAAAAACACAAGTTTGTGAAAAAATGGATATTACTCGTGAAGGTTTTCGTTGGATGATTTTTTAGGATTTTAGTAAAGGCGTAGCTCAACAGCAATGCATAGATTCGCTTCGTTCAACTTTTGGTAATGAAGCACCATCAGAAAAGACTGTTTACAATTGGTTTGCAGAATTTTGCCGTGGTCGTGCGTCCGTCAGTGATGAATCTCGTGAAGATCGACCAAAATCGGTTGTGATTCAATAATTCATCGATGCTGTGCGCAAAATGATTGAAGAATATCGGCAAGTGACTTATCGTGAGATAAAAGCATCCTTTGGCAAATCGCAGACTGCAATACATTCGATTTTGCATGAATATTTAGCTGTGAAAAAGATCTGTTTCCGATGGATTCCGCATAATTTGACCGAAGCCCAACAAAAGGCTCATGTTGATTGGTGTAAGGGAATGCTAAAAAAAAACAACCTAGGCACTGCAAAATCCGTACAACACCGTTACAGGTGACGAAACTTGGATTTATTCATATGAACCGGAAACTAAGCAACAATCCACTGTTTGGGTCTTCCAAGATGGACTGAAACCCACAAAAGTTGTTCGTTCACAAAGCACTTCCAAAAAATAGATCGCTTGTTTCTTCGGTTGTACTGGACATGTCGCAACCATTCCTTTAGAAGATCGGCGAACAGTTAATGTAGAATAGTATACAACAATTTGCTTGCCAAAAGTCATCGACAAAATCAGGAAAAACAACAAAAAACCTCGCATCATTCTTCATCATAACAATGCAAGCTCCCACACAGCGTGTAGGGAGGGACGTCAAACAATTGATTATTTGAAAGAGCAACACATCGAATTAATGTCTCATTGGCCGTATTCATCTGATTTATTCCCTAACGACTTTTTTTTGTTCCACAATGTCATACAAAATGCGTGGAAAACCATGCCTTCGAAAACAATGTTTTTGAGATACCAACTTGGTATACCAGAGTGGAAAAAATGTTTCGAGAATTAGTTTGAACGCATGCAAAAGTATATAAATCTTAAAGGCGAATATTTTGAAAAGAAATAAAAAAAAAAAATCAGCTGTGGCCACCACAGGACCGACCGCCATTGTACTTGTATAAAATACATTCTAACAGCAGAGTAGAAATAACTTGGCCTAATATTTTCCAACAGAGATATTATTTATCATGACCATGGTAACGTTACATGTAAGTATGAAAAAATTGACTTTTTCGAAAATTTTCGAAATTTTACGTTTTTGCAAAAAACGTCTCAAATAAAAGTTATTAGTTATTGCATTTATAGCAACTTTTTTTAAATAAATTTTTTCGAAATATTTTTCTGTTGATAAATATTCGCAAAAATCTTAAAATCGACACGAGTAAACACCCATTTCTAGTCAACCGATTTTTACCAAAAGTTGATCAACTCGTGCCATTGATGTCAAAAGTTTAATATGCAGTTTCATAAAAATCCTTTTAGCCGTATTTGCTCTGCACGTGTACACAGACAGACGGACGGACAGACAGACGGACGGACAGACAGACCGACAGACATCATGCTAAAAATAGTCAAAACGTTATGTAGGGACCTCAATTTGTGAAGATCCATCGAAATCTCGAAATGTCGAAATCGGTATGATCACAATACCTCCCTTATACAAGGTGTCTCAAAAGAAATTTTATATTTATTTAGCTTACTGCGTGAACGCAACGTATCCCAGGGGCGCGGGGGTTATGTCAATCGGTAGCCTGGTTCTTGGGAATTTAGTCGCTATGGAGCGTTTCTCGGGAGCAGACCGCGCGTTATGCGTGCGAGAGTTTTACAAAAACGGTGATTCGGCGATTGTAGCGCGTAGAAAATTCTGCAGTATTCGAGGTTTTCGTCACTTAAATGATGCGCCAAGCATTCCTCTCATTCGACATTGGGTTAAAAAGTTTGAAGAGACTGGTACAACGCTGGATAAATCAAAATCCGGGCGACCTAGGTCATCAAGAACGGTAGAAAACGTTAATCAGTCTGTTCGTGACAACCCGAACCTTTCAATTCGGAAGCGCGCAAGTGCTTTAAATGTGCATAGATCATCATTACATCGCATTATGCACAAAGACCTTAAGCTGCACCCCTACAAAATTCAATTGGTGCAAGAATTAAAGCCCCAAGATGCCAGTCAGAGGCTTAATTCTCAGGCAAATTGATCTCCCGGAGAGGTGACATAAATTGGCCTCCATACAGTCCAGATTTAACCCCTATGGACTTTTTCCTATGGGGTTATCTTAAATCTAAAGTTTACGCCAATAAACCGACTTCACTGGCGCATTTGAAAGAAAATATCCGTCACGAAATGGCAGCCATCCCTGAGTCCACCTACCGAGACGTCATAAGTAATTTTACTGTTCGATTAAATGAGTGCCGAGAACGCGAGGGTCTACATTTAGACGATATTATTTTTAAGAAATAAATCCCCAAAAAGTGTATTTTAATAATTAATAAACATTTTTTCTATATACGGCTTACTTTTTTTTTTAATCGATCCACTAAATATAAAATTTCTTTTGAGACACCTTGTATATGTTAGCGGTCGGTAAAAATTCCATCTTAGTTTTTGTAAAAACTTAAAAGGTAGCCCTTGTACATTAGATAATGGTAGGAAGAAATCATTAAGAACAAATTTTGGTAATCCTCTTATTAATACATATCACAAATCACATTAATCAGAATTGTGAATTCATCTGGTAAGACCGGCACACGGTATGTACAACAACCGATGATAGAACAGAAAATTCAAAATGTTTCGACGAAATCTTAAGTCATGTAATGATTTAGCCAACCTCGCCCACATAACTAACTGAAATAGCCAAAATTGGCGCCAGTAGACAAAATTAATTTTTGGTCACAAATTTTTAACTAAAGATAGCCCATTTGGATAAAAATCGCCAGACCTAGCAACACTACAGGGGACTGTAATAAGACTGTTTTCAAACGGTTGACGTAAATTGGCGGGAGAATTATTTATATTCGTCCACTCATAGATGGCGCAACCTGACGCTATATTCATTTAATTTTTATCACCCCTGGAAGTTAGCTCGAAATCTTTTAGCTCCATTTGCGACAGAGAAAAAGGGAGAAAGAGATTTTCTGATTAATTATTCTATTAAAGAAATTTTTTGTCTGAACTGAAGTGTACATTTAAAATTGTTAAAACCTTTGATAATCACTGATCTGAAGCATACAAGACAGACAACGAACCAGCAGACGAGCCCGTATGTAAGTTTTCACCCTTCTTACACCACCTCCCCTCATTGTATGATCAATATTTTAAACTCCTCTTTTGTCTGCACTGCTGATATTACACGCTCTACCCCCTTATAACCCAACTTTTATAACTTCTCCTGTAAAAAAACATTCTTTACGATACATACATATTCGTGAGTTGTTTTTATATTTCGAGGATTAAGTGTTTTAGAATTTTACGTGATTCTCTTTTTTAAATTAAAGGGATAGCAGTTATCTGGGGTTGTTGTAGTTTTTGTTTAAGGAAAAAGTGAATGTTAAAAACACAAGTAAAAACCTGTTTTTTAATCCACGTTTAAAGGTTTTTGTTTCGTGTTATATAGAAACAAGTTACAACTAATTTGAAACAAATTGTTTATATTCTTTCATTTTCTCACTTTCTTTTCATCACCACCCATGGTTCGATAAATATGTCTTAGCCTTATCAAGTAGCTTCTTTCGTCTAAATTTATCATTAGTTAAAGCTTCCATTCTGTGAGGTATGATCTAATAATTAACTAACGTCATAAAATTGTATTAATAAGAAATGCAAGAAATGCAAAAGAGGGCAACTGTTGAGCATGTTGACTTACAGTATTTCGTTTACTGTTCGTTTAAACACCTACAACAGTTGATTGTAATCACCAAGGGGAACATGTCGAGAGCTGATTCTAAGCAGTTGTGTTCACTAGTAGTGTTTCACCGATAAGCAAATTGACTGATTACCGATTGATCGGTCTTGCCTTATTTGCCAATACCGATTAATCGGCCGCCGATTATCTATCTCAATTTTCAAATTTTCTTGGCGAATTAGCTTCTGGTTATCGGGTGAATGACGGTTATCAACATCCCAAAGGGAGTCACAAAACATAAAATGAACAAGCGGTACTTTGGAAAAATTAGAAGAAAATTTTCCAAAGTTGGAGAAAAATTGTCTCCAGAATACGCGTCTAATTATAGTAAGAATAATAAGAATAACCGATTATCAAAACTGATTAATAGGCCAAAAAGTCGATTCCAAGTAATAATAATACACTTACGTTATTTATACGACATAAATTCAGTTTAATGGGAAATTTGAAAAAGTTAAAAAAATTTTAATTTTAAAAATTATGTACTATATATAAAAAGAGAGATTTGGCTAAAAGAGTTTAAATAAAGCAATAAAACAAACAATATATCTTCAGAGCTAAAGTTTCTTATTTAAATAATTATTGTAAATAAAAATTAAAAATATATGTATATATGAAGGTCTAAAAATTATATCAATAACTTCTTCTTTGGGCACTATCAGATGGGCTGTCTTTTGGCCTCACATTAGTCCTCTCTCTTGATCTGTTAATTGTCAAGTGTCAAAAAATATTTATATGATAACCTAAAAAATATATAACTGCGTAAATACAAATTACATGGAGAATTTTCTCCATAAAATCTACGCCAAGAATATAAATAAAAGTCTAAATAGGTAAATAATAACAAAATATATGAAAAAAATTAAATAATATAAGCTGTTCACTTTTGTAAGAACACACTAGATCTGGTTATTTTGGTTACTTTTATGGTGTGTTACTGACTTTAAATGTCAATTAAAAATATTCCTTACGCTGTAAAACCGACTTTAGGTTGATAAGGTTACGATCATTATAATTAAGATATAATTTTTTAATAAGACATATGTCAAATGGATCAACATTTTAAAAAAGTGACATTTTTTAATACCAACATGACATACAGCTTCAAAGGTGCAAACTATTGAAAACAAAATTCCCTCTTAGTTTGTTCTTACAAAAGTGAACCGGCTATATAAATAATATTATCTGTGTCATTTTGTAATACGAAACTAACAGGGAAAATCATTTTTTATGTTGTATATTTAAAATATCATCTTAGGGTGGTAATTCTGAAATGGCACCTTTCAAATATTTGACATATCAATCATAATTTTGACATGTCAATTGGAATTTTCACATGTCAATTTGTTATCTGACATATGTGGTTTTTGATTGAATATAACCTCGATATAATAATACTTAACCATAAATTTAAAAGCCAGATTTACAAGTTCACATGTTTCCATAAAAGTCTATTTACACCACAACAGTCACCAAAGTAACCAGATCTAGTTTCGTATTACAAAATGAGACAGATTATATATATTTCCAATGTACGACACTGAACATCTGTCAACTTGGACTAATAACAATATTTTTAAATATTTTAACAGTGTAATAGGGATGACGATCTAAACCAATCTGAAGCAAGGACAAACAGCTCCTATCTTCTTACACACATTTTTCTACTTTGAAATAGACCATAGTATTGTTAAACTGTTTTCAGTGTAACAATGATATTATTGTGAACGCAAAGTATAAAACGATATTTATTGTTTCAAATTTTTTTCTACTCTCTAATTGTATAATAAATGTAAAAAAATTGATGTGAAGTGTGAATTTTCACATATTTCAGGGTTTCACAGGTATTTATTAACTATGAGATGATTATTTGGGATGCCAAAACAAATTTTATTTCAAAATATTTTTTTATGAATTTTAATTCGAATGCCTAATACCATTATTTAAGTTTCTAAATTTGTGCAGTATTTTTTTTATATAGCAAGGTTCATTAAGATTTTGAAAATTGCGCCTATGGCTTCCATTGGTTGCTTAAATCATAAGCCTCGCCCTCTGATACCTTCAAATATAGAATTAAATTATAATTTCAAAACTTCCCACTGGTTATTAAATTTACGCTTTTAAAAATTAAATGCAACATTTACCAAAATATAACTAGAATTTTGACAAAATAAAAACGCAAAAAATAACTGAAAAAATAAAAATTGACGGGATTCGAACACAGTTTCTTACAGTAGTTTCAACTCAGTAAGCGACAATGCTACCACTGTGCTATACAGGATCACTCGTTTAGTATGTTAAATAGCGGATTAAATATATTACATATTTTACTTAAAAACACAAAAACATGCGTTATTTTCCGAAAACATAATCTGATCAAAAATTCCTGTTGTACTATTCCGGTTCACACCAATGTACATTACTGAGAATTTTATCTGATTTTTAGTTGAAACCATCTGGGCTACAGGGTGTGGGACAAAATTTTTTCTGCACAATTTTGGCAAAAATCGTGTCAAAATAATATATTTTGCCAAAATAAAATTTTGATTGTTAATCCACGTGCTAAGGGCTTTCAATTGATATCCTACTCAGAATTTTAAAAAAATATTTTTTTAATGATGAGCACATATTTGTTTATATTTTTAGGGGGATATGTTTTTTAGATGTTTTAGTATTTTTCCTATGTGCGGGTCAAAGAGTTGTATAAGCATGCCAAATTTCAACTCTCTAGGTTTAGCCGTTTGGCTACAATTTTTACCGAACAGACAGACAGACAGACAGACAGACAGACGACAAAATGACGGTATAAGGGTTTTTGGTCATACCTACAAAACCATAAAAAGGAATTTGCATTATATTCAACCACGCACGTGACCATACTATAGCCGGGATTGAACCCAGGATCATTGGAATGTGAAACAGAATGGGTAGCACTGCGGCATTGCAGTACGGGTAAATGAAGTTTAATATCCCTTACATCTTGTGTAACTCATCGGTCATCAATTCATTCTGTCATTGGTTTTCAAATTCTCCCAGGGCATTTCCTCTCCGAGCAAAGCAGTTTACTAAAAACTCCTATGTAAGCAAAGTAACCACCAATCAAACAGTATAAAAACATGTCAGCGCACAATGTTCTTATATGACTATTCTTCATTCTGACAGGTGAAATATATTTTATACTTTTTCCTTTAGAAAAATCGTTTGGAATTATCGATTCAGAGCTGATAAAATAAACATACCCCAAGTTTTACTTGATAAATATTACAGAGAACTATGTAAAACTCGGGCACAAAGGATTCTTCTCTTTTACAATATATCATTTCTACAAATTCCCGGAAATTGAAAGAAAACAACATGCACAGGTTCACAAAATTAATGTTTTATATTTAATTGTAACTTTTTCACCTTTGCATGTGTGTGGGTTTGATGCAGTGGCGGTTTGTACAAGGTGTCTTAAAAGAAATTTTATATTTATTTAGCTTACTGCGTGAACGCAACGTAACCGAGGGGCGCGGGGGTTATGTCAATCGGTAGCCTGGCTCTTGGGAATGCAGTCGCTATGGAGCGTTTCTCGGGAGCAGCCGCGCGTTATGCGTGCGAGAGTTTTACAAAAACGGTGATTCGGCGACTGTAGCGTGTAGAAAATTCTGCAGTATTCGAGGTTTTCGCCACTTAAATGATGCGCCAAGCATTCCTCTCATTCGACATTGGGTTAAAAAGTTTGAAGAGACTGGTACAACGCTGGATAAATCAAAATCCGGGCGACCTAGGTCATCAAGAACGGTAGAAAACGTGGAGAATGTTAATCAGTCTGTTCGTGACGACCCGAACCTTTCAATTCGGAAGCGCCCAAGTGCTTTAAATGTGCATAGATCATCATTACATCGCATTATGCACAAAGACCTAAAGCTGCACCCCTACAAAATTCAATTGGTACAAGAATTAAAGCCCCAAGATGCCAGTCAGATGCTTAATTTCGTAAATCAGGTGATTGAGCGATTTTCAACGTTTACCAACATATTGTTTTCGGATGAAGCTCATTTTCATCTTAATGGCCACGTAAATAAGCAGAACTGCCGCTACTGGAGTGCAACGAATCCGAAACGCAAACATCAGAAACCCCTACATTCGCCTAAAGTGACCGTATGGGCTGCGATGTCGGCGCGACGAATTATCGGCCCTTACTTTTTTGAAGACGAAAGGGGGCGTGCAGTTACAGTGAATTCAGAGCGTTATGTGAAGATGTTATACAACTTCTTGGTACCTGAACTGCAAAACTTTCCTGGCTATAACCAAAGAACATGGTTCCAACAGGACGGAGCAACTTCACATACATCCAATATGTCTCTGCCACGTGTTCGTGAAATTTTCTCAGGCAAATTGATCTCCCGGAGAGGTGACATAAATTGGCCTCCACGCAGGCCAGATTTAACCCCTATGGACTTTTTCCTATGGGGTTATCTTAAATCTAAAGTTTACGCCAATAAACTGACTTCACTGGCGCATTTGAAAGTAAATATCCGTCACGAAATGGCAGCCATCCCTGAGTCCACCTGCCGAGACGTCATAAATAATTTTACTGTTCGATTAAATGAGTGCCGAGAACGCGAGGGTCTACATTTAGACGATATTATTTTTAAGAAATAAATCCCCAAAAAGTGTATTTTAATAATTAATAAACATTTTTTCTATATACGGCTTACTTTTTTTTTAATCGATCCACTAAATATAAAATTTCTTTTGAGACACCTTGTACAAAAGCACCGCCGAATTTTAGCACCTCTAAACAAAAATTTTAGTTAGTTAGGCTAAGCACATAGTGACGCAGAGAACAAAGCAGCGATGAAAGCGGAGAGCAAAGCGGCGAAAGAGTGTCTACACATAGTGACGCGTTAAAATCGAATTTTTACTAACAGAAAACCCTTAAAATTTGGTATTTACTACAAAATAAAAATAAACACACTAGAAGGTGCAATGTTCACAGAATAAATAAAAGTAGACATATACGAGGTCTGTTCAAAAAGTATCGCGAATTTTGTGTTTTTTCAAAAATTATTTATTTATTCATGAATATCTATTTTGTTCCCTTCATTAGAAATACCCCACCAGATATTATACACTTGTGCCAACGTTTTTTCCAATCCTCGAAGCACTTGAAAAAATCATTTTTTGTGACCTTGTCCTCCTTCGATGCCGTCTTTATCTCCACACTCGTAGCGTAGCGTCGTCCTTTCATGGGCCTCTTCAGTTTCGGGAACAAGAAAAAGTCACAGGGGGCCAGATCTGGGGAATACGGTGGCTGCGGCATTATTAGTGTGTTGTTTTTGGCCAAAAATTCGCGCACAAGCAACGATGTGTGGGCGCGGCGACCCGTCTCATGCCCAAATCATTGGTAAAAATCGAATGGCACGAGCCAATCGATATGTTTAGGTCCTCAGCAACTTCTCTAACGGTGATTCGACAACTGGCCAATACTATTTTCTTCACTTCATCAATGTTTTCGTCTGTTGTTGACGTGCTCGGGCGTCCGGCACGCTCTTCGTCATTCACATCTTTTCGGCCCTCTGAGAATATTTTGTACCACCGATAAACGTTGCTTCGGTCCAAGGTAGCTTCACCATATGCCACAGTCAACATTCGGAATGCGTCCGCGCACATAATTTTGTTTTTCACACAAAATTTGATACAGATTCTTTGATCCATTTTTTGGTATAGGCAAAAATCGAAGACGAGCCAAAACACGTGCAAGCAAAGCAACTGTCAAAAATTAACTAAACATTTATAATGGCCGAACTTGTCGGCCTAAGTGAGAGACATAAGTACCAACATAACGCCACAAAAAAATCGAAAATCGAATATACGTAACCCGTGGAAATTCAAAATTCGCGATACTTTTTGAACAGACCTCGTATATATATACTTTTTTAAATATCTCTAAATATTTTTATTTAAATACGACAGAACTTTCCCTCTTATTTAAAATATTTCCTAGTATTTCAAATAATTCTTGTATTTCAAATACATTTAAATTATTTGAAATACATTATTTCAAATATTTTCTAATATTTCAAAATTTCCTAGTATTTCAAAGTATCTAATACTTTGATCGGTATTTGATATTTGAAATATTTTTACTAATTATTTGGCACAACTCTGCTATAGTTTGTCTCAGGCTTTAGTGGAATGACTTGACTTCTTAATGGATCCTCCAGGTCCATAATTGAAAAACAAATGAAATTTGTCAGTTGGCAGGTTACTACAAGTTTTTTTAACTTTAATTTATCGCTTCCCTATAAAAACTTAAAAAATTAATATCTCTTTTATTATAAATCTTTTACCAAGGTGTTTTAAGGTTTTTAGCATTCTTTTGGCCTGTAGTATTACCCATTAAAAAAGAAATAAGAAGGCCGTAAACACCCTGTATAGACAGACACATGAGAGTATAAGGGATTCTTGGTTATACCTACAAAACCTTAAAAATGAATAGAGTTTAACACCCGAATCCATTTTCTTTTATTACACTTGATGGAAAATGTACTGATGCGAAAAATGCGGAGAAAATAAGGCCTTTATCTATAATTACAAATCTGGTTTTAATTTTGTTGAATTTTTCGTGAGAACTGGTTTAAAAGTTTAGGACTGAAATGGAATAGACGCGCTGTGATTTTTTAGATATGTTTTAGATGAATTCCACTTGTAACTTTAAAATTTAAAGGTTGGTATTACTTTTTAAGTTGATATTTCAGACTTTTTTTTTACATAAATTCGAAATTATACTAGTAAATCTCCAAGCATCGTTTTTGAAAAGGATGGAAATAAAAACGAACAATACTAGTGCAACTGCAGTGTATTAGGTGTACATGAAATGCATCAGTACAGATTTTTTATTTTACAATTTATTTTTCCTGTATAATCCAACATTTATTGTAAAAAATTAAATATTGCTAAATTTAAAAACTCAGGAGCAGCTAATTTTCGATTATGTTTAGTTATTAATATTATTTGTTGATCATCGGAGTTTGAGTTGATTCGCGATGGTTCAGGGATCACTTATTTTTCCATATCACTTTTCCAAAATATTTATGTGAAGTGTGAATTTTCACACATTTTGCAGGTATTTAATAGGCGTAAGAAGCCAATATAATACTGGATGTCTAGGTATATTTATCACATCAAAATCAACAGTTTTTTTGATAATCACTTTTATTCGTTATTTGAGAACAAAGAGCTTCAATTTAATTTTTTTATTTATTTTTTTTAAATTTAAGTAATTCGCCAAATATCCCAGCTTTTTCTTCAGCATTTGCTTCGTATTCAAGTTCAATAGATTAATAAGAAATATTTTACAGTGTAGTGTGGGGTGGTGTGAGTAACTTAATTAAACTATTAAAAAAATATATTATTTTTTAATATTTTTAATTCCAAAAAAATACACGCATTATCTTAGCTATAAATACAAAAGATTTTTAATATTTATTTTTTTAATCTTAGCTATAAATACAAAAAATTGATGTGAAGTATGTATTGTCACAAATATCAGGGTTTCGCAGGTATATAATAAGTGAAGGCGGCATGCTGAGTGTGTAGGACAAATTTTGCTAAATCACGGCAAAATGAACGATATTTTTAAACTAATTTATCGTCTGTTGATTTTAATTCGAATACCTAATACCATTATTTAGTTTCTAAATATGTGCAATATTTCTTTTATATAGCAAGGTTCATTAAGATTTTGAAAATTACGCCTATGGCTTTCATTGGTTGTTTTAAGTCATATGCTCCGCCCCTCTGGTTTCGTATACATGACACATAGAATGAAAATTAAATCCAACAATTCCATCTGGTTATTATATTTACGCTCTTAAAAATGCAACATTTGCCAAAATATAACTAGAATTTTGACAAAATAATTTAAACAAAATAAAAATGGAAAAAAAGCAAAAAATTAAATTGTCTCCTCTGCCTGGGAGCAAACCCTAGTTTGCTGCGTAGCAAGAGAGCAAGCTAATCATTAGACCAGGATACGCTTTCTAGTATAGTGTGTTACTTTTGTACATCGTCAACCAAAAATCACAAAAAATACGTTATTTTCCGAAAACATAAAAATTTCCAGATAAAAAATTTCTGTTGTACTATTCAGGTTCACACCAATGTACATTACTTAGAATTTTTTCAGATTTTTAGTTTAAACCATCTGGGTTACGGGGTATGGGACAACTTTCTTTTTGCACAATTTTGGCAAAAATCGCATCAAAATAATTTATTTTGCAAACATAAAATTTTGATCGTTAATCCACGTACTAAAGATTTTCATTTGATACCCTAATCAGAATTTTAAAAAATATATTTTTTTCAATGAATTCATATTTGTTTATATTTTTAGGGGGATATGTTTTTTAGATGTGTTAGTATTTTTCCTATGGGCGGGTCAAAGAGTTGTATAAGCATGCCAAATATCAACTCTCTAGGTTTAGCTACAATTTTTACCAAACAAACATACAGACGACAAAATTACGGTATAGGGAAATCGGCAAAACAGTGCAGTTGCGTCACTTGAAACGTCACAAAAAAATGTGACGCCAGGTTTAGTACGTTTACATTCATCTATTTAACGAATGTAATATTTGTACGCTGTCACTTGTATCGAAATGAAATGAAAATATAAGAATAAAAACAGAATAGAAATAAATAAACTATTCTAATAGACAAAATATACCTACAAAGGACTGATGTGATCCAAATATGATGAAAGGAAATAAAATAAAAATAAGTTGAATGTAACCTAAAAACTATGCAGTACACACAAAATCAAATAAGAAAATCTATAAGAAAATATATAACTAAACACAAAACTGCTAAATAAACAACAAATTAAATAAAAAAGGTTTTTAGAAATTACTATAAATGAGACATTTGAACACAAGTCAGTATAAAAACACAACAGACGTATTATTAAATGACAAATGTAAACATCGTTTTATTCAGGGATACCAATACAAATATCCCTATATTAAATAAATACTTTTAAAATTTGTAAATCTTCAAAATTACTATCGAACACAAACTAAATATGACTTCAAAAGGTATGTTTTAGTAAAATAAAAGAGTAATATTAGACTATAATTCACATGCAAAAAAAAAAAAACGATTTAGTTATTTTTTCGCCACCAAGTTTTTCATTGAAGTTATGACGCAAAATGACGAACTGCGCTGTTTCAGCAACTGAGCTATATAAGGGTTTTTTGGTCATACTTGCAAAACCCTAAAAACGAATTGTACGCAGGCCTACCTTGAACAATGACGATGGGTACATACGTTTTATGTATACATATCACAAATTCCGACCGGGAACAAGTGAAAAGTTGCGAGACTACATTTTATCGTATTCACTCGCTGTCTTATTCACTCGCTGTATGTAAATCCAAAATAAAATATGGATTGATAGAAACATAACAAACAATATGACAGCCGAAACACAAAAGTTCACCTATCTTTTGGCCACCCTGTAGTTGTAGGAAGCTAGTTGGGTTACTATTGGAAATAACGGACTCAGCAGCCGAGTGATGTTTATTTGAGGGTGTCAACGACACAACCCAAAGAAATGTATGAGTCGTAAACCACCTCCGCCTATCTCACTCTGGCTTATGTCAAACTGAAGGACAGAGACGTCCAAATCATTGGGGATAGAAAATTGCAAGTGTTTATTATTTGAAAATTTATTTTTTCCTTGTTTGAATTGTCGTGACATCGTGGTAAGACGGTAGCCTATAGAACACTGAGAATAGGGTTTGTATTCCGGGTTCAATTTCCGACTATGATATTTTGAAATTTCACCTTTCGATACTAATAATAATAATAATAATAATAATAATAATATATTATACTGTACATAGTATAATATATATACTATATAGTATACTGTTCAAATTAGTTTAGGGGTCAACTAAACCTCGAAATAAAATTCAAACACTAACTATAGTCTTGGTTTTAGGGTTTGCGGAATAGGGGTTATGGTATTTTATTCCATATCCATAAAGGATAAAGCACATAAAAAATTTAAAAATCTCAAAACAAGTTATTATTATAACTTATTTTCTCTTTTAAGAAAACGATATAAAACTTTTGTAAAAAATTCTATGTTGACTATGTCAAACAAGTCGAAACGGATATTTTTCAAAATGTTTCAAATGTATTATTCATCAAAATGCAAAAAATACTATATAAATTCAGTTAACTATTTGTATTCATTTTATCTTTTTTAGGGTTTTGTAGGTATGACCAAAAAACCCTTATACCGTCATTTTGTCGTCTGTCTGTCTGTCTGTTCGGTAAAAATTGTAGCCAAACGGCTAAACCTATAGAGTTGAAATTTGGCATGCTTATACAACTCTTTGATCCGCACATAGGAAAAATACTAAAACATCTAAAAACATATCCCGCTAAAAATATAAACAAATATGTGCTCATCGAAAAGAAAAAATATTTTTTTTAAATTCTGAGTAGTGTATCAAATGAAAGCCCTTAATACGTGGATTAACAATCAAAATTTTATTTTTGCAAAATAAATTATTTTGACGCTATTTTTGCCAAAATTGTGCAAAAATTTTTTTGTCCCACACCCTTAGCCCAGATGGTTTAAAATAAAAATCTGAAAAAATTCTAAGTAATGTACATTGGTGTGAACCGGAATAGTACAACAGGAATCTTTGATCAGATTATGTTTTCGGAAACTAACGCATTTTTTGTGTTTTTTGGTTGACGATGCATACAGCTTATACTTATATAACACGCTGAGTTGTTAAGCGTATGGTGGTCTAGTGGCTCAGTTGCGCGCCAACCACACAGATGTGTTGTACACTACACAGGTTCGTTCCTGGCTTGTGGAGTCAATTTTATTTTTTGTTTTTTTTTTTTTAATTTTTATTTTGTTTAAATTAATTTGTTAAAATTCTAGTTATATTTTAGCAAATTTTGAATTTAATTTTCAAGAGCGTAAATTTAATAACCAATTGGAATTATATTTTCATTCTGAGTGTTATTTATACGAAACCAGAGAGGCGGAGCGTATGATTTAAGACAACCAATGAAAGCCATAGGCGCAATTTTCAAAATCTTAATGAACCTTGTTATATAAAAAAAAAACTGCACTTACTTAGAAACCTAAATAATGATATTAAGTATTCGAATTAAAATTAACCAAAAAAATATTTTAACATAAAATTTGTTTTTAAAGGTCTGAGATTAACAGACGATACATTATTTTAAAAAGATCGTTCATTTTGCCGTGGTTACTACAAAGCCTTCACTTATTGTTTCGCCCCTAAGCAAACCGCAAACTGATGTGGAATTTTGAGCGCACCACACAGCACTATCGTATAATTTCGTGGACACGACGGACGTTTGACTACAGTGTCTTATGTGTGAAATTTCACACTTCACATCAATTTTTATTCGTAATGCTAAAAAAAAATGTTCATATCTATAAATGCACAAGACCATTTATTAAAATAACCAGCGATACATTTTTACCAATATTAATTATAACGTAGTGCCTATGAGATTATTGAGCAGAAATTAAGTCTCAAGAACGACGTAAAATGCCTAGGGTAGGGATGTGGTCCGCAAACAAATGTTGTACAAGAGGGGGTCCTCGGACTACATAAGTTTAAGAACCCCTGATATACAGACTAATTCTGTAACTCAGTTACTATGATCATAGGAACTAAATCTGTCACTATGAGCAGGGCCAGTTACTATCATGAATGAAAGTCATTATACTTTTTATAATATTTTATCTTATAGTAACGTTACTACACAGTAATTTTTTACAGAATTGATCTGATAGGCTATTCCAAACCTTTAGATGGAACTAAGTGGAATTTTAATTTTTGTAAGTTGTCATGAGCTCACTTTTTTCTGATCGAAGAGTACTTTTGCTAAACAAAATGATCAAAAACCTCATTTAACCGATAAAAATTACTAGTTGTCAAAATCTAGTTCCGCTTAAACCAAAGAAACAGGCTATACCAACGGAACAGTAAAAGGTGTGAAAATTTACATTTCATATAATTTTTTTTAATATTGACCTTTATTGGTTGCTAAATAAGAAGCTTATGATTTAATTGACAGAGGAGTCCGTGTATTCTCGGTGAAACATATTTAATATAAGATTAATAAATAAAACACTCGGTAAGTTTCACAAATATAAGTTTAATATTACTCTATACGTATTTCGGCAGTGACGCATTCATTAAGGGAATTCCAGAGTTAATATTTTTGTGAAGTTCTCGGTATTCTAATGGCCGGTATTATAAAGCAAAATAGTTTGCTACTAAATTTTAGTTAAGAGTTAAACTAATTTAAACCATAGATTTCGGTATTATAAAAGTTGGTTTAAAAAAGTTCCCAACTAAATCTACAAACTAAATTAGTTGACAGAATTTCTGGGTACTAAATTATAGTTGGCAACTATATTTGTATTAAATTTAAATAATAAGCATTTTGTTTACATTGAAATAACTTGTTTATATTATTTATACTAAAATATATACTTGATAATAATAACTGCAAAATAAGGATAATATTGTACATAAAAAAAAATTCATATTAGTAGATTTATATACATAATCAACATAAATTTACATATTATGTCATCAGTATCATCTGTCAGTAGTGTGTCATCTGTCAGTAGTGTTTCATCACCATTCGTTATGTTCCATTAATTTAGTTTTTCAATAACACTAACATTATCAGTTTTTTTGTTTTCCACTACATTTTTATATTTATGTACTATATCAATTAATTGCTCTTTTTCAATTTCTGTATAGTTTTAACCTCTATCCCGTTTTTTTTTTTCCATTTGATAATTCTTTTTCACTGTCAAAATTATAGGTAGGCATCTACCGGTCAGTTGTATAACTAACGTTCGGTCGGTAAATCTTGACACTAAATTGTTTTAGTTGTGAACTAGTTACTTAGTTGGCTGTTCTGATTTATAATACCGAAATTAAATAACTTGTTATATTAGTTATCAACTAAATTTAGTTTGCAACTAGATAGTTGGTCCTTTGGTTAGGTTTTTATAATACCGGCCATAAAAGGTTCAGTTTAAGGCTTTTATTGTGAATGTGTAGGATTTTAAAGTCATTAACGGAAAGGTTATGATTATTGGAGATCGTATGTTCTGCTATGTTGGACTGTTTTACTTTTTTATTTTGGATGGCTTTCAAATGTTCACCAAATCTTGTAGCAAATTATCGACAAGTTTGGCCTATATATATTGTAGAACAATCTTGGCATGATGCTTGATAAACTCCACTTTTGTTGTGTAAATCAGTTTTATCTAGTTTATTATTAACGAGTAAATTTTTAATTGTATGTTTATTATAAAAGGCTCGATTTATATTTGATTTCTTTAATTTTGATCCTATTTTGAAACTAACCTTGCCGTGAAAGGGTATTTTTTTAATAAATTTTTGTATCTGGTATACTTGGGAGATAAAAATATGTTAATAAAAGTTTTTTCAGCTTTTTTTCTAATAATTTTGTCTATTTCAGCATTGTTATAACCGTTATTAATAGCAATTTTGTAAATAGTTTGTAATTCCAGATTGTAGTCTTCATCAAAAAGTATAATAAACATACAATTAAAAATTTACTCTTTACTAATAAACTAGATAAAACTGATTTACACAACAAAAGTGAAGTTTATCAAGTATCGTGCCAAGATTGTTCAACAATATATATAGGCCAAACTGGTCGAAAATTTGCTACAAGATTTGGTGAACATTTAAAAGCCATCCAAAATAAAAAAGTAGAACAGTCCAACATAGCAGAACATATGATCTCCAATAATCATAACCTTTCCGTTAATGACTTTAAAATCCTACACATTCACAATAAAAGCCTTAAACTGAACCTTTTAGAATACCGAGAAATTCACAAAAATATTAACTCTGGAATTCCCTTAATGAATGCGTCACTGCCGAAATACGTATAGAGTAATATTAAACTTATATTTGTGAAACTTAGGTTCAGTACCTTTTAACATACCGAGAAATTCACAAAAATATTAACTCTGGAATTCCCTTAAAGGATGACCAGATTGACGTTTACAACTCACCCCTAATAAATCGGTAAAAAACTTTTTCCCCTTTTTTCATTATCTGCTAACATGGTTTACACTTGTATTCCCCACCATTAATATTTGTTCCCACTGAATCAGTGTTACCAGATGTACGATTTAAATCGTATTTGTACGATTATTTTTGCACGTGTACGATGTACGACTTCTTGGTATCAGATGTACGATTTTTTTGATATTTTTATTGATGAAACATATTTATTTATGTACATTTTTAGTACGTTAAATATTAATATTATATAATGCGATATATTGAATATTTTAGCCCTCGGATTTCAAATCGACGCGCTCTTAAATAGAATGGTTTATCTCGCTTAGATCGGGTATGCTCGGGCATATTCGAATATTCAAAAATATAAAGCTCACTCCTCATTAGTTATACCCTTTTCACACTAGAACTTTAAGACGAGTGAACTTAAAGTTCACAGATGTTTAACATCGGTTTGCTTTCACACTTGATGTTTAAATCTCCGGTGCTGTCATCAGCTACAGTAATTTTGTCCTTAATACCGTCAGGAAATTACCAGTTTTGAACTGTCTGCGCAGACGCACGTTTTGAATTATTATAAACAAATATGGATATTTCATTTCATTCTACAATACAGACACTACAATAAAGAATATATTACACCTGTATTAACATGTAAGTCGATACATTTTATCTCAATTATTGTCACTCTGTAT
Organism: Liopterus haemorrhoidalis; assembly: GCA_963971575.1. Classification (NCBI taxonomy): domain Eukaryota; kingdom Metazoa; phylum Arthropoda; class Insecta; order Coleoptera; family Dytiscidae; genus Liopterus; species Liopterus haemorrhoidalis. The sequence goes on from OZ020611.1 coordinate 232,604,662, forward strand.
TTTATTAAACACATTATTAAAATAAATAATTTCATTATAACAACAAGTATAAACTTCTTATAACGTCGATATAACACAGTATTCTTGTTTATGATAATACAAAATGTTGACAGCACAAATTCAAAAAGTATTTTTTTATAATAGAAATTATGTTGGCAATGCGGACGATGTTTAAGACGCAGATCTCTGTCTTCAACATCGCTTGTATTTAGACGAGGTCATACGTTTTCACATTAGCGTTTAAAGACACATTCACTTTAACATCCGATCTTAAAGTTTAGTGTGAAAAGGGTATAAGAGTACTGTATTCAGTGGCGCACCCAGGGGGGGGGCTCCAAGGATGGAAATGAGCTTTTTTTTTGCTCATCACTTGTATTTTACAAGTGAGGACATTTTTTTTGCGCATCACTTGTATTTTACAAGTGTTTTAATTACACAGACATTTTTTTGTACGATTATTTTTTAAAAAATACGATTCTTTGTACGATTTTTTTCTTGAAAATACGATCATTTTGAAGTGTTGGTACGATTTTTTCTTTTTCACCATCTGGCAACACTGCACTGAATGTATCTGTTAAAAAATAAGTTTAGTTTGTAATCTGAACTCCTGTAGATGGCGTCACTGCCGAAATACGTATAGAGTAATATTAAACTTATATTTGTGAAACTTACCGAGTGTTTTATTTATTAACCCAAGCTTATGATTATATTCTAAGAAAAGATTTGAAGCTATAATCTACCTTTTATGCTGGCGTGTAATGGTTGTTACGTCAGAAGTACACCAGCCAAATTGCTATATTTAAAATACCTCTTGTAGCAGTTTTTGCAGGTATTTGTAACCCCCCGTAACCCCTATACTTTATCGCGTCTCTCGCTTGATAGAAACTTATTATCCTGTCTTGAGCTAATGAAGTCTAGAGCCGACGCCTATGTGAGACGCGTCGTGGCACACCACTCTCTGTTTGCCAGACGTCGTAACCCCAACCCCAACTAGACGTCAATGACGTACACGTTACTGGACTTTTCCTAAAATCATCACACTTTATTTTGCTTCAAGTGTGACAGAATCATTGATTAGGTATTAGTTTCAGTCGATAATGTAAAGATTTTTTCTTGAAAATTGGGATAATGTAATAGGATCAGTTTCATGTTATTAACGATGTGATTTGATATTTATTTACACTCAATTTAAAATTGAAATTACAAAAAACGTCGGAAGTTGGTTCGTATTTTTTTGCACGTTTATGTTAATGCAAAGAAATATAATGGAATCAGTAGTCAACAAAAATAAACAGAATTATCAATTTGCAAAGACAATAAGGTACATAAAAAATTGATGTCAAGTGCGGATTTTCAGACACTTAAGGCTTTCGTATGTATTTAATAAGTGAAAGAGGCCAATAGAATCCTGAACGTTTAGACTTTTTCTTTTATTTATTTAATATTTATCAGGTTGCGCGGAAAGTTCGTGCCGATTTTGGGTAGCAATGTGGGAGCGGTAATTTAAGAAATAAAATTTCATTATTATTTAATACAAAATTATTCAATTAGTTAAAAATATTCAAATTATTTAAATATAAAAACTAATCTATTTTAAGATAAACATCCTCAAAGATTATTGAGCAATCATATATTTTTTTAGTTAAATGTTGAAAGATAAGGGTAGAATTTACGATCGTATATTATATGATTTGTTTAAAATGTTGTCACCGTTTATCTCAATTACATGATCGAATGTTAACACAGATATTGACATGCGACCATATATTTTCAGCGATATGGACTTCGTAGGTAATTAGAGTCAAAATTAATTATTTGGAGTTATGAACTATTGAAAATAGAAATATGAGTCTTTAAGATAAGTTAAAAGGTTTATGTTGTTAATTGGAGAGTTGATTATTTTTACAACCACAAAAAATGGGGTTCAGAGATCAAATTATCAGTTTTAAGACAAGGGCTGGGGAAATCGTGTGAAAGACGGGGAGTCGTAAATAAACCAACACCGGAGTCGGACGAACCTTCCAAGCATTTTTCGGTTGAGAAACCCGGTAGGGTGTTGGATCAGGAGTAGTCTGGATGTGTTAAGGACAGTTTCAATGAATTGAACAAACCTCGATAAAGAGTTAAACACTGTGAGTGTTGTGAGGTTTTTGACGACTTGTGAGGTGAAACGGTAATTGTGAGGTTTTGTGTTGAGTGTTTCTCTTGAAATTTCGTTGCCAGCATCTTGTAATTTCTAGTATAATCTTTAATTTAAACCTTAATTAAACATTAAACGTAGATTAAGTAAAATGTAGACTCTAACTAAAACACCCTTATTCCTGTGATAAAGAATCTAAGCAACCAACTGGCAGATCTTTAGGGTTTAAAACTTGAATCCGCTCGCAAGTCTTGGAACCCAGTATGTGGAGGGCCTTTCAAAGTAAGTACTATGAAGTACCTAGATCCTAGAAATGCCTTAACAGGTGGTATTGGACCATGTTTGAATATATCAGAATTGTTAAAAATAAATTACTTGTGTACATATTCTAAAAAGTGACAATTCAACTATCTTTAGAAAAAAGTTTGGTTAAATAAATTCATATTGATATATACCAGGTCTACAAGTATAAAATGCGGATTATTTTTTAAATAAAACACATTAAACTCAAAAGAACAGTAAAAGTTTATTTATTCAAAGTATGCTCCATTAGAAGTTATACATTTTTCCCAACTTTCAGGCAATTTGTGAATACCTCGCCAGTAGAACTCTTCCCCTTTTCCCACAAACCAATAATCTAGCCATTCTTTTACATTTTCATATGAACAAAAGTGCTGCTCGGCAAGTGCGTGACCCATCGATGCGAACAAGTGGTAATCTAAAGGGGCCAAGTCTGGTGAGTAAGCGGCATGGGGTAGCACTTCTCACTTGAGTGCCTTTAATGTGTTGCAAACTGCTTTTGCCTTATGTGATGGAGCGTTTTCGTGAAGAAAGATTCCCTTGTGCTGTCTTCTTTCGTATTCTGGTCATTTTATGAGCAGCGAATGGTTCAATTCGATCAGTTGTTGTTGGTAGCATTGGGTATTAACTGTTTCACCAGGTTTTAACAATTCATAATAGACCACACCCTTTTGGTCCCACCATGTACAGAGCATTGTCTTTTTGCCAAAGCGATTCGGTCTTGCAGTTGATGTGGATGGTGAGCCTGGGTTCACCCATGATTTTTTGCGTTTGGGATTTTCAAAATAAATACATTTTTCATCGCCAGTAATGCTACGATGCAAAAAAGACTTTCTTTTGTATCGTGCAAGCAAAATTTCACAAGTGTTTTTGCGTTTTTCCATCTGCCTCTCATTCAATGCATGTGGAACCCATCTGCCGACTTTCTGGATCTTACCCATCTCTCGTAGGCGATTGGAAACAGCTTGTTGACTAACGCCTAACTAGTTGTTTTTTTGATTGACTATCGTCTTCATATTTTTTTGGAGGTTTTCCATGTTCTTTGTCTGTAAGATCAAAATCACCACTTTTGAAACGCCGAAACCATCGTTCACACGTATCTTCCGATGGAGCATATTCACCATAAGCTTCTCGAAGCAGTCGGTATGATTCAGCAGCAGTTTTTTTCAAATGAAAACAAAACAGTAGTACTGTCCGCGAATGCTCTTTTTTTTTTACAAAATTTTCGGACGCTTCAACAGCTTAGGTTATTAGCGCCCCGGTACATTACGGTAACAAATAGTAGATGCAATAATTATGATAATGATAATAATATAACATAATGTAATAAACTAAGTATATAATAATAAATACATGATTAAAGATATTTAATAGCTAGTTGAATGCTCTTTATTTGGCACAAAATTTGACATTTTTAACACAGTAAAACAAAACTATATGATCACTTTTCAAATTATAACCTATACGCATTTGACACTTAATGATAACTTAACAAAACGCCATATGTGTTGGAACTTTGAACTATACACTCTGTTTGCGCGGCAAGTTTGAAAAAAATCCGCATTTTATACTTGTAGACCTGCTAAATTTGTTCCCTGAAATTTCCTGAAAAATCGGCACGAACTTTCCGGACAACCCATTATTTAAGTGAAAGAGGTTAATAGAATCCTAAACTTATAAGACTTTTTTAATTTTTATTATTATTTTTTTTTTTAACGTCTTTGTTTATTTATTATTGATTTATTTATCCTGTTAAAACATTATTATGTCAAGGGACATGTCAAGCATCATATAATACAGTTTACAATAAAAGCAAATACGAAGTAAAAATAATAAAGGTTAATGAATAATTATTTTTATAGTTTACGAGATAGAAATAAATTCATCAACTGAGTAAATACAATACTCAAAGTATTTTAATTTCGCTTTTAAATTGTTTCAGTGTTTTTTTACCTTTAATAGAGTCTGGTAGCTCGTTGAAAAGTTTTAAACCAATTGTAACAAAGCCCTTATTTGTAATTTCATACCTATTACGAGGTAGTATACCTTATTGCCTACAGATACAAATAATTTATAAAACAACAGTGCTTTCTTTTGATGGGCTGTATGATATACCTAAAAATGATGTTTTTCCCGAACTTAACGTTCATTAGATAGTCAGTTAGATCATCTCGATGATATCTTACTATCGAATTTTCAAATATCTTTCACGTGTATAATGTTATACATATACGAATGAAAAAAATATAATGGTGCAAAAATATCCATCTCATAAATAAAACGTCGATTTCCTCGACTGTTTAACAATCGTGAATATAGGAAAAATAAAAAATGCAATAAAATTCAAATTGCATTCATATTCTCATGTACCATTTGAGGCGTTATTTGAAGTAAGCGACGTGCATACAACAGCCAAATACCCACGTGATTTCACCATATCTTTTCAAATATCTCATTGCGCCTGGCTTATGAGAAATCCTATATAGTACTTGGTCCATCGAATCAACCAAATCACGTCCTCCAAATAAGGATAAAGCAAAAATGAAGCCATGGAATAGAAAGTTAAATTTATTTTGGGTTGATGCAAAAATAATGGGAATTTTTGATAACTATTTTTGAAATGGTCATTGTGAAAATGTGTTTGATATTTATGACCATATAACCACGAGTTCAAAAAAAAAAAAAAAATACAAAACGGCTATGGAAAAATACAATAATATCTACTGCAAGCTTTGTATAACAATTGACTAACGTTTAGGCACAGCCTTTGTAATCATTAAAATTGGAAATTATAATTTTTTGATTTCACAAGTACAGAAAAATAAACATAAAAAACTAAAGAAGCTGTCCAAAATGATCACCGTTTTCCTGTCGACACAAATTTACTCGTCTTTTCATACTATTAAATACATAATTTAACATATAAGAATTTGAGGTGTTATATTGGCACACTGTTCGGTAATTCTGTTTTGTAGTTCCTCGATATTGTTAATAGGGGTCTTGTATACATTATTTTTCAGATAAGGGAATACAAAGTAATCTAAAATAGCCTGGTGATCTAGGTGGATATTCTGGATTTAAACGTAAAATAATTATTTAAACATAAAAAAATTCACGAAGGCAATTGATGGTCTCTTGAGCGGTGTGGGCAGTCGCGCCATCCTGTTGGAATTAGCCTTGCTGGAGCTCATCCTCATGAATCTGATTAATAAATTCACATACATTATGCCGGTATCTCTGAGTTTCGTGGCAAAATATAGGTCCAATAATATATCTTCGAGACACAGCAATCCAAACACTAACTTTAAATGGGTGCAGGGGACTTTCGCGAAAAGTATGAGGATTTTGAGCACTCCATAACTTCATATGTTGTGAATTTATATACCCCAAAAGGGTGAACCAGGCCTCGTCAAAAAAAACGTTAAATTTAACAAAGCACCATTATTAATTAAACTAGCAGACCCCTTGCCAACAACGTTGGCAAACTGATATCGAATAAAAATCAATATAAGCAGGAATCAATTATTAAAATTTGCATGATTCTGCGTAAATTAACAAAACTATATTAACCATTTGATTATACCTAGGAAATCCTAAAAAGCTGCTTAATGCGTGTCGTTTAAAAATTAGTATCGGGTCGGACACGGCCCGCGGGCCATAGGCTGGACATCAATGGTATAGCTGTTTCTGATTATACCTAGGAAATCGTAAATAAGCCGCTTAATGCCTCTCGTTTAAAAATTAGCATCCGACCGGACACGGTCCGCGGGCATAACATCAATTGACACAACATCCTTTCGTCAAATCACCGTACCTACTGACCTGTGAGCTATGGTAAGCCAGCTGATTTGTCGAGGTACGTCGTTCCTGTTCCCACCACTCAATTCGTGACTGACCGCATGCCGCACGACCCACTAGCACCCAGGAACTTAGCGTTACATTAAGAAAGAAATTTGGGTTTTTATATATATATAATTTTGTTATTTAGGTAATTAGGTTTAGTTAGTAAAAATCTAGGACAGCAGAATTAGGAAAACGATAATAAATAATAAACATTTTACGAAGGGATTTCCGGAATTTCACTGTCAAAACTGGTGTGTATATGAACCATAGATAATATAATTGATATGAACTCTGGCCAGATGACGCCGCCGTAGTTGGTTCATGTTTACAACCACGTTGTATACAGTCAACGGTCAGTGGCGCATACATACGTTTTAGTTTAAGTACTAACTATAAATAAGCATACTTGTTTTTGTTAATCTTTTAAGTAAGATGCGTAATGTGAAAAACTAATCCCTACGGCTATGGGTTGACGCGTCTAGTTATATCACTTCTATTGTAATTTTATGACAATGATAATGTCAGTGGCCAGCTTGAGTTGGCCAAGACTTGATTCTCAGCAAACAAGCTTACACTCAAAAACACGAAAACTGAAAACCTAATAATTTCACTAAAATATTTTAACTTAGAAAACCCAGCCGCAGTGAAATTTCTGGGTATACACATTGACCCTAAACTCAATTGGGAGCAACATGTCAATTGCACTGCTCAAAAGTTGTGTAAAACAGTTTTTCTACTTAGGAACCTTGTGAACTGTGTCTCTGAGGATATAGTAATGACAGCTTACCACTCACTGTTTCATGGTCACATTTCATATGGTTTACTGGCATGGGGACATTCGACTGCAGACGAAAGACTCTTTGCACTACAAAGACGGGCAGTCAGAATTATAAACCATGTTTCATACAGAGCCGACTGCAGAGAGTCTTTCAAAACATTGAAAATAATAACATTACGCTGTAGTTAGTTACATATTTGTATGCCTAGTATATATTCACACCAATAAAGACAAGTTTGCAACTTTTGAGTAAAGGCATCACTATCAGACAAGAAATAGAAATAAGATCATTCCAATCTATCACAGGATTGATAGAGCCAGATGTGGCGTAAACTACTATGGAATACAATTTTACAACTTATTGCCAGCAAGTATCACGTCACTATCCACTAGTAAATACAAATTATATATAAAAAATCTATTAACACACAATCCACTGTACTCCATTGATAAGTTTCCACCGCTCATCAGTGGAATTACCGAGGATTGAGGCCGATTTAATATCAATTTCAATGTCCTTATCATTGGCTATATTATGTTATTTATTTTTAATTATGCATGTACCAGGTCTACATGTATGAAATGCGGATTTTTTTCAAACTTGCCGCGCAAACGAAGTTTATAGTTCAAAGTTTCAACACATATGGCGTTTTTTTAAGTTATCATTAAGTGTCAAATGCGTATAGGTTATAATTTAAAAAGTGATCATATAGTTTTGTTTTACTGTGTTAAAAATGTCAAATTTTGTGCCAAATAAAGAGCAGTCGCGGACAGTAACTACTGTTTTGTTTTCATTTGAAAAAAACTGCTGCTGAATCATACCGACTGCTTCGAGAAGCTTATGGTGAATATGCTCCATCGCAAGATACGTGTGAACGATAGATTCGGCGTTTCAAAAGTGGTGACTTTGATCTTACAGACAAAGAACATGGAAAACCTCCAAAAAAATATGAAGATACAAAATTGGAAACATTGCTACAGGAAGACGATAGTCAGTCACAAAAACAACTAGCAGAGCAGTTAGGCGTTAGTCAACAAGCTGTTTCCAATCGCCTACGAGAGATGAGTAAGATCCAGAAAGTCGGCAGATGGGTTCCACATGCATTGAATGAGAGGCAGATGGAAAAACGTAAAACACTTGTGAAATTTTGCTTGCACGATACAAAAGAAAGTCTTTTTTGCATCGTATCATTACTGGCCATGAAAAACGGATTTATTTTGAAAATCCCAAACGCAAAAAATTATGGGTGAACCCAGGCTCACCATCCACATCAACTGCAAGACCGAATCGCTTTGGCAAAAAGACAATGCTCTGTACTTGGTGGGACCAAAAGGGTGTGGTCTATTATGAATTGTTAAAACCTGGTGAAACAGTTAATACCCAACGCTACCAACAACAACTGATCGAATTGAACAATTCGCTGCTCATAAAACGACCAGAATACGAAAGAAGACAGCACAAGGTAATCTTTCTTCACGATAAGGCTCCATCACATAAGGCAAAAGCAGTTTGAAACACATTGGAGGCACTCAAGTGGGAAGTGCTACCCCATGCCGCTTACTCACCAGACTTGGCCCCTTCAGATTACCACTTTTTCGCATCGATGGGTCACGCACTTGCCGAGCAGCACTTTTGTTCATATGAAAATGTGAAAGAATGGCTAGATGAATGGTTTGCGGGGAAAGGGGAAGAGTTCTACTGGGGAGGTATTCACAAATTGCCTGGAAGATGGGAAAAATGTATAACTTCTAATGGAGCATACTTTGAATAAATAAACTTTTACTGTTCTTTTGAGTTTAATGTGTTTTATTTTAAAAAAAAAATCCGCATTTCATACTTGTAGACCTGGTAAGTATTCTATATAATATATTTGTGTTAAATAAGTATACCAATTTTTTGTAAATGACTGACTGTAAACAAAGTTTTTGTAATATGGTTAATAAATGAATATGAGTTCCCTAACTTTTATTATTTTATTGCGATCTTTCTAATTTGGTACGGACTATACGTACTCGTCAGATCTTATACAAATTACTCCCAAAATATTGAGCGAGGTGAACTACAAAATAAATCTAAAAACCAAATTATACCCTTAGTGAAAATACCAGCAATCTTATCGTAAACAAATCCTTGTATGAAACTATGAGCATATCCGAAACCAACAATTGTCCGGTTAGTTGATGTCGGCTTTACATGTACAAGCGTGTTGTATCGTGATACAGGTAGCGTGACCGGTTGTATACCGGTCTGTGTCTACTACCACGCTCCTCGCTCCGGTAGACATACGGAAACAGGAGTGTGCACTTCTAGAATTGCAAGTAGTGCGGATAAACTAGCTTTTAGCCAGCCGCTTGTTAACAGGATACTGTGACAAATTAAAGGAAATGTTAAATATGTCCAAGTTAATTGCAAAAAAAGATACGATGGAATTTTTATTACGAAGATGGTGTCGGGATATTCTAATCTCACAAACTTATCACGCTACTTGCTTGTTGAAATATGGTACTGGGTGGCAAAAAATCGACATTAATTAACTTATATCGGCAGCCATTGTAGTTTGGTTGAATTTTTACAGTTCATACATAAAGTCTGTTCCTTTGGTTTAAGCGGAACTAGATTTTCAATACTAGTTACTTTGACAGATTGATTGAAGCTTTTGATCATATTGTTCAGGAAAATCCAACTTCAATATATAAAAAATTGATGTGAAATGTGAATTTTCACACATTTCAGGGTTTCACAGGTATTTAGTAAGTGAATGATTATTATTTGGGATGCCAAAACAAATTTTATGTTAATTTTTTTTTTTTTTTGTTAATTTAATTCGCATGCCTAATACCATTATTTAGGTTTCTAAATATGTGCAGTATTTTTTTTTTTTATATAGCAGGGTTCATGAAGATTTTGAAAATTGCGCCTATAGCTATCATTGGTTGTTATAAGCTCCGCCCCTCTGATTTCGTGTACATTGAAACAGAATTAAATTATAATTTCAACAATTTCCACTGGTTATTAAATTTACGGTTTTAAAAATTAAATGCAACATTTGCCAAAATATAACTAGAATTTTGAAAAAATAATTTAAACAAAATAAAAATGAAAAAAAAAACGAAAATAAATATTTTCTCCTCTCGCAGGGATCGAACTAATTTAATATGCCAGCGCCATAACCACTACACCAGGATACACATTCTAGTCTAGCGTGTTACATACGCATAACATGTGTACATTATTAGCAAAAAACACAAAAAATGCGTTTTTTTTCAAAAACATAATCTGATTAAAAATTCCTGTTGTACTATTCCGGTTCACACCAATGTACATTACTTAGAATTTTTTCAGATTTTTACTTTAAACCATCTGGGCTACAGGGTGTGGGACAAAATTTTTTGGCACAATTTTGGCAAAAATGGCTTCAAAATAATTTATTTTGCGAAAATAAAAATTTGATCGTTAATCCACGTACCAAGGGCTTTCATTTGATACCCTATTCAGAATTATAAAAAAATATTTTTTTTTCGATGAGTACATATTTGTTTATATTTTTAGGGGGATATGTTTTTTAGATGTTTTAGTATTTTTCCTATGTGCAGGTCAAAGAGTTGTTTAAGCATGCCAAATTTCAACTCTCTAGGTTTAGCCATTTGGCTACAATTTTTACCGAACAGACAGACAGATAGACAGACGACAAAATGACGGTATGAAGGTTGTTTGGTCACACCTACAAAACCCTAAAAAAACACTGCCTTGTACCCTTTAAACCGGAGGGATTAAACTAAAAATCTGAATAAATTCTAGTAAGAATATATAAGTAATATATAAATAAGCAATGAATATTGATCTAAACCGGAAACATTGGAGAAGAATTTTTGATATAATTTCGTTTTTGGAAAATATTGCAGTTATTGTATTTTTGACAAATTAATTATTTTTTTATTCATGACTAACATATGGCTCATAATGTTATGGATTTCTTGTATTTATTGTTAAGATAGTATATGTATGTCTATTTTTGAAATTAAAAATATATAGCCCATTTCTTTGGTTTAAGTGGATTTATTGGAACTAGATTTTTAATTCTAGTAACTTTTACCGATTAAGTGAGGCATTTGATCATTCTATTTAGCAAAAGCCCACTTCAAACCTGAAAAAGGCAGCTCATGACAGCTTAGGAAAATGAAAATTCCTGTAGTAAAAAAATAACAAATTAAAATGGACACCCTATAATTTCTATTATAATTTCATATTTATTATAAAAATTATTTGAAATTAACATTGTTAAGTCAGTTTTTGGTCCCTCAATACTTAAACAGGTAGAACTCAATATACGCCGGTTCGATGTACCTATGCCGATTCACTTTTCCGCCTGCTCTGAATTAACTATCGTACGCCTGGGATTCCCCGATCTGATCGGGAAAGTACCGCATCAACTGGACTCCAGTACAATCGCGTATAGGGATTTGCAGCTAAGCACCCTACCATCTGGTGAGCGTTTCATGAACTTGTATGCGACAGATAACATTTCGTTTTGTCTATTGGTTTTGTATGAAGTTTGTTTTTAAAGTTTTATTATAATCATTGAAAAATGTATAATACATATTGTTGTGTGCCTATGTGCCATTCATTGAAAAGAAGAAACCCGGAAATATCGATTCATTTGTTTCCACCAATATGAGACACCGTACGGTTCTAAACAAAATTGGGAAAGCGAGAGGTTAGGAATCGACGCGATGTTTTGATAAACATTTTAAAAATTGGAAAAAAAGTCAGCCCTTATATGAAAGTTTGCTCATTACATTTTAATGATAGTGACTACAAATAATATTTTCAATTTTGTATTTATTATCGCATATCTTGAAAATTCCTGTTATTGTGTGTGGGTTTGATTATAATGCACAAATCTGTATAAATCTTTATGAACTCTGTTTTTCTCAGTGACCCCACACAATATTATATGCCCAACATTGTAGATTTCTACCCCTTCGTAAACAACACGGGAATTATTATTTAAACCCCCAATATAATTAAAATAATCGACAATGGAAAACTGTGCCGCCATAACTTAAAACCAGATTACAAAATGTAGTATTTAAGATGTTTACGAGTAATGTCACTTAAAAAAAATGTCCTCACAGTACGTGTGTATACTTAATTGATTATAAAATTTTAAAACAAAATCAGAAAATCGCATACAATTATTTATTTTTGGTCGTTTTTTGATACACTTTTCGCTATTATTTACTAGTAAACGTCAAGTGGTATCTGTTGAAGAATGGTTTCAAAGATATCCGCGTGGCGCTACGATCTTAAAATTTTCTCCCTATAAGTATCCTTCTACACGACTGGAGTATATCTAGTTTAGTTATTCATAATGAAATTTGTTTATTTGTTTCTATAAAATAGGTGTTTTTTTGCATACGCATATAAAAAGGGTACAGTAAAACAAATACCATATGTATGAGAAGAGAAGAAAGGAAATGTTTATTCAAGATGGACATAAAAGGGATAGGATTTCTATTTCCCTTGAAAAAAATATGGAAGTTATTAGACGAATGGAAAGTAGAGAAAAACGTCCAGATGTCTGCAGTATAATGAATTTGCCGCCTTCAACTGTTACTACCATTATGAAAAATTTAGATAAAATCAAACAATCTGCTCAGCAAACTACAGAAGTAAACCCTAAGTACGAGTCAATGAGTACTAAGTCAAGTAATACAACGTTATAGATACCCTTTATGTCTATTGTTTATTTACTTGGAACCTAACTCCATACCTTCACTGTAAGTTGCATTCATTTTACGCCAGTTCGGTTTACGGCGGTTCTCCTAGGAACGAAACTGCAGCGTATATAGAGTTCTACCTGTAATGTTAAAATTTCACACCTTAAATTTCTTAAACTTTATGTTAGAATAAGACTTCCTCTTCTTTCCGATTTGTCGTCATGTATCATCTTCTTTGCAGACTCTACATCAAAGAATCCAAAGGGTTTAAAAATATTATAATGTATGCGAAAAAACTAATAAAAAACTCCTATAAGAATCTTTCTTAACGTTACTGCAAAAGATAAAGTTTAGCAAGCACTGGTCTATACATGAAGAGTCTTTTGAATTTTATTCGGTTTCAGTAGCATTCTGAAGAATAAGTTTTAGAACACGTACTGACTTTATCTATCCTTTCCACAGATATTAAGGTGTGTGGAATGTTTTTATTACCGACGATGAGATATTTAATTTGTGAGTTCAGGAAACATTTTTATGAAATTGTAAAAAATTTCAGTTTTTTATGAATATTTATTACGGGACGTGTTGTATTGCATTTTTTGTGGATACAATTGGATGGGAAGGATCAATAGAATAATTGCATTTTTTGTTTTTGATACAGTCACAAATTTTGTGTTTTTAAAAGTTTGCAAATGAAGATAAAAATATCATTTTTACACATTGTGTTGCTCTAAACAACACCCAAATATTCAGGCCTTGAAAAGATCTCTGTCGCTAAACTGTGATCAATTTTCCAAAGGAGGTGGTGCCATATTGCGATTGATAAGTGGCCGAACAGTTTAAAATCATGTGTAAATGCAAATGGTGGACATTTTGAGTGACTTTTTACCGACCGCCAACATATATAACCCAGTTAAACAGCCTATAGAAACGCAGTAGTAGAACACAACGAAAGAATTGACAAAAACAGGTATGTTTTAAACATAATTATAAATTGTATTCGATTTACAAGACAACCTGCTACCTGAGCTTTTGGTAAGTCACTTCCATTTAATTTAAGCTTCCATATTTAGGTAGATAAGTACGCGTAATAACTACTTAATACATTTTTATCGACCGCCAACATATATAAGGGAGGTATTGTGATCATACCGATTTTGACATTTCGAGATTTCGATGGATCTCCACGAATTGAGGTCCCTACATAACGCTTTGACTATTTTTAGCATGATGTCCGTCGGTCTGTCTGTCGGTCCGTGTACACGTGCAGAGCAAATTCGACTAAAATAATTTTTATGAAACTTCATATTTAAGCTTTTGACATCAATGGCACGAGTTGATCAACGTTTGGTAAAAATCGGTTAATAGAAATGAGAGTTTACTCGTGTAGGTTTTAAGATTTTTGAGAATATTTCACAACAGAGGAATATTTAGAAAAAATTGATTTAACAAAAGTTGCCATAAAAGCAATAACTAAGAAATTTTATTTGAGACATTTTTCGATAAAGCAGCATAAATTAAACAAGTACTTTGTGATGGCGGTCGGTTCTGTGGTGGCCACAGCTGATTTTTAAAAAAATAAATAATAGGTCCAATTTTGTACAAATTAAGTTACTATTCGCGACTGTAAAAAACAGTGAGACATCTGGTGGTGACTGGTTAAATTAAACAGAAGCGTATATTTGGATAATATTTGTAGCGTGTTGTGCTGCAGTTTATGTGAATTAAGAAGTATTTTAAAATATAGTGACTTAAATAGAGTGCTTTTTTGCCGAAATATTGTTTGAACAGATAAATATTAAGAAAAAACTTCTGACATATACGCTTCTCGTCCGCCATTAGCTGTTGTACGCAGCGCCGCCAACGTTAGTTTCAGTCGCGAATATAGTAACGTTGCTATGAAATAACTCTCTTGATGACTTCCGTAGAGACTTTGTTTTTTAGGGTTTTGTAGGTATGACCACAAAAAAACCCTTATAGCGTCACTCATGTGTCTGTCTATCTGTCTGTACGGAAGAAATTGTAGCCAAACGGCTAGACATAGAAAGTTGAAATTTAGCATGCTTATACAACTCTTTGACCCACATATAGGAAAAATACTGAATACTGAGTTAAAAATACTGAGAAAAATACCGAGTTCAAAAAAACACATCCCGAGGTAAATATAAACAATTATGTATTTGATAAAAAAATAAAGATACAACAAAGATCAACAAGCAAATTTTTAGATTTGAAAAATCAATTTTTTTATAGGATTTTTGCCAAAAATGTGTCAAAAATCTTTTGTCCCCCATGCTATTCCCAGAGGGATTTATCTAAAAATCTGAAAAAAAATCTCCATAATGAACGTTGATGGGAATCGGAATAGTTCAACAAGAATTTTTCATCAGATTAGTTTTTCGAAAAATGTAGATTTTTTTGTCGTCGATAAAAAAAAATATATATATTTTTTAAATCATCATCTTTCTGGACTTTGCCCGAGCCTTCGATAAGGTGCCTCTCAATAGACTACTCAGTAAACTTGAACATTATGGCATTCGGGGTAAGATTCATTGCTGGATTTTTATCTGATATGTCGTTCCAGATTCGCATTGGTGACTCCTTGTCAAAGGCACATCCGGCTCTAAATGGAGTTCCACAAGGCTCGGTTCTTGGCCCTATTCTTTTCCTGATCTACGTAATCGACCTAAAAACATCTATTTCTTCCCCATTTTCCATGTATGCTGATGATACTAAAATATACAATGACGATTGTTTAATTATCCAGGATGACCTTAATAAAATCTTCGACTGGACTAACACTTGGCTTTTACCACTGAATATCAGTAAAACCACTGTACTTCACATGGGCCAAAACAACGCAAGTCATCCATACTTTATTAACAAAGTAAAGCTTCAAGTGGTTGAAGAACAGGTTGATCTGGGAGTCACGATAACGTCTGACCTAAACTGGAGCCATCAGGTTAAAAAAGTGATTAAACGTGCGAACTATGTGTCATATATCCTGTCAAAATCGTTTTATCGACCGTCTCCTGATATAGTCAAGATACTCTACGTATCCTACGTAAGGCCTCATTTGGAGTTTGCTATCTCAGTTTGGGCACCCAGCCTCAAAAAAGACATTTGTGTGATGGAGAAGGTGCAAAGGCGTTTCACAAAGTTAGCTCGTGGATTATATTTATTGTCCTATGAAGAAAGACTGCGAAAGTTGACCTTACTTCTCTTGCAAAAAGACGTCATCGTGGGGACCTTATTACGATGTTTAAAATAGTGCGTGGTGATTTTAAATGTGATTTGTCGAATATCTTCACCCTGAATACGGACACCAGGTTAAGGGGTCATAGTTTAAAATTAAGGCGAAAAAATCAAAAAAAATGTGCGTGGTAATTTTTTAACCAACAGGATTTTTAAATCCTGGAACAATTTACCTGCCAGTGCCTTCACTTCCAGCTTGAACAATTTTAAAAATTGTATAGATTTAGTAATTTGATTAATTTGTATGTAATTAGCTTATGTGGATATAACATTGTATGCTCTGTTTATGTAAAATGGAACAATACAAGCCTTAATGGCTTCAGTTCCTTATTTTCTTTAATAATAATAATAATAATAATAAAATTTCATGTTTGGTATCAAAAGAAAACTCTTAAAACATAGATTAAGGAATGCAAAATAGTTTTTGAAAATTCGTTTCTTTTAACAAGATTATAGCAAAAAATTGATGTGAAGTGTGAATTTTCACACATTGCAGGGTTTTGCAGGTATATAATAAGTGAAGGCGGCATGCTGAGTGTGTAGGACAAATTTTGCTTTGTAGTAACCACGGCAAAATAAACGATCTTTTTAAAATAATTTATCGTCTGTTAATCTCAGAGCTTTAAAAACAAATTTTATGTTTTTAAAGCTCTAATATCATTATTTAGGTTTCTAAATAAGTGCAGTATTTTTTTTATATAACAAGGTGCATTAAGATTTTGAAAATTGCGCCTATGGCTTTCATTGGTTGTCTTAAATCATACGCTCCGCCCCTCTGGTTTCGTATAAATGACACATAGAATGAAAATATAATTCCAATTGGTTATTAAATTTACGCTCTTGAAAATTAAATTCAAAATGTGCTAAAATATAACTAGAATTTTAACAAATTAATTTAAACAAAATAAACATTTAAAAAAAAAACCAAAAAAAAAATTGACTCCACAAGCCAGGAACGAACCTGCGTGGTGTATAACAAATCTGCTTAGTTGGCGCGCAACATAGCCTCTAGACCACCACACGCTTATCAACTCAGCGTGTTATATGAGTATAAGCTATATGCATCGTCAACCAAAAAACACAAAAAATGCGTTATTTTCCGAAAACATAATCTGATCAAAAATTCCTGTTAAACTATTCCGGTTCACACCAATGTACATTACTTAGAATTTTTTCAGATTTTTAGTTTAAACCATCTGGGCTACAGGGTGTGGGACAAATTTTTTTTTGCACAATTTTGGCAAAAATAGCGTCAAAATAATTTATTTTGCAAAAATAAAATTTTGATCGTTAATCCGCGTATTAAGGGCTTTAATTTGATACCCTACTCAGAATTTAAAAAAAATATTTTTTTTTCGATGAGTACATATTTGTTTATATTTTTAGGGGGATATGTTTTTTAAATGTTTTAGTATTTTTCTTATGTGCGGGTCAAAGAGTTGTATAAGCATGCCAAATTTCAACTCTCTAAGTTTAGCCGTTTGGCTATAATTTTTACCGAACAGACAGACAGACAGACAGACAGACAGACAGACAGACAGACAGACAGACAGACAGACAGACAGACGACAAAATGACGGTATAAGGGTTTTTTGGTCATACCTACAAAACCCTAAAAATGTGCTAAAAAAGTTCTTGTCCCGCCCCCTTTTACCCAAAGGGGTTGAACTAAAATTCTGAAAAAAATACGGGTAATATAAAATTATCAATCTAAGCCGGAAACGTAGGAGATGAATTTTTATCAGATTGTGTTTTCGAAAAATATTGCAGTTTTTGTGTCTTTGACAAAATTAATTATAATTATTTTTTAATTCATGGCTAATTATGGCTAATGTTATGGATTTTTGGTATTTATAGCTAATATAGAGTGTGTCTTAATTTAAATTAAAAATATAATTAAAAAATTTTAACAGCTGAGGACTGAGTTTTGAACTCCCCACTACAGTCTACTCTGTAGAGTGTACTGTATAGTGTTCAGTTATATATTATATCTATTATACGTTGTGATTCAACCTATTGTTTGTATTACTGTAGATTTTTGTTTTTAAGGTATCAAAGAGGAATAAATCATTTATAGTAATGAAATACTTATAAATCAAATAACACATTGTTGATAGCGAGAAAAACGTTTCTAAAATTGAAAAAATTTAAGCCATTTATCAATATATTATATATTTTTCATTAATCTAATAAAGACTTGAATACAAAGCAAATGAAGAAAACGCTGGGATTTTTTGGCAAATTATTTAAATATTGTATAAAAAAATTAAATGGAAGCTCTTTGTACTCAAGTAACGAATAAAAATGATTATCAAAAAACAGTTGATTTTGATTTGATTTTAGAACAAATATTCCTAGACATCCAGTATTATTTTGGCTTCTTACACTTTAAATACCTACAAAACTCTGAAATGTGTGAAAATTCACACTTTACATATTTTTTTTTCTTTTTTTTTTCAAAAGGGTGACGTACATCGTCTGACACGATGTACTAACCTTACCACCGCAGGCTTCAGTCTTCCCTTTTCAGAATTTGCCGTTGGAAAAACACCCTCCTATGTCGGGGCTTCTTAAAAGGTGGCTTAACAAGTCTATTTCTTTTTATTTATTTTGTTATTTTCGGAATGTGAGAAGAATAAATTGGAATGGAAAGAAAACGAAAATAGGCATTTAACGAGCTGTATTAGAATAAGAAATTGTATATACGCTCCCTGTTTCACAAGTGTTTTTTAAATTTAGTTTAGATATTAAATTGTTAATTTATAGCTAATGTTTTGTGAAATATTAAATTTACTTTAATAGTCTGTTTAGCCGGTTTAATGCTATTTTAAATTACATTTGTTGTAGCAACCTTTAGTATTACTTTGATTTAATTTTTCAAAATTTCGTAAGGTTTAAGTAAACGGTTATCAAATTGTTATAAGCTGGCTATACACTGCGACAAATGCCTTCTAACGATGAAAGCATAATGGTGCCATGCATAGTGTAGGCCAGTGTTTCTCAAAGTGTGTAACGCTACAGTCCAATAGATGTTATGTATAGGCATGTTCCGATACTATTTTTTTTTTTTTCAATTCAATTTATTGCCCTTAATAACAATACATAAACTTTTTACATTAATACATAATTTGTTCAATACAATAATAGCTAATAAACTAAGCGCATTGAACTAGTCAATATGCTTGTATCTTATTAGCTGTCTATTTTAATATATATATATATATATATATATATATATATATATATATATATAAATTTGCACACATAATTTTGTAATAATATAACAATTAATAAACAATTAATAAATAAAAAGGGATGAGAATATCCGCGTTAATCAAATTTTGATCCAACAACTTTATAAATGATGTTCGATTATGTCTTTTAATAATATTTTATTATCCAATACAAACATTTTCATTTCCCTGTTGAATTTGTTTAAATTCTCTATATTTCTGATTTTCGTAGGTAGTTTGTCATAGACTTTAGGTCCTATATATGCGAAACATTTTTGCTCTGCTTTACTACTAAATTTTAATATTTTAAACTGCTTACTACTCATTAACCTTGTTTGATAACCATGATCAATAATATTGGTCGGTTTTTTATGCATTCTTTTCATTATTTTTATAATGTACAGAGTTCTCACATCAGGTAAATTTAGGTCTTGGTATAATTGATTGGTTGAGAATAAGATTTTTTTCTTATAAATTATTTTTAAGATTCTGTTTTGTAATATTTGTACAGGTTGTATGTATTTTATATACAGACTTCCCCAAGCAATTATTCCATAATTAATTATAGATTCCACTAATGCTATATAGATTGTTTTTAAAAATTTTAAAGGAAATATGTCACATATTTTATAAAATTTGTAAGTTAAACTTCTTATTTTTTTTCTTAGGTATTCGCTGTGGACATCCCACTTCAGATGCTTATCTATAATTAAGCCTAAGTATTTGATTGATTCTACTCTATTTATGGTGATCGATGAATTTATGTGCAGAAAATTATTAGTGGGTTGTCCCGCCATAGTGCTAGAGAACGTGACAAATTTTGTTTTATCAATATTGAGTGAAAATAAATTGTTATCTAGCCAGTCTTTGATTTTTCCTATTCCTATTGATGCGTTACGGTACACTTCTTCCCAACTGTCTCCTTCGAATATAATGGCTGTGTCGTCAGCATAAGAGAATATTGTACCTTTAATGGAAAGGTAGCAAAGGTCATTTACATAAATAAGAAATAATATTGGCGATAATATTGTTCCCTGGGGTGCTCCTGTTTTAATCAGTAGAGGTTGGCTGATTTCATTATTTACTTTTACAGCTTGTTACGACTAGTATCGATATTTTTCATTCGATATCGCGATTTTTGTATCTATACTAAGCTTCCGATACTTTATTAATATCAGTACATTTAACCCAGTATCGTATCGCTTCTTTTCTTTTTTTTTTTTTTGTTAAAACAATATCATAAATTTATTTATACACATATAAATACTCCTGCGATTAAATTTTATTCAATAAGAAACACTTCTAAAGATTGTACTCTTGTAAAACTGGGTACGCAATCGCAATGGCGCAGAACATAGTACGCCAAGAAACATGCGTTGAACGGTTTAGAAGTTGCTGGCGTTTGGTACCTTTTTCCTCTGTTTGAGGTTATGAAATGTTATTGGTTATTTTTGAATTTATTTAAAAATGTCATCACCAAGAAGCAAAAAGTGGACCAAAATTTTACCAAAATAGACCAAGGAGTTTTCTCGGTACTTGCAATGAAGAAGAGTGTCTAATTCTATTTTAAACAATCACTCACACCTATAGGCTTTAGCGAGAGTTCATATACACACCAGTTTTGCAAATGAAAGATCGGAAATCCCTTCCTAAAATGTTTAATATCTATTATCGTTTTCGTTCTTCTTCTTCTTCTTAGAGTGCCATGCTCGATGCTCTGAACTGATAAGTTCGTACTGAGCACGTTCCGAACGTTGGCAATTTCCCCGCGTACATTTGTGTTGTGTGTGTTGCCTGTATATAACACAATCGTGTGGGACCTACAATTTATTACCGTGGAATCCAAACCACTAATTATTTTGGGGAAAATCAACTAGTGCTTTTACCTCGATGGTTGCCCGATGCCTTCCGAGGGAGAAACGGTTGGAAAAATGTAAGGTGTTTTTGCCGGTACCGGGGAATGAACCCTGGCCTGCTGCTCAGTAGTCCACACACTAACTAACTGAGGCACGACCGTTCATCCTAATCGTTTTCCTGATTTTCTGCTGTCCTAGATTTTTACTAACCTAACCTAAGCTAATTAGGTCACTTTTTAGTGGTGTATACTACTTTAATGCCCATACTACTTTAATCTATTTATTGTTGTAAAACATTTAGATTGTTATTATAATAAGAAAATGTTTTTTTTTTTACGTTTTATAGAAAATATATTCATTTTTCCATCGATATTTTTTTTCGATACGATACCGGTATCAATAATTTTTATTCAATATTATCGATACCCAAATATCGATACTTTCTCAGTATCGCATATCCCTAATCATAACCAGGGTGATCAGGTCTCTGGGTTTCAACATTGTTTTTTCAGTCTCCAGGTTTTGCTATAAAATCTCCGGGTTACGCTAATTTTATGTAAAATTAATGTAAATGGTTTATACACTGCAAATCTTAGTGAGTAATAGTACTCCTTTTAAATGAGTACTTTTTATATTACTCATTTAAAGTGCGTACTTGTACTCACTTTGAAGAAGGAGATAAGTGTAGGCACTTGAAGTGATTACTAGTACTCGTTATAAATGAGTACTTCAAAATACTCACGTAAAACGAGTACAAGTACTCACTTCTAAAGCGGAACTGAAACTACGCGTTATATGTGAGTACTAATACTCATCTTAAATGCGTACTTTTAATACGCGTTATATGTGAGTAACCTAACCTAACATATTAAATTTCCTGTCATACAAGCTCTTTAAAACTAAACAACCAAATAATAGTACAATATTAACGTTTATTAGACAATTAAAAATTAAAAAAAAAAGTGCCAAAGTACCTGCTTATTAATAAGTGAATTTAAAGTTAAGTAAAAGTGAAAAATAATAATAATAAAGTGAAATGTAGCATTGAGAGGCTGCTGAAGCCAGAATTTATTTTTGCATAGTTTTTGTTTAAGAAGGTTCGGAAGCCTCAAAGTTAGTTATACAAATATGCAGTTTTAATTTAAATGCGATATAATAATAGCACATGTGATGATTGCATTATTTTAGGAATAAATGCGCTCAGATTAATTCAGGTACCTTCTAGATATGTTTAAAGATTTAACATTGATTCTATTATACGACATAATTACCGAGACAATTACATTATATTTTAGATACTAAAATAATACGTTTCAAAATGTAACTAAGGAGAAAATCATAATTTTTATCTTCTATTATTCGTAGAAATTGGTTAGAATAATTTATTGAATTTTAGATGATAACTAAGTTCATACTTATACTTAATCATTATGATTATTTTAGTTGTAATATCTGAAAGGTTTGAAATTTTTTTAAATAAATATCTTCAAGAAATAATAATAATCGCATTTTATTATTTGCAGAAAAATATGAAGCTTCATAAATTCTGGAAAAGGATTGCATTGAAAATTGGCAAAAAAAGTGTATAAATTATTGATTATAATAATTTAAAAACTATTTTTCTGATGTTCAATCAACATTTTTACTTTTCCTGAATTTTAAAGCTTTATTGTGACGTCACTCAAGAAAAGAGTTTTATACTTATGTACGCACTATAAGTGCGTATTACTACCCTCTCTTCCTTTCCACTACCCATTTAAAACGCGTACTAGTACTCACATAAAGTGAGTACAAAAGTACTCACTTGTACGTGAGTAAAAACGAGGACAAGCAATGTACGCACTTTAAATGAGTACTAGTACTCACTTGAGATTTGCAGTGTAGCAATGAAAATAACATAATTACGTTTCATATAATCATTGCAAATCTCGCGCGCAGTCGGCGTATATCTAACTCCATCTATTTCCGGACACACAAACGGTTAAAGCCGATTAGCCGGATATATAGAACCTGCAGCAGTCGCCGACTGTTTGACTGTTCCATGTCACCAACTGCAGCACTCGGACTATCAACTATCGGCCGGTAGTGCGAGTCAGACAGTAGCGGGTGATGGTTGACGGTCAGAAAATAAAATCAAAATTAAATTAAATATACTGTATTTATGTTTCTATTTTTTTTTTTCAATATCTCGGTTTGCCTTAACTGAAATCCGTTCACTCTGATCGTAACCCACTAAAATTCACAGTCCACACCCATCTCTTGTTTATACATGAATCCACCTAAATACAATCTGTCTTCCAAGCTACAGTATACAGCATGTGAACACTGTTCTTTAAACAATTAAGTTGAAAATCTAGCAAGCAGTCACAATTGTTTATTTCTTCAAGTTACAAAATGTACGGGTAATTTAATTCAGGGCACTTTACAGTTTGAACATTGAAATTTGGGTCGTTGAAAATAGGTTAACAACCACTGTTTCCAACACTTGAGAACAATACCTTCTCTGTAATTTCACCCAAATCAAATTAACTATCAAATACATCTGTTTAAATCCAAATAACACAGTACATTTGCGTTCAGTATTGTATCAATGTTTTACTACAAAGCGTATCACATTTGTGTTCGATTCCAGCATTAATTTCTACTCAGAGCTCAGTTCATGGGGGTGCGTAACATTTCTGTAATGAGTAAAGGCATATTCCGCTATTACAACATCGGTTCCAGATCGTTGTGGTTTAATTTAGTCGTAAAAGGAACCACAGCCTTTCAATACTTGTCAAGGTATGTTCTGTACTGTAATCGTCATATACGAGGTGTGCAAATTAAGCGTTTGATCTGGCAACTTTTGGGACGCAGGACTTGGACAGTGTGTAATCGATCTAATAAAGCGGCATAATATTGTCATGTGACCGTTTTTCCGTTTTACAGATAATCGATGAAGATTATGCCTTGCGAATCCCAGAAAATAATTGCCATGACCTTTCTGGCCCAAAGAACCCATTATGCCTTCTTCTGAGCACGTTTGCCAGAAGAAATTCACTGTTTTGACTGTTCTTTCATTTATGATACGTAGTGATAGATGCATGTTTCAACAACGGTTATGGAACGTAGCAAAAACCAACTTGAATTGCAGTTGTACGAGGTGTGTAAATTAAGTAACCGGACTGGCAACATAGCGTTTGAGCTGGCAACATTTGGGACGCGAGACTTGGGCGGGGGCAGAAGGCATACGCGGCCGAGTGACATTCATTTAGAGCAGTGGTACTCAACCTGGTCCCTACCGCCCACTAGTGGGCAGTAGGATTTTTTTGGTGGGCGGTAGGGGTTTTGTCCAATGCTGGCTACTTTCCTTTTTTTTTTAATTTAATTGACGTTTTAAAAACATTAAAATGGAAATTTTAAGGTAAGTATTATTTAAAAAAATTTCATAGCATTATTGAAAAACATTTTCATTAAGTTTTCATAAAATTCTTTACTGTTTATAGTTAAATTTCTCAAAATATACAATTTTTATCGCCCGCGTATAAGTTTAGTTCACTTTATGTAAAACTAAATGGCGTTTTTGCAGCTAAATTTTGCGAAAGTATTTGGTAAGTTATTATTATTATACAACAAGTGGGCGGTATGAAAATTTTCCTACCAATAGAGATGCTAAAGTGGGCGGTAGGTATGGAAAGGTTGAGTACCCCTGATTTAGAGCAACGGTGTACTATCAGGTTTTGCTTCAGACTTGGGCACAGTGCAACGGAAACTTTTGCAAAACTGCAGTAGGCCTACGGAGACAGTGTTTTGTCCAGGACCCCCATTTTTTTGGTGGTTTAAGGCATTTTCAGAATGAAGAGAGTTGATTGAAGATGAATTACGCAGCAGAAGTACTTCATCTTCAAGAACCAATGAAAATGTAGACATAATCCGGGATTTTGTGCGTTCAGATCGTCGGTTGACAGTCAGAATGATCGGGGAAGAGTTGAATTTGACGGATAGTAAATATGATCAATTTAGGTAATTAAGTAGTTAAAATCTAAAACAACAGAATTATAAGAACGATAATACATATAAAATATTTTACGAAGCTAAATAGTTTGTTTCAAAATTCACAGATGGCGGGCTATTCGTAACGTACTAATTTATAACAGATGTGAACGGTACATGGAACGTTACAAGAATGCATTAAAACATAAGTCAGAGCGTAACAACGAACAGTCTATAACTCTTTAATTTAAAGATGTCTGAATGCGGCTTTACTGCATACTATTCACAAAAGACCTTGATCAGACAGCTTTTAAAAATTGAACTACATCTGTATAATTGATGTAAATCTCTAATTATCTCAGTTGCACAAAAAATTTAAAACCAGTTATATTTTAAAACGAGATACAAAACTAACTGTAAACTAAAATGCGGATATCGGTGTTGTAATTCTTATATCGAGTTCTAGTAGCTGTCAAAACTAATGTAAAATATAGTCATCATTTTATGTTAGTAAAAAATTGTATGAAAAAACGGGATTATAATAAAACAAATTATAAACAAACTACGTATTTAATTAAAATTTAATCTTTTTCCTTTCGTCTTTTTTCATCATTTCTGTACCTTGTTATAATGTAATGTAAACTTGTATTTTGGAAATAAAAACATAAATCCATAAATAATTTACTTTAGGTTATGTGAATAACATAACTTGATGAACAATTAACTGGTGAAACGATGTTAAAAGAAAAAAAAAATATATTCTTAAAAATATGTAGTTAAGATTAGTAGGCTTTAGGGTTGTACATCGAAGGCAAAACATCGATGTTAACATCGGCGCTTATTATCGATGTTACAAAACATCGAAGGAAAAACATCGATGTATCGGAAACATCGATGTTTTACTAATACTAAAAAAAGCTATTTATTTATATTATGTAGGTTTTATTTAATAATGTAAAGATAAAATACGAAAAAAGTAACACATAATACACAAAAAGCATTTATTAGATTTTGAAATAGAAATATTCCTTTTTAATAGTAATTAATTTCACATTAATATTATTATACCCAATATAATAATCCTAATTTGTACGTACAGTCTATTCCAAACGATTAGGCGGAACTAACCGCAATTTTCATTTTTGTAATTTGTCAATTGATATTTTTTTATATATTGTTGACTTTTGAAGTTGACTTTTCCTGAACAAAATGATCAAATGCTTCAATCAATCGGAAAAAGTAACTAGAATTGAAAATCTAGTTCCGCCTAAACCAAAGGAACAGACCTTACTATTTTTACATTTCTAAAATGAAACATTATTTTATTACAATACTAATATAGTAATCTTAATGTTAATTTTATATTATTTAACATAAAAATAACACTGTCATACACAATTATTTTTATACTTTTTTAAGTTGCAATAATGTCTGTTCCTTTGGTTTAGGCGGAACTAGATTTTCAATTCTAGTTACTTTTACCGATTAATTGAAGCTTTTGATCATTTTGTTCAGGAAAAGACAAGTTCAATATATAAAAAAATAGCTAATGACAACTTACAAAAATCCAGGGATTGGAGGAATAACAACTGGGAAAGTGTCAACAAGACTGAAAAAGAAAAAGTGTGTTGGCGTCGTTGGTCGTTCGCATTGTTTGCAAAAATTAGAAGTTTCTTCTTATTTTTTCGTATTCTGCTAACTGCTAAGAAGAATAAAAACTAACACTATTAGTATTGTTATATCACAATAGATGGCGCTTGTATTTTGTGTACTAATTTAAATAAAAATTAAATTTTTAAGATTCCAGCGCCTCTAGCGGTAGTTTCTGAATTTCAAAGTTTAAACATCGACATCGGTAGTAGACATCGATGTTTTATCGATACTATCGCCAGCTGGCCATCGATGGTAAAAACATCAATGTTTTTAAAACAAACATCGATGTTTTCGATACATCGATGTTTTTTTCCCATCCCTAGTAGGCTTAAATATATATCTACTATTACTGATACATGTTTTAATTTTCGATGAGAATTATAACGTTCACTTTGCTGTTGAATATCGTTGTAACCTCTAAAGATGTGCAAAGAAAAATTACTTCGATGGTTATTAAAAAATTATTAAAGAAAAAAGCAAATAAGTAAAAAAAGGAAAGCCATTGACTTATATACCTACGACTGATAGATAAGGAGTAATCACGAAGAGATAATAATAGTCATTTTTAAGCATTTTTATTTTGTAATGATTTTTAGGCACACATTTTGGTAACACTTGGTTGAGTTAAAAATCACTCACTTATTGTCATTGACTACCGTATTTTTCGGACCATAAGACCTTTTTACGCACAAAAATCAACTTAAAAGTGGGGTGCATTTTTTGGTCCGAAGGTATACGTTGTTAAAAAAGTGTGCGATGTTAGAGTGGAATAAATTAAGAGTGCATAAAGAAGAATCAACCAAGAAAATATAATAAAAATGAAAACAGAATTAGCTCTCATTTCCGGAGGCCTTACAAGTCAACGACAACCCTTGGATGTGTTTAATAAACCATTTAATAATTTCATGCGGAAAGAGTGGAACAAACGAATCATAAAGCCAAATCAAGGTTATACAGCAGCAGGACGTATGAAATGGACGAGAATTTTAGAAGTACCTAGGTAAAAAAATTGAAGTGAAGTGTGAATATTCACACATTTCAGGGTTTCGCAGGTATATAATAAGTGAAGGCGGCATGCTGAGTGTGTAGAACAAATTTTACTTTGTAGTAATCACGGCAAAATGAACGATATTTTTAAAATAATTTATCGTCTGTTAATCATATAATAAGACTGGTTATTAAATTTACGGTCTTAAAAATTAAATGCAACATTTGTCAAAATATAACTAGAATTTTGACAAAATAATTTCAATATAATAAAAATGCAAAATAAAACTGAAAAAATAAAATTCACTCCGTACTCGAACTCGAAACCCTTCGTTTCCAGCGCATTTTAGCTTGCGACACCAGTGCTCTAACCATTGCGCTATCGCACGCCTTGCATGTGGGTGTCTTACATTGGTATAACTTTTGTACTTTGTGAACCAAAAACCACAAAAAATGCGTTATTTTCCGAAAACATAATCTGATCAAAAATTCCTGTTGTACTATTTCGGTTCACACCAATATACACTTACTTAGAATTTTTTCAGATTTTTAGTTTAAACCATCTGGGCTACAGGGTGTGGGACAAATTTTTTTTTGCACAATTTTGGCAAAAATCGCTTCAAAATAATTTATTTTGCAAAAATAAAAATTTGATCGTTAATCCACGTACTTTCATTTGATACCCTACTCAGAATTTAAAAAAAATATTTTTGTTTTCGATGAGCACATATTTGTTTATATTTTTAGGGGGATATGTTTTTTAGATGTTTTAGTATTTTTCCTATGTGCGGGTCAAAGAGTTGTATAAGCATGCCAAATTTCAACTCTCTAGGTTTAGCCGTTTGGCTACAATTTTTACCGAACAGACAGACGACAAAATGACGGTATAAGGGTTTTTTGGTCATACCTACAAAACCCTAAAAATCATGGGAAGCTGTAAAAGAAAAGACGATTGAAGTGGTATTTTATTAAATACGGTATAAGCAACGCATTGGATAGTATCTAAGATGACTTAGTTTTTGAAGCGATTGAAAACAATAGTTGAGACGAAAATAATACGAACAGTGACATTAACGAGACGAGTGATAGTACAGAGAGTGAAGATGACCAGAATATTGCTGGTACAAGTTATCGTATATCGTAAATTGACTTGCGTCTTACTAAGTTGCGTCTCAATAGACCGTTCGAAAATCACCGACATATAATGTAATGCACGACTAAATATCAATTTAAAGGTCAGAGTAAAATGTACTTCATCTTAAGCATTTTTGAACTCAAGCTTTTATAAAAACTAATTCGAATTCATCTGCATAATATCCGCCTTGGAAAAACGTATGAGGACCCGCATACGCATTTTAATTTTTTGCGAATCATCCGCGGAATCGGATATCTAGCACACCACTAACACATTTTTTAAAAAATCATTACTCTAAAATAATATGGACACAGCGCAAGGAACAAAGAATTTCCCATGTTGAACGCCTATTGTCCCAATGATAACTGATGATTGTTACATCCTACATATTATACCCCTTTCACACTAGAACTTTAAGACGAGTGAACTTAAAGTTCACCGATGTTTAACATCGGTATGCTTTCACACTTGATGTTTAAATCTCCGGTGCTGTCATCAGCTACAGTAATTTTGTCCTTAAGTTACCGTCATGAAATTCCCAGTTTTGAACTGTCTGCGCAGACGCACATTTTGAATTATTATAAACAAATATGGATATTTCATTTCATTCTACAAAAAAGACACTACAATAAAGAATATATTGCACCTGTATTAACATGTAAAGGATTCCACACACCAAAGCGGCCGCGGTGGCGGCCGCGGTGGCGATAATGCAGCGGCCTAACGCAACCTATACAATACAATGAGACCACGCACATACAAGCGTTCAGCTATCTGAGAACGCCACCGACTGCAGCGTTCACTCTGGCGATCGCCAAACACTGGCGGCCAAACTCGACAAGTTGCGTTAGGCCGCGCGATATTCATTGTTTATATACCACAGAGTGAATATATTTAAGAAAATAATGTCGAAAATAGATAATTTAACAGAAAAAATCATAGATCAGTAAAGGATCATTTAATTTTGTATGACTTAGCACATCCTGATTACAAGAATATTAGGAAAATAAATAAAGTGTGGGACGAAATAGGAAAAGTTTTGGAAATTGATAGTAAAGTCTGTTCCAAACGATTAGGCGGAACTAGATTTTGCAATCTAGTTACTTTCATCGTTTAAATAATGCTTTTCAGCCGTTTTGTTTAAGCTTTGTAAATCATACTTGCAACAAACATTTTTTGGTTAAGGTTAATATCATTTTAAAATGTCATTTTCTTTATATTTTGATTTTTTGTGTCATTCTTAATACAAATATCCCATTTATTTATTTTTTGTCATTAAAATATGTAAGAAAATTAATTTAAGTTTGACATATGTCATTCGTTTCCATGGTTTCATTGTTGGAATTTTAAATTTTAACATTCCAAAGGGGAAAAATGAAATAACCCAAGCAAGGTCCAATATTATCATACAACTATATACCGTTATTCACTAACTGATCGCTACCGCTACCGCCACTCCCACCGCGTTAGTGTGAGGAGACCTGATCGCCACCGCGGCCGCCACCGTTTTGGTGTGTGGAATCCTTAAGTCGATACATTTTATCTCAATTATTGTAACACTGTATTTTATTAAACACATTATTAAAATAAATAATTTTCTTATAACAATAAGTATAAACTTCTTATAACGTCGATATAATACATTATTCTTGTTTATGATAATATAAAATGTTGACAGCACAAATTCAAAGAGTATTTTTTTATAATAGAAATTATGTTGGCAATGCGGACGATGTTTAAGACGCAGATCTCTGTCTTAAACATCGCTTGTATTTAGACGAGGCCATACTGTTTCATATTAGCGTTTAAAGACACATTCACTTTAACATCCGATCTTAAAGTTCTAGTGTGAAAAGGGTATAAGCTTGTTCTCGATTACACCGAGTAACGTGCCGCCACTGTTCTCAATTACAAATGCTATGGAATTGTCTGTAACATAGCAATACGGCCTGTAACTTACATGGCTCGCTAGTTATTTCTGTTGTTATTCCAACGATGTAATTAGCCCCTTATCTGATGAGGGGTAAAGCGAAAAATCCCACTTTATTTACGTGTAAGCAATTTAGTGTCTGTCTGTCTGTCTCTACAAGTAAGGTCACGCTACAACAGTCACGGAAAGAATTTAAGTGTTAGGGTTAACGGTTATAATTTTTAATTTTCAACCTGAATTTATAATGTACGCAAAATTTCTGGAATAAGCTACGTATAGATTTTAATAAAAATCAGACTTATTACCGATTGTTAATGAACGAGTTAAATGCTTTAACTCGAGCTATTCCTAACTTAAATTAAAATCATATGTTTTTGTATGGGGTTTAGTTACGAGTTAAAGCGCCTACAGACGATGTGTCTAACGTTAGCTAACGCTGGTACTAGCATTGGATGTAACATTTGGGTTTAGTCCTTCCATCTTCAGGTAAACCTCTAGGCAACTATCTGACAGATAAGGTTATGTGATACCTTCTGTGCTGAATAAATGTCATTCCGTCTTTCAACATAATTTTATCTATCGGATAGTTATCTAACGGATAATGAGACCGACATATTGAATTCACTGATTAATATTGACATTTATTCGGCAGATATAGTTCCAGATAACCTTATCTGCCTGTGGGAGCGGTAATTACAGAAATAAAATTTTATTATTGTTTAAAATAAAAATATTCAATTTATTTAAATATAAAAACTAATCTATTTTAAGATAAACAGCTTCAGAGATTAATTGAGTTTTATCATATATTTTTTTAGTTAAATATTGAGAGACATGGGTAGAATTAGGGTCGTATATTATATGATTTGTTTAAAAGATTGTTATTGTTTATCTTAAATAACATGGGAAAATGTTTATACAGATGTTGATAGGCGACTATATATTTTCAGTGATATGGACTTCGTAGGTAATTAGAGTAAAAATTATTTATTTGGGGTTATGAATTATTGGGAATACAAATATGAGTCTTCAAGAAAGGTCACAGTTGTAATTTGTAATAAAATTAAAAATCCATATTTAATCGACACATTAATAAATTAATAAGTTTTTCAAATTTTCTTCTAATAGATTCATTCTTTTATCGGTCAATATAAGTTTTAGAAGTAAGAAAGCGATTAATTAAATTAATAAAAAAAAAAAAAATTGAACCGAAATTAACCGTTATTAACATTTCGTTCCGATTTCAATTTTTAAATTGAACAATTTTACGTTCCGGTTCCGGTTCTGTTAAAAATTCAGGTTAATTTCGGTTTCCGGTTCGGTACCAGTTCGACTCTGATTAAAACACATTTCTTTAAAATTCGACCCCTAATATCGACACATGTATAAAAACGTAATTCGATAATTTGCCCTGATCAACCCAAAAAGGGCATAAAACCCTTCGGATGAACTGTGTTGTAGCATTTCTTTTTGGCTCATAGGCGTCTTCCTAGAATATTTATAGATATTAAAACTCAAAAGTGGCTGAACTTATTTTAATGCTGTTTGCGACAGCGTATTGCAAATTTGTCTGGAAAGATTTCAAGCATCTGATCAAGGCTTCCGATCAATTAAGAAATATTTAGAAAAAAATCGAAAAACTCGTCCGTGCTATAAAAAAACTATAGAAGATACACGTACTCAAAATATATACAAGGTGTCTCAAAAGAAATTTTATAGTGGATCGATTAAAAAAAAAAGTAAGCCATATATAGAAAAAATGTTTATTAATTATTAAAATACACTTTTTGGGGATTTATTTCTTAAAAATAATATCGTCTAAATGTAGACCCTCGCGTTCTCGGCACTCATTTATTCGAACAGTAAAATTACTTATGACGTCTCGGCAGGTGGACTCAAGGATGGCTGCCATTTCGTGACGGATATTTTCTTTCAAATGCGCCAGTGAAGTCGGTTTATTGGCGTAAACTTTAGATTTAAGATAACTCCATAGGAAAAAGTCCATAGGGGTTAAATCTGGACTGCGTGGAGGCCAATTTATGTCACCTCTCCGGGAGATCAATTTGCCTGAGAATTAAGCCTCTGACTGGCATCTTGGGGCTTTAATTCTTGCACCAATTGAATTTTGTAGGGGTGCAGCTTTAGGTCTTTGTGCATAATGCGATGTAATGATGATCTATGCACATTTAAAGCACTTGCGCGCTTCCGAATTGCAAGGTTCGGGTCGTCACGAACAGACTGATTAACATTCTCCACGTTTTCTACCGTTCTTGATGACCTAGGTCGCCCGGATTTTGATTTATCCAGCGTTGTACCAGTCTCTTCAAACTTTTTAACCCAATGTCGAATGAGAGGAATGCTTGGCGCATCATTTAAGTGACGAAAACCTCGAATACTGCAGAATTTTCTACGCTCTACAGTCGCCGAATCACCGTTTTTGTAAAACTCTCGCACGCATAACGCGCGGTCTGCTCCCAAGAAACGCTCCATAGCGACTGAATTCCCAACAGCCAGGCTACCGATTGATATAAATCCCACGCCCCTCGGATACATTGCGTTCACGCAGTAAGCTAAATAAATATAAAATTTCTTTTGAGACACCTTGTATTAAATACATTCAGGGTTTAATATTGCTAGGGTTTAAGCGTTGTACCACCAACGGTAGCTCACAATAAAATATATAATAAAAATCTAAAATGCTTACCTGAAAGTCGAATTCCTTATAAATCTGCACTGTGTCGACATCTGCATTTGATTGCGGCAATTTTGGACACATTCCATCTTTCGTTTTAGCAGGTCGACTTCTAACAGGAGATGCAATAATTTCAGCCCTATTTTGTGACTGTCCATTACTAGGGACATCTGGTGTCAAACTAGCATAATATAAACACAACACAACCGTTAGCAATATAGCAGCGATTGCAAATGCTCTTGGTGTTAGACGACGATAAATTTTAGCAACCATTTTGATTATATTTTGATTTAAAACATTTAAAACATGTTTGATTTGGTATCAGTCTTTTATTTAAAAATTTAATAAAAACGTGCAATTAAAATAAAATTTTCTAGAAATAAAATATAATTTTTGATTTGGTTAATCAGTCACATATTTTCTTTAAACTTGATTTAAAATTTTATTATTTTTATTTTTTATTGAGTTCTTGATTTGAGATTCCTTGCGTCCATATCTGTAACAAAAAATAAAATACATTATTATACATTCCATATAACACATAAAATATTAACATGGCTGTATATGACTGCTAATGTTAGTTACACCTCCAATATGTAACTTAATATCATACGGACAACGTGAATACGCTGATTTATAAGCGTTATTTTCAACGCAAGCTTGGACTGACGAAAACTTGAAATCAATGAATGACCTGTTCCTGTTCTTTCTGTTTTTAGGGTTTTGTAGGTATGACCACAAAAAAAACCTTATAGTTAGTCAGTTAGTTAACATTTTTGGCGCACAGCAACAAAGGCTATTTGCGCCTAACGCAGCCCCATTTAAATGACTACATTACATATTAAAAACAATAAATTAAGAAATCAAAAAAAATTTATGTGAAGTGTGAATATTCACACATTTCAGGGTTTCGCAGATATATAACAAGTGAAGGTATACCGCTGAGTGTGTAGGACAAATTTTACTTTGTAGTAATCACGCAAAATGAACGATATTTTTAAAATAATTTATCGTCTGTTAATCATATAATAAGACTGGTTATAAAATTTACGCTCTTAAAAATTAAATACAACATTTGTCAAAATATAACTAGAATTTTGACAAAATAATTTCAACATAATAAAAATGCAAAAAAAAACAGAAAAAATAAAATTCACTCCGTATTCGAAACCCTTCGCTTCCAGCGCATTTTACCAGTGCTCTAACCCATTACGCTATCGCACGCCTTGCATGTGAGTGTCTCACATTGGTATAACTTTTGTACTTTGTGAACCAAAAACCACAAAAAATGCGTTATTTTCCGAAAACATAATCTGATCAAAAATTCCTGTTGTACTATTTCGGTTCACACCAATATAAATTACTTAGATTTTTTTTAGATTATTAGTTTAAACCATCTGGGCTACAGGGTGTGGGACAAAATTTTTTTTGCACAATTTTGGCAAAAATCGCCTCAAAATAATTTATTTTGCAAAAATAAAATTTTGATCGTTAATCCACGTATCAAGGGCTTTCATTTAATACCCTACACAGAATTGTAAAAAAAATATATTTTTTTCGATGAGCATATATTTGTTTATATTTTTAGGGGGATATGTTTTTTAGATGTTTTAGTATTTTTCCTATGTGCGGGTCAAAGAGTTGTATAAGCATGCCAAATTTCAACTCTCTAGGTTTAGCCGTTTGGCTACAATTTTTACCGAACAGACAGACAGACAGACAGACAGACAGACAGACAGACAGACAGACAGACGACAAAATGACGGTATAAGGGTTTTTTGGTTATACCTACAAAATCCTAAAAAGATAAAACCAATAAAATTTCGCATACTCAATAAAAGAAATCTTGTACAGACAAACACAAATAAATAAGATAAAAAAGTCTGTTCGAAAATTTGAACAGACTCAGGGTGATGGTAAGAGGCTGTAAAGGGGCCAATTACCATCGAATATCACAGTTTAGAAATAGAACACATTAAAAAAAATAAATAAAACCCTTATAGAGCCACTCATGTGTCTATCCATCTGTACGGTAGAAATTGTAGCCAAACGGTTGAACATAGAAAGCTGAAATTTCGCATAGTTGTACAACTTTTTGACCCACATATAGGAAAACTATAGAGAGTTCAAAAAACTACAGCACGGGATCAATATAAACAAATATGTATTTAATGGAAAAATATATATTTTTATAAAATTTTGAGTGGGGTATCAAATAAAACCTCTTAATGCGTGGATGAACAAACAATTTTTTATTTTTGAAAAATCTTTTTTTTTATGCGGTTTTGTCAATATAATGGCAAAAAACTTTTGTCCCCCACCCTATCTCCCAGAGGGATTGATCTAAAAATCTAAAAAAACTCCGTAATGAACATTGATGGGAACCGAAATAGTTCAACAGGAATTTTTGATCAGATAAATTTTTCGAAAAATGTATATTATTTTGTGTCCTTAATAAAAAAATACATATTTAAAAAAAATTTATTGTATGGTATCAAAAGAAAGCTCTTAAGACGTAGATTACGTAACGATCGATAGTTTTTTGAAATTCGTTTGTTTTAACACGAATTTAGCCAAAAATGTGCAAAACTTCTTGTCTTGCATCTTTTTACCAAAAAGGTTAAACTAAAAATCTGAAAAAATTTTTGGTAATGTATATTGATGTGAGCCGGAAAAGTGAGCCGAGAGGAATTATTGATCAGATTGTGTTTTTGAAAAATTTGGCAGTTTTCGTGTTTTTGAAAAAATTAATTTCTTTTTTAATTCATGGTTAAATTATGGCTAATGTTATGGATTTTTTGTATTCATAGCTAAGATAGTGCTTGTATTTTTTTGAAATTAAAAATATTAAAAATAAAAATATATTTTATTTTTAATATTTTTAAGTTTTAATAGTTACTCACACCACACCACACTGCACTCTACACTGTAAAATATTTCTTATTAATCTAATGAAAAGTTGAATACAAAGCAAATGCAGAAAAAAGGCTGGGATATTTGGCAAATTATTTAAATTTTGTTTAAAAAAATTAAATGGAAGATCTTAGTTTTCAAATAACGAATAAAAGTGATTATCAAAAAAACTGTTGATTTTGATGTGATAAATATATCTAGACATCCAGTAATATGTTGGCTTCTTACACTTATTAAATACCTGCAAAATCCTGATATGTGTGAAAATTCACACCTCACTTCAATTTTTTTATTGTCGTCGATAAAAAAAATATTTTTTTAAAAATTTATTGTGTGGTATCAAAAGAAAGCTCTTAAGACGTAGATTAAGGAACTAAAAGCAGTTTTTTAAAACTAAAATTTTACACAATTTTAGCCAATTTAGATTTTTTAGTGGCGTTGAAAAAAATATTTTTTTAAAAATTTATTGTAAGGTATCAAAAGAAAGCTCTTAAAACATATGTTGAGGAACGTAAAGTAGTATTTTAAATTCGTTTCTTTTAACACGATTTTAGTCAAAAATATGCCAAAAATATTCTTGTCCCGCTCCTTTTTACCCAAGGGGGTTTAACTAAAAATGTGAAAAAATCATAAGTGTTGTAAATTGATCTGAGCCGGAAACGTACTAGAGGAATTTTTGGTCAGATTTATGTTTTGGAAAATATTGCAGTTTTTGTGTTTTTGACAAAATTAATTATTTATTTAATTCATGGCTAAATTATGACTAATAATGTTATGGATTTTTTGTATTTATGACTAAGGTAGTGTATGTTTTTTTTTATATTAAAAATATAATAAAAAATTGTTAACAGATGAAAACGAATCGCCTTAAGGAGCTTGCACTCATAAACTCGATCATTAGGCGTGCAGAAAAAAATCGCAAAGATTTTTTAATTTATTTTTTCTAGTGACGAAATATTCGCACATTTTTTTAATTTATTTTAAACTCTTTAAGCTCTTAGTTGGTACTCAAATATCAAATAAAAATGATTATCAACAATCTGTTGATTTTGATGTGATTATAGAGAAAAAGACAGCATTCCAGCATTCTGTTGACTTCTTAAAACTTATTAAATACCTACAAAACCCTGAAATGTGGGAAAATTGACACATAAATTTTTTATTAACAGTGTTTTAGGACACTAGTTCGCCTTTGTTTTTCTCTTTCATTATTATGCATTATTTTTAATGTTTACATTTTCAATATAGATTTTGCGATTCTGAATATATGGCAAATCCGGTAATTATTTCCAACGCAGCTACCAGTGTCATTAGATCGCTACATATATTGTTATCCAGTGCTGGTGAGCGCTTATACCGGTTCTATCCTGCATTTAGACCGTGTTAGATCGTAAATACCGTAGTTAATGTACCAGAAACATTCTGAATTTCATATATCTCAATTTGAATACAGGGAATCATACGTAATATGTGAATGATAAGGTTTTTCACAGGTCTAGACACGAGACGCAGCAAAATTATTTTATTTCGGTGTGCTAAAGCTGTCCAAATGAATTAAACTCAAGTTTTTCATATTCTACTTCGAGTATATGCTAAACCGCTCTGGGTAATAGGGTGGGGAACAAGTATTAAACAATTTTTTGCAAAAATCGTTTCTGAATAAAGTGATTTTTAAATTCTAATTTTTGATAATTATACCTTAATACAAGAACTTTCATTTGATACCACTTATTATATTTTAACCGCTTAAGAGCTACGCCCGAGTATACTCGGGCGGCTATTATGTGCGAGAATTCCCACACCCGAGATAACTCGGGCAAGCTTTACCTGCAGAAAAGATCACTCCCGAATGTACTCGGGCGAAAATAAATACGATTCATGGCATGTGGAAGCGAGACAAAAGACAGCTACGATGATTCAAACGAGGTACGAGAGAAAATGAATATTTTTTTATGAATTTCTTTTATTTCTCGACCCACACTATGCACCATAATATCAACTTTCAATCCCATTTTAGACCCGATATGGCTTTTTATGACGGATATATACATATGTTCAGTAAATAAAATTCATTCATAAGACAAATTGTGTTTTTTTTTAATTCAATTTTAATTTTTTTAATGATTACTGAAGGGGTTAAATACAAAAAATTCGATATCTTTCGAAGTAATAATATGAATTCTCAGCCTAAGGGTCCCCGCACACTACAGACTAAATGATCGGCCGACAGTTTAGTCGGATCGGGCTGCATCCTCGCACACTACACAAATTAAACTGTTTGGTTGGAGGTAGGTG
Source organism: Liopterus haemorrhoidalis (assembly GCA_963971575.1). Classification (NCBI taxonomy): domain Eukaryota; kingdom Metazoa; phylum Arthropoda; class Insecta; order Coleoptera; family Dytiscidae; genus Liopterus; species Liopterus haemorrhoidalis. Next base: position 232,643,365 of record OZ020611.1, read on the forward strand.
CGCAGACTGTCCAATTAAATAGTCGGCCGATAGCTTTGCTAGCCGATAAGCTGAACCGATAGAAACGAAACTCGGCATTCGCGACAAAGAAATTTTACCGAAAACGGTTATTATATGTGCTATAAGAAGAAGGAGAAGAATGAAGAAGAGAAACCGAGAATATTCCGCTATTCCCGAGAGACTCCATTCGGGAATAGCGGCTTCACAAACTTCTTCCCATAGTTTTTTTTCAGATTTATATCGGAGTACTCTTTTACATTTTTTTTATATAGTGCTGGTCGCTTCTCTCTTTCGTCAATCAGCTGTTCGATCGCATTTTCCATGATTAACGCCATTTATTATTATCGCGCGCACGTATTACTTAGCACAGAGTGAACTGAGAACAGACTCGCCGATGAAACAGTCGTCAGGTGTGCGCGCTCCCATATCACGCCATACTGATTTAGCAGTCGGCCGACAGTTGGCCGATTTTTAAATTGATAGGGAATCGGGCAGCCCATCAAACTATTTGATCGGCCGATTTCAAATCGTTGGGTGTGCGCACTCACATATATCTTCATACGAATTAAGCAACCGACTAAACTGTCGATCAAAAGTCTGTAGTCTGCGGCTTCTCTAATATTCCGGTTTTCATCAATATGTATTACTCTGAATTTATTTCAGATTTTTAAACCAATCCCTCTAGATAATAGGCTGCTCTACTATCTATAGTTCTTTTAACATAGACCTGTTGAGCGATTTTTTTTTTTAGGATTTTGTTGATATGACCACAAAAAACCATTATAACGTCCACTGCCGTAACTAGAAGGGGGCCCCAGAATGTAAAACATTAGCATAATAATTATAGGTGAGGCTGTTTTTTTTTAGGGCATCGCTTGGATTTTAGAAGAGAGGACCGTTTTTTTTTTAGGTCATCATTTGGATTTTATAGTTTAGGACATTTTTTTTAGGACATTTTTTTTAGGACATCACTTGTATTAAATAGTGTTTACGGGGGCCAAATTATAAAATCTTGCCCAGGTCCGAACAAAGCTAGTTACGGCCCTGATAACGTCACTCATGTGTCTGTCTATAGGGTAGAAATTGTAGCCAAAGGGCTAAACATTAAAATTTGAAATTTACACAAATATGTATTTAATGAAAGAAATTTTAAGTATGATCTACTTTTTTTTAAAACTCAGAAAGCTGTTTACAATTCACTTTATAATTATAAATGGTTCAGTTACATGCTACTGCAGTTTAAATTTTTAGCAGTTTTTTTTAGGAGTTTTTCCCTGGCCTACACATTGTTTATTATTAAAAACATTCGCTCGGTGAAATTCAATGATATTTAAAATATGTTGAAAAGGTATTTATTTATCCATAAAATAATGAAATATTTTAATACATTTATAACGGCAGGTTATTTCATCATTTTTGTCGCCATTCCTCAACTTTTCATTAGTAACGTAATTTATAATACAACAAATTTCATTAAATAATTCTCCACCATCAATATTAATTTGTTTCTATTTGAAATTAAAGTAAATAATGATTCTTATTTTTTAATGTTATTAGTTTAATATTTATTTTCTTCATTTTTAATTATTTATCTCCAATTTTCCCCCATTTCAATCTGGTCATAGCTTGGGATTGATAGATTAAAATTTAGTTGTTTGATTATTTAATTAATAATTACCCCCTAATTTTCTCCTGTTATAATCCGATGACAGCGGTGGAATTGACAGATTAAAATTTAGTTGTTTGATTATTTAATTAATAATTACCCCCAATTATCTCCTGTTAAAATTTGAACGCGGTTTTTATTAAAAATGTACTAACTTTATTTTCCACACCCTATAACCCAGAAAGGTTGATACCAGATATCGAAGTCTTTTTACATATTTATGTAAATATACTTTTGTATATTTCAGTGTCAAGTACAACGCAATATAATCGTTTCTTTATTTTTACATACACTTTTGCGTATATTTTTGATAGTGAGACACTTCGTTTATAGGTAATTCTCCCTATAGCTCCCCAAAATATATCTAATTAAAAACTGCATTAAACTGAGAGGAATAGTTTCTTTTCTCCTATTCTATTTTACCGACCGTCAACATATATAAGGGAGGTATTGTGATCATACCGATTTTGACATTTCGAGATTTCGCTGGATCTCCACGAATTGAGGTCCCTACATAACGTTTTGACTATTTTTAGCATGATGTCTGTCTGTCTGTCTGCCCGTTCGTCTGTCTGTATGTCCGTCTGTCTGTCTGTCTGTCTGTCTGTCCGTCTGTCTGTCTGTCTGTCCGTCTGTGTACAGGTGCCGAGCAAATTCGGCTGAAAGGATTTTTATAAAACTTCATATTTAAGCTTCTGCCATCAATGGCACGAGTTGATAAACTTTTGGTAAAAATCGGTTGACTAAAAATGGGAGTTTACTCGTGTCGATTTTAAGATTTTTGTGAATATTTCACAACAGAAAAATATTTCGAAAAAAAATATTGAACAAAAGTTGCTATAAAAGCAATAACTAATAACTTTTATTTGAGACGTTTTTTGATAAAACGAAAAATTTCGAATAATTTCTGTAAAATTTTTCGAAATTTTTTCCAAGTCTCAATTGTTTCATACTTATATGTAACGTTTCCATGGTCATGATAAATAATATCTCTGTTAGAAAATATAAGGCCAAGTTATTTCTACTCTGCTGCTAGAATGTATTTTATATAAGTACTTTAAGATGGCGGTCGGTTCTGTGGTGGCCACAGCTGATTTTTGCTATTAAGTAAATGATTTCAACCTTATAAATGTCACTCCTCTTGCCATTAAATAATCTTATTAAAGTTTTTGAGTCATAGTCGATTTGGGTCAGTTTTTTGCCTATCATTCCAAAACTTTTTCTCAAACTTCAAAATGGACTCAATTTTATTGATCTATGACAAAAAATACATATTTGCACCAATTTTCAATAAAATGGGAACAATGTAGTAGAATTTTTAAAATTCAAACCACAGATTTCAATCCTTAACCATTTTTAGGGTTTTGTAGGTATGACCAAAAAACCTTTATACCGTCATTTTGTCGTCTGTATGTCTGTCTGTCTGTTCGGTAAAAATTGTAGCCAAACGGCTAAACCTAGAGAGTTGAAATTTGGCATGCTTATACAACTCTTTGACCCGCACATAGGAAAAATACTAAAACATCTAAAAAACATATCCCCCTAAAAATATAAACAAATATGTGCTCATCGAAAAAAATATATTTTTTTAAAATTCTGAGTAGGGTATGAAATGAAAGCCTTTAGTACGTGGATTAACGATCAAAATTTTATTTTTGCAAATAAAATTATTTCGAGGCGATTTTTGCCAAAATAGTGCAAAAAATTTTTTGTCCCACACCCTGTAGCCCAGATGGTTTAAACTAAAAATCTGAAAAAATTTATGTACAATGGTGTGAACCGGAATAGTACAACAGGAATTTTTGATCAGATTGTTTTCGGAATATTTTCCGAAAAACACAAAAAATGCGTTATTACGCATTTTTTGTGTTTTTTTGTTGACGATGCATAAAGCTTATACTCATATAACAAGCTGAGTTGTTAAGCGTATGGTGGTCTTGTGGATCCGTTGCGCGCTAACTACAAAGATTTGTTATACACTACACAGGTTCGTTCCTGGCTTGTAGAGTCAATTTTATTTTTTGTTTTTTTTTTTCATTTTCATTTTGTTTAAATTAATTTGTTAAAATTCTGGTTATATTTTAGCAAATTTTGAATTTAATTTTCAAGAGCGTAAATTTAATAACCAATTGGAATTATATTTTCATTCTATGTGTCATTTATACGAAACCAGAGGGGCGGAGAGTATGATTTAAGACAACCAATGAAAGCCATAGGCTCAATTTTCAAAATCTTAATGAACCTTGTTATATTATAAAAATACTGCATTTATTTAGAAACCTAAATAATGATATTAGGTATTCGAATTAAAATTAACAATAAAATATTTTAACATTAAATTTGTTTTTAAACCTCTTAGATTAACCGACGATAAATTATTTTAAAAAGATCGTTCATTTTGCCGTGGTTACTACAAAGCAAAATTTGTCCTACATACTCAGCATGCCGCCTTCACTTATTATATACCTGCGAAATCCTGAAATGTGTGGAAATTCACACTTCACATCAATTTTTTAGTGTTATTAACATTTTCAAAAAATTATAAAAAAAAAAATAATAAATAAAAAAAATTGTTTTGTTTCAAATTATGGTCAATTAGAGTCAATTAAGACCTAAAGATTTGAAAAATTTCAACCGCAGGTCTTTATCGCGTTTCATTTTTGAGATGCGTCTATACGAAGATAAAAATTTCTATAAATCACGCCATGTTAAAATTTGTCATAATTTTGAAATACACAAAACGAATGGACTCAAATTTTTTCTAGACAAAATAAACTACGTGGAATCCAAAAATTTTAACCTCAGGTCTTATTCTCAAACCGTTTTTTGAGTTGTGATATTTTAAATTAACAATTTTCACAAATAATGTAAATTATGCCATTAAAAAAATTGCGATAATCTCTAAACTCATTAAACGAATAAAGCCCCAATTTTTTTCTAGACTAAATAAACTATATAGAATTCAAAAATTTTAAGTGGAGTTTGCTGTCTTTTTTTTTAATTTACAATTTTCACAAATAATGTAAATTATGCCAGTATTTTTACCGACCGCCAACATATATAAGGGAGGTATTGTGATCATACCGATTTTGACATTTCGAGATTTCGATGGATCTCCACGAATTGAGGTCCCTACATAACGTTTTGACTATTTTTAGCATGATGTCCGTCCGTCTGTCTATCCGTCTGTCTATCCGTCTGTCTGTCCGTCTGTCTGTCCGTCTGTCTGTGTACACGTGCAGAGCAAATTCGGCTGAAAGGATTTTTATGAAACTTCATATTTAAGCTTCTGCCATCAATGGCACGAGTTTATCAACTTTTGGTAAAAATCGGTTGACTAAAAATGGGAGTTTACTCGTGTCGATTTTAAGATTTTCACTATATTTCAAATATATTCACAATATTTCACAACAGAAAAATATTTCGAAAAAATTTATTGAACAAAAGTTGCTATAAAAGCAATAATTAATAACTTTTATTTGAGACGAAATTTTTTCATACTTATATGTAACGTTTCCATGGTCATGATAAATAATATCTCTGTTAGAAAATATTAGGCCAAGTTATTTCTACTCTGCTGCTAGAATGTATTTTATACTTATATAAAATACTATGATGGCGGTCGGTCCTGTGGTGGCCACAGCTGATTTATCTAATTATTATAAACAATTTTAGATATATGCGTTTTTGTTTAAGTTTACATGTTATGTACGGGCCCCTGTTGGACGCCATCACTTAATATATACCAACAATACTTTTAAATATGTGAAAATTCCACATTTAATATCATTTTTCTAATGAAACGTTATTTTTTTTACTGTTTTTAAAATTTTGCCAACTCTCTACTTTGGAGTATAAGATTTACTTTACCGTCATCCTGACTCAAAGCCATATTTCTCAACTATATAAAACACATTTTTTCAATATCTCACATAAAAACCGATTTAATAAACCTTCTTCTTCCCGAAAAAAACAATCTGTGGAAGCAATTTTTCAACGTGAACCCTCGTGCCAAATTCCAATACCCAATAAATTCACTATCTACTAAATAACAGCAATAGTATTTGACAACATTTAACCATCAACTAAGTTACTAACCATTAAAATCATTGGTTCTGGTTCTAGTATTATAATAGTGCATGATGCAGTCCCATTTGATCGCCGAACGTCGAACTAGTAACGACGTAACGGCGTGTTCTGTACTGCTTTGGTTAGAACGGTGTTGTTAGCAGTTATCGTTAGTTGAATCTCTACTGGATTTGTCTACAAGAATTATCGGTTTCCAATCGATTTCCCCCAAATGGATAAAATCGTGAAATAGTTTACGAAATTACATTTAATCAGCTGATTTTTTTTCGGTGATTAATATTGAGGTTATATATGGGTTTCCGGTGTTCCTAAATTTAGATTTTAAAAGGGTGGGTAAAAATATAGCTTTTGATGTTTAAAAATAACTTAATGAAAATAAATGTACGGTTATGTAAAATGGTTGGTAATTTTATAAATGTTACATAACCAAATAAGTTCACGCGCTTGTTTTTAGAGTTTTCTAGGTATGACCACCAAAAAACTCTTATAACGTTATTCATGTGTCTGTCTGTCTGTACGGTAGAAATTGTAGCCAGACGGCTTAACATTAAGGTGATCATATTTTTTAGTTCAAAATTCGGAACGGGAGCTTATAGATGGGGGGGGGGCTTAATTATTCAATTATAATTGTGTAATTCATTTTTTACCGACCGCCAACATATATAAGGGAGGTATTGTTCGAGATTTCGATGGATCTCCACGAATTGAGGTCCCTACGTAAGGTTTTGACTATTTTTAGCATGATGTCTGTCGGTCTGTCTGTCCGTCCGTCCGTCCGTCTGTCTGTGTACACGTGCAGAGCAAATTCGGCTGAAAGGATTTTTATGAAACTTCATATTTAAGCTTCTGCCATCAATGGCACGAGTTGATCAATTTTTGGTAAAAATCGGTTGACTAAAAATGGGAGTTTACTCGTGTCGATTTTAAGATTTTTGTGAATATTACACAACAGAAAAATATTTCGAAAAAATTTATTGAACAAAAGTTACTATAAAAGCAATAACTAACAACTTTTATTTGAGACATTTTTTGATAAAACGAAAAAAATTTGATTTTTTTTTCGAAATTTAAGTATCAATTTTTTTATACTTATATGTAACGTTTCCATGATCATGATAAATAATATCTCTGTTAGAAAATATTAGGCCAAGTTATTTCTACTCTGTTGCTAGAATTTATTTTATACAAGTACTTTATGATGGCGGTCGGTCCTGTGGTGGCAACAGCTGATTTTTTAATACAAATTATATACAATAAATAATTAATAACAATAATAATAATAGGATCCCAACACCTAGATAGGCGTATAAGGGGCAGAGAAAATAAGTTTCTAGATCGCCGGCTATAGATAATAAATAATTATAATTTATAATAAATAAAAATTCCAAAATAAATAACAACAAATGATTAACTTAAAGGGAACATTATTAAAATCGCAGAATTTTGTTTTTTTTTTATTTTTTGGAATTCAAAATTTATTTATTAAAATTATTTAATAAAAATCGTTTGAGTACATATTTTTTGCTTTGAAGCATTTCATAAAAATCTGCAGAGTTTTCTTCATAATTCACAGTCCAAAAGCTGTTCCTCAAGGAAAATACCTTTTCGGTAAATTTTTGTAAATGTAATTTTAGTTGACATATATTTAAAATAAATATTGAAAATGAGTATCTTTTCTAAAATTCGAGACAATTCGGGACAAATACATTTTTGTACATGTGTATGGGTAACCTCTATCAGCAAAAACCAAGTCTATATCTCTCATTGGGTCTAAGAGATATTGAGGAATCAGTGAAAAGTATTTTGCCCCTTTAGGGGTGAAATTATTTAAAAAACAACCTCAATAAGTTTCTAAAGATTTTAAAAAGACACTTATATGCCAAAACGGAATGATATCTCAATAAACAGAGGAAATGCGAAGCCTTGTACAATTGACCTCGAATGTAGATTTAAGGGTTGTTTAGGGCAAAATCCTGAATTTCGTTCATAAATATTTGTAAACTTTACAAGCAAAAACCAAGTAGATATCTTGTTGGTTCCAAGATATATTGAGGAATCCTTGAAATCATATTTCACTCCTTTTCACCCCCTTAGGGGTCGAATTTCAAAAATCTCTTGTTTGGGTCTTACATCATGGAGAATATGCTTTCCGAATTTCATGACTATGTCCAAGGGACGTTTTATAGAATAAAAAATAGCAATTTACTACTTTCGAACTGCAATTAAAAAAATATGTTAAAAAGATATTTTAAGTTTTTAAGTAAACAGTGTTAATCCCGAAACACTCCGCCTCTGTTCGAATCCTGGTTTTACTCCATTAATATCCTAAATTTGGTTAAAATATGTCAAACTGTTTTTAAAAGATTCGTCAAAAGCAAAAATAAATAAACCAAAATAATAAAGTTCATAAATATCGGCAAAATAAAAAAAAAAAATATAGATGTTCTCTCGTTCTACACAGATTAATCATAGTTTTGCTAAATAACTGAACACTGAATAACTAAAGAATATAGTCAACCAATCAACTACTGAAGGAAAATTATTATTATTATTATTATTAATTAAAAACAAAATTATTAATTTCTCGTTTCTGCTGCGACTTTTTTGAGATTTTCGATTTTTCTAGTTATGATGAAGGCATTTCCTACCTGCATGCAAAATTTCAACTCGGTAGCATAGCTGGAAGTGGGTTAGAATTTCCGGACATACCCACAAATATTCATTTTTATACATATATAGATAATGAAAATCATTATAACACTGAATTTAGTTACATAATGAGTCTCTTATGAATGCAAATTATATAAAAGGAATTTATGATTCGACCCAATATATTCAATTTAAATAGGTAACTGATTCATCAGTAACGATCAAAATATTAGACAGTCGGACTCCTGAATATCAATGCAATACCTACAAACGGCGCCGACCTATATTTAACACAAAAACAAATTATTCAAAAAAATAGTTTTTACGATCAATCAATTTTCATTCAAATGCAAATATTTTTGTAACAATAAAATACTAAATTCTTAAAATGTTTAACAACGAACGATAAAAATCGCAATAAAATTTTGAATAAAAATCCAATAACGCATATCAGGGTCACTAAACTTCCAATAAAATTCAAAACTAAATATGCTAAAAAATTTTACTTTTAACATTTAACCTAGTGTGAAAAATATGCAAATCTTCTACTTCCTTTTCATATTCATACAATGCGTACGAGAAATGTCAATATAAACAGAATAAAGATAAAAATCAGAAATTTTCTTGCGTGGATTCTTACATTACACAAGAGATTCGATCGCTGTCGGCTCTGGGTTTGCTCATCAATCATATTTCTCTGTTACCAGCAATTCCACATCTGGTGAAATGTTGGAAAATAAAAGAAAACATTAAATTTCATGTTATACTTATCTGGAATTTGTAATAATTTGTTATTGTAACTTTTGTATTGATCTGATGCCGGCAATTGACCGTTTTTAGTCTTTTGTAGGTATGACCACAAAAAAAACCTTATAACGTCACTCATGTTCTGTCTGTCTGTACAGTTACTGTACGGTAGAAATTGCAGCCAAACGACTTAACATAGAAAGTTGAAAATCGGCATGCTTATACAACTCTTTGACGCACATATAGGAAAAATACTGAGAGTTCAAAAAACACAACCCGAGATACATATTAACAATTATGTATTTAATAAATAAATATATATATTTTTTAAATTATGAGTGGCGTACCAAATGATACCTCTTAATGCGTGAAGCAACAAGCAAATTTTTATTTTTGAAAAATCAATTTTTCTTATTGGTTTTTCGCAAAAATAGTGTCAAAAAACTTTTATCCCCAACCCTATCTCCTAGAGCGGTTGATCTAAAACACAGAAAAAAAAAAAAAAAACATAATGAACATTGGTGGGAACCGAAATAGTTCAACAGGAATTTTCGATCAGAAAAGTTTTCGAAAAATGACGATTTTTTGTGTCATAACAAAAAAGTTTTTTTTTTTTTAATTTATTGTGTGTTATCAAAAGAAAGCTCTTAAGACGTAGATTAAGGAACGATAGGCAGTTTTTCGAAAATCGTTTCTTTTAACACGATTTAAACAAAAAATGTGCTAAAAAAAGGTTCTTGTCCCGCACCCTTTTTTTCTAAAGGGGTTAAACTAAAAATCTGAAAAAAATTTAGGTAATGTACATTGATTTGAGCCGGAATCGTACGAGAGAAAATTTTGATCAGATTGTTTTTTCGAAAAATATTGCAGTTTTTGTGTTTTTGACAAAATTTATTTTTTAATTCATGGTTAAATTATGGTTAATTATGTTATGGATTTTTTATATTTATAGCTAAGATAGTGCTAAGATAGTGATTTTTTTTTAATTAAAAATATTTTAAAAAATATATATTTTTTACAGTTACACTCTACACTGTAGAGCAGTGGTTTTTAATCTTTTCAGAATCACGGAACACTTACAATTTTACAGAAATTTCGCGGAACACAGTAAAGTAAAACAGTATATATATTTTTTATATTGCATAATATATTAAAAATCCCATACATAACAGTCTATATATCAGTCAATAGCAAATAACAATCAGTAAATGAAATAAAATAAAAGAAAATTATCACAATCTTTTTAATGGGATATTTGGGCCTGTTGACTATCACAAATGTTTTCAATATCTGGTCTTGCTGACCGGCGTAGCGTAGTGGTACATGTGCTCTACATTGCTAAGGTCTCGGGTTCGTATCCCGTTCAGGCATGGAATAATTTTCAAAAATAATAATTGTTCTGGCCAATTGCAGAAGCAGCAAAGGCCAATAAAAAAAATTAAAAAAATCTGGTCTTATGCGTAAAAAAAAGATCGAATTTAAAAGAAGCATTTTAATACCCTTAGTCAGGATGAAGTAATTTATTAACGTATTAATTGTACTTAATTTTTTATGATCTTTTTTCTTTTCTTTTATTTGTGAAATTATTATGTATGGACATGTTTTATACAGACCAATTCTGTAACTCTGTTACTATGATAATAGTAACTAAATTCGTCAATATGAGCAAGATCAGTTACTATCATGAATGAAAGGAATTATACTTTTTATAATATTTTATGTTGTAGTAACGTTATTACACAGTAACTTTTTACAGAATTGATCCGATTGTGTATTATTTAGGATTGAACTTGTAAATACAAATTACTTAATAAATAAATAAATAAATAGCTACTCTCATTTCCTCTTCTATATTTGTCAGCATTTTACGTTTCTTTGTCTTAAAACTTTAATCGCTTTCTAAAGCCTGTAATACATGATGCGATTTCTCGTTTTGAATCTCGTACGATTTATCGTACAAGAATTATTGTATCGTGTACTACAGGATTTTCGTACGAGATCTTGTACGATATTGAAAACCATCCAATATTTATGCTCCAGACCTGAAATATTGTATAGAAATGAACAGATATCGACGCAGTAGATTATTGCGCATAGTCACGTGACCGATACCGTTAGGAATATTTATCGTACGATAACTCGTACGAGATTCAAAACGATAAATCGCATCATGTATTACAGGCATTAGAAATAGTTTTAAACTCGATTTGAACAGAAATTTAAAATTCGTTAACTGTTATTTCGAAAAATTTCACGTTGAAATAACATACATAAGTACACAAGTACAATAAAGACGAGAAAACTAAAAACAATGACTTTTAGTTTTTTTTTTCTGCTTAATAACCGTTTTAATTTTTCATAGATTTTCAAATTTTGGTGGAACCCTTTCTCTAGGTTCACGGAACACCGGTTAAGAACCACTGCTGTAGAGTGTAGCGTTGGAGTGTTGTAAAGCCAACTGGCATAGTGTGAACGTATGTAATATGTGTGTGCGCAGCTTAATAAGACCTCAAGTGACAAAGAATTTTAATTAACCACTAAATATCCTTTTGCAAAATTATTATCAATTAAAAAACAATAAAGGAAAATCATAAAATGTTTATAATCCATTCCACATCCTCCTGTCAACTTTAATTATCAATTACTATTTACGGATACATAATTCTTAATCATTATGCCATTTTACAAACATATTTACAAGGTAATAATGAAGTAAAACATATTAATACACCGTATGTGCAATGCTGGAAATAAAAGAGAGCGAGGTAAGGACTACGTGCTCGTTGCCCACCACGTCTCCTGTCATAGGCGGCGTATAAAACCGCGTACATACCGTAGCAAGCGAACTTGAACAAATATTCGCGATAGGTGTGGACATATCTACGAGCACAAACCTACAAATGAAAAACGTGAAAAATAAAAGAACGCTATAGACCATATTAGTGTGTTGTCACATACATGTGCTGCCATCTGAGAGCTGAGTCCTTTGGAAGTTTATAACTGGTTTAAAATACATGTGACATTACTTTTGTTACCTTAATATTATGAATATCTTCAATTCTGGAGTAAAAAATATGTATTTATGATAAATATATACTCATATATACAGTCCAGATACTTTATATTATAGTATAATGGTTTTATTAATATATAAATAAGGATTCGAAGATATATTTATAGGTTACATTTTAAAATAATATGAAAATCGAAATATCTTTAGTATTTATTTAATTAAAATTAAGTAAACATTAATATTTTGTTTTAGAATGCATAATGGTGTATTGTTTTGCTCCAAATTGTAACCATTATACCTACATTCTTAATTGCAAAATTTGTAAATGAGATAGTCATCCCCCCAATAATAGTCTAAATAGTCATTTTATTAAAAACTACATAGAACATACAAATAATACATAGAATGACAAAAAATGATTATTTTGCGTATTTCGTCTTGTAGGATCGGTCGAAATGTCAAGTTTGGTTAAATGAATTTAAATAATTTCATTTGTACTTTATGGTGTTTACTTTGAAAGGCCCTCCACATAGTGGATTCCAAGACTTGCGAGCGGTATCAAGTCTGAAAACCTAAAAGATCCGCCGGTCGGTTGCTGAGATTATTTATGAGAGGAATAAGGGTGTTTGAATTAAAGTCTGCATTTTACTTAATCTACGTTTAATGTTTAGTTAGAATCGAAGGTTATTAATTACATTAGAACTTACAATTTAATGCTGGCTGTAAAATCCCATGAGAGACACTCAAGCACCTCACAATCACCGTATTCACCTCACAAGCCGCTAAACACCTCACAACACTCACGGCGTTTAACCCGTTAACGAGGTTCGTTTATTTTATTTAAACTGTCCTCAACACTTCCAGATTACTTCTGGTTTACCCACTACAAGCTACCGGGTTTCTCTACCAAAAATGCTTGGGAGGTTCGTCCGTACACGGTGACGGTTTTCTCATGACTCTTGTCTCTCACAAGATTTTTCCAACTTTCTTAAACTAATAATCTGGTCTCTGAAATCCATTTTTTTTGTCGTTTTAAAAATAATCAGCTCTCCACATTAACAACAAAACCCTTTTATAAACTTATCTTGAAGACTCATATCTCTATGACCAATAATTTATAAACCCAAGTAATTAATTTTGACTCTAATTACTACGAAGTCCATATCACTGAAAATATATGGTCACCTATCACCATATATATAAACATTTGACCATGCTATTTAATCTAAACAATAACGTTCTTTCAAACTAATCATATAATATACGACCGTAATTCTACTCGTATCTTTCGACACTTAACTAGAAAAATATACGTTAGCTCAACTAATCTTTGAGGATGTTTATCTTAAAATAGCTTAGTTTTTATATTTGAATAATTTGAATATATTCTAAACTAATTGAATAATTTTATTTTAAATAATAATGAAATTTTATTTCTGAAATTATCACTCCCACAGTCTTATGATCTATCTGAAACGTATAAAAACCAAATATGAGGTAGAAAAAATAAAAAAACTGATACAACCTCCAATTTTATTAACACATTAAAGGCGGGAGTCGTAGTACTACGATTTATCTCGACTGTAGCTTAAAGGCGGGAGTCGTAGTAATACGATTTATCTCGACTGTACCTTAAAGGCGGGAGTCGTAGTAATACGATTTATCTCGACTGTACCTTAAAGGCGGACATTGAAGGACCACAACCTGGTACATCGAACTCGGCACCACAGACTCCACGATATAAAATTGATCCGCCTGGACGTCTTTCGCTAGACATCAAAAAGCACAAATTAATTCAGATAGAAAATAAAGGAAAAAGCTATATGCCCAACGAAACTGCGTAGTTTGTGCAGCACATAAAAAAAAAAGGCGAGTGTTATCAACATTATCACACTCATAAAAAATATTATGCAATTCCTCTCATAATATGTACTTTAAAACATTTTTTGTAATTACTGTTTAGTTCTTTTTAGGGTTTTGTAGGTATGACCAAAAAACCCTTATACCGTCATTTTGTCGTCTGTCTGTCTGTCTGTCTGTCTGTCTGTCTGTTCGGTCAAAATTGTAGCCAAACGGCTAAACCTAGCGAGTTGAAATTTGGCATGCTTATACAACTCGTTGACCCGCACATAGGAAAAATACTAAAACATCTAAAAAACATATACCCCTAAAAATATAAACAAATATGTGCTCATCGAAAAAAAAAATATTTTTTAAAATTCTGAGTAGGGTATCAAATGAAAGCCCTTGGTACGTGGATTAACGATCCAATTTTAATTTTTGCAAAATAAATTATTTTGAAGCGATTTTTGCCAAAATTGTGCAAAAAAAATTTTGTCCCACACCCTGTAGCCCAGATGGTTTAAACTAAAAATCTGAAAAAATTCTAAGTAATGTACATTGGTGTGAACCGGAATAGTACAACAGGAATTTTTGATCAGATTATGTTTTCGGAAAATAACGCATTTTTTGTGCTTTTAACTAAAATATGTTAACTATTTAATACGTTGTGTAACATACCACATCAGTAGCTCTCGTGGCGTTGTTGGATTTGTCGTACGCTTAATAATATAAGAAACTTGCAAACTAGGGTTCGAATCCTGTTGATTTTATTTTTTGTTTTTTTTTTGCATTTTTATTTTGTTTAAATTATTTTGTTAAAATTCTAGTTATATTTGGTAAATGTTGCATTTAATTTTTAAAAGCGTAAATTTAATAACCAGTGGAATGTGTTGAAATTATAATTTAATTCTATGTTTGACGAAATCAAAGGGCGGGACTTATGATGTAAGCAACCAATGGAAACCATAGGTGCAATTTTCAAAATCTTAATGAACCTTGATATATAAAAAAAATACTGCACATCTTTAGAAACTTAAATAATGGTAATAGGCATTCGAATTAATATTCATAAAAAAATATTTTGACATAAAATTTGTTTTGGCATCCCAAATAATCATCATTCACTTACTAAATACCTGCAAAACCCTGAAATGTGTGAAAATTCACACTTCACATCAATTTTTTAATATTTCTTGTAGTTTTAAGAGTTTAAATAAACTTTTTTAAGTCTAAATTTTTTTATGATTACACAAAATATCGCCCGCTCTAGGACGAAAAACGAAGTGGGGCGGTCGCCGCGTTACCTATCTGACTTTCGTCAAGATCCCCCGCCTTTAATGTGTTAATATAGACTAGCTGATGTACCCGTACGGTTTTTTAAAATGCATTTTTATTGATAAATGAATTATTTGAATTGTATATGTAGCGCTCCACATAGCCCCTTAGCCCCCCCATAGCCCCAAATATTAATTTTATTAAAAACTACATTGAACAGAAAAGAAAACTGAAAATAAAAAACAGATATAGCCTCCAATTTTATTAATATAGATTGTTGGTTTTGTATAAGAAATTAGTGAAAACTACTGTTGTGCATCTCCTTAATCTTTCGTTTCCCGCACTGTATGTGTTATGCGATAGCAGCACATAAGAGTGGATGTGAAGCCCCGGATAAACAAAGCAGCGGGTTGTCAAGAACATTGACTCTGGCGGTCATCGCGGAGGAAATATCCACTTAAGAACACCTCGCTGGTTAGTTGACAAATGCTATTTAAACATGCATGCTGATTTGTTTTATTGCGTTTTTGAATTGGCGAAATAATATTTGAATTATGGGAATATTGCCTTATTAAACATGACTCGATCATATTTATTTTAGTTGAAGGGTAAATTTGTTTTGGTTTTTATTGTTTTTGTCATATTTGCAGAGATGGAGTCGTCATATCATTTATTGTAAGGGACGTATTTTAAAATATAAGTATAGGAAATTAATATTATAGAAAAATATAAAAAATACTTTATTTTATCGTGGTAAAAAATTTACGGAGCATCTTTTTAAAAAAAATTAAGTTATGTTTCCAAAATTATGACTTGGTGTAAGTTTTGATCTGTTTAAAAATATCGCACAAAAATGCTTTTTAGGGTTTTATAGGTATGACCAAAAAACCCTTATACCGTCATTTTGTCGTCTGTCTGTCTGTTCGGTAAAAATTGTAGCCAAACGGCTAAACCTAGAAAGTTGAAATTTGGCATGCTTATACAACTCTATGACCCGCACATAGGAAAAATACCAAAACATCTAAAAAACATATCCCCCTAAAAATATAAACAAATATGTGGTCATCGAAAAAACAAATATTTTTTTAAAATTCTGAGTAGGGTATCAAATGAAAGCTCTTAGTACCTGGATTAACGATCAAAATTTTATTTTTGCAAAATAAATTATTTTGTCGCGAATTTTGCCAAAATTGTGCAAAAATTTGTGCCACACCCAGTAGCCCAGATGGTTTAAACTAAAAATCTGAAAAAATTCTAAGTAATGTACATTGGTGTGAACCGGAATAGTACAACAGGAATTTTTGATCAGATTATGTTTTCTCAAAATAACGCATTTTTTGTGTTTTTAGCTAATATATGTTATTCGCTATGTAACACAGTAGATAAGTAAGCGCTCGTAGCGTAGTGCGTTTCATCGTTTCTTTATAATTTGCAAACTAGACTTTGATTCCTGTCAATTTTAATCTTTTTGCTTTTTTTGCACTTTTATTTTGTTTAAATTATTTTGCCAAATTTCTAGTTATATTTTGGTAAATGTTGCATTTAATTTTTAAAAGCGAAAATTTAATAACCAGTGGGAAGTGTTGAATTATAATTTAATTCTATGTGTCATGTACACGAAACCAGAGGGGAGGAGCAAAATTTGAACCACTAAAAAATGTATACGAAATCAGAGGGCGGGGCTTACGATTTAAGCAACCAATGGAAGCCATAGGCGCAATTTTCAAAACCTTAATGAACATTGCTATATAAAAAAAATACTGCACATATTTAGAAACCTAAATAATGGTATTAGGCATTCGAATTAAAATTCATAAAAAAAGTTACTAAATACCTGCGAAACCCTGAAATATGTAAATATTCACACTTCACATCCATTTTTTCATTAATATCTAGTAAGCTATGGAATATTTAAGATATAATTGCACCAATAAATTGTCCCAATAAAACGACAACTATTTTTCTATATAAATGGTAAGTATAACCCCAATTCCGCCTTTTTCATAAGGGCACATGGGGCACGAGCCCAGGGCCCCCGGCTTGATGGGGGCCTCAAAATGTCGAGGTCGTTGTTTACACGGAAAAAAGAGGAGCTCAATTTTTAGTGCAATTTTACTACTTTTATTATAAAACCCTGCAAATGAATAGGCCGACTTTAGTATCGCTGCCTTACATGCTCTAATAAAAGCAGATAAATTAGAAGAAATTTTTCCGAATGTGGAAGTTGCTACAAGAATATTCCTTTGCTTAATGGTCACCAATTGTAGTGGAGAGCGCTCATTTTCAAGGCTAAAAAGAATAAAAAATGAAATACGAACGACTATGTTACAAGAACGACTTACTAATTTGTCAATCATGTGCATTGAAAGTGATATCCTTCGAAAATTAGACTTTGATGACATAATAGAAGATTTTGCACAACAGAAATCCCGAAAGAAACCATCATCATTAAGGTCCAATTCTCAAAATAGTAATCACTTCACTTATATTTGATTTGTATAAAGCTAACCATAATAGCCTATAAAGTCACTAAATAAAAGTACATACTGATGTTTTCATTCACATTTTTGACTTTCTAAAAGGGCCCCAAAATCTGTGCGCCCAAGGGCCCCTGCATGGCCTAAGACGGCCCTGAATGTAGTGTTAAATAAAATTAATATTTGATGGACCATGGGAAGCGCTACCTATACACTTGAAATATCTCAGTTATCATAAGTACTTATTTACAAAAATGTATTTAACAAAAACCATACGAAGTATGGGCACGTAAACTAGTTACTTCAGAAAAATAATTAGTGAAATGATTAATATTACATGCAACAAATATTTTATCTTCGGTAAGAGTAAAAGTTTAAAGAGGTAGTAAAATGTTTGAGTATCTCTGCTTTAATTGTTTTGAACTGCTCGTTCTTATGAATTGTCGGGTCGCGTGCAGTCTTTCTTCTATTACAAATTAATTAACATTACAACCTAATTAAAAGTTGCCTTTGCATGTGCCTGATTATAACAATGCATAACAAATGATGAATATACCTGCACAGTAGAACATGGCTCGTTATAAATGTTCGGGACTGTTTTACATTCAGATCTACACGATATATTTGTTATTTCACTTCTTTATTTATATTTACACTTTTAATTGGAACGAGCGACAGTTTTTAGGGTCTATAGCAGGTGTAACAAAGACGCCCTTATAACGTCTTTCTGTCTCTGTATGTATCTGTTCTAGAAGGGAAGGAATTGTGGCCACACAATTGGATCTAGAAAGTTGAAATTTGGTCGCATTTACAGTTCTACGATCAGCATATAGACATAAGTCCATTCTACATTTTACTGACGTCGTTTCAAGTTTTGATACTACAGAATATAGTAGGGGGGGAAATAAGAGACAGCGATACTTCCACATTTTATTACTTTGTGATACTCTTCACTGCCAAGTTAAAAACATTTAGGTTCAGGTGACAAACAACAGTTTGGTTATAGAACCAATTCTAGTAACCAATTTATAAATATTGTTTAATTGTGCTAAGTTTATATTTAATTATATGTTCAAAATAAACTTCTCATCAACTTAATAAACTTCTTAAAGTTGCGTTGTAAACAAAAACTAAAAAGTTAGTTGGTAGTTGGTCGACTGAGAAATATACAACTGATACAAAATTTGACCGGAAGTAGTTTTGAAAATAGTGTAGTTTGTAGTGTAGCTACATCGATGTAGCTAGTGTTTCACATTATACTTTTTACGTCAGTACTACGCAAAAAATCTGTAGTGCTACGCAAAAAAGTATAATGTAGACCAAACTATAGAGATGGTAATAAAAATTAATTAATCGATTAATTGATTATTTGATTAATTGAAATGTTATAATCGATTTTCTATTAAATTGGTAGAAAATAAGTGATTAATTAAGTGAAACAGACTCACCGACAAAAAAAAAAAGGTTGTGAAGTGTGAATTTTCACACATTTCAGGGTTTTGTAGGTATTTAATAAGTGTAAGAAGCCAACATAATACTGTATGTCTAGGAATATTTGTACTACAATCACATCAAAATGGAGTGTAGGGTGGTGTTCAAAACTCGATTCTCAGCTTTAAATTTTTTTATTATATTTTTAATTTAAAAAAAAGAGACACTATCTTAGCCATGAATACAAAAAAATCCATAACATTACTAACCATAATTTACCTATGAATTAAAAAAATAATTATTTTTCAAAAACACAAACACCGGAATAGTTCAACAGGAAATTTTGATCAGATTGGTTTTTCGCAAAATATTGATTTTTTTGTGTCGTCGAAAAAAATATATATTTTTAAAATTTATTGTGTGGTATCAAAAGAAAGCTCTTAAAACGTAGATAAAGGAACGAGAAGTAAATTTTAATTTTTTTTTAAATTTATTTTAGTACCATTATTTCCAAAAAAGTACTAAAAAATCAGCTCTCCCTTTAACCCTAAGGGGTTAAATTAAAAATCTGCAAAAAATCTAAGCAATGTATAAACCGGAAACGTACGAGAGGAATTCGCCTTGACGTTATTGTGAATCGGTGTAAATGGAACCGTCGTAAATTGAGAGTTACCTGTATTCTTATTAGAGGGCCGCAGGTTGTTAACCTCTGGTTTAGGGTGTATTTTATTTCAAAATTATTAAAAATCGTGAATATTATCTTGTTAGAAATCAATTCGTTTACACGCGCCCTATTAAGGGACAATCCATCCAATTTCCCTAAAAATTCAATTTATACGTCATTGAGTGAAACATGAAAATTAAATATCTAAAAAGAAAATTGTCTGGGAAATTGTAGGAATGGGATTTTTCATGTTGACACAGTGGTTGGTAGTGAGTGAAGAGAGTGTGTGAAGCAAGTTAAACTTCTACGTAGACCTTATTTACTTCCACTTTCAAACTGCCTTACTTAAATTGAATGTGAGGTATTATTTAGTTTAGTTCAGGCTACGGCCGACAGAGGACTAACTAAATGAACTATCTGTAAGGGTTTGAAAGGATCCGGATACCCAATGAAAGGTTTATGAGATACTAAATTAGATTTGGACTTTTTTAAACTGAGAAGAGATTGGTAATTAACTTTAAAAATACTTCTTTTTGGTTAGATTTTCTTTTTATAGATGTTCGAAAATGTGTTTGACATAAATATTAGGTTGTAGCGTATATTTCTCTCGAGTTTCGTGCGCTGATAAAGCTCGCACACATTAGGACGCATCGCAGCGCATCGCATTGCAATACCTAATGGCGCGTCTACATTGAGGCAATATGGTAGCATATGACAAGTCTGACGAGAACGTCAGACCATGTCGCATTGACAAGCTAGTGTCTACACCAACACTGGGAGCGTGCTACTGTTTATTGTTGCGAGATCTGTCAGTTTACTGAATAAATATGGCGGTTCGCAAAAATATTATTACATTTTATAACTATAAATAATATCAAGCTAATTTATACTATTTTACAACAAATTTTAATTCCATAACAAAAACCTATCCTTACTTAATTATGTTTATCATTATTCCTCATACTCTATTTCATCAAAACTTATATTTACTCACTTATCTTAAATAAATTTAAGTTGCTAAATAATTTTTGTTGATACAGCAACGCTTACAAAACTAGTTAATTTAAAAAACAAATACTTCTATAATAACAACTATCAAATATCAAAATGGAGAACATGTGGCTTTCAGAACTGGTAGCGTGTTACACGAAAACTCTTTGATGTTTACCGCTAAGTAACGGGAACGAGCAACATGTCGCACGGCTCCCATCAGACCGCTGCACATTGGTAGCATGCGACATGTCGAATGGTCGCATGCTACCATATTGCCTCGATGTAAACGCGCCATTAGGTTTGTTCGTTTGTGTTGCACCAAACTTGTCCAGGACAAGAGCAGCTGATGTCACAGGGCAACTTAAAACTTCTTCCGAACTACTCGAAACAGGAATACAAACGAACGGTTTACCAGGCAGGCGAATGACATTTCCAGACAAATTTGATAACCTCAATTTTTAAAACAAATTTGTGTTAAAGTAATAGTAAATAAATAAGACAATATGAAAGACAGTTTAAATACTGAAATAACTTTTATAAAAATAAATAATAAAAATTCAAGTTTTGATAGATTTTATAAAACTTCTGAATTAATTTATGTCAGTTACCAGCATTGTACTTAGGAAAAGTACTTTCCTTCTATTCATATTACTCGATTCATGATCCATATATGATAGATAGATAGATGTAAAATAAAGATTTCCGCTAAACAGAATACAGATTATAAACAAGTTAGATTAAGTTTGCCGCCTTTTTACAGTTTGCCTGAAGCTACACTCACTCCCGAGCAAGTGTAGATTTTGCCTGTCCTGAACAAGTTCATAAATACAAACGAACACTTACAGGTGTCGGAACACAAACGAACGCCATAGGGTAGCACAAACTAACACACCAGAAATCCGCACGGATCGGTTCATACATTTTATTTGAAATATCGCACATTATTGACTGACCGCTTGGCAGGCGTATTTTTGCACGTAACCCGCTGCGGCCCGTCTTGCCACAGCACAGTGTGCAATGGCAGGCGGAATTGTGCGAACCTATTTGAAGGAAACAATATTGGGAAAAAAAGTTCAAAACATTTCTGACAGATGTCGCAAGTCCTTAAAAATTGGCGCAAAAATTTAGTTCAAAATATTACCGGCGGATGATATAATATTTTTTTTAAATGGAGCGAGTCCTTAAAAACTGTCCCGAAAATTTACTTCAAAATAATTCCGATAGACGTCGCTAGCGAGTCCTTAAAAAGCTGCGCGACAAACTAGAACAAAACATTTCTGATAAATGTGGCCAATAACTGCTTGAAAATAGGCGCGAAAATTTGGATTAAAATATTTACGATAGATGTCACTATTAAGTCTTTAAAAATCTGAGCGAAAATTTAGTTCTAAATATACAGACGATTCCGCTTAATACGGCCACCGCTTAATTGGGGCAGCCGCTTATTTGGGCCAAATCTCAAAGAACAGAAACCAAACCAAGGAACCAACAGTAAATTTACATGTTTAATTGGGACAACATTCCCCTTAATTGGGACAGTAAATTTAAGATCACAGTACATATTATGTTACACATAGTCTCAAGAAAAAATATGTAAAAAGAATTTAATATTACAGCGTTATTTTATGCAGGAAGGAAATGAAGGGAGCCCTACATCCGCACTAAATACCTGTGCTGATTTTGTAGAAGTGAAATGTTACAAAAACAAAAGACAGACTACACTTGACGAATTTTTGCATTAAATTAAATTGTATGTACCTATTTATTATTTTATTTTGGAATTTATTATTATTTTTTCTTAAAAGTTTATATTTTTTGGTTATATGTAATTTATAGTTTTGTCCAAGAGTTTATAAAATAAAATTATTGAAAGAAAAATATGCATTGTTTAATTTTATGTGAAATTCGCTTAATTGGGGCAGCCGCTTAATTGGGCCAAAATGCCTAAGTCCCGATGTGTCCCAATTAAACGGAATCGACTGTATACATGAAACATGTGATCACCTTACGGATCATGTAATTAATAAAATTTGTCAAATTTGTATTTGTCTTGTCTTGTTGGTTCTTGTTTTTACTTGATTTTCATAGCCAACTACTCATAATTGCCTATTTTAATTGAAATACAACATTAAATGTACAATAAGCAATATATTATCATATTTTTTTCAACATCCATAGATTTTTCCAATGTGTCTATATTTCTTTGAATTCTTCAAATTTGGTATCTACCAAATGACAGCCAACATAACCTTCACTTGAATATTTTATTGTTCAATTACATATTTTGTCGTTATTTTAATATTAAATCATTATTTGAATCATTTGTCGTGCATATTTATATCGATCTTACAATCTAATTTGTCATTAATAAATCTTATTTTATCGAGTCAAAAGATTTGTTTCCAATTTATAATTTTTTCCCGAACTGAAATAAGGTCATACCTATATATTCTCGATACAGTTCACCTTATTTTGTTATTCCATATGCATCTCGTATACTTGTAAAAAACTTTTAATAAAACCAGTAACTTTTCAATCTTAACAGAAAAGTATCATTGAGTTTCCGTTGAAAGTTAATAGAGAAAGACATCCCCCCCCTTCTCAAACAGTTGAAAACTTCAATCTTGCATCAATACAGTATCAATCAAATATATTTCACGAGCAGAATAACTTTTAATACATGTTTTTCAACAACCTCTTTGCCTAACATAACAAATCTAGTAGAGCTCCCACTCAAACATGCCTAACGTATTAGGGGAAGCATGATATTAAATTTAAAAATATCTCAACGATATACGAGACTCGATACGAAAATTAAACTGTTTACATTGGAAAACGGGAAATTTCAACCTTAAATATCAGAATTTTCAAATATCAGAATGTCATTCAAAAACCTAAGGTCTAGAGGGAAATTAAAATTTTACCTTCAAAACTAAGAGTGTGATTAGACAAAGGCGCGCACACAGGAAAATGGTCCGGGGGAGAGTCCATTTCGAAAAATTATCCGTAAAATAATACGTTGTTTGAATTTTTTTCGTTGTTTTACGGAGAGGGGTGAATATTATGTTAATTTTTATTAATAAAAAATTGATGTGAAGTGTGAATTTTCACACATTTCAGGGTTTTGCAGGTATTTAATAACTGAATGATGATTATTTGGAATGCCAAAACAAATTTTCGAATTAATAAATCGATTAATATTAATTCGAAAATAATTCGAATGCCTAATACCATTATTTAAGTTTCTAAATATGTGCAGTATTTTTTTTTACATAGCAAGGTTCATTAAGATTTTGAAAATTGCACCTATGGCTTCTATTGGTTGCTTAAATCATTAGCCCCGCCCTCTGATTTCGTATACATCAAACAGAATTAAATTACAATTTCAACACTTCCCACTGGTTATTAAATTTACGCTTTTAAAAATTAAATGCAACATTTACCAAAATATAACTAGAATTTTGACAAAATAATTTAAACAAAAGAAAACTGCAAAAAAAAGCTTGTTTATATTTTTAGGGGGATATGTTTTTTACATGTTTTAGTATTTTTCCTATGTGCGGGTCAAAAAGTTGTACAAGCATGCCAAATTTCAACTCGATCCCTTTCGGATCGAGTTACTTGGGTGAAACACCAGCGTCAAAACCACTACACCAGGATACACGTTCCATTGTAGCGTGTTACAAAGCTATAACTTGTGTACATTATTAGCCTAAAATCACAAAAAATGCGTTTTTTTCCAAAAACGTAATCTGATCAAAAATTCCTGTTGTACTATTCCGGTTCACACCAATGTACATTACTTAAAATTTTTTCAGATTTTTAGTTTAAACCATCTGGTCTACAGGGTGTGGAACAAATTATTTTTTGCACAATTTTGGCAAAAATCGCATCAAAATAATTTATTTTGCAAAACTAAAATTTTGATCGTTAATCCACGTACTAAGGGCTTTCATTTGAAACACTACTCCAGAATTAAAAAACTATTACAGAATTAAAAAAAAAAAAATTTTTTTTCGATGAACACTTATTTGTTTATATTTTTAGGGGGATATGTTTTTTAAATGTTTTAGTATTTTTCCTGTGTGCGGGTCAAAGAGTTGTATAAGCATGCCAAATATCAACTCTCTAGGTTTAGCTTTGGCTACAATTTTTACCGAACAGACAGACAAACAGACAGACAGACAGACAGACGACAAAATGACGGTTTTTTGGGCATACCTACAAAACCCTAAAAATGAAAAAAAAAATCTTAATTATAATGATCATAACCATAAAAATCTGTAGTCTGAATTACAGCGCAAGGAATTTTTTTAAATGACATTTAAAGTCAGTAATACACTACTAAAGTATCCAAAATAACTAGATCTGGTTTGTCCTTACAAAAGTGAACAGCATATATATAACTTATGTCGATGATATTTCTCTCCATCGTCAAGTTGGCAATCGTCAAATTGTCGGTGCCGAATTGACGATCATAGAGTTGACCGTTACCGAATCGTACCGAATTATAACAATAAAAATTACACAACATGTATTACAACACTGAAAATGATTGGATCATAGTGAAAGAAAAGGCTTCCTAATTATAATAAAAAGCACTTTTTCCAGGTCAAAGAAGCCTTCCATAATCCTTCATTAAGATAGTTTTCTAACCAATAAAATAAAAATTATCATGAGCTATGTGGGGCATTAAATTACGAAACGAAATATTTCAGAAAACAGGAAAACATTCTTGTTAAATTAATATTTAATTCGAACTTGTTTTACTGAACAATACTTAGATACAAAAAGCACAAATTAACAAACAAAAATTACATTAAAATTACCGTTTTAATTCAACGTTCAAATCAAAAGTTTTAAAATTAATTTAAACTTTCCTTAAATTATTAAACAAGCATTATATTTTCCAGCAGACATTAAAATGAAATAAATCTTTTGTCAAATTACATTTTAAATGTTCTCGACCAACATAACGCGGCCGTGCTGCATATTGTATAAGCAACAAGGGTAAACAGAATGCATAACTACCGTTTGTGGATACTGGGTTTAGTCAAAAGGTCTCAAAACAGAGGGAACAATACGAAAAGAAAAAAGAAAAATGATGTGAAGTGTGAATTTTTACACATTTCAGGGTTTTGTAGGCATTTAATAAGTACAGTGAATTTATTTTTTAATGTCATTACCATGAATACAGTTTTTGAAAGCAATATAATTCGTGTTCATTTTCATTTGCAACATAGACAATTAATGTGTATACTTTTGCTCATTGCTGATTTACAAATTAATCAACATGTATACAGATGAAGAAAAAATAATGATGGTAACTTGGTATAACTCCCAAATGAGTTGAAGAGAAGTTTCTGCTGTATTTAGTGCAACTTATCCAGATCGGCCAATACCAAATCCCTCTACAATTTCAAGACTAGTTAATAAATTTCATCGCGAAGAATATCTAAAGTCAAAACATAATAAAAAAAAAAAACAACATCCCACGTGCTTACAGAAGAGAAGCAGTTGGAAATATTATTACAAGTGGAAGAAAACAATCAGAATACTTTAAGATCAATTGCACAAACCGTTGGTGTCAGTATTGGATCTGTTTTTAACTTCTTAAAAAAAGAAGTTTCGATCATAAAAATTTCAAAAGTACCAAGAATTGTTAGAAAGGGACACAGCAGTACGTATGGATTTTCGTTTTGAAATGTTTGAAAAAATTAATTCCGACCCAACAATGCTCAAAGAATTTTATTTACTGACGAAGCAATGTTTACTCTAAATTGTGAAGTGCACAGACAAAATTTTAGGTACTGGAGTCGAGAAATTTTACATTTGTTTCATTCCTCCCGAACTCAAAGGTCACAAAAATTAAATGTTTGGGCAGGGATAATAGGAACCAATATTATAGGGCCTGTTTTCATTGACGGTAACCTTAATGCCGCAAAATTTCTAGCCCTTTTGCAAAACCAAATATTATCTGTGTTGCGAAACCTGAATATTAATGGACAAGTATGGTTTCAACATGATGGCGCACAAGTCCATTATTCTAGAATAGTTAAAGAATATTTACATAGAACTTTCCTAAATAGCTGGATTGGAAGAGGAGGGTCGATGAATTGGCCAGCGAGATCTCCGGATTTGGCACCCAATGACTTTTTTTTATTGAGGTTATTTAAAGGCCAAAGTATATAATGGAGAACTGAGGGATGTTGCTGAACTGCAAGACAAAATTGTTCAAGCATCCAACAATATACCTCAAGAGCAATTGCTGAATATTTTGAATCATTTTTATGATCGCTTAACATTTTTTATGCAAATAAACGGAGAAACTTTTGAACATTTATTGTAAGTTTTTATTAGTTATTTATTTATTATTATTTTTTTATTTGTATTTTCAATCAAATATTTTGATTTTGCTAGTAAATATAGTTTTTTCTATATTGCAAATGAAAATGAACACGATTTATATTGCTGTCAAAAACTGTATCCATGGTAATGACATAGCACATGTTGCATTAAAAAATAAATTCACTGTATAAGAAGCCAACGTAATACTGGTTGTCTAGGAATATTTGTTCTATAATCACATCAAAACGAACGGCTTTTTGATTATCAGTTTTACTCGTTAATTGAGTACTAAGAGCTTCCTTTTAATTTTTTTCAACACAAATGGAGAACGATATTATCTTCAGATGAAACAAAATTCAATTTGGAAGTGATGGCAAACCGAAAGTCAGAAGGCCTAGAAATGAAATATTTAATCCGAGATATACAAAAAAAAACAGATAAATTAGGAGGTGGAAACGTTATGGCCTGGGAATACTTCTCGGCACAAGGAATAGGTCCACTAAGACGAATTTATGGCAACATGAATGCTTTGGATTATAGAGATATTTTGCAAAATACAATCCTTCCGTACGCAGAACGGAATATGCCACTTGTTTGGAGGTATCAGCATGATAACGATCCAAAGCATACGGCCAAGATCGTCAAAGATTGGATCGAAAAGTAAACTATTGATGTTATTAAGTGGCCGGCACAGTCCCCAGACTTCAACCCCATCGAGAATCTTTGGGATATTGTCAAACGCCGAATAGGCAATCAGAGATTCAAAAACCCACACGATTAGTTTGATAAAGCAAAAAGACAATGGGAGGCCATTCCAGTTACCATAATTAATAATTTAATTCAATCAATGCCGCGCCGATGTGTCTTAGTCATTAAACAAAAAGGTTTCCCTATAAAATATTAATTATTTAATATGAAATGTATGCAGGTTGCAAACGTTTTGCACATGCTAATTATTAATAATTTTCTATTTTTCTATTGTTTTTATATACAAAATAGTTTATATCTATTATTATCTATGTATTTTATTTGCGAATAATTATTAATAATAAAAATAATAATACAATAACAAAATTTTTGATTGAATTTAATTTAAAAAAATTGATGTAAAGTGTGAATTTTCACACATTTCAGGGTTTTGCAGGTATTTAGTAAGTGAATGATGATTATTTGGGATGCCAAAACAAATTTTATATTAATTTTTTTTTTTGTTAATTTTAATTCGAACGCCTAATACCATTATTTAGGTTTCTAAATATGTGCAGTATTTTTTTTTTATATAACAAGGTTCTTTAAGATTTTGAAAATTGCGCCTATGGCTTTCATTGGTTGTTATAAGCTCCGCCCCTCTGATTTCATGTACATTGAAACAGAATTTAATTATAATTTCAACAACTTCCACTGGTTATTAAATTTACGCTTTTAAAAATTAAATGCAATATTTGCCAAAAATATAACTAGAATTTTGAAAAAATAATTTAAACATAAAAATGCAAAAAAAAGCAAAAAAAAAATATTGTCTCTTCTCGTGGGGATCGAACTGACTTAGTTGGGTGAAAAAGCCAGCGCAAGTACCACTACACCAGGATAAGCCTTCCATTCGAGCGTGTTACAAAAAATGCGTTTTTTTCCAAAAACATAATCTGATCAAAAATTCCTGTTGTACTATTCCGGTTCACACCAATGTACATTACTTAGAATTTTTTCAGATTTTTAGTTTAAACCATCTGGGCTACAGGGTGTGGGACAAAAATTTTTTTGCACAATTTTGGCGAAAAACGCTTCAAAATAATTTATTTTGCAAAAATAAAAATTTGATCGTTAATCCACGTACCAAGGACTTTCATTTGATACCCTACTCAGAATTATAAAAAAAAAAAATTATTTTCGATGAGCACATATTTATTTATATTTTTAGGGGAATATGTTTTTTAGATGTTTTAGTATTTTCCTATGTGCGGGTCAAAGAGTTGTATTAGCATGCCAAATTTCAACTCTCTAGGTTTAGCCGTTTGGCTACAATTTTTACCGAACAGACAGACAGACAGACAGACAGACAGACAGACGACAAAATGACGGTATAAGGATTTTTTGGTCATACCTACAAAACCCTAAAAAAGCAGCAATATTCAATCCTTTTAGCCAAACATATAGGTTCAGTTGCAAATGTTTTGCACAGCACTGTATTTAAGATAATTAGTAGGTTTCTAAATTACATACATTTAAAATACAATATGATCCAAAAAAAAGTTTAGTAGGCCTTAAATTTAAAATGTTAAGTGGACAATTCTGTTAATATAAAAATAAATGAATTCCATCTCTATCTAGACACCTTTTTTTCTAGATCATGCTGTATAGCAATGTTTCAGACACTTTCTAAATTTAAAACGGGCAGATATTACAGCATTTATTCCATGATATATTAAAATTTATCTGACAAATTATAAAGATGTATATCTTTAATCAAAGCTAGGTAAAATAATTTTCTGATGTATTCCAAGTACTGAATACAATTATTTTGTTTTTAAAGAAAAACTATATGTAACATTTTAATTAAACATAACTTATTAGTATTTAAAATACTACGTAGTTGAAATACAGTTCACAACTCTTAAAATGCAATTTACGGCAATTTTATTAAAAATTGAAAGATGATGAAAAGGTAAAATAGTAAAATATAAAAAATAACACAACAAAACAATCATAAATCTGAATAAACAATCTTCTGCTGTGTCTCTTATATAAATAATTAAATAAATAAATAAATAAATAAACACAATACAGCGCCGGCGTTTTTTTAGCAATAGCTGAATAAAACAAATGTAAATTAGGCAACTTGTTATACTCCTCGGGGCAAATCCCCCTTTCGTCTCCGCAGGGTCTTGGCTTCATAACAAATAATGCTAAGGCATAGAGCGTGCTGTGTCTACTTATATGACGTCAATGGAGATAGCTAATGTTTCTTTATAAGTCTGTCTCATTAAAACAGCGCACTAACTATAAATTTGGAAAACAGTAGACAGTCGATAACGCATAATCTATTAAATTTAGAACTGTGAACGATCGCTTGCGTTACCATAAGACAAACTTGTAGTGACAATCAACAGTGAACAATTCATAGCGTATAGTCTATTAATTTGAGAGCTGTAAACGCAGTGATTTAACAGCCTGTTTGACAAACACTGTTATAAACAGCTGTAAAATTATGGTTTATGTGTATTTTTATACACAAATGTATTATAAATTGCCTAAATATAACCGAAGGTCGCATTAAATAAGTAATTAATCCAAATAGCGTACTCTCAAAACATCCTCTGTTTACTAAATGAAAATTTCACTTTGTTACATTTAACTAACATACATTAACTTAACGTTCGAGGCGATACAAAAAATGTGAAAAGATTAATTTGTTAAAAATGAATAAATAAAAACGTATTTTTATTTTCTTTTTTAATTATAATGGACGTCAGATGGTTTGACGTCAAACACAGCAGAGCGTAGGTTACCAAAATATTGTTTTACGCGTGTGTTTTCAGTAGGTTCTTATATCGAAAATAAAATTAATATGAGAATAACTTAATCATAAATGAATGAATTACCGATTAAATATTTAGGAAACACTATAGGGCAGTGGTGGCGAACCTATGACCCGCGGGTCAGACACTGACCCACGAAGGCTTTTTAAGTGACTCACGCGTTGAATTTATAAAAAAAAAAAATAATAGCATAAAAGAGAGAACAGGCAATCGAAAATATTAAAAAATTAAAGTATAAATAAATATCAAATGTCGAATTTATAAAAAAAAAAATCCAAGTGGACGTTGACTAACTGATTTTCTATGGTATCAATGTGCCTGTATGTGAGCCACAAAATTTTCAAATATAGATTGGTTAAATGATTTAATGTTCTTATATGACATCACTCAGCATTTCAATGAACTGAATAAAAACTTCAGGGAAATGGACAAATTGTATTGATGATGTTTCAAAATATTAAAACATTTATGACGAAATTTAACATCTTCACAAAAAATTTGAAAATGAAAATGATGAAATATTTTCCTCAATTACAAAAACATTTTCAAAACACAATAATTTTTGAAAATACGCTTGATATTCAAAAAAATGCAATTAAAAAATATTTAATTATTATACAGGAAATAAAACAAGCTTTTCAGGAGAGATTCAATTAATTTAAAAGTTTGGAAAATATATTTCACTTTATTTTATTTCTGAAAGTACTACAGATAATATGATAAACTAAAAATTGAAAATATTATATTAAACATATGGGATTCTTTACCAAACAATTTTATATCAATGAAAAAGCTTGCTAATATTATGTTAACGATTTTTATGTCGATTATTATTTACACATATTCGTACGAAAAATTGTTTTCCTCAATGAATTTTTTAAACAGAAATAAACTTGGAAATGAATTGACTGCGAAATGCGTTAAACTAATGAATACGGATTATGAACCTAATATTAAGAAACTATCTGAAAATAAGCAACAACAGATTTCACATTAAATATATATATACTTTTATCAACTTTATTATATATACAAATATCTGTAACTATGTTTATAATAAAGAATACTTCATAATATATGTATGTGATGTTCTTTATTCCGTGTTCATTCAAATATTTAGGGCAGTGGTGCGATAATTCATGATATTACTCCATAGATGTCAGCTTTTTGACATCGACCTTTATTTGTTGCTCTTCACTTGCAAAAGTAAAAAATGTTAAACAAAAAAGAAACGTAAACCTTTTTAGTGATTTTAAAAGTGAGTCCCAAAAAAAGGGTCAACTGTCGAGTTTTTCTTTAAACAAATTTTCGGTGTTCCAAATTAATGGTACCCCTTTTACCACACCGCCTTCCAAGTGGCATCTATTGACTCAGTGACCCACGGACTAGTATTAAGAAAAACAATTAACAAAATTTGACCCACTCCTCAAAAAGGTTCGCCATCCCTGCTATAGGGTATACTAAATATATATTTAAAGGCTGGACCTAAACAGTAATTTGGCATAAATATACCGATCTTTGACCCGTATACAATAAAAATACTGAGACTTCAATTATAGGAAAGTAATTCATTACTTGTCATAAGTTCACAACAAGTTTGGAATCACGTTACTGTCAGGGAATACCTGTAATTCTTTTTTTTTTTAAATTAATTTTGGTCTTAGCTACTATGGAATTCAACCAGTATATCTTTATGTTTATTATGGATACATTAATTTTTATAACATCGGGATTTGAACCCGAGCCCCCATGGTTAGCAGTCAAATGAGCTGACCACTACGCCATAGCGACCGGCTACACGTAATTGATTTGGAAGCTAATGAAAGGGTATAGCCATATTATTTTCTTGGGAAAAGTTGGAAAAATATAGGTAAAACAGCTATGATATTTTATTTTTAACGTTAAAGGAGAAAAAAAAAATAATAATAAGAGGTCCAAATCGGGTGCGTTCAGAATGAGGCGAGAAAAGGGCCAAAAATCATCTCGAAGATAATTACGTATTTTTAGGGTATT
The DNA here is from genome assembly GCA_963971575.1 of Liopterus haemorrhoidalis. Classification (NCBI taxonomy): domain Eukaryota; kingdom Metazoa; phylum Arthropoda; class Insecta; order Coleoptera; family Dytiscidae; genus Liopterus; species Liopterus haemorrhoidalis. The sequence continues at coordinate 232,676,108 of OZ020611.1, forward strand.
TTAGGGTACGAATCCTGCATTTACTGAAGAACCAGTGGGTATTTGCCTACCAGCAGTTGGTGGGCTTACTAAACCCTATTTTCTTAAAAAAAAAAGATCCGAACCCTAAAAATTGCCGACCGGCGTAGCATAGTGGTAACAAAGGTGCCTTGCGTTACAAAGGTATCGGGTTCAAATTAGAGATGGGAATTTCGGCTCAGTTTGCGGAACCGGATCAGTGGAGGTCGTTCAGTTTGTTGAGCCGGTTCATTGATCCGGCTCAGTGATCCGGTTAAGTAAACATGTCTCCGAAACACAGGACGGTCGTTAGTTCGTAGGTAGAAAGTCGCTTAGAGCCGGTTCTTGCAATATATGAACTGTAAATATGATCCCGAGACAGGTCGGTCGGTTGTTCGGTCGTAGGTAGAACGTCGTTTACAGCCGGCTCTTGCTTAGAGCCGATTCTTGCAATATATGAACTGTAAACATGATCCCGAGACGCAGGTCGGTCGGTCGTTCGGTCGTAGGTAGAACGTCGCTTAGAGCCGACTCTTGTTTAGAGCCGGTTCTTGTAAACATGATCCCGAGACACAGGTCGGTCGGACGTTCGGTTGTAGGTAGAACGTCGCTTAGAGCCGACTCTTGCTCAGAGCCGGTTCTTGTAAACATGATCCCGAGACACAGGTCGGTCGGTCGTTCGGTAGAACGTCGCTTAGAGCTTAGAGGTAGAACGTCGCTTAGAGCCGACTCTTGCTTAGAGCCGGTTCTTTTAAACATGATCCCGAGACACAGGTCAGTCAGTTGCCGGTCGTTCGGTCGTAGGTAGAACGTCGCTTAGCCCCGACTCTTATCTAACATTTTTGAAACAAGCAATTCACTTTATGTAGCTACTGTATTTTAAACCAGATGTGTTAAGTTTATGGCGATGTTTATTGCCCTTATAAATCGGACATCTGGGATTTGGGCAATATTTTTAATATTTTTATATAGTATGGTTGTAAGAAAATACAGACTAACCCTATTAGTTTCAAATAAACTGCCCTACAAATTGATGACAAAATACACTTTATGATAATACATTACAAGCCAAGTTCTCGTGAAGTTCAACATGACATCGATCCAGATCCGGATCACTCCGGTCACAGTTCACAATCGCCCGACCAATCGTATCCTTGAAACTTGAAACTATACAGTGAGCCGTGAGCCGGCTCATTTCAATTTGGTGAACCGTGTAACTTCGGTCAGTGTACTGAGCCGGCTCAGTGAGCCGGTTCGTTCATGAACGACCCATCTCTAGTTCAAATCTAGTTAAAAAAAATCTAGTAAAAAAAAAAAAATTATGTGAAGTGTGAATTTTCACAAATTTCAGGGTTTCGGAGGGTTTCGGGTGCCAAAACAAATTTTATATTAAAATATTTTTTTATGAATTTTAATTCGAATGCCTAATACCATTATTTAGGTTTCTAAATATGTGCAGTATTGTTAAATGCAACATTTGCCAAAATATAACTGGAATTTTGACAAAATAATTTAAACAAAATAAAAATGCAAAAAAAAAAACAAAAAATAAAATTGACAGGAATCGAACTGTAGTTAGCAAATTAGGAAGCGAGAACTCTACCCATTAGACTACGGGCGCTTACTTATTTACTGTGTTACATAGCGAATTAAATATTTTACATATTTTAGTTAAAAACATAAAAAATGCGTTATTTTCCGAAAACATAATCTAATCAAAAATTCCTGTTGTACTATTCCGGTCCACACAAATGTACATTACTTAGAATATTTTCAGATTTTTAGTTTAAACCATCTGGGCTACAGGTTGTGGGACAAAATTTTTTTTGCACAATTACACAAAGAATCGCTTAAAAATTATTTATTTTGCAAAAATAAAATTTTGATCGTTAATTCATGTACTAAGGGCTTTCATTTGATACCCTACTCATAATTTTAAAAATATATATATTTTTTTCGATGAGCACATATTTGTTTATATTTTTAGGGGGATATATTTTTTATGTTTTTGTATTTTTCCTATGTGCTGGTCAAAGAGTTGTATAAGCATGCCAAATATCAACTCTCTAGGTTTAGCCGTTTGGTTACAGTTTTTACCGAACAGACAGACAGACGACAAAATGACGGTATAAGGGTTTTTTGGTCATACCTACAAAACCCTAAAAACGACAGTTCTATTTTTTTTTTTTTTGTAGAAACATTATTGAAACCGAACTCTTCAAAAATTGTCTGGATTTCCCGGATTTGATTACAAGTTTCCAAAGAAATAATGTAAAATGTTAGTTACGAATAATTTGGTAAAACTAAAGGAGGATAGTGAAAATTTTGAGAAACACTGATCTAAACGAAGTTATCTTAAACCTGTAGATAATCCAGCAACGGATAATTAGATTCCGTTGCTTTTGCATCCCCGAACAAATCTAGTATCCCTTGAAATAGAGTTCATCTTTTGAAAATGAAAATGCATATTTATGTTGGGGCCAGTGCTTATCTATTTTGCATATCAAGAGCCAGTCCTATAGTGCAGCCCTTTGATTCAACACAGATGAATTTATGAATCGCTGACTTATAAATAATAATAAGCATTTAACTCCGCTAACTAGATATGCTAAAACAGCTTTGGATTTTGAAAATCTCAATAATTCCAGTATATTCAGAGAAACTCTATAAATTTTAAATAGGGCGATTGTTGTCTGTTGAGTATTTGAATAAGTTAAATCAAACTGAATGACTTCTGGGTTAATATGAGAGTTAATTAAAAATTCTGTCGATAATTTTTAATATGTCGCTTCATCAATCTTCTAAATGTCGATTTTGTATTCACAGCTTTTGGTGCTTTGTCAAATCGACAGTTTTATGACAGTTCTTTCAAACAGTTTATATACAATATTCCTTAAGGGCAGGGTACACACCACCAAGTTCTTCATACAAAACTAACACTCTAAAATAAAATAAATAACAATCAACATCAAATTACGCAGCCAATTTTTATCTATCTAACAGGATATTTTTAGCTGTAAAAAATCAGCTGTGGCCACCACAGGACCGACCGCCATCACAAAGTACTTGTATAAAATACAATCAACAGAAAAATATGTCAGTTTTTGTGTTTTAGAAGAAATTAATTATTTTTTTAATTCATGGTTAAATTATGGCTAGTAATGTAATGGTTTTTTTGTATTTATAGCTAAGATAGTGCGTGTATATTTTTGGAATTAAAAATATTAAAAAAATAATATATTTTTTTAATAGTTGCTAACTAAGTTACCCGCACCACACAACACTACACTCTGCATTTCTTCAACCTTCCTCCTATCTCCCTTCCTTCCTCCCCATTTCCAGGAAACCTCATCCCCCTTCCTTCCTTCCATTTCTCCCCTTCTGCTTCGCACAGGGTCTCTTCCTTCCTTCCTTGACCCCTTCCTGTTATCCTTCCCCGATCTCAATCTTTCTTGCCTCTAATTCCTTCGCCCACCTCTCCCCCCTTCCATCCCCGTGCAATAGGTCTAATGTGCTCCCCGACCATTCTGTCATCTCTCTACACCTCTTCGCTAGGTGCTCTATATCTTCTTCCTCCTCCCCGCACATCCTGCACATCTTATCCAGTGATGGGCGCGTAAGTTACATGATGTAAGTTACCTCATTGTTGACGCGTAAACAATTGATGTAAAGTAAACACAAAAACTCTTGTAAACAATGTAAACAACGTAAACAATGTAAACAATGATTTAGACATGCGCACTTGTTTTGAATTACAGAACCTCATTTTCAATACATTTTTATAAATAATAAAATTTTAATGAAACGATTTTAAATGAAAAAGTAAGTATATAAAATTAGGACAAGCCAATATACATATTAATAAAAATCGAATTTGCATCATTATACACGTGTTACATACAAATTAGTAAATATGAATATGAAAAATAAAAAACTGTTTTCTTTAAAAAATTCAATCTAATTTTTTAATAACAAAATGTATTAAATTTCACCTTTAAGAAAATCAGCCTATATTTTTTAATAACGAAAAGATTCATTGCAAATTTTGCATAATGCCCTATATTTTCTTCAATTAAAACAAAACCTAGTTCTTCAGAACTATTCCTTCTGAATATACTTGTTCATTAACTCTCTATTATTCGTATTAAATAACTAAAACTAATCTCATTATTTGACAGTTTACGTTGTTTACGTTGTTTACATTGTTGACAAGTTTACCAATTGTTTACATAAGTTTACACGTAAACGTAAACAATTAAAGTTTACGTGTAAACGCCCATCACTGATCTTATCCTCCTGTTTCCTCCAATATCTATTTCCTCTCTCTTCATTCCCGCACCTTAGCCTCGCAATCCTCCTAACCCGCCCTCCTGACCTTCCTCTTTCTCCCTTCAAGTAGCTTGGCACCCCAATAGTTCTGACCTCCTTATGTCTCCCTGCGCTCCTTGATTTGTCTATTCTGACTGACATTTCTTGCTCTCCCACTTCCTTGTCCCTCCTCCACAACTCCTCAATCACACTTATCCCGTCTTTTCTTCTCCTTTCCAGCTCTGTCGCATCCACTCCGCATCTCCAGTAATACTTCTTTCTCATCTCCCCCCCATGCGTACCATCTTCCTTTCTGTTCCTCTCTGGCTCTTTCCTCCCAGCATTCCCTCATTATTCTTTAGTCTGTTTCTAATAAAACTTGTAAATAGCTTGTAAATATTTTTGAAAAATAAATTTATTATTATTATTGCACCAACAGAGATGCCAGTTGTGAAACGAAATTTTTGAATACACCTCGTAAGAGGTTTTAGACACATTAAATTTTATCAATTTGAGATCGTCCATCAAAAACTGAAAAAACAAAATAACGTCCATTCGAAAGTGAAAAAAATTTATGGCCAATCATCTCAAAAAAACATAAAAAAATGAAATCTTTTACAGCGACCATATACATAACACTTTTCCACTATTACGTCAATAATAATAAAACAAAAATTCTCGCAATAAGAAAATTGTGAATTTTCCACATAAAACCGGGTATTTTTGCCGTCATATATCAAAATAAACTATATCATCTCGATCTTTATTTTTACAAAAATAAATCCCCCACATATCTTTACCTCAATGGTGTAATATTTGCGGTAGGGATAGCGGAGTTCGGTTAAGTTGCGGTGAAGTTAGCCGGCAAATGTGCGATGGCGGTCGACGAATATCCGCTCAAGCATTGAGCGCACGACAAGACTACAAGTGATCTTTAACGTTGCTACATAATGTTTGTATGTGTGTATGTGAGTAATAACGCCACAAAGGTAATTAATAACGCACCAAGTGGCATAATTAGGAACTAAGATTATTGTGGAAAGGCGTGTAATCACGTAAAAATTATGTAGAGGCACTTTGCCCGTTGAGAGCCTCTCATCTATATTAATGAAATTGGAGGCTACATCTTTTCTTTTTTTATTAGGACTTTGTAGGGATGATCACCAAAAAACCCTTAAAACGTCACTCATGTGTCTGTCTGTACGGTAGAAATTGTAGCCAAACGGTTTAACATAGAAAACTGAAATTTGGCAAGCTTGCACAAACCTTTAACTCTTTAACCTACATATAGGAAAATACTGAGAATTCAAAAAACACATCCCGAGATAAATGTAAGCAAATAGGTACTTAATAAAAAAATCAGCTGTGGCCACCACAGGACCGACCGCCATCACAAAGTACTTGTATAAAATACATTCTAGCAGCAAGGTAGAAATAAATTGATCTTATATTTTCTAACAGAAATATTATTTATCATAACCATGGAAACGTTACATATAAGTATGAAAAAATAGAAAAAAATTCGAAAAATTTTAATTTTTTTTTTCGTTTTATCAAAAAATGTCTCAAATAAAAGTTGTTAGTTATTGCTTTTATAGCAACTTTTGTTCAATAAATTTTTTCGAAATATTTTTCTGTTACAGACAGACGGACGGACGGACAGACGGTCTGTCCGTCCGTCCATCTGTCTATGTACACGTGCAGAATAAATTCGGCTGAAAGGATTTTTATGAAACTTCATATTTAAGCTTTTGACATCAACGGCACGAGTTGATCAACTTTTGGTAAAAATCGGTTGACTAAAAATGGGAGATTTTAACTCGAGTCGATTTTAAGATTTTTGCGAATATTTAGCAGAAATAACGGAAAAATATTTCGAAAAAATTTATTTAACAAAAGTTACTATAATGAAAAAAATCTCCATAATGAACATTGATGGGAACTGGAATAGTTCAACAGAAATTTTTGATCGGATTAGTTTTTCGAAAAATGTCGATTTTTGCGTCGATAAAAAAAAACATATTTTTTAAATTTATTGTGTGGTATCAAAAGAAAGATCTTAGGACGTAGATTAAGGAACGAAAAAGTGTTTTTTAAAATTCTTTTTTTTAACACAATTTTAGCCAAAAATGTGCTAAAAAAAATCTTGTCCCGCCCCCTTTTATCCAAAGTGGGTTTAAAACGCTGAAAAAAAAAATACCGTTGTACATTGATCTGAGCCGGAAACGTACGAATGATATTTTTGATCAAATTGCGCTTTTGAAAAATATTGCAGTTTTTGTCTATTCCAAAATTAATTAATTTTTTAATTCATGGCTAAATTATGGCTAATAATGTTATGGATTTTTTTGTATTTATAGCATAGATAGTGTGTGTCTTTTTTTTAATAAAAAATATAAATATATTTAACAGCTGAGGACCGAGTTTTTAACACCACACTACACTGGTAATGAAATACTTATATATTTGCATTGTTTATTATTACCTACACCTTGTTAATATTGGGAAATACGTTTATGAAATTTAAAAAATTTAAGCCTTTTATCAATATATTTCTTATTAATATAATGAAGACTTGTATACGAAGCAAATGCAGAAAAAAATGCTGGAATTTTTGACACATTTAAATTTTGTTTAAAATAATTAAATGGAAGCTCTTAGTACTCAAATAACGAATAAAAATGATCAAAAATCTGTTGAATTTGATGTGATTATAGAACAAATATTCCTAGACATCCAGTATTATGTGTGAAATGTGTGAAAATTCACACTTCACATCAATTTTATTTTTCGGTCTCATATTTGGTTTCTACACGTTTCAAATGATTATATCCGCAAAAAAATCAATTTTAGTCTGTCTGTCTGTCTGTCCGAGATTCACGCAAAAACGGCTGGACCTTTTCACGTAATTTAGTATGTTGACAGAGTAAAACCAGAATTCGAAAATAGAAAATTTGGTGTCAGATTTTATTGAAAATTGGTACCTATAAATATGGTCATATTTCAACAAAATTGGGACCTTTTTGAAGTTTGGGCAAATGTTTTGGAATTATACGCAAAAAACGGCTAAACTCTAAGCTAAACTCTAAAAAAACTCTAGCTAAACTAAAACGATTCTAACACACAAACTAAGACAGCATGAATTTTTTAAATATCCGCACGCCTCTTAATTAGAATTCTAATCGACAAGTGCGGCACATATCCTTATGTAACTAGTTTTTTATACAATTGTAAAACCCCCGTCAAAAGAGAAATAAAAGATCCCACCGCTGCCACCATAAATGTAACAGACGTCATACACAGGGGCTGGATTTACCAAACTGAAAAAACGGGGTGAGGGGGTTAGCTGCCACCACCTAGTTACGATGAAAACTAGGTTAAGTTAACGAAAACTAGGAAAATAATTTGAACTGATTTTCCCAGCTTCTTTGTTGATGGGAATTTTAAAGTCAAGTGGACACAATTTATAATAGTAAATTTATTTTATAAAAAGTAAAAAGAACCTGATTATCAAATGAAGACAAAATATTTTAAAACAGAATGAAAATAAAATATAAAACTTACATGGTCAACCGGACTTAGCTCTTGACTGGATCTGATGCATTACATATACAACAAACCACAGCCAGAAACCGAGTCCCTTACAATTAATTTTGATTCCTATTTATACCACACATAATTTGCCAATGTTATTATTTATATTCTGTCTAATCTATAATATAATACCCCAACCTGTGTCCATGGCTGTCTGGGTGCGTGGAAATCTAAAACAATTGAAGCGAGGTTCTTATTATATAGTAGTATTAATTTATGTATTGGACAGTAGTGTGCTGTGAATTTTAGTTTTCAGTGTTGACAATAAATTAGTAAAAATGACAGTTGTGTTTTTCATTAAAAAATCACTTCACAATTATTAATTTAGTTGTGAAATACACGGATCGGTTTTTTTACGAAACAAAACACAGAAAAACGTTATCCTTTCGTGATATTCGACATTTTTGATTAAAATTATTATTAGCAGAAAAATAATTATTTTAAAAAATATTTGGTTTGATGAAAGTAAGTAAGAAAATTGTGACTTTTTTTTCTTTATTATTATTTTTTCAATGCTTTATTATTTTTTTATTTCTACGATTTCTAATTATTTAAATACTGATTATTATTTTATCTGTCTATTAGTTTTTGGCGTTCTTGCTTCTTTTTTATAATAAATTAATATATTTCACTAAAAATAATAGCAGCAAGATTCCGACATGTAACGTAACTTACCGAAGTTTACCGAATTATTATTTTTTCAATGCTTTATTATTTTTTTATTTCTACGATTTCTAATTATTTAAATAGTGATTCTTTTATCTGTCTATTAGTTTTTGGCGTTCTTGCTTCTTTTTTATAATAAATTAATATATTTCACTAAAAATAGTAGCAGCAAGATTCCGACATGTAACGTAACTTACCGAAGTTTACCGAATTATTATTTTTTCAATGCTTTATTATTCTTTTATTTCTACGATTTCTAATTATTTAAATAGTGATTCTTTTATCTGTCTATTAGTTTTTGGCGTTCTTGCTTCTTTTTTATAATAAATTAATATATTTCACTAAAAATAGTAGCAGCAAGATTCCGACATGTAACGTTAACTTACCGAAGTTTACCGAATTATTATTTTTTCAATGCTTTATTATTTTTTTATTTCTACGATTTCTAATTATTTAAATAGTGATTATTTTATCTGTCTATTAGTTTTTGGCGTTCTTGCTTCTTTTTTATAATAAATATTTCACTAAAAATAGTAGCAGCAAGATTCCGACATGTAACGTAACTTACCGAAATTTACCGAAGTATCCAAACGTCATTAAAAGCGCTAGGTGACAACTTATTTGTGTAAATTTAAAATTGGTTCGAAATATTTAAAATATTTTGGTAAAAATTACAAATTGATACATTCAATAGTTTGCACCTTTGAAATTGTATGTCATGTTGGTATTAAAACATGGTAAAAAATTTCACTTTCTTAAAATTTCATTCCATTTGACATATGTCATAAAGATAAATGATATCTTAGTTATAATGATCATAACCAACATATCTGAAGTAGGTTTTACAGCGTAAGGAATATTTTGAAATGACAAATTTACATTTAAAAGTCAGCACTACACTATAAAAGTAAACGGGCAAGCAATTAAATTTTACTTTGTAATAGTTTCTCACGATATATTTCAAACTGATTTGAGATATAGTGTAAGTACGCTTTTTTCCGTGTGTGTATTTTTTCATTTGCGCTTTTTTCCGTTTGCGTATTTTTATATTATATAAGTAATTGGAAAATTTATTTTAATAAATATATTTTAAATTTAACGTCTCAAATCATTTTCAGTTTTATTATTATAAAGGTAATGCACGAGTGAAAATGAATCGTTTTCCCATCTTAAAAAGTTAATGAATAAATAATTCGGAATAATACTCATTATTTGTTCAGTTTTTAATAATGTGCGAAGAGTTAATTCAATTTGAATTAGATGAAGTTAGGCGTATGGCTAGAGAAAGAAGTATGAGGTATCGAGCAAGTTCCACATTAAGGTAATGATTTGTTTGCCAACACAGTTGGCAATGGGTCCACTAGTCTTCATAATATTGTTAACATAGCAAAATTATGTATTGCATCCAACACTATACGTATTGTTATAAATATCTTTATTTTAAAAATAATTCTGATGCTGCAACTTTTTCTATATCGAGTTGAATTCACGTCCTTACCCTTGTTAAGCGGGCAAGCAGCATGTACAAGTGATTTAATGCTTGCGGCCACAGGATTCCTCTATATGTGACGATCTATAAAAATCGAACGGTAGTATTGAAATTTTCCGCAAAAGTTGAACGTCCTATGTAAACCAGAAGCTACACCATAACGCTAAAGAATTTTAGTTATGTCTATAGTTTCATGAGTACTTGTAATGTCACCTAACGTGAACTCTTTCCGTGTAATAGAAGCTTTAAGTTGTCAGTAACCGGAGCTTTGAGAAACGTATCGACTTGCATACCACCCTGCAACGACTGTATGTTTACTTGAGAAATTAAAAGAAAAAGAAGCCACGAGCGTTAACCGTACTGCCGTACCGCTACATTATGTTGAATACGAGACTCGATCGCGGCCGCGAAGCCATCTAAAAACCGACAACTTACCTTACATTACTCAATACTATGAAAGAGTTTTCATAAAATATCGAACGTTTTAAAAATATTTTTAAGATTAACGTTGCTACTTGATTCGAAATATATTTTCTTAAAATTTACTTTAAAATTGTTATGTTTATAAAGGGTGTTTTTTTTAGAGGTATAGAACTTTAAATTGCAATAAAACAACGATGGATTATTCGATTGACATGAATTTTTTTTTATTCGAAAGATAATCTTGTGGCATTACATTTAAAATATGATTTCTGGCATATGACCGCCACGGCTGGCTCGGATGTAGTCCAATCTGGACGTCTAATTTTCGATGACTTTTTCCAAAATTTGTGGCCGTATATCGGCAATAACACGGCGAATGTTGTCTTCCAAATGGTCAAGCGTTTGTGGCTTATCCGCATAGACCAATGACTTTACATAGCCCCACAGAAAGTAGTCCAGCGGTGTTAAATCACAAGATCTTGGAGGCCAATTCACAGGTCCAAAACGTGAAATTAGGCGGTCACCAAACGTGTCTTTCAATAAATCGATTGTGGCACGAGCTGTGTGACATGTTGCGCCGTCTTGTTGGAACCACAGCTCCTGGACATCATGGCTGTTTAATTCAGGAATGAAAAAGTTAGTAATCATGGCTCTATACCGATCACCATTGACTGTAACGTTCTGGCCATCATCGTTTTTGAAGAAGTACGGACCAATGATTCCACCAGCCCATAAAGCGCACCAAACAGTCAGTTTTTCTGGATGTAACGGTGTTTTGACATACACTTGAGGATTAGCTTCACTCCAAATGCGGCAGTTTTGTTTGTTGACGTAGCCATTCAACCAGAAGTGCGCTTCATCGCTAAACAAAATTCGCTTATGAAAATCGGGAACAACGGCAATCTCGTTTTGGGCCCATTCGACGAATCTACGCCTTGCTTGATGATCGTTTGGCTTCAATTCTTGCACGAGTTGCAAACAGTTGCAAAAACATTTTGTAAGCACGCAAACCAAGATCCTTCCGCAAAATCTTCCATAAAGTGGATGGACACAGATCCAATTCCTGTGCTCGATGGCGGATGGACTCATTCGGGTCTTCCTCAATGCTACGCTCTACAGTACCAATAGCTTCTTCTGTACGCACCGTACGGCGTCTCTGGGGATGCGAGTTATCAATAAGAGTAAACGTGGTGCGAAAACGTTCCATGGTTAATCGAATTAACTGCTCTGATGGACGATTTTGTCGACGATAAAATGGACGTAGTGCGCGATACGTATTCCGCACAGAACCATTATTTTCGAAATAAAATTGCACTATTTGCAAGCGTTGTTCAGGCGTGAGTCTATTCATGATGAATTGCCAAACCAAACTGAGAATAAATCACTGGACAGCTGTTAAATCGGTCGCCATCTTGAACAGTAATGCCAACTTAAAGTTCTATACCTCTAAAAAAAAACACCCGTTATTTTGATTTGTTACATAATTTGTGGTGTAACTAGGGTGTCCATACGTCCCGGTTTTCCGGGGTTTGTCCCGGTTGCAAGGAAGCCCGTTGTCCCAAAAGATGCCCCGGTTTCTTTATTTACTCACTGCCGACGGAGTGGCCGAGCGCATTAAATCGCAGCAGTTTGGACTGGTGAATACAGACTGGATTGTGCGGTTGGTAGTTCGATTCTCCGTCGGTGATATTATTCGGGCGAGAATAATATGTTTACATTACTCTCATTTTCACAATCATTCACCCTTCATCCAGATGTAGGAGTTCGCCCCCTGGTATCGGCGATTAGCCTCGTTGCAGAAATAGGCCCATGTAAAATAAATAAATAAATAATAATAATTTATTTACTCACTGACGTAGTAAGAATTTGCAAGCAGTCCAGATAGTTGGGAATACTAGTACCACATATATCATAAATTTGTCAAAAACCAGTTAGCTAACAAAATTATTAAAAACAGCAAACCAACAAAATTATACCATTTTTATATTATTTATTATAATACCGTATAATGATAAATATGTGCACTGTGATTTAACAAAACGTTAATTTTTTTATTTATTTATGCAATAATAATATTACTAAAGCAGTGATTATACCAAAATGTGATTTCTATTATATACTACTAAAATTATTTTTGTTATATTTTCTCTTTATATTTTTCGAACTAATTTAGTACTGTTAACTGTATTAAAAATAAATATTTAATTTGCTTCATTATATCCTTACAAAAGATTCTTTTTCATATATTAATAAATAAAATAAATAAAAATAATAGGATCCAAATACCTAGATAGGCGTATACGGGGCAGAGAAGGTAAGTTCTCCGTTTCTAGACCGCCGGACATAGATATGAAAGCCACGTGGTCAGTGTGACGTTTCGTCCGGTCCTATTATCCCTGTATAAATAGGTACTCATTTTAAGTATGAAATACTTGAAGTTGAGTCGACCCCAGAGCCTACTGCATAATTTCGGAAGATAAAAATCCGACGGAGGTGGGAGGTTTCGAACCCGGGTCCCTGTGCTCCATAGACAACCGTCTTACCACGGAGCCACGGCAACTCTTAATATTAAAAAATCAGCTGTGGCCACCACAGGACCAACCGCCATCATAAAGTACTTGTATAAAATAAATTCTAGCAGGAGAGTAGAAATAACTTGGCCTAATATTTTCTAACAGAGATATTATTTATCACGACCATAGAAACGTTACATATAACTATGAAAATATTAAGACTTGCAAAAAATTGCCAAAAATTTTTCTTAATTTTTTCGTTTTATCAAAAAATGTCTACTTTTGTTCAATAATTTTTTTCGAAATATTTTTCTGTTGTGAAATATTCGCAAAAATCTTAAATACGACACGAGTAATCTCACATTTTTAGTCAACCGATTTTTACCAAAAGTTGATAAACTCGTGCCATTGATGGCAGAAGCTTAAATATGAAGTTTCATAAAAATCCTTTCAGCCGAATTCGCTCTGCACGTGTACACAGACAGACAGACGGATGGACGGACAGACATACCGACAGACATCATGATAAAAATAGTCAAAACGTTATGTAGGGACCTCAATTCGTGGAGATCCATCGAAATCTCGAAATGTCAAAATCCGTATGATCACAATACCTCCCTTATACATGTTGGCGGTCGGTAAAAAATCAGCTGTGGCCACCACAGGACCAACCGCCATCACAAAGTACTTGTTGAATTTATGCTGCTTTATCAAAAAATGTCACAAATAAAAGTTGTTAGTTATTGCTTTTATAGCAACTTTTGTTAAATAAATTTTTTCGAAACATCTCTCTGTTGTGAAATATTCGCAAAAATCTTAAAACCGACACGAGTAAACTCCCATTTTTAGTTAACCGATTTTTATCAAAAGTTGATCAACTCGGGCATTGATGTCAAAACCTTAAATAAATTTTTAAGATTAACGTTGCTACTTGATTCGAAATATATTTTCTTAAAATTTACTTTAAAATTGTTATGTTTATAAAGGGTGTTTTTTTTAGAGGTATAGAACTTTAAATTGCAATAAAACAACGATGGATTATTCGATTGACATGAATTTTTTTTTATTCGAAAGATAATCTTGTGGCATTACATTTAAAATATGATTTCTGGCATATGACCGCCACGGCTGGCTCGGATGTAGTCCAATCTGGACGTCTAATTTTCGATGACTTTTTCCAAAATTTGTGGCCGTATATCGGCAATAACACGGCGAATGTTGTCTTCCAAATGGTCAAGCGTTTGTGGCTTATCCGCATAGACCAATGACTTTACATAGCCCCACAGAAAGTAGTCCAGCGGTGTTAAATCACAAGATCTTGGAGGCCAATTCACAGGTCCAAAACGTGAAATTAGGCGGTCACCAAACGTGTCTTTCAATAAATCGATTGTGGCACGAGCTGTGTGACATGTTGCGCCGTCTTGTTGGAACCACAGCTCCTGGACATCATGGCTGTTTAATTCAGGAATGAAAAAGTTAGTAATCATGGCTCTATACCGATCACCATTGACTGTAACGTTCTGGCCATCATCGTTTTTGAAGAAGTACGGACCAATGATTCCACCAGCCCATAAAGCGCACCAAACAGTCAGTTTTTCTGGATGTAACGGTGTTTTGACATACACTTGAGGATTAGCTTCACTCCAAATGCGGCAGTTTTGTTTGTTGACGTAGCCATTCAACCAGAAGTGCGCTTCATCGCTAAACAAAATTCGCTTATGAAAATCGGGAACAACGGCAATCTCGTTTTGGGCCCATTCGACGAATCTACGCCTTGCTTGATGATCGTTTGGCTTCAATTCTTGCACGAGTTGCAAACAGTTGCAAAAACATTTTGTAAGCACGCAAACCAAGATCCTTCCGCAAAATCTTCCATAAAGTGGATGGACACAGATCCAATTCCTGTGCTCGATGGCGGATGGACTCATTCGGGTCTTCCTCAATGCTACGCTCTACAGTACCAATAGCTTCTTCTGTACGCACCGTACGGCGTCTCTGGGGATGCGAGTTATCAATAAGAGTAAACGTGGTGCGAAAACGTTCCATGGTTAATCGAATTAACTGCTCTGATGGACGATTTTGTCGACGATAAAATGGACGTAGTGCGCGATACGTATTCCGCACAGAACCATTATTTTCGAAATAAAATTGCACTATTTGCAAGCGTTGTTCAGGCGTGAGTCTATTCATGATGAATTGCCAAACCAAACTGAGAATAAATCACTGGACAGCTGTTAAATCGGTCGCCATCTTGAACAGTAATGCCAACTTAAAGTTCTATACCTCTAAAAAAAAACACCCGTTATTTTGATTTGTTACATAATTTGTGGTGTAACTAGGGTGTCCATACGTCCCGGTTTTCCGGGGTTTGTCCCGGTTGCAAGGAAGCCCGTTGTCCCAAAAGATGCCCCGGTTTCTTTATTTACTCACTGCCGACGGAGTGGCCGAGCGCATTAAATCGCAGCAGTTTGGACTGGTGAATACAGACTGGATTGTGCGGTTGGTAGTTCGATTCTCCGTCGGTGATATTATTCGGGCGAGAATAATATGTTTACATTACTCTCATTTTCACAATCATTCACCCTTCATCCAGATGTAGGAGTTCGCCCCCTGGTATCGGCGATTAGCCTCGTTGCAGAAATAGGCCCATGTAAAATAAATAAATAAATAATAATAATTTATTTACTCACTGACGTAGTAAGAATTTGCAAGCAGTCCAGATAGTTGGGAATACTAGTACCACATATATCATAAATTTGTCAAAAACCAGTTAGCTAACAAAATTATTAAAAACAGCAAACCAACAAAATTATACCATTTTTATATTATTTATTATAATACCGTATAATGATAAATATGTGCACTGTGATTTAACAAAACGTTAATTTTTTTATTTATTTATGCAATAATAATATTACTAAAGCAGTGATTATACCAAAATGTGATTTCTATTATATACTACTAAAATTATTTTTGTTATATTTTCTCTTTATATTTTTCGAACTAATTTAGTACTGTTAACTGTATTAAAAATAAATATTTAATTTGCTTCATTATATCCTTACAAAAGATTCTTTTTCATATATTAATAAATAAAATAAATAAAAATAATAGGATCCAAATACCTAGATAGGCGTATACGGGGCAGAGAAGGTAAGTTCTCCGTTTCTAGACCGCCGGACATAGATATGAAAGCCACGTGGTCAGTGTGACGTTTCGTCCGGTCCTATTATCCCTGTATAAATAGGTACTCATTTTAAGTATGAAATACTTGAAGTTGAGTCGACCCCAGAGCCTACTGCATAATTTCGGAAGATAAAAATCCGACGGAGGTGGGAGGTTTCGAACCCGGGTCCCTGTGCTCCATAGACAACCGTCTTACCACGGAGCCACGGCAACTCTTAATATTAAAAAATCAGCTGTGGCCACCACAGGACCAACCGCCATCATAAAGTACTTGTATAAAATAAATTCTAGCAGGAGAGTAGAAATAACTTGGCCTAATATTTTCTAACAGAGATATTATTTATCACGACCATAGAAACGTTACATATAACTATGAAAATATTAAGACTTGCAAAAAATTGCCAAAAATTTTTCTTAATTTTTTCGTTTTATCAAAAAATGTCTACTTTTGTTCAATAATTTTTTTCGAAATATTTTTCTGTTGTGAAATATTCGCAAAAATCTTAAATACGACACGAGTAATCTCACATTTTTAGTCAACCGATTTTTACCAAAAGTTGATAAACTCGTGCCATTGATGGCAGAAGCTTAAATATGAAGTTTCATAAAAATCCTTTCAGCCGAATTCGCTCTGCACGTGTACACAGACAGACAGACGGATGGACGGACAGACATACCGACAGACATCATGATAAAAATAGTCAAAACGTTATGTAGGGACCTCAATTCGTGGAGATCCATCGAAATCTCGAAATGTCAAAATCCGTATGATCACAATACCTCCCTTATACATGTTGGCGGTCGGTAAAAAATCAGCTGTGGCCACCACAGGACCAACCGCCATCACAAAGTACTTGTTGAATTTATGCTGCTTTATCAAAAAATGTCACAAATAAAAGTTGTTAGTTATTGCTTTTATAGCAACTTTTGTTAAATAAATTTTTTCGAAACATCTCTCTGTTGTGAAATATTCGCAAAAATCTTAAAACCGACACGAGTAAACTCCCATTTTTAGTTAACCGATTTTTATCAAAAGTTGATCAACTCGGGCATTGATGTCAAAACCTTAAATAAGTTTCATAAAAATCTTTTTAGCCGAATTTGCTCTGCCCGTGTACACAGACAGACAGACAAACATTATGCTAAAAATAGTCAAAACGTTATGTAGGGACCTCAATTCGAGGAGATCTATTGAAATCTCGAAATGTCAAAATCTGTATGATCACAATACCTCCCTTATATGTATGTATATGTTGGCGGTCGGTAAAAATATAGCTGTTTTATAAGGTTTATTGTGTTTAAGACAAAATATGCCCAAATTCATGCGTAGAAATTTTTCGGTTTAAGGTTTAAAATCCTGTATATTGCCATATCCCGTTTCTAAATTTTTACATATATAAAATTTCGTTAAGACTATCGAAATTTTTGGATTTTCATCCACTGTTAACAGTACAAGTAAATAAATGTTGTCGTCAACAACTTTCCATTGTTCATGTTTGTCAAAAAGTACCTCAGGAGCTTCTTTATTTTTTTTTGCTCCCGTACTTAAATGTCTGTCGACACGGTTGTAGATAAGCAAGATGCTATTCACTATCCAGTTGAATCCCTAAATTTTTTAATCCATCAGAATTACCTCCACACGCTCATACTTTGAAAGTAGGTACACCAATGTTGCTAAGGAAAATAAACCCGCTAAAATTATATAACGGAACACGTTACAGGTGAACCTTTCACATGTTTGTCTTCTGTCCGGTCACCTAATTACGAATAAGTATGTTGTAAGTTTGGTCTCATCCAAACAGATTCTCGAGCGGAGATCATGGGCAGATAAACGTAGCCGAGGAAGACCACCTACTCGCTGGACTGATGACCTAAAGCGTATAGTTAAGAAATGGCTATAAGAAGCACAAGACCGAGGAAATTTTTAAGGGAGGTCTATATCCAGCAGTAAATTCGAACGGCTAAAGGAAGATGATGTTGTAAGTTGCAAAATGATATTGGTGAAGCATAACGAATTGTTCCCGAGCAAATCAGGGCGGGTTAGCTAGTATAAATATATAAATATATATTAATTTCCACAAGCAAAATAATCTTTAAATTCTGAACCCAATCACATCAATCATTCTAAAAATTTCAACAGAGTCAACGTCAAATATTAAGTTAATATTCATTAATTCGAGTAATCCACTAGAACGCCTAGGTAAACACAGAGAGACGATAAAAAACATTTGACATACGTATCAAAGAAAAACATCGTGAGCAAACAATCGAAGAGAGCGCCGCGGTACGGCCTCGATCAAAACAACGGAATGAAAACAAGTGAATCGCCATTGCTTCGACCACAGAGCCACTTTCCACACACGCATACGAACCGTAGAATAACACACGATGTCCTATCATAATATTTTGATAATTCACGGCAGACAGGTTATTGAATACTTGAATATTGGGAAAATTGCAGGTTGGGAAATTTTTAAGAAAATTCTTTGATTTGTGCAACGTTTAACTCATTAATACCCAGCCTAAAACTATAGTAAAAAGTACTACCTGAACACTATGATACTGGGACGAAATATTTTTATTCGAATATAAATTTAAATATATATACTATTCTAATCAACAATGATGGGATTTGGGAGGAAATAGGACAATATATGAAAATTCCAGGTTATTATATAGACTCCTTCACCAGGTCTGGGAATAATGTATAACATAATAATAACAATTATAGTTGAAGGTAATGGGATTCGGACCAGTCAGAAAATAAAAACAAATTTATTAACTTCGCTAACGTTTCGATTTAATTTAAATCTTCATCAGAGCTACAAAGATATATATAAATATAAAATTATTAAATTGGTAAGTTTACATGTATAAAATTATGATAGTGTTCAAATTTAACAAGTCAAGTAGTTAAAATAAGCATTTCAAAATTGTCGGAATTTAAAATATAACATAAAATAATTATTAAATAATAAAAACATATCAAATATGAGTTAAAGAATAAAAAACAAGTAAGTAACGCTGTTTCAACCATCTCAAACCCTTTTTCAAATTCATACGTGGCTTATTCATATGCTTATCTCTGAGTTCAATAACCGAACAATATGATGTATTCTCTATTAATTTTAAAATTGTTATTTTATATCGTGACTATTAACTAAGGTAATATAAATTTAACATTGTTTTTTATTCTTTAACTCATATTTGATATGTTTTTATTATTTAATAATTATTTTATGTTATATTTTAAATTCCGACAATTTTGTAATGCTTATTTTAACTACTTGACTTGTTAAATTTGAACACTATCATAATTTTATACATGTAAACTTACCAATTTAATAATTTTATATTTCTATATATCTTTGTAGCTCTGATGAAGATTTAAATTAAATCGAAACGTTAGCGAAGTTAATAAATTTGTTTTTATTTTCTGACTGGCCCGAATACCTTCAACTATAATTACTAACTTACGGACGTAACTCATCTAATCAATAATAATAACAGTTATATAAAACAATAATCCCCAAAACATAATATTTTTTGGTTCATATTGTAGTCCCGAGGTATTCTTTTTTTTTTATCTGCTCTTCGTTTTCTATTAATGTTGCAATTAATTACAATCAATTATTCCTCGATAACTAACTAACAAATACGGAATGGCAACTGGAATGTGGCTCGTTAAACTCATTTTGAAAAAATACGATTCGTCTTATGTCTGCAGTGCGTATACTGTGACTCAGTAGACGCATTCACCCAAAAGCAAACGATTAGCGTGATGTTTGCTGTGAAGCTCATCAAGGCTTAGTAAAATGACTCCAACGGAAAGAAGAGTCGTTGTAAAGGCGAATACAATATTAGGCTATGATTTATAAGTGAAAATTGCTATCTCAAGTCAACTTCTAAGAAAATGAACTTAGAAGTTAATATTAAAAATATAAGATGTATAAAAATTCTCTGCAAAATTTTATGTATAGGTTGTTATTACTTTATTTCATATTGTTGGTTTTAACCGTAAGCAATATCAAGTTGGCAGTTTTGTGTCACAAAAACTTACCAGATTTCGAAAATAAGGTATCTTCAAAAAATTGTCTCACCTGAAACAAAAAAAAAACAAGAGTTAATAAAATGCCGACTAAATAGACACATAAACTAATATAGTATAATAGTAGTACTAATAATAGATATAACTACTACTATAAGTAGTAGTAATAATAGATATAATGTTGCTCAAAAGCCGAATTGTTCTAATAGCATCTTAAACATGATCCATGATATAATTCTTTACAGGAACTTTTTCAACTATTTGGCTAGGTCTGAAAAACAAACTAATTGCCTGGTATTTTTGGAATTTTATGAATCTTTACCCGGTTTTGGGTAATATAGTCTTAACTATTTTTATAAACTTTTTTTGGTAAGGTTTTTAAATGAGTATTTATAATTTCATTGTTGCCGGGTATCTTCATATTTTTTCAAGTTTTTTATTATTGTCGATATTTCTTTAAAATTTGTTTCTTTAAAAAACTCTAATGTTTCACAGTTTTTTTTGTATTTATTTGTATTATTTCTTTTTATGTAACTATTACTTAAATTGACTTGTATTTATTTATTTATTTATTTATTTATTTTATTTGGACATCCAACAGGATAAATCCCAGTAACAGGATGTCACTACAACATATATATAAAAATGCTTGTACAGAAAATTAGTACAGAAGGTAAAAACTAACCTACTTAACAATTACATAGTACATATTTGTATACATCATTTTTAAATTCATGAAGAGTCATGAAAAAGACATCTGAGCTTTGACAATATGAATTAAAACTGTGCAATATTCTATAAACGGGTGAATTTTGACCTAGGACAGTGTTACATCTGCTGTTATAAAATTGTAAAGTATTCCTGTTATTGTAGGTTGGAACATTTATATTGAAAAATTGAATAAGAACAGTATTGTCATAATAATCATTTACTACTTTAAATACTGTCAAAATATCATTAATTAATCTACGCTGCTCTAGTTTAATTATGTTGAAATTTATTAAGCTTGTATTGTATTCAATTTTTACGTTTTTAAATTTATAATTAAGGAATTTGCAGAATGTTTTTTGGATTCTTTCAATTCTATTTTTTAAATTTTTATAGTTGGGATTCCAGATAACACTCGCATACTCTAGTTGTGAAACTACGAAAGACCGATACAGACATAGAATACTTTCAATTTTATTGAATGGTTTGCAAGTCCTCATAACAAAACCTAACATTTTGAATGCTTTATTTACAATATTGTTAACATGAATATCAAATTTGAGCCTAGCGTCAAAAATGACGCCTAAATCTTTGATTTCAGTCACACAAGATAAAATTTGATTTGATAATGTATATTCGTAATTTAATTTATTTATTTTTCGTGTGAAAGTCATTTTATGACATTTATTAATGTTTAAAGATAATTTATTATTGATACAATAATTGTTCAATCTATTAAGGTCACTTTGAAGATTACGGCAATCTTCTAGGGAATTGATTTTGAGATAACATTTTAAATCATCAGCGTAAAGCATGAAATTTGAGAAATGAAAACAGTTTGAGATATCATTAACAAATATTATAAATAAGGTGGCGGCCAGGTAGGCCCCCTGTGGAACACCTGAGGTTATTGGAACATAAGATGATATATAGTTATTCATGGCAACAGCTTGAGATCTATTTTTTAAATATGATATTAACCATCTCAGTAGATTGCCGTGAATCCCGAAATTCATAAGTTTGTGAATTAAGATATTATGATCGACTTTGTCGAATGCTTTAGTAAAGTATTGATTGACTTTTGTTTTGTACGAGTATATTGAGAATATTTTATTTATGAAATACAATGTTTACTTGTCCGATCTTAATATATAACGGGCAAGTATTGTAATCGCAAAAATTTTCGATGTCGAGATTTTGACTGATGACCACGTTTCATGGTCCAGCGACAATTTTTTTTTTTTTTAAATATTTAGTTATATCTTCAAAAATACATCAAATTATGTTCTATACAAAGTTTTGTCCAAGGCTTGGTTTACTAGTTACGAATTAATTATCATGATCATGGAAACGTTACATATAAGTATGAAAAAATTGAGACCTGGAAAAATTTTAAATAATTTTACAAAAACAAATCAAATTTTTTCGTTTTATCAAAAAACGTCTCAAATAAATGTTATTAGTAATTGCATTTATAGTAACTTTTGTTCAATAATTTTTTTCGAAATATTTTTCTTTTACTAAATATTCGTAAAAATCTTAAAATCGACACGAGTAAACTCCCATTTGTAGTCAACCGATCTTCATAAAAAATAATAGGGTTCTTCCCATTTAATAGGAGAATTTTTTAGTACCAGAACGAATTCTCAAAGTTGAACCGTTCTTGAGTTATCGTGTATACACACATACACACACACATACGGACGAAAATAGGTTTTTTGGATTCCCTGGACCATGAAACGTGGTCATCAGTCAAAATCTCGACATAGAAAATTTTCGCGATTACAATACTTGCCCCTTATATATTAAGGTCGGGCAAGTAAAAATAGATTGAGTCAGAATGTATAATAGTAGGCGGAGCCTACTGAACTCTACACACATGAATTCGGTTCTCAGCTGTTAAATATTTTTTATTATATTTTAATTTAAAAAAAGAAACACATCTTATGCCATAAATTAAAAAAATCCATAACATATTCAGCCATTATTTAGCCGTGAATTATAAAAACGATTGCAAGTCTCAATTTTTTCATACTTATATGTAACGTTTCCATGGTCATGATAATTAATTCGCAACTAGTAAACCAAGCCTTGGACAAAAATTTGTATACAACATAATTTGATGTATTTTTGAAGATTTATCTAAATATTTAATTTTTTTTTTTATGGTACGGCAAGTCTAGCGGAGGTTTCCCTTCGCCACTGGTTTTAATTACTTTAGTTTTTTTTTTTTTATATAAGATATCAAAGAGGAATACATTTTTTATAGTAATAAAATACTTATAAACCAAATAACACATTATTAATAGTGAGAAATACATTTCTAAAATTGAAAAAATTAAGCAATTTATCAATATACTTCTTATTAATTTAATAAAAGCTCTAAATACGAAGACTGCAAAAAAAAAAAAAAACGCTGAGATTTTAAAATTTTAATTTCACCATATTATTATCGCAGTTCATTTAAATTTTGATTTAAAAAAAGCTCTTAGTACTCAAATAATAAATAAAAATGATTATCAAAAAACTGTTGATTTGTGAAAATGTGATTATCGAACAAATATTCCTAAGCATTCTGTTCGCTTCTTACACTTACTAAATACCTACAAAACCCCGAAATGTGGGAAAATTCACATAATTTTTTTCTAAATAAGGCCAGTCTACAAAAGTTTTACTGAGCCTGAATAATTTGCCAGTCGGGTACTGCAGTGAAGCAAACAGTAAATGTGGAAGAAATCAACAAAAAATAAATAAAATAAATAAGAACAAGTAACTTGGCTAGTTGAAAATATGTTTATTTTAAACAGTATAAAAATATTGTGTATTATTTCTAGTTTAGTTATTTTCATTTTATTTTAAATATTCTTTAAAACTATTGCTATTTTCTTTTGAAAGTCAGTCGACTAGCGCGTTGAGAGTCTGTTCAAAGGGCTGTATTGTGTAAAGTGTTGTATGGACCAGGATCAGGACCAGGAGAGGACGAGGGTGTTTTAAAATGTCCTAGTTCAGAACTGTGCTACTGGAAATTTTATTCCTGTATCCTTTGACTCTTGTGAGAATTTTTTAGTTATTTCTATATAGATCTCGTTCCTTTACTTTGTACTTTTTCTTTTTATTGTATTATATAGAGTGCACTATTGTGAATAAAGTATCTCAGCTAAATTAATTAACATTGACCGGTCTTGATAGTGTATGATAGCGACCATGCTTCGCGTACCAAAGGTCGTGAGTTAAAATCCTGGATAGGGCATGGGTGTATGAGTGCACAGCACACAGAAACACGTATTTCGCTGAATCTATTTCCGGTAACCATAGTAAAAAGCAGAATTCTGGGATAGAAAATTTAAACAAGATGGTTTCAAAAATTTGTTTTATTTAATTAATAATTTATTTAATTGAAATTATGTCGAAAGCATTTTTGAAAACTGGCCCACGACATTAAAAATTGTGATCACGAAAAAATACGCTGTGGACACCACAGGACCGACCGCCATCACAAAGTACTTGTTTCATTTATGCTGCTCTATCAAAAAATGTCTCAAATAAAAATTGTTAGTTATTGCTTTTATAGCAACTTTTGTTAAATAAATTTTTTCGAAATATTTTTCTGTTGCGAAATATTCGCAAAAATCTTAAAACCGACACTAGTAAACTCCCATTTCTAGTCAACCGATTTTTACCAAAAGTTGATCAACTCGTGCTATTGATGTCAAAAACTTAAATATGAAGTTTCATAAAAATCATTTTAGCCGAATTTGCTCTGCACGTGTACACGGACCGACCGACAGTCAAACAGACAGACAGACAGACAGACAGACAGACATCATGCTAAAAATAGTCAAAACGGACCTCAATTCCTGCAGATCCATCGAAATCTAGAAATGTCAAAATCGGTAGGATTACAATACCTCCCTTACATAATATACCGCCAACATAATACGTTGGCGGTTGTTAGTTAATTTTTAGTCATGGCTCACTATTCTTTTTTCGACTAGATGTATAAAAAAGTGGCCGCCATTTTCCATTTTAATAATGTAACATATGGATTATTTTATATGATTGTAAAGCAAATTTGATGTACTTTTCAAATTTGTAAAAAAATGTAGTATGTTCCGTTTGAAATTTCAAAGTTGATATTAATTACTAATAAACCGGAAGTGGTATCATGTATGTACATCCGTCATCAAGTAGCTTACATGTTGTTGTATAAATCATGTTATATGAAATAAATTACTAACTTAATAAATAAGCGAGATATTTGCTGGGTCCACTAAAATGTAACACCCTGCATATGTGCAGTATTTTATATATATATATATATATATATATATATATATATATATATATATATATATATATATATATATATATATATATATATACATATAGCAAGGTTGAATAAGATTTTGAAAATTGCGTCTAAGGCTTCCATTGGTTGTTTTAAGTCATAACTCCGCCCCTCTGATTTCATGTATTCAATTTCAACAATTTCCATAGCTTTTAAAAATTAAATGCAATATTTGCTCAAATGTAACTAGAATTTTGAAAAAATAATTTAAACAAAATAAAAATGCAAAAAAAAAAACAGAAAAAATAAAATTGTCTCGAGACCTGAGCGAACCCTACTTTGCAAATTAGAACGCCAGAATACTAACTATTACACAATCCAAGCATGCTGGTTTACTGTGTTATATAAGTTATTAAATATTTTACATGGACAAAAAATGCGTTATTTTCCGAAAACATAATCTGATCAAAAATTACTGTTGTACTATTCCGGTTCACACAAATGTACATTACTTAGAATTTTTTCAGATTTTTAGTTTAAACCATATGCACTACAGGGTGTGGGACAATTTTTTTTTGCACAATTTTGGCAAAAATCGCGTCAATATAATTTATTTTGCAAAAATAAAATTTTGATCGTTAATCCACGTCCTAAGGGCTTTCATTTGATACCATATTCTGAATTTAAAAAAAATATTTTTTTTTCGATGAGCACATATTTGTTTATATTTTTAGGGTGATATGTTTTTAGATGTTTTAGTATTTTTCCTATGTGCGGGTCAAAGAGTTGTATAAGCATGCCAAACTTTAACTCTTTAGGTTTAGCCGTTCGGCTACAATTTTTACCGAACAGACAGACAAACAGATAGACAGACAAACGACAAAATGACGGTATAAGGGTTTTTTGGTCATACCTACAAAATCCTAAAAACGAAGTCAAGCGAAAACGAGCCGAGTCGAAGGATTTTCCGTTTTTAGTAAATCCTAAAAATGATAAAATTATGACAATTAAAATACTTTTCATATTTTCTAAAATTGTATCTAATTGTCAAATTAATAAATTTTCAGAAAATTTAATCTGTATAACATCTGTTACAAAGAGTACAAAAATTTCTCTTGCTGCAACAAAAAGTCAAAATAAAGAACAATATATTCCCTTAGTGACCTACTTATCCAAGTTTTTACATGCAAAAAAATTCGCATTGCAGGGTTAAAGTTCGTATACAAAATTATTTTTTTAATATCCAAAAAGAGAAAATTAAAATATTCCAATGAGAATTGTCGTTATGAGAGCTGTGGAACTAAAAAAGCGCAACCCACAAAGAGCAAGTAACATTCAGAATTTGCTATTGGTGTCGGTTCTTTTGTTCAACGTTTCACTTGTTTCAAAACATTCGTGTTGGAAACAAATGAAGCACCGGCTTCGTCACTTACTTTTTACGGTTTCCTTGAACTTTTACTGATAAACGTTGACTATTTTCCTTGAAATTTATTCAACTAAAACCTTTTTCAGCTGTACATGGATATAATATATATTTTGTTAAATATTAGAAAAGAATTTTTATTTTCAGAACAGTAGTCATAATTGGCAGAATTTCCTGGGTATAACCCAGTATCAAATTCAGTTTTGAAGTATAGATTAACAAAAATTGACTGAAGTAAAACCACAGCTGAAAAACCAAACCGGAACTAGAGTTGCATCGATAAGCAAATTAGCCGATTATCGATTAATCGGCCTTGCCTTAGCGGCTGCCGATTATTTGACATATAAACAGGATGTGATAACCGAAAAAAAATATATACATGTTTTTTACTTTTTAATTCATTTCTAAATTATATTGGTTGATTTACAATATTTGTGCATATACAGTGCTGTGCAAAACATTTGCAACTGAACCTATATGTTTGAATATTGTTGCCTTTTTTAAATTAAATTCAATCAGAAATATTATTTATTATTATTTTTATTATTAATAATTATTTGCAAATAAAATACATAGATAATAATAGATATAAACTATTTTTTATATAAAAACAATAGAAAATATAAAATTATTAATAATTAGCTTGAGAAAACGTTTGCATACATATTAAATAAATTTCATATTAAATAATTAATATTTTATAGGGAAACCGTTCTGTTTATTGACTAAGGAACATCGGCGCGGCATTGATTGAATTAAATTATTAATTATGGTAACTAGAATGGCCTCCCATTGCCTTTTTGCTTCCTCAAACTAATCGTCTGGGTTTTTGAATCTCTGATTGCCTATTCGGCGTTTGAGAATCTCCCAAAGATTCTCGATGGGGTTGAAGTCTGGGGACTGTTGGCCACTTAATAACATCAATATTTTACTCTTAGATCCAATCTTTGACGATCTTGGCGGTATGCTTTGGATCGTTATCATGCTGATACCTCCAAACAAGTGGCATATTCCAGTCTGCGTACGGAAGCATTGTATTTTGCAAAATATCTCTATAATCCAAAGCATTCATGTTGTCATAAATTCGTCTTAGTGGACCTATTCCTTGTGCCGAGAAGCATCCCCAGGCCATAATGTTTCCACCTCCAAATTTAACTGTCCCTTTTGTATATCTCGAATTAAATCTTTCATTTCTAGGCCTTCTGACATTCGGTATGCGATTACTTCCAAATTGAATTTTGTTTCATATGAAAATAATACTGTTCCACATTTGTGTTGACTCCGGTTTTTGCAAATTGTAAAAGAACTAACCAACTTTTATTTGAAACAAAGTGTTTTTTGCTATTTTATAGCTGCGTAGATTATTGTCTATCGCCCGTCGCCTTATATTTGATGTATTTAAATATAGTCCTAGGCTGTCTTTGATATCTTTGAAAGATATTTAAGGATTTTTTTAAATTAATTTTATTATTTCACGGTCCTCCCGTGGCGTTATTTTACAGGTCGTCCTCCCTTATGGTAAAACTCAACTTTTCCACTCTTCACAACGCTGGAAATTGTAGATTTATGGATCATATACTTCTCAGAAATTTCTTTCGGTCATGCCGTTCTTGTATTCAAGTAGAATTTTTGATTTTATTTCAGAATTATACTTAACACCTCCCATTTTTTAAATTATTTTAAATACTACCTTCATATTTTAAATAAACTTCCTATGTTCTGAATGTACCAATCACACTATTTTAAATTGAGAAAAACAACTAATAACAACTCGGTAAATCCGGCAAATATTCCGAATTCGTACGAAAATAAACGACAATTCACGTAAACAAACGAATAATGACATGAGTTGCAAATGTTTTGCACAGCCAAATTATACCTAATTGTTATATATATTTTTTCTTTTTTGCCTAAACAATTAATTTTAATTATTTTTGTTTTTGTGGCAAACTACCCAATAAATATTAATAATAAAAATAATAATAAACAAAAATTCTGATTTAATTTAATTTAAAAAAAAGAATATTGAAACATATAGGTTCAGTTGCAAATGTTTTGCACAGCACTGTATGTACATGTCTTCAAATTAATGAACTAAACAATTTTTTGAAAACAAACATTATTTAGTAAAAAAATAAGCAAGTATAAACCTTTTAATAGTGGACAAAATTAAGTATACACTGTTACAAAAATAATGTCAAAAGTTAATTAATAATTAGTATGGCCAACTTTTGTAATAATAACAACATGTACACTGTGCACTGTACGTTATGGATATGTTTAATAGATTGTTTTAAGGATCGACGTAGCGTTTACAGCTCTTGGAAATTAGTGAGTTACGAATAGTGCTCGTAACTTGTAGTGGTAGGGGTAAATAGAGAGGCTACGCGTCATTAGTATGCTAAAGGGACGTCAGTCTTTGTTTATGTTATATATTGTATACACGTGAAATTTCATTTTTGGCTATAAATATAAAAATATCGTTTGATTTTTTGATTTTCTACTTGTTTTAATTTCTTTTTTCTTCGAACGGAATGTTTCTTCGTTCTAAATAAATTATCTTACATTCATTTTTGATGTGAAGAGAATAATAAGTGAAATATTTCAATATTATAGTTTTAGGGTGTCCCCCCGTAACTACCCTAATATTCATCAATTTGAAAAAATGCATAGAACAAATAAGATTTGTTTTCTTATAAACAATTTTTATTGTATACTTTTTTCTGTTAAGATAGTTCTGTTTATAAAGGAAATATTTTAAGTTTTTTAGTAACAGTTTTAACCCAGAAACACCCCCTAAGAAAGAAAATATTGATATATCATGCCTATATTTGATCCTGGTTCTACTCTATTGTACCAAATTTTGTTAAAATACGTCCAGCCGTTTTTAAAAACTGATATAACCTCCAATTTTGTTAATTACTATATTATTATAGCAATTTGTTTTTGTATTTTTATTTAAATACTCCTAAAATTATATTTGTATTCGATTTTATTGTTATTTATTAACGATAATACAAATACCCATCACCTTAAATTTTATATAAATCAGTATAAAATTTCCTGAGGTTTTTATTTATAATTTAT
Organism: Liopterus haemorrhoidalis; assembly: GCA_963971575.1. NCBI lineage: Eukaryota > Metazoa > Arthropoda > Insecta > Coleoptera > Dytiscidae > Liopterus > Liopterus haemorrhoidalis. The sequence goes on from OZ020611.1 coordinate 232,705,838, forward strand.
TCGGTAGAATTGTCTTGAAATAAATATCTATTGCAGTAATACCCCGCCACTCGACTGCCTTTTAGCTCGAAGTTTTCGCCATTCGACGTAAATGTCGAGAGTGAGAGTCGACGGAGCATCGCTATCCGACGCGTGGATCATGTGATACATATTTTGGTAAACAAAGCGAAATGAACGCATGGTCAACAGTTCGCGCCTAGATATCTTGACGAAAACAACCCAGAGTTAGTGCTGCTATGACTTTTTTGTTTTTTGCTAAAATAAGTGATTTATATTTATTATTATGGGTCCAGAGAAGGCTAGAGATGCAAGCATAGCTAAAAGGAAAACAGTAAGAATTACTATGGAATATGTATATATGTACATATGATTCCTTTTATTTCTTATGGGGAAATTCGACTCGCCACTCGACGAAATCACTATTCGACGCTTACTCAGAACGAATTAACGTCGAGTGGCGGGGTATTACTGTATGAAAATAGTCAGTAAAAATATTTAAAAACGTGCAACATCTATATTACTTCTGTATGTTTGAACTACGCATACGTGTGACGTATTCCTTCTAACGCTCTGATTGGTCAGAAGTTACGAGATAACTTTTACTTAAATAATCTTGGGGTGGCATAGCATTTCAAGTATGTTTCCTTCTTTATACAGATCCGAAGTTTACTTAAACCAGCGGAAAATCCCCAAAACGCTGCCACCTTAACGCAGTGTGCAAATTCAAGATTACTAACAAGTCTTCGTTTCCTCAGGTATCGAATGACACTAGGTTGGCTTGGTTCGCGTTGATAAAATAGAAATTATTAGACCCAACTAATGGGTGTTTTTTTTTAGAGGTATAGAACTTTAAATTGCAATAAAACAACGATGGATTATTCGATTGACATGAATTTTTTTTTATTCGAAAGATAATCTTGTGGCATTACATTTTAAATATGATTTCTGGCATATGACCGCCACGGCTGGCTCGGATGTAGTCCAATCTGGACGTCCAATTTTCGATGACTTTTTCCAACATTTGTGGCCGTATATCGGCAATAACACGGCGAATGTTGTCTTCCAAATGGTCAAGCGTTTGTGGCTTATCCGCATAGACCAATGACTTTACATAGCCCCACAGAAAGTAGTCCAGCGGTGTTAAATCACAAGATCTTGGAGGCCAATTCACAGGTCCAAAACGTGAAATTAGGCGGTCACCAAACGTGTCTTTCAATAAATCGATTGTGGCACGAGCTGTGTGACATGTTGCGCCGTCTTGTTGGTATGATTTAATGTAATGCCACAAGATTATCTTTCGAATAAAAAAAAAATTGATGTGAAGTGTGAATTTTCACACATTTCTGGGTTTTGCAGGTATTTAGTAACTGAACGATGATTATTTGGGATGCCAAAACAAATTTTATGTCAAAATATTTTTTTATGAATTTTAATTCGAATGCCTAATACCATTATTTGAGTTTCTAAATATATGCAGTATTTTTTTTATATAACAAAGTTCATTAAGATTTTGAAAATTGCACCTATGGCTTCCATTGGTTGCTTACATCATAAGTCCCGCCCTTTGATTTCGTCAAACAGAATTACATTATAATTTCAACACTTTCCACTGGTTATTAAATTTACGCTTTTAAAAATTAAATGCACTATTTATCAAATATAACTAGAATTTTAACAAAATAATTGAAACAAAATAAAAATGCAAAAAAAACAAAAAATAAAATCAACAGGATTCGAACCCTAGTTTGCAAGTTAACTTATATTATAAAGCGCACGACGAATCCAACCACGCCACGAGAGTTACTGTTGTGATATGTTACACAACGTATTAAATAGTTAACATATTTTAGTTAAAAACACAAAAAATGCGTTATTTTCCGAAAACATAATCTGATCAAAAATTCCTGTTGTACTATTCCGGTTCACACCAATGTACATTACTTAGAATTTTTTCAGATTTTTAGTTTAAACCATCTGGGCTACAGGGTGTGGGACAAAAATTTTTTTGCACAATTTTGGCAAAAGTCGCATCAAAATAATTTATTTTGCAAAAATAAAATTTTGATCGTTAATCCACGTACTAAGGGCTTTCATTTGATACCCTACTCAGAATTTAAAAAAAATATTTTTGTTTTCAATGAGCACATATTTGTTTATATTTTTAGAGGTATATGTTTTTTAGATGTTTCAGTATTTTTCCTATGTGCGGGTCAACGAGTTGTATAAGCATGCCAAATTTCAACTCTCTAGGTTTAGCCGTTTGGCTACAATTTTGACCGAACAGACAGACAGACAGACAGACAGACAGACAGACAGACAGACAGACAGACAGACAGACAGACAGACAGACAGACAGACAGACGACAAAATGACGGTATAAGGGTTTTTTGGTCATACCTACAAAACCCTAAAAATTCATGTCAATCGAATAATCCATCGTTGTTTTATTGCAATTTAAAGTTCTATACCTCTAAAAAAAACACCCGTTAGATGCCCATTTTTTCGTAACGCTCGACTATCCGTACTGGCCACCTAGTACTGGTCTGATTCTCAGTATTTACGTCAAAAAGGTGAATTAGATATTGCATTGTTCAATTAAATAATTTTTTATTAAAATGAAACAGTAGTGCCATCTCTAGATAATAAACAGAAGTCCATTATGTGCGTGAAGCACAGTAAAATTATGTTGTAATGGTTTGTACAGCCATACCATTGTCGATGTATAATTATTTTATCTGTGTATGTAGCGCGACGGCCGCTTGACAAAACCAATTAATTGAACATACTTGAGTTTAGTATGTGGATTTCCGTCCTTCGCATTGGACCAGCACATTGCAGCCTGGCAGACCGACATTCATTTATTCCCTCCTCGTTCTCACTTCCAATCGATGCCATTATTATTTACATTACGGAGATGCTACCGATACACATCGCTTCTCTAAATAAATTGGAAGGTTTAAACAACTTTTAAAATACTTTTGAAGGGTAGATGGAATTTACGAATTAAACTTTTATTGATATTTACTGGATTTTGTTTAGTTTCAAGTTAAATCCACGGCTGGAGGGTTTTTATTTTCAAAATTGGATGCAAAGTTTGATTGGTTTATGACCTTACTTAGTTAATCAATGAGAAAGAAATATTTATTTTGCAAGATTCTTTTTTTAATAAAAGTTTTTTCTTATTAAAAATATCATAAATATTTATGTCAACTGTCAAATTTGACATTCCAGGGTTCATAGATTGGATCGACTCATGTTTTTTTTTTCTCGTTGCTGCATTGGTTTGTAGTAACAGACAAAAGTAGGATGAAAAGTACAGTGCAACCTCTTTAATCCGAACAGCTCCATGCAGGGTCTTTTCGGATTAGCGATTTATTCGTATTATTGGAAGTAAATAATTAAAGAGCTGTTTTTTTATTGTAATAAATGAACTGTATACAGTGAGTTCAAACGCTAACGTGAAAAATCAGTGATCATCTTTTGCTTTGTTGACTTTGCTTCTACTTTCATCGCCTGATCTCTCAATTTTCAAAAATAGATAAATAATATAAAATGACAAGATAAAATATAATAAAACAAAATAATATAAAATATGATAAAATAGCTGAGTGTACATGAATAAATAAATAATTAAATAAATTACATAAAATTTTATTGCCTGACTTAACTTAGCTAAATTAACATAAAGCCCATTTCTGAGCAAAGACCTTCCCTAAGACCTTCCATTATACAAGGGGCGCTCAGACTTAAACCATGGGCGATCGACCATAAAAGCATTAGGCGGCAAGCGATCGACTATAGGTAAAAATAAAATACAAAGGTTAGAAATGATTATATTTATTAATTGCAAAGATACAACAACTAATTTCATTTTGATGTTGACGAATGGCACTACATGTCATCTGCATACTTTTTTCATAAGACGGCACATAATTACAAAGTGTTAAACGCAAGCATGAATTAAGATGTTCGTCACTGAGCCGATTACGATATTTAGATTTAATTATTTTCATTTCGGAAAACGCACAAATAATCAGAGCCGCAGTAGGGGGAGGGCGGCGGGGGCGACGGCCCTGGGCGCACAAGGAAAAGGGCGCTGACGGGCTTGACTAAGGGGCGCCATTGCGAAGGCGAGGACCTTTTTTTTGCGAGGATCACTTAGATTTTGGGAAGTGAGGACCTTTTTTTTTTGCTCGTCACATGGATTTTGGGAGGTGAGGATCTTTTTTTTTCTCGTCACTTGGATTTTGAGAGGTGAGGACCTTATTTTTTTTTTTTTTTTGCTCGTTACTTGGATTTTGGGAGGTGACGACCTTTTTTTTTTGCTCGTCACTTGCATTTTGGGAGGTGAGGACCTTTTTGGTTGCACATCACTTACATTTTGAGAGGTGAGAACCTTGTTTATCTTTGCCAAGGGCGCCAAAACACGGCTCTGCCCCTAGCGCAAGTTTTCCTTACTGCGTCTCTGCAAATAAATTGACCCAAATAATGCTGTTAACTGAAGGGCTATTTGTTTCAAACATGGATATTTTTTATGTTTGTGTCTCGGCAAGTTGAAACGCGTTTGTTATTTGGAATGAGATATAATCTACCTCATTCCAAATAATATCTATTAAATGTTAAATCTTAAATTATCATCTATTATTCTATCAGATAGTTTAACATTTAACGTTCGTTACTAAATTAATAACTATTAAATTACAATAACTGTAAAAAAATATTTAGAATACTTTTTATAAATATGTACGCGATCGACCAGTCGATCGCGATCGACTGTTTGAGAGCCCCTGCATTATACACTATTCTGCACTGCCCTCGTCCACAATGGACCAGCATATCCAACAATTCCATCTTTCCATCTTATATGTTGGCGACCTCTCCTTCGTTTATTATACCGTGGTGTCCATTCTATTATTTTCCGTGATCACCTATTGGGATCTGATCTCATTAAGTGTCAAACCCAGCTCCACTTCAAAGATTTCATGGTAAGTAAGACATCGAAAACACCTGTCTTTTGTCTGACAACAGTGTATTCTACCCGATCTTTTAGGGTTAGGCCTAGCAAGGTTTTTTCCATTTTAAGAAATCCCGGTATTAAAATAAATAATTCCAAAATACCGGTAGTGAAATTTCCGACGGTGTTACCATCCCCAATACTGAAGGTCTAGAATCAGAGGAAATCTCTGCACATATGTTACCTAGGCACTGGGGGGCAATCATGTTGAAAGCATGTCTCGCAGTACGAACATGCTGTTTATTGGTAAATATCGGCGGACGGCACTGTCAATGAGAGAATTATATCCTCTCCTCTTCAGGCCGGTGTAACCAATAGTCCAATTGTTCAATGATGCATTGTTCAATCACGTAGTCACCAATGCACCTGTCGTTCATCCGTGCTTTTTGTACTAGTGCGGTATGGAGAGTCTCTTCGCTCGGTACCACTGCTTTTCATTATGCTCCATGGTTTCCATGGTTTCCGTTTATCATATACTGTACCAGATAAGCACTGGACTCACATATTTATACCACAAAATAACAATAACATTTTGTATTTTTTTACAATATATTCTGTAGTATAATTATTTAAAATTCATAGAGGTTGGTAAAACAAAATTGGCGAAACGTCATACGAGCCCTGTCCACTTTCAGTTGGCCCAGCTATGAAATTTTCAGTTTCTTTAGAAATTATTAAATAATAAGTAAAAGTAAATGCTGCTTTGCACATTTTTTGACAATATAATCATATTAGAAGCAAAGGGGTCAAAATTTATTCCGTAATATTTAATTTGTGATTATAAAAATAATATTCGTAAAACAAACGTATTTTTTGAGTTCATGTATTCTTGTACTGTATATAAAATAACTGGGTTTTTGCGGTAGCTATGCGTAGTAGGCGTTGGAAAACAAAATTTGTTTATTGACTGTGATGTATTAACACGTTGACTGCCAATTACGAGTTTTCTCGTAGTTAGCGTTCTTGCCCAGGACGCCGACTACGAGATTACTTGTAGTACATTGACTTGATAATATAATATGGCTATATCAAATTGACTTCTGAGACAAGAATCCTGAATCTTGCCTTGGCAGTCAACGTGTTAAAAGTGTTAAGTCTAAATAATTTTAAAACATGGGCAGAGGCAAAGCTATTGATGAAAAAATTCGGTTAATCATTGTAAACTTAGCAAAAACAGGAAAAACCAATTCCGAAATCGGAAAATTATTAGGTTTGTCAAGATACAGTATTAGAAATATTGTAAAATTCTACAAAACAAGTGGTTCAATTGCCCCAAAGCCCCAGTACGTGAAGAAAACTACACTGACGGACAATGACAAACGTGCATTGAAAAGAATTATTAATACGGATAACAGACGTGCTAACTACACTCAATAGAGTGTACTGTGGAGCGATGTTGTTGGAAGACATGTTTTAAGGAAGCTAAAAAATTAGGATTTGGAACCTATAAGGTAATATTTTTTTAATCGGACTCTTAAATGTATATTTACAGAAATTTATAAAACTTTCTTAGGCCAAGGAAAAACCATTGTTGACGTCTAAGCAAAAGAAAAACAGGTTGAAATGGGCAAGAGAACATAAAATATGGAATTGTGAAAAGTGGAACAGTGTGCAATGGAGCGATGAGTCTAGGTTTGAAGTCTGTGCAGGGGACAACCGGAGCAGAGTTGTTCGTCAGAAACATGAAGCATATCATCCCGATTGCTTGAAAAGGAAGGTGAAATTTCCAGCATCTGTGATGGTGTGGGGTTGAATGTCTGCAAGAGGTGTAGGGAAATTTCACTTTATCGATGGCATTGTTAACACAGCCAAATATTTAAGTATTTTAGAGGAGACTCTGTTGCCAACTATGGAACATGCATTAATCTCTGGGAAGGATTTTATTTTTCAACAAGATGGAGCCGCTTGCCATACGTCAAAAAAATCTTTGAAATGGTTCCGTGATCATTCTATTCCACTTTTAGAATGGGTTTCAAGTAGCCCAGGCTTGAACGATTGCGTATAACACCGGCTAGAACAATTCCAGAATTAAGACTAAAGCTTCAAGAAATATGGGATAATTTTACTCCTCGACAATGCCAAGACCTTGTAGATACTATGCGTAGAAGAATTAATGCCGTTATAAAAATGAAAGGTGACGTTATCCAGTGGTAACTTCTGAAATAGGTTACCAAGTTAATGACTTTCCAATGGAAATATTATATTTTTCTTATTGATTTTCTTTAATAGTTGTAAATATAAATCGTAAATCTCTAAAATGTTTAATTGAAAATAAAATATTACCCAGATTTCATAAGCTATTCGCATTCTGTTAATTGAACACCAATAAGTAAAAATTTCGTAGCTGGGCCAACTGATAGAGGACAGGGCTCGAATGTCATCATCATTGACGCGACAACCCGAGGTGAGGCTAGGCCTCCTGTTTCCACGTTTCATGACCATGTTTTCAATCTATGTATATTCAGGAGTAATATGGTAAGTGTTATGTCCATTTTTTAGCGTACACAGAAAGGCACTTACAGTTTACAACCAGTTGCGAACGGCTAAGCAGAACCTGTAATTTGTATAAATATTTTTACACAAATTAATTGACATAAGCATGAATTGAACTCACGTACGTGTCCTTGCTCAGAGGTCAAATAGCAGATACAAGCGCTTTAACGCTTGAAGCTACAGGCTTGCTCGAAACGTCATATGTACAGTGACTATACAGAGTGTTAGGTAAATGCCCGGCATTTGTGTGACGTAGAATGCAATCGATTTTTCCTTTACCAATTTTCTCTAAAATGTGAAGTTCGTCCAAAAATAAACAAACAAAAAGATGCCCCAAATTTTGAAAACCATTGACTTTTTTTAAATTTTTCATATTAATCCAGAAGTTGTGTAGTTGCCATAGAGAAAAAATATTTTAATTGTAGTTCAATAATAGAATATCAAAGTACGTGTTTTTTTGCAACTACATAACTTTTGGATTACTATGAAAAATAAAAAGAAGTCAGTGGTTTTCAAAATTTGGGGCATCTTTTTGTTTGTTTATTTTTGGACGAAATTCATTTTAGAGAAAATTGATTGGCAAGTTCATAAAGACTAATTTTGAATTTCTTTCTTCAACCATAGTAAAATTAGAAAAACAACACCGGCCGTTGTCAGAATCTTTAAATATTATTTATTGGATAGTAAACAAACTGAAATCTGTTCCTGGCGAGTTTGGTTTGCACTTGTCTGCAAAAATTGATATTGTATTTAATAAAAATCCTGACCTACAAGTATTGCTACAATTTTCTATGAATTTATTATCAAATCAGGATATATTTAATAAATATAAAGAAATATATACTTTTTATAATTATGCACCAATAACAAGTTTTGATGTAGAGAGGTCTTTTTCTTTTTTCAAGGAAGTATATAACATCGAAAAGAATTAATTTTTCTGATGAACATTTAGAAAAATACTTAACGATTTCTTTAAATAATTAAAAACTTATTACTTTCATAAATATTATTATTAATTTTTATTATTAGTATTGAGAAAAGAAAAGAAAAAAACTCACTACAACACACACCAAGTCGAAAAATTTCTTACTATTATTATTATTGATATTAAAATTGCATTTATTTTGCTTGTGTATACTATTTATTATAATAAATAATATCGTTTATAAACTTTTTCATTTTTAAATTTTTTACTATTTGGAAATAAAGACCAACAAAAAACAAAAGAATAAAACACTTGTACCGCAATGAATTCTTATCTTAATAACGACACCTCATTATTTTGGGATTATATCCGAGATAATTCCGGTCACTCCTTTGCCATTGCTCAGTTTTTGATAAGATATTAAATTTTTATACGCTACACTATTTGTCAGCAGGGCACATTACAAATATATATAATTACATTTTATTTCTACAAATATAATAATGTTTATGTAATTTATTGGGATTATTAAAAGCTTATTAATAATGAAGGTATTTTTTGTATTTTTTTATGAAACCTCGTAAAATTAAATGCGTGATTTCCGTTGAGTCCGACTATGAAGTAACTGCCACCACACTGCCAGCGGCGGTTATTGTCGGTCGACACTCATATACATCGTAATTGCGTTATTGTTTGCTTCAAATACAAGATTTTACAAATGAACCTGACTCGAATCATACATCATACAGTGGTCTAGTTGAAGAGATGTCATTATTGGTTTGCAAATTGAACTTGCTGCAACACCAGATAACTAGAATTTTATTTGAATATTCCATTATTACTCAAATTACACAACACATACTAGACTGGATTAATTTCAACAGTGGTAACCAAACTAACAGCTTCCACCTTTTAATGCTTATGGCGTTGTTTAAAAATAATATTTTTGTTTTAGCAATACTCTATATTACTCAAAATAATAATCTAATCAAAAATTTCAAAATTTTAAACCACTTCCTCTAGGCCAGGGTTTCCCAAACTATTTTTCTTGTGGAACCCTTAGGCAATTTTTTACGGATCATGGAACCCTTGCCATACCTAAAGCTGTTATAAATTAGATTAGTATTCTAGGCAGAGATATTATTAGCGTTGACATCGGTGTTGACATCTGAGTGATTTTCGCGTACATATCGTTTCCAATACAAATTCCGTGACCTTGAACGATAACACCGGTGCTAACATGAACTTCAGTGTCCAGAATACTACCATAGATATTAAATAAAACAAAAATCAAGACATTTTATTTATTTTTATAAAACTTTGTAACTACAATAAATGTTTGAATAAATTGCAAAGATATGTTTTTAATTAAAAAACACAAGTTTAGTGCGAAGGATGTAATTGTTTTTTAATCTGTAATATTTTCGAAAAATTTGGTTGAATATTTGTTAATTATATTCACATGTCTGGTCGTGCGTCCAATCTATTTCGATATTTCGTTTTATTTGCATATCTCGAAAATCCAGATTCGCACAAATAGGTTGTTTTCGAATTGTAAAAAAGCTCGAATAGCCCTTTTTGATAAATCTGGATATTCGTTATGTATATTGCACCAGAATCTTGCAAGTAACATTTCCACAAATTTAGATTTTAATTAGGTATCAAAAACAATATCAATTAATTTTTCATAATCCAGTGCTGTAAATTCAATGGGTTTTTCTTCAACTTTGAATGGGTTTTGTACCCAATAATATTATTTTAATATTATATCACAACTTCTCGCGGTTTCGCGGAACCCCAGAATGATTTCGTGGAACCCCAGAAGTTTCATAAAAATCCTTTTAGCCGAATTTGCTCTGCACGTGTACACAGACAGACAGACAGACAGACGGACGGACAAACGGTCAGACGGACGGACAGACAGACCGACAGACATCATGCTAAAAATAGTCAAAACGTTATGTAGGGACCTCAATTTGTGGAGATCCATCGAATTGTCAAAATCGGTATGATCACAATACCTCCCTTATATATGTTGGCGGTCGGTAAAAAGTGATCAAAACTTGATTAAACAACTATATTTCAAGTAAAACAAGTATAATCACCATGTTTCATAGCCACCTATTTTATTAAGAAGTTAAAAATATTTATAACTTATTACAAATAAATAAATAAAAAAAAGTTACTAATACTAAATAAAAACCAGTGGCGAAGGGAGACCACCGCTAGACTTGCCCTCCCATAAAAAAAATACATATTTTTTTTTTAATTTAAAAAAAGATTTATGTAAATCTTCAAAAATACATCAAATTATGTACTATACAATTTTTTGTCCAAGGCTTGGTTTAATAGTTACGAAATTTTTAAAGTTTAAAATTTAATAACCTCCGTTTCCGGTTTCGGACTTAAATAAAAAACAATAGGGTTCTTCCCAATTATTAGGATAATTTTTTAATACCAGAACGAACTCTTTAAGTTAAACCGTTTTTGAGTTATCGTGTATGCACACAGACACACAGACACACACACATACGGACGGCACTTCGAAAATAGGTTTTTTGGATTCCCTGGACTATGAAACGTGGTCATCAGTCAAAATCTCGACATCGAAAATTTTCGCGATTACAATACTTGCCCCTTATATACTAAGGTCGGGCAAGTAATAATATTAATAATAAAAAATAAAATTAATATTAGTAACATAGGTGGCTATAATAATATGGAGATTATATTTGTTTTACATGGGATATGGTTGTTTAACAAAGGTATAATAACTTTCTGTTATTGGCTTAATGCCTCATTGATTTAATAAAGTAAAATACATTTTTACCATCATAGACTTTAGTCTGTGGGTGTTCCATTTAAAAACAATTCTTTTTAAATAACTAGTTTCTTTGTTGTTGAATTTTTTTTCTAATTAAGTGGGCGCACAACCCTATAGTTTCTTACACAGAACTAACAATATGAAATAAAATAAATAGGATATTTTTAATTGTAAAAAAAAAAACTGTCTTGTAATTGAAATTAAACAAATTACTTTATAGACACCATCTTGTAAACCAGTAGACGCATATTTGCGTACAATACGGCAAATTGTAGCTAAAGCTTCATTCTACAAAAATGTCAAAAATGTCTTGTAAGTGTAGTGAATACCTGAAACACCGAAAGGTCGAGGGGAAATAAAGGATAAAGCGGCGTCCACACTATGCCGCAGTTTGCCAGTTGGCAAGGCCATTTGGCAATGCCAGCAGTAATGTAGACGTGACCGTTGGCCATCGTGCCAGCGGCATGCCAACGAGAATCGCTCGAGTGTCGGTCTCCTTCAAAGAAAGCCGATAAGAACGGTGAGTGGGGCGGCCACTGGCAAAGCCACTGGCTTTGCCAGTGGCTGTATAAACGTCCACATCTGTGTTGGCATTTAGTTTAGTCGCACAATGTTCACCGAGGAAGATTTACTAATTGCTTCAGCTGCTGTTATCATACTTGACAGTGAAAAAACAGCTGGCCTTGCCAACTGGCAAACTGCGGCATAGTGGGGATGCCCCTTAATATATACATTCTACAAAAATGTTTGTAGCCATCTTTAATCTGACGCGGTTCTCAATATAGGTGCTGCAGGTAAAAATGATTTAATATTGTAATTTCAATAACGACTTGAAATTAAAGTATTTTTATTTGTGCAAAGTGTTTAAGTGTTCAAAGTGCCTTCCATTTTGATTTAAACACTTTTGCATCCTTAGTCTTGAGCTATCTGCAGCTCGAAGCATAATAAAAATAATAATATTTCACTTTGAGTCATGCCTACTTGAAAGTACAACTTGAAAGTATTTGAAAGTGAAATATATTTATTTTTATTATGCACCGAGCTACCTATAGCCCAAGAGCAAGGCTGCAAAAGTGTGTAAATCAAAATAGAAGCACTTTACACACTTGTAAATAGCAATACTTTCAAGTCGTTATAGAGAATACAATTTTTCGTAAATCGTAAATGAATAAATTTTTCCTCAACTTCATCACATGTAGCGTTTTTGAGAAAAAACGTGTTCCATCTATCTTTTTGTACATGCAGGGTGTATGCCCTGCATGTATATGCGGATACACCTTGCATATATAAAATAATTTTTGACTGTTAATCTACACATTAACATTTTTCATTTGATACCGTTTGATAAATTGCAATGGAAAAATCATGAGCAATTTTTTTATTTATTTTTTCTTTTTTATTTATATACCATACACTAATGTAATTTTTAAAGAATTATTAAACTGAAATGTATTCAATATAAAATCAGTTTTTATTATAAATTACGTTATTAAAATATACTGAAAACATGTTTTTTTCTAACCTAATATTATCATCATTATTATAAATTTATATAAAAACATTAATTTATTAAAAGTTGCTTCATTGCTTCAATATTAATTTAAAATATTGAACATTTTCAATTTAATGTAAAATGTAATTATTTTGTTTCGCTCGACTACCATCAAATTCAATAACTTCAATAGAGCAGATAACAAAAAATAATCATGTAAAAAAAAACTACAAAGGCTGGCAATTACCTAATTCTGATCCTCCCCCTTACTGCGACCCTGGATATGTATCATGTGACACCTCATTTAAACCAATCTGAATACTATTTCCGTGCTTTTGTACACTGAATGCCTTTTATAACTGTCGATCAGTATTGGAAACAGTGCCGTAGAATATATATTGGAAATTGGTGATGTACGAAGTAAAAATGACGAGATTTAAAAATTTAGATTAATAAAACCGGGTACCCGATATCATTACTTGGTTATCACCCGCTACCCTCTTGTTTACTCATGACTGTACTGAGGATAGAACAGAGCGGAGCAGCTAACCAGGCTGGTTCCCCTTCCCTAACACACCGACCATCCAGCTCGGAACTTCTTGCTGAGTACACTATCAAAATTACCATTTATATTTTAATCACCCTTGTACTATATTTATATTTATTTGATTTTTAATTAAATTACTTACTTATTAATTTCAATCAATGTGAATGTCATAACTGTAGCAGCCAAAACAAAAAACAGCAACGTATAAATAAAAGTGTTATATTGTTTTTTTTTTTTCTCTTTTTTTAATTTATTTATTTATGTGTGCTTCAATAGCTAAGATTATTAGCACCCCATTCTATAGATATATGCACATATTACTTGTTTTTACAAATTACAATCACATAATAATACATTGTATATACATTTGATAAATAGTACATTTATACATTAGATATTGTATGATAGTTATTGTGTTACATTTTGTATATAAGGTGTACATGATACATCATATATACAAATATAAATTTAAATTTACATTGCTACATTAAATATTTAATATAAGTTTTGTGTCTTTTAAATACTGTATTGAGAAGTGACATTACCGTTGGCGGCGTTGTAATTCATGGCAAAATGGCTGAATTGTCTAGTATTCAGCTGTGAATATGCTAACAGGGAACAGGTTAATTTAAGCACAGTACATTTTTATTTTATGAAAATGTATCTATCGACGTTCTAACAAAAAATCAACACCAGAACATATGTAATAATTTCAAACAGTACTACAGTCGCGTAGTACAATATTTGACCACCAGACTGCGTATCCGAGCGTGTCAGTTCTCAATTAGGTTTTATGTATTTCTTTCGTCATTATTTAATATTTGATTGTTGAGGAGGTTGTATATTCTTTCCTCGCCTTTCCGTGTTAAATTTTACGCAGTGGAGACGTAGTGTTCGACAGTAATCTGCGTGTTGCACCTTTCACAGAGCGGTTGTTCCTCTTTATCTAAAGCGGACCTTACACTATCAATAATAATGTCAGTATTAAAAAATAATGACAGTAATATTGACGACCTAATGCAAGTACTGATGGAATGATGGAGTGAACTGACGAAATCTAGATTTCTTGAAATACAGTCTTCAGTATCGTAGGGGGAACTGTCAGTTTTACTGACAGCCATTCGCAGTGTATCAGTATTACTGTCAGTACTGATCTTCAGTTTTTAGTTTTTAGTTTTTAGTTTGTCTCGTGTAAAGTTAGTAATATTTAGTATTGTAATCAATGGATTTAATAGATGATTTTACTATACACGATGTTGTGGATGATGATGAAATTGACGTTGAAACGTCAGAACGTCTGCTGCTACAAACCTTTATTGAAACGTATGAGTTAATGTCACAGCTCTGGGATGCTCGTCGGCCTGACTACATGAACAAAGTGAAGCGGAATGAAGGACTTTTAAAATTGTTAGAAGTGTATAAAAAATAAGTCCAAATGCAAAAAGATGACGTTCAAAAAAAAAATATATATATATTAAATACTTTGCGCTCTAATTATAGGAAATAGTTAAAGAAAATCGAATCTTCTAAACGATCAGGAGCAAATGCCGACGATGTTTACAGTCCAACATCCTGGGTATTTTATGCACTCAAATTTCTTGGTTACACTGAACGTCCACTTACCTTACTGGGCCACAGAATTTAACACAGGAAGTTAGATGAGGTGCTACCAAATTCTCAAGAGAGTTTTAGGTGTCCGCATCCATCCGAAAGTAATTGTGGTAGTCATTTGGATCGGTGAGAACAATTTATTTTAATAAATTAATATGAGTATATTCTGTACGTTTTTTAAGCCACTCCTTCATCCATCGTTTTTGATTTACGAATCGCTTTGTACCAATATACATCACTAAAGCCAAGCAGGCTCTTTACTTATTACTCTTCATAAAATAATGTTTACTAGTTTGATGTTCTCCAGATAACTTCTACTGTTTACTGACTAAAATACTGTCAGTAATAATGATAGTGTAGGATAATTTTTTGCAACTGGCAAAAATACTAGTAGTGTCATTATTATTGATTCAGTATTACTGACATTCTTATTGATAGTGTAAGGTCCGCTTAATAGATACTTATGCGTGGTACTGGTGTGCCCTATACGCAGTCTTGTGATAGTTGATTGCTACTTCCTTGTCTCTGGTAAATGCCATATTTTAATTGAATCTTTTATATTTCGTAACTTGTTGCCTGTCACTTGTTCCACGTTGTATCCCAATTTTCTTGAATCCGAATTTTTATTATACTTCTGGGGTCGCTAGAGGGTATGGCGGTTTCAAATATATCGTTCGCTTCTGTTGCTTTGTGAGCTCCCTCATTACCGGTGATATCTACATGCGATGGTATCCATACGACTGTTACTTGTTTGTTGTTTGTCTTCGCTAGGTGGAAATTTTCCTGTATTTGTTACACTGTGGTGCACTTGCTATGTAATTTTTGTAAGTCTTGGATTGCACTTAATGAGTCGGTAAAAATTGTAAATTCATTATCTTGGCTTTGGTTAATATATTCGGAAGCTTTAAGTAAGCTGCAGATCTCTGCTGTATACACGCTTGCATAGTTGTTGAAGCGAAATTTATGTGTGTTACTTCCAAATATAACCGATGAGCCCGTTTTGTCGTTTAGCCTGGATCCATCTATGTAGATTTTTATGTGGTCCTTGTAGTTGTTTCTTATTTCTTGAAATTGCTGTTTGTACATTGTGGGGAGGGTATTGCTTTTATTATTACTTGAGAGTTGAAGGTTATGAACAGGTCTATGTTGATTCCATGGTTATATTGTTTATATGCATTAAAGCTTGTAATGTTTCTGTTGTTGTGTTATGTCAGGTTGTTGTTATTGTTGTTATCAGATTATAACGCTCTCCGACAGAAGAATTTCGTATCCCCAGTAAACTTATCAGCATGACAATTAGGTTTATTCCCTAAGCAAGGCGTTAAAATCTTCAAATAATGACGTTAATTTTTTTAACACCATACATATGTCAGGGTAAGGGTAAGCAACGATTCTGAATATTCAAAAATTGTTGTCCCAGACATTTAATATTCACTTACTGGATACCTACGAATCTCTGAAATGTGTGAAAATTCACACTTGACATTATTTTTTAATGATGTTATTTATAATAATTTTTTACCATTAAAATGTAATTTAGATATTTTGCACATTTGCAGTAAACAATTTTTTTAAATACTTTTTCTGTTTAAACTGTCATATGTAACATTATAATTGAGTATATAATAATGTTTCATTATACTGAATGAGTCTTCAGTAAAAATTTAAAAATATTATTGAAATTTCATCAATGCTACATGCAATTCATATTTCAGAAATATTCTGTTCCAGTGGTAGTAAAACAAAAATTATGCCTACATTTAAACGTTTGAAGTAACCTATATATTGCCGACCGGCGTAGCGTAGTGGTAACACATGTGCTCTGCGTTGCGAAGGTCTCGGGTTCGAATCCCGTTCAGGCATGGACATTTTCTCAAATAAAAATTGTCCTGGCTAATTGCCACATCCAAAGGCCATTAAATTAAAAAAAAAAAAAAAACCTATATATTGGGTTGTTACATAAGTCCGTTCGTTTTTTTTTTTTTCACCTTTTATTCAATAAAATATACATTATAAAAAAAAAAAACTTTTATTATCAAATGTATTTTCCATTATTTTCTATCACTTTGGACAAACGCTCAGGCAATTTCATAATGCCATCGCTCCAGAAGGTTCCGTCTTTGTTCTCGAAAAATCTGTCCAGGTGAATTTTGATATCGTCCACTGCATCGTGCTGCATGCAATTTATCGAGTTGGTTGCAGTACTAGACCGGGAGCTCATGACACTTTTTGGTCTCCGATTTCATACAGCATGCCTTTTGGAAGAGAGAATATTTACCCTGTGACAACAAAAAAGGGATGGTACTAAACCCCTGCACGCTTTCCGGTCATAGGGAAAATTGCATTTCCACTTAAACACAATTTTTTTTGTGCTTTTCTCTGATTTAATATTGCTTGCCCTTTTGTCAAAAGAAAGTTAAAACAAATTTAAAGTCTTTTAAATATATGCATGCGATTCGGAGGGTCCCAAAGGGCTCAAACGGTCATGTGATCTTGTAATAAAAAATATGATTTTCCGCGTTTTCAGACAGCATGCCTATAATTAAAAGACTTTAAATTTGTTATAACTTTCTTTTGACAAAAGGGCAAGCAATATTAATTCAGAGAAAAACACAAAAATTTTGTGCAAGTGGAAATGCAATTTTCCCTATGACCGGAAAGCGTGCAGGGGTTAAGTACCATCCCTTTTTTGTTGTCACAGGGTAAATATTCTCTCCTCCAGATGGTATGCTGTATGAAATCGGAGACCAAAAATGTCATGAGCTCCCGGTCTATACAGATCCGCAGTGACAGTTTGCCCTTGTTTTAGCAGCTCGTAATACACTGGACCTTTTCTATTCCACCACAAACAGAGCATTACTTTTTTTTTATGAATATTTGGTTTTGCAAGAGTTGCTGACGATGTTCCAGGTTTGCAGTAAGCTTTTCTTCTCTTAATATTCTCGTAAAGAATCCACTTTTCATCTCCAGTAATCAGCCTGTCCAAAAAGGGCTCCACATTGTGCCTAATGAGATGTGATGAGCATATTCTTACACGATCTGATAAATTCTTTTGGGTCAATTCATGGGTGACCCAAATGCTTTGCTTTAAGACAAAACCAAGAGATTTGATGTGATCACCAGCAGTTGTATGATAGATGCCGAACTCTTTTGCAATTTCTCTATTTGTTAGATGTGGATTTTGCTCCAACATGGACCGAAAAACATTATTATCGATCTTGGATGGTCTTCCAGATCGATCTTCTTTTAGGCTCAGATCTCCGGAACGAAATTTTGTAAACCATCTTTGGCAAGTACGAACATTTACAACATCTGGTCCAAATACTGCACATAAGTTTTCACATGCAACCGACGCGTTGCATCCTCTTTCGAACTCATACAACATAGAATGTCATAAATGCACTATATTCACTGACATCATGCTCACTCTAAATATGGTAAGATACTGATGAATTCTTGAAACACTCCTTTTAATATTCAACACCAGATAATAAGCTACACGTGTCTTTTATTTACAAGCAAAATCAGTTGTTTATTTAAAATACGACAGAACTTTCCCTCCAACCTAATATATTCCCTCAAAATTAAATAAGGACTCAATTTCAATTCAATTCAATTCAATTTATTTTAATTAATAATTATTACATTATATTCTTATTCATTTTATTCCTTACATAATTTAACTAAAACATAAATTTAATTTCTACCTATTGGTTTGAAATCTATTTTGCTTTATTCCTATTATTTTCTATTTCTTTGATTTCTTTTCTCCTCTGAATTACCTCTTTCATCCATGTGTAACCGCAGCCATTTCCGTTTAAAATATCTTCTCTTGTTCCTCCTTTGCTTCTCATTTCTTCACATCCTTCCAGTATATGTTCAACCGTCTCCCTTTCTTCTCTGCACATTCTACATAGTTAATCATCCTCTATTAACCAAAATTTGTTCGCCTTTTCTTCATTCCCACATCTAAACCTTGCAATTATTCTTTTTTTTTCCCCATTTCCTTTTTCTTTTAGATATATCGGTCTTTGCGTGCTCCAATTTTTTTTATACTTGTTATTGTACCTTGATCCTCTTATTCTCTCGTTTAATTCTTGTTGAAGAAGGACTCCACAGATGTAAAAAATAAATACACCAGCGTGTTCTTGCCATTAAAATATGGTAAAACAGACTTGTTATCGTGACACTCAGGGACCCTGATTTTTTAAAATAATTAAGATCAAGCAAAATGTTTAAATTATATTAAAATGCTTAGAACTTTGTTCTTATTTATCGTACGAGAGCTTGGTTTGCACTAACAGACACTTTGTGTTCAGAAAATCTTTCCGCAAAAAAAGTCTTGGACCAAAAGCTTTTCTTGGACCCAGTGCAAGGTTGCAAAAATTGGTAATCCATTGTCTGAGTTGGGCCCGAATGAGATTTTCCGGCCCTCCTTTCATCCTGTACTTGTGCACCTATTTTACCTGCCTAGTTATGCCACTAGTCTAGGGCTGCCATAATTGTCGGACTACCGACCGGGACCCCCCCCCCAAACTTAAAAATAACATTTATCGACAATAATACCTTTATTATAAAAAATTGCACAATATTTTAAAAAAATTAAAAAATTTAAAGACAAAAAAAAATAATTAAAGTAGAGATTGATAATAGGTATTCCAAGAGCAAAACGTTGGGATCAATGGTGAATCATTTTAGAACACTCAGTTCGACTGGAAAAATTTGATGTTTTTTTTGTGGATGCGTCTGTGCTGCCAATTTCGGTGTTGCCAATGTGCTGCGGGCGCATATCAACATTAGACACTAGCTGACTGGTACTCGGCATTACTCCGGAATATTTCGGACCTCGAATCTGTTATATAATTTATATATAGTATGTATATATGTATATGTACAATATTATCGAAAAATCATTTTTTAATATGCATAAATTTTAAATCGACCGGGACAAATGACTCTTGGACCGGGACACAAACTTCAAAACCGGGACATGTCCCGGTGTACCGGGACGTATGGCAGCCCTACAATAGTCCCACACATTCAGCCCCCCTGTTGGCTGCCATCATTTACTATTTACCTGCAAAATCCTAAAATGTGTGAAAATTCACACTTAACATCAATTTTTTTTATTAACCGTAATTTTTGATGTAAATTAAAAACTATTTGATCGGTTCGTTAAAATATTTAACACTCTAAAATATCCAAGACTATTAGCGGAACTGTTAAAATGCAAATATAAAATGAGAACATACATTCTTTGAAGCAAAGAAACGAAAATTTTGCTTTTATAATGGTGTGTGAATGGTAAAAAATATAAAATTAGTTTAATTTGTTTTTTATTTGTTTCGATGTTTTAAAAAAGACCGAAATTCTTTCAACATTCTTTTAAAACATACAGAAATGTTAAAATATGTAACCTATTTGTCTCTCTGATTTATTGTAGACAAGTACCTTAGGATTGTTCCAGTTTCTTTTTTTGCCATTAAGAAAGTCATTTTTCACAAATTGTCGCTAAACGTTTTTTGAAAACAACTGGAATCCACTTTGTGCGTGCTTAACTATGCGACTGTATGCATGTGTGTGCATATATGTTTGTGTGATTGTGTACTTTCTTGTACGTGTAGATATGTTTGTATGTGTTCAGCGTTCTCTTAAGTTTGTAGTGCATGTATGTTTGAATGTGTGTTCATGTACATTGCCTAATTTGCTTTTAAGGATTATACGTTCATGGACTCTATGTATACAGGCTGAAACAAGATATAGGGGTTCTTTCTGTATATACGGAAATAGAAAAAAATATAGTTCAATTGAAATATGTACTATTTTTAGTAGGTTGTTGAATCGTTAATATGAGATAAGTTGAATATAGTTGAATAGGAAATAAAAACTTATTTTGACAAAGTCGAAGATTTAATAAATATTTACTGATTCAATAAATACATGATTTTTAGGTTTTTGTAGGTATGACCTCCAAAAAACTCTTGTAACTTCACTCATGTGACTGTCTGTATGCACGGTATTGTGGCCAAACGGCTAAACCTATAAATTTGGCATGCTTATAAAACTCTTTGACTCAGATATAGAAAAAATACTAGAGTTCAAAAAAACACATCCCGAGATAAATATAAACAAATATGTATTTAATGGAAAAAAAAAAAAACAGCTGTGGCCACCACAGGACCGACCGCCATCACAAAGTACTTTAATTTATGCTGCTTTATCAAAAAATGTCTCAAATAAAAGTTGTTGGTTATTGCTTTTAAAGCAGCTTTTGTTAAATTTTTCTTTTTGAAATATTTCTCTGTTGTGAAATATTCGCAAAAATCTTAAAACCGACACGAGTAAACTCCCTTTTCTAGTTACCAAATTTTACCAAAAGTTGATCAAGTCGAGCCATTGATGCCAAAAGCTTAAATATGAAGTTTCATAAAGATCCTTTTAGTCGAATTTGCTCTGCACGTGTACACGGACCGACAGACAGACAGACAGACAGACAGACAGACAGACAGACAGACAGACAGACAGACAGACAGACAGACAGACAGACAGACAGACAGACAGACAGACAGACAGACAGACAGACAGACAGACAGACAGACAGACAGACAGACAGACAGACAGACAGACAGACAGACAGACAGACAGACAGACAGACAGACAGACAGACAGACAGACAGACAGACAGACAGACAGACAGACAGACAGACAGACAGACAGACAGACAGACAGACAGACAGACAGACAGACAGACAGACAGACATCGTGCTAAAAATAGTCAAAACGATATGTAGGGACCTCAATTCGTGAAGATCCATCGAAATCTCGAAATGTCAAAATCGGTATGATCACAATACCTCCTTTATATATGTTGGCGATCGGTAAAATTTTGAATGGGACATCAAATGAAACCTCTTAATGCATGGAGAACAAGAAAATTTTATTTTTGAAATATTTTTGGGATTTTCGCCAAAAATATGTCAAAAAACTGTCCCCTACTCTATCTCCCAGAGGGAGATAGAGTAGGGGAGAAAATCTCCATATTGATTATTGGTGGGAACAGGAATAGTTCAACAGGAATTTTGGTTTGATAGGATTAGTTTTTCGAAAAATCGTTTTTTTGTGACTGCAAAAAAAATATATTTTTTAAATGTATTGTGTGGTATCAAAAGAAAGTTTTTAAGACGTAGATGAAGAAACGGAAAGTAGTCTTTTAAAATGTCTTTATTTTCAACGATTTTTGCCAAAAATTTTCTAAAAAACCCGCCTCGCACCCTTTAACCTAAAGGGGTTAAACTACAGATCACAAAATTAAGTACATTGATCTGATCCGGAAACGTACGAGAGGAACTTCTGATCATATTGGGTTTTTGGAAAATATTGCAGTTTTGGTGATTTTGACAAAATTAATTACTTTTTTAATTACTGGCTAAATTATGGATAATAGTTTTATGGAATTTTTGTATTTATGGCTGAGGTAGTATGTGTCTTCTTTTTAAATTAAAAATGTAATAATATTTTTTTAACAGCTGAGAATTATGTACATGTGTGTATGGAGCCTACAGGCGGAGCGCTTACTGTTATACACCATGATTCAACCTATTGTTTGAATTAGTTCAGAGTTTTGTTTCTAAGGTATCAAACAAGAATAAATAAATCATTTTTAGTAGTGAAAAAATCACTTGAGGACAAGGAAGGTAAAAATTCAGAAAAAAACAGACGGCACGGGGAACAAAAATTCTAAAAATCACTTAAACCGGGGAGGAGACAAATCTTAAAAAAAATACTTGCGAACAGGCTGCAATAATTCACAAATCATCAATTCGTGGACCTAGGGGCGGCTCAAGACGGTATGCAGGCGATGCGTAGCATCGGGGCGCCGCGATCTCGGGGCGCCGAGTCGAAAAAAACATTTATAGCCTATTACAATATCAAAATAGCTTTAATTAAAATAATATTCAATTTTGTAATAATTATTGTGACCTATAATTAAATATAGCAAAAACTATTTTTATTGACTGCCCTGCGTGGACCCCCGGGTGAGAAACACTGATTTAGGCCATTTTGATGATCGCCAAAACATAAACACTTATACATACATATGTATTGTCTAATTTGTTCATAGTATGTGTCCTCTATGACAGTGTTTCTCAACCTTTTCTGGCATGGGACCCCCCAAAATAACTTAAATATTTTCTGCGCCCCCCCTATATATATATATATATATAATTATTTTATTTATTGTACCAGTACAACAAATATTTTTAAGAGCAGGTTCTAACTTATAAATTGTTGTTGCTATACCAATATAATTCAATATTCATTTATTCAATAATCGGGATTTATGAAAATTATTTAAAAAATAGTTTTGTTTCTCTAGTTATAGCCGATAGTATATGCATGTATGTGTTTCTATATTGTCCATAAAAGCACATTCTACATAACAATGACTTACATTATAAAATTAACAAAAATTTCTACAAATACCTTTCCAGTCGCTCCAATTTTGGTCTGCATGGAGTCCAAACACTAAAGTCCACACTATAACACACTATTTCAAGTATTTTCTGCACTTTAATCACTTAAAAATAACTAAAAACGTCCGAAAAAAATGAAGACGCCACTTGCAAAAATCACGTATCACTACATAAGCAAGAGGTTAATCGTGATAAAGCTCATTAAGGAATATAGTCATTAACAACTAATAAATAAGGAACAGAATTGCTTAAAATAATTCTTTATGAGAATAAACACATATATTAATATTTTATCAATAGTATAAAGTGGGTACATACAACTTAGATTTTTTATATAGGAACGTATGGCGTGTTGAAAAAAAAAACAACCTTTACATAAACATGTTTTTAATATCTGTTACGTTTACCTATAATGGCTTGCAAGTATTTTTATTTACAAGTGTTCCATTGTTCCAAGTTGCTTTCCATTTTGAACACTTTCGCATCCTTGCTCTTTAGCTAATAGTAGCTCGGAGCATGACAAAAAATATTGCAAGTTCAAGTCGTACCTACTTGAAAGTACTTGAAGTACCTCCAACGCGAACCGTTTTAATTAGTTTAAATTAGTTGTCAAAATAAGTATAATTTATTTTATTTAACTTTAGAAGGAATATTTTAATGAATGTAAATGTCATATATTTATGAATATATCTTGCAAAATTGAGCGTTTTTCTATTATAATTTAATGCTTCGATTTTATATGACTTCGCGGCCCCCCGGTTGAGAAACGCTGCTCTATGATACATGTTGCTTTGAATATACGTGTATTTTATTTGTATGTGTGTCGTCTTGTATGTGTTGGTGTTTGTGATTTACCCGTTTTTTACAACCCTGAGAGAGCACAAAGCACATTGTTTTGCAAGTCCGGAGAATGCTAGTCATTTGTGTCGGCCCCCTGTGTTCTGAGACAGTGCCGGACTAAGAAGCCAAGTTAAGGGTCTCTTACAAAATTACGGATATTTTAGCTTTATGTCTATATAATAGGCCAACCCTTAGTTTGAATAGTGGCAATAATGAATCTTGAATTACTCATTAAGTAATTCAATTCAATTCAACTGAAATTTAGTTTCAGGAAATTTTCAGAATGAATGAAGAAGGATATTTAAACTGAAATTAAAATTAGATTAAGTTTTTTTATATAAATTTATCTGTCGTGCATGTGAGATTCTTTTCTTTCTGAGGATATAATGTTCAATTAAATTTTTCTTTCACTATTTTCCGAAAAGAACCTACATTTATCAATGTAGGGCAACCATTTCAAATGTAATAATTCATAAAGAATTTAAAACAAAAAATACAACAGAAACAATATCTATGGTCTTCATATACCAGGTCTACAAGTATGAAATGCGGATTTTTTTTTTTTAATATACCACATTAAACTCAAAAGAACAGTAAAAGTTTATTTATTCAAAGTATGCTCCATTAGAAGTTATACATTTTCCCCATCTTTCAGGCAATTTGTGAATACCTCGCCAGTAGAACTCTTCCCCTTTCCCCGCAAACCATTCATCTAGCCATTCTTTCATATTTTCATATGAACAAAAGTGCTGCTCGGCAAGTGCGTGACCTGTTCGCATCGATGGGTCACGCAAGTGGTAATCTGAAGGGGCCAAGTCTGGTGAGTAAGCGGCATGGGATAGCATTTCCCACTTGAGTGCCTCCAATGTGTTGCAAACTGCTTTTGCCTTATGTGATGGAGCGTTATCGTGAAGAAAGATTACCTTGTGCTGTCTTCTTTCGTATTCTGGTCGTTTTATGAGCAGCGAATGGTTCAATTCAATCAGTTGTTGTTGGTAGCGTTGGGTATTAACTGTTTCACCAGGTTTTAACAATTCATAATAGACCACACCCTTTTGGTCCCACCAAGTACAGAGCATTGTCTTTTTGCCAAAGCGATTCGGTCTTGCAGTTGATGTGGATGGTGAGCCTGGGTTCACCCATGATTTTTTGCGTTTGGGATTTTCAAAATAAATCCATTTTTCATCGCCAGTAATGATACGATGTAAAAAAGACTTTCTTTTGTATCGTGCAAGCAAAATTTCACATGTGTTTTTGCGTTTTTCCATCTGCCTCTCATTCAATGCATGTGGAACCCATCTGCCGACTTTCTGGATCTTACCCATCTCTCGTAGGCGATTGGAAACAGCTTGTTGACTAACGCCTAACTGCTCTGCTAATTGTTTTTGTGATTGACTATCGTCTTCCTGTAGCAATGTTTCCAATTTTGTATCTTCATATTTTTTTGGAGGTTTTCCATGTTCTTTGTCTGTAAGATCAAAGTCCCCACTTTTGAAACGCCGAAACCATCGTTCACACGTATCTTGCGATGGAGCATATTCACCATAAGCTTCTCGAAACAGTCGGTATGATTCAGCAGCAGTTTTTTTCAAATGAAAACAAAACAGTAGTACTGTCCGCGAATGCTCTTTATTTGGCACAAAATTTGACATTTTTAACACAGTAAAACAAAACTATATGATCACTTTTCAAATTATAACCTATACGCATTTGACACTTAATGATAACTTAATAAAACGCCATATGTGTTGAAACTTTGAACTATACACTCTGTTTGCGCGGCAAGTTTGAAAAAAATCCGCATTTCATACTTGTAGACCTGATATACGAGGGCATATTGAAAACTAATGCCTCCATGGCCATAACTTTTATAATGACGGGCCAGACCGTGTCAAAAGTGGTTTGCCATTTACCTTAAGTATCTGTACATAAGTCCTTCTAGCGGAGATTCTCAGCAACATATCGCGTTTGCGCATGACAGTTCTAAACATGGCGGCCAGCATGGATGTGCGGTTAAAACAACGAGCTGTCTTTGAATTTCTTTCTAAGGAAGGTGTAGCGCCCATTGATATCCATCGAAGGTTAAGTGCCGTCTACCGTGAGGCGTGTGTTGATGTGAGTACTGTTAGGAGGTGGGTATGGACTGTGAAAGACGCAAGTCCTGCTGAAACGGATGTCCATGATCGGGCACGCAGTGGCCGACCAGTGTCTGCATGTGGTGAAAGGCAGGTTGCTCTCGTGGATGGACTGGTTCGTGAGAATCGACGGTGTAAACAAACTGACATAGCCAACAGGGTGGATATTTCACAAGTAAGAGTACATCACATTATCTGAAATGTGCTGCAGTACAGGAGAGTATGCGCGCGTTGGTTGTCCCGAATGCTTACTGATGAAATGAAAGCTAATCAGAAACAAATGACCTCATCCGCCTTATAGCCCAGATCTTACGCCTTGTGACTTTTTCCTCTTTCCAAAGCTTAAAAAACATCTCAAGGGCAAGCGTTTCTCTTCGGATGCAGAGGTGATAGCGAAGGTGCGAAAATGGTGCGGTGGGAAGTCGTCAGACTTTTTCCATGACGGACTTGAAAATCTCGTACCACGTTGGCGTAAATGTATTACTGTCAATAACGATCATGTGGAAAAGTGAATATATCAGTGCGTAGAGGACAGTATACTATTATTTCACATTTATACGTAAACCATATATCAATTACTAATAAAGTTGCCCTCATATTTTTGTTTGATTTTGATCAATGCTATGTTCTATGCTCCTACGTTTACTCTTATTTAAAAATAAGTATTTATAGTGCAATGCATTGCATTGCTAGGGAATTTTATGTTTTACATCAAGTTTAGCCTTCGTCTAGTTTTAAATTTTTTATGCAACTGGGCATTAGTAGCATAAAACACTATAAATCATGCATCTAAATTCCAAAAATTGCGCACTGATTTGAACTGAAATAGATCGACATGAATTTTTGACAAAGATTAGTTTTTCGAAAAGTATCGAATTCTGTGTCGTTGAAAAAAATATATATATACACGGTATATTAATCGTCTTTTCTTTTACAGCTAGCCATCAACTTTTTACCCAGGTACATACTTTGGAAATACGTCCTGTTGCTGTAAGTTTTTTTTTTTTGCGAATATATCCGTTCCGTTGCAGAATACGAAAAAAATATATTTATACTGAATTAAAAAAAAAATAAATTCTCTATTACGAGGGCTACCTTTTAAGTTTTTACAAAAAATAAGAAAGAAAAATTTTTTTTTAGAACAAACCGTTTTCTTTTTGTTTTCAAAATAATCGCCTTTAAGATTTATACACTTTTGTATGAGTTCAAACCTATTCTCGAAACATTTTTTCCACTCTGAAGTTGGTATCTCAAAAACATGGGATTCGAAGGCTTCAAAACTTCTTAAGGTGATGAAAATCGCTGTCCACGCATTATTTGTTTGACATTGAGGAACAAGAAAAAGTCGTTAGGAAATAAATCAGGTGAATACGGGCAACGAGACATTAATTCGATGTTTTTCTCCATCAAATAATCAATTGTTAGACGTGCTGTGTGAGACCGTGCATTGTCATGAGGAAGAATGATGCGAAGTTTTTGGTTGTTTTTCCCGATTTTTTCGATGACTTCTGGCAAACAAATTATTGTATACCATTCAGCATTAACTGTTCTCCGATCGTCTAAAGCAGTGGTTCTTAACCTTTTTATACTCGAGACTCCTCAACTAGCCTAAAATATTTTCTGGATCTTCAAGAAATTTTTTGAAATAATATTTTATTTACGGAATATAAATGCATTTTATAATATAATCCATATATCAACTTACCAACTATAAATTTCTATTTATTCTAAGCGATCATTTTCTTGGAAGTGTTTCGTGAACGAAAAACTTTTGTGGGTTTCGGTTCATCTTGGAAGCCCCAATCAGTGGATTGTTGCTTAGTTTCCGATTCATATGAATAAATCCTAGTTTCGTCAGCTGTAACGATGTTGTATACGGATTTTGCAGTGCCTAGGTTGAATTTTTTTAGCATTACCTTACACCAATCAACACGATCCTTTTTTTTGAGTTTCTGTCAAATTATGCGGAATCCATCGGGAACAGATCTTTTTCACAGCTAAATGTTGATGCAAAATCGAATGTATTGCAGTCTGCGATATGCCAAAGGATGCCTCTATCTCACGGTAAATCACATCCCAATCTTCTTCAATTATTTTGCGCACGGCATCGATGTTTTTTTGAATTACAACCGATTTTGGTCGACCTTCACGAGATTCCTCACTGACGGACGCACGACCACTACGAAATTCTGCAAAACCAATTGTAAACAGTCTTTTCTGATGGTGCTTCATTACCAAAAGTTGAACGAAGCGAATCTATGCATTGTTGTTGAGTAAAAAATCATCCAACGAAAACCGTCACGAGTAATATCCATTTCTTCACAAACTAGTTTTTAAACGCTCACTGTCAAAAAATTACTAGATCAATTTATAAGCTACCACTGAATTCAGAATAACATATGTCAAATTTTACGAATATAGTAATGACACATTTCAATATTGCCATCTAGTGGCCGTTTGTAAAAATATAAAAGGTAACCTGCGTACTGTAAAGCTGCATTCAGAGCTCTGTAAATCAACACGTTGTACGCTATGGATAATTTTTAAACGAGGTCATTTGGTATGATCGGACATGCTCGTGCTTTGTCGTTGCTATACTACTGTTGAGCGATATAGTACGAGCTTGTCCGATCATACCAATTGCACTCGTTTAAAAACTATCCATAACGCACTGGGTGTTAATTTACTGAGCTCTGAATGCAGCTTAAGAGTAAAACTTTCTACTTCGAGATATTAAAAACGCGAAACGTGATAATATTTTTAATCTTTGATAAAACTGCCAATTCAAACTTTTCCTGATTAACATTTTTTTTTTTGCAGTTCAAAATTTGCTGACTCCTGTTCTGTATGTCGCATAGGGCTTGTGTCACTGATTACCTACCCAGGGTGGTACTTAGGGGTCGCGGGTCAAGTGAATCGTTGATCTAACCATGGGGCATTTGCAGGGATTATCTGAAATTATATCGAGCATTTATATGACCGTTTTGTACCCAACTTCAGAGCGATGTATTCATGAATTGATCTGAAATTGAAACGAATCGGACTTGTATTGTTTTCATTTGTATAATTGACTCAATTCAATTTATCACAGATTTTGGTTAGATTAACGAATATTTAATTAAAATGTTTAAATACACGAAGTTTTTAGAGATACTGTCAGTTTAATCTGAACACGTCATACACCAATGTACATATATGTATTTTTTCTTTTGTTATTTTCTGTTTTCGATTTACGTGGATTTATAAACGTATTAAAAACAGAAATGTTTTCAATATGTTTACAAATACAGTGTCCAATTATTAAAATTGAAAAAAAAAAAATAAATAAAAGGTATGTTCGTTTGTGTGATCTAAATTGCTTAAGTCGAGCAGTTATGGCTGGTTTATACAACTTAACCATAATTTTGCTTAGCCGTAACTGAGAAGTACCTTATCCATAAGTTTTTAACGATCCCCAGAACGAAAGTATTGTGTTTATACAACCTTTTCCTTAACTTTTCCTTAATCTCGATCGTCAGCCACAGCCAATGAAATGCGCTGTTTAGAGTTTGCGCAGTTCCGAGTAAACCTAACCTTTATTCTAAACGTCAATTGCGAATTTTGGAAGCTATTTTATTAAACTGAATAATGAGCAAATTATTGTAATATTCCTTTATACTGCCTTGGCAGCATCTGCCGTGTTCGTGTCATCTTTATTATTTCACAAAAATAAAGTTCGTTGCCTATTTCATAACAGCCATATTTTCGCGCATGCGCTGTTCAGTGATTTAGCCGTAATTTAACCACGAAAGTTTAAATGTTGGGAACTTTCAAGGTTACGGAATTCTTATTGCTAAGGTCTGCTTATGGATAAATTACGGCTAAGGTTGTATAAACGTACATAGGCGTTTTGTATAGTTTATCTTTTACGGGTTAGGGATAAAGTAAGGAAAAGTTACTGTTAAGGTTGTATAAACGGGCCATTCGATCATGATCATGTGACTGAAAGAGCAAGTTTGAGCTGTGCTGTCCGATCTTCACAAACGAACGGCTATTTGTCAAAGAAAAAATATTGTCGTATATTTTTGTTAATGCGTTGTTCTCCAACTTAACATTTTTTACTGCAATTTCGTAGGAATACTATGTAAAATATAGACCAATATATTTTTTGTATTTATTGATTATTTTTTTATATGTTCACTAACCAGATCCATCTAAAATGTAATAATTATTTAGAATATTGCATAAAAACCTCTAATGATAAGTATTTGGTATGGTTATAACACTTGTCAAAAAACTTCTTTATTTAGAGGTTATATTTCTTGCTCTACTCTACTTGCTCCACCTCTTGAGAACGAGCAAGTGTAGCTTGCTCGACGTGATCTAGCGTAAGTTGCTCTGGACCAACGAACACTATTATATCAACTATTCTTACACAAACGAACGCCTAAAATTTTGCTAGACTTGCTCTAATGTAATCTAAGCAGTAGGGATGGGAAAAAAACATCGATGTATCGATAACATCGATGTCTCTCCTGAAAACATCGATGTTTTTACCATCGATGTTCAGGTGGCGATAGTATCGATAAAACATCGATGTCTGCTACCGATGTCGATGTTTTGAACTTTGAAATTCAGAAACTACCGCTAGAGGCGCTGGAATCTTAAAATTTTTATTTTTATTAAAATTAGTGCACAAAATATAAGCGCTATCTATTGTAATATAACAATACTAATAGTATTAGTTCTTATTCTTCTTAGCAGTTAGCAGAATAAGAAAAAAATAAGAAGAATCTTCTAATTTTTGCAAATAATGACAACGACGAACGAAACCAACACTTGTTGCTCTTTGAGTTTTGTTGTCGAGCCATTTTTTGTATAAGTGAACGAGGTAAATAAAGTGAAATTTAATAGAAATAATCTTATTACAGAAAAATAATTTGAAAAGTCCGATTATAAATACGTCATTTAAAAAAATATCGTTTGTCATATTTCATTTTGAATAGTGACATCTTAAATATTTTGTAAATATAATACTAACCTAGAATAATACAAACTGTAAAGCCCTTTTTACAATATAACCAAGTTTATAAGAGTCAGTAATACACTATAAAAATCACCAAAATAACCAGATTTAGTTTGTCCTTACAAAAGTTTACGGCTTATATAAGCTGTTCCAAACGGTTATAAGCAGCGGCGGGACATTTGAATGTGTCTGTTACCCAATCTATTTAAAAATTTAATAAATGCTTTTTGTGTATTATATGTTACTTTTTTTCGTATTATATGTTACTTTTTTCGTATTTTATCTTTATATTATTAAATAAAATCTATATAATATAAAAAAACAGTTTTTTTTTATATTTAATAAAACATCGATGTTTCCGATACATCGATGTATTCCCTTCGATGTTTTTTCAACATCGATGTTTCAGCGCCGATGTTAACATCGATGTTCAACATCGATGTTTTGCCTTCGATTTACAACCCTACTAAGCAGGCAAACGAACAGACCTAAATATATGGTATTTTACAGTCTAGGCACAGCTAGGGTGATTATAAAATGGACCCGATTTTTTTACTCCAATTTTAGTCAAAATATAGTTTTAAGTTAATTTTGGAGTGAGGATTATGAAAAAAATATATATAAAAAATTCATGCTTTCTTTGAATTAGTCTTTGAATTCTAGTCTTTGAATTCTAGTCCTTGAATTCGAGCCAATTTGGGTCAGTGTTTTCCCTATAATCGGAAAACTTTTGCCCGAATTTCAAAATGGACCAAATTTTGTTGATCTATGACCAAAAATAAATATTTGTACTAATTTTCAATGAAATCGTTTTTTCTTTTTTTTTTTTCCTTAAAAATCACTATTTTTTAAGGTCTACTCCTTACGATTTTTTCAATTTATGGCCATTTTCACGGGTTTTGGATAACTGCCCATACAAATCTTAAGAATTAGTTTATTAAAGCCCATTTTTTCATATATACTTAACAATATAGGAGAATTTTAAAATTTCAATCCGCAGATTTCTATCCGTAACACAAGTTTTTAGCTATGGTTAATCGAAATTTTCAAAAAATTAAAAATTTTCATTTTTTTTTTTTGTTTCAAAATTCGATGACAATAAATTTAGGGCCTCAAGATTTCAAAAATTTCAACCGCAAGACTTTATCGCATTTAATTTTTGAGAATCGTCCATGCTAAGATGAAAATTTCTATTAATCACGCCATATTAAAATATGTCATAATTTTAAAATACGAAAAACGAATAAGGCCTCATTTTTTTCCAAACTAATTAAACTACGGTAAATCCAAAAATTCTAACTTCAGGTTGTTTTTTCTAACCGTTTTTGAGTTGTGATTTTTTTTAATTCACAATTTTCACAAATTTTGTAAATTATTCCATTAAAAAAATTATTATAATCTCAAAAAGCGTTAAACGATTAAAGCCCCCATTTTTTTCTAGACTTAATAAACTGAGTTTAATCCAAAAATTTCAACCGCAGGCAGCTATCCCTAGTTTCAGAGTTTCTAGGCAGTGCGAAAAAAAAAACTTTTTGTTATGTATGTGGAGAGTTAACTTTTAAATCGCACAAACGTAATTTCACCGCGCTTGTGTGAAAAGCTTACGCACTTTATTTCGAAGTTGGAACCCAAGACAAAATATGGGCCCCTTATATATGCTGTAAGACTTGTGTAAGGTTGTTAACAGGTCGGTTGAAAGATGCAAATCATAAAATGCGCTTTGGAAATACCAATGGTTTGGAGAGAGCCAAAAGACCATATCACACTAATATAACAGGTGTTGGACCAAAGTGTAAACATATTGTGCAGTATCCTAATTTACCATTAGCTTTATGACCCGTCGAACATAATAATGAACTTCCTGTCCCGAAAGGGCCAGAATCTTGGACTTTAGATGAAGTAGAACCTGAATCCGCTGATTCTTTAAGTGGTCATGTAGAATTCGTAAAAGAAATCGAAACTGATCCTTTAACGTACCAGAATGTTCAACAGAGCCGCATCTGATATCACAGATTGAACTTAATGACTTAATTCGGGACTTAAATCTATCAAGAGATATCGTGAATAAATTACTTGATGACTACAAAGAAATGGGATGTAGGATGTCTTTAAAAAATCATTTTCTGGACTCCCATCTAGATTTCTTCCAGGAAGATCTGGGTGCAGTAAGTAATGAACATGGGGAACGATTCCACCATGACATTTCCGCCATGGAAAAGCGATATGAAAGTAAATGAACCCCAAATTTGCTTGCTAAACACTGGAGGACATTAATTAGGGATGCTTCAGAAACGAAATATCGACGTAAAACATCATAAACAACATTTTGAGGTAAGTTCTTCTTCTTCTTCTTCTGATTTGTTGGCTTTGGTGAGGTCACCATTCCGTCAGGTTGAGGTAAGTTAAAATTAATAATAATATGTCATACAATACCTCATAGCAAAAATATGACGGGTGATAGAAATATGTTCTGTGGTCATTTTCGGCTTTTGAGTCAAATTTTACGTGGGATACATAAAGTGACACACGTCCCGATTTTGGCGGGACAGCCCCGCTTTTTGAAGGACAGTCCCGCGTCCCGTGGAATTTTAAAAAAGTCCCGCTTTTGAGAAAATATCTGCGTTTCTCAGTTTAAATGTACTATAAAAAATATATAATCCAAATTGAGCGTAAAGTATAATTTAACAAATTTATGTCAGAACTTTCACGATATTTTTTGATCAATGATCTTAACCCAGTGGTTCCCAAACTTTTCGGTTCCCGGCGCTCTTAATGTTTCAGAATTTTCCTGCGGCGCACCAGGTCAAAACATCTACTATTTATATTACGTATGGTACGTATGTTCTATTCAACTTCTGGTGTATCTTCATTTTTCCGGTAACGCGGAGAGAGGAAAATGAACCGCCGTCTTATCCGGGTGATATTTTTTTAGTGCTTAGACTTAATTTTATTTCGACAGGGGGTACTGACTAATTTTTATTGATAAAAATCATGCATTTTTTCCTCGAAACCGTGTCGAATCAAAGTCACCATTGATCGGCATGGACAGGTTTTATCAGACGATAATTCAAAAATATTCTTAATACAAGACGGCCGGTCCAGAATATTTACGGCGAGAATCAAAGTGTTAAATGGTAATAATGGTTCAGGATAGCTTTTTGGACGTGCGAGATAATATTTTGAGGTATCAGAAAACATTTTTCAAAGAATCTGGGCCATTATATGAGCATTTTGCGGCAGAAATATGCTTACAAGGTTTCAAAAGGTGACAGCTGTCAATTTTTTTGCATTTTAAAATGGGACGAGATTTCACATTTTGAACGTGTTTCTTGACAGAAGAATACTAATTAAGGATTTAAGGTGACTTAACGATAAAGTTTAAGACATTTGCAGGGCGAATTTCCATAAAATAGTGTTAAAAAAAGATTTATATATATATTAAAAATTTCAGGGTTAATCAAAGTGTTAAGGGGTGATAATGGTTCAAGATAGCTTTTTTGACGTACGAGATAATATTTTGAGGCATCAGAAAACATTTTTAAAGAATCTGGGCCATTATTGGATCATTTTGAGGCAAAAATATGCTTACAAGATTTCAAAAGATGACAGCTGTAAAATTTTTTGCAATTTAAAATGTGACGAGTTTTCACATTTTGAACGTATTTCTTGACAGAAGAAAACTAATTAAGTATTTAAGGTGAATTAACGATAAAACTTAAGACATTTGCAGGGGGAATTTCCATAAAATAGTGTTAAAAAAAGATGAGCGACGAGTTTTATAAGTGCGACAAAATGCCTTATTATATTAAAACGAGTCGCGAAGCGACGAGTTTTAACAACGTAGGGGAGAAGACCGGCGTAGCCGGGCTGAGGCCCCTAGTTGACCTAACTAACGCAATTGGAGGAATATTCGAATATTTCCGCGGCGCACAATTTGGGAATTGTTGATATAGATAAGAAGTAAGTATTAGTTTATAAAGATAGTTAAAAAAAGGGGGCAGGCTACCATTTCATCTGCTGTGAACCTTATTGTGGACTGTTTTTTTTTTAAATGTTTTGCTGCAAATGTCTAAATTTTAGACCTTAACTCAAAAGTGACTATATATTTGTGATCTATGGCTAATAATATATAAGTATACCAATTTAGTAACAATTTTTTTTTTAACTCTACTAATATTTTGAAATTTTGGTAAAAATTTTTTTTGGCTCCAATTTTAGCTAAAATATTGTTTAAAGCTAATTTTGGGGTGAGGATTATGAAAAAAATATTTAGAAAATGCATGCTAGTTTTTGAGTTAGAGCCGATTTGCGTCAGTTTTTCGCCAGTAATTCCAAAATGTTTGCCCAAACTTCAAAATGGACCAAATTTTTTTGATCTATGACCAATAAACATTTTTATACCATTTTTCAATAAAACCGAAGATTAAAATACACGATTTTTTTAAGATCTACCCCTTACGATTTTTGGCCATTTTCAAGTGTTTTTGATTACTGCCCATACAAAACTTTATAATCAGTTTATTAAAGCCCTTTTTAGACTAAACAATCTAGGTTGATTTTAAAAATTAAAACCGCAGATTTCTATCCCTAACCATTTTTGAGTTAGGATATATAAAATTTTGAAGCCTAGCATCTACGGGTATTAGAGCAGTGATTTTACAACAACATTTGTTTGTATCGTATTTTTGTACCTGTTTTTGTTTTTAAGTTAATCGCAACATTGCACACAAACAAAATGGATAACAATTTAGCATAAATTTGAATAAAGTTCAGTAATACAAACAGAATAAAACTAATAAACTAGAGTAGTTAGCACAATGTAAACCGTTTAAAAGGGTATAGGCCTGTGATACTTAGATAGTTTCCTCAGAGATAAGGCATCTAAATGACCGCTCTAACCTTTACAAAGGTCAACCCCAGCCCTTAAAGTTTTGCATAAGTTCCCAGCGACAATCGTTAAGCTAACTTACTAATTCAATTACGCATCCTATATTTGCTTAAGTAATTGTCACTTCCAGCAAAACACTTTAATTAATTTCCAGTCGTTTTAAAAATGTACTCATTAATTATACAATTAAAACATCATTCATTATTCAAGGTAAAAAATATTAATTGGAAATATTATTATTGCATTTTTTAAATGTTTATTTTTTATTGTTTACATACATAAATTATAAAGGATATACAGGGGGACCCGCTCAGATGGCAGATTACAGTCTGTTCCAAACGGTAAAGAGGAACTAAATGGGGATTTAGTTCTTTTAGGTTGTCACGAGAAGGAACCTTGCTTGGGTTATTTCATTTTTCACGTTGGGATGTCAAAATTTAAAATTCCAACAATGAAACCATGGAAACGAATGACATATGTCAAAATTAAATATTTTTTTTAGATATTTTAATGACAAAAAAATAAATAAATGGGAAATTTGTATTAAGAATGACACAAAAAATCAAAATATAAAGAAAATGACATTTTAAAATGATATTAACCTTAACCAAAAAATGTTTATTGTAAGTATGATTTACAAAGCTTAAACAAAACGGCCGAAAGGCACGATTTAAACGATGAAAGTAACTAGATTGCAAAATCTGGTTCCGCTTAACCGTCTGGAACATACTGTATATTCCTGACTCAAATGAAACGCGAAATTCTTCGAAGTGCGTGTAGATTTTTGGCTTACAGCAACAAAGGGTATTTACGCCCGACAAAGTCCATTTATTTAACAATAATGATATAGATTTAAACTACAGTCTGTTCCAAACGCTTAAGCGGAACTAGATTTTACAATCTAGTTACTTTCATCGTTTAAATCGTGCCTTTCGGCCGTTTTGTTTAAGCTTTGTAAATCATACTTACAATAAACATTTTTTGGTTAAGGTTAATATCATTTTAAAATGTCATTTTCTTTATATTTTGATTTTTTGTGTCATTCTTAATACAAATTTCCCATTTATTTATTTTTTTGTCATTAAAATATCTAAAAAAAATATTTAATTTTGACATACGTCATTCGTTTCCATGGTTTCATTGTTGGAATTTTAAATTTTGACATCCCAACGTGAAAAATGAAATCTCAGAGTGACCTGTCCACAGTTAAGTCACGCAAACATTAATACGTTCTGCAGATCTTTGTACATGTTTTAAATTTAGCCAATCAAATAAGAGTAATTCCTGACAATTGAATTAATTCAATCTATCAATTTATTATTTTATGTACAATCCATTTATTCCATACTTCTGTTATGAGCATTATAGAAAATATAAAAATAAATTTTATGTATATAATTTATGACTGTATTAATTTATATAATTGCTGTCATACGAGGTCTGTTCAAAAAGTATCGCGAATTTTGAATTTCCGCGGGTTACGTAAATTCGATTTTCGATTTTTTTGTGGCGTTATGTTGGTAATCATGTCTCTCACTTATGCCGACAAGTTCGGCCATTTTGAATGTTCAGTTAATTTTTGACAGTTGCTTTGCTTGCACGTGTTTTGACTCGACTTCGATTTTTGCCTATACCAAAAAATGGATCAAAGAATCTGTATCAAATTTTGTGTGAAAAACAAAATTAAGTGCGCGGACGCATTCCGAATGTTGACTGTGGCATATGGTGAAGCTACCTTGGACCGAAGCAACGTTTATCGGTGGTATAAAATGTTCTCAGAGGGCCGAGAAGATGTGAACGACGAAGAGCGTGCCGGACGCCCGAGCACGTCAAAAACAGACGAAAACATTGACGAAGTGAAGAAAATAGTATTGGCCAATCGTCGAATCACCATTAGAGAAGTTGCTCAGGACCTAAACATATCGATTGGCTCGTGCCATTCGATTTTTACCAATGATTTGGGCATGAGACGGGTCGCCGCGAAATTCGTACCAAAATTTCTCAATTTAGACAATTTAGAATAATGCCGCAGCCACCGTATTCCCCAGATCTGGCCCCCTGTGACTTTTTCTTGTTCCCGAAACTGAAGAGGCCCATGAAAGGACGACGCTACGCTACGAGTGAGGAGATAAAGACGGCATCGAAGGAGAAGCTGAACAAGATCACAAAAAATGATTTTTTCAAGTGCTTCGAGGATTGGAAAAAACGTTGGCACAAGTGTATATTATCTGGTGGGGATTACTTTGAAGGGGATAAAATAGATATTCATGAATAAACAAATAATTTTTGAAAAAAAAACACAAAATTCGCGATACTTTTTGAACAGACCTCGTATATTTATACTCTATTGCAGTGGTGTTCAGCAGAAGACCTATAGTATCAGGCCCAAAAATAACTAACGGCTTAATGAACAGCCTACACTAAATTTTTGCCTGCCCAAATTGATATTTTGAATTTCAGCCCCCCGCCATCACCAAGTGATATTCTGAATTTTACCCCCCCGTTCCCAGGTGATCTTTCGAATTTCTGCACTCGATTCTCAAGTAATTTGTTTTGCCACCTCTCCGGTTTTAGTGGTTTTTAGAATTTTTCTCCCCCCTTGCCAACAACTTATTTTCTGAATTTCTACCTCCCCCATGCTCAACTGATTTTTAAATTTTTTGCATAAGCCACTCCCATGGCTAATAAACCGGGCGGTTTATTTTCTAGATTTAAAATTTTACCTTCCCCGTTTCCATGTAATTTTAAGTATTATTGCTCAACGTGATTTTTGGACACTGGCTTCCAGCTAATGACTCCTTCCGCCCGGGAAGAAGGCTGACGAGAATGTGGTGATGCCACATCGGTGGCTGGATTGGACGTTAAATCATCATAATTATAAAAAAAAAAATTATGTGAAGTGTGAATATTCACACATTTCAGGGTTTCGCAGGTATATAATAAGTGAAGGCGGTATGCTGAGTGTGTAGGACAAATTTTACTTTGTAGTAATCACGGCAAAATGAACGATATTTTTAAAATAATTTATCGTCTGTTAATTATATAATAAGATAATTATTAAATTTACGCTCTTAAAAATTAAATACAACATTTGTCAAAATATAACTAGAATTTTGACAAAATAATTTCAACATAATAAAAATGTAAAAAAAAAACAGAAAAAATAAAATTCACTCAGTACTCGAACTCGAAACCCTTCGTTTACCAGCGAGTTTTAGCTTACGATACCAGTGCTCTAACCAATAACGCCATCGTACGCCTTGCATGTGAGTGTCTTACATTGGTATAACTTTTGTACTTTGTGAACCAAAAACCACAAAAAATACGATATTTTCCGAAAACATAATCTGATCACAAATTCCTGTTGTACTATTTCGCTTCACACCAATATACATTACTTAGAATTTTTTTAGATTTTTAGTTTAAATCATCTGGGCTACAGGGTGTGGAACAAAATTTTTTTTGCACAATTTTGGCAAAAATCGCATCAAAATAATTTATTTTTCAAAAATAAAAATTTGATCGTTAATCCACGTACTAAGGGCTTTCATTTGATACCCTACTCAAAATTTTAAAAAAATATTTTTGTTAAAATTTTAAAAAAATATTTTTGTTTTCGATGAGCACATATTTGTTTATATTTTTAGGGGGGTATGTTTTTTAGATGTTTTAGTATTTTTCCTATGTGCGGGTCAAAGAGTTGTATAAGCATGCCAAATTTCAACTCTCTAGGTTTAGCCGTTTGGCTACAATTTTTACCGAACAGACAGACAGACAGACAGACAGACAGACAGACAGACAGACGACAAAATGACGGTATAAGGGTTTTTAAGTCATACCTACAAAACCCTAATTAAAACAGTAATCATATCGCTATGTTTACATTATATAATAGGCTTGCAAAATATTTTATACTAATTGTGGGATTTAAAATCTCGTACCGGTGAGCCGCTACAATTTCATTATTCTTGATTTCCGGCGACTTTCCATACCAGCTGTGGACAAATACTTATTCTCCGTCAAAATATATAAACTTACGTTACTTTTATAAACATTGACTCAATTATCTTCTGTATTAATACTTATTTACTGAAACTCTCTCGCTATATTCAGTCTTATATTGTCAACTTAACAGGTCAAAGCAGTTCGTATCTTTGCATCACTGTTACTCAATAATCTACATGCAGAACAGCCTATAATTTATGCATGAGACCGTAGATAATTCTGATATTCCGTTCCATTCCGTCCTCGCAATTTCACGTATGCCGTTCTCTAAGGTCTGGTCTGCGTTCCTCCAACTATATACTCCGTCCTAAATTATATGAGATGTCTTTAAATTGTACAGTAATTTAAGATTAGTTGCCAGAATTGAATACTGTATTTATAATATTGTGCAGTTTATAGCGAAGAAAATTTTTAATATTTAAGATATTCGGTAACTTTCGACTTTATTCGGACAAGCTTAAAGATAGGTGTCAGTTTATAGAAGAATTTTGCATCCACAAAAAAATATGTTTGGAAAAAAGTACCCGGCGCCGGCAAACATTTTTAGAATTTTGTACGTACGATCAAAAACCCCTCATAACGTCACTTATCTGTCTGTCTGTACGGTAGAAATTGTGGCCAAACAACTGATTTATTTATTTATTTAATAAATCTGTCCCAACAGCATAGCCAAAATTGGACAAGAACATAATTAATAATATTAAGACTTAAAAACTAAAAACTATAAAACATAAGAAAATACAATACACATGAATGAGTACTTGCTAGAACAGCTCAATTATTGTATTCTGCTCATAATATGAACACATTCTGTTCAATAGGGATTTAAGGAATAAATTGGCATGTGCCTGGGGAAGATAAAAAAATGTGGAATGCCTTGAACGGAAAGATGGAATGTGAAAATTTAATTGTTGAGAGGAAAGTGGATCGTCAATTAGATTTTATGCTAATTTTTTCAGATTATTTGTGGAGCTTAACTAACGACGCTCACTTAAAGAATTATGTGGAAAAAATATTAAGGAGAGGACTACTTACGTACGTTTTCTTGATAATAAATCCTAGCATTTTATAGGAAGAAGAACAAATCGTATCTATATGCGAGTTAAAAGTAAGTCTACTATCAAACTCAATGCCCAGATCCCGGGTACTTTCGCAACGAGTTAAAAGCAGCACTGATTAAGTATCGAATAGGGGAAAATAGTGGGGTTACATTTTCGTGTAAATGTCAGAATTATGCATTTAGAAAGATTGAGATTAAGTTTAAGGTGCACCATTTAGTGATATTTTCTAAGTCGTTTTGAAGAATGTGGCAATCATTATTTGAAGAGATAGTTCGAAAAATTTTGAGATCGGAAATTAATCGTTCACTGACTATTGCATTATTAATCATTAAATATTAAAAAAGAAGAGGACCTAAATTTGATTCTTGTGGGACTCCGGAAGGGACTTTCAAAGGTGAGATTGTATGACTACAACAGAAAACAGATAGTTTACGATACATAAAATACGACAACTGGTCATAGAAAGTTGCATTCTGGCATGCTTGCACTCTTTGACTCCATATAGGGAAATTATAGAGAATTCAAAAAACACATAGCGAAAAAAATATAAACAAATATGTATTAACTTAAAATCTACACCTTCCTCTAGAAATTTTATAGAAAGAGAACTGATAATTTATTCCACGCAAGAAAATTGCCAAATATATGCAAACAAGCACACATTCGGAATAGTCACCTGAAATAACAGGGGGTTTAATTATATTGACAATAGTTAAGTTGGTATTAAACGATTTACTAGTACATTTGAAGCAGGAAGAAGTGAAAAATTCAAC
Organism: Liopterus haemorrhoidalis; assembly: GCA_963971575.1. Lineage (NCBI taxonomy): Eukaryota > Metazoa > Arthropoda > Insecta > Coleoptera > Dytiscidae > Liopterus > Liopterus haemorrhoidalis. Next base: position 232,747,925 of record OZ020611.1, read on the forward strand.
GTTAATAAATTGTTTAAAAGCATCTGAACAGCAGAAATTCCTTTCAATAAAAGCTGTTACAGAATATAATACGTATAATTTCACTGCGTGTGTATAAATGTATATATAATAGATCGTAAATATATGTATATACAATAATTCATTTTGGTAGTAATAGGCTCTTCCTTAATAGAGGCAAAACTTTAGAAACATTAATAGACACTTTCATCTTCACTTGTAGTAAAAAATATGTATAAATGATACAATTATTAATTTTTAAAGCATTTTTTCTGGTATTAAAATTAAATTCCATAACTAAAAATTGGTAAAGAAACTCTGCCATACACTAGGGATGGGAAAAAAACATCAATGTATCGAAAACATCGATGTTTGTTTTAAAAACATCGATGTTTTTACCATCGATGGTCAGGTGGCGATAGTATCGATAAAACATCGATGTCTACTATCGATGTCGATGTTTAAACTTTGAAATTCAGAAACTACCGCTAGAGGCGCTGGAATCTTAAAAATTTAATTTTTATTAAAATTAGTACACAAAATATAAGCGCCATCTATTGTGATATAACAATACTAATAGTGTTAGTTCTTATTTTTCTTAGCAGTTAGCAGAATACGAAAAAATAAGAAGAAACTTTTAATTTTTGCAAACAATGCGAACGACCAACAACGCCAACACACTTTTTCTTTTTGAGTCTTGTTGACACTTTCCCAGTTGTTATTCCTCCAATCCCTGGATTTTTGTAAGTTGTCATTAGCTATTTTTTTATATATTGAAGTAGGCTTTTCCTGAACAAAATGATCAAAAGATTCAATTAATCGGTAAAAGTAACTAGAATTGAAAATCTAGTTCCGCCTAAACCACAGGAACAGACTTTATTTCAACTTAAAAAAGTATAAAAATAATTGTCTATGACAGTGTTATTTTTATGTTAAATAATATAAAATTAACATTAAGATTACTATATTAGTATTGTAATAAAATTCAATATTTCATTTTAGAAATGTAAAAATAGTAAGGTCTGTTCCTTTGGTTTAGGCGGAATTAGATTTTCAATTCTAGTTACTTTTACCGACTGATTGAAGCTTTTGATCATTTTGTTCAGGAAAAGTCATCTTCAATATATAAAAAAATATCTAATGACAAATTACAAAAATGAAAATTGCGGTTACTTCCGCCTAATCGTTTGGAATAGACTGTAGATACAAATTAGGATTATTATATTGGGTATAATAATATTAATGTGAAATTAATTACTACTAAAAAGGAATATTTCTATTTCAAAATCTAATAAATGCTTTTTGTGTATTATGTGTTACTTTTTTCGTATTTTATCTTTACATTATTAAATAAAACCTATATAATATAAATAAATATCTTTTTTTATATTAATAAAACATCGATGTTTCCGATACATCGATGTTTTTCCTTCGATGTTTTTTCAACATCGATAGTAAGGTGCCGATGTTAACATCGATGTTAAACATCGATGTTTTGCCTTCGATGTACATCCCTACCATACACTATTCTAATAAATTTCATACAATATCGGATGATTTCTTCTTTTGAAAGACAACCATACACACAATAAGAAGTATTTAGACTTCTTTTCTTAAAATTATCTTTTTAGTCACAGAAAAAACTAATCGAGAATCGATAGAAGTAAAAAGGCACATGCTGAACCAGGCGTAAATTAAGAAAGTATCCCTTATCAAGTTTTTACCGAATTACCGCTAAAGGGATACGCGTTAATTTGAGTCACTAATAGGCCAAATAAGCCCGGGCCTAGGGCTTCGCCATTTTGGGATCCCGAAACAGCCTTTCCTTTTTTTCTCATAGCTTCAATCCGACTTTCATTTTGTTCATCACTTCGATAAATGATAAAGAAATAATCTATTTCTTAAAAAGGGACATTTAAGGTAAGTGCAGATGTGTTACCAGTATACAAAAATGTGAAATTAATAGATTAGATGTATTCGAACCATATACGGAAAACTATTAATCTCTGTCTTGATATTTAAACATTATGTTTATTTTTTCGAACGAAATTGTTCTAATTTAGGTTAATACAAATTTAAGGGTAGTCAGATTTTGTCAATGATGGGTTAAAGACATATTTAGTGTGTTAGGCCGAGTTGAGTAAAATGTAACAAGTACGTAATTCCGTATATAAGCTGTAGTGTCCATATTTACGTCAGTGTAATGTGCAGTTCAAAGATGCAGAGGCAATAATCAAAGATTTGTGAAATGGGGGTTTTCAGAGTTGTTAATGCGGATTTTGGAGACCAGTGGACAAGTAGTGAACGTGCGTAAAAATGCCTACCATGGGTTTAAGTGTTGGTGAATGTGTGTCTTGGTTTAGCTGTTATCATCACAATTAAGTTAAGTCATTTAAATAGTTAAAATATTAAACTATATAAATATTAAACCCATATTTTAATTAAAATAAATAAATTAAAATAAGGATTTTATTTAAACACTTAAATTGATCCTAAGAATCATAACAACCAACTAGGTGAACATAGAGTTCATATCCAAAACCGCTCGCGGATTATGAACTCATTATGTGGAAGACCTTGAGTTTGAGGGATGTACAGACTAAGTACGAATGCAGTACATCAATATATTTTCAATTATGTTCAGCCATCCGTAACATTTCATATATATTAGGAAGGCTCCCCATAAGGCATTACTAAATAAAGGTTAATATAAATTACAAAATCGTGTTCTAATTTCCATTACTGAATAACACAATAGTTTTGTATAATTAATATTTAACCATCGGACTCAATAAATTTTTGCATGACTGTATCCCTGTGAGAAGCCGATGGAATTCTTAAGAATTCAACAGATTTGATCCATATCAATGCGCCTGAGGGCAAGAACGGTGCATCCAAACATTGCACATTGCAAGAGTTCAGTGCACTAATGCAATGCCACCCAACGGATGGTCACCGCTCTTCCACACCGCTAGTCATCTACCTCTACCTCAAGAACTCCACTACCACAACCACTACCATTACAACTGAGAAAGTACAGTGTTTTTACTTTTTACACTGTTTCAAGGTTTAAAGGAAGTCTCGAGTTATTTTTAGTTCAATGAGAGGATTAAATTAATTATGAATTTTATTGTTTCACAATTGGATATTGTTTCTAGTTATATGCATAATTTAATAGAATTGTTTCAATGCTAAATATTATTTATCAAAAATATGATTCATTAAATTTGCTATTTTACTTGAGTTTTAAGCAATTCATTATTTGATTGCTTAATTCAGAAATAGTTTTCTTTTTAAATACCTTTATTTTAGGAATTATTTTAAAAGCTGGCGTTCAGTTGCGTGGACAGTAAATAACGCTCACCATACTTACGATCGAATATTAAATCAGTATTCTCAAATCTCAGAATGACCTCTCCAGCGTTAATTCACGCCAACATTAATACGTTCTACAGATCTTTAAGTATATTATTACATTTAGCGAATCAAATACAAGTATTTCTTGACAATTGAAATAATTCAGTCTGTCAATTTATTATTTTATTTACTACAATCCAGTTGTTACATACTACATTTATGATTATTATAGATAATATATAAATAAATTCTATTTAAGTGATTTTTAATTGTATTATACTCTATCTCAAAAATACAAAATATGAATAGTTCGCAACGAAATATTGTTAAAAACAACCGAGTGTGCCGCACATATTATATGAGCAGGGCCGGGCCGATAATTTTTGGCGCCTGAGGCAAGATAGAAAAATTGCGCCTTTTGATTTTATCCCCCCCTTTTTTCCACACCCATTTTCTGACCCAAAGCACAACAACAACAAAATTAATTACATATAAAACTAAAATTAAATATTAAAAATAGTTAGGTAAGTATATAATTTTTTCATCAAACTCTTTACACTTTCAAAGTAAAATTATAAGTGATTTTTTTTAACCCCTGCAATATTTTTTAAAATGTTGCATTTTGTCACCATCTGTACAAATAATTATCCTGCCATAAAAATAGAAAGTTCAACTGATTAGATTTTTAGAAAATTTGGCGGGTAAATGTTTAAGATGAGTAAATAGGGATCTTCACGAATTCCTCTGGTTCAGGTCACTTAAATCCATAACAGATGTTGGCCATAAATAACATTGAAACCTTTCTTACACTTGATTTTGGTTGAAACAAGTGCCGTCTAAATACAGCACTACCAGAAATAATAAACTATTTTTTGGCAAATTTGATAATCACGACTATTTTGGCTCACTAAAAAAGATTCTTTTTGGCGCCTTGATAAATCCGGCGCCTGAGGCGATCGCCTCGCCGCCTCACCCATCTGGCCGGCCCTTTATATGGGAATACGAACTAGGGTTTGACAACAATAGAACACAATACATCATAAAAGTTTTGACCCTAAAATTTTGAGAAAAAATATGGTCACAGAGGTGTTTTTAATGATATGATAAATATGGTCACAGGCGTGCGTTTAATAAAATGATAAATAGTAATATAGAAATACACAAAACCAATTTAAACGTGTTTAAAATGTGCACGCCACTGGTAACTGCCTGACAAAATGATTTATTACTATCAGGCTTTCAGAGACGAAGTATAATTTATATAATAGGGGATACGCATAAAATTTATATTTCCTTAAAACTACATTTTTTTGATATGTTAATGTTAGTTATGTCACCTAACAAAACAAAAATCACATTTTAATTAATATTACAGCCAAATTTTTTAATCGAAATATTGTAAATTTGAAATAAGCCAACCACAGCGCGAAGGTTGCCGAATAAATACGACTGAGCATGACGTCAAACCCCAGACAGCGCAGCCTACAACATAATCTTTACGTGTGTATAATATTGTATTGTTCGAGTTTTGTACTTGTTTTTAAACAATTTTTCACGTATTTATTATTAAAATGGCAGATAAAGATTTTGTTTGGGCTCAGAGTGATAATTTACCCAACATTGATGCTTGTGTGCTCCTGGAATATATGAAAAATAATGAATGCTACAGTGCTGAAGAAATGCTTGGTGTCAAAACAGACTTGTAAGTAAACCATTTATGTATTCTATAACTTTATGTAAACAATAAACGCCGCAACTCTGTAAAATGTAAATATTTATGTAATTTAGATGTCACAATTTTACTACATTGTTTACATGTAGTTACAAAACGTTAGAGGTATAACTGAAATACTGCAATATAGGTTATATATTTTAATATAAAATTTAATTCGGTAAACTTGTTTAAATTGTTTTTATAGAATTAAACTTTATTTTAATTAAAATTCTAGTCAAAACAACAAAAACCGCAATATTTTCCAAAAACGAAATCTGATCAAAAATTCTTCTCGTACATTTCCGGTTTAAATCAATGTACAATACTTAGAATTTTTTCTGATTTTTAGTTAACCTCTATGTGGAACAGGGTGCGGACAATTGCGGGTAATTTTGTTAGTATTCAAATGAACACAAAAATTTACTTAAGCCAACCCTTAAAATACAATTTTTTAATTTATTCTAATTCCCACCAAAATGTACTTAATCAATCCTTTTTTTTTTCAAAGAAAACGCAATTTAATTTATGCCAACTTGTAAAATAATTATTTTTAATTTTAAACAAAAGAAGACTCTAGCTGTTATAGTTATGGCCTCAGTTGTCAAAAGCCCCAATTGTGAACGGCCCGAATTGTCCATCGTTCCAGTTGGTAATGGCCCCAGTTGTGAAAAGCCCCAATTATGAACGGCCCGAATTGTCTTACGGCCCCAGTTGTCTACTACATACCGGTACTACATCTTAAAAAGATTAGGAACCTCTGTACTAAAAGATCCTGTTATAACAAAATAATAGTTCAAAAATTTGCTTAAAACTTCTTTCCTTACTTTTCTGTTAAATTTCCCATCGAGTTTCCGTGAAAAAAGTCCTTTAAAAATCAGGTGTCCGTGATAGGTTTACCGTTTAAACGTTAAATTCAGTCGTTATTGATTCTCTTGGGTTCCCGTGTATAAGATTGCAACATATGCAGGCTGCTAAGCAAGCATATCTCTCTTTCGCTTGGACTAGGTCGTTTTTCAAGCCCGAATGCCACTTCAATTACCATAAGATTCAGCAGGATTTAAAAAGCTCTAAGGCTAAAAGTGCTGTGACTTCAGCTATAAGTGGTCGTTACCACAGCAGTTAATGTTGAAAAAAAAGTACATTTTGCTACTTGAAGTATGGTTACTTGGAATTTACTAAGAATATGACATCGGTTTAGTTTTTTATACTACATTTAGATGAGAAGTTATGTTCTTTTAGGAATTTTCGTGTTAACAACTTGACGACTGAGAATTTTACTAAATGACCTTTAATGTTTTAAAAGAGGTTAATTTTTCTGAATTATGTGGGAATTTTTTTAGCAATAACGAGTTGACAAGTATTATTTTATGTTGTGTAAAACGTTTTGTATCTTTCACAGCAGCTGAAATGTCTTTTACAAATGATAAAGATTTGGCTAACTTTGAGATAATCACTTCGTTTTAGATCACGATTTTGGTATATTTACAGAAATTTTAGATTAAATTTAGTTGTTATAATTAAACCACTGATAGAAAGTTGTCCAAGTCAAAAACGTAATAAAACCAAATTTATAAATCCGTGTTACATGTACATAGAGACATTCTTCTTCTTCGTCATGACATCATTCGTGATGTATTATGGGGGATTTACCAATGATTTTCTCTTTGATCAAGGTTTTCCACTTTTCCCTGTTCTCTGTCGCACGAAGGGTCGATTCAAAAGGCTCATGAAATACGTGTTCTGTAACGTCGAGCCATTCTTATGATGGTCGACTTCGCCATTGTTTGCCGATTGCGTTTCATTGGATGTTTTTTTTTTTTTTCTTTCCTTAGTGTACAACCGGCGCACAAAGTTGCCCAAGAATAGGATAATGCGCGTGGATGAGACATGAAATAGGCGGAGCTCTGGTTGTATCTCATTTAATACGGATATGTGTGTGTGTCGTGCAGTACACGGTAGCCCACGTACCTTTTAAGTGTTTACAAAAACTAAGAAAAAAAATTTTTTTTGGAAGAAACTGTTTTCTTCCTTTTCAAAATATTCGCCTTTAAGATTTATACACTTTTGCATGCGTTCACACCAATTCTCGAAATATTTTTTCCACTCTGAAGTTGGTATCCCGAAAACATGGTTTTCGAAGGTTTGAATCCTTCGAAAACCATGTTTTCTTGATATGATGAAAATCGCTGTTGACGCAATTTTTTGTATGACATTGGGGAACAAAAAAAAGTTATTAGAGGATAAGTCAGGTGAATACAGGCAATGAGACATTAATTCTGTTTATCTACTTCAAATAATCCATTGTTTGCCGTGCTGTGTGGGAGCTTGCCTTGTCATAATGAAGAATGATGCGACGTTTTTGGTTGTTTTTCCTGATTTTGTCGATGACTTCTGGCAAACAAATTCGAAGACCCAAACAGTGGATTGTTGCTTAGTTTCCGGTTCATATCAATAAATCCAAGTTTCCTCACTTGTAACAATGTTGTATACGGATTTTGCAGTGCCTAGGTTGAATTTTTTTAGCAGTCCCTTACACCAATCAACACGAACCTTTTTTTGAGCTTCGGTCAAATTATGAGGAATCCATCGGCAACAGATCTTTTTTACTACTAAATGTTCATGCAAAATCGAATGTATTGCAGTCTGCGATATGCCAAAGGATGTCTCAATCTCACGGTAAGTCACATGCCGATCTTCTTCAATCATAATGCGCACAGCATCGATGTTTTCTTGAATCACAACCGATTTTGGTCGACCATCACGAGATTCATCGCTGGTCTGTCAGCGGTGCAATGGAGCGATGAGTCTAGGTTTGAAGTCTGTGTAGGGGACAACCGGAGCAGAGTTGTTCGTCAGAAACATGAAGCATATCATCCCGATTGCTTGAAAAGGAAGGTGAAATTTCCAGCATCTGTCATGGTGTGGGGTTCAATGTCTGCAAGAGGTGTAGGAAAACTTCACTTTATCGATGGCATTGTTAACACAGCCAAATATTTAAGTATTTTAGAGGAGTCTCTGTTGCCAACTATGGAACATGCATTAATCTCTGGGGAGGATTTTATTTTTCAACAAGATGGAGCCACTTGCCATACGTCAAAAAAATCTTTGAAATCGTTCCGTGATCATTCTATTCCACTTTTAGAGTGGGTTTCCAGTAGCCCAGACTTATCCCCCATCGAGACACTTTGGCACGAAATGAAAAAACGATTGCGTATAACACCGGCTAGAACAATTCCAGAATTAAGACTAAAGCTTCAGGAAATATGGGATAATTTTACTCCTCGACAATGCCAAGACCTTGGAGATACTATGCCTAGAAGAATTAATGCCGTTATAAAAATGAAAGGTGACGTTACCCAGTGGTAACTTCTGAAATAGGTTTCCAAGTTAATGGCTTTCCAATTGAAATATTATTTTTTCTTATTAATTTACTTTAATAGTTGTAAATATTAATCGTAAATCTCTAAAATGTTTAATTGAAAATAAAATATTACCTAGATTTCATAAGCTATTCGCATTCTGTTAATTGAACACCAATAAGTAAAAATTTCGTAGCTGGGCCAACTGATAGCGGACAGGGCTCGTATATTATCAAATAAATAAAAAACATACCCATAGACTTCAGCTTGATAAGTCGAAGATGCTTTATAAGAAGATGAGAGTAAAATTTATTCCAAGAATTGGACCTTACCTGTAACAGAAAACATATTTTAAAATAATGTCTAATTTCAATTACAAACTAAGGCAAGTAATCCAGGATATACTAAATCGAGGATTCCCCGAGACTTTGTTTCTGCAAGCTACAGGGGCCTTCTAGCACTGGAGGCCCTTACTACCTTACCTACTCTTGCTATACAGTAGCTCAACGCCTACGGTACCGACAAACATCACATTTCTTCGTCTTAACAGAATCTCGACAACATCTAAAACTTTTGCTATTAAACTTAATATTAAATATTAAAAAAGTTACGCATTGTCTCATTTTTTAAAGAACCCACGTTCATGTCACTAAACATCACGATTGCCAACATAAATGAAAAGTACCTGTCCGCCCTATTGCACGGTGCTGAATTTCCCTAGTGTCATTGTTAGACATCACCAGTCATGATCGCAACTTTTTTTTATTTTTATAAAAAAGTTAAAATTTTTTGTTCGGTAATTTGTTTTGTTAAAAGTTGGTAACATTGTAGCTATTTACGGAGCATGTTTTGTTTGAATAGATTTGAGTTTTGAGTTTTTGTTTAAAAGTTAGTATTGTATTTTACAGGAAAGGTTTTGAAAATTGTTTTAATATTTTAAACATGAGATTTTCAAGTTGTTTAATTTTAACTTAGGAGTTTTTCAAGTGAAAATAATACGTTTTAGATAAAAGAGAGTATTAAAAACACATTACCAGTCTGAATATTTTACGGAAAAAATTTTCTGTGCTGTAAATAATATTGATTTTGTTATAAGTAAGATATTATTTGTGATAAAAGCAAAAATAGAATTTCCTACACATAAACGATACCTTGAAAAATGGAACAATACATTTTTTAACAAATTATTTTAAAAATCTATTTTATACAGCGTGTTTAAAAAAAAATGTATCTTTACCTTATTATTGACATAACAAAAATTATATTACAAATATTGTTAAGAATAAGAAGATTTATTCAAATGCATTTTTTTGATTGGATAAATATTTAGAGAGTATTGGCGGAAATACTCCAAAATATAAAAATTCAAATTACATTATTATTGACTTAACAGCAAAAACTTATATTACAAATAATGTTAAGAATAAGAAGACAAATCTTCATTTTCACCGACTACCAACATATATAAGGGAGGTATTGTGATCATACCGATTTTGACATTTCGAGATTTCGATGGATCTCCACGAATTGAGGTCCCTACATAACGTTTTGACTATTTTTAGCATGATGTCTGTCGGTCTGTCTGTCCGTCTATCTGTGTGCCAGTCCGTCTGTCCGTCTGTATGTCTGTCCGTCCGTCTGTCTGTGTACACGTGCAGAGCAAATTCGACTAAAAGGATTTTTATGAAACTTCATATTTAAGCTTTTGACATCAATGGCACGAGTTGATCAACTTTTGGTAAAAATCGGTTGACTAAAAATGGGAGTTAACTCGTGTCGATTTTAAGATTTTTGCGAATATTTAACAACAGAAAAATATTTAGAAAAAATTTATTTGACAAAAGTTGCTATAAAAGCAATAACAACTTTTATTTGAGACATTTTTTGATAAAACGTAAAAAAAAATCATTTTTTTTTTTCATACTCATATATAACGTTTCCATGTTCATGATAAATAATATCTCTGTTAGAAAATATTAGCACCAAGAAACAAAAGAAGCTGCAACGAAGAGAGGAGTAAAGTGGGAGGAGATAAGAAAATATACAAAGGACAGAACACGATGGAAAGAAGTATGGAGAACAACACCAGAAAATAAGTAACTCGACTATAGCCTTACACCACAAGGTAGAAAGGCTTCAGGATTAAGTAAGTAAGTAAGAAAATATTAGGCCAAGTTATTTCTACTCTGCTGCTAGAATGTATTTTATGCAAGTACTTTGTGATGGCGATCGGTCCTGTGGTGGCCACAGCTGATTTTTTTGATTGGATAAATATTTGGAGAGTATTGGCGGAAAACCCCCAAAATATAAAAATTTAAATTACTCCCTTATTAACTGCAAAAACTTATATAACAAATATTGTTGAGAATAAGAAGACAAATCTTTAATCTAAAAGCATTTTTTTGTTTGGATAAATATTTGGAGAGTATTGGCGAAAAACCACAAAAATTAAAAACTTAAAAAATTAAAATCTCTTTTGTTATAACTCTTTTACTAAGAGGTTTTAAGGTTTTTCGCCTTCTTTTGACCTGTAGTATCGTCCATTAAAAAAGAAATAAGTAGAATGTAAACACCCTGTATACAAAAGATTTAGTGATTTAGAACAGGGTTTCCCAACCGCCGGTCCGTGGATCGGCATCGATCCGCGATATTTTTTTTTTTTATATATCTATTCGCCTAAAAAGTTATAACCCACTTAATTTTGAGATGAAAATATCTGTCCTTAATCTGTTATTGCTTAAGTAATAATTTGTTTCTTTTTTCACTAATTATATGTGATTTTTAAAGTTTTTTAGGTATGACCACCAAAAAAATTTATTGAACCATTTTTGGTTCAATACATTTTTTCGAAATATTTTTCTATTGTGAAATATTCACAAAAATCTTAAAATCGACACGAGTAAACTCCCATTTTTAGTCAACCTATTTTTACCAAAAGTTGATCAATTCGTGCCATTGATGGCAGAATTAAATATGAAGTTTCATAAAAATACTTTCAGCCGAATTTGCTCTGCACGTGTACACAGACGGACAGACAGACAGACGGACAGACAGACAGACAGACCGACAGACATCATGCTAAAAATAGTCAAAACGCTTGTAGGGACCTCAATTCGTGGAGATCCATCGAAATCTCGAAATGTCAAAATTGGTATGATCACAATACCTCCCTTATATATGTTGGCGGTCGGTAAAAAACTGTTGATTTTGATGTTTGATCCAGTATTATGTTGGCTTCTTACACTTAAATACCTACAAAACCCTGAAATGTGTGAATATTCACGCTTCACTTCAATTTTTTATTTGTAGTTTTTTTTTGTGTTTGTAACAGTACAATAAAAAATATAAAACTTTTCCGATACACATTACTTTTTAAACTTGCCGGTCCGCGAATTTTTTCCAGGTCGCTTGTCGGTCCGCCATGAAAAAAGGTTGGGAAACGCTAGTTTAGAATAAATAAACGATTTATCTCTGTAAAAAAAAAACGTACAAAGTACGGGTACTCCAACTCGTAGGTATGTAAAATTATTTTTTTATTTTTTCTGTAAAACTATTCAATAGTGAATACAAATTTGTATGGTGCAAATTCCTAAGTAATTCTGTTCCAAGTTGTCATCAGCAGCTTAGCCCTAATTCATCGCATAAGATAGGGACACGACAGAGCTCTCTGACAAATGTACAGTGCAACCACTTTTTGCTGCAGGTAATTCTCACAATAGCGTCTGCGACCGCCCAATGGTTAATTACACTGACTGCTCGCGGTTAATTGAAACCATCCGCCTCTCTCTCCGAACCCCTCTCGACTCGCCCACCCCTACAATCCACGTAGCAATGATACGTAGTAATAAAAATTTATTTTTATTAAAGACAGTATTGGGATTAAATATAATTCTAAATTGGAATTGGTTGCTAGAAGACAAAGTTTCTTTCCTATTAGATTTTATTTCTTTTTATTTTATTCGGAGCTATAATCCCGAAGATTTCTGAAGATATTTATTTAAAAATAAGACAATAATATCTACAGATAATACAGAGGGTTCCAGAAATATTAAGGTTTTAAGGTCATTCCATTTTTATCTGAAAATTGAGGTAATGTGAGATAGGGTTGCCAACATTGCGCCGATGCTGACCGGAAGAAAATAATTATGATGGGGGGGGGGGGGGGTATTGCAAGATTAAATATTTATTGTTTAAGGTAAATAATAATATAATTAACATTCCTGAACAGTTTAACAATCATAAAATAAAATTATAGATTTTATAAAACATTTACTAATGCCTGTAGCTTTGGTTTAGGTGGAACTAGATATTCAAATCTAGTAACTATTACCGATTAATTGAAGTTTTTGATCATTTTGTTCAGGAAAAGCCAACTTCAATAAAATATTAGCTAATGACAACTTTTAAAATTTAAATTCCATTTAAAGTCTATTTCTTTGGTTTAGACAGAACTTGTTTTTCAATTCTAGTTACTTTTACAGATAAAGTAATATTTTTAATAATTTTGTTTAACAAAAGCCTACTACAAACTTTAATCAAACTTCGTAAATACTTTTCAAGTGAGGTATTTTATCGTATCTATCGGACAGATATACAGACAAATGGAAAGATTACAGACAACAAACAGATAGACGACAAACAGAAAAACACATAGACAGACAAACATATAGATAGACTGACAAACAGACAGATAGGAGGCAAACAGGAGACAGACAGGAGGCAACAGGAGGCAGACAATAGACAGACAACAGACAAACAACAAAAACAGACAACATACAGATAACAGAAAGACAACATACAGACAAGCGGACAACAGACAGACGAAATACAACAGACAGACAGACAGGCAGACAGATAGACAAAACAGACAGACGGATAGACAGGACAGACAGACAAACAAGAGAGAGGCAGGCAGACAACAAACATAAGCAAACAGACAGACAACATACATACAGACAACATACATACAGACAACAGATAGACAGACAATATACAGACAGACAACAGACAATCAACAAACAGTCAGACAACATACAGACAACATACAAACAGACAACATACAAACAGACAACAGACAACAGACAGACGACAGACAGACAGACAAACAACAGATAGGCAGATAGACAACAAACTCACAACAAACAGACAGACAACAAATAGACAGATAACATGCAGACAGACAACAGACAGACAGTCAACATACAGACAAACAACAGACAAACCACAGAGAGACAATAGATAGACAACAGAGAGACAACAGAAAGACAATAGACAGACAGGCTAACCTACAACACAGACAGAGAGACAACAGCAAGGCAGACAACAAACAAACAACAGAGAGACAACACACAGACAACAGTGAGACAACAGAAAGACAACAGACAGACAAGCGGACAGACAGACAGACACACAGACAGACAGACAGACATACAACAACCAGGCAGACAACAGACAAACAGCAGAGCGACAACAGACAGACAACAGACAGACAACAGACAGACAGACAGACAACAGCCAAGCAGACAAGATACAAACAGACGGTATCAGTGACGGTATGAGTTTCATGGTAGACAATACCTACGGCACCCTAAAAACTGGATCAACGATATAATAATTTCTAACAAACCTGATGTTTTAAAAATTACAAAACAGTTTAAAACTAATTTAACAAAACTAATTTTAAAAATCTTATTAAAAAATTTCTTCCACATCTTACATGCAAGAGTAAAAGTTCATCCAGGTAAAATCAATTTTTACAAGTTTTCCAATTAATTCCAACCACAGTACGCTAATGTTAAACGATATGCAAGTCGCGATGGTTACGCCCTTACGAACTAAAATTACGTCAGTTACGTCAGTAATTACAGGCGTACAAGTGTGGTTGAAAACGTTTTATGCTCCATAGTGCTTTTATCACGGTGAATGTTGAATATTCATTGAGGTAGAGAGAGAGAGAGAGAAGGAGAGTGGTCAGGTCCACGCGTGTCCGCAAGTGTTCAAACACTTCTTCTAATCCAAGGATTTTATGATGTTACTACAAATGTGGCTTGTTTGTTATGGAAATATCAGGATTAGACATGTTTGTTTTGGACAGTAAATAGGGTGATAAGTAAGCTTGTCATAACAGGATAAACAGGCTCAAACTATACAGGATTTTTTTGGGGAACTGTTTAAGTATTGCAATTTTTATAGTAAGAGATATGAAGCAGGTTAAAGTAGAATAAAAAATCAGCTGTGGCCACCTCAGGGCCGACCGCCATCATAAAGTACTTGTATAAAATACATTCTAGCAGCAGAGTAGAAATAACTTGGCGTAATATTTGCTAACAGAGATATTCAGATCAATTCTATAAAAAAAATCAGCTGTGGCCACCACAGGACCGACCGCCTTCATAAAGTACTTATATAAATTACATTCTAGCAGCAGAGTAAAAATAATTTGACCTAATATGTTCTAACAGAGATATTATTTATCATGACTATGAAAACGTTACATATAAATATTAAAAAATTGAGACTAATAATTTCGAAAAATTTTACAGAAATTATTCAAAATTTTTCGTTTTATCAAAAAACGTCTCAAATAAAAGTTATTAGTTATTGCTTTTATACCAACTTTTGTTTAATAAATTTTTTCGAGATATGTTTCTGTTGTGGAATATTCGCAAAAATCTTAAAATCGACACTAGTAAACTCCCATTTTTAGTCAACCGATTTTTACCAAAAGTTGATCAACTCGTGCCATTGATGGCAGAAGCTTAAATATGAAGTTTCATAAAAATCCTTTCAGCCGAATTTGCTCTGCACGTGTACACAGACAGACGGACAGTCGGACAGACAGACGGACAGACAGACAGACGGACACACAGACCGACAGAAATCATGCTAAAAATAGGCAAAACGTTATGTAGGGACCTCAATTCGTGGAGATCCATCGAAATATCGAAACGTCAAAATTGGTATGATAGTAATTGACCTTGCTCATAGTGACAGATTTAGTTCCTATGATCATAGTAACTGAGTTACAGAATTGGTCTGAATATTTACCATGACCATGGAAACGTTACATATGAGTATGAAAAAATTTCGAATAATTTTTTCGCTTTATCAAAAAATTTCTCAAATAAAAGTTGTTAGTTATTGCTTTTATAGCAACTTTTGTTCAATAAATTTTTTCGAAATATTTTTCTGTTATTTTTCTGAAATATTCGCAAAAATCTTAAAATCCACACTAGTAAACTCCCATTTTTAGTCAACCGATTTTTACCAAAAGTTGATCAACTCGTGCCATTGATGTCAGAAGCTTAAATATGAAGTTTCATAAAAATCCTTTCAGCCGAATTTGCTCTGCACGTGTACACAGACAGACAGACAGACAGACAGACAGACAGACCGACGGACGGACAGACGGACGGACAGACAGACCGACCGACAGACAGCATGCTAAAAATAGTCAAAACGTTATGTAGGGACCTCAATTCGTGGAGATCCATCGAAATCTCGAAATGTCAAAATCGGTATGATCACAATACCTCCCTTATATATAGGGTGACCAGATTTCAGTGAAGGAAAACTGGGACACAGAAAAAAGAAGGTCTTTGTTTCCTCCCAGATCCAAGTGAAGAGCAAAAAAAAAAGTCTTCACCTCTCAAATCCAAAGTGAAGAGCAAAAAAAAAAAAAAAGTCCTCATCTCTCAGATTCAAAGTGAAAAGCAAACGGGACAACCCGGCGTCCCGAGAACAGTTTTCGGGACACCGAGACAATTGACCGAACACCGGGACAATCCCGGAAGACCGGGACGGATGGTCACCCTACTTATATATGTATGGTCGGTAAAAATTAGAGATACATAATAGTGTTTTATTAATTGTTTGTACATCCTATATTTAATAAATGGCCTTACGTCATTGTACAGCCGGAAACTATCGGCCACCATTTTGAAAGACCATTTTTTTTGACCTACACCTCTTCAACTCAGTTATTATATTATTGTTAGCTTTTACAGTTTTGAAAAGTCTTAAGACGCATTCAGAGCTCTTTAAATTAACAGGTTGTAGAATGTTCTTTGTTAGCTGTAAGTTATGTTTCTATGCATTGTTTTAACGTTGTACGGTTCATAGCAAGTTAGAAATTAATATGTTACAAATAGACCGCCATCTGAGTTTTTTGAAACCAACTACTTGACATCGTAAAATGTTTTATATGTATTATCGTTCTTATAACTATGTTGTCTGATATTTTAACTACCTAATTACCTAAATTGATTATATTTACTGTCCATCTTTGTAATTTTGAGCAAGATTTGTTAATGATGACATTATGTTAGGTTATGAAAAGGCATTCGATAACTACGGTGTCACTGATAGAATGCGATAGCCAATGTGTTTATATTAGAGATGGGAATTTTGGCTCAGTTTGCGGAACCGGATCAGTGGAGGTCGTTCAGTTTGTTGAGCCGGTTCATTGATCCAGCTCAGTGATCCGGTTAAGTAAACATGTTTCCGAGACACAGGTCGGTCGTTAGTTCGTAGGTAGAACGTCGCTTAGAGCCGGTTCTTGCAATATATTAACTGTAAACATGATCCCGAGACATAGGTCAGTCAGTTGTCGGTCGTTCACTCGTAGGTTCACGCCCCGGCTAAGCGACGTTCTACGTTCAGATAAGAGCCGGGGCTCTTATCTAACATTTTTGAAACAAACAATTCACTTTATGTAGCTACTATTATTATTATTATTATAAATCGGACATCTGGGATTTGGGCAATATTTTTAATATTTTTATATAGTATGGTTGTAAGAAAATACAGACTAAGCCTATTAATTTCAAATAAACTGCCCTACAAATTGATGACAAAATACACTTTATGATAATACATTACAAGCAGAGTTCTCGCGAAGTTCAACATG
The DNA here is from genome assembly GCA_963971575.1 of Liopterus haemorrhoidalis. Lineage (NCBI taxonomy): Eukaryota > Metazoa > Arthropoda > Insecta > Coleoptera > Dytiscidae > Liopterus > Liopterus haemorrhoidalis. Next base: position 232,765,260 of record OZ020611.1, read on the forward strand.
ACATCGATCCAGATCCGGATCACTCCGGTCACTGCTCACAATCGCCCGACCAATCGTATCCTTGAAACTTGAAACTATACAGTGAGCCGTGAGCCGGGTCATTTCAATTTGGTGAACCGTGTCACGTCGGTCAGTGTACTGAGCCGGCTCAGCAAAAGTAAACATGTTTACCGGTTCGTTCATGAACGACCCATCTCTAGTTTATATGTCTGTCTCATTAAAACATATCTAGCTATAAGTTTAGAAAATTATTCATAATCCACAACGAACAAGGTATTGAATTTAGAGGTCTGAAAGGTTTCACGTCTTACTATATGACAAACTTCTAATGACAGTAAACAGTCCATAACCTACAGTGTATAAGCTATTGATTTAAGAGCTCTGAATGCGGCTTTAGTGGGACACACGAATTTTTACCGAGAGACCCATTACTGGAACGATAATTCACGTCTGATTTTTTAAAATATTTTTTGCTTTAATTCATAATCCTCCACTCAAATCTATAGCCATGTCTAACTTAAAATGTGGTTATTTTACTCATGTTTAACAAAGGCAAATTCAGCAGTGAAACAGTTTGAAAAGTATCGCGATCGTTGTGGAATGTATGCCGTATTCACGAGCCGGCAGTGAGCGTGATAAATCTATCCAGCAGCCCGGCAATAAACGGCGACCGTTCAACAGATTATGTTTTATATCTGAATGATTATATGAGATTTATGCTTCGTTCAGATAATGTTATAAACGGAAGAAATATTGTTTAATGTTCAGGAGATTTTAATCGCTTATTATGTAGCAACAGCACAACTATCGATTGTTTATTGCACCTTCAATAAGCCGACAACACAATGAACGCGATTAAAACAAAAATTAATCGCGTGCCAACCAGAAAAATTAATAATTATTACGCGCTGTTTATCATAAATTTCACATTATTAGTAGGAAGTTTAGATTTATTTACCGCTTTTCATTTAAAAGAAACTGAAAGTGGACAATCTGCTTTTTCTTTCTAGTATAAACGATGCATAATATTGTACGCGAAAGCGAAAGAAAAGTAAACAACATCTTTTTAGGGTTGCGCAGGAATGACGAAGAAAACCTTATATCGCCACACATGTGTCTGTCTATCTGTTCGGTAGGAATCTGAACAGCCTGTTGTGACCAAAAGGCTGGACATAGAGAGTTCACATTTGGTACGCATTAACAAGTGGAATTTAACCAGGGGTGCACAAACATCCTGGGGGTGTGAGTTGTTTCTTCTGGTGGTACGAACAGTAACTTTGTTTAAAGTTCTTGATTACCATGGGTACGTTCCAAAATCTATGGAGTTTACTCTAAACTTAACTCTAATGGCGAGTTGCTAACGTAAGAGTTTTCTCTAACTCAAGTTAAAATCATTTGTTTTTGTATGCTACAACATACAGAAACAAATGATTTTAACTCGAGTTAGGGATAATTCTTACTTTAGCAACCTGCCATAAGTTACGTAAGATCGTTCCAAAACATTCGAGTTTCCGGTTTGAGTTAACCCTAGAGTTTACTCTTTTAACTCTGCTTGCAAGGTGGGTAATATTTACTCCCATCCGCAGAATGCGTACGCATGTAATGTAAGTTTTGACATATCGAAATTAACAGATATTAATTATGGAAAACAGGAATTATGGAAAGAAAATTAACAGAAATTCATGATTCTGAAATAAAAAGGAAATATTTTACTTAATTATAGATAGGTATTTATTATACAACTAGCTGAAAACCCGTGCTTCGCTACGGTATATTGATGGTCTCATTGGCATAAAATCCGCAGTTTGTTTTTAAACTCGTGTATTGGTAACCTTTGTAACAAAAAATCTAGTCGATATCTCATCTGTTCAAAGAGATATTGAGGAATCCGTGAAAAAACATTTTACTCCTTTTCACCAGATAGGGGTCGAACTTGAAAAAATCCTATCTTAGTGGGTTCTTACGTCATACTGAAAAATATACTCTCCGAATTTTTTATTTCTAACAAAAAAATACTAATTTACCCTTTAGGAGTGAAAGAAAACTGTCAAAACACATATATGCCAAAATGGAATGTTATAACTCAACAACCGCTGGAAATACAAAGGGTTCTATAATTCACCCCGAATGTAGATTCACCCCTTTAGGGGTTGATTAAGATAAAATCCTGAAATTCATTTTTCGGCATTTGTATGGGTAATCTTTATAAGCAAAAACCAAGTCTATATCTTATTGATCCTAGAAGATATTAAGGCGTCCTTGAAATCACAATTCCGTCTTTTCACCCTTTAGGGGTTATATTTGTTAAAGGTAAAAAACTGTTAAAACCATTTCGAGACATTTTAAAAAGACACCTATGTGCCAAAAAGAAACGTTATAACTCAACAAACACAGGAGATACGACGCGATGTATAATCTACCCCGTTTGTAGAATCATCCCTTAAGGGGTAGATTAGGACGAAATTCTGAAATAAGTTTTTCGGCATTTGTATGTATAATTTTTGTAAGCAAACACCAAGTCGATATCTTATTGGTCCTAAAAGAATTAAGGAATTACTGAAATCACATTTCACCCCTTAAATTAAAAAAAAATGTCAAAATCATTTCGAGATATTAAAAAAAAAAAACACCTATGTGCCAAAAAGTAATGTTGCAACTAAACGAACACAGGAAATATGGCGGGATGTATAATTCACCCCGATTGTAGATCCACCCCTTAAGGGGTTGATTAGATTACAATTCTTGAAATCACATTTCACCCCTTTTCACCCTTTAGGGGTTAAATTTAAAAAAGTTGTCAAAACCATTTCGAGATATTTTAAAAAGACGCCTATGTGCCAAAAAGAAACCTTATATCTCAATAAACACAGGGAATACGACGGGATGTATAATTCACCCCGATTGTAGATCCATCCTTTAGGGGTTGATTAGGACAAAATCCTGAAATATATTTTTCGGTATTTGTATGGGTAATCTTTGTCAGCAAAAAGCAAGGCAATATCTTATTGGCCCTAAGAGATTTAAGGAATCCTTGAAATCACAATTCACCCCTTTTCACCCTTTAGAGGTGAAATTTTAAAAAACTATCAAAATCTTTTCGAGTTATTTTAAAAAGACATCTATGTGCTAAAAAGTAATGTTGCAACTAAATGTACACAGGAAATACGACGAAATGTATAACTCACCCCGATTGTAGATCCACCCCTTTAGGGGTTGATTAGGACAAATTCCTGAAATACGTTTTTCGGTAATTGTATGGATAATCTTTGCAAGCAAACAGTAAGTCCATATCTTATTGGTCCTAAGAGATATTAAGGAATCCTTGAAATCACAATTCACCCCTTTTCAACCCTTAGGGGTGAAATTTTAAAAAACTGTCAAACCCATTTCGAGATATTTTAAAAAGACACCTATGTGCGAAAAAGTAATGCTGCAACTAATGAACACAGGAAATACGACGGGATGTATAATTCACCCCGATTGTAGATGCACCCCTTTAGAAGTCGATTAGGACAAAACCTGAAATATGTTTTTCTGTATTTGTATGGGTAATCTTTGTAAGCAAAAAGCAAGTCGATATCTTATTGGTTCTTAGAGATATTAAGGAATACTTGAAATCATAATTCACCCCGTTTCACCCTATAGGGGTGAAATTTTAAAAAACTACCAAAACCTTTTCGAGATTATTTTATTTTAAAAATACTCCTATGTGCTAAAAAGTAATGTTGCAACTAAACGAACACAGGAAATACGACGGAATGTATAACTCACCCCGATTGTAGATCCACCCCTTTAGGGGTTGATTAGGACAAATTCCTGAAATAAGTTTTTCGGTAATTGTATGGATAATCTTTGCAAGCAAACAGTAAGTCGATATCTTATTAGTCCTAAAAGATATTAAGGCATCCTTGAAATCACAATTCACCCCTTTTCAACCCTTAGGGATGGAATTTTAAAAAACTGTCAAACCCATTTCGAGATATTTTAAAAAGACACCTATGTGCCAAAAAGTAATGTTGCAACTAAACGAACACAGGAATTACGACGGGATGTATAATTCACCCCAATTGTAGATCCACCCCTTTAGGGGTTGATTAGGACAAAATCCTGAAATTGGTGATTCGGTATTTGTATGGGTAATCTTTGTAAGCAAAAAGCAAGTCGATATCTTATTGGTCCTAAGAGATATTAAAGAATCCTTAAAATCACAATTCACCCCTTTTCACCCTTTAGGGGTAAAATTTCAAAAAAATTTGAATACCATTTCGAGATATTTTAAAAAGACACCTATGTGCCAAAAAGTAATCTTGCAACTAAACGAACACAGGAAATACAACGGGATGTATAATCCACCCCGATTGTAGGTTCACCCCTTTAGGGGTTGATTAGGGCAAAATCCCGAAATTGGTTTTTCGGCATTTGTATGGGTAATACTTGTAACCAAAAACTAAGTCGATATCCCATCGGCGCTAAGAGATATTAAGGAATTCGTGAAATCACATTTCACCCCTTTTCATCCCTTAGGAGTGGAATTTCGAAAAATCCTTTCTTAGTGGGTGCTTACGTCATGGAGGGAATATACTCTCCAAATTTCAAGTTTCTAGGGCCAGGGGTTCGGGCTGGGCGGTGATGAGTGAGTCAGTCAGTCAGTCAGGACACTGCCTTTTATATATATAGATAGAATAGATAGAAGATAGATAATAAACATACATCCATTCGCAACAGTTGTTTAGGTTAGACTGACTGTAAACTAAATGCAACCTCAGGCTTCGGGTTATAACAATTACGCACGAAAATGCACGATGTCCGAAGCTGCACTAAAGCCATCCAACTAAATATTTCTCAAAACTATGTTAATGCCCAAATATAAATAAAAACAAAATTCATGAATATCGTTTCTAATGCGATTTTTTTTATCGTTATACAGACGGCATTTTCTACCTGTAAACCAAATTTCCACACTCATCAAATTTGCATAAAAACTCAGTACCATATGTGGGTTACAATTTCCGAATATTTTCTATTTTATAGATACAGAAAATAGATGTTTTTAAACAAAAATAGAAGAATGAGCAAGTAGCCCACACTGAAAAAATATGGCTATCAATCGCATTTAAATCAATATTCGTAAAAAAAAGATAGAAAAAAAAAATAATTATAATAAAAATAAGTTAAGAAAACTCCGTTAAAAATAATTATCCAGAAAACAGATATTCAGCTTATGTCTCGCTCTACATACACGAATCATAAGTTTTGCTAAATAACAATAACAATTTATTATCAGCTGTAACCAAACACCGGTTTTATTTTCTACAATGTTTACCTTCTGATAAAGTTTATTCTCGGGCCGAACACTTCCGATATTTAGCGAACACTCACGATGTTCATACAGTTAGACAGTCAACTATTGAATGAAAATTCCTATCCGGTCACTGCATATGTGATAGATATACCAATGGTCGAATGTAATTAAAAACAAAATTATTAATTTCTCGTTTCTGATGGGACTTTTTTGAGATTTTCGATTTTTCTAGTTATGATGAAGCCATTTGCTACCTGTATGCAAAATTTCAACTCGGTAGCGTATCTGGAAGTGGGTTAGAATTTCCGGACATAGCCACAAATATCCATTTTTATATATAAAGAAGATAGTTTGTAAATATTTATTAAAATTACCGTTAATAGATATACGTTGTTGAACAGTTGTTGACTCAAATCAGCAGCAATAATACATACTTCCCTTATCTTTTTAACCATCACTATTTAAAGATATTAATAATTATTTAAAATAATATGTCGTATTGACAATATTTTTGCGGAAATTTTCATATAAGCATTCCTATCCTTAAAATCGCCGTTCCAAAACCTGATCACATGACCACATTATCTTTGAGTAAACTCGAACTCCAGGACTTAAGTTTTGGAACGTACCCCATATATTGGTCCCCACTCTATTTCCCAAAAGGTATGGATTAAATATGTGAAAAAAAAAAATCCGAAAAATACAAATTAATGTAAACCATTCCGATTTACGTAGCAGTTACCAATTACAGTACCCTTGGAATTTTCGAACAAATTATATGTTATTATTATTATTATTGGTACAACTATAAGCAAAGTCATAAGACCTGAAAAAATATCTTTAAAAATAAAAATTTGTTGGATTATCCATGCATTACCTAACAGGTTTTATGTGTACGCTAAAAAGGACGTAATACTGACCATATTACTCCTGAATGTACATAGATTGAAAACATGGTCACGAAACTTGGAAACAGAAGACCTTGGTTCATTTCGGGCTGGCGCGCCAATGATGATGATGCCCTAACAGATTTTATTTAATATCTCAATCGAAACTAAAAATAAATAAAATTGTTTATATTTTTCCCGCGATGCATTCTTTTGAAATCTCAACAGTTTTTCTATATGTAGATCAAAAAATTTAAGTGAACTGTGAATTTTCACACATTTCAGGGTTTTGCAGGTATTTAATAGGTATAAGAAGGCAACATAATACTGGATGTCTAGGTATATTTATCACATCAAAATCAACAGTTTTTTTGATAATCACTTTTATATCCCAGTGTTTTTTTTTTGCATTTGCAATGTATTTTTTACTAGTGTCGAACTAACTATTAAAAAAATATATTATTTTTTTAATATATTTAATTCCAAAAAAATACACGCACTATCTTAGCTATAAATACAAAAAATTCTTAACATTATTAGCCATAATTTAACCATGAATAATAAATTTTTTCAAAAACGCAAAAACTATCATATTTTTCAAAAACACCATCTGATCAAAAATTCCTCTCGTACGTTTCCGGCTCAGACCAATATAATTACCTATAATTTTTTCAGGTTTTTGGTTTAACCCTTTTTGGTAACGGGTGCGGGACAAGAATTTTTGCACATTTTTGGCTAAATTCGTGTTAAAAGAAACGAATACCAAAAAACTATCTATCGTTCCGTAATCTACGTCTTAAGGGCTTTCTTTTGATACCACACAATAAATTTGTTTTTTTTTTTTTTATCAACGACAAAAAAATTAACATTTTTCGAAAAATGTATCTGATCAAAAATTCGTGTTGAACTATTTCAGTTCCCATCAATGTTCATTACGAAGATTTTTTTTTTAGATTTTTAGATCAATCCCTTTGGGAGATAGGGTGGGGGATAAAAGTTTTTATAAACATGTTTGGCAAAAACACAATAAAAAAAAAAATATTTTTCAAAACTAAAAATTTGTTTGTCGATCCACGTATTAAGAGGTTTCAATTGGTATGCCACTCAAAATTTAAAAAAAAAAATATTAATTTTTTTATTAAATACATATTTATTTATATTTATCCCGCGCTGTATTTTTTTGAGCTCTCTATAGTTTTCCTATATGTGGGTCAAAAAGTTGAACAAGTATGCCAAATTTCAACTTTCTATGTTCAGCTGTTTGGCTACAATTTCTACCGTACAGACAGACAGACAGACACATGAGTGACGTTATAAGGGTTATTTGGTTGTCATACCTACAAAACCCTAAAAATAGTAATAGCATGACAAATTTCAACTTTCTATGTCAGCCGTTTGGCTTCAATTTCTGGTGTACAGACGGTCAGACAGATAGACACATTAGTGACGTTATAAAGGTTTTTTGGTCATACCTACAAAACCCTAAAAATGCCGTGCCATATTTTACGAAACCTGGAAATGTGTGAAAATATACACTACACGCTCTTTTTTGAAGACAGTCTTCGAGACTGTTAACGAGAATCGAAAAATTGCTGTGGATCTGTCGAAAGACATTTATCTACGGAACATTAAGGGTGGGTTTCTGAAAGCTTAGTCGAGTTACAATATAACAATCCCATAAGTAACCATAGCAACCATTTTCTAACTATTTGGTTAGAGTTAACTAAGCTTTCAAAAACCGGTGCAGCCCATAGATGCAGGTTCAAATCCCGTTAACATCAATCCGAAATTCTTACCTACCACTCTTGTCCACATATACGTTAATTAATTACAAACGAGAAACTACTTTTCTCTAATTAGAATATAATAAAAATTAAACCATCCCACTTCTGACACCGGTCGGAAATGCTGCTATCCACAAACAGATTCAATGTACCAAACTTAACAAAGTAAACATAAAATTAACCACAGCATGACCTACAAAAACAAAAACTAACTCACATCCTATTTAATTTTCAATTAAAAAACTTTTGAAACACATAGATGAAAAGTAAACAGTGAAATCATCAGAACATTTCATTAATTTTTTGATTGTGTAATGTTTTGAAAAAGTACACCATTAATTTAAAAGTACTATTTGGATTAAACATGTTCAAACGTGTTCAAACGTGCGCAAGCTTCTGTTTTTGCTACTAATTCTAATAATCCTTAAAGCATCTCTTTATTCTGTCTCCCAGACAAAATGAAAAACTCGCTTAACAAATAATCACATCATTAAATGAATGAACGTAATTTTTCTACAAGAAAAATAACGTCAAAAGGTTTTAAATCGGTTGGAAAATTTTAAGGAAAAAAGAAAATTTTTTACTAATAAAATTTCTTTTGTTTGGTTTATCCACGGTTTTACTAACAAAAATCCTTGTCATATTTTAAATTTTTTAAATTCCTTTGTGTTTAAGAAGACAAATTTTCCATATTTTTATAAGAAGTTTTGTATATTAAATCTCGAGAACTCAAGATTTAATTTTGGTCATAAAATTTTACTGAGAGAAATTTTAAAGTGTTGAAAAATAACAGACTGGTGGCACTTCAATTTTTCTTGAGACTCAGATGTTGGAAAAAACCTCGCAAACAATGAAGAGACCAAATAACAGAAATCTTCTTCTACTTCGGTAAAATCTGTATAAGCACCCAGTGGCGTGCGCAGAAACATTTTTCGGGGGAGGGGAGTATATTTCACAACATCGGAATTTATACGTGTTGAATAGGGCGCAGTTTTGAAATACGGTAATTATAATTTTAGTACTTTTCGTGCTTTAGGAGGGAGATTTTTCTCACTAATCGCCCCTGCGTACGCTACTGCCTGGCATAATACAATATGAACGAGAAAATATGGCGTTTAATATGTTTTAAGATTACAATTATATTATTTGTGAAAATTGTGAATTAAAAAAAAAAGCAATACTCAAAAACGGTTAGAGATAGCGCCCTGCGAAAGAAATTTTGGATTATCCGTAGTTTATTTAATCTAGAAAAAAATTGGGGCTTTAATCGTTTAATGCGTTTTGAGATTATGACAATTTTTTAAAGGCATAATTTACATTTTTTGTAAAAATTGTGAATTAAAAAAAGCGCAACTCAAAAACGATTAGAGATAGCACCCTGCGATTCAAATTAAATGTCTCCTATTTTATTGAAAATTGGTACAAATATGTATTTTTGGTCAACAAAATTTGGTCCATTTTGAAGTTCGGGCAAAATTTTTGAAATTATATGCTTAAAAGTGACCCAAATCGGTTCTAACTCAAAAACAAGGAAAGCATGAATTTTTAAAAAATTATTATCATAATCCTGACTCCAAAATTACCTTAAAACTATATTTTGGCTAAAAGTGGAATCAAAAAATTTATGATAAAAATTTCAAAATTATAAGGGGAAGAATTTAATTTTGTTGGAAAATTGGTTTACTTATATACAGATCCCGCTTAATTGGGGCAGTTGCTTATTTGGGTCAAATCTCAAAGAACAGAAACCAAACCAAGGAACCAACAGTAAATTTACATGTTTAATTGGGACAGTAAATTTAAGATCACAGTACATATTATGTTACACATATTCTCAACCAGGAGCCCTACATCCGCACTGAATACCTGTGCTGATTTTGTAGAAGTGAAATGTTACAAAAACAAAAGACAGATTATACTTGACGCATTTTTGTATTGAATTAAATTGTATAAGCTGTTCACTTTTGTAAGAACACACTAGATCTGGTTATTTTGGTCACTTTTATGGTGTGTTACTGACTTTAAATGTCAATTAAAAATATTCCTTACGCTGTAAAACCGACTTTAGGTTAATAAGGTTATGATCATTATAATTAAGATATTATTTTTCATTATGACATATGTCAAATGGATCGACATTTTAAAAAAGTGACATTTTTTAATACCAACATGACATACAGCTTCAAAGGTGCAAACTATTGAAAACAAAAATCCCTCTTAGTTTGTTCTTACAAAAGTGAACAGCTTATATGTACCTATTTATTATTTTATTTTGGAATTTATTATTATTTTTTCTTAAAAGTTTATATTTTTTGCTTCTTTGGTTTTTTATAGTTTTGTCCAAGAGTTTATAAAATAAAATTGAAAGAAAAATATGCATTGTTTAATTTTATGTGAAATTCGCTTAATTGGGGCAGCCGCTTAATTGGGCCAAAATGCCTAAGTCCCGATGTGTCCCAATTAAGCGGAATCGACTGTATCTTCAGCCATAGATCACACATATGGTATCTTTTGAGTTACAGTCCCGGAACACATCTATCATGTAAATCGAGCACGACCTGTATATTTAATATCTTCGGAGCCTTATTGCGAAATATAGTTTTATTTTTCGGTTAGTGATGGGAACGTAACCTACCATTTGAGCAGAACTGTCACACAGAAGGTTCCAGATAGGATTAGTACACTGTCATTCACGTCATACCAGTTGGTTAATAAGAAGTTAATATCTTCAACTTGATGCAACTTGCTAAATTTTACTAGGTTAATTGCCAATTACCACCATCTTAAACAGTTAATTTTCGCACATGACATATGATATTTTCCTCAGAATTTCTAATTTTCCATCTCAATATAACCAATTAAAAATATTGTCCAATTATAAGTACAGCCAATTCTGTTGTAACTAAAGACCGGATAAATATATGCAATGAACAATTAAAAACCTAATTATTCGATATCCATGAGCGTACTTTTTAATTTAACGCGTTTTGAGATTTCGACAATTTTTTTAATAACATATGATTTACATTATTTGTGAATATTGTGAATTAAAAAAAAAAGCACAACTCAAAAACGGTTAGAGATAATGACCTACGGTTGAAATTTTTGAATTAAGTATAGTTTATTTAGTCTAGAAAAAAATTGGGGCTTTAATCGTTTAATACGTTTTGATATTATGACAATTTTTTTATGTCATAATTTACATCATTTGTGTAAATTGTGGAGAAAAAATCGTAACTAAAAAACGGTTGGAGAAAACTACCTGAGGTTAGAATTTTTGGATTCCTCGTAGTTTATTTAGTCAAAAAATTTGTTGCCTATAGTTGCTTTTACAGCAACTTTTGTTAAACACGAGTAAACTCCCATTTCTAGTCAACCGATATTTACCAAAAGTTGATCAATTCGTGCCATTGATGTCAAAAGCTTAAATATGAAGTTTTCATAAAAATCCTTTTAGCCGAATTTGCTATTTTCTGTTTAGACATAGGCAAGAGTACTTTGTATAAATTGGTCAATTCTGTAGATATATTATTATTTAAAGGTCTCCCTGTTAAAATTATAAAGGTCTAAATTTTTCCCAATTTAGATGTAGTAAACTGTATTGATTTAGTCAAAAAATTCCAAAATCGTAAAATTTAGATTTGGTCATTTTTTGCAGTAAGCCCGACATGTCTTATTTAACTTCTACCACGTAGAAGTATTTTATAGAATTTTATCATGCTTTTCTTGCTATTTTATGTTCTTCTTAGTCTTCTTTCTTAATACGTACCTATATACCACGATAAAACAGAAAATACTGTGTTACTAGTGCACCTTTAGAGGAAGTAAAGTAAAGGGGAAGTGTCTAGATAAGATAAGGGAGTAGTTCTTTATCGTTTTCAATATAGCCTGTGAGAGGGATTGACATTTTTACTCACGAACATCATTAATTCGGTTTATCTTGTCGAAATCTATCGATTAAAGTCAACGAGTGATTAGTTGAAGCTATTCATTTCCAAAAACTTTTCACTAACTCCAATCGTTTCCACTCATTTCATTTCCTTTCAATTATTTATTACACCTCACGTTCACTATTATTGTTTCTGTTTATTTATGGAAGAATGGTATATTCAATGACGAATTATAAACACGTGAAAATAATACCAAATCCACCATTAAGAACACCAAACATATGTGTAAAAAGCCGTAAAAATGTGGGATAGAGAAGAATCCTAAAAATATTTTGGGTTAAATCAGTTAAAATTAAAAACAAAAAATTGGTGTGAAGTATGAATTTTCACACATATCAGGGATTTGTAGGTATTTAATACGAGTAAAAAGCCAACAGAATGCTGGATATGGCAACAAAATTTAAACATTTCATCACAATAAAATTTAAATTAAAAAATCTCAGTGTTTTTTCTGCAACTGCTTCGTTTCTAAGTCTTCATTAAACGAATAAGAAATATATTGATAAATGACTTAACTGTTTTCAATTTTAAAAACGTATTTCTCATTATTAACACTAAACCTACCACGACGGGTCAAATGACCCATTTTAAACTTTTTGTCAGAATTTCTTTTAAATAACATTATCACATCGCCATTTGCCTTTACTACTTTTATTAAAAAATACATAGAATGTATTTTTTAATATTTACTCCTCTCTTGTTAATTTTTTTTACCGAGAAATATATGTAATCTGCCCTAACTACCGCAACGGGTCATTTGAGCGTATTCCTGAAACGATCAGATTCTATAATAGCACTAAATACGGTGTAGACATGACCGATCAAATAGCAAGCAAATACGTGAAGTCGAAATCGCAAAGATGGCCTGTGCAGATTTTCTTCAATATTCTTGACCTGGCTGGAATCAACTCTTGGGTTTTATATAGAGAAACAACCGGCGAAAAAAATTCTAGACAACAATTTTTATTTCAATTAGCTGAAGAAAATGCCGAAGATTTTCAACATGAGCAACATGAAGAAAATGAAATTATACAGAAAACGTCAACAAATACAAGTTCGGACTCTCGTGCGCAAATTCGAAAAAGGTGCCAAATAGGTTTTTGCAAAGAAAACAAAACTACAAAAATCTGTTTCAAATGCAACAAATATGTGTGTGGAAAATGTGCCTTCGAGAACCCAATAATTTGCAAAATATGCGGTGAACTTGAATAAAGTTAGCAATTTATTTAGGATTATATTGAAGAATATTTACTTTTTTTCATGTATTATTTTTATATTTTTTAAATTTAATAAATAAACAATTTTGAATCGTTAATTAAAAAAACATGTTTTATTCATTCAACAAATTGTGCTAAATGATATATTTTTCGCTATACATAGTAATATATATCAAATTTTAAAGACGGGTCACTTGACCCGCTGTGGTAGGGATAGGTATACATGAAGTCTCGGTAGGTTTAGTGTTAACAATGTGTTATTTGTTTTATAAGTATTTCACTACTAAAAATGATTTGTTTTTGTTTGATACCTTAAACACAAAAAACTAAACTAATTCAAAAAATAGGTTGAATCATGGCATATAACCCATAAATTATTAACACATAAACTTAATTCTTAGGTGTTAATTTCTTTTTTTTTCATAATATTTTTAATTTCAAAAGTGGACTTATACTACCCAAGCCATAAATACAAAAAATCCATAACATTACTAAGCATACTTAATAACCAATAATTAAAAAAATAATAAATTTTATCAAAAACACAAAAACTGCTATAACTTAGAAAAAGGCAATCTGAACAAAAATCCCAATAAAAAAAAAAAAAAAACAAAAATAAAAATTTGTTGATCTACGCAATAAGTTTCATTCGACATGCCACCCAAATTAAAAAAAAAATTTCATTAAATACATATTTGTTAATTTTATCTCAGGATATGTTTTTCTGAACAGTATTTTCTTAAGCGGTGTCCACACTATGCCGCTGTTTGCCAGTTGGCAAGGCCATTTGGCAATGCCAGAAGTAATGTAGACGTGACGGTTGGCACATGCCATCGTGCCAGCGGCAAGCCAACAAGAATCGCACGAGTGTCGGTCTCCTTCAAAGAAAGCCGATAAGAACGGAGAGTCGGGACGTGCAAACCACTGGCATCACGCGGCTTTAGGCTTAAATTCGGGTTGTGATTCAGACGCCGATGAGCAACGTTGTTTATAGATGGAGTGGACAAACAAAAAAGTGCTTAAGTTGATCGATTTATACCGGGATTGTCCTGTTTTGTGGGACTATCGTTTAAAGGACAATAAAAAAGGACTATATCGTATAAAGGTTTGCTTTCAATTCTTGAACATGTAACTTAATGAATGGTAGGAATCTCCTATCGCCAGGAATCGCAAAGTAACCGCTAGACGTTCATGGGCAGGAATAGCTCTTCTGAATGACGTATCTTCCTTCTTGATATTTGGTGCAACCAAATTTAGAAGAACAAAATCGCTACTTCTCATTCGAAAAAAGTTTTTGAAAACACATCCTCTGTACTCAAGATTCAATTCGTCCACATCGTCCAATACTAAATCCTTCATTAAGTCACGTGCTCCATATCGTGATCTACTTTGAAGACTTGGACGTAGTCAAAACCGTCGTTTGCGCCGTTTGCGTATTTTTTCTTCACTGTCAAGTATGATAACAGCAGCTGAAGCAATTAGTAGATCCTCCTCGGTGAACATTGTGCGACTGAACTAAATGCCAACACAGATGTGGACGTTTTTACAGCCACTGGCTTTGCCAACTGGCAAACAGCGGCATAGTGGGGATGCGCCTTTATATATGGGTTGTATAAGCATATCAAATTTCAACTATCTATGTTAAGTTGTTTGGTTACAATTTCTACCGTACAGACAAACAGACAGACTGACAAACATATGAGTGCCGTAATAAGGGTTTTTTGGTGGTCATACCTACAAATCCCTAAAAAGTAACCTACAACAAAAATAAATCAGTAACAATAACGTAAAACAAATAACACGACATTTGTAAACATACTCAAAAAAACGTAGATAAGCAAGCGTAAACAAGCTTGACACAAACACACTTGTAAACAACGCAATAAGAAAATATGATTTTTAAAAGTTCAATAATTCAACTTTTCATCAACAGACGACACAAGCAAATTTTAGCATTAGCAAATTTTATAAAATAATGTTTGCAAGGCGGCGCAGTAAAATCGCTACCGTTGTGACTCCATTTTATCACCCTGTAAACACAAATAAAGCCTGGAACAGAATGCACAGCGCGCTACGGCGTCAGCGCGCCGTCATTTGCGACAGCGTTGCGTTAGCGCCGTTGAGAATTTTCGCCTGCACACAATGCAATAATTTTTAACGCCGTCAAGTGTCACTTGACAACCTATATCTGTGTTTATACGTGTGCTTTCTTTTATTAAAAGTATAATGGATGATGAAGACTTGTGTGTGATGTTATTTATGTTGTATGCAAGTTATTTATACATACAAACACTTTACCATTCAGTAAAAACTGAGGTTAGGTGTTCTGCGTCAACGTTCGACGGCGTCAAAAGTTGGAAGTTGACGAACATTCAGTATCAACGGCGTTCGAACGCCGGAGGACGTTGTTCATTCTGTGCACTTGCGTACGACAGCTTGGTTTTAACTTTCTTCTGACAGATAGCGCCGTACGTACGCCGTCAACGCGTCGTAGAACTCGGTGCATTCTGTTTCCCACTTAAGTGATGATATAAGCAGTTATACCTACGAACAGTGGCGTACGCAATGGGGGAGGATTAGGGGGATAAATCCCCTCCCGAAAATTCGAAAAGAACTAAAATTATAATTACCGTATCTCAAAATTGCGCTCCTTTTCAATACGTATAAATTCCGATGTTGTGAAATATCCCAACCCCCCGAAATATATTTCTGCGTACGGCACTGATTACGAATACCTGGAAATTAAATGCTTAATTAACGCACTATAACATTTATCTTATCTAATGTTGCCCTAACACTTTAACACGATAAAGGAGCATTTGCGATTAATTTCATGTCCCTTGTTAATTCGCTTGTTGTCAGATGTATGCATTACGATAAACACCATCCATAAGTTCATTAGTGCATCGTTGATGAAAACAGCAGTGCAGAATGTCAAACAATGGTTCGCACGTGTTAAACACTTCATTGTGTATATAATCCAAGAAAAGCCCAAGCCCAAGCCCGAGCCCGAGCCCATCCCGGCGCAGTTATACTGGTACTTGCTTTGTAACTCACAATCTTCATACATCGATAAATTCACGAAATTCAGTCAGCGTTCAAATATGTATGTGCCATTTGTCGACAGACAATACACAAACGTTCGTCCATCGTCATGGAAACCATCCCATTCACATGCTGCTATCTTCAGCTCCTCTAACAAAGCTATTTATTAGCTGGAATACCGGCAATGGACTCACACTATACCACCACTGACGCCAAGGACTGTACTCTATTCCTAAAGCTCTACTCACACGACTGTCTTATTAGATACGATTTACTCTAATACGCAATACTGTTTTGGCGTAAAGAAAAATATTATCAAGATCAGTCCATAAATTCGTTGTGTTTGAGACAGCGGCGTACCTAGGGGGCGGGGGGCGGTCCGCACCGGGCGGCATATATTTTGGGGCGGCATTTTTTATATTTGCTATCAGTGTCGCTAGTTGCGAAAGGAGCTTCTCCAAATTGAAGTTTATAAAAAATTATCTTCGTTCCACAATGAGTAATATAAGACTACAAAATCTTGCAATATTGTCCATAGAACAAGAAATAACAAATAATATAAATTTGAGAGCATTATACACGATTTTTCTACTATGAAAATTAGAAGAATAAATATATAAATATCTTTACATACGTGTACAATTGTGTACAATTTGTTTGTTTATCCAAAAGAAATGAAATTATTTATTTATAAATATAAAATCAAAATATTTAATGGTATTTTTTTGTAAATTAGATTTTGTTTTTGTAAATGAAATATGTTTTGTCTCATAGGTGGGGAACCTGCGGCCTCCGTAACTTTCTTGTGGCCTTTAAATAAGTATCTTGTATTTTTATAAAAGTTGCATTTATAGGTAATATCAACTTATGCGGCCTCATTTATTAAAGCCTAATTTAAATATGGTATCCAATGGTAAAAAAGTGCCCCACCTATAGTTTGTCTCAATTACAATTATTTATTTATATTTATTAATTTATAAAAACCACAATTTGATTGACTTAGAAAGGGCGGCAAATTGGAGACCGCCCCGGGCGGCAAAAGTTCTAGGTACACCACTGTTGAGAAATTTTTGAGTTAATTTGAAACACGGCAAATAGAACATCTTTTTAGGGTTTTATAGGTATGACCACCAAAAAACCCTTATAACGTGTCTGTACGGTAGAAATTGTATAATTGGATAAATATAAGCAAATATATTTTTTTTTAAATTTTGAGTGGCATACCAAATGAAACCTCTTGATGCGTGGATCAACAAGCAAATTTTTATTTTTGAAAAATCATTTTTTTTATTGGATTTTTGCCAAAAATGTGTCAAAAAACTTTTGTCCCCCACCCTATCTCCCAAAGGGATTGATCTATAAATCTTAAAAAAATCTCCGTAATAAACATTGATGGGAACCGAAATAGTTCAACAGGAATTTTTGATCAGATAAATTTTTTTAAACTGTCGATTTTTTTGTATCGTTGATAAAAAATTTAAAAAAAAAAATTGTGTGGTATCAAAAGAAAGCTCTTAAGACGAAGATTACGGAACGATAGATAGTTTTTTGAAATTCGTTTCTTTTACCACGAATTTATCCAAAAAATGTGCAAAAGAAAACGTACGAGAGGAATTTTTGGTCAGATTGTGTTTTTGAAAAATATGGCAGTTTTTGTATTTTTGAAAAAATTTATAATTTTTTTAATTCATGGTTAAATTAATGCTAATAATGTTATGGACTATTTGTATTTATAGCTAAGATAGTGCGTGTATTTTTTTGGAATTAAAAATATTTAAAAAATAATATATTTTTTTAATAATTGCTTTAATAATAATTTAGTAACTCACACGACACCACACTACACTCTACACTGTAAAATATTTCTTATAAATCAAATGCAGACTTGAATAAGAAGCAAAAGAAAAAAAAAAAAAGACACTAGTATATTTGGCAAGTTATTTAAATTTTGTTTAAAAAAATTAAATGGAAACTCTTAGTTCTCAAATAACGAATAAAAGTGATTATCAAAAATACTGCTGATTTTGATGTGATAAATATACCTAGACATCCAGTATTATGTTGGCTTCTTACACCTATTAAATACCTGCAAAACCCTGAAATGTGTGAAAATTCAAACTTCACTTCAATTTTCTAAATGTAAAATTTTGGTCGTTCCCCTACACATTTTATTTGCTACTCTACTAAAAAAAAAAAAAATTAAAATAATTATTTTATTTCTTCGTTAAATACAAATTTATATCTTGATGTTTTTATTTTATTTTTTTAATTGTTAGTATTTTCCCTATATGTACGTCAAAGAACTGTATACGCATGCCAAATTTCAACTGTCTAGGTCTAGCCGTTTCGCCACAATTTATACTGTACAGACAGACAGACACATGAATACGGGTATAAGAATTTTTTCGGCGTTTTACCTATGAAATCCTTAAAATGCGATTCTCGCGGAACCTTAGGGTCCGAGAGGGCGTGCGACCCAATTTTTTTCAAATCCGGTACCCCACACCCTGTGCAACAGAGTGGTGGATAATTTTTTGCGGCTCATGAACCTCATTGTCATGCTGAATATATGATATTCCGCGCTAGTTGCATAATATACTATGAAAACGGTTTTCGAATATTGTTGATTTTGACGCGATTATAGCAAAAAATGTGCCCAAAAAATATTGTTTCTCTACTGGCCGCCTTCACTTATTAGATATCTACAGTGACTTTATTTTTTAATGCAATATGTACCATGTCATTACCATGGATACAGTTTTTGACAGCAATATAAATCGTGTTCATTTTCATTTGCAACATAGAAAAAACCATATTTACTAGCAAAATCAAAATATTTTATTGAAAATACAAAAAAAAAAAATAATAATAATAATAATAATAATAATAAATAAATAACTAATAAAAACTTATAATAAACGTTCAAAAGTTTCTCCGTTTATTTGCATACAAAATGTTAAGCGATCATAAAAATGATTCAAAACATTCAGCAATTGCTCTTGAGGTATATTGTTGGATGCTTGAACAATTTTATCTTTCAGTTCAGCAACATCCTTAAGTTCTCCATTATATACTTTGGCCTTTAAATATCCCCAATAAAAAAAATCATTGGGTGCCAAATCCGGAGATCTCGCTGGCCAATTCATCGACCCTCCTCTTCCAATCCAGCTATTTGGGCAAGTTCTATGTAAATATTCTTTAACTATTCTAGAATTATGGACTTGTGCGCCATCACGTTGAAACCATACTTGTCCATTAATATTCAGGTTTCCAACGCAGGTAATATTTGGTTTTGCAAAAGGGCTAGATATTTTGCGGCATTAAGGTTACCGTCAATAAAAAAAGGCCCTATAATATTGGTTCCTATTATCCATGCCCAAACATTTAATTTTTGTGGCCTTTGAGTTTGGGAGGAATGAAACAAATGTAAATTTTTTCGACTCCAGTACCTAAAATGTTGTATGTGCACTTCACCATTTAGAGTAAACGTTGCTTCATCAGTAAATAAAATTCTTTGAAGCATTGTTGGGTCGGAATTAATTTTTTCAAACATTTCAAAACAAAATACCATACGTACTGCTGCGTCCCTTTCTAACAATTCTTGATGATTTTGAAATTTGTATGATCGAAACTTTTCTTTTTTTAAGAAGTTAAAAACAGATCCAATACTGACACCAACGGTGTGTGCAATTGATCTTAAAGTATTTTGATTGTTTTCTTCCACTTGTAATAATATTTCCAACTGCTTCTCTTCTAATAAGAACGTGGGATGTTGTTCTTTTTTTATTATGGTTTGACTTAAGACATCCTTCGCGATGAAATTTATTAACTAGTCTTGAAATCGTAGAGGGATTTGGTATTGGCCGATCTGGATAAATTGCACTAAATACAGCAGAAATGTTACAAATGTGTTACATGTTGATTAATTTTTAAATCAGCAATGAGCAAAAGTATACACACTAATTGTCTATGTTGCAAATGAAAATGAACACGATTTATATTGCTGTCAAAAACTGTATTCATAGTAATGACATGGAACATGTTGCATTAAAAAATAAATTCATTGTATAAAAATTCACACTTAACAACGATATTTTTTGTTACTCCATTTTCCCGACACATCACAATTCGAAAACAAAGAATTATTATTAAAAATCACATTTGCTCAAATCTCCCGTGTATTAGGGTCTTAATAATTCTATTTATTATCTATCTAGCAGAGTTGGGCCGCGGCGAAGAGTGTTATATCGCAAGCACAAACGCACGATTGTCATTTATTAATTCATATGCATCGTTGGCATGACGTCACAGAAACACAGAGAAAGAGAGAGGGAGAGACCTCCTCCCTCGCCCTACTGTACAGATTGCTATTTGCGAAAACAGTAGGCGGTGGAAATTATTCAAGGGGTTTTATTAATTTGAGTCTTTGAAGAGGATTTATAGCCAAGATGGTTTCACTGTAATTATGGACTGCAGCTGAAGTAATAGTGAATCAAGAAGTAAATTGTTCAACATTTGTTTTATCTTTGAATTATTAGTAATCCACGTAATCTTACTTACTATCCTGTAAGGAATAACAACCGATTTTATTTATTGGATGTTTTAATCTCTCTAGCTGTCAATAACTAGATAATCTATAGGCTAAAAAAACTTGAAATAACTGATTTCCAAATTCTCCTCCTGTACCAAAATTTACATATATTGAATTTCAACAGGCTTGCCTACTTTTTGAGTTTTCTAGGTTTAGGATTTTTCTCGTCTTAAGAATGTTCCCAGGATACCGCATGCCAAATTTCAACTTTCAACTTAGGTCCCCGGGAAGTACGCATAATACTCTGGAATGACATCTGACAGACACCGCAACGATTTTATATATAAACTCGCGGACAAAAAAAATCGATCGATATTTTATATATATATAAAAGGAAGGTAATGACTTAGTAACTTACTATTTTATTTGGGGGAAAGTTATGACTTACATAAAAAGTAATTTCAACGAAATTTAATGCATAGATAACTTTTATTCCAATGTAATCAAAAGTATTGAATAAAAAAAGTGAAAAAATACAAATATAATGCAAAATTAAACGATTAATAGCGTGTGTTGCCTCCACGAGCTCGAATTACAGCTTTCATGCGCCTTGGCATCCCTTCAATTAGATTTATGATGGCCTGTTTATTAAGGGTGTTCCATTCTTGAACAAGGACTTCACTTAACTCGTTTAAGTCAGCAGGAGCCAGAATTTGGGCTCGGATCTGTCTCCCAAGCATGTCCCAGGTATGCTCGATTGGATTAAGGTCTGGACTGCGTGCGTGCCAAATCATACGTTCGATATCCACTTCATCCAAATAATTATTAACTCATCATCCATAAGTATAAAGTCGTCGCCAATAAATGGCAGCAATCATTGTCCCCCCATTAACAGCCACAACTCTGTGGGGGCCTTCATACTAATGCCTCCCCATACCGTAATACTGCCACCACCATAATTAAGTGTTGGAACAATCTTGCACTGAGAATATCTCTCTCCAGCCTTACGCCACTCTTTGACGACGATCTGAGGATCGTAGACAAAATCTCGACAAATCAGTAAATAGGATTCAAGACATTTACCTCATTCCCCCAGTTTTGATGCTTCATTGTAAAATTAAGGGTGTATAGTTTGTTTCACTATAAGTGGAAGTGACTATCTACTTATGGTCCTAAACACAGTGGGTGGTAATTACAAATAACTCTAATCCCTTGTTTGTACCCATAAACTACCCAGAGATGTATCAGGTATAAATTACATTACACCATGTAATGACACAATTGTAACAAGAAATAAAAATAAGATATCATCAAAATAAACTTTATTTTTATTATAAAAACAATTAATTTATAGAACTTATAATTAAATTTAAAATATTACAATTAGTATTTAAAACATTACAATAAAATAAATTTTAAAGTAAATAATGTTTAAGATAAAAAAAAATCTTACAAGTCCAAATCATTCTCTGAATCAGTCTCTAAATTAATGATTATAGTACGTTCTATTTGAATATAACTGTCCTCAGTTTTAATAACTTGATTTACACAATTTTTCCAACTATCTACAGGGATATTTTCCACTTCTTTTTTTATAAGTTCTATCACAGTGCCGTTTAAAGTGGGAGAAACATTATTCCGTTTTATTCTCGCCTTTAACTGACTCCACATTTGTTCAATAGGGTTGAATAAACAATAATACGGAGGTAGTCGTAAAACTGTGTGTCCTTTGCATTGAGCAATATTATCGCAAACATATTCTTTAGAAAAACTATATCATCATAAGATATCATCAAAATAAACTTTATTTTTGTTATAAATACAATTAATTTATAAAACTTATAATTAAATTGTAAACATTACAATTAGTATTTAAAACATTACAATAAAATAAATTTTAAATTAAATAATGTTTAAGATAAAAAAAAATCTTACAAGTCATTAATGATTATAGTATGTTCTATATCGTACGAAATAAACTCAAAAGGTTGGGTGGATACGTCAAATAAATGTCAAACAAGAGCACCGTCTAATAAAGGTAAACGTATTACGATACTTTATGCAGGTTCGGAAACTGGATGGATACCGAATGCACTCTTGCTTTCTGCGAAAAATATCAAAGATTCTAGACTCGACTACCATGACGATACCACGGCGGAAATGTTCGAAAACTGGTTCGAAAATAAATTACTCCCGAATATACCAGCTAACAGTTTTATTGTTATGGATAATGCAAGTTACCATAGTCGGCAACTAAATAAAGCACCGAATAGTGCAAACAGTAAGAAGGAAATCCAAGACTTTTTATATAAAAATGATATTTACTTTGAAGAAAATAATAAAAAAAATTGTTTAATTAAATTATTAAAAAGATATAGTTTTTCTAAAGAATATGTTTGCGATAATATTGCTCAATGCAAAGGACACACAGTTTTACGACTACCTCCGTATTATTGTTTATTCAACCCTATTGAACAAATGTGGAGTCAGTTAAAGGCGAGAATAAAACGGAATAATGTTTCTCCCACTTTAAACGGCACTGTGATAGAACTTATAAAAAAAGAAGTGGAAAATATGCCTGTAGATAGTTGGAAAAATTGTGTAAATCAAGTTATTAAAACTGAGGACAGTTATATTCAAATAGAACGTACTATAATCATTAATTTAGAGACTGATTCAGAGAATGATTTGGACTTGTAAGATTTTTTTTTATCTTAAACATTATTTACTTTAAAATTTATTTTATTGTAATGTTTTAAATACTAATTGTAATATTTTAAATTTAATTATAAGTTCTATAAATTAATTGTTTTTATAATAAAAATAAAGTTTATTTTGATGATATCTTATGTTTATTTCTTGTTACAATTGTGTCATTACATGGTGAAATGTAATTTATGGGCTAGTTTATGGGTACAAACAAGGGATTAGAGTTATTTGTAATTACCACCCACTGTGTTTAGGACCATAAGTAGATAGTCACTTCCACTTATAGTGAAACAAACTATACACGATGTTGCCTGATTAATTCTGGGCCATTTGCGGATTTCCTTGAGCTTAATTCAATTTCGGCAAACCTTCTTCTAACTGTCGTCGCACTTATTGCTATACCTTGCGCCTGATGTAGGTAATTTCTGGCTTCACCTGCTGTAGAAGTATGATTTCGCAAGATCCTTAATCGGAAAAAGCAATCATCCTGCCGAGTTGTAGACCTCTCTCTACCCGATCCTGCTCTTCTAGTGTATTCACCTGTCTCACGGAAACGTTTAACAGCCCTTTGCACACTCCAACTTGTAACTCCCAGCGCATTGCGATCGTCCATTTTGAACTAACGCAATAGCTCTGGCGGTGTCAATTAGACTCAAAACCATAATTACTAAATAAAAAATCACTATTAACTTTTATAAAATTGTTCAACACCAAGTCTTTACAATATTCGTCTAAGATATGCGTGCAAAACTAAATTGTGTACAAAACAAGTTCCGACTAATCAACAAAATTGTTTTGACAGAACTGTTTATTTCTGTTTACATGCTAATCAACATGATTTTCCGACCGGCGTAGCGTAGTGGTAACACATGTGCTCTGCGTTGCTAAGGTCTCGGGTTCGAATCCCGTTAAGGCATGGAATTTTTCAACGATAAAAATTGTCCTGGCCAATTTACAAAGCAGCAAAGGCCATCAAAAAATTTTTTAAAAAAACTTGATTTGACCATATGGTTTCATTAATTTTTCAAAAAAGGAAAATATACCGTTAAAAAAAATATGGATCGAATTTTTTGTCCGCGAGTGTATATACAGTATTGGCCATAAAGATAGCAACTTTTGATAATCCTCTTTTATTTTTATTCTATAAAATATTTTTAAAATTAAAAATTGAATTCTTACCTTTAACAATCCTCTACATATATTATAGTAAAAAATTTAATTTTAATAGTAAATTATATTTTTTTTTTATAGTATTTATTATTTTTACCTGGACATAAAGACAGCAACTTCTCTTAAAAAAATCTTTTTTTTATTAACACGTTCGCGGCCAGTACGGCTATTGCCGTCCTACCACTTTAATTCAAATATACAAATGACGGCTGTGGCAGGTTTTAATTCCATTTAAGTATATGAAAACTAGTATAAACTGTCCTATTTTTTTTTTATAGTATTTATTATTTTTACCTGGACATAAAGATTGCAACTACTCTTAAAAAAATCTTTTTTTTTTATTAATTAAGAAAATGAATTATTATTAATAGATAATTTTTAATATAATAGTAATCACCAGGATTTATAACTTCCCGACATCTTTTCGGCATTGATTCTAATAATTTCGTGATCATTTCATTATCAATATTAGACCAGGCACCCTGCAAAGCTTTAAACAAATCTTCAATATTTTAATGCGTTTTGTTTCTAATCTTTCTGTCGACAATCTCCCAAAGGTTTTCTATTGGATTTAAATCGGGTGACTGTGACGGCCAAGTCATTACGTTAATTTTTGAATCCTAGAACCATTTTTTGACCAACTTCGAAGAATGTTTTGGGTCATTATCATGCTGAAAAATATGTTTTAAAGGCATGAACTCATCAGAATAAGGTTCCATAACATTCTGAAGGATGTCTTTATATTTAAATCGATCCATTATTCCTTCAATGTGGTATAGAGGACCCATACCATATCCCGAGGTAAAGCCCCATACCATCACACCACCTCCGCCATGTTTAACTGTTGGCAAGGTGTATTTTTGAACTAATCTTTTATTAGCAGGCCTCCTAACGTAACTTATACCATCACTTTTAAACAAATAGAACTTAGATTCATCATTAAAAATCACTTTTTTCCATTGATCCACAGTCCAGTCAATATGATTTTTAGCAAATTCTAATTGGGCCTTCACATTCTTTTAGGATAGAAATGGGTTTCTAGCAGGACGGCGACTAAAACTAGACCCTCACTAACTAATCTTCTGCGAATAGTTCTTGTTGAGATGTTTTCTTGATCCATTTGCGGCAAAATGTCCAAAATTTTCTCCAATGACAGAAAAGGGTTATTGGTAGATAAATAAATAATTTTTTTATCAGTTCGTATTGTAGTTTTTCGTGGCCGTCCTGGAATTTTTGAAACTTCAAACGTACCTTCTTCTCGAAATCGTTTTATAATTCGCGACACAGTAGATTTATGAACATTTAAAATTTGTGAAATAACATTTTGCAGCAGCCCGTCTTTAAAACCAGAAATTATTAAGTTTCTAATTTCACTTGAAACAGTTTTACTACGACCCATGATTGACAAATATAAACTGAAATATTACTTGTGAACAACATATTATTTATGGATAAACCCTGCATATAACAAGAAAATTCAAGCAGAAATGAAGAAATAATTTATTATTAATCTGTAAGTCAGATTATTTGACTATTGATTGATGTAACAGACAAAATATGATTAAATTATAGAACTAAGAGTATTTATTTTCCAATATTATTATTAAAATTTGAAAAATTGATAAATGTTAAAAGTTGCAATCTTTATGGCCAAAACTGTATATAGATTTTATAAAAATTCTATATATTCACTTTCGAAGTAAATTCGGATATAGTTCATTCATTATAGGTCAAAAATTTAAAATTCCAATTCAAATCTATTCTAACCTTGTCGAAAAGTAATATCATTTGCCATGGTACAAGGTGTCTCAAAAGAAATTTTATATTTAGTGGATCGATTAAAAAAAAAGTAAGCCATATATAGAAAAAATGTTTATTAATTATTAAAATACACTTTTTGGGGATTTATTTCTTAAAAATAATATCGTCTAAATGTAGACCCTCGCGTTCTCGGCACTCATTTAATCGAACAGTAAAATTACTTATGACGTCTCGGCAGGTGGACTCAGGGATGGCTGCCATTTCGTGACGGATATTTTCTTTCAAATGCGCCAGTGAAGTCGGTTTATTGGCGTAAACTTTAGATTTAAGATAACCCCATAGGAAACAGTCCATAGGGGTTAAATCTGGACTGCGTGGAGGCCAATTTATGTCACCTCTCCGGGAGATCAATTTGCCTGAGAAAATTTCACGAACACGTGGCAGAGACATATTGGACGTGTGTGAAGTTGCTCCGTCCTGTTGGAACCATGTTCTTTGGTTATATCCAGGAAAGTTTTGCAGTTCAGGTACCAAGAAGTTGTCTAACATCTCCACATAACGCTCTGAATTCACTGTAACTGCACGCCCCCTTTCGTCTTCAAAAAAGTAAGGGCCGATAATTCCTCTCGCCGACATCGCTGCCCATACGGTCACTTTAGGCGAATGTAGGGGTTTCTGATGTTTGCGTTTCGGATTCGTTGCACTCCAGTAGCGGCAGTTCTGCTTATTTACGTGGCCATTAAGATGAAAATGAGCTTCATCCGAAAACAAAATGTTGGTAAACGTTGAAAATCGCTCAATCACCTGATTTACGAAATTAAGCCTCTGACTGGCATCTTGGGGCTTTAATTCTTGCACCAATTGAATTTTGTAGGGGTGCAGCTTTAGGTCTTTGTGCATAATGCGATGTAATGATGATCTATGCACATTTAAAGCACTTGCGCGCTTCCGAATTGAAAGGTTCGGGTCGTCACGAACAGACTGATGAACATTCTCCACGTTTTCTACCGTTCTTGATGACCTAGGTCGCCCGGATTTTGATTTATCCAGCGTTGTACCAGTCTCTTCAAACTTTTTAACCCAATTTCGAATGAGAGGAATGCTTGGCGCATCATTTAAGTGGCGAAAACCTCGAATACTGCAGAATTTTCTACGCGCTACAGTCGCCAAATCACCGTTTTTGTAAAACTCTCGCACTCATAACGCGCGGTCTGCTCCCGAGAAACGCTCCATAGCGACTGCATTCCCAAGAGCCAGGCTACCGATTGACATAACCCCCGCGCCTCTCGAATACGTTGCGTTGACGCAGTAAGCTAAATAAATATAAAATTTCTTTTGAGACACCTTGTACTTTTCTGGTCTTCGAACATCTCTCATTAATTTATAATACATTAGAATTACAATGTAATGCAAAAGGAATTACCTCTAATAACGTAGTTTTGAATTACGAACTCATGTGGCTGAACTTAACTCCAGCGTAACTGGAGGACTACCTATAAATGCAGAATTACCGGTAAATGGAGAATTACCGATTTGTTCAGCACGTGTTAAAAGTTTCATAAACTGTATGGTTTCGTTTTCTACGGCTCGTTGTTTTTGATATCGTGTTATTTCCTTGAGATATATCACGATATACTTTCTACAACGGAAATTTGCTGATTTTCTTTTTAATTATGATTTTTGTTAGGATATTAGTAATAATAGGCTCAGAAATGACTGGTTTAAACTTGTTAAAGGTGTTGCTTAATTGTTTTGGGAAATGCGTGAGTCATTATAATAAAATGGGTGGAATTTGAGATGAATTATGATTTATGAAACAAACTGATAAAACGAGAACGATTTTCTTTTCTTTGTTTTACGTAAAGTTAAATTTACTTTATAACGGATATAACAGTTCTAGAAAACTTAATGGGAATTGTTTTAAATAACCATTTAATTTCATTCGAATTTTATACTGATTTTAGTAATTTATTTATTTTTTTCCCCCCGGCGACTTTTAAGATGGACCTGATTGAAGAGCAGCATTTTGTGTGAATTTTTGTTTCTAATTTGGAAAGACATAGACAGAAACGTTTGAATAGGGGTTAGGCATAATTTAAATTTTTTTAAAAATTATATTCCTCTTGTTGCATATAAACATAAAAAACAGTTTTGCATTTTTTTTTTTAATTTGAAGGCTTAAAAAAATCATGTATATAGCGCGCGAAAACGACGTGTGACGTCATACCCCACTGAAGTGTACTGCGTACAGCCTACTCAGTGTACTGCGTACAGCCTACTCAGTGTACTGCGTACAGCCTACCCAGTGTACAGCGTACAGCCTACACAGTCTGTCGTGAACTTAACTGCTTGTATAACTTTTATAGGTTGTATAAAGTTAGAGTGATTTTAATTAAAATAAAGTTTAATCCTATAAAAACAATTTATACATGTTTATCGAATTAAATTTTATATTAAAATATATAACATATATTTCAGTATTTCAATTATGACTCTAACGTTTTGTAACTTCATGTAAACAATGTAGTAAAATTCTGACATCTAAATTACATACATATTTACATTTTACAGAGTTGCAGTGTTTGTTTACATAAAGTTATAGAATATATAAATGGATTACTTACAAGTCTGTTTTGAAACCACGTATTTCTTCAGCACTGTAGCATTCATTATTTTTCATAAATGCATCAATATTGGGTAAATTATCACTCTGAGCCCTAACAAAATCTTTATCTGCCATTTTAATAATAAATGCTTCAAAAATTGTTTAAAAACAAATGCAAAATTCTTGAACAATACAATATACACACGTTAAGATTATGTTGTAGTCTGGGCTGCTGGGGTTTGACGTCATACTCGGCAACCTTGGTCGGCTTATTTCAAATTTACAATATTTTAATTAAAAAATTTGGCTATAATATTAATTAAAATGTGATTTTAGTTTTGTTAGCTGACATAACTAACATTAACATATCAAAAAAATGTAGTTTTTAAGGAAATATAAATTTTATGCGTATCCCCTATTCTGAAAACTACTTTTAGAGAAGAGTCAAACTATGTGTTATAAATATTCAAGCGTTTTAAAAATGATCGAGCAATTCAATTTCTGAAACAGTCGAAAATGTTATTCAGATTTGCGAATTTATCGGTACAAATCGACGTTTTATTATTGGAGAGATTGCAAAAGAAGTAGGAACAGTGGTGGATCTAGACCTTCAGGAGCCTAAACCTAATAATCATTTTGGGATCCCTAAGTTAAAGCAAAAAGTCGAAAACTTTATTGCAAAATTTTACGTAAGTATATACATAGCAGGACACAATAAAAGTTTTGTCGTGCGCTAAAATAAATAAACAGCCTTATCAATTTAGGTACATAGGATATAATAGTAGGCGGAGCCTACTACGACACACGTTAGCTCGATTCCCAGTTAATACAATTTTAACCGACCGCCAACATATATAAGGGAGGTATTGTGGTCATACCGATTTTGACATTTCGAGATTTCGATGGATATCCACGAATTGAGGTCCCTACATAACGTTTTGACTATTTTTAGCATGATATCTGTCTGTCGGTTCGAGTACTCGTGCAGAGCAAATTCGACTAAAAGGATTTTCATGAAACTTCATATTTAAGCTTTTGACATCTATGGCATGAGTTGATCAACTTTTGGTAAAAATCGGTTAACTAGAAATTGGAGTTTACTCGTGTCGGTGTTAAGATTTTTGCGAATATTTCACAACAGAAAAATATTTCGAAAAAATTTATTTAACAAAAGTTGCTATAAAAACAATAAATAACAACTTTTATTTGAGACATTTTTTGATAAAGCAGCATAAATTAAACAAGTACTTTGTGATGGCGGTCGGTCCTGTGGTGGTATATTTTTAGGTAGAAGTCAAGAATAAGACACTGGACGACTGCGCATGCCTCACACCACATGTGATTTGTTCAATGTACGGTGATTTTAAACAGATCGCATTATTAGTGTGGATGTCTTCAAACTAGGTTTTGTCATTAAACTAGAAGATGGGTAGCTCGCTTCGCTCGGCATCTTCTAACCAAATACTTACTAATCCAACCTAAGATAGTGTTTTGTCATTAAACTAGAAGATAGGTAGCTCGCACCGCTCGGTTCTACTCGTTAACTAACTAAACCTAACCTAATTGTCTTGTTTTTAGATGCATAGTACTTTATTTTCCCCCATATCAACCCAATTAAAACTGTGTATCATTGTGCATGCGTTTATAGACCAGAAACCATTATTTTAGAGTCACTGATAATCCTTGAATTATAAGTGAAGTTGTTATACGCTGCCCTCTGTAAAGTAATCTTGTAACTTTTCAGTGTCCTGTTCTTTACTTCACCCTATTTTTAACTTCAAAGAAAGACATATACTACCTATAAAATACAAAAAATACATGACATTGTTAGCCATAATTTAGCTATGAATTAAAAAAATAATTAATTTAGTCAAAAACACAAAAACTGCAATATTTTCCAAAAACGCAATCTGATCAAAAATAAATCTCGTACGTTTCCAGTTTAGATCAATATACATCACTTAGAATTTTTTTCAGATTTTTAGATTGACCCCGTTGCGCTATAGGGTGCGGGATAGTGATTTTTATTTAGTACATTTTTGGAAAAAATCGTGTTAAAACGTTTTTTATTTTCACTCATAGGATTGCTGTACTCACCTACGACTCAAAACTTCCCATTCGTGAAAAAAGTAATGCTTCACGCCAGTGTTTCTCAACCGCCGGATCACAACAACTGCCGGCCGGCGGCTAAATCTATACGGTCTGCAAAAATTTTAAAATCTGCGAGAGCAGGGGTTCATAATGTAGTCCAAGGACCCCCACTTGAACATTTTTTTTGCGGACCCCATATCAACTCTAGGCATTATACGTCGTTCTTATGACTTAATTTCAGGCTCAATAATCTCATAGGAACTACGTTATAATAAATATTGGTAAAAATGTATCGCTGGTTATTTTAATAAATGGTCTTGCGCACTTATAGAGATGAACATTTTTATTAGCATATAGAATACAAAACATAAAATGAATAAAAATAGTAGAAAAAAGAATTTAAAAAATTACAAATTATAATACGTTAAACTCTTACAAACATTTCTTGGTCAAATATTGGTCAAAATAGATTGTAAATAATTTGCATAAAATTAATAAAATAAAATAATAAAATAATTTTTGAATAAAAATAATTAAATTTTTACTATAACAACAAATACAAAAAGTCTTAAGGTAGGATTTTTATTAAATGAGTTATTTGAATAAAAGCGAAAAGTTGGGGGTAGTGATTCTTCTCGAGAAAAAGTTTTAATTCTCATTTTTCATTTCTCGAGAAATGTAAAATTTGCTCGACGCCTTTACTTTAGTACTTTAAAGGTGATTATAATTTTAACATGTTTTTATCCATTAAAAAAAGATGTATATTCTAATAATTATATAATTATTTTTCTCGAGATTTCTCGAGAATTCTCGAGAAAATAAGTCTAATGTCGAGAAACCAAAAACACTAGTTAGGGGATGTAAAGTTAATGTCAAAATTGTTTCTCGGACTCCCAAAGGTACGCGGAAACCAGTTTAGGAACCACTATGCTAGAGTAATATTTTTTGTAAAATAATTCACGGCTACTAGAACTTGTACATAAAATTATAAACTTTTACTTGTACTTATGACTAACAAATATTCACTTTTTAATATAAAGTTACATAGTTTTATAATAAATTATAGTTGTAAAATAATATTTTCACTGGTTCGATTGAAATGTTAGATATTTTACCGGTCCGATTAAAAGAAACACTGCTTTAGGCACTTGTTTCATAAATAACTATTACAATTCCACTTTTATTTTTATTTTTATGACCTTTGCTGCTTTAGAAATTAGCCAGGACAATTCTTATTTTTGAAAAATTCCATGCCTGAACGGGATTTGAACCAGAGACCTTAGCAACGCAGAGTACATGTGTTAACCACTACGCTACGCCGGTCGGCTACGATTCCACTTTAAAATTTATATTTTTTAACAAATTCGTTTATGTGATAGTCAATTGTTACGCAAATTTAACATTCTTATATATAAAGCAAAATACATCTTTCGTTTCTAACCTCATTAGTATATCTTATAATAAAAAAGTTAGTAATGCTTTAACAGTTCTCGTTAATAATCTCCCGAATAAAAATAAACGGCGACTTAACAATAGTCGAACAACGGCTGCTTAGCATTTCAGCGGCATCCAACGGTCTTACGCAGAGTCCAAATGACTCTGAAGGCTCCAAAAACTTTAAAGGTCGTACACATAGGCATACGACGCACAAATTTTAATCAAAAGATGAAAACAGCCGTATACTCGGCGTACAGCAGCCCTCAGGTATAGCTGAGGCTTACAACTACAGTGACTATATAAAGACAGTGTGGCCATACGATGGTCTCATTTTCTATTGGTCGAGCTGAAGTCCGCCATATTTCTTCCAACTTTGTTACAGATTATATATGGTTTACAGGTGTTTAGCTTGTGTTTCAACAGATTTAAGTGATATTTTCAAATAATATACGTATATTTAGACGTTTAATAGTGAATATTGTTGTGTTTGTGATGAGTAATGAGTAATGTAGATAATGTAAACTGTGCACATATTTTAAATTGTCACAAATTAAAATTAAAAATAATGAAACGTTTTGTTATGTTTAGGTTTAAAATTGCTGGGGAAAAAAGGCTAAATGAACATAAAAAAACATTATGCCAGTAAATCAATGGATGGCTTCACAATTATAAGAAATATTTACTTTCATTAATTTTAATGTTATTCCATGCTGCTTTCATTTTATTTTTCACCTGACCATAATTTTAGTTGAATAAATGCATAATTGATAATATATACATCAGTTTTCTTTATTAATATATCATTTATACCATGAGTTCAAAAAGAAATTGCATAAGGGTTGGCTATGGAAAATAAAAGTAATGTCAACAGAAAGCTTTAGAATTAATTTACTGTCTGAATTAATTAAATCGCTCTTGTTGTCATAAGTTATTTATTGTTACATAAAGCTTGTAGTATACATTATTTTATTTTTCCATAGCCAACTCTTATGTAATTTCTTTTTGAACTCAGGGTATATAACATGTTCTGCTTATTCTTTTTTAATATGAAAATATCCTATTTTTTTTTATATAAACATGCGTTTTCCCAAAAATTAGAGAAATGTTGGGTTCTCCAATTTTTATAGAACCTTATCATCATTTTTTCTCTATCTTTTTATTCTAATTCTAATGTCCTGTTTGAACTTGTTTTCTTAAATTTAAAATATTCAAATTAAAATATAACTCCCGTTTTTATAAAAAAAATGTTTTAGTTTTTATAGGTCCTCAAATAAAATTATAAAATAATAAAAACATATCTCTTTTATTTCCTTCCATGTCCTTTTTTAAGAATTTTTTTCATTTGTTTTCTTTTTATGTTGCAAACATTTCAAAAAAATACCTTCATCGGTAGGCAATTTTAATATTTATCTTAATAAATGTTGAATCATATACATGTTTTTTCTTAACAATAAATTGATATTCACATATATATAAACATAAATACGTAAAACTATTAAAAATTTAAGAAATATTATAATATATTAGGATATATTAACATTTATTCCATATAACCCAATACAAATCTGGAATAAACATGGCGGCTACAGTTCATATGGCCACACTGTCTTTATACAGTCACTGTACTTACAACCGTCAAACACCTCCGTTTGGAGGAAAAACTCACAGAATTTCATTACAAACATTCAAACGGTGACCGTTGTACGACTTTCGTACGATTTCGCTCAAATATTAGATATTTTTATTCGGGCTGTATATGTAATTGCTGATGAAAAAACCTTTGGAATTCTTTATCACCAAATAAACTAAAAAATTCAAAATCAAATATTGAGTCGTTTGGATGAAGCTTAAGAAAACAAAACCTAAAGATAAGAAATACAATAGCATTAATAATTAAAAAATAGAAATAATGGTGCCCTAAAAAATCATAATAAAGAAAATTTCCATAGAAAACACGATATCAGAAACAACGAACCGTATAAAACCGTCAGGTAAAGCACTTCTATCCACCTCTAACACAGGCTTAGTAGCAGCTAGCTGCTAGCTACTGGCACGACTTCTGTTTAAGGTAATAACATGAGAGTCCGGTCATGGTGTGGTAAACCTTTGATGTTCCTCGGTCACTCACATAGGAAGGAATAGCGTGCAAGTTGCAACTCAAAACAACTAACGAACGTGAAAATTACTTGTAATGCGCGCACATTTCATTTTATGTTTAATTCTTCTGTTTCAATTAGGTCATTAATGGGTATTAATGGAAATCTCACGAAATTAGATACATCTATTAGACAGGCGAAGGTTTTGTTGTTTTGATTAATTTAATTAATTGCTGACAAAACAGATTCCAATTTAAAAATTGGGTTTATTTTGCTCTATCACGTACAGATCCTATCGTCTCTTCTTCTTAGCGTTTACCCGTTGCTGCGGAGTCCACTTTTTGGATTTTTGAATGCCACTTCTGCAGATCAAACGCTCTATTCAGGTGTAGATGGGCATCCCTCATGTCATCGTCGAATGTATCTTATCATCGTTGTTTTGATCAACTACGAGGGCGCTTGCCTTCTGTAAAATTGTAAGAAATATAGGGAACGATACTAGGTGCCGCTCGCGTGACATGTCTAAACCACTAAAGGCGTTTTCACCACATTTTTTCCTGAATTTGTGCCACGCCAAACTACTGCCAAATAACATCACTCGGTGTGTGCTCCATCAGATAAATTGCGACCTTAAAATAAAAGGGTTGTAACTGACAATTTGACTATTACGAGAAAATCGAGTTCAAACATCAATCTTGTACCTGAATGTTATGAAGCATATATATTATTTTAAGCAATATAGCAATTCATAAAGCCATTGCAGTGGACTATTTCTTTTCCAAATATTGTCACAATTATGGTATAATTGTGTTCTAATGTCTCAATTCCTTGAGCGGCCTTTAGGCGGTATAGGTCAAGGTTGCTGACTTACGGTTTTGGGAATTATAGAATGTGCTGAGTGTTGCGTGTTTGTCAACATAAGTTTTGAACTACATTCTAATGTGTTGATAAACATTATTCAATTGTGATAACTATGGTCCAATTGATGCCAACAATTACACAAATAAATAATGTGTCCAAAACAATTGAGGTAGGACCTGAGGTCATAGTGTCCTGGTTAACAGTTATAAAATTGATGTGAAGTGTGAATTTTCACACATTTCAGGGTTTTGCAGGTATTTAGTAAGTGATTATTTGGAATGCCAAAACAAATTTTATATTAAAATATTTTTTTTGTTAATTTTAATTCGAACGCCTAATGTCATTATTTAGGTTTCTAAATATAAAAATACCCTCTCCACTTCAATACGAAGACTTTACAAAAAATAATTTCGGAATTTATTAGAATAAAACTTTAGATAATCTGGGCTGATTTCAGAATAAATTTGGGACAAAATGTGAAAATCTGGATATCTATTAAGAACGACTTTAATTTGATTGCTGAGTACGTTATTCTTGCAGGAACACAACTAAAATAATAATTTATAAAATTTTACTTCTCAGCCAATCGCTTAAAAAATACGTTTTATTAAGTTTTTAATAAGAAGTTTGAAGAATACGAATAAGTGTATTGGAAAATTATAGAAAACTAAATTTTATATAAAATTTTTTATACGAATTTTTTGTAAAAATCGTATTATAAGAAAGTTCCGAGTACTCAAATTAGCGAACAAAATTAACTATAAAAACTATTGATATTGATGTGATTAGAGAAAACAATATTGTCCTGCACATCCAGCTGCCCTCTTTCATTTAATAAATACATACGTAACCCTGAATTTCACATTAACTTTTAGACTTATTTCTTCCGTTTTAGACATTTATTCTAATTTTTAACTGTTAATTTAAAAAGTACTGAAGATTGACAAGTATAAAAACGGTAATTTTAAAATAATTAAAACACTTTTATGTAAATATGAATCATTTAAAAGTTATGTATAATACTTGCATAACAAATGTAATTTTAGTCAATCTGAACAAGAGATTTTAAGATAACTTTGTCATAAATAAAACAAATGCACTATTTATCATCTCGATGTCGGTATCTCTGAGGCCGAAATCATGAGTGTATAATTAACAGTATTGTTCTGCATATTCATGTATTTCCGGAAACTTACATACATATGAATTATGCAATTTACTACTTATTCCAATTAAAGAAATTCTTGGAAGTAGACAAAATTTGAAATTTAAATCTTTTTAAAAAAATAAAACAAATCTTTCTACAGTTTCATATAATTTGAGCTACGAAATATATGAAAAACATTAATGATAAGTGTGAATTTTCACACATTTCAGAATTTCGTGTGTATCTAGAATGTGAAAGAGACCACAAAAAGCCCGAATGTTGGTTATCTGGCACAGTATTTAACTGGTTTATTTTTTACTGTAAACGGAAAAATAGCTATTTCTATAATAAGAGAGATAGGCGCAGTATTGTCGCTCACAAGATTCGCCGCGCAACACGAATCGAAGCGCGGTGATCGCTTTAAGGCGCCTACAAACGGTGTACCAGCATTCGCCAACGCTGAAGGTTTTGTGTTTGCGTGTCAGGATGGTGTTATACATACTTTGGCGTACAGGGCCCGCATATTCCAAACGGCGGAGTCCACACTTTGTAAGTTGTGCCACCACCATCCTAAAACGATTATGCACATTCTGTCTGCTTGCCCATCTCTTACAGCGTCGAGCTACGTGTCTCGACATAATGCTGCTCTCCGCGTGCTCTACTACCATCTTAGACATGCCTATAGTATTGACCAAATACCGGTTATAAAGTACGCCCCTTCTGACATAAAATCGGTGGTGGAAAATTCCAAGTGCTGAATTTATTGGAATTACTCCTTCCCCACCTCGAGGTTACTAACAGCCACTAAACCGGACATAACCCTCCTGGATATCGAGACCAAAGAGATGTTTGTGATCGAATTCTCAAGTCCAGCTGAGAAGAATATCTCTCTCAAGGAGGAGGAAAAGAAGTCCAAGTATATGGATCTCTTGTAGGGTGACCATTCGTCCCGCATTAAGATGCGTCCCGCAAAAGTTCCGCATTTTAACATTTTGTCCCGCATTGTCTTGGGAGATGAGGACCTTTTTTTTGCTCCGTCCCGCATTGCCTTCTTAAGAAAATGGTCACCCTAATCTCTTGTCCGAGCTTAGAAAGCTGTATCCAGGGTATAAAGTTAAGCTTGTAGTCCTGATAGTTGGTGTTTTGGGTGGTATGAAAGCCTCCTATTGAAGGGAAATCGAGTCCATTCCCGCCTGCAGATCTTCTGCCACCTCTTTGATCTGCAGGATGCAGAAAGCAGTGCTGCTCGGACCACTCCGCATTGTGCGGGCACTGGATCTGGCGCAATTTCCGCGTCTGCATATCGCCAGGGTTTGGGATGCAGTCGTGTATTTAGCTCCACTAGTCTCTAGTATGACGCGGCTCTAAAGTTTGCTGAAGTTTGAGATTAGTGGACGCTTGTCAAGACCTGACAAACCCCACAATAACTGAAAGTATAATAATTTTGCAAAAAATAGCTGAATAAACAACACTAAATTCCAAGATCGACCATAATAAACTGACAATGGCCCTGCATAAACCAACAAGTTATTGTAACGTATTTACGTCATATAAATAAACAAATAAGAAATAACATTAGATAGTTTAAATTTGTTTCCAATCTATTGCATTAAAAACAAATTCTTATTTTCATCAATTTTTGGATAACTTTTAAATTTGAATGTTTTATTTCATTATTTTATACGACACCCATGACTAAGCTAATAATAATTAATCCTAGTTCAGACTATCTGGTCCCTAGTAATAAAAATTCATACCTCATATCAATAACTACTTAATCGTAAAAACTTACCAGTCTAATAAAAATTTCTCGGACAGTAACTCAAAAAATTTAGAAACTTCAGGAAATCAACCTACCTGAAACAAGAAAAAAGAAATAAAATACAATGCAACAATTGAAGCACAAAGTAGAATTAATCTACCACTCTAAACCGTTAAAATATCGTCTAGTATAAAATAGATTTTAATAGTACCATTTATCAATTTTAATTTAACTTTATTTCACTGGAATAAAACTTAAATCTTCATAGTTAAAAAATTAAAAAGAAATGTTTAAATTATTCTTCCTAAAACCATAAATATAGTACTTCAGAAAAAAGAAGCATTAAAGACATATTTAGCTCTAGAAAGCAATTAATGTATGTACATGCATATATCTATACTAGTAATCGTTTGACCATGACCCTTGGCGTGGTTTTTACAAGTGACCTAGGACAAATTGAGTAATGTCAGGCGATTTGAAAACCTACGAGGTTTATTTCATTCAGTAAGGAATTGTGTTAAATTTACTGCATTACATAAAATAAATATGATAACTATTAAATGTGAGTAATTGTAATGCTGGGTTATTTATCGCTTTTATGACTAAAGTAATGAATAAAATTAATGTTAATTGCTACTAATAGAATTGTAAGTTTTGTTACAATTTATTTATACATTTAAAGTGTTATTTTATTAGACTTAATTACATTTATAATACTAGTTTATGTACCAGTAAAGCGCGCACACAAAAAATTAGCCCGGGGGGGGGTAAATTTCGTGAAAATATTTGGAAAATAATACAAATTTATTATTGTTTTTAACGGAGAGAGGTGAGCTTATAGAGAGTAAGACAACACTTATGTTTATAGTAAAGGAGACTTTAGTTGACAGATGACGGTTAATTAAAGCATATGGTTCAATGGGAGAACTATAGCAATAAAATTTCCATTTTTGAATAGAGCCATATCATTTGTTCACAGACAAAGCTACAAATAGAGAAATAGATACAATTTGTTTCACTAATAGAGAAGGAAAGAATATTAACGGCCGCCCAGAACTGATGCGCGTGCGTGTATACAAATAGACATACGTTGAAGTTACTATATTATAATATAATAAAAAAAGACAAAAATTATGAACGTACGTTACAGTAAGAAGCAGAAATACGTTCTTGGCATCTTACATAAAACTGTGTGAAATAGATATATATTTCCTTATCGTTTCTCAATCGATCAATCTGTCAAGTAAATTCTCCTTTACTATACCTCGATTATTTCCTTAATAAAAAGAGTTATAAAAATATTGTTCAAATAAAACATATTTCACACGATAACAGTACCAATTTTTTTTTTTTTTTTTGCATTGGTAAATATCTTTTTTTCAAATTCCACTACATTTATTATTTTACATATTATTATATAATTTTTTTTCTCTATTCAACGGTGTAAAGTGTTTATTATTATTATTATTATTATTATAACAAAAATTTTGAGAAAATCGAATTTTGTGGCCTTTAAAATGACGACTTATTTGTTGACAAATAATGGAAACAAATGCATGCACTAGTTTCTATAGTCCGTTCAAAGGTGAGTATGCAGTACGGCAGCGTTTCTCAACCGGGGGGCCGTGAAGGTTTCGTCGGGGGGCCGCGAAGTCATACAAGATCGAAACATTAAAATATAATAAAAATGCACTCAATCTTGCAAGATATAAATTTCATTCATATTTATAAATACGAGTATCTTATATTTATAAAAATATACCTTTCATAACATAAATAAAATTATTCTATTTATTTTCATATATAATATACAATATTTTGACAACTAATTTAAACTACAGGCTATTTCAAACTTTTAAGTTGTCACTAGCTAACTTTATAATGAGTAAATGGGCTTTTACTAAACAAAATGATGAAAACCTTCATTCAATCGATAAACATTACTAGATTTGAAAATCTAGTTCCGCTTTAACCAAAGAAACAAACTATAAGTAGACTATATCAAGGTCAAATAAATTGTATGTTGTCAGAGAAACCCATCAACCGACGTTGATGGGGTTGTCTGACAATGGTTCGCGTTGGAGGTACTTTAAGTATTGTCAAGTTGTACTTTGAAGTAGGTACGACTTGAAAGTGCAGTATTTTTTATTATATATTTATGTAATTGCTCTCCGAGCTACAGATAACTCAAGAGAAAGGATACGAATGTGTTTAAATTAAAATAGAAGGCACTTTGAACACTTGTAAATAAAAATACTTTACTATCAAGTCGTTATAGGGAATATAATCGTCAAAAAATCGTAAAAAAATGTTTAAGTAAAAGTTGTTGAAAAGCTCTTTTTAATAGATATCCAATATGACATACGTTCCCATTTAAAATTTTTAAATTGTCCTTGATATCCTGTACTTCCGGTTTTTTCGGGAAAATTTCAGTACTACCATTCAATTTTGTGAATAAATTTTAGTTCAAAATTTTTCCCAACTTGCTCACACTTCGCTTTTTTGAAAAAACTCGTGTTCCCCTTATCTTGATACACCATAATATAAGGGGGCCGCAAACAATATTTACATAATTTCGGGGGGTCCCAGGCCAGAAAAGGTTGAGAAACACTGCAGTACAGGACATGTGTAGTAGTTCTTTTTCATACTCTCTAATGGGTTTAAATGACGCTATCCTTTTCTTGCTTGTCAACCTTGCCAGCTCTAAAACGCGCTGATCTATGAAGACGCAGTATTCTACAAATAATCATTTGTTTTTGTTGAGTGTTATTTTGAGTTTTATAAGAGTTGATTTTTGTAAATCATATAAGTTTTTCATATTATTATAATTGACACATTTGACACTTTTACAACATTTGGCAACACCGCTCCCATTTGCCATAAGAGCTATACTGCATTCTCACCTTTGAACGGACTATACTTCACAAGAGTCACAAAAAGTTGCATTTCTCAAAAATTTTGTAAGGATATAAAAGTTTTACACCATTGAAAAGTGAAAAAAAGTTCTATAATATTGTGTTAAATAATATATGTAGTGTAAATTGAAAATTGACAATTTTTATAATGGCGTAATTTACATTGAGAAAATTGCGAATTTAATAAAAATCACAACTTAAAAACGGTTAAATATAGCGACTTGCGGTTGAAAATTTTGGATTATCCGCAGTTTATTTAATCTAAAATAAAAAAAATATAAAAATTGGGGCTTTAATCGTTTAATGAGTTTTGAGATTATGACAATTTTTATAATGGCATAATTCACATCATTTGTGAAAATTGCGAATTTAAAAAAATCACAACCCAAAAACGGAATTTTTGGATCCTCGTAGTTTATTTAGTCTAGAAAAAATTTGAGGCCTTATTCGTTTTGAGTTTTTTACCGACCGCCAACATATATAAGGGAGGTATTGTGATCATAACAATTTTGTTTCGAGATTTCGATGGATCTCCACGAATTGAGGTCCCTACATAACGTTTTGACTATTTTTAGCATAATGTCTGTCGGTCTGTCTGTCCGTATCTGTCTTTCCGTCTGTCTGTCCGTCTGTCTGTCTGTGTAAACGTGCAGAGCAAATTCGGCTGAAAGGATTTTTATGAAATTTCATATTTAAGCTTCTGCCATCAATGGCACGAGTTGATCAACTTTTGGTAAAAATCGGTTGACTAAAAATGGGAGTTTACTCGTGTCGATTTTAAGATTTTTGCAAATATTTCACAACAGAAAAATATTTCGAAAAAATTTATTCAACAATAGTTGCTATAAAAGCAGTAACTAACAACTTTTATTTGAGACATTTTTGATAAAACGAAAAAAAATTAAAAAATTTTTCGATTTTTTTTTTAAGTATCTATTTTTCATACTTATATGTAACGTTTCCATGGTCATGATAAATAACATCTCTGTTAAAAAATATTAGGCCAAGTTATTTCTACTCTGCTGCTAGAATGTATTTTATACAAGTACTTTGTGATGGCGGTCACTTCTGTGGTGGCCACAGCTGATTTTTAATTTCATAATCGATTTATTGATTATATTCTACCAATTTAATCGAAAATCGATTATAACGAGTCCGGCAAAAATATGCAACGGTACTTTAGTTAGGTGTTTTTCGATAAAAAGCGGCACATGTGTTATCTGTAGAAATAAAATGTAATTATATATATTTGTAATGTGCCCTGCTGACAAATAGTGTAGCGTATAAAAATTTAATATCTTATCAAAAACAGACCAATGGCAAAGGAGTGACCGGAATTACCTATCTCGGATATAATCCCAAAATAATGAGGTGTTGTTATTAATAAAGTCACTATATTATACAAAGTAGCGCAACGGCGGTCATGCTGGGGCTAAAAATGTCGCCAACACAAATGATGTTCAGTGATTCCAACAATACAAAAATAAGAAACTAGTACTACCAATAATTTTATTTTAAACATTGTAATTAGAGATGGGAATTTCGGCTCAGTTTGCGGAACCGGATCAGTGGAGGTCGTTCAGTTTGTTGAGCCGGTTCATTGATCCGGCTCAGTGATCCGGTTAAGTAAACATGTTTCCAAAACACAGGACGGTCGTTAGTTCGTAGGTAGAAAGTCGCTTACAGCCGGTTCTTGCTTATAGCCGGTTCTTGCAATATATGAACTGTAAATATGATCCCGAGACACAGGTCGGTCGGTCGTTCGGTCGTAGGTAGAACGTCGCTTAGTGCCGACTCTTGCTTAGAGCCGGTTCTTGTAAACATGATCCCGAGACACCGGTCGGTCGGTCGTTCGGTCGTAGGTAGAACGTCGCTTAGTGCCGACTCTTGCTTAGAGCCGGTTCGTGTAAACATGATCCCGAGACACAGGTCGGTCGGTCGTTCGGTCGTAGGTAGAACGTCGCTTAGAACCGACTCTTGCTTAGAGCCGGTTCTTTTAAATATGATCCCGAGACACAGGTCAGTCAGTTGCCGGTCGTTCGGTCGTAGGTAGAACGTCGTTTAGCCCCGACTCTTATCTAAGATTTTTGAAACAAACAATTCACTTTATGTAGCTACTGTATTTTAAACCAGATGTGTTAAGTTTATGGCGATGTTTATTGCCCTTATAAATCGGACATCTGGGATTTGGGCAATATTTTTAATATTTTTATATAGTATGGTTGTAAGAAAATACAGACTAAGCCGATTAGTTTCAAATAAACTGCCCTACAAATTGATGACAAAATACACTTTATGATAATACATTACAAGCCAAGTTCTCGCGAAGTTCAACATGACATCGACCCAGATCCGGATCACTCCGGTCACTGTTCACAATCGCCCGACCTATCGTATTCTTGAAACTTGAAACTATACAATGAGCCGTGAGCCGGCTCATTTCAATTTGGTGAACCGTGTCACTTCGGTCAGTGTACTGAGCCGGCTCAGTGAGCCGGTTCGTTCATGAACGACCCATCTCTAATTGTAATCACGATTTTTTTAATCAAAGATGCACTATAACAAAATTGTGGTAGAATTTCAATTATTTTTTTTAATTTTTAATTAATAAAATGGATATAATATATAAATTTAAATGAAACTTAACCTTAAATATTAAAACCGCTGATAAAGGAGGTTATTAAATTAGAGCGAGAAAGAGATATGTGACAGCGCAGACCCAAACTTAAGAACGTAAAAATTGCTGCTTTAGTTTGCTTAATAGGGGAACCAGTGTTGCCAATCAAACCCTGGGGTCTGTCGGCTTCTTCAAAGGCTTGCGCTACTTTGTATAATATAGTGACTTTAGTTATTAAGATAAGAATTCATTGCGGTACAAGTGTTTTATTCTTTTGTTTTTTGTTGGTTTTTTGTTAAAATAAAGTTTAAAATAGCACGCCTATGGCAAAAGTATCGTTGCATATTTTTACCAGTCTCTAATTATAACAATTCGACTAATCAAATGATTAATTATTTAATTATTATTCTAGATGCCCACTCTTGATAACTGCTAGTGGCCCCAAAATATTTGCACCCGGGCGCCATAATAAAAAGCCGGTCCTGATTATAATAAAAACACGACAAATATCCTCCAAAAAAAATTACAAAACTACATGATTATCATAATAGCATCTTAAAAAAACAATCTAGTATTATTTTCCATATCAGCAACTTCCAAAAACACTGTCAGCGAACCAAAACGTACACATGAAACAGTTATGTATACAATGAAGTTGTACATTAAGTAGGCCGAGTGAATCTATCTGGT
This sequence comes from Liopterus haemorrhoidalis, assembly GCA_963971575.1. Classification (NCBI taxonomy): domain Eukaryota; kingdom Metazoa; phylum Arthropoda; class Insecta; order Coleoptera; family Dytiscidae; genus Liopterus; species Liopterus haemorrhoidalis. Next base: position 232,809,837 of record OZ020611.1, read on the forward strand.
AGTCTCGAAGCGAACAGTGTCTAGTAACCGAGGACTGAGACCGGAACTAAAGCCTTGCAGGAAATGTGCCTTCAGTTGACTGTGGTGGAACCCGTCACATACACTTACAGCTTATACGACAGGCGACAGTCAGGACGAGGACGAGGACGAGGGCGGTCTTCCCAGAGATGGGTTTTATTCGATTAGGCAACTTAGATATCTGGGGGATGGAAATAACTTATTTGCAAATGTTTATATCAACAAGATGTGAAATGTACGAGATAGGATTATGACTTGTTTTATCATGTCAATTCAAATATACAGAATGGTTTATATTTAAATGTTTAATGGGTGTCCCAAGATTAACGCAAGATTTGAATTAAATTGAAAATACAGTTTTTAGTCTTTAGATTGTTATATTTTAGGGTTTTGTAGGTATGACCAAAAAACCCTTATACCGTCATTTGGTCGTCTGTCTGTCTGTCTGTCTGTCTGTCTGTCTGTTCGGTAAAAATTGTAGCCAAACGGCTAAACCTAGAGAGTTGAAATTTGGCATGCTTATACAACTCTTTGACCCGCACATAGGAAAAATACTAAAACATCTAAAAAACATATCCCCCTAAAAATATAAACAAATATATGCTCATCGAAAAAAAATATATATTTTTACAATTCTGTGTAGGGTATCAAATGAAAGCCCTTGGTACGTGGATTAACGATCAAAATTTTATTTTTGCAAAATAAATTATTTTGAGGCGATTTTTGCCAAAATTGTGCAAAAAAAAATTTGTCCCACACCCTGTAGCCCAGATGGTTTAAACTAAAAATCTGAAAAAATTCTCAGTAATGTACATTGGTGTGAACCGGAATAGTACAATAGGAATTTTTGATCAGATTATGTTTTCGGAAAATAACGCATTTTTTGTGTTTTTAAGTAAAATATGTAATATATTTAATCTGCTATTTAACATAGTAAACGAGTGATCCTGTATAGCACAGTGGTAGCGTTGTCGCTTCGTGAGTTGAAACTACTGTTAGAAACTGTGTTCGAATCCCGTGAATTTTTATTTTTTCAGTTTTTTTTTTTTGCATTTTTATTTTGTTTAAATTATTTTGTCAAAATTCTAATTATATTTTGGTAAATGTTGCATTTAATTTTTAAAAGCGTAAATTTAATAACCAGTGGGAAGTGTTGAAATTATAATTTAATTCTATATTTGAAGGTATCAGAGGGCGAGGCTTATGATTTAAGCAACCAATGGAAGCCATAGGCGCAATTTTCAAAATCTTAATGAACCTTGCTATATAAGAAAAATACTGCACATATTTAGAAACTTAAATAATGGTATTAGGCATTCGAATTAAAATTCATAAAAAAATATTTTGATATAAAATTTGTTTTGGCATCCCAAATCCTGAAATGTGTGAAAATTCACACATCAATTTTTTTTATTGAATCATAAACTACATAGGATAGGGTTATTTATGGAATAACACATCGGGCAAATGGCCTCCACGGCTTTGCTGGCACATACGCACTCTTTTGTCGAAATTTTCCATGATCATTTTGCATAAATGTGGCTGAATTTCGTTGATGCAGCGTTTAATTTCCTCCTGTAATGCATGGTTGGATGTGGGCTTGTTGACATGGACCTTTGACTTCAAATAACCCCATAAAAAGAAATCTAATTGTGTTAAATCGCACGATCTAGGGGGCCAATTCTGATCACCGAAACGAGAGAGTACACGACCAGGAAATGTCTCATGCAGTAATTGAATTGTATCACGGGCTGTATGGCATGTGACACCATCTTGTTGAAACCACATATTGGCCACATCAATATCATCCAATTTAGGCAAAAAGAACTGTGTAATCATGTCGCGATATCGAGCACCAGTAATAGTCACTGCTTGACCAGCCTCATTTTCAAAAAAGTATGGTCCAATGATGCCTCCTGTCCAAAATCCGCACGAAACAGTGACACGTTGTGGATACATTTGTTTTTCAACAGTCACATGTGGGTTCTCCGAACCCCAAACACGGCAATTTTGGCGATTAACAAAGCCATCAAGGTGAAAATGTGCTTCACCGCTTAGGATGATTTTGCTCGATCAGCATCCACTTGTTGAAGTTCAATAATTCATGAAAACACGTTGTTGTATCGTGTAGCGCTCCATTTTTACTACCCCTAAACTCTTAGATGACAAATTGTTTTTTTTTTTTCAGGGTTGCCAACAATTTACTGCACAAATGGCGGCAAATTCAAATCTTGCGTTAATCTTGGGACACCCTTTATAACTAGAAATACATAAATGTGGGAGATAACAAAAAAGGCAAGAATGGTAATGGGAAGAGTTTGGAGTATGGGAGAAAGAATGTTCCAGAACAATTTCAAAAGAAGAATTTTTATGTTTGACAGCCTGGTTAAAAGCCTCTTATATGGGCAGGAAATATGGGGATGGCAAGAACAGGAAAAAATAGAAAGATTGCAGGAACAATACCTGAAATGGACTTTGGGCTTTGACAGACATACCCCAAGTTACATTATTTTGGAAGAAACAAAGAGAGAAAAATTTAGAATAATGACGGGCAAAAGGGCAATGAAGTTCGAAGAAAATATTGCGACCACCGAAAACAATATTTTAAAAGAGTGCTGGAAGGAAAAAGAAACTAATATAACAAAATGGACAACGAAGAAAAATGAATTCCCAGCAAGAAATGGCACATCAAAGGAAGATATCGAAGGGAGAAAAAGAGCTGGGCTAGAAACAGTGCTAATGGTGACGGAACGAGATAAAGATGTGCAGAAACAAGAGCAATGGAGTAGAATAACCAAGTCCCGATACAATCAGCTCTACCAATACATTGCATGTACAGAAGTTCCAAGGTACCTGGCAGAGCCCAACAAACATCAAAAAATTATTGCGAGATTTAGATGCGGAAATGAAGAGAGGGCAAACTGCTTCTGGACGAAAGAGGAGGAGCAGTTTTGCAGGACTTGCGGTACAGAGATAGAGACTCTTAATCATCTGCGATGCTGTGAAGGACTGGAGTTAGAAAGCAGGGGTCCTTTACAACTTCTGGGAGACCACGGAAAAGGAGAGGATTGGATGAGAGCAGTGCTGAAGGCCAGAAAAAATAATAATTAACACAATAATATATGTTACAATTTATGTAGATTTTAAGCCGAAAGGCAACAAATAAATTATTTTACTACTACTTACTACTACATAAATGTGAAGTGAACGAATAAGCACTAGTTTTATGCGTAAAGGTACCTGGAGCCCCGAAAATAAAAATGACGCCCCGTTTTTAAAAAATTTAAATTTCTTTGTGAAGAAAAAATTGTCGAAGACTTTTTGTTTGGCTCGCCAGTATAAAAACGGCGCCGCTCAATCGTTCGTTGCGATGGCGCCCCTTGATCGTGGCGCCCTGATGCGACGCATCCTTTGTATCCATTGTGGAGCCGGCATTGCTTTGGTTTATGACTTTAAGATTGTAGTTTATGGCGTATATGTTAAAACTAAACTAGCGCAAATTAAAGTTTTATTCACTTGTGATTATAATATATCTATATGAGTAGACTTGTTTAAAATATAATTCTATTATCAGATTTTTGGCGTGTAGTCAGATTTTTAATTATAAAAGTGTTCCGAAAGGTAATTTCGGCGCCCTTAGCGCAAGGCGCCCCGATGCGACGCATCCTTTGCTTACCGTGTGGAGCCGGCACTGTGTACAGGTATATATGACCCCCCTGCATTGGGGTCCGCCAACATCAAATGACATTACAGGGAGTTCGTGATGCCAAAAAGTTTGGGACGCGTTGATTTAGATCAGTGGTTCCCAACCGGGGGTGCCGGCATCCCTAGGGGTGCGGGAAAGCATTTTGAGGGATGCGAGGGGAATAATAATAATAAAAAATTATTTTTCAATAACTATATTTTCTTTCTAATTTTATTAAGGTTATGAACCGCTGAATGCTACATCAATTAATTTGATCAATTTTAAACAAATATTCATGCGATTTCCTTTTTTATGCTCTTCATTTTTTATTTTGATCAATTTGACATATAAATATGACTAAACTATTTTTCATGGGGATGCGGGAGCTTATTTTCACATTCCACTGCTTTAGATGTTCATCATTAACCACTACTTCTGGTGTACCACGTGGTTCATTTTCGGGGCTTATATTGCTAATTTTTTTTTAACCAACGTCGTCAAATCCCAAATATTATTTCATGTGCAACAACCTAATACCTTCGATCTCACAAATAAAAAAATACTACTACTACGGCGCCGCCGTTGCTTTAGAGTCGGTTGAGGTGGCACCGCTCAAAGCCCCCTTGCTACGCCACAGAGACAAAGTCCATTTTTATGACAAAGAACTGAACATGTGATGGGGACGTGCAAAAAATAATTGCTATAACATTGCAAAGATATCACAAAAACCACAATAAACTAATTTCCTTCGATAAAAAATCCAAACCACAATTACATAAGCCACTTAAATTACGATAAGGGATTTATTTCGTGGAAATATCGCGATATCAAAATAGTTGGTCCAACATTCATCTCTGTCATATCCAACATGTCTCCTTGTCTGGCGGCATTGTTAATTAGTAATTCCGTTTAACTAATTAACCACAATCGCGAACTTACTCTCGGAGAGACAAAGCGAGTCTAATTGGTTGCCGATTCTCAGTAAATATGACGAATGCATTCGTGATATCCACACAACAATATCGAAAGATGTTTTTATGACAGAGTTTTTTAAGTTAGGTTATGTTTGGTATGGCAAATGGAATTGGATCGAAGGTATGATGGTTTACTTGTAATTATAAATTCGGGATAAAGAAAATAAAAATTTAGATAGAAGTAGACATAGATTTTATTTTAAAGTTTTGACTTGTTAAAATTTTAATCGTGTAGCCAGGGCCGGATTTACCAATAAGCCCTATAGGCTCGGGCCTAAGTCAGCAAAAATTTATGGACAGTATATATGTCCCCTTAATTTTTAGAGTTTTGTAGGTATGACCCAAGGTTATTAAAGTATAAGGCTGTCTCGTAAGTTGTAGTGGTGGGGCTAAATAAAGAGGCTACGCGTTTTCCGTATGCTAACGGGACGTCAGTCTTTATTTATAGTATGTGTTATATACACGTGAAGTTTGATTTTTGCCTATAAATATAAAAATCTCTTTTAATTTTTTTTATTTTCTACTTGTTTTAATTTCTTTTTTCTTCGAAAAGAAGGTTTCTTCGTTCTAAATAAATTTTCTTACATTCATTTTTGATGTGAAGAGAATAAGTGAAATATTTCAATATTTTAATTTTAGTGTGTCCCTGTAACTCCCTAAATATTCAAATAATTGAAAAAAATGAATTGAACAAATATATTTGTTTTATTACTATAAACAATTTTTGTTGTATATATTTTTCTGTTAAGTCAATAATAAGGGAGATATTTTAAGTTTTTTAAGAAACAGTTTTAACCCCGAAACAACCTAGAATAAAAGTTTTGAAATGCTTTATATATATATATATTTGAAATGCTCATCGTACAGGCGGACAAACTTCTCGTGGCCGGGCGTGGCTTATGATACGCATAGAGAGGGCACTGTGAAAGACAGAGGCAGATACAGAAAACAGTCAAAGAAACAAATTCAAATTCAAATTCTTACACGTGTACATTATATTTATCAGTTAGGTACGTCTATAAACACAAGTTCCTCCCATCACAGCCGAACAACAAAACTATAGAAACGTAGCTGCTTGATTTAAGTAATTATTGCATTTGACGTTCACTTTGTCGACTTGTTTATTAGCCGGAGTACCCTGTCCCGCGTCTTTGTCCAAACTCCAGCAATTTCAAGTAGATTGTACCTTACAAATATAGGCTTACAAAAATCAAGAACATTGCTAAATATTTCTCAACTTTGACTATTAATAGCACGTCCACGTAGTTTGCTTTTTGTCTCTATGATTTTAAATATTTAATATATTTTGAATGTTGCGCTTATTCACTTGACTGTAATAGCGTGTGTAGGAAATAATGCAATTCGCCAAAGTTATAATCCCCACTACAAATTTCACGCGCATGTTTCACGCCCGGCCACGAGAAGTTTGTCCGCCTGTACCAAAAAATATGTCTAGCCGTTTTTGCGTGAATTTTGGACAGACAGACAGACAAAAATGGATGTTTTTGCGAATATTGTATTATAATTATCTGAAACGTGTAGAAACCACGAAATAAAGCCTCCAATTTTATTAATACAGATATCGACAGATCTCGCGTTTACGAAACGAATGACATGGCACGGTACGTATCAGGTCACGCTCCCAGGTTATACTAATTTCAACGCGAAACCGAGTGCCAATTTCACCATAAAGTGGCGGACGCGTCCGCTATTCATTATTGCGTCATCTGACCTTGAACGCTATTTCGATAGACTCTTTAGACTTTCCTCTATTCAACTCAGTTATTATGTTGTTACTGGCTTTTATATTTTGAAATTATTGATGGAAGTATACTTTTTGGGACACACGATAGTCATCATTCTTGTGATCGCTGAAGAGGAAAACAGATTGTTGAGCAGTTTCAGAAACGCTTGAATTTTTATTTTATTAAACATTATATCTCTTTGATACTGATTCTTAATATATATTGTACTATTCTAGTCTAGTACTACTATCAATGGGAAAAATCTAAAATAATGGTGTCCGCATTAATATTAGACCATGCAAAATAATTTCAAAGATATTACACGTAGGTATTCTACGTGAAAAACAGTTTGTGGTAATATTATCTTTTTAAATCTCTTTGAAAAATGTTGGAATTAAAATGGAAAATATACAACCACATAAAAGGTAGATTTCCTTTTATCTAACAATTTACAAAAACTGCAGAAAACTTGTAAAATTTTTATTCCATTTTCCAAAAGTTTTCACATATAATTTCCCATATAACCCTTCTAATAAAAATCATAAGATAAACCAGCAATTTCCTCAAAGTATTATTTGTGAAAGTTTCTTAGTAAAATCACTTTGTTGTTGATATGTTTACAAGAAAACGTAAACTGGGGAAAACTGGCGCATATAAAACTGATAGCTAACGAGTCGACATCCACGGGCTAAAACGTTTGTTTCATGTTCGTAGACTTGCTTTACTACACCAACTAGCGGATAAAACTTTACATAACACAACACTAATCCAGTGGACGTCAACAAGTTGTAAATCATGATTAATGGCTGGATTTAAGGGTAGCGTTTTGAATATGTAATTAAGTAGATTTTTTATGATTTGTTACTTTTCAAAAGAATGTTTATTGAGAAATATGTTAATTTCAAGCGATTTAGATTATAAATTTGTGTTTTTTTGAATTTTTGAACATTTTTAACATTGTAGAAACGATAGTGGTACATTAACGTTTTTATAGGTATTTAATAAGTGAAAAAGACATTCTGTTGGCTGCAATGAATCGAATTATAAATCAGTGATAGCGAACGTATGACCCGCGGGTCACACAGTGTCCCGGATGACGATTTCAAATGGCCCTTATAAAAAACTAGTGCGCCCGTTGCCAACCTTGTTGGCAAACACATCATTTCCTTAATGTGGAACTTGCTCGACTCTTCTGAATTCTTTCTCTAGCCATACGCCTTACTTCATGAAGTGCCTTATTTCAAGTGAACAGCATATACCAGATGTCGGCAGACCGAGGCTCGCGAGCCGCATGCGGCTCTTTTAGAACATTCGTGTGGCTCTTTAAATTAAGTTGATAAGGAATAAAATTTAGAAAATATTAAAAAAATCATGTATTAATACAAAATTATGGCTCTTTAAAATGTTTCCAGATGCCGTAAAGGGTGAGTTTGGCTCTTTGGCTTCTAAAGTTTGCCGACCCCTGGCATATACCAAGGCGAGTTTTACTGAATGCTTTACATTTACATTTTTTAAAATAAAGATAATTTATAACGTTTAATTTATTTGTACATTAATTTACCATTTTTACCAAAATGTATTCAAATATATCTCAAATCAGTTTAAATAATCGTGTAAATATAAAATAAAGTCAGTATTATATCTGGATAAATCTGCAAAAGATCATTCACATCGGTCAAAGGATATAAGAGTTTTTTGTTTATGCCTATGAAACCCTAGGCATATCTGTATGTAATTATATTCGTAAATTCTTAGAGAATAAATCTGCAAAATTTGTTCGTATCGGTCAAAGGATATAGGAGTGTTTAGAGTTTCTCGTTTATGCCTACGAAATCCTATACATTTCTATATGTTATTTTATCCCCAGATTCTTAGTGAATAAATCTGCAAAATATTGTTCATATCAGTCAAAGCATATAGGAGTGTATAGAGTTTTTTGTTTATGCCTACAAAACCCTAGACATTTCTATATGGTATTTTATCCGTAGTTTCTAAGAGAATAAATCAGCAAAATATTGTTCATATCGGTCAAAGCATATAGGAGTATCTAGAGTTACTTGTTTATGCCTACGAAACCCTAGACATTTATATATGTAATTATATTCGTAGATTCTTAGAGAATAAATCGGAAAAATACTGTTAATATCGCAAAAGTATATAGGAGTGTCTAGAGTTTCTTGTTTATGCCTACGAAACCCTAGACATTTATATATGTAATTATATTCGTAGATTCTTAGAGAATAAATCTGCAAAATATTGTTCATATCGGTCAAAGCATATAGGAGTATCTAGAGTTTCTTGTTTATGCCTACGAAATCCTAGACATTTCTATATGTTATTTTATTAAATTCAGATAAATTAAATATCAGCCACTGAAAAATACCAAAATATTTTTAGTATAGTTATAGCTGGTGACACTTCGGTAAGCTTCGGAATATTTCGTTACATTTCGGAATCTCGCTTCAAATTTGACATCATATAATTATACTACCTCATTGGACGACGAGCATGAACGGACCCAGCCACCCAGCCAGGGACACACGTTGGAGTATTATATTATAGAGATCTTTGTATTTCTGAAGATTCTAAAGAGATATTCTACGATAACTAAGGTTGGGTCTAAGCAATTGAATTCACGATACAAGGTAAGGAAATTGATTAAAGTAGCGAAATGGAATTCAACTATTACCTGTTATATACCTGTATCATACACGTCAGACAAAAGGCCGCTAGCTCGGGTAGAGTTAACGAGATTAGCAGGAGCTTCAACACAAATATTAACACCGTAAAGTGGCCAACTTTTATTTACGCATTATATATTTGACCCGCGATTTGAATCTTCAGAATTTCAAATTAAATTTTGACCCATCTGAGGGAAAAGTTTCGCCATCGCTGTTATAGGTCTACCACAATATGACGCATCCCTGCACAAAATAACCACGGATTACCCATGATTCATTCAGGAAAAATGAAGCATTTCAATCCGTTTATTACGATTTGTTCCTTCCTTGCATAGTGTCTAGTCAGCGTTACCCAACCTTTTTTCATGGCGGACCGACAAATGACCTAGAAAAAATTCGCGAACCGACAAGTTTAGAAAAATAATGTGTATCGCAAAAGTTTTATATTTTTTATTGCACTGATTACAAACACAAAAAAAAAACAACAAATAAAAAATCAAATATAATTAGTGAAAAAAGAAACAAATTATTACCTAAGCAATTAACAGATAAAGAACCGAGATTTTCATCTCAAAATTAAGTGGGTTATAACTTATTAGGCGAATAGTTGAATAGTAAAAAAAAAAATCTCGCGGACCGGCAGTTGAGAAACAGTGGTCTAGATCAGTGGTCGCTAACATAATGGCCGCGACTACTTTTTAAACGGCCCAAATGAAATGACCGTCCACCATCTCTTTGATTTTCATATCCTCGTTTTCCAAATATTTACTCCATCTGTACTCAAGTGATTTTCTAAATTTCAACTCTCATCCCTTCAAGTAATTTGCATGAGACATATCAAGCATTAACTATGAGAAAAGATTGGAAACCACTGATCTATGTATATCCAAATAAAAAATATAACTACATATGTACATATATATATATATATATATATATATATATATATATATATTATTAAATATATATATTGTTAAATTTATAATCCAAGCTATTATTCTGCATGATGGGTTTCTATGTACAATATGGAAGCATATGTACATACATACGTATATATATATATATATAAATTTAACAAAAATTTCCACAACTACCTTTCCAATTTTGGTCTTCATAGAATCCAAACACCAAAGTCCACACTATGACACACTTTTTCAAATAATCAATGCATTTTTACCACTTAAAAATAACTAAAAACGTCAGAAAAGATGCAAACGCCACTTGCAAAAATCACGTATAAGTACAAATCAAGGCTAACCCTGATAAAACTCATTAAGGAATATAGTCATTAAAAATTAATAAATAATGAACAAAATTGTTTAAAATACTTATTAATAAGACTTAACTCATACAGACATTAATATTTTATCAATAGTATACAGGCGATTGAAGTTATACAAGGTGTCTCAAAAGAAATTTTATATTTATTTAGCTTACTGCGTGAACGCAACGTATCCGAGGGGCGCGGGGGTTATGTCAATCAGTAGCCTGGATCTTGGGAATTTAGTCGCTATGGAGCGTTTCTCGGGAGCAGACCGCGCGTTATGCGTGCGAGAGTTTTACAAAAACGGTGATTCAGCGACTGTAGCGCGTAGAAAATTCTGCAGTATTCGAGGTTTTCGCCACTTAAATGATGCGCCAAGCATTCCTCTCATTCGACATTGGGTTAAAAAGTTTGAAGAGACTGGTACAACGCTGGATAAATCAAAATCCGGGAGACCTAGGTCATCAAGAACGGTAGAAAACGTGGAGAATGTTAATCAGTCTGTTCGTGACGACCCGAACCTTTCAATTCGGAAGCGCGCAAGTGCTTTAAATGTGCATAGATCATCATTACATCGCATTATGCACAAAGACCTAAAGCTGCACCCCTACAAAATTCAATTGGTGCAAGAATTAAAGCCCCAAGATGCCAGTCAGAGACTTCAATCAGGTGATTGAGCGATTTTCAACGTTTACCAACATTTTGTTTTCGGATGAAGCTCATTTTCATCTTAATGGCCACGTAAATAAGCAGAACTGCCGCTACTGGAGAGCAACGAATCCGAAACGCAAACATCAGAAACCCCTACATTCACCTAAAGTGACCGTATGGGCTGCGATGTCGGCGCGAGGAATTATCGGCCCTTACTTTTTTGAAGACAAAAGGCGGCGTGCAGTTACAGTGAATTCAGAGCGTTATGTGGAGATGTTCGACAACTTCTTGGTACCTGAACTGCAAAACTTTCCTGGCTATAACCAAAGAACATGGTTCCAACAGGACGGAGCAACTTCACACACGTCCAATATGTCTCTGCCACGTGTTCGTGAAATTTTCTCAGGCAAATTGATCTCCCGGAGAGGTGACATAAATTGGCCTCCACGCAGTCCAGATTTAACCCCTATGGACTTTTTCCTATGGGGTTATCTTAAATCTAAAGTTTACGCCAATAAACCGATTTCACTGGCGCATTTGAAAGAAAATATCCGTCACGAAATGGCAGCCATCCCTGAGTCCACCTGCCGAGACGTCATAAGTAATTTTACTGTTCGATTAAATGAGTGCCGAGAACGCGAGGGTCTACATTTAGACGATATTATTTTTAAGAAATAAATCCCCAAAAAGTGTATTTTAATAATTAATAAACATTTTTTCTATATACGGCTTACTTTTTTTTTAATCGATCCACTAAATATAAAATTTCTTTTGAGACACCTTGTATTACCTGAAACAAAACTTTTTTATTAATGAAGGTACGATTTAACATTACATTTTAAAGTTGCTTGATACTACATGATCTACAATAGTACATATATGTATATTTTCATCCAAAAAATTATAAATAAATATTTAAAAAATTGATGTAAAGTGTGAATTTTCACACATTTCAGGGTTTTGTAGGTATTTAATAAGTGTAAGAAGCCAACATGATACTGGATGTCTACAAATATTTGTTCTATTAACAATGTCTTAGTGTGGTGTTCAAAACTTATATTTTTAATTTCATAAAAAGACACACACTATCTTAGTCATAAATACAAAAAATCCATAACATTATTAGTCATAATTTAGTCATGAATAAAAAATAGTTAATTTTGTCTAAAACGCAATTGGATCAAAAATTCCTCTCGTACGTTTCCGGCTCAGACAATGTACATTACCTATCATTTTTTCAGGTTTTTGGTTTAATCCTACTTAAAAAACTGCTTTTCGTCCCTTAATCTACGTCTTAAGACCTTTTCTTTTGATACCGCAAAATATTTTTTTTTATAAATATTTCTTTTTATCGACGATACAAAAAAATCGACATTTTTCGAAAAATTAATCTGATCTAAATGTTCATTATAGAGATTTTTTCAGATTCTTAGATCAATCCCTCTGAGAGATTGGGTGGGGGACAAAAGTTATTTGACGTATTTTTAGCAAAAATACCATAAAAAAAAATATTTTTCAAAAATAAAAATTTGCTTGTCAAAATATTAAATTTTGACCGATGAGTACCAATATTTTTTATTTGTTGTTTCACGTTTCCAGTTTCACGTTTGAGTACTAATCACAAATCAAAATAAATTAACTAAGCTAAGGACACCGGCCGAAATTCAATTGCCTTTCCTAGTTCTTTTTTATTACTTGATAGATAAATACGTTAGAAATCGCATGTGGCAACACTGTGTATTGGGACACTACTAGAAGTGACCAGAGCATTGTTTTCTAGATCTAAATTTTTAAACTCTAACATTTATATGATAAATCTTTGAATTAGAAATAATAAAAATAAATATATGCAGATATATTTAGCTAATTTAATGCAATTTTAAAGTATAAATGAAATTTAAAATTCAGTTTTTTTATTCAAAATTTTTAGGTCACTGTCCCAGCGCCACCTTATGTCAGCTGCCACTAGTCACAACCTGCTTAATAATTAAAATAATGAAACTTAATTTAGCCACAGTAGTATAAAACATCCACTAACTGCTACACTCAGTCCGCTTACCTCGTCGCATACATTTCAATCTGATCATTTTTTCAAAACTCGCACATAACACATTTGTTTAGTACTTTTTATAAATAATAATTTATGCATTATAATCGCAGGTGTACCACATATATTATAATCACTTGAACCTTTCATGATTTTATTGAAAATTTTACACAAAATGTATTCGACACTTGAAACTTTTTTCGTTGTCAATAAACATTTTTCAATTGTTTACTTCATATGTTAAATTAGTAATTGCATATTATTAAATTATCTTATTACTGTTTGTATTTATTTGAAAACTCTTCTCGCGATTTAACAAAAAATATTTTACGCAGGTCGTACTGAAAGTAAGACTATCCAGGACTCTCGTTCGGCTCGTCTTTGAAACCTTTTCACTTTCAGTACTTGCTACGAAAATAATTATTAATGTTAGATTTTAGAAAATAGTATCCTTTGTGATTGATCTTTTTTCATAAATCGTACATCGTATTTCAACAAAAATTGAAACAGTTCTGAAATAATGATTGCGAGACACAGCATAAGCCACAATTTCCAAGCATAAAAAGTAAAATAAAACAATTTATAGTTTCACAAAACGTTTTGAGTAGCACATAAAATTAATAATGAAATTTTATTACTAAAATTAAATTAATTATACTGGCAGCAAGTTATACTCTTAATTATAACACCCCAACAAAGCTGTCAAAAGCTCGCATTATCCCAACCAATATATTACCCGTAAAAATTCCACAAAAGCCATTTTTATCAAGATATCTACAGGACAAAAAAAACCGGTGCACATTCTAAGAGAACAGCACACGAAACAAAATATATTCATTCACAAACAACGCCCCCTCATTATTTTTACACGATTTAATTCATGATATTTCAGTTTAAATCAGTGGTGAGCAAATGGTGGTTGTCGACCACTTGTAGCTGTCGGTACAGTTGTGGTCCATGGATAATTACTGGCCGTTGGATCACATGTGGCTCTCGAGTTCTTGAAGTCCAAGGGTTTCTTGCACGCTTCGCCCCCCACCAATCGTGCTTTTGGAGCACAAATTGTCCACAAGGTTCTTGTCAAAACAATATTCTACTTCATTGCGAGTAGAGATGTGAATTGCGAGAGAGCTCAGTTTGCGGAACCGGATCAGTGGAGATCGTTCAGTTTGTTGAGCCGGTTCATTGATCCGGCTCAGTGATCCGGTTAAGTAAACATATTTCCGAGACACAGGTCGGTCGTACATTCGTAGGTAGAACGTCGCTTAGAGCTGGCTCTTGCATTATATGAACTGGAAACATGCTTCCGAGACACAGGTCGGTCAGTTGTCGGTCGGTCGGTCGTTCGTTCGTAGGTAGAACGTCACTTAGCCCCGGCTCTTGCATTATATGAACTGGAAACATGTTCCCGAGACACAGGTCGGTCAGTTGTCGGTCGTTCGTTCAATACGGTTGTTGGTTTGCAATATGTAGGTAGGTAAAACGTCGCTCAGCTGGCTCTCGCATTATATGAACAAGTTAAATAAATAAAAATCTATAGAAGTGAATTATCTAACATTTTTGAAACAAAAAATTCACTTTATGTAGCTACTGTATTTTAAACCAGATGTGTTAAGTTTATGGCGATGTTTATTGCCCTTATAAATCGGACATCTGGGATTTGGGCAATATTTTTAATATTTTTATAAAGTATGGTTGTAAGAAAATACAGACTAAGCCTATTAGTTTCAAATAAACTGCCCTACAAATTGATGACAAAATACATTACAAGCCAAGTTCTCGCGAAGTTCAACATGACATCGATCCAGATCCGGATCACTCCGGTCACTGCTCACAATCGCCCGACCAATCGTATCCTTGAAACTTGAAACTATAGAGTGAGCCGTGAGCCGGCTCATTTCAATTTGGTGAACCGTGTCACTTCGGTCAGTGTACTGAGCCGGCTCAGTGAGCCGGTTCGTTCATGAACGACCCATCTCTAATTGCGAGTATTAAGTAAATTAGTTGAAAGTAGCCGGCATGCAAGGGAGACATCCAGTGACGTTTCTCCTTATATATCACTGTCTTCAGTGTTGCGGTAGGTCGTTTGGCCAAAGTCTCTTTAGCCTTCTGTTGTTTAAGTCATTTATTAAATTACCCACAAGTTCATTTTCATGTCCAGTAAATTGGTCATGGTATTTGTTGGCAAGTTTATAATTTTCTTCCATGATGAAAGGTTTATCCAGTATGTTCGCAAAAAATGTGTCAAAAAACTTACATCAAATCCTGCTTCCCAGAAGAGTTGATCTAAAAATTTTCGAAAATTCTCAATAATGTTTATTGATAGGAACTATTGGTGTACAACTTTGCTTCCACCGTTTTCCTATAGATGGCTTTAGCGGTAAGTAGTGGTCGAAATAAATAGATCATAGACGTCATAAATTATCATTGACTCATAGACATAGATCATAGACTCGTAGATTAACTTGGGCATCTGTCAACATAACCCCATAAAAACATTAGTCGATTTGTGTCTGCATCATAAAGTTATTCTCGATTGAAAATGTCAGTAAGCCAAATTCGTAAACCGAATTCTCGTCATTTGCGGGAGTTTTTAATTTTCTGCTTCAATATGAAGAAATTTGCGGCTGAGGCTCATCGAATGCTTTCAAATACTTATGGTGAGACCGCTATTAGTGAAAGAACGTGTCGTAAGTGGTTTCAACGCTTCAATAATGTTGATTTTCACGTCGAAGACTGGCATAGTGGTGGAAGAAAGAAGGTTTTCGAGAACCCCATGTTGCGAAAGTGGTCAAGACATACCTGGAAACGTTGAAATGGGAAGTCCTACCTAACCCGCCGTATTCTCCAAACGTTGCCCTCTCTGACTATCACTTGATTCGATCAATGGCATACGGCCTGGCTGACCAGCAATTCCGGTCTTATGAAGAAGTAAAAAATTGGATTGATACGTGGATCGCTTCAAAAGATGACGAGTTTTTTCAACGCGGGATTCGTATGCTGCCCGAAATATGGGAGAAAGTAGTGGCCGGCGATGGACAATACTTTGAATCATAAAAGTATAACAAGTTTTTTACAATAAAGCCTAGAATTTCGGAAAAAAACGGCGGAAGCAAAGTTGTACACCTATGTAGAATAGCTCAACAGGAATTTCTGATTATATTATTTTTTCGAAAATTATCGATTTTTTTGTGACATTGAAAATATATATATATATATATATTTAAATTTAATGTGTAGTATCAAAAGAAAGCTCTAAAAACGTAGATTACGGAACGAAACTTTGTTTGTTTTTTTTTTTAATTTCTAAATACGATATTTGCCAAAAATGAGCTAAATGTTTTAGTTGGGGGGGATCCAACTAGCCTAAAATATTTTCGAGACCCCCCAAGGAAATATTTGAAATTATATTTTAAATGTTCTTAATAATTTATTGTTTAATAATTAAGTATATTGTAATTTTAAAAGCAAAGACTGGTAAAAATTATATTTGTCTTTTAATTTCGGGACCCCCTAAGGTCTTTTCGGGACCCCCCGGTTAAGAATCGGTGCTCCACACTCTACATTACAAGTACATATTTCCCATATTTGTCATATACGTGCGATATACACGCCAATGAAACAAAATGTTGTGGTTAGAATTATTCGCGGATTTTATACGTTCGCGGGACCCTCGGAACGTAACCCCCGCGAAAGTCAAATTCGATTGTAAACAGGCGCGCACCCAGATCTTTCTCTTGGGGATGGAGCTTAGAAGACAAACATGTTTAATAGGGACAGGGATGAACCAGGACCTACATTTTTATCGGGAAATACCGACCGAATAGGAATACTGACCCGACCAGCTCATTCTAACCAAAACAAAAAAAAAAACTTCAAAATTCAAGTGAATACAAAAAAAATCCTCGCTTTCAAAATACAAGTGTTGACTTAAAAAAAAGCTTCCTTAAAAACACGTGTTTTTTAGTGCTTGAGGGGGGAGTTCAAACTCTGGAACCTGTAGATACCAGCAAAACACTGAATTGTTTCTAATTATCATGACAATTTTCCTTGCGACATAATATTGTCCGGTGGAGGGGTTGCAAAAAATCGAGAAACACTGGTCAAAAACTACCTAAAAGTGAAGGAATTGTTTCTTTGCTACTTTGTAATTCTGTTCATAATATTTAATCATTACAAATTACCGTTTACCGAATTTGAAACAAAGGTTTAGGCCCTGTACTAAAAAATATTACGTACCACTGATTTAATACTTCGCATGTAACAACTGTGGTGATAAAATCTCTTTTTAACTCATACAAAAAGGTGTTAATTCGTTGTCAAGGGATGCTAAAGCAGGGGTAGCAACATTTGATGTTATCATTCATCGCTCGTAGGTTGGTAACTCTTATCGTACAATGTATGCAGACATCTACCGGTACAAACAAGAACCATGGATTAAAAATGGCGAGATTACTGCACGGAATTAATTATGTTTTGTAGATTCTTTTTTTGAATAACTTATAAAAGAAGTTTGATTATATCGTATTGCCTCCGAGATGGTTCTTATCGAAGGTTTTTTAGTGGTTATACAGCTGTGAGAGGATGAGATCTGCTGATATAAAAAAATATTTAACTTGCATACTCAGGAGCCTTATTATTTGATTAAGTATTGAGATACAAGCATCGACTATATAAAAAATGTATTATATTCGAAAAGTGAAACAACCATCTATCGTAAATGCATACCAAATTTCAATAATCATTTGGTTACCATTTCTTTGGCCATCATACAGAAAAACGATGGTAAAAGAGTGTCTTGGTTTTACCTACGAAATCCTAACAACGTGTGGAAGAAACCAGGCGCATTCGCCTAGCGATCACCCGGGGTTATGTGAAAAAATAAATGCGGGGTCGAAAAAAAAGAAGACAGATCCTCCACGTGATGACTAAAGACAAGGAAAACGGATCCAAGTAAGAAAAAAAGGAAGACGGATCTAAGTGACGGAAAAAAATTGATGTGAAGTGTGAATTTACACACATTGCAGGGTTTCGCAGGTATTTAGTTAGTGAATGATGCTAATTTGGGATGCCAAAACAAATTTTATGTTAAAATATTTTTTTGTTAATTTTAATGAGTGCCTAATACCATTATTTAGGTTTCTAAATATGTGCAGTATTTTTTTATATAGCAAGGTTCATTAAGATTTTGAATATTGCGCCTATGGCTTCAATTGGTTGCATTAAGTCATAAGTCGCCCTCTTATTTCGTATACATTGAAACATAGAATTAAATTGTAATTTCAACAATTGCCACTGGTTATTAAATTTACGCTTTTAAAAATTAAATGCAACATTTGCCAAAATATAACTAGAATTTTGAAAAAATTATTTAAATAAAATAAAAATGCAAAAAAAAAAAAACAAAAAATAAAATTGTCTCCGCGAATCATAGTTTTCAATTTAGAAAGCGAAAATGATAACCATTACACCATGAAAGCGTATTGAATTACTGTGTTACATAACATATTAAATATTTACATCGTCAACCAACAAAATACAAAAAATCAGCTGTGGCCACCACAAGATCGACCGCCATCATAAAGTACTTCATAAAGTAATACATTGTAGCAGCAGAGTAGAAATAACTTGGCCTAATATTTTCTAACAGTGATATTATTTATCATGACCATGGAAACGTTACATATAAGTATGAAAAAATTGAGACTTAGAAAAAATTTCGAAAAATTTTACAAAAATTATTCGAAATTTTTCGTTTTATCAAAAAACGTCTCAAATAAAAGTTATTAATTATTGCTTTTATAGCAACTTTTGTTCAATAAATTTTTTCGAAATATTTTTCTGTTGTGAAATATTCATAAAAATCTTAAAATCGACACGAGTAAACTCCCATTTTTAGTAAACCGATTTTTACCAAAAGTTGATCAACTCGTGCCATTGATGGCAGAAGCTTAAATATGAAGTTTCATAAAAATCCTTTCAGCCGAATTTGCTCTGCACGTGTATACAGACGGACAGACAGACAGACGGACAGACAGACCGTCAGACATCATGCTAAAAATAGTCAAAACGTTATGTAGGGACCTCAATTCGTGGAGATCCATCGAAATCTCGAAACGTCAAAATCGGTATGATCACGATACCTCCCTTATATATGTTGGCGGTCGGTAAAAATGCGTTATTTTCCGAAAACATAATCTGATCAAAAATTTCTGTTGTACTATTCCGGTTCACACCAATGTACATTACTTAGAATTTTTTCAGGTTTTTAGTTTAAACCATCTGGGCTACAGGTGTGGGACAATTTTTTTTTTGCATAATTTTGGCAATTACGCATTAATATAATTTATTTTGCAAAAATAAAATTTTGATCGTTAATCCACGTACTAAGGGCTTTTATTTGATACCCTACTCAGGGTTTTGTAGGTATGACCAAAAAACTCTTATACCGTCATTTTGTCATCTGTCTGTCTGAAATTTGGCATGCTTATACACTTCTTTGACCCGCACAGAGGAAAATATAATAACGTTATTGTCCTTTACAATAATAACTATTCTGCTGCTAGAATGTATTTTATACAAGTACTTTGTGATGGCGGGCGGTCCTGTGGTGGCCACAGCAGATTTCTTTTTTATAATTAAAATTATTATGTCATTGATTTTGGTGTTTATAATCAAGTGTTTCGCGCCTTTGAAAAGGTTAACTAATCTACGCATTAAGAGCTTTGTATGTACATTAGTATGGGCATATTGTAGTTCGATAGTCTGATCTTGGAGTTTGTAGAAACAGTTTTGTTTTGACAAAACATGGTTGCAAATTAAGATAAACAAGCCAATGAGTCAACCTGACTGACAGTAACTAAGAAGACAGAGAATATATAATCTAATATTTTAGATGTGGCAATTAATTTCACATTAATCGAACCAATAATAAATAAAATTGAAAATTAATGGTAAAATGAAATAGTGCATGGAATTAATTCTTAGTTTATACAATGCAATATTTTATAAAAATTTAAGAAAAAACAAACAAAGATATTGACAAATAATAAAAGCCATTTCAAATTTTATTGTTTTTAATAATTTACCATTTAAGCTGTTATTAGGCGTAAATGTTATTATGGTAATTCAAATTTTATGAATTTAAGTTGACACGCGTAAAATTCGTAGAATGACTAATTCACGTTTTAGTACTATGCAATTCAACTAAGAAATCGACTTAGTCGCTAGTTATCAACATTTAAAAATTGATGCGTGTGAATTTTCACACATTTCAGATTTTCGTAAGTATATAGTAACATAGACAAATCTGTGTTATATGTTTTATCAATAGTAGGTATGACGAGCACTAGAAATTTATGAACCGGGTACCCGCAACAATTATCCGGTTATTACCCGTTAATTACCCGTTACCCGTTAATTACCCGCTACCCGTTAATATATAAAAATTGATTATAGTTGAAGGTAATGGGATTCGGACCAGTCAGAAAATAAAAACAAATTTATTAACTTCGCTAACGTTTCGATTTTATTTAAATCTTCATCAGAGCTTAGTTAATAGTCACGATATAAAATAAAAGTTTTAAAATTAATAACGAACACATCATATTGTCCGGTTATTGAACTCAGAGATAAGCAATGAATGTGTTCAATAACCGGACAATATGATGTGTTCGTTATTAATTTTAAAACTTTTATTTTATATCGTGACTATTAACTAAACTCTGATGAAGATTTAAATAAAATCGAAACGTTAGCGAAGTTAATAAATTTGTTTTTATTTTCTGACTGGTCCGAATCCCATTACCTTCAACTATAATTACTAACTTACGGACGTAACTCATCTAATCAAGATAAAAATTGATGTGAAGTGTGAATTTTCACACATTTCAGGATTTCGCAGGTATTTAGTAAGTGAATGATGATTATTTGGGATGCCAAAACAAATTTTATGTCAAAATATTTTTTTATGAATTTTAATTCGAATGCCTAATACCATTATTTAGGTTTATTTATTTATTTATTTATTTATTTATTTATTTAATACATCTGTCCCAACAGCATAGCCAAAATTGGACAGGAACATAATTAACAATATTAAGACTTAAAAATTAACAATATTAAACATAAAAAATCATAATACACAAAAATAATACACAAAATAGGTTTCTAAATATGTGCAGTATTTTTTTTATATAGCAAGGTTCATTAAGATTTTGAAAATTGCGCCTATTGCTTCCATTGGTTGCTTAAATCATACGGTCCGCCCTTCTAATTTCGTATACATTCAAACATAGACTTAAATTATAATTTCAACCACTGGTTATTAAATTTATGCTTTTAAAAATTAAATGCAACATTGACCAAAATATAACTAGAATTTTGACAAAATAATTTAAACAAAATAAAAATGCAAAAAAAAAACAGAAAAATAAAATTGACAGGAATCGAACTGTAGTTTGCAAATTAGGAAGCGAGGACATTACGCACTACGCTACGGGCGCTTACTTATTTACAGTGTTACGTATCGAATTAAATATTTAACATATTTTAGTTAAAAACACAAAAAATGCGTTATTTTCCGAAAACATAATCTGATCAAAAATTCCAACTTTTATAATCGTCCACTTTTATTTCTAACGCACCCTGAAACATAATTAGGCCGTAAAAACATTAGGCGCGTAACCCGTAGATCAGCATGAAGTTGATTTTGCAGCAACCTCAACATCTTCATTGCTTCATTTTATCGTGATATCGGAGTACCCCTGTATTTCTTACAACCTTTTTATTAAATAAAAATAAAAGCAATTCGTGTTCTCTATTACATTAAGGAAATGAAAAAGTCAAATAAAAATGGAATCGATCGAACGAAGCAATTATTGCAGTACAAGTTGGTAAAACAATCCTTATAAATTCAAAAGGAGATGGCAATAATTCAAGAAAGACAGTTTTCAGTTCGATTCCCTACGGGCGATTGCAAACTTTTCAGACCTAGCTCATTTATAAAATTAAACAGCAAATATTTTTAACAAACCA
This sequence comes from Liopterus haemorrhoidalis, assembly GCA_963971575.1. Lineage (NCBI taxonomy): Eukaryota > Metazoa > Arthropoda > Insecta > Coleoptera > Dytiscidae > Liopterus > Liopterus haemorrhoidalis. The sequence goes on from OZ020611.1 coordinate 232,831,938, forward strand.
GAATACAACTAGTTATTTTTCAAATAACTTCATGTTCTTTATAACAAAACAGAAAATTTATCATTTAGATTTATATTTCTTTTAATTCTTTATTGGATTGAAAATAAAATAAAATGCTGTATTATTACAAATTAGTTCATGAAGTTATAGAAAGCACTTTTTATTATTTATTAAAAATTTATGTAGTGTGAAAATTCACTAATTTCAGGATTTCGCCGGTATCTAGTACCTGGATGATCTGAACATTAAATTTTTTGGTACATTTTGGCAAAAGCCGGGTTTAACACTAGAACTACCAAACCCGTCATTTTGACGGGTTTTAAATTTTCTCATTAAAAATTAAACCAGTGGCGAAAGGAAACCTCCGCTAGACTTGCCCTCCCATAAAAAAAATATTTAAAAAAATGTAAATTAAAAAAAAAAAAAAAAAATAATATTTAGATAAATCTTCAAAAATACATCAAATTATGTTCTATACAAATTTTTGTCCAAGGCTTGCTTTACTAGTTACGAATTAATTATCATGACCATGGAAACGTTACATATGAGTATGAAAAAATTGAGACTTGGAAAAATTTTAAATAATTTTACAAAAAATTTTCGAAATTTTTCGTTTTATCAAAAAACGTCTCAAATAAAAGTTATTAGTTATTGCATTTATAGTAACTTTTGTTCAATAAATTTTTACTTGCCCGACCTTAATATATAAGGGGCAAGTATTGTAATCGCGAAAATTTTCGATGTCGAGATTTTGACGGATGACCACGTTTCATGGTCCAGGGAATCCAAAAAACCTATTTTCGAAGTGCCGTCCGTATGTGTGTGTGTGTGTGTGTGTGTGTGTGTCTGTCTGTGTGTATACACGATAACTCAAAAACGGTTTAACTTAAAGAGTTCGTTCTGGTACTAAAAAATTCTCCTATTAAATGGGAAGAACCCTATTGTTTTTTATGAAAATCGGTTGACTAGAAATGGGAGTTTACTTGTGTCGATTTTAATATTTTTGCGAATATTTAGCAACAGAAAAATATTTCGAAAAAATTTATTGAACAAAAGTTACTATAAATGCAATAACTAATAACTTTTATTTGAGACGTTTTTTGATAAAACGAAAAATTTCGAATTTTTTTTGTAAAATTATTTAAAATTTTTCCAAGTCTCAATTTTTTCATACTCATATGTAACGTTTCCATGGTCATGATAATTAATTCGTAACTAGTAAAGCAAGCCTTGGACAAAAATTTGTATAGAACATAATTTGATGTATTTTTGAAGATTTATCTAAATATTAAATTTTTTTTTTTTTTTTTAATTTACATTTTTTTTAAATATTTTTTTTATGGGAGGGCAAGTCTAGCGGAGGTTTCCTTTCGCCACTGGTTTCGAAATATTTTTCTGTTGCTAAATATTCGCAAAAATATTAAAATCGACACAAGTAAACTCCCATTTCTAGTCAACCGATTTTCATAAAAAACAATAGGGTTCTTCCCATTTAATAGGAGAATTTTTTAGTACCAGAACGAACTCTTTAAGTTAAACCGTTTTTGAGTTATCGTGTATACACACAGACAGACACACACACACACACACACACACACACACACACACACACACATACGGACGGCACTTCGAAAATAGGTTTTTTGGATTCCCTGGACCATGAAACGTGGTCATCCGTCAAAATCTCGACATCGAAAATTTTCGCGATTACAATACTTGCCCCTTATATATTAAGGTCGGGCAAGTAAAAAGTCATGTAGGTTAGCGGTAAAATGTTATAATGATTTTTAATAGAATAGAACAAATGTTATATATGTCTATTCATTTTCTGTAAATTGTTTTAAATTTCCATAATTTGGTATACATATAACTAAATATACCAAAACCCGTCATTTTGACGGGTAGCGTAGATAAGGTCCAAAGTGTCTTCTATAATATACTGGACTTGCAACTGTACTGGAAATTGTACTGGAGCAGCAACAAATGCTTGGATATTGTACAAGGAAACTACTGGCATAAATATAAGTAGAAAGAAATTTTTGTTTCAATTATCCAAAGAATTGGCAGCTGAACATGGAAACATTTCAAATGAAATGTCTACCCTAATATCTACTGAAATGTCTAATTCACGTAAATCTTGTCAAATAGGACTTTGTAACAAAAACAAAACAAATTCTATTTGTTCTGAATGCAAGAAATATGTTTGTGGAAAATTTACTTTAACAAAAAGACCGATCTGCAAATAATGTGTTTTATAATTAAAATAAATTTTTTAGATAAAGAAGTTAACCAGTGGCGAAGGGAAACCTCCGCTAGACTTGCCCTCCCATAAAATTTAATATTATATATTTAAAAAAAAAATGTAAATTTAAAAAAAAAATATATATATATATATATTTAGATAAATCTTCAAAAATACATCAAATTATGTTCTATACAAATTTTTGTCCAAGGCTTGCTTTACTAGTTACGAATTAATTATCATGACCATGGAAACGTTACATATAAGTATGAAAAAATTGAGACTTGAGTAAAATTTTAAATAATTTTACAAAAAAAATTCGAAATTTTTCGTTTTATCAAAAAACGTCTCAAATAAAAGTTATTAGTTATTGCATTTATAGTAACTTTTGTTCAATAAATTTTTTCGAAATATTTTTCTGTTCTTAAATATTCGCAAAAATCTTAAAATCGACACGAGTAAACTCCCATTTCTAGTCAACCGATTTTCATAAAAAACAATAGGGTTCTTCCCATTTAATAGGAGAATTTTTTAGTACCAGAACGAACTCTTTAAGTTAAACCGTTTTTGAGTTATCGTGTATACACACAGACACACAGACAGACACACAGACAGACAGACACACACACACACACACACACACATACGGACGGCACTTCGAAAATAGGTTTTTTGGATTCCCTGGACCATGAAACGTGGTCATCCGTCAAAATCTCGACATCGAAAATTTTCGCGATTACAATACTTGCCCCTTATATATTAAGGTCGGGCAAGTAAAAAGTTAACTGTTTTGATTATTTTTATCACTTTTAATAAAGAAACTTATAATTTACTATATTACATACGTTTTTATTCATTTAAAGGTTAAGAAATAGAATTTTTAAAATACCCGTCAAATTGACGGGCGTGGTATAGTTAGGTATACATTCAACGTCGGTAGTTCTAGTATTAAAATAAATTTTTTAGATTAAGAAGTTAAAAAGTTAACTGTTTTGATTATTTTTATCACTTTTAATAAAGAAACTTATAATTTACTATATTACATGCGTTTTTATTCATTTAAAGGTTAAAAAATAGAATTTTTAAAATACCCGTCAAATTGACGGGCGTGGTATAGTTAGGTATACATTCAACGTCGGTAGTTCTAGTATTAAAATAAATTTTTTAGATTAAGAAGTTAAAAAGTTAACTGTTTTGATTATTTTTATCACTTTTAATAAAGAAACTTATAATTTACTATATTACATGCGTTTTTATTCATTTAAAGGTTAAAAAATAGAATTTTTAAAATACCCGTCAAATTGACGGGCGTGGTATAGTTAGGTATACATTCAACGTCGGTAGTTCTAGTATTAAAATAAATTTTTTAGATTAAGAAGTTAAAAAGTTAACTGTTTTGATTATTTTTATCACTTTTAATAAAGAAACTTATAATTTACTATATTACATGCGTTTTTATTCATTTAAAGGTTAAAAAATAGAATTTTTAAAATACCCGTCAAATTGACGGGCGTGGTATAGTTAGGTATACATTCAACGTCGGTAGTTCTAGTATTAAAATAAATTTTTTAGATTAAGAAGTTAAAAAGTTAACTGTTTTGATTATTTTTATCACTTTTAATAAAGAAACTTATAATTTACTATATTACATGCGTTTTTATTCATTTAAAGGTTAAAAAATAGAATTTTTAAAATACCCGTCAAATTGACGGGCGTGGTATAGTTAGGTATACATTCAACGTCGGTAGTTCTAGTATTAAAATAAATTTTTTAGATTAAGAAGTTAAAAAGTTAACTGTTTTGATTATTTTTATCACTTTTAATAAAGAAACTTATAATTTACTATATTACATGCGTTTTTATTCATTTAAAGGTTAAAAAATAGAATTTTTAAAATACCCGTCAAATTGACGGGCGTGGTATAGTTAGGTATACATTCAACGTCGGTAGTTCTAGTATTAAAATAAATTTTTTAGATTAAGAAGTTAAAAAGTTAACTGTTTTGATTATTTTTATCACTTTTAATAAAGAAACTTATAATTTACTATATTACATACGTTTTTATTCATTTAAAGGTTAAAAAATAGAATTTTTAAAATACCCGTCAAATTGACGGGCGTGGTATAGTTAGGTATACATTCAACGTCGGTAGTTCTAGTATTAAAATAAATTTTTTAGATTAAGAAGTTAAAAAGTTAACTGTTTTGATTATTTTTATCACTTTTAATAAAGAAACTTATAATTTACTATATTACATGCGTTTTTATTCATTTAAAGGTTAAAAAATAGAATTTTTAAAATACCCGTCAAATTGATGGGCGTGGTATAGTTAGGTATACATTCAACGTCGGTAGTTCTAGTATTAAAATAAATTTTTTAGATTAAGAAGTTAAAAAGTTAACTGTTTTGATTATTTTTATCACTTTTAATAAAGAAACTTATAATTTACTATATTACATGTGTTTTTATTCATTTAAAGGTTAAGAAATAGAATTTTTAAAATACCCATAAATAAAAATGTACGCATAGTCCTTTAATCTAAGCATCAGCTTTTTCATCTGATACCATACTTAAAATTAAAATAAAAACATTTCTAATAATTCGATAATTCAAATAAATTTAGGGTTTTGTAAGTACCAAAAAACTCTTAAAACATCACTCATGTGTCTGTCTCTCTGTACGATAAAATTTGTGGCCAAACGGATGGATCTAGAAAATTGAAATTTTGCGTGCTTGTACAGATTTTTCAGCCATGTAATGTTGGATCAATTACGTGGGCAGAAAGAGGAACTAACGTGACATTATTGGGTAGCTGTTTCAGCTTCAGAATATTTTGACCTACCATGTTAGTGTTTCCGCGAAAAAAAATTCAGGTTCATTTTGTTGATTCTAATTTTGCACAAAGTTTCGTTACGGTTCGCCCAAACCCGGACAATTCTCAATTGTCTGTGGATCAAGTAGCTACACTGAACAAAGTAAAGCTGCATTCAGAGCTCAGTAAATTAACACGCTGTGCGTTATGGATAGTTTTTAAACGAGTGCAATTGGTATGATCGGACAAGCTCGTACTATATCGCTCAACAGTAGTATAGCAACGGCAAAGCACGAGCATGTCCGATCATACCAAATGACCTCGTTTAAAATTTATCCATAGCGTACAACGTGTTGATTTACAGAGCTCTGAATGCAGCTTTAATTTGTCTTTAAATACATCAGAACCTTCACTAAACGATGTCATATCATATTAAACCTTCGTTAATAAATATATATATTTTAGTAATTTCTATAATATGGTTTTATAATTATTACAAATTGTAAGCAATCTTTTTATCATAATATTTTTTTAACGAAGTTTATTCGGGCCGAATTTAAAATTTTGTCCGGTTTGGGCCGGGTAAATGCAATAATTGCACTAATATTTTCGGGCTCGGGCCGGGCCGTACTAGAAACATAACGGCCGGGCCGGGTAAAGGTGGTCCAAAATAGGCCCGTGCAGACCTCTACTGTACAGTCTCAGCCATGTACTTTATTTGCACCGCCACGTCCTTCAGTCTTCAGCCTTCCACATCCCTTGATTCGCAGTCTTCCACATCTTTTGAGCCGCAGTCATCCACTTCTTTTCAGTTAGCAACACCGACAAAAGATTTCTCCCCCGAATCTGTTCGAACTTTTACCAAAGCTGGAAGTCGAAAAATTACAACTAGAAAACGTCGTAAGGCTGCCATTTTGACTGATACCCCTGAGTAAAACGCCTTACTTTTAGAAAAATACAATAAGAAACAAAAAGTCAGTAAGAAAGTGCTAAAAAAAAGAAATATCGAAAAAAGAAAACAAGTTAAAAGAAAGATTTTACAAGAGTCAGAACATGATAATTCGAGTTCTGAAGAAGAATGCTTCTGTTTAATCTGCTGTGAATCATACTATGAGAGCGTTCCAGGAGAAGGCTGGATTCAGTGCACCGCTTGTAAGGGTTGGGCTCATGAAAAATGCTCCAGTAATTCCAGAGCTCTTTACTATGTTTGTAATAATTGTAATTCCGATGAAGACTAATTATTTTACTAAGTAATGTAATTGAGGGGGTTAAAAGTAAAATGATTCAAGTGCAATTTTTTCTAAATTTAAGCTAAGTACATATTTCGTCAGTTAAATATTATTATTATTAGATAGTAAAACGATTTCAACAGAATTCGCTTTACTAACATCCTCTGTCGACCTTAAAAAAAACTTGAAAAAATAAATTGTTATTTCAGTTATTGGTAAAACGAAGAGATAAGTCATGTGCAAATGTATTACTTGTTAATTTATTAATAGTTGTGAAAGTTAATAAATTTATTGATAAATTCTGATTATCAAACTGATTTTGATGCAATTATTTCCTTGTATTCCTTAGAAAAATTAATTTTACTATTCTTGGCCCAACTTACAGCGTAGCAGGAACTTTGAACCCCGCTAGTGGGGCAAAAAGAGACAAACAACTTGACCATTTAAAACGTGCATATCACACAACTTATAATGCTCTGATAGTTGTAGTGTTTGTAGCTATTGAATGGAACTACTCGTGAGTCCAAAAAAAAAATATTAACTTTCTCCTAATACTTTCGTAGATATGCACAAATATAGGTAAAATGGCACTTTCTGCCCCACCCTACCGTACGTCTGCTAGGAAAATACCACGTCGCTAAATAAGTCAGTCTAACTAAGAAAAACATTTTTTTTTTTTTAGAAATTTGACTTTATTCATCAACATACTCTACTTCAATAGTGATACATTCATTTGAACGCTCCTCTAACTTTTCGATGCCTTCTTTGTAGAACAATTTGTCTTTGCCCACAAAATAGGCCTCGGTTTCGGCAATCCCTTCTTCATTTGAGTCAAATTTCTTTCCCTGGAGCATCTTTTTGAGGTCTGCAAAAAGCCAATAGTCGCTGGGGGGGCAGACCTGGAGAGTACAGTGGGTGAGGAAGCAATTCGAAGCGTAATTCATTCAATTTAACCATCGTTTTCATCGACTTGTGACACGGGGCGTTGTCTTGGTGAAAGAGCACTGTTTTCTTTTGCATTTGAAGCAGTTTTTTCTTGATTACTACACTCAATCGATCTAATAATGCGATGTAGTATTCGCTATTGATAGTTTTACCTTCCTCAAGATAGCCGATAAACAAAATACCATGCGCGTCCCAAAATACGGATGCCATAACCATGCCAGCTAACTTTTGAGTTTTTGGTAGCTATGGACGACTTTCACCGACTGCTGTCCACTCAGCTGACGATCTTTTTGATTCAGGTGTGTAGTAGTGGATCCATGTTTCATCGTTTGTCACAAACGCAAGAAATCCTTTTTATCTCGCTTGAACAGCTCCATACAGCGCTCTGAATCGTCGACGCGTTGTTGTTTTTGGTCCGGTGTAAGCGAACGCGGCACCCACTTCGAAAGCAATTTACGCATGCTCAAATTTTCGTGTAAAATTGTAAACATGCTGCCTTCTGATATCTTTAAGGTGTCAGCTATCTCACGCAACTTCACTTTACGGTCTTTCAAAACTATTTTGTGGACTTTTTTATGTTTTCCGGAACAACTGCCGATTTTGGGCGACCAGAGCGTACAGCATCATCGGTGTTTGTACGACCGCGTTTAAATTCGGCATACCAATCAATAATAGTTGATTTGCCTGGTGCAGAGTCTCTATAACGCTTATCAAGCCACTGTTTGGCTTCAACAGTGTTTTTTCCCATCAAAAAACAATGTTTAATCAACACACGAAATTCTTTCTTATCCATTCTTTTGAAATTACAAAACTGGAGTCACTAAAACCACTGTAAACTCTAAACTAATTGTCAGAATGTCATGAAATTTTCACACGTATCGTTTGAAGGTTGGTACTATCCAGAAATCATATGGGTCTGTCAACAGCGTTGCCATATATATGTCAGACCGGAGACTTATTGAGTGAAGTGTTATAAAATTTAAATAAGGTTTTAAATAAGGTAATTATATAGCACTTATATCTTGCAACAATGATATCGAAAATCGCCCTTATCGAATTATTGGTATAGAAGGAATCGCTACGGGGTGCACTTTTAACTAGCATAATGTCGTAAGTCAACTTGCTCCGCTAAAAACAGAGTCTCCACTAGAGTACTATCGTTGTACTCATTGAAGCAATACTACTTTACAAACTTTAAATTTGTTTGCTGAAAAAGTACTAATTTTAAGTTATGACACTATAGCAGCAAATGAACGATATCATAACATTTAAATATAATTTAAATAAAAAACATAAAAAAACAGTGTGAGAGTTAAATTTACCATAATTTGGGACAAAATTAAGTATTATGTATAACATATTTTAGAACAAAGGCAACATGTAATTACCACAGCTGAACGGAAATAAAAATAGAGTAAAATTTTTACTTTTGTGTAATTTTTGCAAACTGATTTAGCCTTGATTTAATTTCTATATTTACCGGATGCAGAAAACAACGATATTCTATACTACTGAATATGTGAAGCGAAATGTTCTTTTTTTTATTATTTATTTTTCAAACTGGCAAATAAAAGTGACACATGTTTTTTGTCTCATGATGAATAATTTCAATAAAATGCAAATATTTTTTGCTAAATGTCAAACGAAAATGGTTTTATTTGAAAAATGTTTTTATTAAAATTATGTTTTTCAATTTTTTATTAGTTCAACATTTTTTAAACAAATTTTGAAACTTTTTATATTGGCAAAATTAACTTTGTTAGAATCATTGACAAGATTTTAACAGTTTTCTAAAAGGTAAACTGTGTTTAAAGAAGTAACTGTAAGCTTAAGCTGTGTTCAAAGCTCTTAAATTAGTCTACTATAAACTATAGCTTGTGCACTGTTGATAGTCTCTAACAAGTTTGTTATATGGTAAGACGAGCGACCATTCAGAGCTCCAAATTTAATAGATTACGCGTTGTCGATTATGGATACATTTACAAGCTTGAAGCTAGTGAGTTGTTTTAATGAGAGAAACATATGAACATATTGGCTATCTCAGTCTACATCAGATAGAACGTTCACATTGTATGCCTTTACATAACCTAACAAAATGTCATCGCGCCGATTACAACAAATCTCGCCCAAAATTACAAAGACGAATAATAACTATGTTCAATTTAGGTAAGTAGATTAGGTTTAGTTAGTAAAAATCTAGAACAGCAGAATTAGGAAAATGATAATAGGTAAAAAATCACGCAGACGTCGCACTAATCGTAACTCACTATTTCCCTAGTTTTTGAGTTAGAGCCGATTTGGGTCAGTTTTTTTGCCTATAATTTCAAAACTTTTGTCCAAACTTCAAAATGGACCAAATTTTGTTGATCTATGACCAAAAATACATATTTATACGAATTTTCAATAAAAGCCGAGAAAAATTATGCAAAAAGGTGCAGACGTTAAAAAAATCGTGATTTTTAAGTACATTTTGAAAATAGAACAAGTTCTATTTTCAAAATAAATTGTTCAATTTTAACGTCAATAAATTGTTCAATTTATTGATGAAAAACACTTTTCACACACCAATAAATTGAAAGTCAACTTTTTCAATTCATTCATCAATAAATTGAACCGTGTAAAACCCACTTTAAATAGTATTATTTTTTACTTGCCGGCCTTAATATAAAGTGAATTTATTTTTTAATGCAACATGCACTATGTCATTACCATGGATACAGTTTTTGACAGCAATATAAATCGTGTTTATTTTTATTTGCAACATAAACAATTAGTGTGTATACTTTTGCTCATTGCTGATTTAAAAATTAATCAACGTGTATACAGAAGAAGAAAAAATAATGATGGTAACTTGGTATAACTCCCAAATGAGTTTAAGAGAAGTTTCTACTGTATTTAGAGCAACTTATCCAGATCAGCCAATACCAAATTCCTCTACAGTTTCAAGACTAGTTAATAAATTTCATCGCGAAGGATGTCTTAAGTCAAAACATAATAAAAAAAGAACAACATCCCACGTGCTTACAGAAGAGAAGCAGTTGGAAATATTATTACAAGTGGAAGAAAACAATCAAAATACTTTAAGATCAATTGCACAAACCGTTGGTGTCAGTATTGGATCTGTTTTTAACTTCTTAAAAAAATAAAAGTTTCGATCATACAAATTTCAAAATCATCAAGAATTGTTAGAAAGCAGCAGTACGTATGGATTTTTGTTTTGAAATGTTTGAAAAAATTAATTCCGAACCAACAATGCTACAAAAAATTTTATTTACTAACGAAGCAACGTTTTCTCTAAATGGTGAAGTGCACAGACAAAATTTTAGGTACTGGAGTCGAGAAAATTTACATTTGTTTCATTCCTCCCAAACTCAAAGGCCGCAAAAATTAAATGTTTGGGCAGGGATATAGGAACCAATATTAAGGGGTCTTTTTTTATTGACGGTAACCTTAATGCCACAAAATATCTAGCCCTTTTACAAAACCAAATATTACCTGCGTTGCGAAATATATATGTAGGGGGAGCCGCAGACAATATTTACATCATTTTGGTGGGTCCCATACCAGAAAAGGTTGAGAAACACTGCATTAGTGAACAAAATATCGGTGGATAGCAAAGAGTATGTCGTAGTATTAAAAGTAACGAGTCCGAACCTGTCGTGAGTTACTGCAGGTTGTCTGAAAGGCAGATGGCCTTGCAAGGATGAATGCTTCACTCAAAATGCAGTCAAATTAACCAGACATAAAATGTTGTAGGTACACTCTAAATAAATTATGGACAATATAAAAGTCCCGCAAAAAGACCTCATGCCAAATTAAAGATTTATTCAATGGTTATTTACATTAATAATTTCTGATATTTTTAATGCACTAACATCCTCATAAATTATACAACAATTTTTTTAATTGACTGATAACTGTTTTATATTTATATTTTTTTTGAAATAATTGATATCAACATTTGAAAAACCCGCTAGAATGTAGGCATTTTGCGAGCGGAAATATGTTATTTGAGAACAGTGGTAGCGCTAGCGGGGGGCCCGAAAACTGGTCCGGCCCCCCAGAATTGTTTGGAGAAAAATGTATTTTAGAAGTGAGGACCTTTTTTTTAGGTCATCACTTGTATTTGCCCCCCCAATTTTACTAACAACTTTGGCTCTACTACTTTGGCTCCCCATATTTTAAGAGCTAGCGCCGCCACTGTTTGCGAACATGGATTATTTCAAGGAAAATTAAGGCTGCACAAACTACTCTTGCTAAAGTTATTGCACGATAACTATGAAATGACGAAGTAGTTGATAAATAATTCGCCTTGCCAGTTAAGGATTCCACACACCAAAGCGGCCGCGGTGGCGGCCACGGTGGCGATAATGTAGCGGCCTAACGCAACCTATACAATACAATGAGACCACGCACATACAAGCGTTCCGCTATCTGAGAACGCCACCGACTGCAGCGTTCAGTCTAGCGATCACCAAACACTGGCGGCCAAACTCGACAAGTTGCGTTAGGCCGCGCGATATTCATTGTTTATATACCACAGAGTGAATATATTTAAGAAAATAATGTCGAAAATAGATAATTTAACAGAAAAAATCATAGATCAGTAAAGGATCATTTAATTTTGTATGACTTAGCACATCCTGATTACAAGAATATTAGGAAAATAAATAAAGTGTGGAACGAAATAGGAAAAGTTTTGGAAATTGATAGTAAAGTCTGTTCCAAACGGTTAGGCGGAACTAGATTTTGCAATATAGTTACTTTCATCGTTTAAATCATGCTTTTCAGCCGTTTTGTTTAAGCTTTGTAAATCATACTTGCAACAAACATTTTTTGGTTAAGGTTAATATCATTTTAAAATGTAATTTTCTTTATATTTTGATTTTTTGTGTCATTCTTAATACAAATATCCCATTTATTTATTTTTTGTCATTAAAATATGTAAGAAAATTAATTTAAGTTTGACATATGTCATTCGTTTCCATGGTTTCATTGTTGGAATTTTAAATTTTGACATTCTCGCAATCAATATTATCATACAACTATATACCGTGATTCACTAACTGATCGCTACCGCTACCGCCACTCCCACCGCGTTAGTGTGAGGAGACCTGATCGCTACCGTGGCCGCCACCGTGGCCGCCACCGCGGCCGCTTTGGTGTGTGGAATCCTTTATTTGTTTACAAATGTCATAGAATTAGGTTATATTCAATCACTTCTAAAAAAAAATTGAAAATCTATATTTCTTAGGGGGTAAAGGGGTGAATTATGATTAGATCATATAAGAGTTGAAAAACAAAATTAAGTCGGTCTTACACAGTTCAATTTATTGATCCATAAATTGATCCATTATTTTATCAATTAATATCATTTTATCAATTAGTTGACAAATTTATTGATAACCTTGGAAATAAAATGAACACTTGACACACTTCAATTTATTTATTATTTTTTTTTTTTTTTAATTCTTTTACATTATCACTGTAAAATGAAAATATTGAAGATATCTTCAAAAAAACGTGCAATATTACGAGACTTATAGATAGTTAATTAATACCGACCGCCAACATATATAAGGGAGGTATTGTGATCATACCGATTTTGACATTTCGAGATTTCGATGGATCTCCACAAATTGAGGTCCCTACATAACGTTTTGACTATTTTTAGCATGATGTCTGTCGGTCTGTCTGTCTGTCTGTCTGTCTGTCTGTCTGTCTGTCCGTCTGTCTGTGTCTGTCTGTGTCTGTCTGTGTCCGTCTGTCCGTCCGTTGGTCCGTCCGTCTGTGTGTCTGTCTGTCTGTTTTCGAAATTTTTTCAAAATATCTATTTTTTCATACTTATATGTAACGTTTCCATGGTCAGGATAAATAATATCTGTTAGAAAATATTAGGACAAGTTATTTCTACTCTGCTGCTATAATGTATTTTATACAAGTACTTGGTGATAGAGGTCGATCCTGTGATGGTCACAGCTGATTTTTTTCTTTCAAATAACAAAAACAAAAGAAAAAATGTTTTTACAAACGACCACTTCGTAAAATTTGACATTTTAGATTGTAAAATCAATGTTTGTTGACAGTGAGCGTTTTAAAAAAACAAGTTTGTGAAAAAATGGATATTACTCGTGAATGTTTAAGTTGGATGATTTTTTACGATTGTAGTAAAGGCCTAATTTCTTTCAGAATGTAATTTCCAGTTTTTTATATTGATTTTTATTTATAATTCTTTTGATTTTATTCAATTTTTATTTATATTATTTCCTGGAGCGGCTGCAGAGCCACTGAGAAGGGCAGGCGGAGCAAAGGTTGGGAACCGCTGCTTTAGAGGATCGGAGAACAGTTAATGCTGAATGGTATACAACAATTTGATTGCCAGAAGTCGACAAAATCAAGAAAAACAACAAACACGTCGCATCATTCTTCATCATAACAGCTTGCATTCCCACACAGCTTGGGAACTTGCATTCCCACACAGCACGTTAAACAATTAATTATTTGAAGGAGAAAAACATCGAATTAATGTCTCATTTCCCGTATTCACCTGATTTATCCCCTAACGCCTTTTTTTGTTCCCCAATGACAAAAAAAAAATGCGTGGACAGGGTTTTTCCAGTAGTTCCAGTTTATCCTGGAAATGAAGTCCAGCCGTTTAGCCAAAATTTCTACCGACAGACACATGCCTGACGTTACAAGGGTTTTATGATTATACCTACTAAACCCTAAAAAGTACGATCATGTGGAAAATACTCGAGATAAAGTTTTATTTATTAAATATTTTATTTTAATAATTATATTAGATAAATAATTTTTATAGACGTGTTGACAAAATTTATGTTATTAATGTTATTTATGTTTTATTCTTGAATATTTGTTTATAATAATATAAGTACTGACTGTTTTTCTATTTTTATGAACTTTCTTAGTTTTATCTTTAATTTTTTCTAACAAAATATGGTCACATCGTACCCATAACTGATAACTGATGTACTATAAAATATGAAAACCGATTTATCACCGTCATTTTAATCTAAATTAAACCTGGAATATATATATATATATATATATATATATATATATATATATATATATATATATTGTTTATTTTATACGATGTATTTATAGACATAGTGAGAATTTCCGGACATAGCCACAAATATTCATTTTTATACATATAGATTTCTATTCTATTCTATATGTATAAAAATGAATATTTGTGGCTATGTCCGGAAATTCTCACCCACTTCCAGATATGCTACCGAGTTGAAATCTTCCATACAGGTAGGAAATGCCTTCATCATAAATAGAAAAATCGAAAATCTCAAAAAAGTCCCACCAGAAACAAGAAATTAATAATTTTGTTTTTAATTATATTGGACCATTGGAATATCTATTAAATATGTAGTGAGGGGATATGTATTTTCGTTCAATAGTTGATTGGATGACTATATTCAGATAGTGGCTTTTCGGGTGGCATCGGAAATGTTCGGCTTAAATATTTTCGGTAAACAGCACTGATCTTTATTATTATAACAAAGTTATTTAGCAAAACTATGATTAGTCTATGTAGAACGAGAAAACATCTATATTATATTTTTTTATTTTTGCCGATATTTATGAACTTTATTATTTTGGTTTATTTATTTTTGCTTCTGACGAATCTTTTAAAAACAGTTTGACATATTTTAAGCAAATTTAGTATGATAATAGAGCAAAACCAGGATTCGAACAGAGGCCATATAGCATCTCAAAATTCTCATTCTAAGGGAGTGTTTCGGGATTAAAACTGTTAACTTAAAAACTTAAAATCTTTTTAACGTATTTTTTTAATTGCACCCCGAAAGGAGTAAATTACTATTTTAATTCTATAAAACGTCCCTTGGACATAGTCATGAAATTCGGAAAGCATATTCTCTCCATGATGTAAGCACCCAAACAAGAGATTTTTTTAAATTCGACACTATAAAAATAGGTGAAATACACATAGGTGAAACTATAAAAGATATACATATTCAATATATATATGAAGGACTTTTAGGGTTTAATATTGCTACAAAAATGTTCCCGAGGATATATATCGCAGATTTTTTATCTTCATTTTTCGACGACAATTGTAACATTAAATTTGCTGTTGAACATTTTCGTAGCCCCTAAAACTATACGAATAAAACTTTCTTCGGTGACAAGAGCAATTATTAACGGTAAAAAAGTGCTCTGACCTATATAGGTACGATTTATAGATCAGGAGTAATCACGGAATAATTATAATAAATATCATAACAAATAAGTTCATAAGGTACAAAATAAAATGCTTCACGTGACTACCGCCGCCTTGGGCGATGAGTGATTCTCACATGGGCAACTGTTTGTGGCATTTTCCTAGGTTAGCACAACGGGACACTTATACGTGTTGTTACCAAGTGACTGTACTATCAATGTTTACAAAGAAGCCCTTACTTACATTATTTGTGTACGAAGCACATATCAATACAATAGTAGATTAAAACAAATAAATATATTTGAATCTTCCAAAAACAATTCGCACCAAGCCAGTCTTAAACCGATTCTGCCATGGGTCCGGTCTAAGCCGGCTACGACTACTTTTTCGGTAGCGAAGCAGCGGGTATACTGCTAGTAAGTAATATAATAACATTTATGTTAAATAAAGATATATATGTAATACCATTTTATTAAAGTTAAAATCTGCTAATAACATTTGCTGTCTGAAAACATGTTTACCAATACCTTTGTGACAAATGAAGTAGGGGAACACGGTCAACAATGAGTGCCTTTTGTTGTGTCAGTTCTGGTTTCGGTTTAATCAGAATACGCGTTTTGTTGGGACACTATTCTCATTCTATTCATTCTACTCATTCGATGATTTGAGGTCGAACGACTGATATGAATAATTGTGGTGGGGATGAAAAGTAATATTTAAATGCTGTTATTTTCATTTGTTTTTTAAATGTATTAGAATTAAATCTTGATATTACTGCTTCAAAATAATTTTCACTTTTAGGTATATTCTCATTTTGTGTCAAAATTCAGTGAATCACTTGTCAACCATTCCATGGGACAGAGCAGACTTCCCATAATACTTTTTTAGCTTGTTTTCAGTTTGAAGAAGGCAGGTATTGCCCCCGTAACTTGCCATACCTTAATAATTATGCCATGGATGGAACAAATATTCATAAAATTGTCATTCTTTTTTAAAGCTAGGTATCAAATGAAATCTCTGGACATTTGAATTTAGTTTTACTAATCAAAAAACGACAAAATAAATATGGTAAATAATTTAATCAAAAATTCCCGTTTTAAAAAGTGGGATATTTAGTACATTAAATTGTGCGAAATTTGCATAAAATTGTAACAAATTACTGCAAAACAACGATAATAAGCAAATTAAAATTATATATACAATTAGTTTTACATAAAGGACGTTACATGCATTAAAAACTTTTGTTTCTTTAACTAGGTTACTAGTACAGTGGTTCTCCAACTACAGATCTCTTAATGTGTTTTCAGTAAATTATTTTTGCAACATTTTAGTACCCAATTTTTTTATTTATTTTTTGGTGCTAAAAAAAAAGCTTATATGCTTTAAAACTCAAGTGAAGGAGTGAAAATTCAAGCAAATTCTTTAAAAACGATAAAAATACGTGTATTTTGCGTGTTTGGGGTACTCAAGCCAGAGAGATTTTTAGATGAACCAGTCTGGGAAATAAGGAGGGGGGGGGCAAAATATATTCATAAAAAAAGGACTTTCCAAAAATTAAAATTTGGTTGTTTATTCAGGCATTAAAATTTTTATACCCCAAAAATTTTTAAAAATTATTTATGGTTTCATTAAATACATATTTGTTTATATTTTTGCAGCGATGGGTTTTCTGAACTCTTTTTGAACATTTAAAAAAACTACTTTTCGTTCCTTAATCGACATTGTAAGAGCTTTCTTTCGATAACACACAATTATTTTTTTTTAAATATTTTTTTCGAAAACACAAAAAACCGATATTTTCCGAAAAACTAACCTAATCAATAAGTATTTGGGTTCCCACAAATGTTCATTATGGAGATTTTTTTCAGATTTTTAGATCAACCCCTTTAAAAGATAGGTTGGAGGACAAAAATTCGCCAAAAAAAAAAGAGATTTTTCAAATTTGCTTGTTGTTCCACGCATTAAGAGGTTTCATTTAGTATGCAGCTCAGAACTTAAAAAAAAGTATTAATTTTTTTATTAAATACATAATTGTTTATATTTACCACGGGATGTGTTTTTTTTCTTTCTATGTTCCGCCCTTTGACTACAATCTACCGAACAGACAGACAGACAGAAAAACACCTATACTCTATTTCAGAAAGACTGATAGTAATAAATCATTTTGTCAGGCAGTTATCAGTGGCGTGCACATTTTAAACACGTTTAAATTGGTTTTGTGTATTTCTATATTACTACTTATCATTTTATTAAACGCACGCCGGTGACCATATTTATCATATCATTAAACACACTCCTGTGACCATATTTTTCCTCAAAATTTTAGGGTAACATTTTTATGACCTATTGTGTTTAACCCTAGTTCGTATTCCCATATAATATGTGCGGCACACTCGGTTGTTTTTAACAATATTTCGTTTCGAACTATTCATATTTTGTGGCTTTTGTTTTGCCACTTCTGGGTGAAAAAACAATAACTTTTTACAAATAATAAATTTTATTACTATCAGTCTTTCTGCGATAGAGTATAAGTGACGTTATAAGAGCTTTTTGGTCATACCTACAAAAGCCTAAAAATGAGTAAGTCGTTTCTTCAAAATTAAATTAAATAACTAAAAACTAAAAATTTGTCTCTTAAGAATCTTTCGCGGATCCTCGATTAAGAACCAGAACCGTAGCAATATTTTGGCGCCCCTGGCAAATACTCAAAATAGCGCCCTCGGGAAATACTTAAAGTAGACAGCTGTAAATTAATTTAATCTAAGATACTGCCCATTTATCTTGTTTCATTTTATTTAAGGAGGACATCATTTTTATTTTATTATCCCTGACCTAAACTAAGCAGTTTTAAAAAAAAATCCTCTTTTAAAAAGTTTGGTAAATCCTGTTTATAAACAGATGATAAATATGATTTCACTGTGAATTTATTTAAAATTAAAAAACAAATTTACATTTTAACTCACTAAAAATAAACAAATAATGGAAAACTATTTTTAATATTGTATAATTGTTAAAAATATTTCAATTTTGTTTAATAATTATCAGTTATTAGATAAATATTATAATTTTTATTGTTTCTGAAGAAAAATTTTAATTTAGTATTTTATTTATTATAAATTATTTTGTTAGGTAATTATTACAATATTATTTTTGCAATAGCAAGTGTAGAACTAATGAAAAATTTAAAAAAAAAAGTGAAATATTATTTTTTACACATCTCAGGCTTTTGTAGGTACACTACTAATTCAAAGCAGCCTACAATAGTTTTCGCTGATTGCGTCACAATCAATAAACTATGAAAATCATCTTTCTTCTGTTAATGTAAGTATAGGATGGCGAAAAATGAACGTTGTGGTTTGAATTCCTTATAACTTTTATTATTTCATTTTTTTTTTTTTTTTCAGTATTTTGTAAAGAAGACTTATGGAATTTGAAATACACACAATACACACTGGAACAACGAACCAAGATCATCGAACTATATTTTGAAAATCAACGGTCCGTTATTTGACTCGTGCATATCGTTGATATTTTAATGTGCGGATTGAACCATCAGAGCCAACAAAGAACCGTCTGGTTGCAAATTTTCGACAACAAGGGACTGTAAGGAACCTTCCTGGTGCAGGAAGATCGGAAATTTGTACGGGAGAGTGTGCAGAAAAGTCCAGAAACATCAACAAGGAGACGTTCGACACAACTTGGGTGCATTACGCATGTTCCCATATAAAGTTCAGCTTTATATGGGGTGATTATTAGAGCTCTGCAAATCCGCGGGTAACCACGGATACCCGCAACTTTTCTGCGAATGCGAATAAATTATCATTCAAACCATGCGGATGCGGATAAAATTTCATATCCGCTTATCCGCAATATCCGCGTGAACATCGGATATTACGGATAAATCTTCAGTTAATTTCGGAAAACACGCGATTGTATACTGACTACAAAGTCCTCGGTTACCTTCGGTTGTCTGTAAGTCTGTATACACATATGATATTTTGTAGCATTCTATCTCACTCTATGTTATTGTTATTATCAACCAACTATATTTATACTAATATAAAGGTGTTTGTTTGAAACGGGGCACCCCGAAAATCTCCTTTATTTGTAAAGATACAAAAAATCTTCAGAACAAAAGTTAAACTAGACAAAAAGGCCCATCTAAAGGTTACTATAAGAATTCTAAAGCACTTCCGGTTTCACGAGAAATGATGTCAACTTTTGATCTAGCATTAGGAATCGATAATTTTATATTTTTTTCCTAAAAGTACATTAAATTAGCTTTACAATGACACCAAAAAGTCATATTTTTATGTTAACCATTTCAAAATGGCGACCATTTATTTACAAAATAATAATCAACATAAGTTTTACAAAGTTGAACGTAGCAAGCTTTGAAAATAATAAAAAAAGAAACAAAATATTTCCTGTCATATAAGCTCTTTAAAACTAAACAACCAAATAATAGTACAATATTAAAGTTTATTAGACAATTAAAAATTAAAAAAAAAGTGCCAAAGTAACTGCTGATTAATAAGTGAATTTAAAGTTAAGTAAAAGTGAAAAATAATAATAATAAAGTGAAATGTAGCATTGAGAGGCTGCTGAAGCCAGAATTTATTTTTGCATAGTTTTTGTTTAAGAAGGTTCGGAAGCCTCAAAGTTAGTTATACAAATATGCAGTTTTAATTTAAATGCGATATAATAATAGCACATGTGATGATTACATTATTTTAGGAATAAATGCGCTCAGATTAATTCAGGTACCTTCTAGATATGTTTAAAGATTTAACATTGATTCTATTATACGACATAATTACCGAGACAATTACATTATATTTTAGATACTAAAATAATACGTTTCAAAATGTAACTAAGGAGAAAATCATAATTTTTATCTTCTATTATTCGTAGAAATTGTTTAGAATAATATATTCAAGAAATAATAATAATCGCATTTTATTATTTACAGAAAAATATGAAACTTCATAAATTCTGGAAAAAGATTGCATTGAAAATTGGCAAAAAAGTGTATAAATTATTGATTATAATAATTTAAAAACTATTTTTCTGATGTTCAATCAACATTTTTACTTTTCCTGAATTTTAAAGCTTTATTGTGACGTCACTCAAGAAAAGAGTTTTATACCTATGTACGCACTACAAGTGCGTTTTACTACCCTCTCTTCCATTCCACTACCCATTTAAAACGCGTACTAGTACTCACTTTAATTGAGTACTAGTACTATTTTAAAGTGCGTACAAAAGTACTCACTTGTACGTGAGTAAAAACGAGGACAAGCAATGTACGCACTTTAAATGAGATAAATTTATTCATCTTGATATCGAATACATTAAAAATAAAATGTTTTATTACGTTTAATTTTAACATTGTTATTTGCTTGGGATTTACAAACCGAGGAAAAGTCCTGAAATCTGAAGTCCAAGTCTGAAAAATATATTATATGCATACTTACATTTCAGAATTATATGTTAATGTAATTCTATAATTTGTTTTTTTATAATTAATTATATTTTCTATAATTAATTTCGGCGTCAAAGGCTTTCTTGATTATAACTACAAAATCCTATAAATTCACAAACCCTGGTCTTAAAATAAAATTCTTAACCTTTGAACTTTCCTGAATAACAACAATTTAATTATAATATAAAGAATTTAATATAATGTCAACAATTTCACTCCCCAAAATATTTCACAAAAATATCTTCCAAAATTTAATCTTAAATTACTTTAAAATTAATTTAACAGATTAAATTAAATCCCTTTTACCCTAAATACCCCTCTGAATACTTTACCGGGCTATATTCCTCTGTAAGTATTCGCCATATAGCGACATCAACTTTTTCAAAGCATTCCACGACAAGATATGAATTTTGTTTGTTTTTTTTATGGAATTATTGTAATTACTTGATGTTAGCCTTGGGAGTTTTGTTTTACCCGTCGATTTTAAAAGATGTTTGCTTAACAAAGAATTATTGAGGAGTTATTATCAGTAAAATATGATGGTATGTTCATGTTTATTGAGCTGATTAGAGCTGCCTTCATAAACATTGCAAAATGGAGCGTTTCGATAGTTTTATTTTTGATTTTGTACCTGTGCTACGTTATCTAAGTTATGAGTATTTTGTTTTGAACTGGTTTTTATCTTTTCACACATTTTTAACATAAACATTCCTGTAAAACTATTACATAAACCCAATATACCCTAAAAACACCAAAATCAGGTCTACTAAACCAGCTTTAAGGAAATGACAATACCTGTGTATAGGGGAAAAATTTTAAGATCGTAGCGCCACGCGGATTTTTTTGAAACCATTCTAAATCAGATACCACTTGACATTTACTAGTAAATAATAGCGAAAAGTGTATCAAAAAACGACAAAAAATAAATAATTGTTTGGGATTTTCTGATTTTGTGAAGTGACATTACTTGTAAACATCTAAAATACTACATTTTGTGATCTGGTTTTAAGTTATGGCGGTTTTCCATTGTCGATTATTTTAACTATATTGGGGGAAATAATAATTCCCGTGTTGTTTACCAAGGGGTAGAAATCTACAATGCTGGGCATATAATATTGTGTGGAGACACTGAAAAAAACAGAGAGTTCATAAAGATTTATGCATTATGCCTACAAACTTGTGCATTACAAACCCACACACAATAAAAGGAATTTTCAAGATATGCGATAATAAATACAAAATTGAAAATATTTTTTGTAGTCACTATCATTAAAATGTAATGAGCAAACTTTGATACAAGGGCTCACTTTTTTTCCAATTTTTAAATTGTTTATCTAAACATCGCGACGATTCCTAACCTCTTGCTTTCCCAATTTTGTTTCGAACCATACGGTGTCTGATATTAGTGGAAACAAATGAAACGATATTTCCGCGTTTCTTCTTTTCAATGAATTGCACATAGGCACACAACAATATGTATTATACATTTTTCAATGATTATAATAAAACTTTAAAAACAAACTTCATACAAAACCAATACACAAAACGAAATGTTATATGATGTACACAAGTTCATGAAACGCTCACCAGATGGTAGGGTGCTTAGCTGCAAATCCCTATAGGGTTGCAGGTATACCCCTTTTAACTCTTACGGAGCGGTGCTATTTAAAATGTACCCCACAAAATTTGAATAAAATAATCGTTCTTGAGTTTTATAAATACCATAAATAGTTTATTTACCTACTTATGAAACAATGTAAGCAAATATTTTTTTCATTTTTTATTTTAAACACCTAATATTAATTAATTTATTTTTCATGAATTTTATTGGTTATTTTTAAGAAAAGGGCGGAGTCAACTCCGGTGAATTCCCGGTATATTTGCAAAGCAGCTACACCTAAATACCCGATGCAGTATGAATCTAGACGTCGGACAGGACGGACGTATCAGTTTGGGCGTATACTATGCTTTGCTAGAAATTTAGTTGGTTAGTATGAAACAGGATTTTATGAATGTTGGACGTATGAAAAAATTGTAATTGAAAATATTGTAATTTCAGCTAAAAAACATTTTTAATATATTCCATAGTAAACCTGAATACAAATTATTAATAAATTATTTATTTACGATAAAATAAAAATGGGGTACATTTGTACCCCACACCGCAACCAAAGGACACCGTAACGTAAGGGTTAAGAGAACATATTCTCTTTCCAGGGTTTTTTAGGTATGACCAAAAAATTTGTCTGTCTGTCTGTCTCTTCGGTAAACATTGTAGCCAAACGGCTAAACCTATAGAGTTGAAATTTGGTATGCTTATACAACTCTTTGACCCGTACATAGGAAAAATACTAAAACATCTAAAAAACATATCCCCTAAAAATATGAACAAATATGTGCTCATCGAAAAAAAAAAAAATTTTTTTAATTCTTAGTAGGGTATCAAACCCTTAGTACGTGGATTAACGATCAAAATTTTATTTTTGCAAAATAAATTATTTTGATGCGTTTTTGCCAAAAATGTGCAAAATTTTTTCTGTCCCACCCCCTGTAAGCCAGAGGGGGTAATTTAAAAATCTGACAAAATTCTAAGTAAAGAACATTGGTGTGAACAGGAATAGTACAACAGGAATTTTTGATCAGATTATGTTTTCGGAAAATAACTCATAAAATAATAAGTATTTTTTGTATTTTTCTTTTTTTTTTTGTTGACGATGTAAAATATTTAATACGTTATGTAATACAGTAAACCAGTAAGCGTTCTTAGTCTAATGGTTAGCCTTCTTGCTTCCTAAGCTGCAAACAAGGGTTAACTTCCGGGCTGGAAAAAATTTTAGTGTTTCTTTTTTTTTTTGCATGTTTTTATTTTGTTTAAATTATTTTGTCAAAATTCTAGTTATATTTTACATACAAAATCAGAGGGGCGGAGCATATAACTTAAAACAACCAATGGAAGCCATAGGCGCAATTTTCAAAATCTTAATGAACATTGCAATATAAAAAAATACTGCACATATTTAGAAACGTCAGCTCCACTTGTACTTTAGAAGTTAGGACCTTTTTTGGCATCACTTTATAGTTTAGAAGTGAGGACCTTTTTTGCATCACTTTGTAGTTTAGAAGTGAGGACCTTTTTTTTGGTCATCACTTTTTAGTTCAGAAGTGAGGACCTTTTTTTGTCACTAAAATAAAATGTAAAATTGAATGTATTGACTTGGGGCGCCGCGGGAAAATTTTAATACATTAAGGGCGCCCGGAACCGAAAAAGTTTGGGAGCCACTGATATAGCCTATGTTTGAATCCTGGTTTTACTCTATCATCATGTAGTCCAGGGCGGATCTGTAAAAATACTACGTCATGTGGATGTTGAGAGGGGGCACGCTAATTTTTGCAGAAATTGCTTCGAAATAACTCACATAACAATAATTGAGTTATCCTCCCCGCCAAAAAGTTCGGGAACATTGTTTAAAAATTGAAAATATTAAAAAATTAAGAAAAAAATCATTTTTTTTTTCTCTTCTTTTTGAGCCCATAGCTGTGAAATTATTCATTTCTGAGAAAAGTTATAAAGAAATAAAAGTTTCATAATTAAATTTCGTACAAGATAGGATTATTTAGAAATTTCAAAATATGTTAAACTTTCTGCAAAATAGCAATAACTGCTGAAAAAAACACTAAAAAACATGTGTTTGCATTTTACTTTTTTTAATGACTTTTATTGTACGTAGGATCTCCAAATTTCACCCTGTAAAACTTTATGATATGATAAAACAACACTGTAAATTTCATTAGGATCGGTTCGATAGGTTTCGCAAAATAATTTTGCAATCCAGGATTTGCAAAAAAAAATTGCAATTTTGCAAAATATTGCAGGACGCAAAGTAAAGCAGATAGAATGTTGAAAAATTTTTTACATATAGAAGAACACTTCACCTTTCATTTGCAATTTGCAGAATTGAAATCGGTTAATTAGGACAGCCTTGGGAATTTTTTAAAACAATGTTAAAAAATTTTCGTTATAAACAAATTGAATATCTTTGCAACTACACAACCAAAATTAACTTATAAAAGCTCATTGGAAAGGTCTTTGAAAGAAGCTTTAAAAAAAAAAAAAAGTGAGGTTATGTCAATTAGTTTCCGAGATACACCTCTTCAAAGTTGAGCGTCATTTGCAATAAAGTTATAAACAATAAAAAATAAACTAATTGATATAACCTCACTTTTTTTTTTTTTTAAAGCGTCTTTCATAGACCTTTCCAATGAGCTTTTATAAGTTAATTTTGGTTGTGTAGTTGCAAAGATATTCAATTTGTTTATAACGAAAATTTTTTAACATTGTTTTAAAAAATTCCCAACGCCGTCCTAATTAACCGATTTCAATTCTGCAAATTGAAAAAGAAAGGTGAAGTGTTCTTCTATATGTAAAAAAAATTTCAACCTTCTATCTGCTTTACTTTGCGTCCTGCAATATTTTGCAAAATTGCAATTTTTTTTTGCAAATCCTGGATTGCAAAATTATTTTGCAAAACCTATCGAACCGATCCTAATGAAATTTACAGTGTTGTTTTATCATATCATAAAGTTTTACAGGGTGAAATTTGGAGATCCTAAGTACAATACAAGTCATTAAAAAAAGTAAAATGCAAACACATGTTTTTTAGTGTTTTTTTTTCAGCAGTTATTGCTATATTGCAGAAAGTTTAACAATTTTTGAAATTTCTAAATAATCCTATCTTGTAGGAAATTTAATTACGAAAGTTTTATTTCGTCATAACTTTTATCAGAAATGAATAATTTCACAGCTATGGGCTCAAAAAGAAGAAAAAAAATGATTTTTTTCTTAATTTTTTAATATTTTCAATTTTTAAACAATGTTCCCGAACTTTTGGCGGGGAGGATAGCTCAATTATTGTTATGTGAGTTATTTGGAAGCAATTTCTGCAAAAACTAGCGTGCCCCCTCTCAACATCCATCTCAAAACAGATCCGCCCTGGACTAATGTCAAATTAGTGAAAATATGTCCAGCCGTTTTTAAGTGAATCTCAGATAGATAGACAGACAAACAAAAACTGATTTTTTTGCGGATATTGTCTTATAATAATCTGAAACGTGTAGAAACCAAATATGAGGTCGAAAAAATTAAAGCTGACATAGCCTCCAATTTTATTAATATAGCAGTATATGATAACAAATGTTATTTGAATTAATAAGCTCAATAAGAATTGATAGTTTAGTTTTAACCTGACGATCAATATTACGTATTGATAATATGTGAAAGTATGTACACTATTGTTGACCATATATTAACATAAAACAAAACCATTAACAATGTCTCATTTAGATAAAACATCATAAAATGTCCAATAATTATAAAATACATTGATAGGCGCCTATCTGGACATCTAGGTTAAACGAATGACATTAATATTATTGTTAGTCATTACATGGAGATGCTATCAACAAATTCATGCGATTATTACTATAATACAGTGTTGGTTATTAACATTTTACAGTCATAAACAACATATTTGATATATCGTTATATAACGTGATAGAAAACTTTAAGTGGGAAACAGAATGCAACGAGTTCTACGGCGCGTTGACGGCGTTCGTACGGCGCTATCTGTCAGAAGAAAGTAATGCTTGGTTTATATACGGAACAAGAATAAGGAATAAGAAATAAGAATAGTACACAAGATGTTAAAACATAGCTGCGCCGTATATCAGTTTATGTAGGAATGAAATTTAACTTAAACATAAGAATAGTTGGTAACATTCAACTTCTATTCTTATTTCAAGAATAAGACACGATAAGCCTGCGCACAGCAATCAAAATGTCTGCCGTAATAAAGTTTGTTCAACAGATGTTTTTCAGTTGTGATCAGAGGGTTGTAAACAACAATAAAATGTTTTTATTATTTTTAATTATTCTTCTTGTAAGTTTTAAGAACCTCTCAAGTGACAAACGTTAAACACAGGCCAACGCAAGTACGCAGGCGCAGCGACGAAATGTTATGTCCTATATAAACGGTTTAATATTTTTTATTCTTGTGTACTATTCTTATTTCCTATTCGTTATTCTTGTTCCGTATATAAACCAACCATTAAAACCAAGCTGTCGTACGCAAGTGCACAGAATGGACAACGTCCTACGGCCTTCGAACGCCGTTGATACTGAATGTTCGTCAACTTCCAACTTTTGACGCCGTTGAACGTTGACGCAGAACACCTAACCTCAATTTTTACTGAATGGTAAAGTGTTTGTATGTATAAATAACTTGCATACAACATAAATAACATCACACACAAGTCTTCATCATCCATTATACTTTTAATAAAAGAAAGCGCACGTATAAACACAGATATAGGTTGTCACGTGACACTTGACGGCGTTAAAAATTATTGCATTGTGGGCAGGCGAAAATAAACGGCGTTCTCAGCAACGCCGTCGCAAATGACGGCGCGCTGACGGCGTAGCGCGCTGTATATTCTGTTCCAGGCTTTAACTTTCCTATTATCGAAAAAAGTGATAGTTTGAATATTATAGATACCATGGTCAATACTTTTTTAATTTTATTTATTTTACATCGGCCTATTTTTGCAACGAGACTAATCGCCGCTGGGCTTTATCATGGGCCCAACAAAGGCCGAATTTCAAAAAGAGACACACTACCTTAGTCATAAATACAAAATATTCATAACATTAATAGACATAATTTAGCAATAAATTAAAAAATAATTCATTGGTGTCAAAGAAATATTGGGTTGTTGCATAGGTTGTTATTAGTCTGTTCGTTTTTTTTTTTCACCTTTTATTCAATAAAATATACATTCTAAAAAAAAACTTTTATTATCAAATGTACTGTCTATTATTTTCTATCACTTTGGACAAACGCTCAGGCAATTTCATAATGCCATCTCTCCAGAAGGTTCCGTCTTTGCTATCGAAAAATCTGTAGAGGTGAATCGTCCAAAGATGCGAAATTTTTTCCGTTAAGAGAATTTTGTAGAGAGCGAGACAATTGGTAGTCTGGGCATATGGTCCAGACATTATACCATCCGACTACCATTTGTTCTGCTTTCTACAAAATTCCCTTAACGGAAAAAATTTCGCATGTGTGGACGATATCAAAATTCAACTGGACAGATTTTTCGAGAGCAAAAACGGAACCTTTTGGAGAGATGCATTATAAAATTGCCTGAGCGTTTGTCCAAAGAAATAGAAATTAATGGACAGTACATTTGATAATAAAAGTTTCTTTTTTAGAATGTATATTTTGTTGAATAAAAAGGTGAAAAAAAACGAACGGACTTATGTAACAACCCAATACATGGTGTTAACATTTTAAACATCTGTAATTCTAACCTCCAAACGTCAAATAACCAGAAAAAATCAATTTTTAGAATTAATCATGGCAAGTCTGTTTATTTTAAACCAATTATTACTAGAACAAATTGAACAAAAACAGGTTAATAAGTGATAAATTAATATAGGTGAATATAAAATATATACAAATGCTTTATGGGAGATCAGTTCGAATTAAACAAAGGCAACTACTGTCCAACAAATATTTCGTGGCCGGGCGTGGCTTACTGTGCGCACAGAGAGGGCACTATGAAAGACAGTGTCAGATATAGAGTACAGTCAGAGAAACAAGTTCACATTCTTACACGTGTACATTATATTTATCAGTTAATTACGTCTGCAAAGACAAGTTCGTCCCATCATAGTCGAACAACAAAACTATAGAAACGCAGCTGCTTGATTTAAGTGATTACTGCATTTGACGTTCACTTTGTCGACTTGTTTATTGGTAAGAGCACCCCCGTCCCACGTCTTTTTCCAAACTCCAGCAATTTCAAGTAGATTGTACACAATACAGGCTTACATTCTATGTAATAATGTAATACAGATGTTTTCCCGCTAAATATACTTACATAACAATGTAAAATTTTTGACTATTAATAGCACGTCCACCTAGTTTGCTTTTTGTCTACATGATTTTAAATATTTAATATATTTTGAATCTTGCACTTATGCACTTGACTTATGCGCCAAAATTATAATCCCCTCTACAAATTTCACGCGCATCTTTCACGCCCGGCCACGAAATATCTGTCGGACAGTACGTGACATGAACCATTCTTTGAATTTACCTGAAGATACATTTTACAATATTTTCATTTGTCTAAAACATTTTGACAAATGATATTTTTTTGAAAATACGAGAAGAACCAAAAGAATACCTGATATATTGTAAGTAAATATTTAAATCATTATGATGTATTCATAAATTTTGATTTCACTGTTTGTTTACATATAAAAATAAAAATAAGGTAAATATAACCTGAAAATAAAAGTATTTAAATACAGAAGAAAGAAAAAATATAGATACATTTGCATGTTATGGTAATATTATAGTAATTACTTTCTGCAGCCATAATTATTTATATATAAATATTGTATATTTCAGCAATATAGATGTATTATATTTGAACTTGATTCACGATTCAACCACAACACATGTTTACATAAAAACCACACTTACAACAGCGAAAAACGTTCCCTTGTAGATAATTTCACAACATCCTTTTACCCATAAGGTTAAAATATTGGAACTGAACGCTTCAGTTATAGTTCGTACCAAATTAGTTTTGAAGATTGCAATAAAATAATAAGAGTTAGGGAACTCATAAAATTACAATAGAAGTGATATACCTAATGGCGCGTCTACATCGAGGCAACCTGGTAGCATGCGACATGTCGAACGGTCGCATGCTACCAATATGCAGCGGTCTGATGGGAGCCGTGCGACATGTTGCTCGTTCCCGTTGCTTGGCGGTAAACATCAAAGAGTTTTCGTGCGACACGCTACCAGTTCTAAAAGCCACATGTTCGCCATTTTGATATTTGATAGTGGTTATTATAGAAGTATTTGTTTTTTAAACTAACTAGTGTTGTAAGCGTTGCTGTATCAACAAAAATTATTTAGCAACTTAAATTTATTCAAGATAAGTGAGTAAATATAAGTTTTGATAAAATAGAGTATGAGAAATATTGATAAAAATAATTAAGTAAGGTTATGTTTTTGTTATGAAATAAAATTTGTTATAAAATAGTATAAATTAGCTTGATATTATTTATAGTTATAAAATGTAATAATATTTTTGCGATCCGCCATATTTATTCAGTAAAGTGACAGATCTCGCAACAATAAACAGTAGCACGCTCCCGGTGTTGGTGTAGACACTAGCTTGTCAATGCGACATGGTCTGACGGTCCCGTCAGACTTGTCGTATGCTACCATGTTGCCTTAATGTAGACGCGCCATTAGGCTTCGTTCAGAACCTCCAAATTAGGAATTAGAATTAGTACTTAGAATTAACGTAAATGTTTGTTATACGTAACTGTACGTTACCGTTCACAACCTTCTAAATTAATACTTATACTTATAAATTAAAATTAGATGTTTGTAGACTTCAAACCCTTACGTTAATTTATAATTGACGCATGCGCTGAAAGCACTTATTAACCTAAAAATTTCTATGACCATATTTTTTTGCTTCTATCCACAACTTTATGTTTTCTATGAGCATAAATATAAATTTTTTCCTCTATTTTAATTCTTTTCAGAACTATGAAACAATCAAACGTAAAGAAAAACTCATTAGCAAATGTAAAGAGCTGTCAAATATCGATCGATAAAGTAGAAATCGATAAAAATATCTGTCAGTGGCTTAATTTCTTAATTTATATTGTGAACACTGCTTAATTTGTACGTACAAATTTTATGTTAAGTACTAATTTCACGTTAATTCTAATTTATAATTTGAAGGTTCTGAACGAAGCATAACTAGGCGTGTCAACCCATTGCCGCAGGGATTAGTTTTTCACATAACGCATCTTACTTAAAGGATTAAGAAAAACAAGTATACTTATTTATAGTTAGTACTTAAACGTATGTATGCGCCACTGACTGTTGACTGTTTACAACGTGGTTGTAAACATGAACCCTAGTTATTTTGTAGTTTAACAATGTGATTATAGCTATACGGGAAAATTGTTTTATGCCGATCTTCAAAAATAATATGGTATGTTCTATATAACCTAACATACAGAATAAGAAACAAGGTAAAAACTCCCAGTTAAAATATTTTTAACCACAATTTTTAACCAAATCTTTTTAATCACAAAAGATACAGAATAGACCCGAATTTGTGGTTAGCATGAGTAATCAGTGGTAAGGACTAAGATACTTATTAGCATTTACATACTTCTTCACATAAAATACAAAATAGATGTATGTAAGAATGAATTGATTATATCACGTTTAAAATGATGCGCCATTTTTAGATTACTATAACATTTTACTAAACAGTGTATAAAAAAAACTTTATGCTGTACTAATTTAAGTTGCTGCAATGCAAGTCGAGAATTATTTGTACGACTATGAAGGAATTTTAAATGTAACAAAAACATGTAAATTATTTTGTTTTCCTAAATAATTTTATCCATTTAACTTGTCTGAAAAATATTTTAGAGCCTAAAACATTGTCTAGTTGTTTGAATTTCCTATTAGCAAATTCGGCACACCGTCTGTCGCAGAGTTAAGGTGGAGTAACCCACGAAACGTGATAATATGCTAAATGGTGTACTTAAACAGGTACTCTACTTAAACCATATCAGTGGCGTAGAGTCTTTAAAACTTTTTGGGTCAAACTAAATTAAAAATAAAACGATACCATTAAAAATTGATGTGAAGTGTGAATATTCACACATTTCAGGGTTTCGCAGGTATATAATAAGTGAAGGCGGTATGCTGGGTGTGTAGGACAAATTTTACTTTATAGTAATCACGGCAAAATGAACGATATTTTTAAAATAATTTATCGTCGGTTAATCATATAATAAGACTGGTTATTAAATTAACGCTCTTCAAAATTAAATACAACATTTGTCAAAATATAACTAGAATGTTGACAAAATAATTTCAACATAATAAAAATGCAAAAAAAAAAACAAAAAAAAAACTCACTCCGTCCGTACTCGAACTCGAAACCCTTCGTTTTCCAGAGAATTTTAGCTTCCGACACCAGCGCTCTAACCCGTTGCGCCACCGGACGCTTTGCATATGAGTGTCTTACATTGGTATAACTTTTGTACTTTGTGAACCAAAAACCACAAAAAATGCGTTATTTTCCGAAAACATAATCTGATCAAAAATTCCTGTTGTACTATTTCGGTTCACACAAATATACATTACTTGGAATTTTTTTAGATTTTTAGTTTAAACCATCTGGGCTACAGGGTGTGGAACAAAAAATTTTTTGCACAATTTTGGCAAAAATCGCATCGAAATAATTTATTTTGCAAAAATTTAAATTTGATCGTTAATCCACGTACTAAGGGCTTTCATTTGATACCCTACTCAGAATTAAAAAAAAATATTTTTGTTTTCGATGAGCACATATTTGTTTATATTTTTAGGGGGGTATGTTTTTTAGATGTTTTAGTATTTTTCCTATGTGCGGGTCAAAGAGTTGTATAAGCATGCCAAATTTCAACTCTCTAGGTTTAGCCGTTTGGCTACAATTTTTACCGAACAGACAGACAGACAGACAGACGACAAAATGACGGTATAAGGGTTTTTTGGTCATACCTACAAAACCCTAAAAATGTTATTAAAAAACTGATGTGAAATTTAATTAATCGCACACATATCAGGATTTCGTATATATTTAATAAGTGAAAGAGGCATTCTGTTGGCCTCTTCCACTTGACATATCGTCACCCTTGAATTGCTTTGTTCTATTTTCATTTTTGTATGTTATTTTTGGGATTTTCAGAACTGTTTTGTTCTGTATCCATTCAAATATTTTACTTTATGCAGCCACATTTAATATTTTTGACTATAGTGCGTTCAAAGGTGAGTTTGCAGTATAGCTCTTATGGCAAATGGGAGCGGTGTTGCTAAATGTTGTAAAAGTGTCAAATGTGTGAATTATAATAATATGAAAAACTCGTATGATTTACAAAAATCAACTCTTATAAAACTCAAAATAACACTCAACAATAACAAATGGCCATTTGTAGAATACTGCGTCTTCACAGATCAGCGCGTTTTAGAGCTGGCAACGTCGACAAGCAAGAAGAGGATAGCGTCATTTTGTAAACCCATTAGAGAGTATGAAAAAGAACTACTCTATATGCCCTGTACTGCAAACTCACCTTTGAACGCACTATATACATATACTTTGTTATAAATACAAAAATTTATGTGAAGTGTGAATCTTCACACATTTCTGGGTTTTGCAGGTATTCAGTAACTGAATGATGATTATTTGGGATGCCAAAACAAATGTTATGTCAAAATATTTTTTTATGAATTTTAATTCGAATGCCTAATACCTTTATTTAAGTTTCTAAATATGTACAGTATTTTATTTATACAGCAAGGTTCAGTAAGATTTTTAAAATTGCGCCTATGGCTTCCATTGGTTGCTTATATCATAAGTCCCGCCCTCTGATTTCGTCAAACAGAATTAAATTATAATTTCATCACTTCCCACTGGTTATTAAATTTACGCTTTTAAAAAATAAATGCAACATTTACCAAAATATAACTAGAATTTTGACAAAATAATTTAAACAAAATAGAAATGCAAAAAAAAACAGAAAAAAATAAAATTAACAGGATTCGAACTCTGCAACATTCGCACTGCAATTTACAAAGTGCGTTACGAAACCATCTGAGCTACCAGAGTTTCTTATCTGAAGCGTTACGTAGCGAATTAAATATTTAACATATTTTAGTTTAAAACACAAAAAATGCGTTATTTTCCGAAAACATAATCTGATCAAAAATTCCTGTTGTACTATTTCGGTTCACACCAATATACATTACTTGGAATTTTTTTAGATTTTTAGTTTAAACCATCTGGGCTACAGGGTGTGGGACAAAAAATTTTTTGCACAATTTTGGCATAAATCGCATTGAAATAATTTATTTTGCAAAAATAAAAATTTGATCGTTAATCCACGTACTAAGGGCTTTCATTTGATACCCAACTCAGAATTAAAAAAAAAAAATTTTTGGTTTCGATGAGCACATATTTGTTTATATTTTTAGGGGGGTATGTTTTTTAGATGTTTTAGTATTTTTCCTATGTTTGGGATTTTCAGAACTGTTTTGTTCTGTATCCATTCAAATATTTTACTTTTTGCAGCCACATTTAATATTTTTGACTATAGTGCGTTCAAAGGTGAGTTTGCAGTATAGCTCTTATGGCAAATGGGAGCGGTGTTGCTAAATGTTGTAAAAGTGTCAAATGTGTCAATTATAATAATATGAAAAACTCGTATGATTTACAAAAATCAACTCTTATAAAACTCAAAATAACACTCAACAATAACAAATGGCCATTTGTAGAATACTGCGTCTTCACAGATCAGCGCGTTTTAGAGCTGGCAACGTCGACAAGCAAGAAGAGGATAGCGTCATTTTGTAAACCCATTAGAGAGTATGAAAAAGAACTACTCTATATGCCCTGTACTGCAAACTCACCTTTGAACGCACTATATACATATACTTTGTTATAAATACAAAAAACGATTACTACTCTAATATTATCTTGTTCTATGTCCGGTCTTAAAACTCTCATAATTTTATTTTATATCCAACTCTTCATTCAAGCGGTATCCTAAATCGCTTTTGACGTTTCAGCATGTTTACAAAATCTTAAAGTAAAACTGAAAATTATTCAATTGAAAGAGGAACACTTTTTTATTATCAAATCATTTCAAAATCTTTTGATTTTTACAATTTATAAAGTATAAAAAATAAAACATTTAATTTATAAAAATAAAAGTCGTTTTTCTATTAATTTTAATACTTTACAAAGAAAATATAATAGCATATCAATTAATTAGAAAAAGAATTAGAAAGGATATGCACAAAACGAATAATAATACCTTAGATGTTCCAAAACTAAACGCAAAAATTTTACCGTATATGCCATCGGTAGATCAAGTATACTTAAAAGGTCCTTTTAAGTTTTTACAAAAACTAAGAATGAAAAAATATTTTTTGGAACAAACTGGTTTATTGCTTTTCAAAATATTCGCATTTAAGATTTATACACTGTTGCATGCGTTCAAATCAATTCTCGAAACATTTTTTCCACTCTGAAATTGGTACCTCAAAAACATATGTACCGTGATAGAAGCATCCTTTAGCATATCGCAGACTGCAATATATTCGATTTTGCAACATTTAGCTGTGGAAAAGATCTGTTCCTGATGGATTTCGCATAATTTTACCCAGCTCATAAAAGGCTCATGTTGATTGGTGTAAGGCAGGGGTTGCATACGGATATTTGAAGACATTCGTGTGGCTCTTTAAATTAAGGGCGGGGTATGGTCAGACCAGCACATTTTATACCCATTTTCAAGATTTTTTTTTAGAAAACTGTTAATAGTAACTTGATTGGGATAATACCTACAGTAAAGAACAACCTTTGAAGAGTATCCAAAAAATTTTTTATTGAAAAATATCGAAAATTAAGCCCGTGACATGAATTTGAAATTTTCGTTCAGGACAAAGAGTTGATTTGCGGTGAGACACATAACTAATGACTGGATCATCTAAAACAAAAAAACCAAAAATATTTCGATAGTTTATGAGTTTCTTGAGGTAACGCTGTCGAGTTTTTTCAAATATCTAGATTATTTAATTTTTGGTATAAGTTTGAAGTCAAAAAAACGAAAAAAACGGAATTTTTTTTTTCGAAATTTCTGTTTTCAGTTGTAAAAAATACCATAAAAAAAAAGCAAGAAAAAAAAAATATCTCGACTGCGTTACCTAGTAAATTGCCTACAGAAATAGTGTGCAAAATTTCAGAAAGATCGGTCGAGTAGTTTTCGAGTTACATGTCTCACCGACTTGAAAAATAAAATTCCTCAAAAAACGCGTTTTAAAATTTTTTTTTTTAAAACATTTTAATTTTTCTTCATACTCACACGGAGTCATCAATTCCGGGTCCGTAAAGTGTAGGGCCATCGGCAAGGATGTCCAATGCATCTTTTTGCTGTTGTCTTCTCGAGAAACCCGAGCTTCTTTAGTAGCCTCTGCAGCTTTTTGATTAGCTCTGCTAATCCGAAATTTATCCTCTTCGCGTGCCCATTCATGAGAGCTCGTCCCTACGCTTATGCCCATCTCTTCCATAAACGTTAGATATGCGAAATTGCCTTCATTGAAATAACTAGCTGCTACATCAGCTGCAATTTCAACAATTGTGGAGGTTCCACTCAGTATTTTTGGACTTATTTTCCAAATAAGTTGGAAAGTCACACTATAAGTCACATATATAAGTGTTTTTACACAAATATAGCACAGACAGGTGTGGATAGAGTGGGAAGACTCTACTATTACGGATATGAGAGCTGCGCGCGGCTAATAAAGCAGCGTTCTGAAAGGAACGCTATAACACGCGATTTGCGCGAAAATATGAATTTGAGTTATTTGTATTGTTAAGCCGATAACTTCGTTAATTTTGCTCGGATCGACCTGAAATTATTTATGGACAATCCTGAGTCACTATACAATCGATTAAAAAAAAAAAAAACGATTTTCTGACCATACCCCCCCCCCCCTTAAGTTGATAAAGAATAAAATTAAGAAAATATTCAGTCACAAAATTATGTCTCTACAATGCTTGCTATGCAATCTTTAGCTTGCCGAACCCCGGTGTAAGGGAAAGCTACAAAAATCGACATAGGCACTGAAAAATCCGTATACAACATCGCTACAGATGACGAAACTTGGATTTATTCATATGAACCGGAAACTAAGCAACAATCCACTGTTTGGGTCTTGCAAGATGAACCGAAACCCACAAAAGTTGTTCGTCCACAAAGCACTTCCACGAAAATGATCGCTTGTTTCTTCGGTTGTACTGGACATGTCGCAACCATTCCTTTAGAGGATCGGAGAACAGTTAATGCTGAATGGAATACAACAATTTGTTTGTGAAACAACCAAAAACGTGGCATCATTTTTCATCATGACAATGTAAGCTCCCACACAGCACGTCAAACAATTGATTATTTGACGGAGAAAAACAGAATCAATGCATCATTGCCCGTATTCACCTGATTTATCCTGTCAAACAATTGATTATTTGAAGGAGAAAAACATCAAATTAAAGTCTCATTGCCCATATTCACCTGATTTATCCTCTAACGCAGTGTTTCTCAAACCTTCGACAGTTGCGGGCCACTTTCATAATTCCACACTAACCGCGGACCACCAACTTCAAGAAAAACATTTTTTTTGCGTAAAGGACCATTATTAATACTAATTAAATTTTGTGTTCGCGGACCACCTGTTGAGAAACACTGCTCTAACGACTTTTTTTGTTCCCCAATGTTAAACAAAAAATACATGGACGATTTTCATCACCTCAAGAACTGTTGAAGCCTTCGAAAACCATGTTTTTGAGATACCAACGTCAGAGTGGAAAAAATGTTTCGAGAATTGGTTTAAAGGCATGCAAAAGTGTATAAATCTAAAAGGCGAATATTTTGAAAAGCAATAAAACAATTTGTTCCAAAAAAAAATTCTTTCTTAGGTTTTGTAAAAACTTGAAAGGAAGCCCTCGTAGTATCAAAGAGAGAGACTATGGGCAGAATACTAATAAAGAAACCAGAAGAATAATGTTGAACTTCAACCTGTTATTATTATGATTAAAGTTAAAAATAAAAAACCATAAAAATAAAGCACACACACATGTATAATATAAATAGTCAAGATAGATCTCTATTTAACATATATTTTATTTTAAAAATAGCGCATGAATTATTAATATGTGTTGTGACAATGATATGTGGTCGGTATCAAATTGTGAATGTCGTATGAATGAGTGTAATAAAATTTACCTCCCTGAATTATATATGTGGATTGTATCACTGATATAATACTCGTACATAGCCTGGGAGCAGAGGCTCACACGCAACATTTCTAAAATCATAATTTATAACCCAGCAAATAGAAAGGAACACGACAAATTTATTATTTCTATTTGTTAGACTGGATTCTGCTATAGATTTTGATAGTGAAAAATTGTGACGGATTGTTGAGACCATTTTATCAACAAATACAAGTAATAGGTGCACTACAGCAGCGTTTCTCAACCGGGGGGCCGTGAAGGCTTCGTCGGGGAGCCGCGAAGACATGCGAGGGTTACCATTTATGTTTTTACAAACGACCACTAGATGGCAATAATGAAATGTGTCATTACTATACTCGTCAAATATGACATTTGTTATTGTGAAATCAGTGGCAGCTTATACATTGGCCGCGTAGTTTGTTGACAGTGAGCGTTTAAAAAAAACAAGTCTGTGAAAAAAATGATATTACTCGTGAAGGTTTTCGTTGGATGTTTTTTTACGATTTTAGTAAAGACCTAACTCAACAACAATGCATAGATTCGCTTCATTAAACTTTTGGTAATGAAGCACCATCAGAAAAGACTGTTTACAATTGGTTTGCAAATTTCGTCGTGGTCGTGCGTTCGGCAGTGATGAATCTCGTGAAGGTCGACCAAAATCGGTTGTAATTAAAAAAAAAATCGATGCTGTGCGCAGAATGACTGAATAAGATCGGCATGTGACTTACCGTGAGATAGAGGCATCCTTTGGCATATCACAGACTGCAATACATTCGATTTTGCAGGAACATTTAGCTGTGAAAAGATCTGTTCCCGATGGATTCCGCATAATTCGACCGAAGCTCAAAAAAAGGCTCGTGTTGATTGGTGTAAGGCAGTGTTTCCCAAAGTGGGTTCCGTGGAACCCTGCTGTTCCACGAAATAATTTTGGGGTTCCGTGGAACCCTGCTGTTCCACGAAATAATTTTGGGGTTCCGTGAGACAAGTTGTGAATTTGTATTGAAAACGCTATGTACGCGAAAATCACTCAGATATCAACACTGATGTCAACGCTTATATATCTGTCTAGAATACTACCACTAATCTAATTTATAACAGCTTTAGGTATGGCAAGAGTTCCATGATCCGTAAAAAATTGCCTAAGGGTTCCACAAGAAAAAAGTTTGGAAAACCCTGGTGTAAGGGAATGCTATAAAAATTCAACCTATGCACTGCAAAATCCGTATATAACATCGTTACAGGTGACGAAACTTGGATTTGTTCATATGAACCGGAAACTAAGCAACAATCCACTGTTTGGAAGAGAGAATTGGTTTGAACGAATGCAAAAGTGTTTAAAGACGAATATTCTGAAAAGTAATAAAGCTGTTTGTTCCAAAAAAAATATTTTCTTCCTTAGTTTTTGTTTAATTTAAAAGGTAGCCCTCGTATATATGTTTCAAATCGAGGCAGCCATTCTTTAGTTTATCATACTTAAAGCCAGTGCCGTAACTAGGCAGGGGCTACAGGGGCACATGCCCAGGGCCCAGATCGAAGAGGGGCCCAGTAAGGAAAATATTGGCATGAAAATTGTATTTGAATGTGAGTGAGGATCTTTTTTTTATGGCACCATTTGGATTTTAGAAGTAAGGATCTTTTTTTTAGGTATCACGTGTATTTTAGAAATGAAGACCTTTTTTTAGGACATCAATTGTATTATATATTGTTTTGGGGGGCCCAATTATAAAATCTTGCCCAGGGCCCCAAACATTTAGTTACGGCCTTGCTTAAAGCATTTATAAGAAATCCACAAACGAACTGAATTATACATGGTGTTAGGTAAATGTCCGGTACAATTTAAAAGACGGTGACGTAGAATGCAATCGATTTTTCCTTTGCCAATTTTCTCTAAAATGTGAATTTCGTCCAAAAATAAACAAACAAAAAGATGCCCCAAATTTTGAAAACCACTGACTTTTTTTAATTTTTCATATTAATCCAGAAGTTGTGTAGTTGCCATAGAGAAAAAAATATTTTAATTGTAGTTCAATAATAGAATATCAAAGTACGTGTACGCCATAATCTAAAATTTTGTTCCGATTTTGTTAAAAAAATGGCACATTACACAATTGAAGAATATGCAGACATGCATTTTGTGTATGGGGAATGTGTCGGCAATGCTGTGGAAGCAGAAGGACGATATGCTGAACGGTTTCCGAATAGAAGGCAACCAAACAGAAAAACTTTTGTAGCGGTGGTGCTCCATCTCACTTTAGCAGAGATGTGCGTCGTTTTTAGGGTTTTGTAGGTATGACCAAAAAACCCTTATACCGTCATTTTGTCGTCTGTCTGTCTGTCTGTTCGGTCAAAATTGTAGCCAAACGGCTAAACCTAGCGAGTTGAAATTTGGCATGCTTATACAACTCGTTGACCCGCACATAGGAAAAATACTAAAACATCTAAAAAACATATCCCTCTAAAAATATAAACAAATATGTGCTCATCGAAAAAAAAATATTTTTTTTAAATTCTGAGTAGGGTATCAAATGAAAGCCCTTAGTACGTGGATTAACGATCAAAATTTTATTTTTGCAAAATAAATTATTAGGATGCGATTTTTGCCAAAATTGTGCAAAAAAATTTTTGTCCCACACCCTGTAGCCCAGATGGTTTAAACTAAAAATCTGAAAAAATTCTAAGTAATGTACATTGGTGTGAACCGGAATAGTACAAAAGGAATTTTTGATCAGATTATGTTTTTGGAAAAATACGCATTTTTTGTGTTTTTTGGCTAATAATGTACACAAGTTATACCTTTATAACACGCTCGAATGGAAGGCTTATCTTGGTGTAGTGGTACTTGCGCTGTCTTTTTCACCCAAGTAAGTCAGTTCGATCCCCACGAGAAGAGACAATACTTTTTTTTGCTTTTTTTTTGCATTTTTATGTTATTATTTTTTCAAAATTCTAGTTATATTTTGGCAAATATTGCATTTAAATTTTAAAAGCGTAAATTTAATAACCAGTGGAAATTGTTGAAATTATAATTAAATTCTGTTTCAATGTACACGAAATCAGAGGGGCGGAGCTTATAACAACCAATGAAAGCCATAGGCGCAATTTTCAAAATCTTAAAGAACCTTGCTATATAAAAAAAATAATACTGCACATATTTAGAAACCTAAATAATGGAATTAGGCGTCCGAATTATTCACTTACTAAATACCTGCAAAACCCTGAAATGTGTGAAAATTCACACTTCACATAAATTTTTTAAATCAGTCGTACCCACAAAGGTGGTTTGCAGAGGTGGTCCTACTGCTTGGCCTCCTAGGTCACCAGACCTTAATAGCTGCGACTTCTATCTTTGGGGCCACATGAAAACACTTGTCTATAAAACACCTATACAAAATGAGGAAGATCTTGAATATCGTGTTATTGCCGCTGCAGAACATATCCGCAATTTTACTGGAATGCAACGAGAGGAATCTTCTTTAATACGGAGAGCCCAAGCCTGTTTAGAATCAAATGGAGCACATTTTGAGCATTTGCTTTAATTATAGTTTTTCTTATTTATTTTTTCTTCATAAAATTGAAAAAGCATTTTATTGAAATAAAATTACGGTATTGTTTCCATGTTTTCTATTTATCTCAGTCACATAAGCGATTGTTGTAACAGACAAAATATTAGTGGTTCCTAAACGGTGGTACTGCATCGATTATCAAGCGATATACGCATCTTATCCAAAAATGGTTGAGGACTTTTTAGCTCTAAATGGGTCAACAATGCTGCCTTTAAAATTGTGCCGGACATTTACCAAACACCCTGTATATTTATAATGAAGTTATTTTGGCCATCCTGTAACAACTTTTAACATTTCACTCTTTCTAATAATTAATTTCATACAATATCCTGTAATTGTTGAATTATTTAACACAGTTTATCATCAATAAATTATGAAATTGTTTTGCAACTATTAATTTAGTAGTTAATAGCAAGTTTTTCGTAATTAATAGGTGATATACATGAAAGGCGGTAGTTTAGTGAACTTTTTAGTGAAACTTGGTCTGAGTACAGTCAGTGAATATAGTTGTTAACATCTACTCTATCATAAGTAATTTCATTATCTGCTCTGCGGACAGTTTGATCGTGTTTTCAAAACTATTACACTCTCAGACAACATTTCTTGTTTACATTTCAATCAATTTTAAAACAAGAGAGCGGCAGAAATTTAATTTTCTTAACAACCCAGAGGAAACATATCAAAAATAAAATGAAAATTTAGGGTTTTTTACACTTGACATCTTTGTTATTATAAATTTTAGTTCGGAAGAGGATATTGCAGTGTTTACGTAACGAACTCATTACATTTGTTAATCTATATTGATAACATTGGAGGCTATATCTATTTTTATTTATTTATTTATTTTTTTTTTTTTTTTTGTTGCTTTATTTGGTTTCTACACATTTCAAATGATTATAAGACAATATCAGCAAAAAAAATCCATTTTTCTGTCTATCCGAGATAAATCATTTAAAAATAAAAAAATATTTAAATTTCAATCGCAGTTTTTTCAGTATTTATATTATGTAAGGCTATTAAACTAATACATACATAGTTGAATTCAGAAAAAATTCGCTATCGAACAGGTATAAAAAATATGTATAATCCCATTTGAAAACAATAACTTGAAAACCACTGGTTTAAAAAATTATATTTTTCTTTAAGCAGAAGTCCCTTTTGGTCTCCTATAATTTTGTTCTATAGTATTTTTTTGTAATTATAATAATAAAACCAATATTGGCGGTGGTCTGTTTTGCTGTTACACGCTGTATACCTATGTGTGCGAAAAATGTACAATCAAAACGGAATTTGTATGTAAAAATTAAAGATGAGAATTTCGGCTCAGTTTGCGGAACCAGATCAGTGGAGGTTGTTCAGTTTGTTGAGCCGGTTCATTGATCCGGCTCAGTCATCCGGTTAAGTAAACATGTTTTCGAGACACAGGTCGGTCGTTAGTTCGTAGGTAGACGTCGCTTAGAGCCGGTTCTTGCAATATATGAACTGTAAACATGATCCCGAGACACAGGTCGGTCAGTCGTTCGTTCGTAGGTAGAACGTCGCTTAGCGCCGGCTCTTGCTAAGACCCGGTCAGTTGTCGGTCGTTCGCTCGTAGGTAGACGTCGCTTAGAGCCGGCTCTTCCTTAGACCCGGCTCTTCCTTAAACCCGGTCAGTTGTCGGTCGTTCGCTCCTAGGTAGACGTCGCTTAGAGCCGGCTCTTCCTTAGACCCGGTCAGTTGTCGGTCGTTCGCTCG
Source organism: Liopterus haemorrhoidalis (assembly GCA_963971575.1). Taxonomy (NCBI): domain Eukaryota; kingdom Metazoa; phylum Arthropoda; class Insecta; order Coleoptera; family Dytiscidae; genus Liopterus; species Liopterus haemorrhoidalis. The sequence continues at coordinate 232,875,116 of OZ020611.1, forward strand.
TAGGTAGAACGTCGCTTAGACCCGGTCAGTTGTCGGTCGTTCCTCGTAGGTAGAACGTCGCTTAGTCCCGGTTCTTATCTAACATTTTTGAAACAAACAATTCACTTTATGTAGCTACTGTATTTTAAACCAGATGTGTTAAGTTTATGGCGATGTTTATTGCCCTTATAAATCGGACATCTGGGATTTGGGCAATATTTTTAATATTTTTATATAGTATGGTTGTAAGAAAATACAGACTAAGCCTATTAGTTTCAAATAAACTGCCCTACAAATTGATGACAATAAATAATACAATTTATGATAATACATTACAAGCCGAGTTCTCGCGAAGTTCAACATGACATCGATCCAGATCCGGATCACTCCGGTCACTGCTCACAATCGCCCGACCAATCGTATCCTTGAAACTTGAAATTATACAGTGAGCCGTGAGCCGGTTCGTTCATGAACGACCCATCTCTAGTAAAAATATGCATTTGTACAGAAAAATGTTCTTTTTCCTACGACTACTAAGGAACTGTCTCAGCGCAGGCGATGCGGGAATGATAAATGCGCATGTGCGTTATGCGGGAAAGAATAAATTCGCAGCAGTGCGCATGTGCAGCTTCCGAGAATTTTCATTCATACTTCACGCGCATTAATGGCTGTTAACCATATTTATATTGTATTTTCTTGATTATTTATTTATTGAAAAATGGTAGTCGGAGAAAAAGCATAGTGGGCAACACACGCAGAATACATATACCGCGCTAGTTACACAATAAACTATATTGATATTAAACCTCATTAACCTCATAAAGTTCATTAATATATTTGTAATGACTATTTTTTCATACTAAAATTTGTACTTGAAAATCGTTGAGAAAAAGGAAGAAAAATTTTCAAGACAATTAAATTTTATAACGGTGTAATTTCAGTATATATATAATGTTCTTTGCTACTAAAGCAGTTAGCTAGAATTATTCTATAATTTTTTTTGAAAATTCCATGCCTGACAGGGATCTGAACACGACACCTTAAAAATGCAGGGCACCTATATGTTACCACTACGCTACGCCGGTTGGCTATTTCAATATTTTATGTAAATAAATTTGATTAACCTTTATACATAAAAATCAATTTCTTTTTGTTTGTTTGTCCTTTATGCAAAGCCAAACGGATGTATAGATTTTCACCAAATTTAGTACAAGGGGGTAAAATAATCCGTGAAAGGTTTTAGTGAGGGTTTCAACTTCGTCCATGTCCCCCCTACGACGCGTTATGAGGGGAAGCCATCATTTTTCACTCTTCGGAGTTCAGTTTAAATTGATTACGTAGGCTAAACTTTAAGAGATATATCGATATAATGTTGACAAAAAATGTAATTTTAGATCTTAACAAGATCTAAAAAAAGTCCGGGATAGCATATGCCTATCATGCACCGATATCGTGTATTAGGAAATTTTCTGTTTTTAAACGTAATAATTTTTGAATTATAAAGTTTGTGGGAGCATAACATCGGAGTTCTATAGAGATGTATCAATTATTTTACAATAATAAATTAGACCACTACATTATAAAACGCTTAGGCAAAATGCCCGCTCACGCTCAGCAATTATACTTCCTCAGCTGACGGTCTTACCCCCATTGTGCAAACAACTGATTGTTGTCTTTATAATTCTAATTATATAATAAGTTCGATGTATTTGTTTCATTGAATTTGAAATGACTTTACTTTTTTTTTTATGACAAATTTATACAAGCTCGTAAAATCCCCCACTACGCACGTAGCTGACTTTTTTTTATTATTATTATTATTATCACTTAAACAATAACTGCGCAAATTTTCAAGTGACTTGAAATGACTTTTGATTTTTTTTTTACAAGATGTGCATTTTCTCACGACCTGCCCCACCACGATTCTGGCGGCTCACGCTTGTTTCGATTATTAGCCATATCTAAACTATCAATTACAAAAATAAAGCGGGATGAAATGACCATCAAAAATTTAACGCTGCATCCCGGACTATAACATTTTCCATCGTTAGATGGTCATTTTTAATTATGTAAAACAAGCGAAACGTACAAAACAAAAGACTAAAAGGACGTGGTCCATTTCCGACCGTCAGATGTCAAAAAGGGTTCACGTGGTGAGCTTTGTAATCAGTGCAGCCAATCTGAACATAATTAATATTTTTAATGCCAATTGTTTTTAATTGAAAGTAGATTGGAAATTAATTGAAACACGTAGAACATTTACATAATTAATTAGATATTTTGATAAATATATATTAATAAACTAATATTTAATTTAATAATTAATATAAATGATTTTTAAAATATGAAGTATAAAATTAATTATGGTCTATTTCAAAGTAGAAAAAAGTAGATAGCGCTGCGAACCGAGTACGATTTACCCTGATCAAATACAGTATAGCGGGAAATTTAAAATAAGTTACAACTAGGGCATGGGCGTAGCAACTGGGTTAGCAAGTGTGTTTTTTTTTTAAATATAAAAAAGTTTAATAAGATATTGAAATAAAAAAGGCAGATAATATACTTACGTTATTTATACGACATAAATTCAGTTTAATGGGAAATTTGAAAAAGTTAAAAAAATATTAATTTTAAAAATTATGTACTATATATAAAAAGAGAGATTTGGCTAAAAGAGTTTAAATAAAGCAATAAAACAAACAATATATCTTCAGAGCTAAAGTTTCTTATTTAAATAATTATTGTAAATAAAAATTAAAAATATATGTATATATGAAGGTCTAAAAATTATATCAATAACTTCTTCTTTGGGCACAATCAGCTGGGCTGTCTTTTGGCCTCACCTTTGTCATCTCTCTTGATCTGTTAATTGTGAAGTGTCAAAAAATATTTATATATCAGATAACCTAAAAAATATATAACAGCGTAAAAACAAATTACATGGAGAATTTTCTCCATAAAATCTACGCCAAGAATATAAATAAAAGTCTAAATATGTAAATAATAACAAAATATATGAGAAAAATTAAATAATATATATTTCCAATGTACGACACTGAACATCTGTCAACTTGGACTAAAAACAATATTTTTACAGTGTAATAGGGATGACGATCTACACCAATCAGAAGCAAGAACAAACAGCTCCTATCTCTTACACACATTTTTCTACTTTGAAATAGACCATAGAGTGCAATGTAATGATCAAGGTCCAAACCCAATTATTCTTTGAACTTATTTTAATACGACTCCATAGGCGTAGTTTTTAAATGTAAAATTGGCATATTTTTAATTCGCATTTACCATTTCTTAGCTTTGTGCCTGCCTGTATCTCATACATTAAGTAATTTTCTTAATGTTGGCTAATCTGCCAAAATATGTCTGTTTATGTTTCAAATGTCAAAATTTTTATTTGTATTGTCATGTCATATTGTTATATTATAGAGTTGCTAAGGTAATATTTCATTTATTATTTCAAAATTGAGGTCTAATAATAGTATATTATACAACGACGTTATAATGAATGCTATTATTACCGAAGATGAAACAACAAGAACGAGCAAAACGAAGGACGAGTGGTGTAATCATCTGAGTTAGTAATAGCCATTATAGCGAGTTGTATACTATACTTTATCTACGACTAAACTGTAAGTTAAAAAAAAAAACCATTTTGTTATAATTTTATTTTCCAACAAAGTGAACATTAGTGTTGGTACAATTGATAAATTGCATGGATGGAATGGATGAATTTAATGGAATGTTAACATTATTAGTACTATTATTTCCAATAGACAATTGTTTCATTAGGAATCGCAGTGGAGTTTAAGGTGGAAGCTTCGGTGTTTTGAAACTGTGTTGGCTGTGGTCAACTTATTTATTAAGGGCTTATCGAAAATATCGATACTTTAGAAAAATATATCGATATTTGAAATGCGATATATCGCGCTAAATATCGATATTCGCACAAAATATCGGTATTCTTGTATATTTTTTACATTTAATTATACGTTGTTCACTTTTGTAAAAACAAACTAAAAGGAAATTTTATTTCAATAGTTTGCACCTTTGAAATTGTATGGCATGTATGGTGTATATTGTACGGTATTAAAAAATTATAAAAAATATCACTTTCCTAATAATGATTATAACCAATAAATCTAAAGTCAGTTTTACAGCGTAAGGAATATTTTTAATTGACTTTTAAGTCCGTAATACACTATAAAAGTAACCAAAATAACTATTCTCTATGTCAAATAAGAAAAAGAGTAGATAACACTGCGAACCGAGTACGATTTACACAGGACAAATACAGTATAGCTGGAAATCCAAAAAAGAGATTTTGGTTAAAAGAGTTTAAATAAAACAATAACACAAACACGCTAAAGTATCTTATTTATATATTTATTGTAAAAAATATATGTATATATGAAGGTCTAAAAATTATATCAATAACTTCTTTTTTGGGCACTATCAACTGAGCCAACCGGTATCTTTTAGCCTCACTCACATTAGTCCTCTATCTTGATCTGTTAATTGTCAGGTGTCAAAAAATATTTACATGACAGATAATCTAAAAAATATATAACTGCGTAAAAGCAAATTACTTAAATTGTCCATAAAAACTACTTGAAGAATATTATAATAAAAGTCTAAATATGTAAATAATAACAAAATATACCTTATGAATAATATCTATATATTTCGATGCATATACAATATTCTCCAATAATATTCTGTGCTCGAATACAATGATATTATGCAATCCAATGTACGACACTGAACATCTGTCAATTTGGACTAAACACAATATATTAACATTGGAATAGGGATGATGTTCTAAACCAATCCGAAGCAAGGACAAACAGCTCCTATCTTCTTACACACATTTTTCTAAGCTGACTTAGACCATAGATCTGGTTTGTCCTTATAAAAGTGAACAGCATACATATTTAATTATGAGAGCAGTTAACTAGGAAAATATTAGCAAGTTGGTTGGTAGCTGGGTGAGTACCAACTCTAAAGTGCTTGTCTCTTAAGTGGCGACTTCTTTTCCCGCCAAACCAACCAAAAAAAACTATAATTTATATATCCTACATGTTACGTGTTAGTTATTTCGATATATCGAAAATATCTGTTATATCGGCACTTCCGTCAATGTACAAAGTAGCTGAAGATCTGCGATCGCAGTGGCCTCTATGATCTGGATGTGGTAGTTTTAAATAAATTGCTATTTGCTTTCCTATTGTTGCAAATTTGCTTTTCCCGATTCGTTGTAGGGTGCATTTAAATTTTTGGTAATGTAAAAAAAATTAAAACTATGTGGGATAAGCGAAGATTCATATACTTTTTCACAATATTATAAAAACTATGTTCTCTCCACATTGATTTTTGTTTTCGGTACAGTTATTAATAATGTTGTACCGAGATCGTTCACATCCTGTTGCATTTTATACATTTTGTTAATTTTGTCTAATGGTATCCGGTAGACTAAGCAACAAAAAAATTCATTTAGGGCTTCGATTTGCCCCTAAATGACCTTAGTTCCCCGCGACTGTGGTCTCATAATGACGCCTTATATTCGATAAGATTTAATTCTTCATTTCGATTGTAATTCACTATTTCCCAAAATTATGTAGTGACAAAAATTAAATAACAAGCTAAGACCGGATCGTCATTTATTATGCTTCGGGTCATTTTATGTGTTTTTAACGGGAACTTGATTTCAAGGTCTTATTTTAGATTGGTTTTCCCAGTAGAAGTGCTAATGGATGACAAAATAAAAACTAGAAAAGAAATTACATTTACTTAAAAATCTAGCTATTACACAATTTTAAGGTTTCCTGGACATAACCAATATAATACATAACCCAGCGGGGTATTCAAGCGGGGGGGGGGACACTGGGGACACGTGCCCCCCCTTAAAGACCAGGGAAATTAAAATTTAAAATAATCGTACTATAAAATTATGACGTACCACACACAGACTATTTTATATTAGGATCAGTATTGAATTTAATGTAAAATGAATATTCCTATGTTCTGTGTGATTTTTTGTTTTCGTAGGTTTGATTAATAAATCCTTATGTTACTCATGAGTCTACCTGTTCGGTAAAAATTGTGGCAAAATTGCTGGTTCTAGAGAATTGAAATTTGACATGTATTTAATTCTTTGCCCCACATATAACAAAAATATTGAGAAAAAACATATTGCGTAAAGTATAAACAAAAATATCTATAATATAATACGCCAACGTGTGTCCATACGTGCGTAGGTGCGTGGAAGTTGTCTGAAATCTAAAACAATTGAAGCGAGGTTCCGAAATGTAACGAAATATTCCGAAACTCACCGAGTTTATATTGACATATAACGCGTAATAATAGTTGTTAATTGATTTGTTACACAAAAATATTTGAAATCATTGATGACCTAAAAAAAAGGTCCTCACTTCTAAAATAAATTTTTCTCCAAGCAATTCCGGGGGGGGGGGGGGGGGGTGCAGAGCAATTTTGGGGGAACCCCCGGACCTCCACTGCGTGTACACGTGTAGTACGAAGAAATATTAGTTTTAATGTGTAGTTTGCTATGCCTCCTTATAAGAAGGTGACTTATTTTTTGTTCTTGGCTTTTGAGGGAAAAAAAATAAAGTAGCCCTTCGGGATATTGGTACTTCCGTCGCTGCATATTATTCTTTTGTATGAAAAATGGCCCTCGACCCAAATAAGATTGATACCTGCTGTAGTATATTAATGTAAATATCAAAAAGAAATGATAATTTTATCCTATACTGATAAAAAATATATGATTGTTAATCCACATATCAATTTCATTTAATAACCCTCAAAAATTTACAAACATATATATACATAAATTTCGGTAAACACATTTTTGTTTATATTTTTTTCAAATATTTTTGTTATATGTGGGGCAAAGAGTTTATATAAATATCAAATTTCAATTCGCTAGATCCAGCAATTTTGCCCCAATTTCTACCGAACAGACAGACTCACGAGTGACAGAATAAGGATTTCTTAATTACCGTATTTTTCGGACCATAAGACGCATCGGACGATAAGACGCACCCCAATTTTATGAGACAATTTTTAGGATAAAAATATATTCACAAATTCTTAATTTTTATTTATTACGATAACTTGTACCAGCAACATTCTGTTTATCTTAACTCTTTACAATATCAGTCTTTAGTATATTAATGTCACTGTTCGTATTATTTTCGTCTGAACTATTATCAGTTTCTTCAAAAATTAATCCATCTTCGGTTTCATCCAATTCGTTGCTTATACCGCATTTCTTAAATGACTTTATAATCGTCTCTTCATTTACAGCTTCACAAGAATTTTTTGCACAGATACATACTTTTGAAATTGTCAGTTCCATGCGTCCTGTTGTAACATCGTGATTTGGCTTTGTTATCCACTTGTTCCATTCTTCCCGCATATTTGTTATTTTTTTTATTATTTATTTATAGACATATCCAAGGAGTGTAATTTACTTGTAAAGCCTCAAGAAAAGACTGCTGATTCTGTATTCATTTCTTTTAAAATCTTTTTCGTTGATTCTATTTTATGCGCTCTGAATTAACGTACCTACCTCGTATAATCGTCCATACCTTCGGACCATAAGACGCACCCCAATTTTAAGTCTATTTTTCTATGTAAAAAGGTGCGTCTTATGGTCCGAAAAATACGGTAAACTTCCAAAAAATAAAAATCATAGAGAACATACGGATATGATCGTGATAAAAAATAGTCAATATGTTGTACAACGTCGTGATTTTACAGTACGATTATTTTAATTATTTAAAATTTTCATTCCACGGGCTTTAGGGGGGGGGGTGATTTTTGTACCTATATTATAGACCAGCGGTTCTTAAACATGTCGAACACGAGAACCCCTTTACGAAAGACATTTTCTTGACGGACTCCCTAGTTTTTATATGTTCAATCGTCGTTATATTAATAAATTTTTTGAACATGAATGATTTATTTTACTTTTATGATCATATCATTCAGGTAGGATCAATTCCAACAATATCTAAGTTTATTTCCAGTGGCGACGCTAGCTCTCAAAATTTGGGGGGCCAGGAAATTTGACGGATGACCTAAAAAAAAAGGTCCGCACTTCTAAAAAACATTTTTCTCCAAACAATTCTGGGGGGCCAACTGGGGGCCAGAGCAATCATTGGGGGGCCGGGCCTCACCGGATCCCCCGCCAGTGCCGCCACTGTTTATTTCTATTTGAACATTGAGGTAGTCACTGATCCATAGTAACGCGGACCCCAAGGCCTTCACGTGTGAACCCCTGGGGGGTCCACGAATCACAGTTCAAAAATCACTGTCATAGGTTGTGTTTTTCTCTCAATACTTATTATTATTTATAGCGGAGATAGAAGGGGCTTCAAAAGTTTAAAATATCTAGAACGCCAAAACATGATTTGTAAACCTGCTTATTATTATAAAAATAAACAACACTAAATTTAATATATAACTAATAAATAAAGGAATAAACAAATAAATATTACAATTATAAATTACGGAAGAGTGTTCAAAAGTTGACTTTTGTTTAAAACACATAATGAAGTCAATAAACAAATTTTTGTACGAAACTTTTTAGAATATAATTTAGTTCTGCCGAGTTTTCAAAATTTAAAACTTTTCTAGCTTCAGAAAACAATGTTTGAAATGTTAAAAAAGTTTACAAAAAACTAAATGTCTCTCTTTTACCTTAATTAATTAGTTAAAGAAGTTTTATGTAATATTTAAATAACAAACAAGAGACTTTCTTAGAATTTCAAGATAGACATGTGAAAAAACAACAATATAAAATGTTTGTTTTCAATTTAAAAAACACAGCTAACCTCCAAAATATTAATATTAGGCACACATTTAAATCTTCTAGACAGATTCCCTTTAGTTCTAAATATTTTATAAAGAATTTCAATTATATCAATTAAATTAAATCAAAATGTTACAAATTAGGTAACTATGCAGAATCTAGAACTGTTGTACTATAATATTTAGTAATTAATTCTTTGGCAGAGATTCAAATGCATCTTTAGAATATTCGTAACATAAATTAGAGCAGCCAATACAAGAAATTAGCTCAAAATCGTGCTTTATATAGCCTTGAATTTCAAGAAAACACATCAATTTTGAAGAAATCACTTTATAAACAACAAAATGGATATATTTAAAATAAACCCTTACCTTTTAAACAGATGACAGTCGATAACACAGCTTCCTTCGATGAATGTTTAATGTTTTTTTAAATTAACTTAAAACTTTTGTGTACTAACAAATAACACAATATAACCTGTATTTATTAAAGAAACTGTTATGAAGCGTCCACACAATACGCCATCTCAAACCAAACTGATTTCTGTTTGGTTGTTGAAAAGAGATGGATGATGCTCTATCCCCTCCAAGATTGACCAATCGATATCTTTACCGCGAAATTTAAAAAGTTTAGTATATTATCACCTCCAAAATATATATTGCAAATATCAACATTTTTGATATAATTGTTAATTATAAAAAATTTAAGTATATTTATTATCGTTAATTAAATTTAATTTTTAGGAAAAACTTACAAAAACAATAGAATATCATAAATATATTTGAAATTTGACTAATCACATTAATCAAATAAGTATTACGATAATTGATTTCTTATCACAGATTAAACAATATAACATTTTATCTTAAATTTATTTTTAGCGAGACATCTCTTGGAGAGTAGATATAACTACTTGTGTACTTCAAAAGTACGTAGTTTATAATTCCACCGCTAGATAGCAACAACAAACCGTTACTAAATATAAAAAGACGTTTACGTTTTTTAGGAAGGTTCTGTTATAAAAAATAATACTTTATTAATATAAATTCTGAATTAGTTTATTCAGGATTGGGTTGTAAAAATAGTTTTACTATTATCCGCTTGGAGCGCTTACGGTTGAATTTTAAACAGAGGTTCTGAAACTGTTGCAATTACAGACAACTTTACCTGTTCATGCATTACTTTGATTTTTTTTAGATTTTGAAGCAAACACCTCTACTAAGCCATATTAGGGTGGCAGTTTTGTTGATAGCCACAACAAATTACTAGACAGGTAAAAATGAAGTATTAAAAAAATAATGTACATTTTTAGGGTTTTGTAGGTATAACCAAAAAACCCTTATACCGTCATTTTGTCGTCTGTCTGTCTGTCTGTTCGGTAAAAATTGTAGCCAAACGGCTAAACCTAGAGTGTTGAAATTTGGCATGCTTATACAACTCTTTGACCCGCACATAGGAAAAATACTAAAACATCTAAAAAACATAACACCCTAAAAATATAAAAAAATATGTGCTCATCGAAAAAAATATATAATTGTTTGTCACCCTGTAGCCCAGATGGTTTAAACTAAAAATCTGAAAAAATTCTAAGTAATGTACATTGGTGTGAACCGGAATAGTACAACAGGAATTTTTGATCAGATTATGTTTTCGGAAAATATCGCATTTTTTGTGTTTTTAACTAAAATACGTTAAATATTTAATTCGCTATGTAACACAGTAGATAAGTCAGCTCTCGTAGCGTAGTGAGTTGTGTGGACGCTTCGTAAGTTGCAAACGAAGGAATTTGAATCGAACTCTAGTTCGATTCCTGTCAATTTTAATTTTTTTGTTTTTTTTTTGAATTTTTATTTTGTTTAAATTATTTTGTCAAAATTCTAGTTATATTTTGGTAAATGTTGAATTTAATTTTTAAAAGCGTAAATTTAATAACCAGTGGGAAGTGTTGAAATTATAATTTAATTCTATGTTTGAATGTATACGAAATCAGAGGGCGGGGCTTATGATTTAAGCAACCAATGGAAGCCATATGCGCATTTTCAAAATCTTTATAAACCTTGCTATATAAAAAAAAATACTGCACATATTTAGAAACTTAAATAATGGTATTAAGCATTCGAATTAAAATTCATAAAAAAATATTTTGACATAAAATTTGTTTTGGCATCCCAAATAATTATCATTCAGTTACTAAATACCTGCGAAACCCTAAAATGTGTGAAAATTCGCATTTCACAAAAATTCATCAATTTTTTATTTAATGGATTTTATTTAATATATTTTTATGAATATTAACTATACATAAAAAAATATGCAAATAATACTGGAAGATTGACATTACTGTTTTAATGTCAAATTTTATGAAAACCTAACAAAAAATATCATAGCCTATTCAGATTAGTAAATATCGTAAATGGATTATATGTGGAAGATAGATTTTTGGCACATTTTTATCAAAAAAGAGTAGATTGGGACGAAATCCTGAATTTTTTTAAATACATTTGTATGGGTTACCTTTGTAAGCAAAAACCAAGACGATATCTCATTGGTCCTAAGAGATTTTGAAGAATCCCTGAAATTAGATTGCACCCCTTTTCGCCTCTTAGGAATTCCCTAAAATCTCTTCTTAGTGGGTCCTTACATCCTGTAAGACATATACTTACCGAAATTTATGTCTCTAAATCCAAGGAATGTTCTGTCGAATAAAAAATACCAATTAATCACTTTACTGGTGATATATAAACAAAAAACGTCAAAACTTGATTGCTGAAGATTTTGAAAAAACCAAATTATGCCAAAAAGGAATAACTCAACAAACGCTGGAAATACGAAGGGTTCTATAATTCACCCCGAATATAGATTCACCCTTTTAGAGGTTAATTAAGGCAAAATCCTGAATTTGTATGTTATTTAAACATTTGCATAGATAACCATTGTAAGCAAAAACCAAGTCGATATCTGATTAGTCCTAAGAGATATTAAAGAATCCCTGAAATCATATTTGACCCCCTCTTTAGCCCGTTAGAGGTCGACTTTCGAAAAATCTCTTCTTAGTGGGTGTTTACAGAGCCGCAGTAAGGAAAACTTGCGCTAGGGACAAAACCGTGTTTTGGCACCCTTGCAAAAATAAGCTCACCTCCCAAAATCCAAATGTTGAGCAAAAAAAATAGGTCCTCACCTTCCAAAATCCAAGTGATGAGCAAAAAAAAGGTCCACCTCCCAAAATCCAAGTGTTGAGCAAAAAAAAAAAAGAAACAAAAGGTCCTCACCTTCGCAATGTGGCGCCCCTTAGTCATGCTCGTCAGCGCCCTTTTCCTTAGTGCGCTAGGGGCCATTGCCCCCTCCGCCTCATCCCTTACTGCGGCTCTGGGTGTTTACGTCATGGAAGGAATATACAAGGTGTCTCAAAAGAAATTTTATATTTAGTGGATCGATTAAAAAAAAAGTAAACCGTATATAGAAAAAATGTTTATTAATTATTAAAATACACTTTTTGGGGATTTATTTCTTAAAAATAATATCGTCTAAATGTAGACCCTCGCGTTCTCGGCACTCATTTAATCGAACAGTAAAATTACTTATGACGTCTCGGCAGGTGGACTCAGGGATGGCTGCCATTTCGTGACGGATATTTTCTTTCAAATGCGCCAGTGAAGTCGGTTTATTGGTGTAAACTTTAGATTTAAGATAACCCCATAGGAAAAAGTCCATAGGGGTTAAATCTGGACTGCGTGGAGGCCAATTTATGTCACCTCTCCGGGAGATCAATTTGCCTGAGAAAATTTCACGAACACGTGGCAGAGACATATTGGACGTGTGTGAAGTTGCTCCGTCCTGTTGGAACCATGTTCTTTGGTTATAGCCAGGAAAGTTTTGCAGTTCAGGTACCAAGAAGTTGTCTAACATCTCAGCATAACGCTCTGAATTCACTGTAACTGCACGCCCCCTTTCGTCTTCAAAAAAGTAAGGGCCGATAATTCCTCGCGCCGACATCGCAGCCCATACGGTCACTTTAGGCGAATGTAGGGGTTTCTGATGTTTGCGTTTCGGATTCGTTGCACTCCAGTAGCGGCAGTTCTGCTTATTTACGTGGCCATTAAGATGAAAATGAGCTTCATCCGAAAACAAAATGTTGGTAAACGTTGAAAATCGCTCAATCACCTGATTTACGAAATTAAGCCTCTGACTGGCATCTTGGGGCTTTAATTCTTGCAACAATTGAATTTTGTAGGGGTGCAGCAAATTTCTTTTGAGACACCTTGTACTTATCATGTCTTACTATTCATAAAATACCTTTTTTTATTAATATGTATCTATGTCAAAGGAACGTTCTATCGAATAAAAAATACCCATTTACGCGTTTGAGGGTGAATTTTAAAAAATTATCAGAACCATTTCGAGATATTTTAAAAAGACACATCTCTGCCAAAAAGGACTGTTATAACTCAACAAACACAGGAAACACGACGGGATGTATAATTCACTCCGAATGTAGATTCACCTCTCAGGGGTTGATTTGGATAAAATTCTGTATACTAGCGTCGGCGAATCAGTGCAGTTACGTCACAATACGAAACAAACGAATGTATTGTTTGGAACAATGCAATTGTTTGTTACGTCGTGTGACGTAACTGCACTGATTCGCCGACGCTAGTATAATAAGTTTTTCGCCATTTGTATGGGTAATCTTTCTAAGCAAAAACCAAGTCGATATCACATTTCACCCTATAGTGATAGAATTTAAAACAAAACTGTCAAAACTATTTCGAGATATTATAAAGACATCTATGTGCTTAAAATGAATGTTGAAACTCAACAAACAGAAAATACGATGGGATGTATAATTAACCCCAATTGTAGACCCACCCTTTTAGGGTTTGGTTACAATAAAATGCTGAAATAGGTTTTTCGGCATTTGCATGGGTAGTCTTTGTCTATTTAAAATATTCCCAGCCCTAAAATATCCTCATTATCACAGAAATAAAAGTCTATTAATATTTAATAATTCAAACATCAATTTATTAAATATATATTTTACATTGTTTAATAATTTTTCCGATACATTTGTCGACATTTTAAAATCTCTTTACATCAATAGGCGCAAATAAAACAATAATTTAACAGTAAAAATATTATTCTAAAATGTAACACTTTGTACATTTGTGCATTACAACACAAATCAATTACAACTTTGACATAACATCTTATAAAGATATTTTAACAATCCCATAAAATTTAACAAGCATGTACGATAAAAAATATTCAAAATAGATCTACACAAAATATACAGCGGTTCCGAAAGCGTTTAAAATTTATACATATATTTGTTTGGAGGATACAATTGTGGAATATAAAACTATTTTTATAATATTATACACAATCACATTGATATCACACTTTTACTAGTCTATGTGCAATGATTTCTTTGTGAAAGGCAAATTTTTACCAAAATTATATCAAAATACAGCAGGTTCCGGTTAATTGGGCCATCGGTTAAACGGACCACCGATTAATCGGGCCACCGGTTAATCGAGCCACCGGTTAATCGAGCCACCGGTTATTCGTGCCATCGGTTATTCGGGCAAGCGATTAATCGAGCGACCGGTTAATCAAGCCACCGGTTATTCAGTTCACCGGTTAATCGAGCACCATTTAATCGAGCCAGTGGTTTACCAGGCCTCTGTTAATCGGACCATCGGTTAATCGGGATAGACATTAATTTCAAGCAAAATTTGAGAAATTAACAAAGTATTTAGCATGAAGTTGTTCAGGTTAATTGGGTGAACGCGTCGTTAATTGGAGTAACTTGCCGCTCAGTTGGGACAGTAACGGTCAGTGGCGTACCCAGGAATTTTTGTTGGGGGGCGTAAAACAAAATCATTTAAATTATGAAAAAAAGGTCCTCGCTTCGGAAATACAAAGTGATTAACTAAAAAAAAGGTCTTCATCTCTATTTTTAAAATTTTCTAGTGTGTTTATCCTTTTTTATTTTTATTTACTTCCTTCTTAGGGGGAGCCCGGGCCCCAGAGCACCTTCCTGGGTGCGCCACTGGTAACGGTTAAGCGCTCAAAGGCTTGTGCTCGCCTCCAAACACTAAAAAAAAACACGGTTTTAAGGGTCAAATTTTTCATGTACATGAAAGTGAATCCGTCCTAAGAAAAAAAAAAAAAATGACTTCTGCCTCCCTAAAAAATGGAGGCTTCTGAGCCCCCGCAAAAAAAAATTGGTTTGAGCACCCTCAAAAAAAAATCTGGGAGCGCACCTTATGACGGTAGTAACTGAAGAGGAAATGTTACGCGCTTATGATTAATCAACCGCCTAAATGGGCCGAAAGATCTTTTCCCAATGTAACCAATGCTGTGTCCCAATTAACCGGAATCCACTGTATGAAATAAATACGAAAACAGAAAGAAACAGCATCAAATTTTACCTAAGTAAAATCATAACTCGTAAGAAAATGAAATGAGGAAAATAAAAAGATAATGAAGAATAATAGAAGAGGACTGAAAATAGAAGAATAAAAATAGAAGAAGAAAGAGAAAGAAAATAGGAAAGAAAGAAGAAATGCAACAACAGAAAAATTACACTGAATCAAGAAAAAGATTGTTTTCTAACGAGTGATGCATTATAATTCTATTTTTATAAACATTTTTTACAATTTCTATTTGATATATCAGTTCTGGTATAATTCAGACCAGTGGTATTCAACTTGTTGTACGCGACATCATACGGGGTACGTAAAAGATGCACATTATAGTTAGTTAAAATATTTGGGGCAGAGCATCTACGGCTATAACCGCAGATGTACATTATAAATTATATCTACAGTAAATCCTCGATTAAACGAACTAATAGAGGGAGGGGTTGTTAAGCCCGAGGCCCCCATTTTTGCCAACCAAAAACACATTCGTAAAGTTTGTTCTACATCATAGTTTTTTCTTAAGCAATACGAACTTTTTTGCGTTGTATTGAATTAATAAGTATAATTTGAAAATCAATACTTCCTTCAAACTTTCAATGCTATCCAACATCCAACTCAACTTTTGAAACTATCACCAGTCAGATTTAGTTTGAAGTTTCGATACTTTTTCAGGTTTATGAACTTTATTTTTATACTGTACTGTTGTATATTTTCTGACATTTTTAATAATCCTGATTGAGATTTGGTCTTATAAATAAAAATACTGGCTATTGATTACTATAATTAAATATAAAATTGCATAATCAACGATATTTATAAATTGGGTGTCATAACCAAACTTTTATATGTCACATCAAATTATTAAGTTGGTAGTGGGAAGTAACAAATGACAGAAAGTGTTGAATGCCTCTTTCTGCCTCTTTTTACTTCATAAAGAAGTGTTAAAAATTTTGTTGATGTCAGAAGTTTGAAAGTGTCTAGATTATACAAAGTAGCGCAACGGCGGCCATACTGGGGCTAAATATGTCGCCAACACAAATGATTTTCAGTGATTCCAACAGTAAAAAAATAAGAAACTAGTACTACCAAAATTTTTATTTTAAACATTGTAATCACATTTTTTAATCAAAGATTCACTATAACAAAATTGTGGTATAATTTCAATTATTTTTTTTATTTTTATTAAATAAAATGGATATAATATATAAATTTAAATGAAACTTAACCTTAAATATTCAAACCGCTGACAAAGGAGGTTATTAAATTAGAGCGAGAAAGAGAGATGTGACAGCGCAGACGCAAACTTAAGAACGTAAAAATTGCTGCTTTAGTTTGCTTAATAGGGGAAGCAATGTTGCCAATCAAACCCTGGGGTCTGTCGGCTTCTTCAAAAGCTTGCGCTACTTTGTATAATACAGTGACTTTAGTTTTAACGAGGTCAATTGGTATGATTGGACATGCTCGTGCTTTGTCGTTGCTATACTACTATTGAGCGATATAGTACGAGCTTGTCCGATCATACCAATTGCCCTCGTTAAAACAAGCTATAGAAACACAACGTGTTAATTTCAAAGAGCTCTGAATGCGGCTTAAGTCAGATAATTCGTAAAGAGTTTATATAAAATATAAAGAAATAATAAAAATCGTCTAGTATATTTATTAATTCTAATTTGTTCCAGGCAAAAGCCATTTTAAAACTGTGTTCATGTACTGGCGAAAATTCGATTTAAAGTTGTATTCATACACCGCGAAAGAACCGATTTTAAGCTGCGTTCGTTCAGAGTTTTAAAGAATTATGATCGATTGAAATTTAACACTAAATCAATGGTCCGTTATATTGAAGATTTAACTGGGTTTAAATATAATTTGAATTCTGCTGAAGTGAGATTTTTAGTGATACATGAACAAAAAAGGTTGAATAGCACTGGTTTAGGCAATTTACTGACAGTGGCGTACATGAAACGAAATAATAGGTTCCCCCTTTATTTGGTCCTGACTACTTGTGTCATTAACCAGTATTTCTTCTAAATAATAGGGTTAACTGTTGCTATTTAGATTAATTACAGACCTATTATAGATATGTAACAATCGTATATGACAAATTACAAAGGGTCTTCAATATATGTAGCACCAATACAATCAAAGCTATTCGCGGTTTCGGTATTCGATAATACTTGTGACCGCTTCCTTTATTCGCGGCTGATAAATTCGTTATTCGCGGGATCGAATCGATCGAACATAAATAAGGAGTTTTGACTGTATATGTACGTCGTTGTGATACAAGTCCTTAATTAATTAGAAAGCAGGACAGTTCGACCTATAGTCGGTTTATTTGGCTTAAACGGAACTAAATTTTGAATTTTAGTTACTATTAACGTTTATTTGAAGCTTTTGATCATATTGTTTATCAAAACCCAACTTCAAACATTAAAAAATTAGCTTGTGACAACTTAAGAAAATTAAAATTCCATTTGGTTCCGCTTAAACGTTTGGAATAGCCTATTATTCGCATTTGGGTTTCTGTTATTATTTTCTAAAGAGCTCTAATTTCCTTTTTCATATTTTTGGGAACACAATTGGGTACAACAATGCCCGATGGCGGCGCTACGAGCGCTGTGAACAGCTGATTGAAACGAGTAATGTGAAAGTTATCCATATTTGTTTACATGTTAAATCATCAATTTGCAATGGATAATAAACAGCTATCCTTATTAAATTATTTTAATTTTTTAAGTGCAAAACCTTCTTCTAGGTGTGTAGTTGAAGGAGAAGAGTTGTTAAACGCCGGACATCTTATGTTGTGCGGAATTTTGGACAAAAATGATGAGCATGTCGACATATGTGGGTTATGTTTACAAACAAGCAGTTTGAGATCACCACCTCTTATTACCACCACCTCTATTTATCTCTTCCACAACACCAAACTTATTTATTATTTTCACAAATTGTTTCTCATTTGGAAAATAGTGGAAGTGAATGTTTTTGTTACTTCCTTTTCTAGAGTGACAGCCAAACACACAGCAATTTATGTTATGATAACTAGAGCCCTGCAAATCCGCGGGTATCCGCGGATAATCCGCGGATATCCGCAACTTTTCTGCGGATGCGGATAAATTATCATTTAAACTATGCGGATGCGGATCGGATGCGGATTAAATGTCATATCCGCTTATCCGCAATATCCGCGTGAACATTAAATCTTCGGTTACTTTCGGAGAAACATGCAATTGTGTTCTGACTACGCAGTCCTCGGTTATTTTCGGTTGTCTGTATATACATGATATTTTGTAGCATTCAATCTCACTTTATGTTCTTTTTATTAAGACAATTGTCCATGATCAAGACTGAGTTGAGACAATCAACTTAATCTTTTTATTATTGAATATATTATAGAAAATAATATTTTGGACAAAAGTTTCCTGGTACACTTTCGACGTAATTCTTCCTACCTCTGCTCTAATTCTGGCTTTTAAATCTGATAAAGGTTGTTTTTTTACATAAAACTGATTAGTAAGTTTTATTTAAATACCAAAATTTACCTACATAATTTTTTCTCGAAAATTTTATTATGAAACCTGCCAATTTTTTTATACTACCCGAAGTAAAAAGTCTTGCAGATCCCAAAAATTTGAAAAATGACACATGTTGCTATTTGAAAAAGTTGCAACGCCTAACTCATGCGCGAAATGGCGTAAGAGAATTACTTGATCCTAAAAATATGAAGCACCTTCTATCAAGTAACTTTTCTGATTTTTTTTTTTAAATTCAATATTAAAAAAAGCAGCACGCCACTTATTCCCTACGAAAAAGAACGCTTAGGCCCCCCAAAATTGTTATCTCTCTATAGATTTAAATAAGTTATTAGCGCATTTAGGCCTTAAAACTTTTGGGGTCCCTTAGGTTAGGTTAGTAATAAATAAGCTGGTAAATCCAAAAATTTTCAGTAGCGTTTTAGAGCAGAGATTACCTAAACAGGCGAAAGATGTTAGTTCTTTCCAAACTGACAGCAAAACCTGTAGTGCGGATAGTGCGGATATTTTTGCGGATGCGGATCGGATGCGGATTTGTTATTTAGAAAAGCTGCGGATGCGGATCGGATGCGGATACAGAAAAGCTTATCCGCGCAGGGCTCTAATGATAACTCATTATAACATAAAGTTATATAAAAAAGAATAATAATTGCTATCAAAAGTTAATATAACAAACAAACTGCAACACTAATGTTTAAAAGCGATACAAACTACACGAGAAAACACATGTATACCAGATGTAAACAATAAAACATTACTCGTTTCGCCTAGTTCAGTTTTTGCCCGCTTGGCGTCACTTCATAGCGCTGTTGAGCCCAATATCAGTTAGATCACTCTATAACTTTTATAAACCACTAAATTATGTAACTTGTATATATATATATTTCTTATCAGTCTGCTATATTTCTAGTGCTTTCGGAACAAAATAATTATTTCTAAAACAATTAATCTAATTCTACTCAGTGCACTTGTGATTACAATATCGTATCTTATAGAAAACAATGGACATTTTTCAAATTGTATAGACATCTATTGAGCTGCGTAAAATGTTATATACATATATGCGATATAGATCTGTCAAAATAGTTTGTAATATTTTGCTAATGTATTTTGCAATATTGTAAAAGTATTTTACAAAATTATAAAACTAACTAGCTGAGTACCCGTGCTTCGCTACGTTATATTGATCGTTACCGGTCTGCTATCATCGTGCAATTATTATAAGTCATGGTTCCTCTATAGATCACATTGCTTACTCTCTCCTCAAGTGTAGATTCACCCCGTTGGAGGCTCATTAGTGTAAAATTTTCAGTTTGTTTCTAAACATGTGCACGGGTAACTTTTATAAGCAAAAACCTAGTCGATATCTCATTTGTCCTAAGAGATATATAGGAATCCGTGAAAAACCATTTTACTCCTTTTCACCCCGTAGGGGTCGAAAAATCTTTTCTTAGTAGGTTCTTACGTCATATCGAGAAATGTACTCTTGGAATTTCTTATTTCTAATAAAAAATACTAATTTACCCCTTTAGGAATGAAATTTAAAAAACTGTCAGAATACTATCGAAAGTTTTAAAAAGTCACCTATATGCCAGAAAGGAATGCAAAAACCAAGTAGATAACTCATTTAAGAGATATTGTATGCTTACCTCATGGAGGGAATATACTTTGCGAATATCATGTATCTATGTCCAAGGGATGTTCTATTAAATAAAAAATATCCTTTTACCCCTTTAGGGGTGAAATTTTGAAAAACTGTCAAAACCATTTCGAGATATTTTAAAAAGACATCTATATGCCAAATAGGAATTTTATAACTCAACCAACACAGAAAATACGGCGGTTTCTATAATTGTTTCTGATTGTAGATTCACCCTTTTAGGGGATGATTAGGACAAAATTTTGAAATAGGTTTTTTAACATTTATAAGGATAATCTTTATAAGCAAAAACCAAGGCGATATATTATTGACCTAAAAGAAATTGAGGAATCCGTGTAAACACATTTCACCCCTTGTCACCCCTGATAGGTCGTATTTCGAAAAATCATTTCTTAGGGGGTTCTTAAGTCATAAAAGTGATATACTCCCCGAATTTTATGTTTCTTTGTCTAGACGAAATTCTATCGAATAAAAAATACCAATTTACCCCTTTAGGGGTGAAAATTAAAAAAACGGTCAAAACACTTTCTAAATATTTTAAAAAGGCACCTATATGCCAAAAAGGAATTTTATAACACAATAAACACAGAAGATGCGAAGGGTTCTATAATTCACCCTGATTATAGATTCACCCCTTTAGGGGTCGATTAGAACAAAATCCTGAAATAAGTTTTTTAATATTTACATGAGTAATCATTGTGAGCAAAAACCAAGTCGATATCTTATTGGACCTAAGAGATATTAAGAAAACCGTGAAGCCACATTTTACCCCTTTTAACCCTCTTTTCACCCACTTAGAGGATGAGTTTCGAAAAATCCGTTCTTAGTGGGTGCTTACGTCATGGAGGGAATATACTTGCCAAATTTCATGATTGTAGGTCCAGTGGTTTGGGCTGGGCGTTGATTATGAGTAGGTAGCTTAGTTACGATTTTATATATATAGATTGTAGAGACATCTATTGAAACAGAAGTTTTCGACTCTGATTTCGTCCAAACAAATGGACGACAGCAATTTAATCATCATCACAATTTTAAGAAAGTGAAATACAGAAAATATTTAATCAAGCACCTTAGAATATATTTGATGCTTAGTAGGCAGGTGCACAAGCACAGAGCTTAGGACAAAAGAGAGCCAGAAAATCGTCAATGAGGCCCAATTGACTGTGTCCAACGCCAGTCGAAACTGCAGGGGTCCGAAGCTAGCCATGGCCTTGAAGTGAGCCAGTACGTGACTAGGTGCACTACTGATTACCTTTTTTGAGCCTTGTTTGTAACCTTGGAAAGGGCTCAAGAAAAGCTAGTTACGACTCTGAATCCTAATATACTTAAATGTATTTCATAAACCGGTACCCCCTCTAGATCAGGGACTCCCAACCTTTTTTCTACTTAGACCCCCTTAGCAACTTTTTTTTTCAATAGACCCCCTAATTTTTTTTATTATAATGCATAAATATGTAACGCCATGTATCAAGTTGAAGTTGTAAGGACAATCCAGTAACTAACGTAACAAATATAAATATATATAGGTATATTTTATTAAACAATTTTTCAATTTCACTGAAATATTAACTAATTATAATATATATATTTTTTAAATTTAATGCGATGGTTGTGGTTGATGCTTTTCCATAATACTTTTTATGTTAGGTGTAAAATTAGTTAATAATTATCGTAAATCACCGCGTTCAGTAATATTTAATCGATTTCTAGTATTTCTTAATAAATTGTTACCGTGACTAAATTCTGCCTCAACCAAGTAAGAACTAGGAAAAGTTAAAAATAATGGCTCGGTGATATGAATTAATATTACGTATATTTTGCGAATATCTTTATAATTCCAAAATTTGGCATAACCACTTTCTTGAAAATTGATTTTATCTTCCTAATTCTCCTTCAATTCTTCTTGTAGTGAAAAATCAATATTGCATGTGTAGCTTTCAAATGGATTTATAATCCAAGATGGGTTATCTAAACTTTCCAAATCTTTATAACGGGCATTGATATCTTCTTTTAATTGTTTCAAGTGGTCAGTGTAGATCTGAATGTCATCAACATTAATCATATCTTTTTCATCAACAGAAAGTTGCATCAAATGCTCAAAGTACCGAAATCATTTCGATTTAAAGTGGAAATAAACAAATCAATTTTAAAGCGAAACCCAAATATAACTGTTAAAAATAAATCGAACGTTAGCGAAGTTAAAATATTGTTTTAATTTTAATTCCTGACCAATCCGAATCCCTTTATTTCCACCTTAGGTCCACCTGGACCCCGTTGGGAAACCCTGGTCTAGATCGTAAGCTGATTCCCCAATTGGGGAACGGCACGCATTTTTTAATTTGTTTTCATTTATTTTAGTTGACACATTTCTCGCTAGATGTCTACCTCATATTAAAAAATATCCATTGTATTCTTCCATTTAGAACAATGAAGGAACATTTAAAATGTTCTGCTATGTACGTTACACTTTATGATATTACGATTAAAAATTAAAATGGAGATGATTTTGAGAGTTTTATAAACGACATATAAGTAACAATGCTTAATTATTACAGAGTAATTAAAATTTATAACTAATATTAATTGAAATGTAAAAAATGGGATAAGCTAACAGAAAATGTAAGTTTACATTAATTATCTGTGTTTCAGAGCCGTGCGGTGACATGGAGCAATGGAGCGGTGGCTCCAGCGCCTTAAGCACTAAAGCACCAGACCCAGTTATATTAGACATTCATGGCCCGTCTACAAATATAGGGACTGTGTTCCAATGTCTGCCGCAGATGCCAAAATATCACCGTAGACACTGCTTTGTTTGAAAAGATTGTTCACGTTTCTTGGCAGATGTAAATCTGTTTCATATTCAGACCAATTCTGCAACTCAGTTACTATGAAAATAATAACTAGATATGTCACTATGAGCAAGGTCAGTTACTATCATGAATGAAAGGCATTATACTTTTTATAATATTTTATCTTGTAGTAACGTTATTACACAGTAACTTTTTACAGAATTGATCTGACTGTTATTTGGGTTATTCTCCAAGAAATGGGTTATAATTACGGTTATGTTATTTGTTTTAATACTATATCTAACACCACGTGCAATTTTAACGCCGCCGCGTTAAAGTATGAACACAAAAATACTTAGCGCACAGCATTTGTTTTTGAAATGATGTTTAAAAAAAATTCAATTCTTGACGTTAATTATTCAACGATTTGCTTAGAGAAGAGACCCAAAAACTTTTTACTTCAATCTGAATAGAGTTTTGCGAAAGAAATAAAGAATCAACAACAAAATATAGAACAGCCATTTAACTATTAAAACACACAGAACGCTTAAAAGAAATGTTTCAATAATTTATTTAGAGAAAATTACATTTCGTTTATGTCGTTTCAATGTGCGTCAAGTTCCAGAACACATACTCAACGCAAAGTGAGTTCTGGATGTATTAATCTTTACAATCTCAAAACAAATTAAACATAAATAACAAAATTAAATTTAAATTGCTATCATTAAAATGATCGCTTTATTCGCCAAATAACTTCCAAACAAATCCAACAAGAACACCATCAGTAAATGCAGTATCCCTCCCATATTCGCTGTTTTATTAACCACGGTTTCAATCCGCGGTTTGGAAATATTAAGTGCACATTCAAGTACGTATTTTTATTGCGTAAAACGAAAACCTTTATAGGAAAGACAGAAACTTAAATCGCCTACCTCGGAATTAGGTTTAAAAACGAATATTGACTTATTCTTTGCGGATACGGGGGGGAATACTGGATAACATAAATTCAGAGGCAAATTTCGCCTACTGGAGGCCCATAGTGGTAAAACTTTGCAAGGCTCCACTATAAATTCAAGCGAGGGTGGGTGGTAGAAATTCCAAATCATCCAGTGAGGACGGGGAATAGAAATTCATATGGCGGTTCCTTTCAGCCACCAACAGCCACTTAACCCTCCCCTGCCTAAATTTCGTCCATCAATTCTCACACTAATCTCACTGATTTGTTGTTGATTCCGGTATGTTCGTTTCTTGATCACTTTTGTTTACATTTTTAGGATTTCTTTGTCGTTTATTCTTTTTTTCTGAATGAAGATTCTGAAATTAATCTAAATGAGTGATTTGGCACTTAACTAGACGGATTTAGATGTTAAACATGAGCTGCTTCCACCTTCTCGCTGTTAATGTTAGTCGTTGTCAATGGAATAGTTTCATTAATGTCTTCTTTAACTGTCTCAGGATCAGGTCTGGTAAATATTACGCGGTATATACCACCACCTACGACTCCAGCTAGCATTGGGCCCGCCCAGTATACCTAAAAAAATATATAACATTAAAATAAGTCTACTATAGGCCAGGCAATACATAGGTTTCGAAAGCAAGTCTTGCGGGAGATTTAGAAATTGGTACGATTAATATGCCTTAAGGTGCTGTTTTCGGACAAAACTTCGAAAATACCTCGAAAATGGTGAAAAACAAAATTGTTGGCATATACAGGGTGTTTGTTTGAAACGGGGCACCCCGAAAATCTCCTTTATTTGTAAAGATACAAAAAATCTTCAGAACAAAAGTTAAACTAGACAAAAAGGTCCATCTAAAGGTTACTATAAGAATTCTGAGGCACTTCCGGTTTCACTGGAAATGATGTCAACTTTTGATCTAGCATAGGGAATTGATAATTTTATATTTTTTTCCTAAAAGTACATTAAATTAGCTTTAAAATGACACCAAAAAAATCATATTTTTATGTTAACCATTTGTTTACAAAATAATAATCAACATAAGTTTTACAAAGTTGAACGTAGCAAGCTTTGAAAACAATAAAAAAAGAAACAAAATATCTCTAAAATAAACTATTTGACTATTTAGAAAAGAAAAAACGGAGCGAAGGTTGCCGAGTAAAAACGACTGAGTATGACGTCAAACGATAGGGGTTTCACATCACAGATACAGCTACAACATAATCTTTACACGAGTGTGTATTGTATTGTTCGAGAGTTTTGTATTTGTTTTTAAACAATTTTTCACGCATTTATTATTAAAATGGCAGATAAAGATTTTGTTAGGGCTCAGAGTGATAATTTACCCAACATTGATGCATTTATGCTCATGAAATATATGAAAAATAATGAATGCTACAGTGCTGAAGAAATACGTGGTGTCAAAGTAATTTTTATTTTATATTCTATAACTTTATGTAAACAAACGCTGCAACTCTGTAAAATGTAAATATTTATGTAATTTAGATGTCAGAATTTTACTACATTGTTTACATGAAGTTACAAAACGTTAGAGGCATAATTGAAATACTGCAATATAAGTTATCTATTTTAATATAAAATTTAATTCGGTAAACATGTATAAATTGTTTTTATAGAATTAAACTTTATTTTAATTAAAATCACTCTAACTTCACATAACCTATAAAAGTTATACAAACAAATAAGTTCATAACAGGCTATGTACGCCGGTAAGCTAGTAGTGTCATGCGTCAGTTAGAAGGGGTATGACGTCACACGTCGTTTTCGCGCGCTACATACATTTATGATTTTTTTAAACCTTCAAATTACAAAAAAAATAAATAAAAACTGTTTTTTATGTTTATATGCAAAAAGAGGAATATAATAAAAAAAATTAAAAAAATCATGCCTATCCCCTATTGTTGTAGACATTGTATTATTTCTTACCCAGTGTTGTTGCCAATCCCAGTTAATGAGAGCTGGTGCAAAACTTCTGGCGGGGTTCATACTGGCACCGGTGTAGGGTCCACCGCACATTGCAAGCCCAGCAATAGTCAAACCGAACCTCACTGGAGTTGAGTCATGTTTATGCTTGTTCCTCGCGTCCCAGACACCGCCGCACACTAAGATCAGGATCCCGGTGATGCAAAATTCAACAAGAAACGCCTAAAAATATATATACAATAAGTTCATATTTTTTATAATAACAATAATAACTATTTCAAGATAATATATATTCTGATGGCATGATAAGTATTTCCAAGGATTTAAATGAGTTTTTGCAAGTCCCGATATTTTATTGAGTCTATGATTCTTATCGCGTATTTTTGGAGTTATATTTATTGTTAAGAGGATGAGAACCCATTCTAATGCGAGGCCCGGTGCAAGATAACCGTGTAGGGCCTATGACATTAATTTAAGTTTTTTTATTTTAGTTGATAGGTAATAACGCAAACAAATAAAAAAATCAGCTATGGCCACCACAGGACCGACCGCCATCATAAAGTACTTATATAAATTACATTCTAGCAGCAGAGTAGAAATAACTTGACCTAATATTTTCTAACAGAGATATTATTTATCATGACCATGGAAACGTGACTATGAAAAAATTAGAAACTTTTACAATTTTTTTTTTTAAATTTTACCTTTTATCAAAGTACGTCTCAAATAACAGTTATTAGTTATTGCATTTATAGCAACTTTTGTTCAATAAATTTTTTCGAAATATTTATCTGTTGCTAAATATTCGCAAAAATCTTAAAATCGACACGAGTAAACTCCCATTTCTAGTCAACCGATTTTTACCAAAAGTTGATCAACTCGTGTCATTGATGTCAAAAGCTTAAATATGCAGTTTCATAAAAATCCTTTCAGCCTAATTTGCTCTGCACGTGTACACAGATAGACGGACAGACGGACAGACAGACGGACAGACAGACAGACGGACAAACAGACGGACAGACAGACGGACAGACAGACGGACGGACAGACAGACCGACAGACATCATGCTGAAAATAGTCAAAACGTTATGTAGGGACCGCAATTCGTGGAGATCCATCGAAATCTCGAAATGTCAAAATCGGTATGATCACAATACCTCCCTTATATATGTTGACGTCGGTAAAAATTGAGACTTGGAAAAAATTTCGAAAAATTTTACCGAAATTATTCGAAATTTTTGTTTTATCAAAAAACGTCTCAAATAAAAGTTATTAGATATTGCTTTTATAGTAACTTTTGTTTAATAAATTATTTCGAGATATTTTTCTGTTGTGAAATATTCGCAAAAATCTTAAAATCGATAAGAGTAAACTCCCATTTTTAGTCAACCGATTTTTACCAAAAGTTGATCAACTCGTGCCATTGATGGCAGAAGCTTAAATATGAAGTTTCATAAAAATCCTTTCAGCCGAATTTGCTCTGCACGTGTACACAGACAGACGGACAGACAGACGGACAGACAGACGGACAGACAGACGGACAGACAGACGGACAGACAGACAGACGGACAGACAGACGGACAGACAAACGGACAGACAGACGGACGGACAGACAGACCGACAGACATCATGCTGAAAATAATGAAAACGTTATGTAGGGACCGCAATTCGTGGAAATCCATCGAAATTTCGAAATGTCAAAATCGGTATGATCACAATACCTCCCTTATGTATGTTGACGGTCGGTAACAATTTCGAAAAATTTTAAAGAAATTATTCGAAATTTTTGTTTTATCAAAAAACGTCTCAAATAAAAGTTATAGATATTGCTTTTATAGCAACTTTTGTTTAATAAATTTTTTCGAGATATTTTTCTGTTGTGATATATTCGCAAAAATCTTAAAATCGATACGAGTAAACTCCCATTTTTAGTCAACCGACTTTTACCACAAGTTGATCAACTCGTGCCATTGATGGTAGAAGCTTAAATATGAAGTTTCATAAAAATCCTTTCAGCCGAATTTGCTCTGCACAGTTGCTACGTGTACACAGACAGACGGACAGACGGACAGACAGACGGACAGACAGACGGACGGACAGACAGACGGACAGACAGACGGACAGACAGACGGACAGACAGACAGACAGACGGACGGACAGACAGACCGACAGACATAATGCTAAAAATAGTCAAAACGTTATGTAGGGACCTCAATTCATGGAGATCCATCGAAATCTCGAAACGTCAAAATTGGTATGATCACAATACCTACCTTATATATGTTGGCGGTCGGTAAAAAATAAATTTAAATTTGAAATAATGTATTTCAATTACGAGGAAAATATTTGAAATACTAGTGAAATATTTTAAATACTAGGAAATATTTGAAATAATAGGAAAATATTCCAAATACTAGGAAATATTTGAAATATTTACTAAGAAAATATTTGAAATAGTAGGGAAATATTTGAAATATTAAGAAATATCTGAAATATGTACTAGGGAATCATTTGAATTACTAGGAAAATATTTGAAATACTAGAAAAATATTTGAAACACCTCTAGAGTATTTCAAATATTGATATTTTCAGACAACAAATATCAAATACAAATACTACGGAGAAAGTAGTTACAAAACCAAATACCAAGAGCATTTTTTGAACTATATGAAATACAATATTTCAAATACCAAAAAGCAATTGAAATACTTTTTCAAATACTTTAATTCAAATATTCACAGCTCTGATTTGAAATTTTAAATACTTTTTAAAAGTATTTGCTATTTCAAATACCTTTCATCAGTGATGATTAATAGTATTTGTTATTTCAAATACTTAGATCTGTATTTAATAATTAGTATTTGAAATACTCTTACTGAGTATTTGCTAAAGTTCTAATTGCTTGGTTCTCCTATACGATGACATTACTGGCCTGTTCTTGGGAAAATGAGAAAAACACTGTACCACCGGACCACGAAAATTTAACTTAATTTACAGAATATTTTACCTGAAGTGATGAGATTTCTGGATGTGGAATAGTAGAGCAGACACCTGGAGTGCGATATGTTTCATTGGTGATTGGATCTGTAATCAATTTTCCATCGAAGAATTTGCCAGGTGTCACAGCCTGCAATAATAAACAGATGTCAATTAAAAAGATCAAAGCATTACGAAGCCATGTCAAGTCAAAATGTGTTCAACAAATTTGTGAAATTTTATGGATGCAATTTAATTCCTTCGTAAATTAAATAAAAAAATCCACCTCTTGCTGAAAGAAATACATATAGTAATTCTTAAGGCGCCTACAGACGATGTGTCTAACGTTGTCCAACGGTGGTACCAACGTTGACCAACGATTGTACCAACGTTGAATGTAACATGTCATCACACGAGCATTGGTTTCTAGTCCAGGGCGGATCTGTAAAAATACTATGTCATGTGGATGTTGAGAGGGGGCACGCTAATTTTTGCAGAAATTGCTTCAAAATAACTCACATAACAATAATTGAGTTATCCTCCCCGCCAAAAAGTTCGGGAACATTGTTTAAATATTGAAAATATTAAAAAACTAAGAAAAAAATAATTTTTTTTCTTCTTTTTGAGCCCATAGCTGTGAAATTATTCATTTCTGAAAAAAGTTATGAGGAAAAAAAAGTTTCGTAATTAAATTTCCTACAAGATAGGATTATTTAGAAATTTCAAAAATTGTTAAACTTTCTGCAAAATAGCAATAACTGCTGAAAAAAACACTAAAAAACATGTGTTTGCATTTTACTTTTTTTAATGACTTGTATTGTACTTAGGATCTCCAAATTTCACCCTGTAAAACTTTATGATATAATAAAACAACACTGTAAATTTCATTAGGATCGGTTCGATAGGTTTTGCAAAATAATTTTGCAATCCAGGATTTGCAAAAAAAATTGATATTTTGCAAAATATTGCAGGACGCAAAGTAAAGCAGATAGAAGGTTGAAAATTTTTTTACATATAGAAGAACACTTCACCTTTCATTTTCAATTTGCATAATTGAAATCGGTTAATTAGGACGGCGTTGGGAATTTTTTAAAACAATGTTAAAAAAAATATTTCGTTATAAACAAATTGAATATCTTTGCAACTACACAACCAAAATTAACTTATAAAAGCTCATTGGAAAGGTCTTTGAAAGACGATTAAAAAAAAAAAAAAATAGGTTATATCAAGAAAAACTCACCTATTGTTTATAACTTTATTGCAAATGACGCTCAACTTTGAAGAGGGGTATCTCGGAAACTAATTCACATAACCTCACTTTTTTAAAAAAAAACCGTCTTTCAAAGACCTTTCCAATGAGCTTTTATAAGAACTTTTATAATTTTGGTTGTGTAGTTGCAAAGATATTCAATTTATTTATTGTTTTAAAAATTAAAATAATTAAACATTGTTTTAAAAAATTCCCAACGCCGTCCTAATTAACCAATTTCAATTCTGCAAATTGCAGATGAAAGGTGAAGTGTTCTTCTATATGTAAAAAAAATTTCAATCTTCTATCTGCTTTACTTTGCGTCCTGCAATATTTTGCAAAATTGCAATTTTTTTTGCAAATCCTGGATTGCAAAATTATTTTGCAAAACCTATCGAACCGATCCTAATGAAATTTACAGTGTTGTTTTATCATATCATAAAGTTTTACAGGGTGAAATTTGGAGGTCCTAAGTACAATACAAGTCATTAAAAAAAGTAAAATGCAAACACATGTTTTTTAGTGTTTTTTTCAGCAGTTATTGCTATTTTGCAGAAAGTTTAACAATTTTTGAAATTTCTAAATAATCCTATCTTGTAGGAAATTTAATTACGAAACTTTTATTTCTTTATAACTTTTCTCAGAAATGAATAATTTCACAGCTATGGGCTCAAAAAGAAGAAAAAAAAAATGATTTTTTTCTTAATTTTTTAATATTTTCAATTTTTAAACAATGTTCCCGAACTTTTTGGGGGA
This sequence comes from Liopterus haemorrhoidalis, assembly GCA_963971575.1. Lineage (NCBI taxonomy): Eukaryota > Metazoa > Arthropoda > Insecta > Coleoptera > Dytiscidae > Liopterus > Liopterus haemorrhoidalis. The sequence continues at coordinate 232,906,231 of OZ020611.1, forward strand.
ACGGGGAGGATAACTCAATTATTGTTGTGAGTTACTTCGAAGCAATTTCTGCAAAAATTAGCGTGCCCCCTCTCAACATCCATCTCAAAACAGATCCACCCTGGACTATTATCCTATTTCCATTTTTCTCCCCACACTCGAAACGAGTACGATTTACAATGAATAATTAACAGTTATCCTTACTAAATCATTTTATTTTTTTAAGTGTAACACCTTCTTCTAAGTGTCTACTTGAAGGAGGGGAGTTGTTAAACGCCGGTCGTGTTATATTATACGGAATTCCGGAAAAAAATGATGAGCATGTCGACATATATGGGCTATGTTTACAAACAAGCAGTCTAAAATCACCACCTCACAAAGTCACTGGAAAATTAAAACTGCAAGATAACCTGCACCTGTAAACCGTAACCTTTGTTAGAAACTCGCAGCCTAAAAAAATTAATCAAAAACGAAAGCAAACAATTCAGTGAAGCTGTATCAGAATATCTACCAATATTTGAGACCGCATGCACTAATCCTGTATTAAAGTTACACGGGTAGATATTTATTTATGCTCGAGAAGGATTTTTATAATAGAGTATTTCTTATTTGTTGAATATTTTTAATAAATACTAGTTTATTAAATATTAATAAGTTAACAATATCGATGTAATCTGTAGCTGTTAAATGCTTTTAGCACACTCTCACTCTTTTTCCCGTATTTATAGCACTTTCCCATTCTTTTTTACCTATTTATCTCTTCCACAACACCAAATATATTTATTATTTTCACAAATTGCTTTTTATTTGGAAAAAATGGAATTGAATGTTTCTCTCACTTCTTTTCCTAGAGTGACAACCAAATACACAGCAGTTTGTGTTATGACAACTCATTATAACACAAAATAAAATAAAAAAGAATATAGTTGCTATCAAAATTTAATGTTACAAACAAACTGCAACATTAAAGTTTAAACGTGATACAAACAGCACGAGGTAGCAACTATAGTGCGTTCAAAGGTGAGTTTGCAGTACAGGGCATATGGAGTAGTTCTTTTTCATACTCTCTAATGGGTTTACACAATGACGCTATCCTTGTCTTGCTTGTCGACGTTGCCAGCTCTAAAACGCGCTAATCTGTGAAGACGCAGTACTCTACAAATGGACATTTGTTTTTGTTGAGTGTTATTTTGAGTTTTATAAGAGTTGATTTTTGTAAATCATACGAGTTTTTCATATTATTATAATTAACACAGTTGACACTTTTACAACATTTGGCAACACCGCTCCCATTTGCCATAAGAGCTATACTGCAAACTCACCTTCGAACGCACTATAGTAAACAATAAAGTGGGGAACAGAATGCAACGAGTTCTACGGCGCGTTGACGGCGTTCGTACGCCGCTATCTGTCAGAAGAAAGTTAAAACCAAGCTGTCGTACGCAAGTGCACAGAATGGACAACGTCCTACGGCCTTCGAACGCCGTTGATACTGAATGTTCGTCAACTTCCAACTTTTGACGCCGTTGAACGTTGACGCAGAACACCTAACCTCAGTTTTTACCAGAGATGGGCGTCTACGCGTAAATTTGAATTTTTTACGTCTACGTGTAAATTTACCGTAGACAGCGTAGAGAAGTGTAGACTGTGTAGACATGTAGAATCTGGCGTAGAATAATGAAAAATGAGGTTATGTAACGTTTAATAAATAAAATACCGCCAGTTTTAAGTAGAAGAAGAAGTAAAGAACTCAAATTTAATATTTTTGACAGCTTCCTGATCCTTCCTGATTAAGGCAACTGCTAATTTTTAATTTTAATTTTACTTTTGTAGTTCATACAGACAGAAACCAAGTAATTTATGATGTCCATAACAACATACGATTTGTGAGATAACATTTTTGGAAACAATATATGTAATTAGAACTACATAAAATTGAAATAAACATAAACATTAAAGTAAATTTAAACTATTACCATTCTATTATTTCAAATATTACATTTAAACGTACTGCGCATGTACAGTTTACATTCTACATTCGACACGTAAACAAAGGCATATTCTACTTGACATGTTTACGCGTAAAATCTACATTAGTCTACATCATGTATTCTACGCGCCCATCACTGGTTTTTACTGACTGGTAAAGTGTTTGTATGTATAAATAACTTGCATACAACATAAATAACATCACACACAAGTCTTCATCATCCATTATACTTTTAATAAAAGAAAGCGCACGTATTAACACAGATATAGGTTGTCAAGTGACACTTGACGGCGTTAAATATTATTGCATTGTGTGCAGGCGAAAATCTCAACGGCGTTGACGAAACGCCGTCGCAAATAACGGCGTAGCGCGCTGTGAATTGTGTTCCAGGTTTAAACAGTTCCTCGTTCCACTAGTTCAAATTCTGTCCGCTTGGTGTCACTTCATAGCGTTGTTGAGCCTAATAGACGCTCACTCAGCCTCATGTTTGAGTTGTTGTACTCCTCCAGTGCTTTATTCATATAGTTACCATTAACCGTTGGCTTAGCACTCAATCTGCCCTATATAACTGGAACGTTTGATAAGATTTTTGACTTTTTTAAAAAGGTTAGTATTACCTTAAGAACTGCAAAGCCAAGAATACCACCGACCATCTGAGAAGCAATATATAGTGGCGCCATCATGACGTCTTTAAGTTCCCCAAGAATCACGGCCGCTACTGTAACTGCTGGGTTTATATGACATCCTGAGATATGACCGATAACCTGAAAATATAAACAAATTAGTAATCGATTCAATTGATACATTTAGTTGATATATTTGGGTTAAGAAATTTGTTCCAAATAAAGTAAACAGACAATTAAAGCGGTACGCCCCCAGTCACTCCCTAAATATTTATCTAAATGAAAAAATGCATACAATAAAATATTTGGTTTCTTATTATAAACTATTTTTGTCATACATAATTTTGATGTTAAGTCAATAATAAGGGGGATATATGTATATTTTAGTTTTAGGGTGGCCCCGGGGGAATGACTCCCCAAATATTTACTATATATTTTTGCTATAAACAATAATTTTTGTTACACATATTTTTCAGTACCTAACATATGTATATCATCACGGTGTGACACCTGGATTCTGAGCAATTAACGCTACGCAATACAAGTTTCTTATATAAAACTAACAATCTGAAATAAAATTACTAACAAGAATTACTACAAAGAACATATAAATTAGACACTTGAAAGCTGGAAGACAGTTCTATGAAGTGACGAGTCTAAATTTGAAGTCTTTGGTTCCCACCAAAGAGTTTTCGTTCGTAGATCAACAGAGAAGGGGACATCTGACCAATGTTTGGTGGCTTCTGTGAAACATGGTGGTGATTCTGTGATGGTATGGGGCAATTTTGGTGACGATATAGTTGAAAATAATCATAGAATTGAAGGAATGTTGAAGAAAGAGCAATATCGGAGTATTCTGGAAAATCAAATGTTGCCTTCTGGACTAGATATTCCTGGACAAAGCATTGTTTTCCAGCCATATAATCACTCTTAACACTCCTCCAAGCTCTGCAGAGATTACTTGGATAAATTGTCTACTGAAGGAGTGATAAAAATTATGGTTTCGCCACCACAGTCTCCTGATCTGAAGCCCACGGAACTATTGTGGGGTGAATTGGCCATAATGGTAAGAAAAGTGTGCCCCACTTCTAAAGATCTTTTGTGGAAGATTTTGCTCGGGTGTAAAACAAGGGTGTAAAATTTCAAAGGGCACTTTAGTTAAATCATTAAATAAGATGCTTAAACTCTATGAAGCAGATATCAAAGATAAAGGCGGGCACATAGATGTGTCGAGAATTTACTAATTGTAACAATGTTTTTGCCGAACGGCATAGCCTAGTGATAATACAAGTGCTCTGCGTTGTGTAGGTCTCGGCTTTGAATCACGTTCAAGCATGGAATTTAAAAAAAATAGAATTGTCCTTGTTAATTGCCGAAGTAGCAAAAGCAAAAAAAAGAAGAAAAAAAAACATTTTTTTATCATTTATGTCATTATTATTTACATCCATAAATATATTATAAATAATACCCATCAAAAGTTTAATTAAAGTTCCTGTTTCAATAATAAGGGAGATATTTTAAGTTTTTTAATAAACAGTTTTAACCCCGAAACACCTCCCTAAAATACACATTTTGGGATGCATTATAGCCATGTTTGAATCCTGGTTTTACTCTATCATTATTGAGAACTGACACGCTCGAATACGCTGTCTGGTGATCAAATATTGTACTAGACACTCTACTACTGTTTGAATTTATTACGTATGTTTTAGTGTTGAATTTTTGTTAGAATGTCGACAAAAGTTGTGATAAAATATAAAAGCAGAACAAATTGTAGTGTTTTTGGCTGTCATTCAAGACAGGAGAAATATAGGCATCTTAGTTTTTTTTTTTTTTTTAAGGAAATTTAATATTAATTCCAGATTGGAACAATATTTGGTTATGAACAGGAGGAAGGCGTGGGAATATATTTTGAGTGACGGCAAAAAGTGACACTATGCGAGTAAAACAAAACTGCACTAATATATTTGCACCTGTAAGTTGCATATTGAACTTTTAGCTGCTCCTATCCAAATAAACTAATTTTATTTCAAGAGGCAATGCACAGAATGCATATATTGTAAATTCAGATGACTGACACTCAGTTTCTAATGTACCACATAAAATTACATGCCCGGCATTTAACACCTGCTCACCTATAAATTTCATTTCAATAAATCTACTGAAATTAAACTTTAAATACTGTAATTTGATGCCCACCTTCTGTTATACACCTCGTTACATGTGCAGCGCTTAAAAATTCAAAAATGTCGCAAATATTTACTCGCATTTTAATAAAATAAAAATGTACTGTGCTTATGATTATAACCTGTTCGCTATGAACAAAATGACGGCTGAGTACTAGAGTCAACAGACATATTAGCTTGGATCACAGCTCCGCCACCGGTAATGTCACTTCTCAATTGGCATCTGACACTACCGATAGAGGCGCTACTGCTTCACATCATGGCTGACTTTGGTAGGATATTTTTGACAGGTTCAATGGTATCTTCATGTGATATTATTGAAACACACGGGAACACACTCTAAAATGGTCTTTAACTGTCTTTCCACTTCTAAGAACATATTCCCATGCTTGTCACAAACTCGACTATCCTACAACCGTCAGTTTCTCAAAATCTCACTAGAGGCGCTTCAGTTATTGTCAGTTGACAATACCAAATAGACCATATTAGTAACTACGTCACAAAATGGGATTCAGTGCTGCCGTCTCGCGGTTGAATTCCTTTTATTTGAATTTAGCATGTTGTTTGTTTGTTAAATTGTATTTTGGAAACATAAATTAAGTTTTCAAAGTAAGAGAGTGCTTCACATCAAAACTACAAGTCAATATTTATTTATTAAAATTCTTATTTTATACATTATAATTTAATATGTCATTATTTTTGCAAAACAATATTATTTTGCAGGTTAATTTTGAAAAATTTACGTTAATAATCGTAATTATGGCAAGTAACATAGCAATTAGTGTGTGTGCCATATCTAAATGGTTTAAAGGAATAATATGGTGTTTTTAATTTTCCATTATTGTTTTTCATTTTCATCTGTCAAAAAACGAAAAAATTTGCAATGAATAATGTAGATGTAATTGTTACAATTTGGAGCAAAACAATACACCAATATGCATTCTAAAACAAAATATTAATGATTACTTAGTGTTAATTAAATAAATACTAAAGATATTCCGATTTTCATATTATTTAAAAACGTAACCTATAAATATATCTTCGAATCCTTATTTATATATTTATAAAATCATTATTCTATAATATAAAGTATCTGGACTGTATATATTAGTATATATTTATCAAAAATACATATTTTATGCTCCAAAATTGAAAATATTTATAAAATTAAGGTAACAAAAGTAATGTCCCATGTATTTTAAACTTCAAGAGGACTCAGCTCTCAGATGGCAGCACATGTATGTGACGACACACTAATATGGTCTATTACGTGAAAATATGTCCAGCCACTTTTGCAGTGAATCTCCGACAGACAAAAATTTATTCTTTTGCGGATAACATTTTATAATCAACTGGAACGTGAAGAAACGTGAAATATGAGACCGAAAAAATAAATACAGCCTCCAATTTTATTAATACAGATTTACGCTAATTTATTATTATTATTGTTATTAATATTTTTTACCCGTTTTCTCTATATTTATCTGACAATCGGGTCTATTCTCTAAGCATGATGTTAAAATCTTAACGCCAGAAACTGACGTTAATTTTTTTAACACCATTTTTAACGTAAATGCTATTCGCTAAACATATAAGTGTTAAAATTATAGAGCGGCGGCGTTAAAATAGCCAGTTAACGTTCTACAATAAGCGCCTACTAAAACGATGGCTTGAAAAGTTAACGCTGGTGTTTAGTTTGCAAAAATGGCTGATCCAAATTAAGTAAATGTCATGTTATTTAAAAAAAAAAAATGAATAAAACAAAAGACGGTAGGAATATTAATTATTATAAGACAAAATTCAAACTTTCTACTTAACCCAGTAAACCCAGACGCAAGTTCAAGTAATTGTATAGAGAGGAAGTAAATGGAGTATTGAAGAGCACTTTTTGGTTTTTGTTGAGACACAGAACTTAAAATTATAATCATCTGATAGCTACAAAAATCACTTATGCCTCTGCCGTGTTCCACAATATCGCAGTACATTTTAATGGTGTATTATTTGAAGAAACAATTGACGAGAATGATGATGAAGATCACAACAATGTTATTCCAGGGTAGAAATAGCGTAATAAATCAATTATTTAATAATTAATATCACCGAACACCTTTTTAAAAATAGAATGAACACATAATTCACATTTTATTCCAAAATTAGATAAACTGTTATAATACAATGTAGTACAAGGTGTCTCAAAAGAAGTTTTATATTTAATGGATCGATTAAAAAAAAAGTAAGCCGTATATAGAAAAAATGTTTATTAATTATTAAAATACACTTTTTGGGGATTTATTTCTTAAAAATAATATCGTCTAAATCGTCTAAAACCCTCGCGTTCTCGGCACTCATTTAATCGAACAGTAAAATTACTTATGACGTCTCGGCAGGTGGACTCAGGGATGGCTGCCATTTCGTGACGGATATTTTCTTTCAAATGCGCCAGTGAAGTCGGTTTATTGGTGTAAACTTTAGATTTAAGATAACCCCATAGGAAAAAGTCCATAGGGGTTAAATCTGGACTGCGTGGAGGCCAATTTATGTCACCTCTCCGGGAGATCAATTTGCCTGAGAAAATTTCACGAACACATGGCAGAGACATATTGGACGTGTGTGAAGTTGCTCCGTCCTGTTGGAACCATGTTCTTTGGTTATAGCCAGGAAAGTTTTGCAGTTCAGGTACCAAGAAGTTGTCTAACATCTCCACATAACGCTCTGAATGCATTGTAACTGCACGCCCCCTTTCGTCTTCAAAAAAGTAAGGGCCGATAATTCCTCGCGCCGACATCGCAGCCCATACGGTCACTTTAGGCGAATGTAGGGGTTTCTGATGTTTGCGTTTCGGATTCGTTGCACTCCAGTAGCGGCAGTTCTGCTTATTTACGTGGCCATTAAGATGAAAATGAGCTTCATCCGAAAACAAAATGTTGGTAAACGTTGAAAATCGCTCAATCACCTGATTTACGAAATTAATCCTCTGACTGGCATCTTGGGGCTTTAATTCTTGCACCAATTGAATTTTGTAGGGGTGCAGCTTTAGGTCTTTGTGCATAATGCGATGTAATGATGATCTATGCACATTTAAAGCACTTGCGCGCTTCCGAATTGAAAGGTTCGGGTCGTCACGAACAGATGATTAACATTCTCCACGTTTTCTACCGTTCTTGATGACCTAGGTCGCCCGGATTTTGATTTATCCAGCGTTGTACCAGTCTCTTCAAACTTTTTAACCCAATGTCGAATGAGAGGAATGCTTGGCGCATCATTTAAGTGGCGAAAACCTCGAATACTGCAGAATTTTCTACGCGCTACAGTCGCCGAATCACCGTTTTTGTAAAACTCTCGCACGCATAACGCGCGGTCTGCTCCCGAGAAACGCTCCATAGCAACTGAATTCCCAAGAGCCAGGCTACCGATTGACAAAACCCCCGCGCCCCTCGGATACGCTGCGTTCACGCAGTAAGCTAAATAAATATAAAATTTCTTTTGAGACACCTTGTATATAAATTAACTAAATAAAAGTTGAATAAAGTTATATTTTTATTTAATAAACTGTGAAAACCAGTTATAATGAGTATCACAGGACCTAACAATTCTATTCCATTTGTAAAATAAATTTCGCTACTGAATATTTAATTCAACACCGAAATATTAAGTTAAGATTCTCTTGGCATTTGTACTCTTGTCAAAAATTGTAAAATTCTTGTTAAAATTCAACGTAGCAGCGCATGCGCGTGCAGTAAATATACAGACCAATTCTGTAACTCTGTTACTATGATAATTGTAACTAAATTTGTCTCTATGAGCAAGGTCAGTTACTATCATGAATGAAAGGCATTATACTTTTTATAACATTTTATCTTGTAATAACGTTACTACACAGTAATTTTTTACAGAATTGATCTGTATGTCTCTCTACGAGGTGAGTTAGCACCTCGCGTTAACAAATATTATATTAACGCTTACCTTTACAAATGCTCTTACAAAATAGCATTTTTGGGTAAAGGCGTTAGACATGGTGTTAAAATAAAAATATTAACCTGACGCTAATTTTAATGCATTTCTTACAGAATACACCCGAATGCATTCTAATTTCCTTTTGTAAACTTTTTAAACTGAAATCTTGAGAATTGGTAATGGAAAATTTAAAAGAGCCTTGAGATTAAAATGAAAATGCACCGGAAAAAACAGATTCAGGAATATACCGGAAGAAAGATTTCTTTAAGTGTTGAATTATGGAAATATATATTTACTTTCCTAAGATGTGTTGTGCATAAATTTACATAATAAACATAATACTTATGTTGAGATTTTTATTTTCTCTTAAAAATAAAATGCAATGTCATAGACAAGTTTGCAAATTACAAAATGTAATTTGTTATGTAAAGCGCATGTGTGACTATGAACAAGCAATACTGCATTATATGTGGTACCTAAAGTCAGGTTTAATCCTTTCGCACCTTACAATCATAACAAAATCTAACCCTACAATTTTAGTCGGTGTTTTTACTGTCAGATTACTTCACGTCAGTCAGGGGTATGAAACTCATATACACGGCCTTGAAACGGTTTTAAGTTATATTCCATCCATCGACAGCGCTAAAAGCGTTTTTTTTAAATCAACATTTTGAGAACACTTCATTATCGGCAATTTGCGGCAATTGTTTTTGACGTTGTAACGATAGGTGACAGTAAATTGTGATTGTGAAACAGAAAAAATAAAATTAACAGGATTCGAACCCTAGTTTGCAAATTAAGTTACATTATTAAGCACACGACAAAACCAACTACGCCACTAGAGCTACTAATCTGGTGTGTTACATAGCGAATTAAATATTTAACATATTTTAGTTAAAAACACAAAAAATGCGTTATTTTCCGAAAACATAGTCTGATCAAAAATTTCTGTTGTACTATTCCGGTTCACACCAATGTACATTACTTAAAATTTTTTCAGATTTTTAGTTTAAACCATCTGGGCTACAGGATGTGGGACAAAAATTTTTATGCACAATTTTGGTAAATCTCGCATCAAAATAATTTATTTTGCAAAAATAGAATTTTGATCGTTAATCCACGTACTAAGGGCTTTCATTTGATACCCTACTCAGAATAAAAAAAAAATGAGCACATGTTTGTTTATATTTTTAGGGGGATATGTTTTTTTAGATATTTTAGTATTTTTCCTATATGCGGGTCAAAGAGTTGTATAATCATGCCAAATTTCAACTCTCTAGGTTTAGCCGTTGGGTTACAATTTTTACCGAACAGACAGACAGACAGACAGACGACAAAATGACGGTATAAAGGTTTTTTGGTCATACCTACAAAACCCTAAAAATGCATTTAGATAAGAGATTTGTCTTCTTAATTGTAACAATTTTTGTGATATTAGTTTTTCCTGTTGTATAATAAGGCAGATTTCAAAATTAAAATTTTTGGAGGTTCCCCCGCCATATCTCTCCAAATATTTATACAATCAAAAAATTGCGATGAGATAAAATATTTGCCTTCTTATTCTTAACAATATTTGTTTTACAACTCTTTGCTGTTAAATCAATAATAAGGGAAATGTTTAAATTTTTAATTTTTGGGGGTTTATCGCCATAATTCTCAAAATATTTATCCAATCAAAAAATGCATTTAGGTAAAAGATTTACCTTTTATTCTTAACAATAAAATAAATTCCTTTTTTATCTGCTGTACATGTGCTTATCGTTTACTTTTGATCTCATAAAAATTAAAACTTAAAAAATTAATATCTCTTTTTTGTTTTAAGATTTTTCGCCTTCTTTTGACCTGTAGTTACACCCATTAAAAAAGAAATAAGAAAACCGTAAATATCCTGTAGATAAAATAGATACTTAAAAAAAATATCGTAAAAATATAAAAAGTTATAAAAAATTATTAAGTCGTATCAAAAAATGTCTCAAATAAAAGTTGTTATAGGCGGTGTCTTTGCTTTAAGCGGAACAAGATTTTCAAATCTAGTAACTTTTACTGATTGATTGAAGCTGTTGATCATTTTGTTTAGGAAAAGCCAACTTTAATACATAAAAAATTAGCTAGTGACAACTTAAGAAAATTTAAATTCTTTTTAGCTGAATTTTTAGCCCTTTAACACGCGTCCACAGACCGACATCACGTTAAAAACAGTTGATTCGGGGTACAACAAGCCTAATTCATGCTTATCTGTAAAAATCTCGCAAAGTCTAAATTAGTATGATTACAATACCTCCTTCTCTATAGGGATTTGCAGCTAAGCACCCTACCATCTGGTGAGCGTTTCATGAACTTGTGTACATCAGATAACATTTCGTTTTGTGTATTGGTTTTGTATGAAGTTTGTTTTTAAAGTTTTATTATAATCATTGAAAAATGTATAATACATATTGTTGTGTGCCTATGTGCAATTCATTGAAAAGAAGAAACCCGGAAATATCGTTTCATTTGTTTCCACTAATATCAGACATCGTACGGTTCGAAACAAAATTGGGAAAGCAAGAGATTAGGAATCGACGCGATGTTTAGATAAACAATTTAAAAATTGGGAAAAAAGTGAGCCTTTATATCAAAGTTTGCTCATTACATTTTAATGATAGTGACTACAAAAAATATTTTCAATTTTGTATTTATTATCGCATATCTTGAAAATTCCTGTTATTGTGTGTGGGTTTGTAATGCACAAGTTTGTAGGCATAATGCATAAATCTTTATGAACTCTCTGTTTTTTTAAGTGACTCCACACAATATTATATGCCCAGCATTGTAGATTTCTACCCCTTGGTAAACAACACGGGAATTATTATTTTCCCCAATATAGTTAAAATAATCGACAATGGAAAACCGCCATAACTTAAAACCAGATCACAAAATGTAGTATTTTAGATGTTTACAAGTAATGTCACTTCACAAAATCAGAAAATCCCAAACAATTATTTATTTTTTGTCGTTTTTTGATACACTTTTCGCTATTATTTACTAGTAAATGTCAAGTGGTATCTGATTTAGAATGGTTTCAAAAAAATCCGCGTGGCGCTACGATCTTAAAATTTTTCCCCTTGTGACGATTGGTAAAATTAATCTGATTCACAATTTCTTAATTGTTCATGTTATCCTGTTAATGTACAAATCTAATTATAAATTATTTGTTCAAATTAGGTAAAATATCCCACGTGTACGATAACATACTAAAACAACATTATTTTGAAGTATTTATTGCAACTATTTGATATATTTTTCCATATGAAGTGTGTGAAGAATTTTATCATAAGTGCACTAAAATGTTGAGTAGATAGTTGACCCAATTCAACATAGATGGCAAGCTGGTCACATACTCCACGTGGTTATAAGCTATTGAAATGCCGCTCTAGTTATTTAGAAACCGATAGGAAAATGTATCTGATTTGTTCATATGATCACAACAATATAAAGTATTTTTAAAGAGTTACGCAAAATACGCAACTGCACTACTTAGAAATTTTTGCAATATCAAGATTAGATATTTTAAAGTGGAATACAACTTTTATTTTTATAAAACAGATTTTAATCTGTAATCTTATGTAAATTAATAGATAAAATTTTAATGATAAAAATAAATCGGTTGTTCAGCTTTCTTTCACTATTAATTGTTAATAATTTTAGAGGGATACGAGAAAGAAATTAAGAGAATGAGAACCCATTCTGACAACCACAGTAGTGCAGGTTCAGGTACAGAGACGTAAGACCATGTGCCACAACTAGGGCGGGAACTTGATGAGCGTAAGCCACCAAAATAAGCTTTTTTTTTCGCTGGTGGCGTACAAGACCAGGGCACTGTTTCACCATTCTAAGGGGATACGCATAAAATTTGTATTTCCTTAAAACTACATTATTTTGATATATTAATGTTAGTTATGTCACCTAACAAAACAAATATCACATTTTAATTAATATTATAGCCAAATTTTTGAATTAAAATATTGTAAATTTTAAATAAGCCGACCACGGAGCGAAGGTTGCCGAGTAAAAACGACTGAGTATGACGTCAAACGATAGGGGTTTCACGTCACAGATACAGCTACAACATAATCTTTACACGTGTGTATATTGTATTGTTCGAGAGTTTTGTATTTGTTTTTAAACAATTTTTCACGCATTTATTATTAAAATGGCAGATAAAGATTTTGTTAGGGCTCAGAGTGATAATTTACCCAACATTGATGCATTTATGCTCATGGAATATATGAAAAATAATGAATGCTACAGTGCTGAAGAAATACGTGGTGTCAAAGCAGACCTGTAAGTAATTTTTATTTTATATTCTATAACTTTATGTAAACAAACGCTGCAACTCTGTTAAATGTAAATATTTATGTAATTTAGATGTCAGAATTTTACTACATTGTTTACATGAAGTTACAAAACGTTAGAGGCATAATTGAGATACTGCAATATAAGTTATATATTTTAATATAAAATTTAATTCGGTAAACATGTATAAATTGTTTTTATAGAATTAAACTTTATTTTAATTAAAATCACTCTAACTTTACATAACCTATAAAAGTTATACAAACAAATAAGTTCACAACAGACTATGTACGCTGGTAAGCTAGTAGTGTCATGCGTCAGTTAGAAGGGGTATGACGTCACACGTCGTTTTCGCGCGCTACATACATTTATGATTTTTTTAAGCCTTCAAATTAAAAAAAAAAATCATCAACTTTACATTCAATTCCTGAACTAATGAAAAATATTAGGAGTGTGAAATTTTATATTCGTTAACCTTGTATTGATAAGTTATTATGTGCAAAATTTCACGTTTATCGTTCCTTAACTTTCAGAGGTAATAAAAGCCAAATTTTAAAATTTTTTCGAGTTGCAAATTTTTAGGCCAAGTTTGATCTAAATTTTCTTCACGGAAATCGCTCATGAAGATTTGTTTATTATTTTGTTTAATAGAGCGCAAAAAGTTGTATAAGTTGGCAAAGTTTTGTTTCTCTCAACAAAATATTGGCAGAGATACTACGTCTCAAAGTTGCCGAAATCTCGGAGTCATACCATAGAAGGCTGCGGTATGGGGTCAAACAAATTACTAAATCTCAGCAAGTATTGCATGGATGAACGTAAAACTTTACCAATGTTCGTTGGGGACATGTGTGAATGTCCATACATAATTTCATTGAAATCCGTGATGGTCGAGCAGGGACCACCAGACCACTTGATATGGAATGACCCATAAATTGAAACAAAAAAGTTAAACGCCAAAAAGTAAATCGACCAAAATTAGTTCTTTGCTCATATCTAGTGACCTGTGCATTTCTCCGGAAAACCAAATTCATCATTAAAGTGGCCAACTAATGCGGCAACTTTGCCCCTATTTAACCGACTTTGTATCTCTTGCGGTTAACAAGGTCCCAATGGTTAGGTTCGAAAAAGGGGCATACTGCACATAATATATTTCTAGAAATCCCTAATTTTATGTTCTAATTTATTCTAATTCTTAATCAGAGTTCATGAAGTTTATCGTCTTAGTTATTTTTTGCTGTAACTCAAATCGTTTGAACCATGAAAAGTAATATCAGATCTATGATTTTGGTAAACAAGTAATATTTCTTATTTTTTGTGAATATTTCATTTCCTTCTTTGGGTCACTGAAACTCAACTATCAATAATGAATTTACACTTTTAAAAATATGTATAAAAGAATTCAGATATAGTAAAACTTTTAACAAGGAATCTTCTAGAAAAATTATCCAGTTGACTCAAACTTTGTATTTATTTCAGCAATAAATCTCATGTCGTTAATATTCTCATTTATCTGCTCAATTTTCTGCAGTTTGTTAGCATTAATCTTGCTCTTTACGTAGGCACATAAAGAGATACCTGCGCTGTCAAAATCTGGTGATCTTGGTTTTTGGCAGTCAATAACTATCCGGATAAATAGGTAGCACCAGATTATTGGATTTAATGTTGACAAGATCCAATTCTTTAATTTTCTATTGCATAAAGTATCGAATTATATAGTGGTAGTTTTCGTAACTGACCAAAACAGCAGTTCCCGCGGTTTCTTCGAAAAATATAGCCGATGACACCTCCAATCAATATATACAGCACCAGAAACTCACGCTTTACTTTCTCTAAATCAGTGTTTCCCAAAGGGTGTGCCGCTGCATATTAGTGTGCCGCAAAATTTTCAAAATGTGTCGCGAATTCTTAAAAAAAAACTAGCGTCGTGATTATTTTAACATCATTGTTCGAATATACGTACATGATATTGTAATAAAGTACATTATAAGAATAAAGTAAACGAAGGATCTTTTTTTAACGAATTGAAATTGACATATTATGAATACAGGGGAGTCTGCATTCAAAATGTCTTCTTCTGTAAGTACGTAGGTGTGCCGCGAAATTTTTCTTCTGAGGAAAATGTGTCACGAGCAGAGAGTCGAACCGGAACCGAACCGGAACCGTACCGAAAACCGAAATTAACCGGAATTTTTAACAGAACCGGAATCGTAACCGGAACGTAAAATTGCTAAATTTAAAAACCGAAACCGAAACCGGAACGAAACAAAAATAACGGTTAAATTCGGTTAGAACGAAAAAAAAAAGGTTTATTTCGGTTCAATTTATTTATTTTTTTTATTAAATTAATTCATTAACCGCTATCTTTAATTCTCCCTGATGAAATGTAATGCTTCTTTCGTAAGCGTAAGAGTAACCCCTACTCCTTCATTTGACACTGCCTACCAGTGTTGCCATTTATTTGTGATAAATTTATGGTGCAGCATTGCCTGAATTATTTTTGTTATTAGATTACCTCAAACATTATATTTCTTCGATGGTAATGGTCATTACGGTAATAAAAAAGCTATATTTATCAGAATATCTGAAATTCTTTTCAGAATTTACTAAAAACTAAGACCTGATAATTATGTGACAACTGGTAACACTACGCATTTCATATATTCAGAGCCGGCACTGCCGGGCATGCGGGCGCCACTGCGAGGGGGGCGCTAAATGACCAAATGAATATAAAAGTAAGGCAGTGAAATGTAATTTTAGAAGTGAGTACTTTTTTTTTTTGGTCTTCACTTGAAATTTAAAAGTGAGGACCTTTTGTTTTTTAGATCTTCACTTGAAATTTAGAAGGGATGATCTCGAAAAAAGCTACTTGCGCCCTACTTAGGGGCGCTCAATTAAATCTTGCTTGCGGGCGCCGCAGACCCTTGCGCCGGCTCTGCATATATATATGTTGTATAGATGCAGATTATACGTAACATTCCTGTATTGTGTCCAATGAAATTAGTAAAGAATTCTATTTGTATTAAGTATTTACTACCTAATTGTGCCCGATTATCAACGATTATCAGAAATAAATGAATAAACAAAATTAAAAGAAAAAACAATTTAATGGCTCATACACCCAACACCAGTGATGGAAGTTTACGTGTGAACATTAATTGTTCAAATATTCATGTAAAATCGGCGTAAATAAAGTCAATTTGTTAACAATTTCTGTTTTCTTCCTTATAATATTACGATTCTACGAACTGTTATTTTTTATTTTTATAAGAGAAAGTTCACATTGTTATAAAAATTTAACTTGTTATTTGAACCGGAACCGAACCGGAACTGAACCGAAATTTTTCGACGAACCGAAACCGAAACCGAAACCGGAACGAAAAACGTTTACCTGGAACGTAACCGAAAACCGGAACGAAATAAATTTCGGTTCGACTCTCTGGTCACGAGAGTAAAAAGATTGAGAAACAACTACTCTAAATGATCAAGTTGGTCATCTTTCCAACGATATTTTCGATGATGAAATCTTGCCCCGAACCGGCCTGAGGACTTGTACCCGGAAATCATTCAATATACCCGTCGCTACTAGACGGGCAGTGTATACAAAGGGGATCGACGTAATCAACGCAGGATTATGACTCGCGGTTACTAGGAATTCATCGTTCCTGATGAACAATTGTAATCCCTAGCACAAAAGAGGTTCAACAGATTATCTGAACCGCTTGATCAGGGAGGACACGCTTATTCCTTCTGTGTAACTTGCATATGTCCCAGAATATTATCAATGGGCGCTTTTAGCGAAAGCAACTGTTCAGTATGTTGGCTAGCAACGAGCACGCTGATTTTAAGCTTACTGTAGGTAGCTTACCAATACAATGTTCCATTACTCGACGAAAGTAACCGCGGTTGAAGTTTCCCGTTCCGAAAGTGTACGACATTAACCTTTTCAAGAAAATTGTTAAGTTTCGGAACGCGGTTACTGAAAATTTTTGTTACTTTTTTGTAACCAAACTAACCGTAGAAATATCGCGGTTAGTGTGGTTATTTCCTCCCACTACAAACTTCAGATCTAATGTAAACTACAAAAGGCGGGAATTTCAAAACAATTACAATAAGGCGAGAGTTAAGTGGAGGGAATTAATCGTTTCTTTATAGTGCAAATAGTAAATTATAATATTATTTTACTATAGTCTATAATTAAAATAGTAAGAAGGAGTGTAAGTAACTGATTTTTAGTAATATTGATTGATATCGTGAAAAATAATATCGGGAAAAATGTTCTTATATAATGTGCCATTGTAAACAAGTACTAATAAAACAAATATTTTTATTAATAAGTTTGTAAGAGAATATCTATAACCTATAACGTCCATAAAATGACAGTTCAGTTGTCTGTTTTATCAACTGTGAAGTGTGACTGCCGTTCCGTAACTTAAACTCGTTTTCAGGTAACCACAACTTATTAGGTGTGCAGTTACGGAACATAGTACAATTTTCTAAGTGACAAATTTAGTTTTTTCTTTACAGTAACCCCAATTATAGTAACAAGTAACAAATTAACAATCAGCAGTTTTTCGCTTGCTGTTCATTTAGTGAATATAGCGCTGATACTAAACATTTATGTCCGCTAAATGCGCTATTTTGTATCTCGAGCGGTTATGAGTCCGCCTGCCCCGCTAAGATTATTGTACGCTGATAGGGTTACCAACCGTCCAGGATTGGCCTAGATTGTCCAGGAATTGAAGTTGCTGTCCAGAATCCAGGTTGAATGTCAAAATGTCCCGGAATTTCAGAGAAAGCTTTTAAAAATACTTTAAAACCAGTGGCGAAGGAAGACCTCCGCTAGACTTGCCCTCCCATTAAAAAAAATAATAATAAAAAAAATACATTTTTTTTTTTAATTTAAAAAAAGATTTATGTAAATCTTCAAAAATACATCAAATTATGTCCAATACAATTTTTTGTCCAAGGCTTGGTTTACTAGTTACGAATTTTTTTAAATTTTATTGTTTAATAACTTCCGTTTCCGGTTCCGGATTTTAATAAAAAACAATAGGGTTCTTCCCAGTTATTAGGAGAATTTTTTAGTGCCAGAACTCTTTAAGTTAAACCGTTTTTGAGTTATCGTGTATACACACAGACACACACACACACACGCATACACACAGACACACACACATACGGACGGCATTTCGAAAATAGGTTTTTTGGATTCCCTGAACCATGAACGTGGTCATCAGTCAAAATCCCGACATCGAAAATTTTCGCGATTACAATACTTGCCCCTTATATGTTAAGGTCGGGCAAGTAAAAATTGAGACTTAAATGTAATTCCGAAAAAAAATTCTTTTTTTTTTTTTCGTTTTATCAAAAAATGTCTCAAATAAAAGTTGTTAGTTATTGCTTTTATAGCAACTTTTGTTTTTTAATAAATATATTCGGCCCAATTCTTTAAGCAAGTTACTACAAATAAGTTACAATAAAAGTTGCTAAATACAAGATCAGTAACTTTTTTAGCAACTTTCACGAAATCCGTATTCTGTAAGAAAAAAGTTACTATGAAATTAGTAACTAGTTGCTAAAAAAGTTATTATGGATAACAACTAACAGAAAGCAGTTGCTACACTTAGTAACTTTAAAATAACTTGTTAAAATCGTGAAAAATCGCAATTTTTCTGTTTAATAATGAATTATTTCAAGCATTTTACAATGAAGGGCACATAGAAACAATAATTATAGAAGGATTTTTATTTTATTTTCTGTACAGCACAAAATTCTTCGAGTTCTTTATTTCAATTTCTATTTTTTTTTTGTTTATTTACATTTGTTTTATAATAGTATAACAGTACAATATTTTTTAAATGTATTAACTACGACTGTCAATGGAAGGCGCGCACACAAGGGGGTGGTCGACGAGTTCAGACCCCCTCCCCCTAGGATTTGAAAAATCAAATCTTATTTAATAAAAAATAAGCGATTGCAAATAAGAATCACCTTTTTTATTATTAAAAATTAAATTATAATCAGAATTAAATTAATATATAAACCCAGTCCTCTCCATAAAAACACAACAATACATTTGTATTATATTACAGATATTTTTTCGAAATGGACCCTTCCCAGATCAATGTTATAAGTGCGCGCCTGTTCAATGGCTATCCGAACTTCTTTAACTGTATTTCACGCAATTCATTTAAATTTGGACTCTAACTTGCACCACCACATAGAAAACAGTAACCACATAGCACATCACCACAGCACCACCACTCGTTCCTGTCAATTATTTTTTAAACACTCGTATCACCGACCATGACAGGGTTATTTGCCAGGAAATTCAACAGAATTTCCATCTGTTTGCAATTCTTTTTCTGATTTTGTTTATAAAACATTTTTCGTTTAACCTCAGAAACTCACAACATAGCTGTCAAACTCAATTAAAAACGAATACCTCGCCTGCGCAGACCGTAATCTGCTTCTAGCTTCACGGTTCTTTGTAGCAACGTTACTAAATATAACATGTTATAAGAACGTTGCTTTTGCTTATGCTTGGAGAATACCAATTGTTTGGCGATTGATAAGAATGTTACTATAAAAGTTATTTCGTAGCAACGTTACTAAGTAGCAACTAACCTAGTAACTTTTTACAGAATCGGGCCGAATATTAATAAATTAATAGCAAATTTTTTCGAAATATTTTCTGTGGTGAAATATTAGCAAAAATCTTAAAATCGACACGAGTAAACTCCCATTTTTAGTCAACAGATTTTTACCAAAAGTTGACCAACTAGTGTGCCATTGATGGTAGAAGCTTAAATATGAAGTTTCATAAAAATCCTTTCAGCCGAATTTGCTCTGCACGTGTACACAGACAGACGGACGGACGGACCGACGGACAGACGGACAGGCGGCCAGACGGACAGACACACAGACGGACAGACGGACGGACAGACATCATGCTAAAAATAGTCAAAACGTTACGTAGGGACCGCAATTCGTGGAGATCCATCGAAATCTCGAAATGTCAAAATCGGTATGATCACAATACCTTCCTTATATATGTTGGCGGTCGGTAAAAATATAAACAATGAAAATATAAATAACTAGCTGAGTACCCGTGCTTCGCTACGGTTTATTGACGGTTTGCCATCATCGTGCAATTATTGTAAGTCATGATTCTTTATAGATCACATTGCTGACTCTCTCCTCAGGTGTAGATTCACCCCGTTAGAGGTTCATTTGTGTAAAATACGTAGTATGTTTCTAAACATGTGCACGGGTAAGTTTTAAGTTATAAAATGAATGTTATAACTTAATAAACACAGGAAATACGACGGGTTGTATAATTCATCCCGATTATAGATTTACCCCTTTAGGGGTTGATTAGGAAAGAATCCAGAAATAAAATTTTTGACATTTGTATGGTTAATCTTTATAAGCAAAAGCCAAGTCGATGTCTTATTGGGTCAATCGATATTAAGGAATTCTTGATATCACATTTCAGCCCTTAGGGGTTGAATTTCGAAAAATACCGTCTTAGTGGGAACTTACGTCATACAGGGAATATACTTTACGAATTTCATGTATCTTGTCCAGAGGACGTTCTATCGAGTAAAAAATACCCATTTACCCCTTTAGGGGTGAAATTTTTAAAAACTGTCAAAATCATTTCGAGATATTTTAAAAAGACACCGATATGCCAAAAAAGGATAAACACAGGAAATACGAAGGGTTGTATAATTCACCCCGACTGTAGACCCCTATAGGGGTTGATTCGGCCAACATCCTGAAATAAGTTTTTCGTATGGGTAATCTTTGTAAGCAAAATCCAAGACGATATCTTATTGGTCCTAAGAGGTATTGAGGAATCTTTGAAATCACATTTCACCCCTTTTCACTTCTTAGGGGTGGAATTTCGAAAAATCCCGTCTTAGTGGCTGCTTACGTCATGGAGGGAATATACTTCACGAATTTTATTTATCTATGTCCAAGGGATGTTCAATCGAATACAAAATTCCCTATTCGGAAATTCACCACTTTAAGGGTGGGTTAGAACAAAATCCTGAAATAAGTTTTTCAATATTTATATGGGTAATCTTTGTAAGAAAAACCAAGACGATATCTTATTGGTCTGTAGAGATATTTAAGAATCCTTGAAATTATATTTCACCCTTTAGGGGTTGAATTTCGAAAAATCCCGTCTTAGTGTATGCTTACCTCATGGAGGGAATATACTTTGCGAACATCATGTATCTATGTCCAAGGGATGTTCTATCAAATAAAAAATATCCTTTTACCTCTTTAGGGGTGAAATTTTGAAAAACTGTCAAAACCATCGAGATATTTTAAAAATACATCTATATGCCAAATAGGAATTTAATAACTCAACAAACACAGGAAATACGTCGGGTTCTATAATTCTCCCTGATTGTAGATTCACCCTTTTAGGGGATGAATAGGACAAAATCCTGAAATAAGTTTTTCAACATTTATATGGATAATATTTAGAAGCAAATATGAAGGCGATATATTATTGGACCTGTGAGATATTGAGGAATCCGTGAAAACACATTTTACCCCATTTCACCCCTTAGGGGTTGAATTTCCAAAAATCATTTCTTAGGGGGTTGTTAAGTCATAAAAAGGATATACTCCCCGAATTTTATGTTTCTCTGTCTAGACGACATTCTATCGAATATAAAATACCAAATTACCCGTTTAGGGGTGAAATTAAAAAAAAAAGGTCAATACACTTAAATATTTTAAAAAGACACCTATATGCCTGAAAGAAATGTTATAACACAAGAAACACAGAAGATGCGAAGGGTTCCATAATTCACCCTAATTGTAGATTCACCCCTTTAGGGGTTGATTAGTACAAAATCATGAAAAATAAGTTTTTCAACATTTATGTGGGTAGTCTTTGTAAGCAAAAGCAAGGCGATATATTCTTGACCTAAAAAATACTGAGGAATCCGTGAAAACACATTTCACCCCTTTTAACCCCTGAGAGGCTGAATTTCAAAAAATTATTTCTTAGGGGGTTCTTAAGTCATAAAAGGAATATACTCCCCGAATTTTATGTTTCTTTATCTAGACGAAATTCTATCGAATAAAAAATACCAATTTACCCCTTTAGGGATGAAATTTAAAAAAACGGTCAAAACACTTTCTAAATTTTCTAAAAAGATACCTATATGCCAAAAAGGAATGTTATAACACAAAAAACACAGAAGATGCGAAGGGTTCTATAATTCACCCTGATTGTAGATTCACCCCTTTAGGGGTCAATTAGAACAAAATCCTGAAATAAGTTTTTTAATATTTACATGAGTAATCTTTGTAAGCAAAAACCAAGTCGATATCTTATTGGACCTAAGAGATATTAAGGAAACCGTGAAGCCATATTTTACCCCTTTTAACCCCCTTTTCACCCACTTAGAGGATGAGTTTCGAAAAATCCGTTCTTAGTGGGTGCTTACGTCATGGAGGGAATATACTCGCCGAATTTAATGATTGTAGGTTCAGTGGTTTGGGCTGGGCGTTGATTATGAGTAGGTAGCTTAGTTACGATTTTATATATATAGATTTGATTTATAAACATGCTTTTGGGAACTTTTGGGAAGCACTGCTGAAAAATATCTCTATAACTTTGGTCACGTATAAATGGAATTAGTAACTCGGACCAAACACAGAACCCGTGACTTCTGTTACGCTACCACTTGACCTACAACCCTCTTCTAACTTTAAACTTGATCTTAGTTCACAAACTCCGAAGTTAGTATTCAGACTAATCGATCGTGAAGAAACTTGTAAATGACCTTGTTAACTTGTTTATTGAAAAATGTAAAAGTTTCATACCTGAATACATAACATGACAGCGAAACCGAATACGAAGGAGATGAGTTCGTGAGGAACACCATGTGGCGATAGGGTGGTGACGCAGGACATGCAGCCTATGAAGACGAGCATACCTGTTCCGAGCATTTCGGCAAACGCTATCGTAACCTTGTCTTTTGCTGATATCTTCGGCATTGGTTCTTTCTTTCCTGTAATCAAAATACAACAATAAGAATTTTTTCATGATGAAACAGTAAACAATGAACTTAAAAATATCAAAACTGTATTCCAATTCACAGCTGAAAGTTACAACTTAACAAAGAACCAATCAGATTACTTCGTTGACCCGAACTCACCCGAGGAACAAGATAATCCATTGCGAACTTCATATTTCTAATTAACTCATTGGCGTGTAGAGAAAAACAATGTTCATTAGGGTTGTACATCGAAGGCAAAACATCGATGTTTAACATCGATGTTAACATCGGCGCTTACTATCGATGTTGAAAAAAACATCGAAAGAAAAACATCGATGTATCGGAAACATCGATGTTTTATTAATATTAAAAAAAGCTATTTATTTATATTATGGTATATAGGTTTTATTTAATAATGTAAAGATAAAATACGAAAAATGTAACACATAATACACAAAAAGCATTTATTAGATTTTGAAATAGAAATATTCCTTTTTAATAGTAATTAATTTCACATTAATATTATTATACCCAATATAATAATCCTAATTTGTACCTACAGTCTATTCCAAACGATTAGGCGGAACTAACCGCAATTTTCATTTTTGTAATTTGTCATTAGATATTTTTTTATATATTGAAGTTGGCTTTTCCTGAACAAAATGATCAAAAGCTTCAATTAATCGGTAAAAGTAACTAGAATTGAAAATCTAGTTCCACCTAAACCAAAGGAACAGACTTTACTATTTTTACATTTCTAAAATGAAATATTGGATTTTATTACAATACTAATATAGTAATCTTAATGTAAATTTTATATTATTTAACATAAAAATAACACTGTCATACACAATTATTTTTATACTTTTTTTGAGTTGAAATAAAATCTGTTCCTTTGGTTTAGGCGGAACTAGATTTTCAATTCTAGTTACTTTTACCGATTAATTGAAGCTTTTGATCATTTTGTTCAGGAAAAGCCAACTTCAATATATAAAAAAATAGCTAAGGACAACTTACAAAAATCCAGGGATTGGAGGAATAACAACTGGGAAAGTGTCAACAAGACTCAAAAAGAAAAAGTGTGTTGCCGTCGTTGGTCGTTCGCATTGTTTGCAAAAATTAGAAGTTTCTTTTTATTTTTTCGTATTCTGCTAACTGCTAAGAAGAATAAGAACTAACACTATTAGTATTGTTATATCACAATAGATGGCGCTTATATTTTGTGTACTAATTTTAATAAAAACTTATTTAATAATTTTATTTAATAATTATTTAAATAATTTTAAGATTCCAGCGCCTCTAGCGGTAGTTTCTGAATTTCAAAGTTTAAACATCGACATCGGTAGTAGACATCGATGTTTTATCGATACTATCGCCAGCTGACCATCGATGTAAAATTAACAAAAAAAATATTTTTATATAAATTTTGTTTTGGCATCCCAAATAATCAACATTCACTTACTAAATACCTGCAAAACCCTGAAATGTGTAAAAATTCACACTTCACATCAATTTTTTGATGTGCGATTACTGGTCTCCTTACGGAAAATTATATATTACATTGTGCCAGACCATCATCTTGCCAGTCACTTATCTCCAAGTTTATCGTTATTAGTTTTAATTTGAATTTCTTTGCTGGTCACCCCCATGGCAATCAATGTGTTACGGTGACCCTGAATTTATGGAAAAAATAAGAATTGTTTTAATTTTTTCTTTATATTTATAAAATGTATTTTTAAGTACAAGGAAGCAAGAGAAAACTAAAGATCTACTTAAAATCACGCTGCGATCGACCAGTAGATCGCGATCGACTGGTTGGGCAGCCCTGATATAGGGTAATAAAAATCGAATCTACGCCTATGTGTACATATTTTGTCGATAATTAAATATTTTGCTGTTAGTTAAAGTTTTCGCGCATTTGTTTCAGCTTTCTTCAAATATAACTATCGTAACAAACCTTATTTTGTAGGGCCAAAAATGGAACCCTGTGATGAACCCACCATTACATGTCAAACATAAATTTGGTGATAATCGAAAAATTTCAAGAGCCATTTAGTGACATCGCCATTTGAAAGTAAAAATATAATTGTTAAAAACTTAATTTATATTAATTTATTTATTGTGGAATTCAATTAATTTATTGTTTTGTATCATGTAGAACGTATTAATTACATGTTAAATAGGGAAGTAGATAAACAAGGTCAAAATTTAGAACAGCTGAATAAATTTTACATAAAAATGTGCTCCTAAACACTAGTTTTAATGATATTTTAATTTAATAGAATTGGTAACATTACTTTCAATAAAATATTTACATTTTTTGTTTCTATTTTTACGGTCGAATAAACCAGAACATTCTTTTTATTTAACTGTGTAATTGTTCTTTTTGCAAGATAAAAAATAAAATAGTGTGTTAATGTTATTTAATTATTATTATTAGGTGTATCAAGGTGTTGACAGTCATTAAACGACCCCATACTTCAGGCTTCAACAGAGCATTTCATACTAGGGATCATTGGATCTGAAGACACACAATCTATCTAGGTTAGCAGGAGTTCTCAGTGCCGTATTAAGGTTTTTACATGCCCTAGACTGAATGAATAACCCTTAAAGAAAACTGAATTGAAGTAATGAGCAGGAAAAGGAAAAACCAAGCTATTTAACAGCCGGATATACTTGGCCAATTCGTAATAGACCATATTAGTGTGACGTCACATACATGTGCTGCTTTCTGACAGCGGTTTCCTTTGGAAGTTTATGGCTTGTTTAAAATACATGTGTCATTACTTTTGTTACCTAAATTTTATGAATATTTTCTATTTTGGAGCAAAAAATATGTATTTTTGATAAGTATATACTAATATATACAGTCCAGATTCTTTATATTATAGAATAATGTGTTTAAAAACTTCTAAGCAAGGATTCGACGTTATATTTATATGTTACGATTTTAAATAATATGAAAATAGAAATATCTTTAGCATTTATTTAATAAACACTAAGTAATCATTAATATTTTGTTTTATAATGCATAATCGTGTATTGTTTTTCTCCAAATTGTAACCATTATAGCCAAATTCTTAATTGCAAATATTTCGTTTTTTGACAGATGAAAATGGAAAACAATAATGGATAAAATAAGAACACTATGTCATTCTTCAAACTATTTAGATATGGTACTAACACTTATTGTTTGTATGGCACAAACACTTATTGGTTTATTTTTCGCTTGCAGCGACGAGTTGTTAGAATTATTTGTGATCTAAAGTAGACAGGACTGTCGAAAATATTTTAACATCTTAGGAGTAATGACTTTCCCGTGTCTGTACATTTTTCACTGCCTAATTTACATGCACATAAATAAAAATAAGTTCAGCAGCCAACAAGAAATCCATAGATATGAGACAAGGGGTAAACACTTAATACGGCCAACATATACCAGACTAAGTTGTACCAGATATTCGGTTAATTATTACTCCACCAAATTTTATAATATCTTGCCAGAAAATATTAAGTGCTTGCCTCTCAGCTCTTTCCGGAATACTTTAAAATCGTTTTTCAAGGAAAATCCATTGTATTCGTTTGAAGAATTCCTGGATAACGATTTTAATAACTTATGATATGTACACATATATTTTTATTTAAATTATAATAAAATATTTTTTCAATTGTACTGATGTTGACGTGTGTAAAAACGTAAAATTTCAAACACAAATAAATATTGGTGTAGATTTACAACATCCCACTAAACACTGTGCATGCGTCACACACACACGTCATTTGTTCAATATACAGAGATTCTAAACAGGTGGGACTGTGCAGAACTTTTATTTATGTTATTAAACTAGAAGATGGGTAGCTCGCTTCGCTCGGCTTCTTCTAACCAAACACTTACTAACCTAACCTAACCTAAGATAGTGTTTTGTCATTAAACTAGAAGATGGGTAGCTCGCTTCCAGAAACCATAGTTTTAGAGCCATTGATTATTTTTGAATTATTTAGTGTAGTCGTTATGTGCTGCCGTCTGTATAGAGTTTGAAGTGGGATATTGTAAATCTTGTCCGAAATATTATTATGGGGTTTGTCAGGTCTTGACAAGCGTCCACTAATCTCAAACTTCAGCAACCTTATGAGCCGCGTCATACTAGAGACTAGTGGAGCTAAATACACACGACTGCATCCCAAACCCTGGCGATATGCAGCCGCGGAAATTACGCTAGATCCAGTGCCCGCACAATGCGGAGTGACCCGAGCAGCACTGCTTTCTGCATCCTACAGATCAAAGAGCTGGCAGAAGATCTGCAGACGGGAATGGACTCGATTTCCCTTCGATAGGAGGATTTCATACCACCCAAAACACCAACTATCAGGACTACTAGCTTAACTTTATACCCGGGATACAGCTTTCTAAGCTCAAGACAAGAGATCCATATACTTGGACTTCTTTTCCTCCTCCTTGAGAGAGATATTCTTCTCAGCTGGACTTGAGAATTCGATCACAAACATCTGTTTGGTCTCGATATCCAGGAGGGTTATGTCCGGCTTAGTGGCTGTCAGTAAACTCGAGGTGGGGAAGGAGTAATTACAATAAATTCGGCACTTGGAATTTTCCACCACCGATTCTATGTCAGAAGGGACGTACGGTATAGCCGGTATTTGGTCAATACCATAGGCATGTCTAAGATGATAGTAGAGTACGCGGAGAGCAGCATTATGTCGAGACACGTAGCTCGACGCTGCAAGAGATGGACAAGCAGACAGAATGTGCATAATTGTTTCAGGATGGTGGTGGCACAACCTACAGAGTGTGGACTCCGCTATTTGGAATATGCGGGCCCTGTACGCCAAAGTATTTATAATTATTATTATTAATATTGCTATGTTACTTGCCATAATAACGATTATTAACGTAAATTTTTCAAAATTAACTTGATCTGCAAAATAATATTTATCTGCAAAAATAATGACATATTAAAGTATAATGTATAAAATAATGATTTTAATAACTAAATATTGACTTAACGTTATTTTGATGTGAAGCATTTTCTTGCTTTGAAAACTTTATACTTCCAAAATACAATTTAAAAAAAAAACAACATGCGAAATTGAAATAAAAGGAAACCAACCGCGAGCACTGAATCTCATTTTGTGACGTAGTTACTAATATGGTCTATTTCGGCATTGGGAGTCCTACTTTCAGTAGGACTCCCTTTTTCGCTAAATTTCCTTGCATGGGGCCCCCTTTTATTAAAAGCCTGAAATGACGCCCAGTAAAAAAAAAGTAATTTTTTTCTAAATTTCGTTTTTGGCGTCCCCCCTTTTACTAGAAGCCTGAAATGCCGCCCAGTAACAAAAGAAGTTTTTTTTTTTCTAAATTTCCTTTTTGGCGGCCCTTTTACTAGAAGCCTGAAGTGACGCCCAGTAAAAAAAAGTATTTTTTTCTAAATTTCCTTGCATGGCGACCCCTTTTACTAGAAGCCTGAAGTGCCACCCTGTAAATAAAAGTAGTTTTTGCTAGATTTAATTAAAGGTAACAATACTTATTACAAAAATTATGTGAAGTGTGAATCTTCACACATTTCTGGGTTTTGCAGGTATTTAGTAACTGAATGATGATTATTTGGGATGCCAAAACAAATTTTATGTCAAAATATTTTTTTATGAATTTTAATTCGAATGCCTAATACCATTATTTAAGTTTCTAAATATGTACAGTATTTTATTTATACAGCAAGGTTCAGTAAGATTTTTAAAATTGCGCCTATGGCTTCCATTGGTTGCTTATATCATAAGTCCCGCCCTCTGATTTCGTCAAACATAATTAAATTATAATTTCAACATTTCCCACTGGTTATTAAATTTACGCTTTTAAAAAATAAATGCAACATTTATCAAAATATAACTAGAATTTTGACAAAATAATTTAAACAAAATAGAAATGCAAAAAAAAAACAGAAAAAAATAAAATTAACAGGATTCGAACTCTGCAACGTTCGCACTGCAATTTACAAAGTGCGTTACGAAACCATCTGAGCTACCAGAGTTTCTTATCTGAAGTGTTACATAGCGAATTAAATATTTAACATATTTTAGTTAAAAACACAAAAAATGCGTTATTTTCCGAAAACATAATCTGTTAAAAAATTCCTGTTGTACTATTCCGGTTCACACCAATGTACATTACTTAGAATTTTTTCAGATTTTTAGTTTAAACCATCTGGGCTACAGGGTGTGGGACAAAAAATTTTTTGCACAATTTTGGCAAAAATCGCATCAAAATAATTTATTTTGTAAAAATAAAATTTTGATCGTTAATCCACGTACTAAGGGCTTTCATTTGATATCCTACTCAGAATTTAAAAAAAAAATTATTTTTTTTGATGAGCACATTTTTGTTTATATTTTTAGGGGGATATGTTTTTTAGATGTTTTAGTATTTTTCCTATGTGTGGGTCAAAGAGTTGTATAAGCATGCCAAATTTCAACTCTCTAGGTTTAGCCGTTTGGCTACAATTTTTACCGAACAGACAGACAGACAGACAGACAGACAGACAGACAGACAGACAGACAGACAGACAGACAGACGACAAAATGACGGTATAAGGGTTTTTTGGTCATACCTACAAAACCCTAAAAATGAATATTATTTTAATTAAAGCTAGTTTGAAATTGTAATAGACTATAATTTTTTTCTTCGACTCGGCGCCCCTTTATCGTGGCGCCCCGATGAGGCGCATCGCCTGCTTACCGTCTTAAGCCGCCCCTGACTTAGATAGACTGAAAAGAGATTCGCCAAAAACTACCGAATTTTGAAACCTACTTACAAAATCGTATAAAACTTCGAAAGAAAGAACTTAGCAAAACAATTTTAAAGGTAGTCAAATTACAAATGACAGCTGCATTATATCAATGCTACAATCTCCCTTCCCTTTGCTAAATATTGCGCAAAGCGCGAATTTTTTCACTTAACATTGTATCTTGCAATGGCGTCTGCAATGGGATCTGTACCTTGCAAACTTACATGAGTGACATCTAGTCAGCCTCAGTACATGCCATTTTTTAAAAATCTATTAATATGACGATCATGCACATACGCAACAGATTACAAACAATTACACCAGTGCTAAGGTTGCAAATTGGCAATTTTAAAAGTGAAAACACGTGTTTAGTAATGGCGCCTCGAGCTAAACACATGTTCTGAAACTGTTTAGCGAAGCCAAATTCAAACATCAAATGTTCAGAGCCAAAATGTTTAATGAAATTTAATGGCTACCTTCTATAAATATTTATTTAATTGTGGCGCTAATTTTTATGATGTTTTCATTTAGTTTATTAGTAGATTTAATCGATTTTACTCGCGGAAGAGTGGAGTAGATCTTGATCGAGTGACCTTCAACGTGTTACGCTCTGTTAAGTTTAAGGGCACGATAACTTTTCTGTTTTTGATTTAAATGCAGTAAATATAATGTAGTTAAAAGGTCTAGTTCAAAGTTCATTTGCTTGACTTTTATATGAGGGGGTCAAAGCCAAAGAATTGTAAGTTACATTTTGTGCATTTTGAGAAACAAATTGTTTTACTAGATTCGCTGTAATAAATTACACAGCACTCTATTTGGAATAATTATGTATTTAATACTGCTACTAGATATTTATAGTTATTTATAAGGATGGGGAGTAGAGATGGGTCGTTCATGAACGAACCGGCTCACTGAGCCGACTCAGTACACTGACCGAAGTGACACGGTTCACCAAATTGAAATGAGCCGGCTCACGGCTCACGGCTCACTGTATAGTTTCAAGTTTCAAGGATACGATTGGTCGGGCGATTGTGAGCAGTGACCGGAGTGATCCGGATCTGGATCGATGTCATGTTGAACTTCGCGTGAACTCGGCTTGTAATGTATTATCATAAAGTGTATTATTTATTGTCATCAATTTATAGGGCAGTTTATTTGAAACTAATAGGCTTAGTCTGTATTTTCTTACAACCATACTATATAAAAATATTAAAAATATTGCCCAAATCCCAGATGTCCGATTTATAAGGGCAATAAACATCGCCATAAACTTAACACATCTGGTTTAAAATACAGTAGCTACATAAAGTGAATTGTTTGTTTCAAAAATGTAAGATAAAAACCGGGGCTAAGCGACGTTCTACCTACGAGCGAACGACCGACAACTGACGGGGTCTAAGCGACGTTCTACCTACGAGCGAACGACCGACAACTGACCGGGTCTAATGGCGCGTCTACATCGAGGCAACCTGGTAGCATGCGACATGTCGAACGGTCGCATGCTTCCAATGTGCAGCGGCCTGATGAGAGCAGTGCGACATGTTGCTCGTTCCCGTTGCTTGGCGGTAAACATCAAAGAGTTTTCGCGTAATTGTACCATTACTTTTAATATAAATAAATAAATTATTGCACAACAAAGTTGACAATTTAATGCATATAAACAATATAACACGTTTATTTACACGTTGCTATCTTTTGTTTTTGGTTGACAGTTATGACATTCACATTGATTGACATTAATATTTCATTTAAATGAACAATTTAAATAAAGTAACTCACTAATAACGTAACTAATTTCTGAATTCACTACAAACCACGCTACAAACATATTAAATTGACAGATGTTTTGTTTATGGCGACTGCTGCCATCAGTGCCATCTGTTGATAACTATATGAACTATTTACTAGTATAAAAATGTTCACATTTTGTTACTAGTAAAAAAATGTATCATTTCTACCGAATGTATTGAACAATGTAATGTTAGCATTATAATCCGCTTGAAGAAAAAAAATATAATACATTGCAAGTGTAGTTATTTATTTATTTTTTTTGTCCTCGGAGGCTTTACGGGCCTCGGCCCATAAGACACCTCGGCCAAAATAATTCACTTACGTATCTAGCAATGTAAATAACTATTAATTTCAGAAATTAACAACTATCTATTAAAATGACAAATGAATTTATTATTTTGTATATATTATCGCAGTTTTAAAATAGACATACATTAAAAAACGATATTGCGGCGTCGAGTCGCTTGTGAAATATCGTAGTAAATTTTACAACCGTACAAGTTTCAATACTATGTGGTGCGATGCGAATATTAGGAGGAACCGTGAACCGACTGTGTAACTCTTTCATAGCATGCAATCCAGAACCTATTGATCTTCCCAAAATAAACTTACAGCTACGCAATCGGCTCAATGTTAATATTTAACGTTATGTTAGGATAGGTTCGTTTGGGGATTAACAATAACAGTAATATTGCTTAATAGTTGGGATTCTCGTACTTCGTTTGGTATTAAGGAGAATCTATAGTAGGTATTTTATGCCCCAAATACGCATTTCATTAAAAATGTATCAAACAGAAAAAATTTACTCATTTATTTAAACAACTTTTGTAATGCACATTTTTTCCATTAAGGCGCACAACCCAATAGTCCTGAATAGTTTTTTATACAAAACTAATAATCGGAAATAAAATTAATAACAATCTACATATCAAAATTTGCAGAGAATTTTTATCTATCTAATAGGATATTTTTAACTGTAGAAAAAACTGTTAGGTAGTTGTAAATAAACAAATTGCATTATAGACGCCATCTTGTAAACCAATCGACGCATATTTGCGTACGATGCGGCAAATTGTACCTAAAGCTTCATTCTACAAATATTATTCTAGCTATTAAGTTGTATTGTGAAAATTACTTATAGTTATTGCACTTGGTAATCTATTTTTGCCGCCCTCTTGAATCTGCCGCGGTTTTCAAAATTGGTGTTACAAGTAAAAATGATTTATTTTTTGTGAAGAATACGTGTACCAAGTGGCATTCTATTATCTTTGAG
The DNA here is from genome assembly GCA_963971575.1 of Liopterus haemorrhoidalis. Classification (NCBI taxonomy): domain Eukaryota; kingdom Metazoa; phylum Arthropoda; class Insecta; order Coleoptera; family Dytiscidae; genus Liopterus; species Liopterus haemorrhoidalis. The sequence continues at coordinate 232,939,190 of OZ020611.1, forward strand.
TATAATATTTTTCGACGAAGGCTTTAAACTATAAGTAATCAAGTCGAAAAAAAAAATGACGTATTATTTGAACATTTCTACACAAAACTATATAAATATAAAAGTTATTCGAAACCCATAAATAGATTTAAAAAATTACAGAACAATATCGCTAATGTCTATTTTTAAATTATTGAGCGATAATATTTTTACAATAAATGTTTCTACAATTAAAACTATCATATTAGATAGATAAAAATTCGGTGCAAAATTTGATGTATAGGTTGATACTAATTTTATTTCAGATTGTTAGTTTTGTATAAGAAACTAGTAACCTCCGGGGGTTATACGCAGCCTTAAGTAAATATTATATGAGAATTTTTTTACTCCAATTTTAGTCAGCACATAGTTTAAAGCTAATTTTGGGGTGAGGATTATGAAAAATATTGAAAAAATGAATGTCTTCCTCTTCCTAGTTTTTGAGTTATCGCCGATTTTGGTCAGTTTTTGCCTAAAATTCTAAGACTTTTGCCCAAACTTCAAAATGGACTATATTTTGTTGATCTATGACCAAAAATACATATTTATAATAATTTTCAATAAAATCGGAGATAACAATTTTTTGCTTAAAAATCAATTTTTGACCATTTTCAAGGGTTTTGGATTACTGCCCATACAAAACTCAATAACTGGTTTATGAAAGCCCAAATTTTTTCTAGATTAAACAATGTAGTAGGATTTTAAAAATTCAAACCGCAGATTTCAATTCATAACCATTTTTTTGTTAGGATTTAACAAAATTTTCAAAAATTCTAAAAAATAATGATTTTTTTTTTGTTTCCTAATATGGTGACAAGTTTCAGAATATAGGACTTAAGATTTAAAAAATTTCAACCGCAGGGCTAAATTTTTAGTCTTTGACAATGGTTCGAAACGAACCTAGTCAGCAAATAGAAGTAAAATAAATTTGAAATATTTGACAAACTCTGTGCTTTTTTAGGGTTTTCTAGGTATAACCACCAAAAAACCCTTATAACGTCACTAATGCGTCTGTATGTCTGTCTGTCTGTAAGGTAGAAATTGTAGCCCACGGGCTTAACATAGAAAGTTTGAATTTGACATGCTTATACAACTCTTTGACCCACATATAAAAAAAACTGAGAGTTCAAAAAAACATATCCCGAGAAAAATTATGTATTTAATAAAAAAATAATATATATATATTTTTAATTTTAAGTGACATACCAAATGAAACCTCTTAATGCGTAGGTATACAAGCAAATTCTTATTTTTGAAAAATCTATTTTTTTATGGGTATTTTGACAAAAATATGTCAAAAAAATGTTGTCCCCAACCCTATTTCTCAGAGAGACTGATCTAAATATCTCCATAATGAAAATTGATGGGAACCAGAATAATTCAACAGGTATTTTTGGTCAGGTTAGTTTTTCGATAAATGACGATTTTTTTGTATCGTCGATATATATATTTTTTTAAAATTTACTGTGTTGTTTCAAAAGAAAACTCTTAAGACGTAGATTAAGTAACGAAAAGTCGTTTTTTTTAACGTGTTTCTTTTAACACGGTTTTAGTAAAAAATATGCTAAAAAAGTTCTTGTCCCGCACCCTTTTACCCAAAAGGGTTAAACTAAACATCTGAAAAAATTATAGATAATGTACTTTGACCTGAGCCGGAAACGTACGAGAGGAATTTTTGATCAGATTGTGTTTTTGGAAAATATTGCAGTTTTTGTGTTTTTGACAAAAATATTTTTTTTTATATATTATGTATTAGGTGTTTAGGGTATTTACTAGAATTAAAAAACATATCATCTCATATGAACATCCCTACGTCATATTAACCATACATTACATTACATTACTATTTATTTTATTCCATTCTCTTCCCTTCCAACCATCTCTTCACCCCTCCTCCAATGTCCCGTCCTTCCACCCCATTCCCAGGTAACCTCAGCCCCCTCCCTTCCTTCCTTTCCCCCCTTCTGTTTCCCACCGGGCATCTTCCTTCCTTCCTTTACACCTTCCTGTTATCCTTCCCCAATCTCAATCCTTCTTGCCTCTAATTCCCTCGCCCACCTCTCCCCCTTCCATCTTCGTGCAACAGGTCTAATGTGTTGCCCGACCACACTGTCATCTCCCTACACCTCTTCGCGAGGTGCTCTATATCTTCTTCCTCATCCCCGCACATCCTGCACATCTTATCCTTTTGTTTCCTCCTATATCTATTTCCTTTCTCTTTATTCCCGCACCTTAGCCTCGCAATCCTCCTAACCCTCCCTCCTGACCTTCCTCTTTCTCCCTTCAAGTAGCTTAGTGGAGAAATTATTTTTTAAATTAATGGCTAAATTGTAGCTAATAATGTTATGATTTTTTTTGTATTTATGGCTAAGGTAGTATATTTTTTTATTGAATAGGGGATACGCATAAAATTTATATTTCCTTAAAACTACATTTTTTTGATATTTTAATGTTAGTTATGTCACCTAACACAACAAAAATCACATTTTAATTAATATTATAGCCAAATTTTTTAATTAAAATATTGTAAATTTGAAATAAGCCGACCACGCCGCGAAGGTTGCCGAGTAAATACGACTGAGACTGTAAGGGTTTGACGTCACAGATACAGACAAAACATAATGTTTACGTGTTTATATTGTATTGTTTGAGAGTTTTGTATTTGTTTTTAAACAATTTTTCACGCATTTATTATTAAAATAATTTATAAAATATATGTACTTACATTAAAATGGTCTTCACAAACATAAAGTTTACTTTTTTCTGAAATATCGGTTTTATTTCGCCTCATAGCTTTTCTGTTTTTTTCGTCATCAGGTAATGATATAAATTATTTTTTTGGATTTCTAATTGAACTATTTGTGCACATCGGTACTAAACAATATTTTCGACTATGTTTCGAAGTACTGGGGCCTGGATCTTCCATATTTTATATATTTTAATATAAAATTTAATTCGGTAAACATGTATAAATTGTTTTGAATTAAACTTTATTTTAATTAAAATCACTCTAACTTTACATAACCTATAAAAGTTATACAATCAAATAAGTTCACAACAGAGTATGTACGCTGGTTAGACTAGTAGTGTAATGTGTAGGTTACAGTGACTGTATAAAGACAGTGTGGCCATATGAACTGTAGCCGCCATGTTTATTCCAGATTTGTATTGGGTTATATAGAATAAATGTTAATATATCCTAATATATTATAATATTTCTTAAATTTTTAATAGTTTTACGTGTTTATGTTTATGTATATGTGAATATCAATTTATTGTTAAGAAAAAACATGTATATGATTCAACATTTATTAAGATAAATATTAAAATTGCCTACCGATGAAGGTATTTTTTTGAAATGTTTGCAACATAAAAGAAAACATGTGAAAAAAATTCTTAAAAAAGGACATGAAAGGAAATATAAGAGATATGTTTTTATTATTTTATAAATTTATTTGAGGACCTATAAAAACTAAAACATTTTTTTTTTTATAAAAACGGGAGTTTCAAACATTTTAATTTGAATATTTTAAATTTAAGAAAACAAGTTCAAACAGGACATTAGAATTAGAATAAAAAGATAGGGAAAAAATGATGATAAGGTTCTATAAAAATTAGAGAACCCAACATTTCTCTAATTTATTGGAAAACGCATGTTTATATATAAAAAAAAGGATATTTTCATATTAAAAAAGAATAAGCAGAACATGTTATATACCCTGAGTTCAAAAAGAAATTACATAAGAGTTGGCTATGGAAAAATAAAATAATGTATACCAGTGTTTCTCAACAGGTGGTCCGCAGAAAAATTTTAGTGGTCCGCGAAAGTTTTCGTATGTTTTTTTGCAGTTTTTTTGTTTTTTTTTAGACACATTTTTTATGTAAATAATTTATATTTTGTTTATTTTCTGTAAACTTTCTGTGATTTTCTACAAATAAAATTTATTTAGTAGCACATTAAATATATTTGTTTTCTTGCAAAAAATTAACCAACAATTATTATTAGTGGTCCGCGTTAGAAAATTATATATTTTACTGGTCCGCGGTGCGTTTTTGGTTGAGAAACACTGATGTATACTACAAGCTTTATGTAACAATAAATAACTTATGACAACAAGAGTGATTTAATTAATTCAGACAGTAAATTAATTCTAAAGCTTTCTGTTGGCATTACTTTTATTTTCCATAGCCAACCCTTACGCAATTTCTTTTTGAACTCATGGTATAAATGATATATTAATAAAGAAAACTGATGTATATATTATCAATTATGCATTTATTCAACTAAAATTATGGTCAGGTGAAAAATAAAATGAAATCAGCATGGAATAACATTAAAATTAATGAAAGTAAATACTTCTTATAATTGTGAAGCCATCCATTAATTTACTGGCATAATGTTTTTTTATGTTCATTTAGCCTTTTTTCCCAGCATTTTTAAACCTAAACATAACAAATCGTTTCATTATTTTTAATTTTAATTTGTGACAATTTAAAATATGTGCACAGTTTACATTATCTACATTACTCATTACTCATCACAAACACAACAATATTCACTATTAAATGTCTAAATATACGTATATTATTTGAAAATATCACTTAAATCTGTTGAAGCACAAGCTAAACACATGTAAACCATATATAATCTGTAACAAATTTGGTAGAAACATGCAGGACTTCAGCTCGACCAATAGAAAATGAGACCATCGTATGGCCACACTGTCTTTATACAGTAACTGTAGTGTAGGTTAGAAGGGTATGACGTCACACGTCGTTTTCGCGCGCTACATACATTTATGATTTTTTTAAGCCTTCAAATTAAAAAAAAAAAAAACTGTTTTTTATGTTTATATGCAACAAGAGGAATATAATAAAAAAAATTAAAAAAATCATGCCTATCCCCTATTGCTAAATTATGGCTAATTATTTAAATTTAGTTTAAAAAAGTTAAATAAGAAGCTCTTAGTACTCAAATAACGAATAAAAATTACCAAAAAATATTTTATCAAAAAAATATGGCTACATCCAGCATTCTGTTGGGTTCTTACACTTATTAAATACCTACAAAATCCTGAAATGTGTGAAAATTCACACTTTTCACGACCGAAACTCAATAAAACACCGATTCTAACTAAAATTAACAATAAATTTATATAAGGCGACAATAATAATTTCCCAGTACACTTGTAACAAATCCACGGAATAATAGTGTTCCGCGGCAAATCGGTTAAGAACCACTGACATAATGATTTCTTGATTATACATAAGTCCTAAAAAGTAGAACACATGTTTCATTATATTAATACGAAAATGTGTGGTTCGTAAACATTTCTTTAATAATATGCTTGAATCATTTCAAGGAGAATTTTAAAATAAATAATTAAATAAAACAGTAGGTATATACTGTTCCTTATAGTTAATTATGTAAATTTATTTATTAAATTGTTAATTGAATTGGCATGTGTTGCACCTTGCATTGAGTAAATGTATTCAATTGCATTTTTATACTGGTTTCCCACTGTTTGCTGCAATAGGTAATGGTAGTTCATGACGTCAGTGTCTCAACTTATTCTTTCACTGTCAGAGTTAATGAATGTTTGTTTATTTTATAATTCTTCTACTGTTTAAAAACAGGTTGCTAGAATTTGCCAGGTGTTACATAGATCAGTTGTCGGTCTGTTCATAAGCCAGCTTCTTTCATCAAACGTTGCTCAGTATGATTTATTATTAGGTTGACAAATAGTTATTTGTGTATTAATAGTGAAAAGTGACGTATTGCCGTTTGTAAAGGCTCGATTACATTGAGCAAGCTACTCATTGACGAATTAACTCGCTCGTACCGCTGTATACGCTCGTACCGCAGTACCGCTGCGAATTAACTCGTTCAATGTTATAACTCGTGGTTAGTAAACTCGTTGCTCGATTTGCTTTAGCGAGTAAAGCTGAAAACTGCTTTTCTCCTGCATCACTAACAGCTGTTTTCCTGACAAGCTTAAACTTGCCAAAGTTTTGCCACTTTTTAAGAAAGGAGATGTCGATGATGTTAGTAATTATCGACCCATATCAATATTGCCAATCTTTTCAAAGATTTTTGAAAAGGTGTTGTACAAACAAATTGTGCAGTATTTTACAAGCAAAAATCTTTTCTCCAATAGTCAGTTTGGTTTTAGAAGTGATAAGAGCACTATAGATGCAGTTTTGGACTTTGTCGCGTATGTTTCGGATGCATTAGAATCAGGGAAATACTGTCTTAGTGTTTTTCTTGATTTAAGCAAGGCTTTTGACTGCATATCTCATGATATTTTATTAACCAAACTATCTTTTTATGGTTTTGACGACAAGAGCCGTGCCATGCTTAAATCATACTTATCTAACCGGAAACAGTTTATCCAATTTAAAAGTAGCGTTTCTGAGTATCTTCCTTTACATTTTGGTATTCCCCAAGGTTCAGTTCTCGGACCGCTACTATTCTTAATATATGTTAACGACTTGCCTCTCGCTATAACATCTAAATCAATTCTTTACGCTGACGATACAACATTACTAAATTGCAACCATGATCTAGAATCCCTTATTACGGAAAATGTTTCTCTGGTGAACAGTGCAAACTCTTGGTTGTCTAGCAATAAACTAATTTTAAATACAGATAAAACCCAGACCTTGCTACTGAGCACCATAAAACATGATTTTGCCAATCCCCCTTTCGTTAAATTTCTTGGTATCCACGTTGATCCTTACCTTCGTTGGGATCAGCACGTGGATGTACTCAGTCGTAAACTGCGATCGACCGTGTATCTAGTAAGGAATCTGAAGCATGAAGTCAGCATAGATATTGTATTGAAAGCCTATTTCTCCCTCTTTCAGTCCCACCTAACCTATGGGTTAATAATCTGGGGACATTCACCTGCAGCCAAAAGAATTTTCAGCTTACAACGTAAAGTTGTAAGAATAATTGCCAGTGCTCCTTTTAGTGCGGATTGTCGAGATCTTTTTGTAAAGCTGAAAATAATGTCATTGCCTTCACTATTTATTTATTTGTGTCTATTGTTTGTACGCAAAAACTTGCACAATTATATCACTTTTAGTGAAACGCACGAGCACAACACGCGTTGTAAAAATAATATTCGTGGTAAGTTTTTGCGCTTAAATAAATCCAGGAATTGTTCAAATTACTTTGCTGTGAAATTTTATAATCTTTTACCAGAGACTATTACTACACTACCACTAGACAAATTCAAACTTAAACTTAAACACTTATTTATAAATAACCCATTGTACACAATTGATGAATTTAACAACGTTAATTTTGATGAACTTTTATGACTTTGTCTCTTAATATTGTATTGACTGACTGAAAGCAGTTCTTTGTATTTGTAATTTGGTCAATAAAACTATTATTATTATTATTATTATTATTCTCGGTACGCAGGAGTAAGTAACGAGATATTTCACTCTATGGCTAGTAAATCACAATGGGCCAATCTCATATCTACTTAATTCTACAAAGCTTCATTTAGTAAAATAGCCTATTTTACTAATTTCCTGCTACTAGCCTACTTTACAATATTATACTAGCATATTTTAAATAGATAGTCTCCCGACTCTGACTCCGACTCCCCATCCCCGGTTATGTCAATTACAAGAATTATTTTTAAATTAACTAGATATTTACCAATCTATTGTTGATATGAAAAAAAAAGTCTCAAATAAAAGTTGTTAGTTGATCACAATACCTCCCTTATATGTTGTCGGTCGGTAAAAATGTGTCGTTCATTCATTATAACCAATGGATTTTTCCTAGTTTTGTATATTCTTAATTCGCGAATATCTCTATTTTGTCTTAAGTCCATTTTATACTACCTAATATTGATTTAAATTTTGTGATTAAATTACTTAATATCAGTGATAAAATTAACGTGCCAAGTGCCACTAAATAATCACTACTAACTTTGTTTTCACTAAGTAATATTAGGGTCTATTAACACTAATTTCGTATTATGAGCAGCATATATTTAGTAGTGTCCAGTTACATTCGCTAGTAGTGCTACTAACATTTAGTAAAAGATTATGAGCTGGGCCCTGTATGTTTAGTCGCTGAAATGTTTAGAGAAGTAGTTCGTGTGGAAAATGTTGATGCTATGTGCTTACATCAGGAGTATAAAAAATCAGCTGTGGCCACCACAGGACCAACCGCCATCATAAAGTACTTATATAAATTACATTCTAGCAGCAGAGTAGAAATAACTTGGCCTAATATTTTCTAACAGAGATATTATTTATCATGACCATGGAAACGTTACATATAAGTATGCAAAAATTGAGACTTTACAGAAATTATTCGAAATTTTTCGTTTTATAAAAAAACGTCTCAAATAAAAGTTATTATTTATTGCTTTTATAGCAACTTTTGTTCAATAAATTTTATCGATATATTTTTGTGTTGTGAAATATTCACAAAAATCTTAAAATCGACACGAGTAAATTCCCAGTTTTAGTCAACCGATTTTTACCAAAAGTTGATCAACTCGTGCCATTGATGGCAGAAGCTTAAATATAATGTTTCATAAAAATCCTTTCAGCCGAATTTGCTCTGCACATGTACACAGACAGACAGACAGACGGATGGACGGACAGACAGACAGACAGACAGACAGACAGACGGACGGACGGACAGACAGACAGACCGACAGACATCATGCCAAAAATAGTCAAAACGTTATGTAGGGACCTCAATTCGTGGAGATCCATCAAAATCTCGAAATGTCAAAATCGGTATGATAATACACAATACCTTCCTTATATATGTTGGCGGTCGGTAAAAAGAGAAAAATACGAAATTTAGTAAAAATTGTGGATATAAGACATTAAAAATATGAAAAAAAAAAAAATACAATATTGTTACTGTTCTACTTCATTTTAAATAAAAATAGTAAAAACAAATCGGCAATTGGAAAACAACGATATTCATTGCGAAACTATTGAGCGAGTTAGACTGCGGTTACAGTGCAAGAGTATTCGAGCGAAGTATACTTCGCGCGTATACGCCCGTATTTGGGCGACTGAGTCAAGCATGTAGAAGTAGATAGGGGTGGTTACATTACAAGCGTATTAGTTGCGCAGCAAACTAGTTTTCGCTGGCTTCAAACAGGCTTGTTTTCTTCGCGCTTCGTACACGTTCTCCATACAATTTTAATTCGTTTTTGTGAATGAAAAATGGATATTGAATGAATGATTCTTAGTTTTTGACATAAGAACATATTTAAGATCAAAAATGTCAATAAGATCGGAAATTAATTAAAGGTCTTCAAAAAGTATTCAGTAAAACGATCTACGAATGTTCTATTAATACCTTTTTTTTTGTTCATATATAAATGACTTCACTAAAGAGTTTTATGTTAACAAAAAATATATATTTTAAGATATAAGTAAGTTTTAAAGGAATTTTTAAGAAAAACAAATAAAATATGATAAGAAGAAGATATGTTTTATGTTTATTTGATAAAAATCAAACCGTTGAACTACTAGTTGGGCAAATAAAATATATGTACGTATCTTTTTAAAGAAATATGTTCTAAATTCCATATTGACTTAACACAAATATTATCAATTAAAATTGTACATCTATATATCATATTTGTCAAACATTGATAATAATAATTGATGAATATACTTATTGATAACTTCATATGAAAATATTTATTTTTAAATTATTTTGCATAATCTAGATATTACAGGAAATTATATACAAATACCAAAGCTACTTTAAAAATTATTTCTTAATTGATAAGTTTCATTAAAATATGTTTCATATTAAAATATAATTCTAAAATTAATAATTTCTGAACTCGTTTTTCTATATATAGATTAATAGAATAGATGAGTTCAACTTATTTTTATCTCACCCGGTATTTTAGAGCTCTTGCACCAGAACTGGGAATAAAAATCATTTTACACGGACCTGTTTTTTGTTGAAGTTCTATAAGAATTTATTTATATGAAAAATCTTTTTTAGGGTTTTGTAGGTATGACCAAAAAACCCTTATACCGTCATTTTGTCGCCTGTCTGTCTGTCTGTTCGGTAAAAATTGTAGCCAAACGGCTAAACCTAGAGAGTTGAAATTTGGCATGCTTATACAACTCTTTGACCCGCATATAGGAAAAATACTAAAACATCTAAAAAACATGTCCCCCTAAAAATATAAACAAATATGTGCTCATCGAAAATAAAAATATTTTTTTATAATTCTGAGTAGGGTATCAAATGAAAGCCCTTGGTACGTGGATTAACGATCAAATTTTTATTTTTGCAAAATAAATTATTTTGAAGCAATTTTTGCCAAAATTGTGCAAAAAAAATTTTGTCCCACACCCTGTAGCCCAGATGGTTTAAACTAAAAATCTGAAAAAATTCTAAGTAATGTACATTGGTGTGAACCGGAATAGTACAACAGGAATTTTTGATCAGATTATGCTTTAGGAAAAAAACGCATTTTTTGTGTTTTTGGCTAATAATGTACACAAGTTATAGTTTTGTAACACGCTACAATAGAAGGCTTATCTTGGTGTAGTGGTACTTGCGCTGGCTTTTTCACCCAAGTAAGTCAGTTCGATCCCCACGAGAAGAGACAATATTTTTTTTTTGCTTTATTTTGCATTTTTATGATTAAATTATTTTTTCAAAATTCTAGTTATATTTTGGCAAATATTGCATTTAATTTTTAAAAGCGTAAATTTAATATCCAGTGGAAATTGTTGAAATTATAAATAAATTCTGTTTCAATGTACACGAAAACAGAGGGGCGGAGCTTATAACAACCAATGAAAGCCGTAGGCGCAATTTTCAAAATCTTAAAGAACCTTGCTATATATATAAAAAAAAAAACTGCACATATTTAGAAACCTAAATAATGGTGTTAGGCGTTCGAATTAAAATTAACAAAAAAAAAATTTAATATAAAATTTGTTTTGGCATCCCAAATAATCATCATTCACTTACTAAATACCTGCAAAACCCTGAAAAGTGTGAAAATTCACACTTCACATCAATTGTTTTAAAATTTTAATCTATAGTGCGTTCGAAGGTGAGTTTGCAGTATAGCTCTTATGGAAAATGGGAGCGGTGTTGCCAAATGTTGTAAAAGTGTCAAATGTGTCAATTATAATAATATGAAAAACTCGTATGATTTACAAAAATCAACTCTTATAAAACTCAAAATAACACTCAACAAAAACAAATGGCAATTTGTAGAATACTGCGTCTTCACAGATCAGCGCGTTTTAGAGCTGGCAACGTCGACAAGCAAGAAAAGGATAGTGTCATTATGTAAACCCATTAAAGAGTATGAAAAAAAACTACTCCATATGCCCTGTACTGCAAACTCACCTTTGAACGCACTATAAATTACATTACGCTAACGACACACTACAGTCATCTATACTCATAAACATTGAACTAAAAATTAACTGTCATCCTTATTTTACCTGTCAGTATCATTAACACTGTTTTATTTAATCTTTCAGTCAAAATTAACACCTAATGACAATTTTTACTTATTTATGGAAACTAATTAAAGCAATTTTAAAATATGATAACACTAACATACCCTAACATATTTTGTAAACTGTTTTAAGAAAAATAATATATTTAGGAGCGCTGGCGTTACGCATAGGCGAGAGGCAAGCGCTAGCCAATAGCGCAAAATCTGGAAAGACGACAAAATACTGAATGCAAGTATAACATCCGTATTTTACTTTAGTTACCAGAGCAGAAAACAATCTTACCTATGGTGGCTAAAATTCTAGCGTCGGTGCTGGTGTTAAAAATCAAATGAAAGATAATAGTAATTCGAGTGAAGATATTTTGTCGTGGTACATACTTCGACTCTTATTTTGCATAATATCAACTTGATAAAATCACTCTGTACAATAGTTGACGTTCATTATTCCAGTTTACTATGTGAAGTGAAAATTTAAATGCAGAATAACTATTCAAATGAAAATTATTTAAATTTATTATTGTGCTATAGCGAATGACAAAACAAAGAAGTGAAATTTTTAAACAACTTGTTCATTTTTGTTTGGATCGATTATATTGTTAAAAAGTACTCATCGTATTTTTAGAATTAAACAATTTTTTCCCTTCTTTTTGTAATGTAATTTTATACAAATATACCTACTTAGAAAAATATGTGCTACCAAATAATAAGATTTTATATAACATAATAATGTATTTTTGCCACATTTTAAAAGTCAAAGTGTCTCTAAGCGATCAGCAAAAAAAAAAAGAAAAACAGTATCCCGAAAAACAAGTGATGAGCAAAATAAAGGAAAATAGTACCCCAAAAAGAAGTGATAGGCAAAAAAAAGAAATAGAAAACAGTATAGCAAAAACAAGTGATAAAAAAAAAAGAAAAACAGTATCCCAAAAAACAAGTGATGCGCAAAATAAAGGAAAATAGTATCCCAAAAACAAGTGATAAGCAAAACTAAAAAGAAAATAGAAAACAGTATTCCAAAAACAAATGATAGACAAAACAAAAAAGAAAATGGAAAACAGTACCCCAAAACCAAGTGATAAACAAGAAAAAATTGATGTGAAGTGTGAATTTTCACACATTTCAGGGTTTTGCAGGTATTTAGTAAGTGAATGATGATTATTTGGGATGCCAAAACAAATTTTATATCAAAATATTTTTTTATGAATTTTAAATCGAATGCCTATTACCATTATTTAAGTTTTTAAAGATGTGCAGTATTTTTTTTTTATATATCAAGGTTCATTAAGATTTTGAAAATTGCGCCTATGGCTTCCATTGGTTGTTTTTAGTCATAGCTCCTCCCCTTTGATTTCGTGTACATTCAAATATATAATTAAATTATAATTTCAACAATTTCCACTGGTTATTAAATTTACGCTATTAAAAATTAAATGCAACAATTGCCAAAATATAATTAAAATTTTGAAAAAATAATTTAAACAATATAAAAATGCAAAAAAAAAAAATAAAAAATAATATTGTCTCCTCACGTAGGACTCGAACATGAGTCCGAATATGAATTCTTGGGCAGAACGCTAGTATCTTAGCCACAGCACCAAGAAACACGTTACTGTTAAGCGTATTATATAACTATAAGTTGTCAACATTATTAGCAAAAAAACACAAAAAATGCTTTTTTTTTTCAAAAACATAATCTGATCAAAAATTCCTGTTGAACTATTCCGGTTCACACCAATGTACATTACTTAGAATTTTTTCAGATTTTTACTTTAAACCATCTGGGCTACAGGGTGTGGGACAAAATTTTTTTCGCACAATATTGGCAAAAATCGCTTCAAAATAATTTATTTTGCAAAAATAAAAATTTGATCGTTAATCCACGTACCAAGGGCTTTCATTTGATACCTTACTCAGAATTTAAAAAAAATATTTTTTTTTTCGATGAGCACATATTTGTTTATATTTTTAGGGGGATATGTTTTTTAGATGTTTTAGTATTTTTCCTATGTGCGGGTTAAAGAGTTGTATAAGCATGCCAAATTTCAACTCTCTAGGTTTAGCCGTTTGGCTACAATTTTTACCGAACAGACAGACAGACAGACAGACAGACAGACAGACAGACAGACAGACAGACAGACGACAAAATGACGGTATAAGGGTTTTTTGGTCATACCTACAAAACCCTAAAAAGAAAGAAAATAATATCGCAACAGCATGTAAATAACAAACCAAAAAAAAAAAAAAAAACAGTTTCCCAAAAAACAAGTGATGAGTAAAATAAAGGAAAACAGTACCCCAAAAACAAGTGATAGGCAAAACAAAGAAGAAAATAGAAAACAGAATCCCAAAAAACAAATGATGAGCAAAATAAAGGAAACCGGTATCCCAAAAACGAGTGATAGGCAAAACAAAAAATTGATGTGAACTGTGAATTTTCACACATTTCAGGGTTTCGCAGGTATTTATTAACTGTGTGATGATTATTTGGGATGCCAAAACAAATTTTATGTCAAAATATACTTTTATGAATTTTAATTCGAATGCCTAATACCATTATTTAAGTTTCTAAATATGTGCAGTATTTTTTTTATATAGCAAGGTTCATTAAGATTTTGAAAATTGCGCCTATGGCTTCCATTGGTTGCTTAAATCATAAGCCTCGCCCTCTGATACCTTCAAATATAGAATTAAATTATAATTGCAACACTTCACACTGGTTATTAAATTTACGCTTTTAAAAATTAAATGCAACATTTACCAAAATATAACTAGAATTTTGACAAAATAATTTAAACAAAATAAAACTGCAAAATAACTGAAAAAATAAAAATTGACGGGATTCGAACACAGTTTCTTACAGTAGTTTCAGCTCACTAAGCGAGAACGCTACCACTGTGCTATACAGGATCACTCGTTTACTATGTTAAATAGCGGATTAAATATATTACATATTTTACTTAAAAACACAAAAAATGCGTTATTTTCCGAAAACATAATCTGATCAAAAATTCATTTTGTACTATTCCGGTTCACACCAATGTACATTACTGAGAATTTTTTCAGATTTTTAGTTTAAACCATCTGGGCTACAGGGTGTGGGACATATTTTTTTTTCGCACAATTTTGGCAAAAATCGCCTCAAAATAATTTATTTTGCAAAAATAAAATTTTGATCGTTAATCCACGTACCAAGGGCTCTTATTTGATACCCTACACAGAATTGTAAAAAACTATATATTTTTTTTTCGATGAGCATATATTTGTTTATATTTTTAGGGGGATATGTTTTTTAGATGTTTTAGTATTTTTCCTATGTGCGGGTCAAACAGTTGTATAAGCATGCCAAATTTCAACTCTCTAGATTTAGCCGTTTGGCTACAATTTTTACCGAACAGACAGACAGACAGACAGACAGACAGACAGACAGACAGACAGACAGACAGACAGACAGACAGACAGACAGACAGACAGACAGACAGACAGACAGACAGACAGACAGACGACAAAATGACGGTATAAGGGTTTTTTGGTCATACCTACAAAACCCTAAAAAGAAAATAGAAAACAGTATTCCAAAAACAAATGATAGGCAAAACAAAAAAGAAAGTGGAAAACAGTACCTACAAAATAAGTGATGAGCAAAAAAAAAGAAAACGGTAATATTCAGAAAAAGCCGCAACAATTGTATCCACAGCTGGACATAAGTAGGACATGTGGCAACCCTACTTCTCATCTGCAATAGGGGTTGAGTGCCAGCACTAGGGATCATGGCTCCCGATTCAATTTTAAGTTGACATCTCTAACAATACAAGTGATGACAAAACAAAAAGTTAGACGGATCCAAGTGATCCAAAAAGAAAAAGGCGCCACTCAAATACTCATTTCATCGTATCGTCTACTTACTGTGTAGGCTTGGCCTTAGGGTTGAATGTATCTAATATTTGATAAGTGCAACAAATCCACCCTCTTACATAATAATTTAAGTCTAATAAGTTCAGAAGTTGTATCGTGTAAAATAAGAGAATTATTAGCCATTTATTATTTAACAAAGACACCCTGTATAAATTAGAAGATGAAAGTGAATTATCATATGTTTGAGAAACGCTGCAGAGGTTACCTAGACACAGACGGTCATTAGTTGATCCTTAGATAACTAGCCCACATGACACAGAACCAGGATACTTTTCTATAAATACATTCAACTTGCACCAAATAGCAAAGTGCATACGATTACGACAATTGCTAAAAATAAATTAAATTCCTGAGGCTTCAACAGAGAACACTGTCAAATCTCGAAATTATTTGTTAATTTGTTGATTTTAAAAAGTGTAATTCTTCTTCGTGATTTTATTGACTACTTGTAAAATTTCTGGTAATAGATGAATGGAGATATATTTAGAAATTATTTTTAGTTGTGTACTACTTTGTAGTATTTTCCAAGAATTTCGTTTATGCAACTTTTTAAATATACTATTCTGATAATATAATAAGTTCGAATAGGCACCGTCTACCTTTCCACGTGGTTAATTTTAAGAAATAAACTAAAAATAATTCAATACTTATACTCAATGAGATAGGCGCGCACATTTCTAAACACACTGCAGTAGCTGTCATAAAGCTAAATAATTTCTACTTGACCTTTTTTATTTTTACGAATAGACCTATATTTCTATTTTGGATTCATTTTATCGGTTCTTTAGTGTGATACAGTTCCAGTTTCAATATAGATTTTTTGTAGCCCTTTGGGAGTACCTTCACCAATTAACCTTTCAAAATATCTTCCTTAATATTCAAGAAAAATCGATAATAACCTTCATACGCTGACCTGCCTCAATACTACAAAATTTAGGAAATTATTCTGCTGTTAATACCTTATTATATAATACCAAATTATCCGCATAATATGGAGGTTACAGAAGAGAAAATAAAAATCAGGTGTGGCCACCACAGGACCGACCGCCATCATAAAGTACTTGTATAAAATACATTCTAGCAGCAGAGTAGAAATAACTTGGCCTAATATTTTCTAACAGATATATTATTTATCATGACCATGGAAACGTTAAGTATAAAAAAATTGAGAAAATTTTTAAAAATTTTACAATAATTTTTCGAAATTTTTGTCAAACTCGTGTCATTGATGTCAAAAGCTTAAATATGCAGTTTCATAAAAATGCTTTTAGCGGAATTTGCTCTGCACGTGTACACAGACAGACAGACGGACGGACAGACAGACAGATAGACAAACAGACAGACATACAGACGGACGGACGAACAGGAAGACAGACAGACATCATGCTAAAAATAGTCAAAACGTTATGCCACCTCAATTCGTGGAGATCCATCGAAATCTCGAAATGTCAAAACCGGTATGATCACAATACTCCCCTTATACATGTTGACGGTCGGTAAAAATACACAGGATATAAGTGAACAATAAGATAAAATTTACCTGAATTGTGGATTTACACACATTTGGATTTTTTTTTTTTTTTTTTTGTTCTCTATCCTATTAGAACCAAGACCGTTAAAATCTTAATTTTCATAGAAAATTATCATAGACACGAACAATTTCTATTAAAATTTTATATAACGAAGACTCTAGCGTTTCTCTGACAGAACTGATAAGTACTGATTTAAGGCTTTATTTGTAAGTTATTTTATAAGTTGATTTGAATTTATAACTCAAAATTGATTTGTATTTATAACTATTATTAATATTTATATATAATAGTTCACACATATATAGAATTTTGCGCGAGAGTAATATGCCGTTGAGTGTACTAATAAGCACCGCAGAGGAGCGCCTCGCCCGAGGGGGCGCCACATGCGGTGATTTTTCATTTTTTTAGGAAATGGGGTGGGGAGAGGAAGGCGCCTTTTTTTGTTTTTTCATGGGGCCACCACGTATACTAGTGCCGTTACTACCACTATATCTATACCAGTTTCGCTTAACCGAATCTTCGTAGTGAAATTGAAATATTGTTTTTGTTTTGTTTACATAGGATCTCTTTTGACGTTTTAAAATAATTAATAAATCTTAACGAAACGTTATTTTAAAATTGTAAATAGATCTAAATTTAATTTCTATTACTAATATTTTAAAATAATATCGAACACAAAAAAAAATCTTTTGTAAATATTTTTGATTGAAGTTTCGTAAAAATAAAGTAACGTACAAAAATAAAACATATTTTTGAAAAAATGTCAACATTTTATACTTGGATTTTTTTTTTTACAAAATTGTAATAAATTTGCAAAAACGTATGTCGCAAAATATAAAAAAAAAACTGTTTTCTAAATAAACTTTACTATACTATTTGTTCATCTGTGTACATTGCCAAAAATTTCTTTCAAAACAAATATAACGAAGGAGTACTTTTTTTTCTCATTTTAGGTACTCGTGAGCAATAAAATATAATAAATTTTCTAGTAAATGTCAAGAATGCATCTGATTATGAAATGTCATTTAACATTGCAGTGTCATCAGAGGACAGTAAGGTGACATTGCTGGCTACCAGCCCATCACAACACATTCATTAACAATTTTAAGATTGTACTTGGTTTCGAGATAGAATCAGTATTTAACAGTTACTTGTTCAAACAAAAAACTAAAGATTTTTCCATACAAGGAATGAAAAAAAAAAAAAAAACACACTAGCGTCATAAACAGTGAGGAGCATGCCAGCCGGGACGCCGGACAATTTAATAATTTTAACTTTATTTTAGGACAATTTAAATCTAATGGTTTATTCAAATTTTCAACGGTTGTTAAAATTCACCAGTCCACTACTGGTCATAAAACTACATTACGAACAAATTATTTTTCATTTAAATTATCACTTTCTACGGCTACACATTATGTATGCACTTTTTGTCGTGTTTAGATCAGGTTCCTTTTTTAGGGTTTTGTAGGTATGACCACCAAAAAACGCTTATAACGTCACTCATGTGTACGGTAAAAATTGTAGTCAAACGGCGAAGCATAGAATGCTGAAATTTAGCATGCTTCTACATATCTTTGACCCACATATAGGAAAAATCAGTGGCGTAGCGACGTGGGGGCGGGGGGTGCGGTCCGCCCCGGGCGGCACTTTTTTGGGGCGGCAAAAATCCTCAATAAATAATATCTTGTAATCTGAACTAAAAATTTTAACCATTTCTTTTAATATTTTCGTCGCACCTACAATTCGGACCGATTAAAATGAGCACAGAACTTTTTATTATTTAAATGTGACGGAACCGGGGAATAGCCTTTCTTTAACACGTTAATCGCCACGTCGGCCATATGTGTCTGACACTAAGAAGTTCTACATGCGCCATGTCAGACATATATGTCTGACATGGTTACCTTGCGGTAATTCCCCGCGTTTTATTTTGTACTCGGATTGTGCACAACGAATATTCAGCGAGAATCGATTATTTCATATAAAGAATAGAGTTCAATATTGTCTAATAACACCTGCAACATCAGTCGTCCAATTCACATGGACAAATTAACTTGCTACAATTCATTATTTTCTTTAAGTGCGTGTTGTGATTGTTAAATTATTGAACATTCTCGAAACTCGAAAAATTGTATGTAATCTCAGTGGTGTAGCATAGCGGAGGCGGTGGTGGCGGCTCTTTTTTGGGGCGGCAAATTCTGTAAATTTTTGAGCCTTTTAGATTTAAATACCTAAATAAGGGGGCGGCGAAATTGGCATCCGCCCCGGGCGGCTGAAACCCACGCTACGCCACTGGGAAAAATACTGAGGGTCAATTTCTGAAAGCTTAAGCGAGTATAATTTTTTGATTAAACTTGGTTACAATATAAAAATTCCATAAGTAACCATAGCTACAATTTTCTATTTGGTTATAGTTAACAAAGCTTTCAGAAACCCCCAACCTATTTCCCAGAGCTGTTATAAAAACCGTAATAATGTACATTGATGGGAACCAGAATAGTTCAACAGGAATTTTAGATCAGGTTAGTTTTTCGTTACGACACGAGTTTTGTGTCAAACAAATTTGTGAAAAAATTATTATTTAAAAAAAATTATAGTGTGATATCAAAGGAAAGCTCTTAAGACGTAGATTATGAAACAAAAAGTAGTTTTTTAGATTTTTTTAATTTAACACCATTTTTGCCAAATATTTACTAAAAAAATTACCAAAGTCACACACCCTTTAACCCAAAGGGGTTAAACTAAAAACTGGCAAAAATGTAAGTAATTTTATTTTTGGCAATGTATGTACAGATGAAAAAAAAAGAGTAAAGTTTATGTAGATTTTTTTAGAATTTTGAAAGAAAATAAAATCCAAGCATTAGTCGTACGAGAGGATTTTTTGATCAGATTTCGTTTTTGGGAAATAATGCAGTTTTTGTGTTTTCGACAAAATTATTTTTTTTTTTATTTCTTGGCTAAATTATGGCTAATAATGTTATAGATTATTTTGTATATAGTTTAGTTTAGTTCAGTTTTATTCTTGTCTTTCATGTACATAAATATTACATAATAACAATGTACAACAATAATACTATTACATGAAAAGAAAGTCAATACATATAAGCAGTTCACTTTTGTAAGAACAAACTAAATCTGGTTATTTTGGTTACTTTTATAGTGTGTTACTGACTTTAAATGTCAATTAAAAATATTCCTTATACTGTAAAACCAACTTTAGGTTGATAAGGTTATGATCATTATAATTAAGATATCATTTTTCATTATGACATATGTCAAATGGATCGACATTTTAAAAAAGTGACATTTTTTAATACCAACATGACATACAGCTTCAAAGGTGCAAACTATTGAAAACAAAATTCCCTCTTAGTTTGTTCTTACAAAAATGAACAGCTTATAATAATATAAGAAAATATTTAAAACATTAGAGATATGGACAGTGAAAAAAATAAATGAATACACAGTAATAAACAATAAATATGGAAATTATCTAAAAAAATTCTTAACGTCATACAATTCTCTTTCAATTAGGTATTTTTTAACATTGGTCTTGAAGATGAGTGCATTTTTTGACAACTTTATTTCATCAGGAAGCGCATTATAGTATTTGCAGCAATTGAAATGGGCACCTCTTTGGTAACAGGTTAAATTGTGTGGCCTTGGGACTAGTGCATCTTTGTTCCTTGTGTTATGGGAATGTTCGATTTTTAGGAACAGTTGTGTGTTTTTGTAGACGAACATACAAAGAGATAGAATATATTCTGCTGGTTGAGTTAATATGTTAAGTTGGGTGAAATATTTCTTGCATGAGTCTCTGGAGTTCAGCGATTGAAGGACTCGTATTGCTGACTTTTGGAGACGAAATACTTGTTTGCAATTAGTCGATTGGCCCCAGTGGATAATATTGTACTTTAAATGTGAGTGGAAGCATGAAAAGTATACATTCTTTAACACTTTGATGCTACAACTCAGTTTCAACGACCTTAGGAGGTATAAACATGAGCACAACCTTCTACACAGTTTATCGATGTGGTCTGTCCAGTTAATGTTTTTGTCTAGCGTTAGTCCTACTACGAGTGAGGTATCCGATATTTTTACTTTTTGATTTTCAAAATTTAATTCCTTAGGCGGAATGAATTTATTTTGTGGTGTTTTGAAGACTACACAGGATGTCTTATCAATATTTAAGGTTAATTTATTTTTATTTGCCCATGTGGATGCTATTTTCATTACGTCATTAAAGGAGGTTTCAATATCTGTCGTGTTTTTATATCGAGTAAGGTAACTATTGTCGTCAGCAAATGAAGTCACGGTTAAGTTTGTCATATTTGTAAAATAATTAGGTAAGTCACTTGCGTAAATTAAAAATAGAGTAGAAGCGAAGACACTTCCTTGTGGGGCACCTAGGGTAACAGACTTTTTGTCGGAAAAATGTGACTTGTTTTTAATGTCTATCGAGGTGAATTGGGTTCTGTCAGTAAGGTAAGATTTAATCCAGTCTAATGCGATTCCTCTTATTCCGTATCGCTCCATTTTCATGAATAAAATATCATGATGAATGCAGTCAAAGGCTTTACTCAAGTCTAAAAAAATTCCTAATGCTTTGCTGTTGGCATCTAATGTGTTTAATATTTCACTAACGAAGTTAAAAAGGGCTGTATCAACAGATTTATTTTTTACGAAACCATGTTGTGTTTCTGGAAGAATTTTAAAATTTGATAGGAAGGAAAGTAACTGTTTGTTTACGATTGATTCTATAACTTTTGATAAAGGTGAAATTAGAGTGATAGGCCTGTATTTGTTGAATGATGATTTGTCACCCTTTTTATAGAGTGGCTTAACTAGGGCATTTTTTAGATTTTTAGGAAATATTGCTTGTTGGAAAGATAAATTTATTATGTGTGTTAGGGGAATAATTATAAGGTTCTTACAAAGTTTTATTAAGTTATTCGATAGTTTATCAGCACTTACAGCAGAAGATTTTTTTAGATTTGTTATAGCCTGCATTATGTCATGTTCTGTGACGGGTTTTAAGAAAAATGTATTTATGTTTATTGGAATTTTTGACTCTATGTATTGGTGATCGATATTTATGTCAAAGTTTGCACTCATATCTGTAGCTACTGATGTAAAGTAGTTGTTGAATTTATTAGATAAGTCTATATCTGTGCTATCACATTCAAACATTAAAGAGGAGTTATTTTCTGAATTGTTTTGTCTAGTTTTATTTATTATATTCCAAGCTGTTTTATTTTTATTGGTCGAGTTATTAATTAGATTGTCATTATGTTCAATCTTTAGTTTTTTTAATAATTTACTGTAATCATGGTTTGTGGAGATGAAAAGTTCTTTAAAAATGGGGTATCTCTGCGATAGTTCGCGATAGGCACTTACTTTCTTTTTTAACTCACACGCCTCTTCTGTTAACCAAGGAAGCCCGTTTCTATCGCTGTGTTTATATGTCTAACGTAGTGTCGTTTTTTGGAATTAAAAATATAATACCATAATTTTAAGAGCTGAAAATCGAATTCATGTGTGTAGAGGGTAGTGTTTAGTGTTCCGTAGGCTCCGGCTTCTATTATACGTCGTGATTCAACCTATTATTTGAATTACTTTAGTTTTTTGTTTTTAAGGTATCCAAGAGGAATAAATCATTTATAGTAATGAAATACTTATAAAACAAATAACACATTGTTAATAGTGAGAAAAACGTTTCTGAAATTGAAAAAATGAAGACATTTATCAAAATATTTCTTATTAATTTAATGAAAACTTGAATACGAAACAAATGCAGAAAATAATACTGGAATTTTTTAATTTAAATTTTATTACAACGAAATTTTCTCAAATTATTTTAGTTTTGTTTAAAAACATTAAATGGAAGCTCTTATTAGTTCCCAAATAACGAATAAAAATGATTATCAAAAAAACTGTTGATTTTGGATGTGATTATAGAACAAATATTCCTAGACATCCAGAATTATTAAATATCTACAAAACCCTGAAACGTGTGAAAATCACACCACTAAATTTTTTGTTTACTCGACTTGCAGAGGAGATAGAGAAATCGGCCAAACAATTGGCATACGACCAAAAATAATCACACGTTCGACGTTATTGACATCACTGAGATAAATGTTAACATAATTTTGACAAGGCCTGTATGAAAGAAAAAAATCAGCTGTGGCCACCACAGGACCGACCGCCATCATAAAGTTCTTATATAAAATAATATATTTATTTAGTAGCAGAGTAGAAATAACTTGGCCTAATATTTTCTAACAGAGATATTATTTATCATGACCATGTAAACGTTACATATAAGTATGAAAAAATAGAGGCTTAGAAACAATTTTACAAAAATTATTCGTTTTATCAAAAAACGTCTCAAATAAAAGTTATTAATTATTGCTTTTATAGCAACTTTTGTTCAATAAATTTTTTCGAAATATTTTTCTGTTGTGAAATATTCACAAAAATATTAAAATCAACACGAGTAAACTCCCATTTTTAGTCAACCGATTTAACCAAAAGTTGATCAACTCGTACCATTGATGGCAGAAGCTTAAATATGAAGTTTCATAAAAATTATTTCAGCCGAATTTGCTCTGCACATGTACACAGACGGACAGACGGACAGACAGACGGACAGACAGACAGACGGACGGACAGACAGACCGACAGACCGACAGACCGACAGACATCATGCTAAAAATAGTCAAAACGTTATGTAGGGACCTCAATTCGTGGAGATCCATCGAAATCTCGAAATGTCAAAATCGGTATGATCACAATACCTCCCTTATATATGTTGGCGGTCGATAAAAAGTTTAGTAGGCCCTGAATTAAAATATTAAGTTGACGATTCTGTTAATATAAAAATAAATTAATTCATGTTGACGGTCGGTAAAAATCCCACTTAATCCTATACGTAGTATGAGTACCTTAGTTAGTAATTTAATAAAATATACAGTTTCTCAACCTTGGACTAATTAAATTTACGTCTTAAAACAACCTTTTTGATGATTAAATAATTATATTTCTATTCAGCACGTAGCTCATTATCATCACCGCGTTCTGTTAATTATAGTTATGAAATCTCTTTGATGTCTGAAGTGCTTTTTCATTGATAACGTATGTATATTGATATTTCATAATAATTTTTATGAACTAACCTATGATAACTATTAAATCAGTGATTCTCAAATTTTTAAGGTAATGGTTCCCTACAATATAATACTGTTACGAATAGGGCACTGTGTAAGAAATACATCAGCCTTGATAGTTCTAGTCCCCACTAGACCTATCAGTTAACGTATAGTTAAAGCAACGAGATCATCGTGCAATAATTTTGTACAATTTTAAACGTGGTTTATCTGCGGAACTATTTTTTTCTAAAAATTGTCGGAGCACAGTGTTTCGTTGGTAAAATTTGTTTATTTTTTTTACATATTAATGAAATTACATATTATAAAGGAAAGAAATACGTTTCATTGTCTTTTTCAGTAACATTTTTCCGAACTAGTTGCCGCTTTTAATAAATCATTTTTTTTCTTTTATAAAATTGTAAAACTCAATCCATTTTAAAATAAACTTTTACTTGCAGTTCGGCCTTTTTTAAATCAGTATTGCAACGGTTTCTGGTGTCAGTCCAATGAGAAGACATCAAACTGAAGATCCTCTCAACAAATGCGTTTGAACAAAAGGTTTTTATATTTGTAGGAATTAGCTTCCAACTCATTAGCTTCAAAAATATCAGCCCATATTTTGTCTAAAGGCTTATTTTTGTAAGACAGCTATTTTTCGATAATGTCCTTTGCATGAATTCATCATAAAATTCATTCTGTCCATCTCTAAACTCTTTGCGGCAGATTTTAGAAGATCATATGTTAAATTTGTTGTTTTTAAATAAAATGGCTTTATTGCATGTAAGTAATTTGACTTGGAAAAATCAAAATTTGATTCTAAATAGTTAAGAGTTTTGGTAAACAAATTAATAAAATCTTGTGCAATTTTTCTATATTTTGCTAGCAGCATTTTGTTTAGTTCTGTAGCAGTTTTGTCTCTAAAAAAGGAGTCTTATTCGCCCTTCAAGTTTTTGACCTAACCTATACATAACATCGAACAACCGGCGCAGTAAGATTGTTCTGTTCTAAACTCCTTATAAGCTCTTCAAAAACTTGCAAACAATTTTGAAGAAATAACATGTAAATTTCGGTTCTACTGTATTCTTCTTCTTTATTTTCATCCATAATGTATTTTCAAATAAGAGTAGGACATTCGTCTTGTTCCATACTTTGAAAGTAAGTTTTTACACCTGGCCAACATTTTAACATTTTATATATTGCTGGTAATAATGATAACCATCTTGTAGAAACATGTCTAAGGAGTTTATCTAGTTATATGAGGATTTTTTTTTAAATTTGTTTATTTATAGACACGTCAGCTACTTGGCCATTGGTGTCTTTGTTACTATCTTCCAATGTTTTAGTAGGTACATGTCTTTACATTCTAACTATATTAGCTTAAAAATATTAATGGATTGTAAGAATTGCAAAACATTGTTGGTCATTGCTGGGTCGGGTTTTAGTATGTCTTTAATGTCCTGTGGTAGGCTGTAGTTAGTATGTGTGTTAGTGTATAGTTGACAGTCGGTTAATATGTGATAAACAGTCAGTTGTTCGTCACATGTCTCGCAAATTTTGTTTTCTAGTCTGTTCATGAGATGTTCGTGAGTAAGTCTGGTGTGTCCGATTCTAAGTCTTGTTATGATTATTTGTTCACGTCTATTGGTACCTGAGGTCTAGTTGTGTATGTTGTCTTTGATTGTTCTAAGTTTATTGTTCATAGTATCGCGCCACTTGTTCAGTCTGGTCGAGTAGAGTCTTGTCTTGATGGTCTGTTTTAAGTACGTCTTGTTTGGGGCAATATGGAATATTTCATCCTGACTGCTGTTGAGTTCTCGGGCTGCAGAATTCGCACGTTCGTTTTCCTCGATGCCAGCGTGGGCGCATATGAGGAATTGAGGATGAAAAATATTTAGTATTTTTAATAATATTATTTAATTTTTCTGCAAAGATTCCAAAACATTGTGGTATTGCTGAAACCGGGACTTTTCGCGTCTGGGCACCTGCTTCCCGGGACGCAGGACTTTCAGTACTCAAACCGGGACTGTCCCGGGAAAACCGGGACAGTTGGTCACCCTATTACCAACCGAAAAGTGGAAAGACATTTTTAACACATGGTTTATACGTATGATACCCTTTTCACACTAGATCTTTAAGACGAGTGAACTTAAAGTTCACCGATGTTTAAGATCGGTATGCTTTCACACTTGATGTTTAAATCTCTGGTGCTGTCATCAGCTACAGTAATTTTGTCCTTAAGTTACCGTCATGAAATTACCAGTTTTGACCTGTCTGCGCAGACGCACATTTTGAATTATTATAAACAATTAAGGATATTTCATTTCATTCTACAATAAAGGCACTACAATAAAGAATATATTACACCTGTATTAACATGTAAGTCGATACATTTTATCTCAATTATTGTAGCTTTGTATTTTATTAAACACATTATTAAAATAAATAATTTTATTATAACAATAAGTATAAACTTCTTATTACGTCGATATAATACAGTATTCTTGTTTATGATAATATAAAATGTTGACAGCACAAATTCAAGGAGTATTTTTTTATAATAGAAATTAAGTTGGTAATGCGGGCGAAGTTTAAGACGCAGATCTCTGTCTTAAACATCGGTCGTGTTTAGACGAGGCCGTACGGTTTCACATTAGCGTTTAAAGATACATTCACTTTAACATCCGATCTTAAAGATCTAGTGTGAAAAGGGTATAAGGAGTATATTGAACGAGGATTGCATGGCATTTGAAATGTATATACATATGTACATTTAGTTATTAATAAACATTTACTTATTTATCTAGTAAAAATATACTATTTTGTGTGTCATATTAATTTCACAACCCTGACAAACAAGTCAACAAGTAAGAACGTGTAATATTTTATTAAAATGAGAAAATAATTGTGATAAATTTATTTGCATTAACAGTTTGAATAATGTTATGAAAGAGCAAGTTTATTTATTTTATTGCGTATAAGGTCATGTAAAGCATATTTTTCTTGTTTAGAGACCTGTTATGAAATAGTTTATTGATAAGATGAATAATTATCAAAAATGTGTCCTTCTTTGGACATTTATCTGCGGAAATAGTCAAGATTGTGGTTAGAGTAAACCTGTAACCAAAAGCTAATAGCGGTCTAGAAGATTAGACCGCCAAAAAATGTTCTGACCACAGAAAATTAGACCGCAAATTATTATAATACGCAGCGCCGGATTAATGGTAGCTTTAATACAAGAGATTACAAGTTTCTTATACAAAACTAACAATTTGAAATAAAATTAGTAATAATCTGCATTGTTAAATAACTTAAAAATAGGTATAGGAGAACAATTCTCTGCATTTTTTAAAATATATTTGTGGGTTTCAATTAACTTTTACATTTAGATAGTTTCGTGTAGAAATATTCAAATTATACGTCAACATTTTTTAGGGTTTTGTAGGTATGACCACAAAAAACCCTTATAAGATACTCCATGTGTCTGTCTGTCTGTCTGTACGGTAGAAATTGTAGTCAAACAGCTTAACATAGATAGTTGAAATTTGGATGCTTATACAATTCTTTGACACACATATAAGAAAAATACCTACTGAGAGTTCAAAAAGACATATCCCGAGATAAATATAAACAAATACGTATTTATTGAAAAATTTATAGGTATTTTTTTTTAAATTTTGAGTGGCATAACAAATGAAACCTATTAATACGTGGATCAACAAGCAAATTTTTATTTCTGAAAAAAAAAATATATGGGACTTTCACCAAAATGTGAAAAAAACTTTTGTCCCCCGCCCTATCTTCCAGAGGGGTTTTTCTAAAAATATGAAAAAACCTCTATAATGTAGATTGATGGGAACCGGAATAGTTCAACAGGAATTTTTGATCAGATATTTTTTTCGAAAATTATCGATTTTTTGTGTCATTGAAAACATAATACTACTAAATTTTTTCAAATTTATTGTGTAGTATCAAAAGAAAGCTCTTAAGACATAGATTAAGAAACAAAAAGTAATTTTTTAAAATTCGTTTCTTTTTATTTTATTTATTTTATTTATTAGGCCAATCCAACAGGACAAGATGTCCCAATCACAGGTTTGCCACTACATAATACATAAAATTACAAAAACAAAAAATCATCTGTAGTATAAACTTAAGGTTAGAATCTTATTAAAATTACCAAAAGAAATTGACAAAATGTACAATTAAATTAAATTTGACATTTGCTTTTTAAAACTTACAAGTGACGTGCTAAATATGTCTAGGCGAGGCAATGAAGCACAAAAATCAGCCCAACTTCCGATTTTTGGCGCAGTAAGATGGATTTACAAGCGGTTTGGTGCATTCGACTCGTTAGAACCTCAGGAAATTTTGTGAACCAACGCGATCAATGCAAAATGAAAAACTGCATTTGTTCTTAAGAAAAATCCATTGGAAAAGTGCATTTTCCAGAGTTGCAAAATCAAAAATTTATAACTCGGTATAAATTCACTAAAATAAGTCAAATATTGATACTCGGGGGTTTCTGGGGTCGCTGAACACGAATATCGGGACGAGAGAAGTGTCCGAGGTACCTGGTGCCCAGGGTGGAGACTACGTACATCGTCTCCTAGAGTTTTATGCAAATTTGATACAAAAGCAGTTGAATCACGTTACTCGGGGGTTTTTGGGGTCGCTGAGCTCGAATATCGCAATAGCGAATTTCTCCGAAGTTCGTAGTGCCAAGGATCTGGATTTTGTATCGAATTCGCATAAAACTCCTGAAGGCGAGGGTAAGTACCGCTCGCCCTGAGCACCAGGTACCTCGGAGACGTTCGCTATTGCGATATTCGGATTCAGCGACCCCAAAAACCCCCGAGTAACGTGATTCAACTGCTTTTGTATCAAATTTGCATAAAACTCTAGGAGACGATGTACGTAGTGTCCACCCTGGGCACAAGGTACCTCGGACACTTCTCTCGTCCCGATATTCGTGTTCAGCGACCCCAAAAACCCCCGAGTATCAAAATTTGACTTATTTTAGTGAATCTATACCGAGTTATAAATTTTTGATTTTGCAACTCTGGAAAATGCACTTTTCCAATGCATTTTTCTTATGCACAAATGCAGTTTTTCATTTTGCATTGATCGCGTTGGTTCACAAAATTTCCTGAGGCTCTAACGAATCGAATGCACCAAACCGCATGTAAATCCATCTTACTGCGCCAAAAATCGGAAGTCCACTGCTTCGTTTCCTCGCCTAGTCTGGAAAACCAGGAAGATCAGAGTAAAAGTTATGCTAAATAGATACTCTATTCATACTAGAGTTTAAATAATAGTTAGTCCGAGTTGGTGGCACAGAAAAAAGTTCAAAATTTCTAATTGAGTAGTTAGGTACCCTTAACGAGATTTTGTGAACTAGTTCCGAACAATCTACCAAACTATTCATAATCTTGTACAAGAATACTAGATCCGTTGTTTTACGTCGTTTTTCAAGTTGCTGTAAATTAACAATTTTTAACACAATTTTGGCTAAAAATGTGGTAAAAAAGTTCTTGTCCCGCACCCTTTTACCCAAATGGGTTTAACTAAAAATCTGAAAAAATTATAGGTAATGTATATTGATCTGAGTCAGAAACGTACGACAGGAATTTTTTGATTGCGTTTTAGGAAAATATTGCAATTTTTGTGTTTTTGACAAAATTAATTATTTTTTATAATTCATGGCTAAATTATGACTAATAATGTAATGGATTTTTTTGTATTTATGGCGAAGGTAGTATATGTCTTCTATCGAAATTAAAAAATAATAAAAAAAAAATAAATTAAAAGTTGAGAATCGAATTCATGTGTATAGGCGGAACGCCTACTGTTATACGCCATAATTCAACCTATTGTTTGAATTAGTTTAGTTATTTGTTTTTAAAATATCAAACAAAATAAATCATTATTAGCAGTGAAAGTTTTTGAAGAATCATTTGGACTTTGTACGCGGCCGTTGTTCGACCATTGTAAAGTCACCATTTATTTTTAAACGGGACCTTTTTTAAAATAAAAAAACAAATTATCCGTTTATCAATATAATATGTATTTCTTACTAATTTAATGAAGACTGAGATACGAATTTCAAATTTATTGTGAGGAAATTTTCCCAAATTATTTAAATTTAGTTTTAAAGAAATAAATGGAAGCTCTTAAGACTCAAATATCGAAGAAAAATAAATATCAAAAAAAATTTTTTTTAGACATTCAGCATTTTGTTGCCTTCTTACACTTATTAAATACCTACAAAACCCTGAAATGTGTGAAAATTCACACTTTACATCAATTTTTTTGATACAATTTGTTTCAGTACCTGCGAAAAATACTATATTTGATGATGGTAGAATACCACTTGGTATCGTGTTCTTTGCAAATATTAAATAATTTCTACCTGCAGCACTAGTGGTTATACTATAATAAATAAAATATTCTATCATGACCAATAACACGATTCTACTGGCAGTTGCACGTAGTAACTATGAAAAAAGGGCACCATTCTTAACCCTTTAACGCATAGTGTGCCATATATGGCACATTCCGATTTTGATTTTTTATTTTACTTTTAAAACTGAATCAGAACGTTACTTCATTAATGTTCATATATGCCACATACATAGCAACGGATTCTGCAGTATCTCAAGTAATGGGCTGCAATAGATTTGAGGATATCAAGCGGAATTTGCACTTCAACGATAACTCT
This sequence comes from Liopterus haemorrhoidalis, assembly GCA_963971575.1. Classification (NCBI taxonomy): domain Eukaryota; kingdom Metazoa; phylum Arthropoda; class Insecta; order Coleoptera; family Dytiscidae; genus Liopterus; species Liopterus haemorrhoidalis. The sequence goes on from OZ020611.1 coordinate 232,970,025, forward strand.
GAATTTATTGAGAAAGGACAACTAGAAGATACGACCTTTTCTTTCAAAAATTCGAGAGCGACTGTTTTTAATCCTTAACGAAGAACACCTAGCAATTGACGAGCAAATAATACGGAATCATTTTCTTTTGTAATATAATGTAAAATCATAATGTTCCATGCATGGCACAAACCCTAAATTATTATTTTAATTATTATTTTTTCATAAAAATAAAATTAATATTTTAATTATATTTTTTTAATTAATTTTTCTATCAATAAGAACCACTTCCTAATGCTCATGAATTATTTCAGCCAAAAATAAAAATTCATGCAGTAAAGGGTTAATAATATAGACAAAAAGAAATTGTTTTATAAGGATAAGAATCGGGAAATTACTTGAAATGCTTGCCAAAAGCACTTTATTTTTCAAAATGCAAGTGTTGACTTAAAAAAACAAGTTCCTCACTTCCAAAATATGAGTGATGACCTCAAAAAAGCTCCTTAGTTCTAAAATTCCCTAAAAATAGTACTAGCACTAAAACCACGTGTTATTGAGTTTTTGCGGGGGAAAGGGGGTTCTTTGAGCCCTCCAATGCGTGCGCGTCTGAATGTGAGGTTACTTTGAATTTGAATTTGAATTTTATTGGATAAATATTTTTAATCTGAAAAAAAAAAAAACTACTTTAATTCTGAATTTGGGTTATTTGGTTCTTATCAACATTTTGATAAAATAATATTAACAATAATATGATAAACTTATCTAAGAAGGTGTGATTGAATACCTACTTTCGGAAGTCGTAAAAGATTTTAGTAAATATTTCAAAACTTTTATCTTTTTTCGTAATATTTAGTGAGAAATTGTAAAAATATGTTAGATTAACTACTAAGAATTCATTAATTGAAATAAGCAATTGGAGCATCAATAATATTTAAATAAATAAAAATGTATATAAAGAAAAAAAGTTGTACAAAGATATATATTGTTGTACAAGGTGTCTCAAAAGAAATTTTATATTTATTTAGCTTACTGCGTGAACGCAACGTATCCGAGGGGCGCGGGGGTTATGTCAATCGGTAGCCTGGCTCTTGGGAATTCAGTGATTCGGCGACTGTAGCGCGTAGAATCTTCTGCAGTATTCGAAGTTTTCGCCACTTAAATGATGCGCCAAGCATTCCTCTCATTCGACATTGGGTTAAAAAGTTTGAAGAGACTGGTACAACGCTGGATAAATCAAAATCCGGGCGACCTAGGTCATCAAGAACGGTAGAAAACGTGGAGAATGTTAATCAGTCTGTTCGTGACGACCCGAACCTTTCAATTCGTAAGCGGGCAAGTGCTTTAAATGTGCATAGATCATCATTACATCGCATTATGCACAAAGACCTAAAGCTGCACCCCTACAAAATTCAATTGGTGTAAGAATTAAAGCCCCAAGATGCCAGTCAGAGGCTTAATTTCATAAATCAGGTGATTGAGCGATTTTCAACGTTTACCAACATTTTGTTTTCGGATGAAGCTCATTTTCATCTTAATGGCCACGTAAATAAGCAGAACTGCCGCTACTGGAGTGCAACGAATCCGAAAACCCCTACATTCGCCTAAAGTGACCGTATGGGCTGCGATGTCGGCGCGAGGAATTATCGGCCCTTACTTTTTTGAAGACGAAAGGGGGCGTGCAGTTACAGTGAATTCAGAGCGTTATGTGGAGATGTTAGACAACTTCTTGGTACCTGAACTGCAAAACTTTCCTGGCTATAACCAAAGAACATGGTTCCAACAGGACGGAGCAACTTCACACACGTCCAATATGTCTCTGCCACGTGTTCGTGAAATTTTCTCAGGCAAATTGATCTCCCGGAGAGGTGACATAAATTGGCCTCCACGCAGTCCAGATTTAACCCCTATGGACTTTTTCCTATGGGGTTATCTTAAAAAAAAGTTTACGCCAATAAACCTACTTCACTGGCGCATTTGAAAGAAAATATCCGTCACGAAATGGCAGCCATCCCTGAGTCCACCTGCCGAGACGTCATAAGTAATTTTACTGTTCGATTTAATGAGTGCCGAGAACGCGAGGGTCTACATTTAGATGATATTATTTTTAAGAAATAAATCCCCAGAAAGTGTATTTTAATAATTAATAAACATTTTTTCTATATACGGCTTACTTTTTTTTAATCGATCCACTAAATATAAAATTTCTTTTGAGACACCTTGTATTATCTCTCTGTGTTTGTGTGTATGTGTGTTTTTTTATTTATTTATTTTTTTTATTATTTAATTTCGACACGAGATTAACAATTTCCGTTAGTGATAAAATATTGTGGATCAGTAATGAAAAACCAAATATCTCATTGTAGACTAGTGTCTGTGAGAAACTTCAGATATGCCGCAAGAATTTTAAAACTTTTTATTTTGCTAGGGCGTCTCAGGCTCACTGTATAATTTTTTTCGTGATTTTATTTCGAAAACTTGCAGTGCAAAAAAACCGTTCTTCCACAGGTGAACACGCATGCGCGTCACTTTTTTAGACTGCGTGGAATATGGACAGCTTTATGTGTCCAACTGTAAATACAAAAATCTGTTCATACTGCGCGCAGTATAAAAAAGGAATGCAGATCCATGCTCACCGGTCAAAAATTAATGTTTTTTACACTGCAAGTTTTTATTTAGTTAGTTAGTTTATTAAAATATTTGGCACTCAGCAACGATGGCTATTTGCGTTTCACACAGCCCATCTTTATAATTAGAATATTATTTAATAATAATAATAATAATATTTAAATAAATAAAACAATAAATAATGCTCCCTCCATTCGAAAATATAGTATACATTACTTAAAAAAATGTGGGATTAACGAAAGTAAAATTACTTTTTTTTGTTTTATTTCTAAATAAGTTGTTGCTAGGCAACTAATAAACAATTAGAGCGCAAATACAGTCTCTTCCAAACGGTTAAGCGGAACTAAATGGGAATTTAGTTCTTTTAGGTTATCACGAGAAGGGACCTTGCTTGGGTTATTTCATTTTTCACGTTGGAATGTCAAAATTTAAAATTCCAACAATGAAACCATGGACGCGAATGACATATGTCAAAATTAAATATTTTTTTTATATTTTAATGACAAAAAATAAATAAATGGGAAATTTGTATTAAGAATGACACAAAAAATCAAAATATAAAGAAAATGACATTTTAAAATGATATTAACCTTAACCAAAAAATGTTTATTGTAAGTATGATTTACAAAGCTTAAACAAAACGGCCGAAAGGCACGATTTAAACGATGAAAGTAACTAGATTGCAAAATCTAGTTCCGTTTAACCATATGGAACAGACTGTAGTTTTGCATATGTCAAAAGTAATTCACAGAAAAAAATCGCGTATTTTAGACAAATTAAAGTGACACCTGCAAAATAGCGAATTTTGATCAAAATTGCAAGTAAGAAATTCCAATTCGACTTAAATCACAACCGCCAAATGATCCAGATTTTAATGTATTGGAGCTTGGCTTTTTAATTCTATACAATCCTTACAACATCGAATACAATCGACGAACAAATTGAATGCGTACAAAATGCATTTACTGCATTAAACATAAAAACCCTTGATAATGTTGTAAACTTGTCTAAAAGCAACCATGTTAGCAAAAGAAGGAAATTCCTATAAGATTCCAATGTGGAAACCAATGTCATAATGAGTATCACAGGACCATTTTTATGATTAATTTCGCTACTCAATATTTAAATCTACACTGAAATATTGGGTTAAGATTATCTTGGCATTTAACACTTGTCAAAAATGGTAAAATTTAACGTAGCAGCGCATGCGCGTGCAGTAAATATAGCCTCTCAACAAGGTGAGTTAGCACCTCGCGTTAACAAATATTGTATTAACGCTTACCTTAACAAATGGTCTTACAGAATAGCATTTTTGGATAAAGGCGTTCGACATGGTGTTAAAATAAAAATATTAACCTGACGCTAATTTTAACGCATTTCTTACACCCGTATATTTTCAAAATATTATTCATTTTGACATTACTGATTACACCAAAAAACGTTGTCCCAAGCATTCAGCATGCGGCCTCTGTTGGCGCTGTCACTTAGTAGAGATTTTGACTCTAGGCGACTTTCATAATGACTGGTTCAATTAATTAAGTACGTTATAAGTCAACAAACTGTTTATTGTAATGTAATGATATGACGAAATACAATTGAATTTTGTATGCAAATTATTTTTCACCTCAGGAGTCACGCGAAACATTTCAAAAGAAACGGCATTAGAATATAGAACAATATTCCATTTACGGCATAATTACATTTGCCTGCATTACGTTCAATACTAACCGATTAATATAAACAATTATATTTTATTAGTTACTACTGATGTTAAGTCATATTTTGTCAGATCTAGTTCAGGCCATATTGAGAATCATATTTCTTAACACCTGAACAAATATAGAATATGTATTACATGCTAAACTAGGTGTTTGTTTTATAAGTACTTCTAGGTGAATAACATGATTAAGAATTGTATGTCAATAAGTTTGCTGTAACAAATAAATTTAAAAATTTTATCTTTCTATTTTTATCGGACGTGCAACGAAACTCGGAATATATAGTGCGTTCGAAGGTGAGTTTGCAGTACAGGGCATATGGAGTAGTTCTTTTTCATACTCTCTAATGGGTTTACACAATGACACTATCCTTTTCTTGCTTGTCGACGTTGCCAGCTCTAAAACGCGCTGATCTGTGAAGACGCAGTATTATACAAATGGCCATTTGTTTTTGTTGAGTGTTATTTTGAGTTTTATAAGAGTTGATTTTTGTAAATCATACGAGTTTTTCATATTATTATAATTGACACATTTGACACTTTTACAACATTTGGCAACACCGCTCCCATTTCCCATAAGAGCTATACTGCAAACTCACCTTCGAACGCACTATAGCAGTTTAACATGAGATTTTAAATAAGTGCAGAAATTGGCTCTCCTGTACATTTTAGAGCGAAAATACAAGAATAAAAAATTGTTTAGAATTAGTTGTTATTTTTAAAAAGTCTTAAGTTGATGCCATGGAATGTCTAGATATTTAAATACTAGATATTTGGAAAATAAAATATAACGTTTTTGTCAAAATATAGCCAGCCGTGGAAATATTAGGTCGTCAAGGATGAAATTTGTAGAAAAAAAGGCAAAATTGGTTGATAATTTGCAAATATAAGGAATTATTTTATTCATCAAAGTATGCACACATACTGTTTATACACTTTTGCCATTTAAGCGGCAGGTTGTTCAGGCCGGTGGTATAAAACCCTGGCGGACGACAGTCAATGAATTCCTGGCAGGCCAATTTTACAGCATTGTCGGAATGAAATTGTTTTTCTATTAAACAATTGTCCAAATTGCGGAAGAAATGGTAATCAGTGGGGGCTAGGTCTGGTGAGTATGGAGGATGATGAAGAAGTTTCAACTCCAATTCCTGTAGTTTTGCCAGTCATTTGTGCAGTGTGTGGTCTAGCATTATCATGCACTAATATAGGAGTCGATCTGTTGACCAATCTAGACTATTTTTCTTTAAGTTTTTGTATCATTTCGTTCAGTTGGTTGCAGTATATTTCTGCTGTGATCGATGAGCCAAGTTTTTTGTTTTTTTTTTTTTTATTTGGTTTTTAAGTTCCCTGTCCGAAATTTGGCGAATCAATTTGATAATCAGACCAATTCTGTAACTCAGTTACTATGATTATTGTAACAAAATTTGTCCCTATGAGCAAGGTCAGTTAATATCATGTATGAAAGTCAGTATACTTTTTATAATATTTTATCTTATAGTAACGTTACTACACAGTAAATTTTTACAGAATTGATCTGATTGTCTGCTGCGTAATAACACTAGAGCCAAATACACTATTAATGTTTCACGTGGACTGCGATGCCGTAGTTCCACGTAAGAACTCATACTTTATAATAATTCGAATATCCGACTGTTTCCGACATTTTCAACAAAATTAATTTTTAAAAAAAGTTTTTGATATTTTTTAGAGCGTACAATGATTTCTTTAAACAGGCGAGATGTGAAACTTTCCAACAAAAAAAAAAACAGAACGGTAAAATATTAAGCCAATATCAAATAATAAGCTATTAAAACGGCTGATCATATAATATTAAAATGTATAATAATATTAATATGCTTATACAACTCTTTGACCCACATATAGGAAAAATACTGAGAATTCAAAAAAAACATCCCAGATAAATATAAACAAATATGTAATTAATGAAAAAATAAATGTTTTTTTTTTTTTTAATTTTGAGTGGGGTATTAAATAAAACCTCTTAATGCTTGGATAAACAAGCAAATTTTTATTTTTCAATAATCAATTTTTTATTGAATTTTCGTCATAAATATGTAAAAAAACTTTTATCATCCACCCTATTTCCCAGAAGGGTTGATTTAAAAATCTGAAAAAATGTCCATAGTGTACATTGATGGGAACCGGAATAGGTCAACAGGAATATTTTGATTAGTTTTTCGAAAAATATCGATTTTTTTTGTGTCGTTGAAAAAAATATATATATTTTAAAATTTATTGTGTGGCATGAAAAGAAAGCTCTTAAAACGTAGAATAAGGATCGAAAAGTAGGTTTTTAAAATTAGTTTCTTTTAATAAGATTTTAGCCAAAAATGTGTCATAAAAGTTCTTGTTCTGTCTCTTTTTACCAAAATTGCAGTTGGCATGTTTTTGTTTATAGGAACTGCACGATACATCAAATTATCGCTTCAGGATCATTCGTTTTTCTACTTGAATGCAAGATCCGTATCCGTATCCGCATCCGCGGGTCAGGACGTAAATAATCCGTATCCGTAAATGAGGATCCGCAGATCTGGATTTTATGTGATCCGGCACATCATTAACCCCTTAACGCTTTGTGTGTTTTTTTTTAGAAAAGAAGTAAAAAAAATATAATTTTTTTCATTAAATTATTAAACTAATTTATTATTTATATATAATGAAGTTGTTATATATGAAATTTATTGATAAAAATATAAATTTGTCTAAAAATTCAATTCTGTGTGGTATATTTTGAAGCATGGTATAGCACACAATCCAACATTGCAGGCTGAGCAATAACTTCGGGTTTCCTTCCTCTTCTTTTTGCCTTTACCATCTCTTTGATTACAGCAAACTGCACACAATCTTGTGGGATTATCTTTTTATCGGTGGGGGGAATATATTCAGGGAAATGTCTTTCTGAAAGTCTCAAAGGTCCTGGTTTTTTTGGTCGGCCGGGTTTCCTAACATTTGAAGAATGGGATTCCTCAATCAATTTCTCAATTAGACCTAATCTAAATTCTAAATGATCTAATTTTCCATGTTTTTTATTATATAGGACAAATGCCTTAAAAACACAAATATCCAACAGATGGCAAAATATTTTCTTATAATATTTTTTTCCTCCTTTTCTTGTGACCGGTTAATCGTGGAGTTGCTGGTCTAATCTATCAACTCCCCCCATATACTATTATATCCACTAGTTGAATTGCAATAAGTATAATTTGTTTTCGAAGAATGTATAAAATCAGTTCTCACAAATTACGACTTTATTTATTATATTTTATTATAAATAACTAATCAAAATTTAACTTATAATAAATCAAGTTGACATAAATAATACTTTCTTCTTAAATTGTAAATTATTAAACATGCCCGAGTTCAATTCTGGTACGTAATGTTTTTGCGTACTAAAATTCACGTTGCCCGAACTAGACTCGGGTCTAGTCATTTTTGCAAGTATAGTATGCCCGAACTCGGGGCTGGGCGTTAAGGGGTTAATTGTAATTAGTAGATTTATCATTAACTTTACCTCGCGTCAGAACTTCTATAGGCGGAAGTGTATAATAAGAAAACCGCTTTTAACACGCCTACTAAGTATGCCTATATATCTCAAAAGATAGAAAAAATTTCTTGCAGCACGTGTCAATATAAATATATAAATTAAAAGTTGAAGACTTAGATTATATATCAATTATCGGTTAACATGTTGTTAAACTTATACTTATGTGTAATTTATTGATAGAGTTTAATAGTTATGCATAGATTATGCCATAATCTTACCAAATGTATGTTAGTGAACAAAGTAACGCCGACGCAACTAGGTACTTCAAGGAGAGTCGAATAAAAAATTTACCAAACAGCTACGCACATTTTTGGCTATGTGATATTTAGGAATAGTAACAAAAAAATGTTATACATATAAAAAAGAAAATATGCTATAAAAAAGTGTCATTGAAATGTCGTTTGCAAAAAAAAAAATAATTAATTTTTCTGGTGTAAATATGGAAGCATATTTGATCCTTTTTTTTATTGTGGATGTGAAAAAATATGACAACTGTGTAACAATATATTCCTGTGTAACAATATATAACTGTGATGTTTTGTTTTATACAGGGTGTTAAAAAAGTGGTCGAATATGAGTGAAATAGTTATTTGTGTACCATGGCGAAAAATTGGATCTTTTTCAAACAGATGAGGGCGAAAAAGAACTTTTTGGCAAAGGTGTACATTATATTTTTTGGGCGACCAATAGTAATTTTAATTAGAAAAATTAAACTTATTTAAAACATTCGCTTGTTATTTAATAAACATCACTATTGGCGTTGGCATCCAGCGGTCTAAAAAGTAAGCGAATCGGACTAGCCCGAAAAATATTTACTATTTGTCTAGTACTAGATGATAAAAACGAACTGCTTTTGATATAATCGCCTAAAAAAACTTTTATGAACTTTGTATCTTGGAATAAATCAACACATCTTCTAAGTGCATTGTAAAAATCTTCTTCAAGGAATGAAATATCTGGAAATTGTAGCCGAAATTCCTCTAAACATGACACCGCACTGTAAATCCATTCGCCGTTCACTCGAACACCATTTCTAAATATGATTCAATCATAAATTTTTTGTGTTCTATTGTAAAAACCATTATAATTATAACTTAATTGAATTTTCAATAGAAATTTATGACAACAAATGTTAATTAATTGACAGTTAAAGCTTGCAGTACACATTTTATTTTTCTATAGCCAACCCTTATGTAATTTCTTTTTGAAAACATGCTATATAAATTACAAAGACAAAGGCTGACAAAATTTATAGAAATATATTTGACAAAATCGTCTAACTTTAAATGTTTTTATAAAGCATTTTTTGTTCCTTAATGTGTGTCAAGAGATTTCAATTAATACTTTATAAAAGTGTTTATCTATCTATTATATAATAAATAAATTTTTAATCTAATCAGCATCCTGTAGTGCTATTCCGGTTGATATTAATATGCACTCTTATGTTTTTTTTTCTTTTCAGTTTTTGTGATCAACCCTTCTGAGCGACCACATCTTTTGCACATTTTTAGCAAAAATCAAATCAAAATCAAAATTTCTTTACGTACGTTATTTTACGTTTCAATAATTTTCATATAATACAGGTGTGAACATTCAAATTCACATTCAAACATTCATTCCTGTTTTTGAAGGACGGCTTTTCCGTCTTTTTATTTAATTTATTTATTGAAAGGATGCTTCGGGGGCAAGCCCCAAATAAAACACCCCAAAATATAAAATACAAACAAAAAAAACATCGTACAGTACAACAGTTTTTCTCAACTAGTATAATACTTTTTTACACACACATACCAGGTCTACAAGTATGAAATGCGGATTTTTTTTTAAAAATATAACACATTAAACTCAAAAGAACAGTAAAAGTTTATTTTTTCAAAGTATGCTCCATTAGAAGTTATACATTTTCCCCATCTTTCAGGCAATTTGTGAATACCTCGCCAGTAGAACTCTCCCCTTTCCCCACAAACCATTCATCTAGCCATTCTTTCACATTTTCATATGAATAAAAGTGCTGCTCGGCAAGTGCGTGACCCATCGATGCGAATAAGTGGTAATCTGAAGGGGCCAAGTCTGTTGAGTAAGCGGCATGGGGTACCACTTCCCACTTGAGTGCCTCCAATGTGTTGCAAACTGCTTTTGCCTTATGTGATGGAGCGTTATTGTGAAGAAAGATTACCTTGTGCTGTCTTCTTTCGTATTCTGGTCGTTTTATGAGCAGCGAATGGTTCAATTCGATCAGTTGTTGTTGGTAGCGTTGGGTATTAACTGTTTCACCAGGTTTTAACAATTCATAATAGACCACACCCTTTAGGTCCCACCAAGTACAGAGCATTGTCTTTTTGCTAAAGCGATTCGGTCTTGCAGTTGATGTGGATGGTGAGCCTGGGTTCACCCATGATTTTTTGCGTTTGGGATTTTCAAAATAAATCCATTTTTCATCGCCAGTAATGATACCATGCAAAAAAGACTTTCTTTTGTATCGTGCAAGCAACATTTCACAAGAGTTTTTGCGTTTTTCCATCTGCCTCTCATTCAATGCATGAGGAACCCATCTGCCGACTTTCTGGATCTTACCCATCTCTCGTAGGCGATTAGAAACAGCTTGTTGACTAACGCCTAACTGTTCTGCTAGTTGTTTTTGTGATCGACTATCGTCTTCCTGTAGCAGTGTTTCCAATTTTGTATCTTCATATTTTTTGGAGGTTTTCCATGTTCTTTGTCTGTAAGATCAAAGTCACCACTTTTGAAACGCCGAAACCATCGTTCACACGTATCTTGCGATGGAGCATATTGACCATAAGCTTCTCGAAGCTGTCGGTATGATTCAGCAGCAGTTTTTTTCAATTGAAAACAAAACAGTAGTACTGTCCGCGAATGCTCTTTATTTGGCACAAAATTTGACATTTTTAACACAGTAAAACAAAACTATATGATCAGTTTTCAAATTATAACCTATACGCATTTGACACTTAATGATAACTTAACAAAACGCCATATGTGTTGAAACTTTGAACTATACAATCTGTTTGCGCGGCAAGTTTGAAAAAAATCCGCATTTCATACTTGTAGACCTGGTATAATATATAACAATTATTACAGAAATTTAGTTAATGCACAGTATATCTTACCAATTTTCTAACATTTAAATAAGAATAAAAACAAGAATTGACAAACGGCGACTTATGGCAAAGTAACGTAAAGGTTACTTCAGTACCCTTTTGAGCCACGTCATAATAGAGACTAGTGAAGCTGCATCCCAAACCCTGGCGATATGCAGACGCGGAAATTATGCCAGATCCAGTACCCGCACAATGCGGAGTGACCCGAGCAACACTGCTTTCTGCATCCTTCAGATCAAAGAGGTGGCAGAAGACCTGCAGGCGGAAATGGACTCAATTTCCCTTCTGTAGGAGGCTTTCATACCACCCAAAACACCAACTATCAGGACTAGAAGCTTAACTTTATACCCCGGATACAGCTTTCAAAGCTCGAACAAGAGATCCATATACTTGGACCTATTTTCCTCCTCCTTGAGAGAGATATTATTCTCAGCTGGACTTGAGAATTTGATCACAAACATCTGTTAGTGTCAATATCATAGTGGCTGTCAGTTTTTTTTAGAGATTTTTTATTTTTTAAATTTTTTATTTAAATTACCTTTTTTTTACCTTTATGCGGGTCAAGAATCTGTATATGCATATCTAATTTCAACTCTCTATGTCCCAGCCGTTTGGTCAAAGTTTTTACCCTATACAAATGACGTTATAAGGTTTTCTTCCTACAAAACTCCACGTTCAACTTAACCTCATGTTCCAAGTTTACGCATTGTTTACAAGCTGTTCGCAACAGGTTGTTACAATACCGACACAAGAGAGATAAAACATGCCATAAAATGTTCCAGATACGGCCCTGATGACTATCTCCGTGTTAATAATGAATGTGCAGACAGATGCAAACAAATTTAATTGTGAATGAACGTGCGAATTAGGGGGACTAAACAGTCAATAAAAATTTCAAATATTGACAAGCTAATTACTACTCAACTCACGCAAATTGTTACATTTAGCACTCTCATGTCTGCCAGGAATCAAATTGATTTATGTTTCATTTGTTAAACATTTCATTGTTTCAATTTTCAAATGGGAAAATATAACAATACGTGAATGACTTCACTATAAATAAGGTTCTTTGCAGGATAGATGATGACATTTGAACTACAAATATTGTACTCGACAGGCGCACAACTATGACTTTTCTGGGGGTAGGGGGTATTAGAAGACAAAATGATCGGCAAATTACTCAGCAACAATTGTTGACCAAAAGCACTTGATCACCCAAAATGGTGTAACTGTTGATCTAAAAAGAAAAAAACGATCCTCACTACCAGAGCCGGATCGAGGGTGAGGCAAAAAAGGCACTTGTCTTAAGTGATCAGTGGAAAAGGGCAAATTAATGAAATTAATGTAAAAATAATTAGCATAATGTAATTTTGTAGTTTTTGTAATGAGGACCTTTTTGTTTTTAGGCCATTACTTGTATTTTAGAAGTGAGGACCTTTTTTTTGTTAAGTTATTACTTGCATTTATATAATATGTAAAAGCTAGTTATGGCCCTATCTAGTGGCGCCAACGACCCTTGCGCCGGCCCTACTCACTACTTGCAAGTGATGACTAAAAATTCAGCTGTGGCCACCACAGGACCGACCGCCATCGTAAAGTACTTATATAAAATACATTCTAGCAGCAGAGTAGAAATAACTTGGCCTAATATTTTCTAACAGAGATATTATTTATCATGACCATGGAAACGTTACATATAAGTATGAAAAAATTGAGACAAAAAATTTCGAAAAATTTTACAGAAATTATTCGTAATTTTTCGTTTTATCAAAAAACATCTCAAATAAAAGTTATTAGTTATTGCTTTTATAGCAACTTTTGTTCAATAATTTTTTTCTAAATATTTTTCTGTTGTGAAATATTCACAAAAATCTTAAAGTTGATCAACTCGTGCCATTGATGGCAGAAGCTTAAATATGAAGTTTCATAAAAATCCTTTCAGCCGAATTTGCTCTGCACGTGTACACAGACAGACAGACAGACGGACGGACGGACAGACAGACAGACAGACAGACGGACGGACAGACAGACAGACCGACAGACATCATGCTAAAAATAGTCAAAACGTTATGTAGGGACCTCAATTCGTGGAGATCCATCGAAATCTCGAAACGTCAAAATCGGTATGATCACAATACCTCCCTTATATATGTTGGCGGTCGGTAAAAAAAAGCCCATGAGCTCTACAATTCAAGTATTAAGTCGTCAAGGTTGAAATTTGTAGAAAAAAAGGCGAAGTTGGTTGATAACTTACAAATATAACGAATTATTTTATTTATCAAAGTATGCACCCATATTGTCTATACATTTTTGCTATTTAAGCGGCAGGTTGTTCAGGCCGGTGGTATAAAACCCTGGCGGACGAGAGTCAATGAATTCCTGGCAGGCCAGTTTTACAGCATTGTCGGAATTAAACTGTTTTCCTATTAAAAAGTTGTCCAAATTGCGGAAGAAGTGGTAGTCAGTGGGGGCTAGGACTGGTGAGTATGGAGGATGATGAAGATGTTCCAACTCCAATTACTGTAGTTTTGCCACAGTCATTTGTGCAGTGTCTGGTCTAGCGTTATCATGCAATAAGATAGGAGTCGATCTGTTGACCAATGTAGGCTGTTTTACTTTAAGTTTTTGCATCATTTCGTCCAGTTGGTTGCAGTATATTTCTGCTGTGATAGATGAGCCAGATTTTTTTTTTTGTTTGGTTTTTAAGTTACCTGTATGAAATTTGGCGAAGCAATTTGATATTGTCTGCTGCGTAGTAATACTAGAGCCAAATACACTATTAATGTTTCGCGCGGTCTACATTGCCGTAATTCCACGTAAGAACTCATACTTCATAATAGTGTGAATTTCCGACCGTTCCATTTTCAACAAAAGTAACTGTTTAAAAAGTTTTTGATATTTTTTAGGTCATACAATGATTTCTTTAAACAGGCGAGATGTGTAACTTTCTAACAAAAAAAAAAAAAAAACAGAATGGTAAAATATTAAGCCAATGTCAAATAATAAGCTGATAAAGTTGGTAATATTATTAACTACAAATTTCTTCCTTGACGACCTGATACATTACTTAAAAACAAATGTTTTTTTTAGCCCTGGGGGGACTCAAGCCCCTAAGACCCCTCCCCAGAGTGCGCGCCTGGTACTCGGTAATGTGTACGCCGAAGGAAGTTGCAGTTAACATTAAATTAAATCTGAACAGCAGTGTAGCCAGTAGAAAAACATATAGTATATCACTACTGAAAATCTCAAAAATTCCTTCATCCCTCTAAAATTTAGTTTTAATAATAAATAAAAACTACTCTATTCTATAACACAGGACAACAAAAAAAAAATTTTTTTTTGAGTCTTTATTTTAATGACTATTTTCTGGTTCTTTATATTGAAAAATAAATAAAACCTTCGTTTATTTTTGAAAAACTTTGCTTTTGTACCTTTAACAACGATCAATATATATTTATTTAATTTTATGACCATATAAGAAGAAGCGTGTTTTATTAAGTAAGGGTGGGGACGAGCGGGTGGATAGCAAGTGGCATTTCACTTACGTGGTTCATAGTCGGTATGCGCATGCTTATTGCACCGATACAACGCATTTTGTGTGACGGCAGATCCAGAAATGGCGTCAAGAAGTTGTAAACACGAGGTAGACTCAATCTGCTATATTTACGGCGAATTTATCAAAACAAGAGATAAAAAATTTGCTTTGGCTAGAAATTTAAAGCTTTGTGAAGTCTATATCAAAGATCAAATCGGTAATATTTGAACCACAACTCATTAATTCCAAAGACTTAAATGACTTAGTTAGAGATCTGAACCTGCCCAAAAGTAAAGCAGAAATCCTAGCTTCTCGGTTGAAACAGTGGAATTTGCTTGAGACAAATGTATCAATAAGTGATCAAAGAAAGCGTCATGAAGCATTTTCTTGCTTTTTCACTAAAGAAGACGGACTTTGTTATTGTAATGATGTGAATGGATTGTTTCAAGAAATCGGAATCTCACGCATTCCTTCTGACTGGCGTCTTTTCATAGACAGTTCTACAAAAAGTTTAAAAGCTGCCCTTCTGCGTAATCGAAATAAATGCTCAAAGAAAATTCTCAAAATAGAGTAGACAGTTACAAAGAGCTTTTTGCAACTATTCTTGATAACTTTAAACTCATGGGTTCCAGAAAGTCCCTTAAAGCGCATATGTTACATGCTCACTTGGACCAATTTAAAGATAACATGGGAGCCTATTCGGAAGAACAAGGCGAACGTTTTCATCAAGACGTGATGGACTTTGAACGTCGTTATCAGGGGCAATACAATGAGAGTATGATGGGGACTATATTTGAGGGCTATACGAGAAAGTCCATACAATCACAGAAGAAATACGAAAAATAATCATTTCTAAACTTTTTTATATATTCTGTTACAGTAGTTGTTTGTTTCGAATGGTTTTCTTGTAAATAAAACTGATACAAATTCATAACAAAAGTTTGTATTACTTTTACATACAATAAAGGTCTAAAAAAAGGGAAATTTTCTTAAAATTCCGTAATTTCATTCTGATGGTTACAAAAGCAAACTTTTTCGTGTGAAACTATTTTTTCTTTAATTAATAATGTAGAAGAAATAAAAATCTGATATGCAGAACCCAGACTCAAAATTCCTGTTGACCGGTGTAATCACATTACAAGGCCCTTTCATGCACTCAAAAAACACATGTTTTTAGTGTTTTTAAGGAATATATTTGACGTTTTTCTCCTTCTCTTGAATTTTTGAGCTTATGACCTTTTTTCACTTGCATTTTGGAGGTGAACATCTTTTTTTTATCATCACTTGTATTTGGCAGCGAAGAACTTTTTTTTCAGGTCTAACTTGCATTTTGAAAGTGGCGTCATTATTTACTGGAATTTAAAAGTCCTTTTTGATTTATGGTCGTTTTTTACCCGATCAAAAATATAGGTCCCGGTCCATTCTTTCCGCTATAAAATCTAACACCAGCCCCCAAGATAAAAGCCTGGGTGCGCCTGAACAAACTGATATATAAGTGACAGTATAAGGGTTTCTTGATGCCTACGAAATTCTACACTAGTTTGGGATCATAAAAGTTCATTCGCTGCGTGGTAAAATAAGTCTTACTAACACGACAGAATTGTTATTTAACATCTATCGTTTTAACGATTTTCTGTTGTTATACGATGTTTTATAACTATTTTATGACACTCTAAAAGTTTTAATTAACATGTTACATAAAATTACAAAAATGTACATTTTATTAAAATTCATTAATGGTATTTTACATAATTTATTGTAATCTAATACGTACCTAATGAATATCAATACTGTTTAGTTTTTATAGAAAAACAATTATACGTAAAATTAATAAAATAATTTCAGCTGTTCTCCAGTGTTTCTCTAACTAACCGAAATCTCGCGTATGATAGGCACATTTATTACTGATATACCTCATCGAATATCTAGGGTGCGAATATTATATGCGAGTAAATACTTATTATATGTACACGAATATTAATTTTCGGGAAATTGTACTCTTAAAAATGGGTTGCGTACTATACATGGGTGCGTATTATACGCGAGATTTTACGGTAAGTACTTGCGGGGTCTCCCACTAAAATTAAAAGACATACTTCGCAAGATATTAAACAAAAAACATGGATATTTT
This sequence comes from Liopterus haemorrhoidalis, assembly GCA_963971575.1. Classification (NCBI taxonomy): domain Eukaryota; kingdom Metazoa; phylum Arthropoda; class Insecta; order Coleoptera; family Dytiscidae; genus Liopterus; species Liopterus haemorrhoidalis. Next base: position 232,986,696 of record OZ020611.1, read on the forward strand.
TCTAATGTTTTTAATCAAAAAAGTAAAAATACTGCTATTGCTTTACAACAGCGGTTCTTAAACAGGGGTCCGCGTAGCCATTACCGGGGGTCCACGAAACAATTTTTACATCTCCCAACTTTTCGCTTTTATTCAAATAACTCATTTAATAAAAATCCTACATGGTCAAGACTTTTTGAATTTGTTGTTATCTAACTAGTTATTGACATAATTTACAATAATTAGTAAAAATTTTATTATTTTTATTCAACTGCAAATTATTTTTAGAAAACATATTATAATAAGATCTATTTTGACCAATATGTGACCAAGAAATGTTTGTATGAGTTTAACGTATTATAATTTGTAACTTTTTTAATTCTTTTTACTACTATTTTTATTCATTTTATGTTTTTTATTCTATATGCTAATGTTCATCTCTATAAATGCGCAAGACCATTTATTAAAATAACCAGTGATATTTTTTTAATAATAATAATAGTTTATATATTTAGCTAATGCTAGTAAGATCCATATTACACAAAAAAGATGCCAATATTTTTATAACGTAGTGCCTATGAGATTATTGAGCCAGAAATTCAGTCTCAAGAACGACGTAAAATGCCTAGGGTTGGGATGTGGTCCGCAAAAAAAGATGTTGTTCAAGAGTGGTCCTCGAACTACATAAGTTTAAGAACCCCTGCTTTACATAGTTTAAGGAGAGGAGATTCCTCGGCTCTGGATTTCCCCCTCCCCCTTCAGGAATGGAAAAAACATATATTAACTTAATAAAAACTATGCATTTGAAAAAAATCTACTTCATTTTATTAATATCAAAATGGAATTATAATTAAAATCAAATTAATAAATAATCCCCCGCGTATAAAAATCTATATTAATAAAAATGGTGACTATGGTCTATTTCAAAGTAGAAAAATGTGTGTAAGAAGATAGGAGCTGTTTGTCCTTGCTTCGGATTGGTTTAGATCGTCATCCCTATTACACTGTAAAAATATTGTTATTAGTCCAAGTTGACAGATGTTTAGTGTCGTACATTGGAAATAATATTATTTATATTATTTAATTTTTCTCATATATTTTGTTATTATTTACATATTTAGACTTTTATTTATATTCTTGGCGTAGATTTTATGGAGAAAATTCTCCATGTAATTTGTTTTTACGCATTTATAATTTGTTAGGTTATCTGACATATAAATATTTTTTGACAGTTGACAATTTACAGATCAAGAAAGAGGATTAATGTGAGGCCAAAAGACAGCCCAGCTGATTGTGCCCAAAGAAGAAGTTATTGATATAATTTTTAGACCTTCATATATACATATATTTTTAATTTTTATTTACAATAATTATTTAAATAAGAAACTTTAGCTATGAAGATATATTGTTTGTTTTATTGCTTTATTTAAACTCTTTTAGCCAAATCTCTCTTTTTATATATAGTACATAATTTTTAAAATTAATATTTTTTTAACTTTTTCAAATTTCCCATTAAACTGAATTTATGTCGTATAAATAACGTAAGTGTATTATCTGCCTTGTTTATTTCAATATCTTATTAACCTTTTTTATATTAAAAAAAAAATCACTTGCTAACCCAGTTGCTACGCCCATGCCCTAGTTGTAACTTATTTTAAATTTCCCGCTATACTGTATTTGATCAGTGTAAATCGTACTCGGTTCGCAGCGCTATCTACTTTTTTCTACTTTGAAATAGACCATAGGTATATCTGCTTTTTTATGTTTTCGGTCGCATATTTTTGATTCCACATGTTCCAGATAATAATGCAAAAAATGAATTTTTTGTCTCAGGCGCGCACTTCGGAGTTTTTCTTGGGGAGGGGGCTCAGAATACGAAATTATTTAAATCATTTAAAAGTCTTGAATTAGATGGTTACGTCCGTAAAATATAATATGATGAGGAAGTAATGGGATTCGGACTGGTCAGAAATTAAAATTAAAACAATATTTTAACTTCGCTAACGTTTCGATTTAATATGAAATCTTCATCAGATCTAGGTTAAAAATTGATGTGCAGTGTGAATTTTCACACATTTCTGGGTTTCGCAGGTATTTATATATTCAGTAACTGAATGATGATTATTTGGGATGCCAAAAAATTTTTGTCAAAATATTTTTTTATGAATTTTAATTCGAATGCCTAATACCATTATTTAAGTTTCTAAATATGTGCAGTATTTTTTTTATATAGCAAGCTTCATTATTATTTTGAAAATTGTGCCTTTGGTTTCCATTGGTTGCTTGAATCATTAGCCCCGCCCACTGATTTCGTATACATTCAAACAGAATTAAATTATAATTTCAACACTTCCCACTGGTTATTAAATTTACGCTTTCAAAAATTAAATGCAACATTTACCAAAATATAACTAGAATTTTGACAAAATAATTTAAAATAAATAAAAATGCAAAAAAAAAACAAAAAAAAATGATGGGATTCGAAACACTAGTTTCTTCGGTAGTTACAGCTCACTAAGCGAGAACGTTACCACTGTACTACAGAGGTTCACTCGTTTACTATGTTAAATAGCGGATTAAATATATTACATATTTTAGTTAAAAACACAAAAAATGCGTTATTTTCCGAAAACATAATCTGATCAAAAATTCCTGTTGTACTATTCCGGTTCACGCCAATGTACATTACTGAGAATTTTTTCATATTTTTAGTTTAAACCATCTGGGCTACAGGGTGTGGGACAAAATTTTTTTTGCACAATTTTCGCAAAATTCGCCTCAAAATAATTTATTTTGCTAAAATAAAATTTGGATCGTTAATCCACGTACCAAGGGCTTTCATTTGATACCCTACACAGAATTGTAAAAAAATATTTTTTTTTTTCGATGAGCATATATTTGTTTATATTTTTAGGGGGATATGTTTCTTAGATGTTTTAGTATTTTTCCTATGTGCGGGTCAAAGAGTTGTATAAGCATGCCAAATTTCAACTCTCTAGGTTTAGCCGTTTGGCTACAATTTTTACCGAACAGACAGACAGACAGACAGACAGACAGACAGACGACAAAATGACGGTATAAGGGTTTTTTGGTCATACCTACAAAACCCTAAAAAGTCACAAAATAAAATAAATTATCTGACTAATTTATTTTACTACTACTACAATACAATAATAAGTGTTATTTCATACTTATTATTTACTGAATAGCAATAATATATATATAAGAAAAGTAGTTTAGATCAGTGTTTCCCAACCTTTTTTCATCGCGGACCGGCAAGCGACCTAGAAAATATTTGCGGACCGGCAAGTTTAGAAAGTAAAGCAAAGCAAAAAGTAAAAAGGTCTTCACCTCCAAAATATAAGTGATAAGCAAAAAAAGTCTTTACCTCCAAAAAATTCAAGTGATGAGCAAAAAAGGTCTTCACCTCCAAAATGTAAATGATGAGCAAATAAAAAAAAGGTCCTCCACACCAAACTACAAACCCGGAGATTTTGTAACAAAATCTCGCGGACCGGCAAAAAAAATCTCACGGACCGGCGGTTGGGAAACGCTGGTTTAGATTATTTTCAGTTGAATGTATAGGCTATTCCAAACATATAGGCGGAACTAAATGGAATATTAATTTTTGTAAATATTGTCACGACCTCCCTTTTTTTGATTGAAGAAGGCTTTTGCTATGTAAAATAATCAAAAACCTCATTTAACCGATAAAAACTACTAGATGTCAAAATCTAGTTCCGCTTAAACCAACGAAACCTGCTAATGGTTTTAGTAAGATTAAAGTAAGTGATGAGCAAAAAAAAGGTGGTCTTCACCTCCAAAATGTAAGTGATAAATTACAGGATAATTTGGAGGGCTATGGGGAGCGGTTCCTAGACACTTGAAATATCTCACTTATTATATACATAGTAGACAGACACACGACGTGACGGTACAAGGTTACGGTAATTCTTAGTCATACCTACGAAATCCTTAAAAGCGTTCTTATTTATTTAGTTACAGGATAAAATCAAATTAAATTTTTTACATTATTATCAATATCTTAGCTTCGTGCGGAAGTATATCATAATTTCCTTTTTATGTTACATGCCTGCATCTCCAATATGAAGTGATTTTTTTAAATGTTGGTTAATCTCAGTGATGCCATCCTACCGGTTCGGACCGGATCGCGCGAACCGTTTCTTAAAATTATTGAAACCTTAGGGAACCGGTTGTTAGAATTATTAGAAATAAATTAATTACTCTGACTTCAGTTTTGAATCGTGCGCCGTGCCCTGCAGTGCTGCAAATGTAATATTTATTTTATAGGTTATTAATAATACGCTCAAAATATTTTCCTTATATTTAATAAATGGAAGTAAGTGATTTGTTTTCACTCTTAAAAATACAGAATAGGTTCCTAGATCACATGACTTTATAGAACCGCTTCCTGAAATTTTAGGATGCCATCACTGGTTAATCTGCCCAAAATATGTCAATTTATGTTTCAAATGTCAAATTTTCATTTGAATTGTCATGTCATATTGTTATGTTATATCTAAATATTACCTTGGAAACTGCCGAGGTAATATTTAATTTATTATTTAAAAATCAAGCTCAAATAAAACTGACATTTTTAACCTAAACTGTTTTATAAATACCGATTTACTATGTTAAAACAATTGCTCTCAAAGTCCCATTCAGTATTTAAAAGACACTAGATTTTAAAATTTAGTTCCGCACGAAGCTAAGAAATGAATAATATTAATTTTTTCGGTTGATTTTTGATGTTAGGTAAATATTAGTTATTAAATTAAAATTAATTTTAATTATTTAGTAATACTAATTATTATTCAAACTAAAAAAAATTGCAACTACGGAAGACCCTAAATTTAAAGCCACAAAATTAGAAAAATATATTTATATAGTAAATAAATGTACTCATTAAAAAATGCAATTAATATAAATCCAAATAACTGCAAACCAATGTAATTGTTAAAAATACGCAAACAGCAGTACGCTGGTGCGTCTCTAATTATAAGTGAAAAAAAAATTATAATTCGAATTTTCGAGCGCGAAATACACAATACTTTAAGTATAAAATATCAATTAATTTTACACTTTAAAAATTAATATTCTGTGAAAGTAATTAAAGCAATCATGCATTAATTAATAATTAAAACATACCTCTAGCCATGATCACTTAACAATTAATTATTTAATGAATAAAATACAACGTGCACTTAAGAGAACACCGTTCCACGACCGAGTCCTGAAAACTGTCGGCGCTTACTAAACGCGCTTACTAAACGCACGACGCGATATCAAAGACATTCTGAACAATGGTGGGGGGGACTAGATAAAATTTTCAGATATTGTTAATAGATTGAAGCAAAAGTTATTGACATATCACTTCTACGAATGTCACTGTTGTAATTTGTTTAAAGTACAGAGTGCACACCTGTGGCTGCTTTGTCATATTAATGGTATGTTTTGTATGGTGTGATTTAAACAGGTCCGCCAAGTGCGTTCAGGGTGTCCACCGTATACGGGCGGCTCAACAAAGGGGCGGAATCCGGGGCAATTCTAGTAGATTCTTAATACTAATATTAAGGGTGGTCTTATGAAAGCTTGCGCACGGATTGTACGTAAGACGCTAAGAAAGTTTTGAGATACGGGCTTAACTTTTTAAACTTTTTCAAAGTACTTCCCATTACGTTTAATCCCACAGTTCCTCTTACGTACAAACCGGGCCGTAACTAGCTTTTTCGGGTCCTGGGCAAGATTTTATACTTGGACCCCCTTAAACACTATGTAATACAAGTGATATATTATTGGGTTGTTACATAAGTCCGTTCGTGTTTTTTTCACCTTTTATTCAATAAAATATAGGGGAGATGTGGGGACGGTGGCACACATTTTGGTTTTCTGTACATAATATCTTTAATTTTGAATTTTTTAAATAAATCTTTTCGCCACTTAATACTTATAATGTCGTTGTTTAAATAACCTTTTAAAAATTAATGTCCTTATCACGTGCCATTTATAATTAATATTTTTGTTGACCTCTGCAATTGTGCCACTGTACCTATACGTGAGGGTACAGTGAAACAGCATTAGGGATACAGTGGAACAGTAAATATAATAGGTATTTAAAGAATCTGTATATGTATCAATAATTTTTATTGAAACTTCAATTCAATGTCTTGTCAAAAATAAATCATCTGAAAGGTACTGAAAAATTTATAATATGGAAAAAAAAAATCAAATTTTTTGGAACAAACTACTAAGGAATTAAATAACGTATATAAATATATAAATGTAAATTTATTATTAATATAAAAAAATAAACTTTGGTAAATTCCTTGGAAGCAGTAAGTTTTGATAGTTTTTATTTTAATATTAATTATATTTCATTAAATTTACTGTAAAAATCAAAACGTCTAAACGGTGTTTTGTGCTACCAGACGGAGCAGGAGATGGTAAAACATTTATCAGCTCTGATTTTTTAAATGTGTAATTTTCATTTGTTTTAATAAAATTAAAGAGTAGAGTCAGCCGGAGATATGTTACAACAATATCGTCAGTCGTTATTTCTATGATTTCCCCTATAGAGTGGCTCTTCATTTTATTCTTTCCGTATCTTTCAAATGTTAAGGCATATTGCCTTACTTTAATATCCTTGTTTACGTAGTCTGTCGAATCTGTATCACATTCAGAGTCAACATTATCATCTGAGTTTGAATTCTCATCAATATTGATATCAGTATCAGATGTGTCTGAACTTACAAGAATATCTTTTAATTTTCTGATCTTTTTTATTTTGAGCAGCTTGGAATTATTCTTCTAAGTCGTACCCACGTACGTGGGTACAGTGGCTCACTGTACCACTGTACCCACATAACACGTGTGCCACTGTTAACCTAACCCTATTTTCACGAACATTTTATCAAATATAATAAATGATATAGTTTAGAACATTAGTAATTGCTTTACACTGTAGACAAATGACCAATTTACAACATGTGATACAAAATTTCTTACTAATTTAGTTGTGTCTCGTTCTAATAAAAATTTTCTCGTTACGAAAAACTTTAGTTTGCCTACCTCAAATCAACATTTTCATCATAGATGGCGGGACTTAAATTTATAGACTCAAAATGTGGATAGTATAATTTCTTAGTATCAGAGGGGCCTATATATACCCAAACAGACATGAAAATATTCTATATTTCAAAGATATTTCAAATGTTCCACTGTACCAATTGTGCCACCGTCCCCACATCTCCCCTACATTCTAAAAAAAACTTTTATTATCAAATGTACTGTCCATTATTTTCTATCACTTTGGACAAACGCTCAGGCAATTTCATAGTGACATCAATAATAATAATAATAATATTTATTTAACCTGTTAGAGTACAGAAATGTTTAGAACTTAAATGATACATTAGGTTAGGTCATATGGAAAGCAGGGACGTAGCCAGGGGGGGGGGGGGTACATAGGAGGAATTTTCCCCCCCAGGATAGTTTAAATCCTGGTTAGTTTACCTTATATAAAATATAATTTAGGTTGTTAGAAGTTTTCTTCACCGGAGGTAAGAAATAAATTTTTTTCTAAAAAAAATACAGATGGCTTTACCTAACATGGAAGCAATCCTACTACAACTTCTTAGTTTAATGGTCACTAACTGCTTTGAAGAGAGGTCTTTGTCAAACTTAAAAGAATTAAAAATGACTTAAGGAGCACAATGTCTCAAGACAGGTTATCTGCTTTGAGCATTCTGAGCATTGAAAGTGATAAACTTAGAAATATTTTTAAAAAAATCAGCTGTGGTCACCACAGGACCGACCGCCATCACTAAGTACTTGCATAAAATACATTCTAGCAGCCTAGTAGAAATAACGGTCTAATATTTTCTAACAGAGATATTATTTATCATGACCATGGAACGTTACATATAAGTATAAAAAAATAGATACTTGGAAAACATTTCAAAAAAATTTTCAAATGTTTTTCGTTTTATCAAAGAATATCTCAAATAAAAGTTGTTAGTTATTGCTTTTATAGCAACTTTTGTTAAATAATTTTTTCCGAAATATTTTTCTGTTGTTAAATATTCGCAAAAATCTCAAAATAAACGAATAAACTCCCATTTCTAGTCAACCGATTTTTACCAAAAGTTGATCAACTCGTGCCATTAATGGCAAAAGCTTAAATATAAAGTTTTATAAAAATACTTTTAGCCGAATTTGCTCTGTACGTGTACAGACGGACAGACAGACAAACAGACAGACAGACATCAGGCTAAAAATAGTCAAAAAGTGATGTAGGGACCTCAATTCGTGGAGATCCATCGAAAATTCGAAATGTCAAAATCGGTATGATCACAATACCTCCCTTATATATGTTGGTGGTCGGTAAAATGAGGTGTCTATTGAAGGGGCCTAAAAATTTGAGTAGCCTAGGGCCTCGCGTTATGTAAATCCGGCCATGCTTGTAGTACACAATTTCTCTTATATGATATTTTGTTTTGGGGACCTCAGCTGGTTTTTTGTCAAGGCCCTCATCTCCGTAATCTGGTATTGTCTTCTTTCAGTTACTTCAGTACCCACGAAACCCTGAAAAGTATGAAAATACACACTTACGTCAATTTTTAATTATCCGTCTAAATCTCTTTGTTACAAAAAGATATCTTATCCAAAACTGAATCAGAGGATAAAGGTGCATATTATGGCACAATAACAAGTGATGCATCAGATACTTTACATTGAGTATGGTTTGATAACTCAGTGCATTGTCACTCATTTTAATCAGTTCATTTGAATTTACAACTTTCCATTCAGGAAATTTCGGATTATGGTCATGCGTGATCTAATTCCAAAGTACTAGGTATAGGTAGATAAATTCAAAATTTCCGTATAGAAAACTATTAAATCCGTTTTTTTTTTTCAAGATTATAACCGCAAAAATTTGCCACCACATTTATGGTTCTACCACAACAGAAAAAAATATTGTTATTAGAATTAAAACATTCATCTTATCAGCGGCTGGTGGGTAAAATATTTGGGGGGGGGGAGGAAATGTTTTGATCAATATATTGCAGTGTCTAGACTACGGCCCACGGGTCTAATCTGGCCCAACAATAAGTTCCAAACGGCTCGCATGAAATTTCTACCCCTTGTTTTTTGAATCACCGTCTCCCCTTCCTTAAAAGATTTTTGGAATTTCACTACTCCCCCAGTCCTTAACTGATTTTGAAAATTTCTTCCCCACGTTCTAAAATGATTTTCAGAATTTCGCCCACCCGTCCTCTGTCATTTTTAAGGTTTTGTAGGTATGACCAAAAACCCTTATACCGTCATTTTGTCTGTCTGTCTGTCTGTTCGGTAAAAATTGTAGCCAAACGGCTAAACCTAGAGAGTTGAAATTTGGCATGCTTATACAACTTTTTGACCCGCACCTAGGAAAAATACTAAAACATTTAAAAAACATATCCCCAAAAAATATAAACAAATATGTGCTCATCGAAAAAAAAAATATGTTTTTAAAATTCTGAGTAGGGTATCAAATGAAAGCCCTTGGTACGTGGATTAACGATCAAATTTTTATTTTTGCAAAATAAATTATTTTGAAGCGATTTTTGCCAAAATTGTGTAAAATTTTTTTTGTCCCACACCCTGTAGCCCAGCAGATGGTTTAAACTAAAAATCTGAAAAAATTCTAAGTAATGTACATTGGTGTGAACCGGAATAGTACAACAGGAATTTTTGATCAGATTATGTTTTTGGAAAAAAACGCATTTTTTGTGATTTTTGGCTAATAATGTATACAAGTTATATCTTTGTAACACGCCACACTGGAACGTGTATGCTGGTGTAGTGGTATTTGACGCTGATTTTTCAAGCAAGTAACCCGATCCGAAAGGGATCGAACCCTGTGAGAAGAGACAATATTATTATTTGTTTTTTTTTTTTTAATTTTTATATTGTTATTATTATTTCTTCAAAATTCTAGTTATATTTGGCAAATGTTGCATTTAATTTTTAAAAGCGTAAATTTAATAACCAGTGGAAATTGTTTAAATTATAATTTAATTCTGTTTCAATGTACACGAAATCAGAGGGGCGGAACCTATAACAACCAATGGAAGCCATAGACGCAATTTTTAAAATTCTTAATGAACCTTGCTATATAAAAAAAAAATTACTGCACATATTTAGAAACCTAAATAATGGTATTAGGCGTTCGAATTAAAATTAACAAAAAAAATATTTTAATATAAAATTTGTTTTCGCATCCAAAATAATCATCATTCACTTACTAAATACCTGCAAAACCCTGAAATGTGTGAAAATTCACACTTCACACCAATTTTTAAATATCTAGCCCTAGTGATTCTTCTCGAGAATTTCTCGAGAAAAAGTTTTAATTCTCATTTTTCATTTTTCGACAAATGTAAAATTTGCTCGACGCCTTTACTTTAGTACTTTAAAGGTGATTATAATTTTAACATGTTTTTATCCTCTACAATATTTTCAACATTAAAAAAAGATGTATATTCTAATAATTATATAATTATTTTTCTCGAGATTTCTCGAGAATTCTCGAGAAAATAAGTCTAATGTCGAGAAATCAGAAACACTATCTAGCCCCCAATCTAACTCAATCTGGCCTGTGAAACATATTTAGAATTCATATACACAACGAGTTAAGGTAGAGGAACACGATTTTTCTCAAAAACAAGATGTGTAAGTTGGTAAAAAATTTACCTAAGTTGACCATAATGACATTAAAAATATTTCGCTTTCAAATCATACTTCTAAGTACGATTTGAAAGTGAATAATTTTTTATTATATATATTTTTTTATTAAGCTCCGAGCTACAGATAACTCAATCGTCGGTCGTTAAAAAAATTCCCATTCTAAATTATTACCATTGTCTTTTACTGAACTCTCTATTAATGTTCTATTTCCATTTTTGTTCGATTGTGAAATATTCAGTTTTGGCTAATGAGGACCAATATTTTTTATTAATATTATAGTTTCATAGTTAAGCACGTTACTTTTAATATAAACGTGCTGTATCCAGTTTCACGTCTGAGTAAATCAAATCAAACGAACGCTAAGCTAATTCACCAACACATTCACACTAACAACTCGCCGCAGTTGCCCTTTTCAGTTAATTTTTATTACTTGCGTAGATAAATTAGAAATCGCATATGCCAACACTGTACCGGGACACTAACCTGTAGTGTCCACAGCATTGATTATCTAGATCTAAATTTTTAAAATCTAACACTTATATATATATATATATATATATATATATATATATATATATAAAATCTTTGAATTAGAAATAATAAAAATAAATATTTGCAGATATATTTAGCTAGTTTAATACAATTTTAAAGTATAAATAAGATTTTAAATTCAGTTTTCCTTATTAATTTTTTTAAAGAGGACACTGTCCCAGTGCCACCCTGTCTCAGCTGCCACTGCATATTATCCTCTTAATAATATCCTGCACTGTTTACGGGAAGGAATAATTGCATTTGTATCTAATTCATAAAGAGTACGAGGTGGGTCCGGAAAGAATCAAACCTGTGGATATATCTTTCTACTTAAATGTGCCATAGTAAACCATATACGAGGTCTGTTCAAAAAGTATGGCGAATTTTCAATTTCCGCGGGTTACGTATATTCGATTTACGATTTTTTTGTGGCGTTATGTTGGTACTCATGTCTCTCACTTATGCCGACAAGTTCGGCCATTTTGAATGTTCAGTTAATTTTTGACAGTTGCTTTGCTTGAACGTGTTTTGGCTCGTCTTCGATTTTTGCCTATACCAAAAAATGGATCCAATAATCTGTATCAAATTTTGTGTGAAACACAAAATTAAGTGCGTGGACGCATTCCGAATGTTGACTGTGGCATATGGTGAAGCTACCTTGGACCGAAGCAACGTTTATCGGTGGTACAAAATGTTCTCAGAGGGCCGAGAAGATGTGAACGACGAAGAGCGTGCCGGACGCCCGAGCACGTCAACAACAGACGAAAACATTGATGAAGTGAAGAAAATAGTATTGGCCTATCGTCGAATCACCGTTAGAGAAGTTGCTGAGGACCTAAACATATCGATTGGCTCGTGCCATTTGATTTTTACCAATGATTTGGGCATGAGACGGGTCGCTGCGAAATTAATCGTTGCTTGTGCGCGAATTTTTGGCCAAAAACAACACACTAATAATGCCGCAGCCACCGTATTCCCCAGATCTGGCCCCCTGTGACTTTTTTTTGTTCCCGAAACTGAAGAGGCCCATGATAGGACGACGCTATGAAAGGCCCATGAAAGGCCCGAAAACGTTGGCACAAGTGTATAATATCTGGTGGGGATTACTTTGAAGGGGACAAAATAGATATTCATGAATAAATAAATAATTTTTGAAAAAAACACAAAATTCGCGATACTTTTTGAACAGACCTTGTAAACGGCAGATATTCAGTTGACAACAGTATGCCGTATAAGTGTTAAAAATCATGAGAGTCGCATTTCACAATAACAAAACTTCCCCAGCAAAGGATTCATTTGGCCAAAAACTTGGTCTGTTGGCTCTTGCAAAAGCTGACTTCCGGAAATGGAAGGATCGCTGGAAGAAGGTTCTGGCTTCCAAAGCAGAGTACTTTGAAGTGGACATCGTACATATTGACCAAGTTTAACTCTTTCTCCAGCTGTAGCACAAAATTGGATTCTTTCTGGACACATGTACATAAAATAATAATAAAAATACAACTGAAACAACAAGCCATTTATGGTCTTTACATACAGGGGGTGTTCCAGAATGAATCTGCCAAACTTCCAGAGTTTGTGTTTTCATTAATTTCAAGCAAAAATGAACCCAGGTCCGATTCGAAAAAGTTTCAAAGTAATGGGTTACAGAAAAAAAAATATATTTGAAATTTTTGAAATAAAAAAAATTTAGTAAATATGATTCCCCATCCTAATTTCTAGAGATTTTACATATAATTTATTTCATTTCTTATTATTGTACAAAAAAAAAAATAATAATAATAATTTAATGTAGGACAACGAATGGAAGGTCTGCAGATTAAAGAGAAATTTTTCTTTTTTTTTATTTAGCGAGATTTTTGACAACAAGCACTATCCAAAGATTAAAAAAATCCCAAATGCGTAAACTTGAAAAAACCCAATATTGTATGCAACTTTTACCAATATTCTATTTTAATATTATTATATAATATAACTATAGTTTTGATAAACATATATTATATTTCCAATCATTTATCATAACTGATGTATAAGTCGAGAAATATATAAATAAATTATTGATCAAAATAAATAGTAGAATAATATTGTTTTGGCTTCCTTCTGCAATATTTGGTTGGACTGTGCCAAACTGTCTACGAATATAAAATTTTTAGCACCACAATACCGCAAGTGCGTTTAGATCTGTAAAAATATTTGTTTTAAATTCAATATAAAGCCACGCACATACCTGTATAAATACAAGGTGTCTCAAAAGAAATTTTATATTTAGTGGATCGATTAAAAAAAAAGTAAGCCGTATATAGGAAAAATATTTATTAATTATTAAAATACACTTTTTGGGGATTTATTTCTTAAAAATAATATCGTCTAAATGTAGACCCTCGCGTTCTCGGCACTCATTTAATCGAACAGTAAAATTACTTATGACGTCTCGGCAGGTGGACTCAGGGATGGCTGCCATTTCGTGACGGATATTTTCTTTCAAATGCGCCAGTGAAATCGGTTTATTGGCGTAAACTTTAGATTTAAGATAACCCCATAGGAAAAAGTCCATAGGGGTTAAATCTGGACTGCGTGGAGGCCAATTTATGTCACCTCTCCGGGAGATCAATTTGCCTGAGAAAATTTCACGAACACGTGGCAGAGACATTGGACGTGTGTGAAGTTGCTCCGTCCTGTTGGAACCATGTTCTTTGGTTATAGCCAGGAAAGTTTTGCAGTTCAGGTACCAAGAAGTTGTCTAACATCTCCACATAACGCTCTGAATTCACTGTAACTGCACGCCCCCTTTCGTCTTCAAAAAAGTAAGGGCCGATAATTCCTCGCGCCGACATCGCAGCCCATACGGTCACTTTAGGCGAATGTAGGGGTTTCTGATGTTTGCGTTTCGGATTCGTTGCACTCCAGTAGCGGCAGTTCTGCTTATTTACGTGGCCATTAAGATGAAAATGAGCTTCATCCGAAAACAAAATGTTGGTAAACGTTGAAAATCGCTCAATCACCTGATTTACGACATTAAGCCTCTGACTGACATCTTGGGGCTTTAATTCTTGCACCAATTGAATTTTGTAGGGGTGCAGCTTTAGGTCTTTGTGCATAATGCGATGTAATGATGATCTATGCACATTTAAAGTACTTGCGCGCTTCCGAATTGAAAGGTTCGGGTCGTCACGAACAGACTGATTAACATTCTCTACGTTTTCTACCGTTCTTGATGACCTAGGTCGCCCGGATTTTGATTTATCCAGCGTTGTACCAGTCTCTTCAAACTTTTTAACCCAATGTCGAATGAGAGGAATGCTTGGCGCATCATTTAAGTGGCGAAAACCTCGAATACTGCAGAATTTTCTACGCGCTACAGTCGCCGAATCACCGTTTTTGTAAAACTCTCGCACGCATAACGCGCGGTCTGCTCCCGAGAAACGCTCCATAGCGACTAAATTCCCAAGAGCCAGGCTACCGATTGACATGACCCCCGCGCCCCTCGGATACGTTGCCTTCACGCAGTAAGCTAAATAAATATAAAATTTCTTTTGAGACACCTTGTATATGCTAACCAGTGGCGGTGCAAGGATAAATGCTGCCTGAAGCCAAGCCATTTATTGTCTCCTGATTACTTATGACGTCTCGGCAGGTGGACTCAGGGATGGCTGCCATTTCGTCACTTTTCCCGCCCTCGCTATTTCCAAATCAACATCTAATTTAGTGTGTACAATTCAGTTTTCTAAAGAAGTGTGTTCAATAACAAATGATGAATCAACAACCAACTTATTTATATATTTCTGTCTCGTACAAATTATAATAACGACCTGGGGATGATAGTCCATTACAAGCTGGGAAGCTCAGATTAGTTTGCCAGGCTATCAAAAGATGGCAAGAACTACCGAAAATACTTGAAAAATGTGCCATTTTAGTTGACATCTGTGGTTATCATGGTTATCTATGAACTGTCATCTATAGTTGACATTTATTCCCATATTTTGCAAAATATTTGTAGACTGCATTGTCAGCAATAATAATATATAATATAATACAATATTATGAATAGCTAATGACAACTTATAAAAATCCAGGGATTGGAGGAATAACAACTGGGAAAGTGTCAACAAGACTCAAAAAGAAAAAGTGTGTTGGCGTCTTTGGTCGTTCGCTTTGTTTGGAAAAAATAGAAGTTTCTTCTTATTTTTTCGTATTCTGCTAACTGTTAAGAAGAATAAGAACTAACACTATTAGTATTGTTATATTTTGTGTACTAATTTTAATAAAAATTAAATTTTTAATTTCCAGCGCCTCTAGCGGTAGTTTCTGAATTTCAAAGTTTAAACATCGACATCGGTAGTAGACATCGATGTTTTATCGATAATATCGTCAGCTGATCATCTATGGTAAAAACATCGATGTTTTTAAAACAAACATCGATATGTAATACACATTAATACCATGTAATACCATGTAATACACATTAAGTTTTTTTATTTTATTCTGTATACTATGCTTTTATTTCCATTTATTAAAATAAATATTTTAAAGTTTTTTATTAAAGACCTATATACCTTTAACAGTCGAGCGGGCGCGCTGTCGTAAATTTTACGACAAATCTAGTTTGTTTACAATAAAACTATTTTATGAGTTTCAGCTGCACTATAATTCGATTCTATTCTTAGGACAATGTTTATCTTATAATTTAGTGATGATAGATCGGTGATATAAATCCCAGTTTAGTCTCTGCGAAGACTTTGATATGATAAGACGTAAAATTGCGCTAAATGTGCGCTAGTTATTCGGTTTCCCGAATAACTAGAAGATGGCACTGCGCGATTTTTTTTAGTCTTTTGAACATTGCTGGAATAAATGCTCAGATATTATATTCCTTTGCCAAATCATCAAATAGTCCAAAATATCGAAGATTCTTTCTGAAGAATTTATCCATGCTTCTCATGAAGGAACACCTTACTTCAAGATCAAATCTTAAAAACCTACCATCTGAAATAAGTGTATTTCTAAAAGTAAATTACGGACAACCTACAAAGCGAATCATTGAAGAACAACCGCCTCTAAAGCGTGAAGTATGTCGTTTGCGTGCTTTCGAGAAGAAAAGAACGTCAGCGTCAATGAAATGTCATAATTGCAAATCATTTACTTGCAAAACGACATTCTCAAACCAATATTTTCTGTTTTCAATGTCAAGAAAAGTGTGATTCCTCGTCAGATTAAAAAATACTTAGGCATTTTTAATTACGAAAATACAAGGTGTCTCAAAAGAAAATTTATATTTATTTAGCTTACTGCGTGAACGCAACGTATCCGAGGGGCGCGGGGGTTATGTCAATCGGTAGCCTGGCTCTTGGGAATTCAGTCGCTATGGGGCGTTTCTCGGGAGCAGACCGCGCGTTATGCCTCATTTTCATGCGGGTGTTGGAAGTGTGGAACAAAAAATTCAACCAATAGGATCGCTTTATTTTGAAAAAACCCGTACCATGGTATCGTAGGCGCGGTGTTACAAGCGCGGTGTCGCAAGTTCAGAAATTTCAACTCTAGCGCCGGCCGCACCTTCGAAACCATAGAAACAGATATATTTTTTCGGAATGGTGAGATATCTAGCGAGAAACTTATATTAATTTCCTAAAAAAAAAAAAAAAAATAAAAAAACGTAAATTGATGTAGCGAAATAGCGACTTTTACAATGTTGTCGGCAGTCATAAAGTTTATTATTATGGATTCAGTTTCAAATATCTGGTCTGCAGATATGCAATGGGTATACTAATAATAGACCCCCAAGTGGTGATGTCAAATTTATTTCAGTAAAAAAGATTGTGTATTAAATTCTTTTCTTGTAATTGAAGTAACTGTCTGTGTACTTTGTGTCTCATTATATGGGGCGTACCCACCATTGCTTTTCTTCATATCGCATTAAGTCTAAATATGCATAAAAAAGAGACGTCTCCTTCGATTTGACGACATATTTAATGAAATTGAATAACCGTTTACTCCAAACACTTGTATAAACTTTTAGGTTAAATTTGGGTTATATACAAATGTCAAAACCGAAAACGCGCCCTTATCACGCCTCCAACCCCACCATGAAATTCGAACTTGTAAATATAACACCACGCCTCTCACCCCTGTCACGCCTTTGACACTACCATGAAAATGAGGCATTATGCGTGCGAGAGTTTTACAAAAACGGTGATTCGGCGACTGTAGCGCGTAGAAAATTCTGCAGTATTCGAGGTTTTCGCCACTTAAATGATGCGCCAAGCATTCCTCTCATTCGACATTGGGTTAAAAAGTTTGAAGAGACTGGTACAACGCTGAATAAATCAAAATCCGGGCGACCTAGGTCATCAAGAACGGTAGAAAACGTGGAGAATGTTAATCAGTCTGTTCGTGACGACCCGAACCTTTCAATTCGGAAGCGCGCAAGTGTTTTAAATGTGCATAGATCATCATTACATCGCATTATGCACAAAGACCTAAAGCTGCACCCCTACAAAATTCAATTGGTGCAAGAATTAAAGCCCCAAGATGCCAGTCAGAGGCTTAATTTCGTAAATCAGGTGATTGAGCGATTTTCAACGTTTACCAACATTTTGTTTTCGGATGAAGCTCATTTTCATCTTAATGGCCACGTAAATAAGCAGAACTGCCGCTACTGAAGTGCAACGAATTCGAAACGCAAACATCAGAAACCCCTACATTCGCCTAAAGTGACCGTATGGGCTGCGATGTCGGCGCGAGGAATTATCGGCTCTTACTTTTTTGAAGACGAAAGGGGGCGTGCAGTTACAGTGAATTCAGAGCGTTATGTGGAGATGTTAGACAACTTCTTGGTACCTGAACTGCAAAACTTTCCTGGCTATAACCAAAGAACATGGTTCCAACAGGACGGAGCAACTTCACACACGTCCAATATGTCTCTGCCACGTGTTCGTGAAATTTTCTCAGGCAAATTGATCTCCCGGAGAGGTGACATAAATTGGCCTCCACGCAGTCCAGATTTAACCCCTATGGACTTTTTCCTATGGGGTTATCTTAAATCTAAAGTTTACGCCAATAAACCGACTTCACTGGCGCATTTGAAAGAAAATATCCGTCACGAAATGGCAGCCATCCCTGAGTCCACCTGCCGAGACGTCATAAGTAATTTTACTGTTCGATTAAATGAACGCGAGGGTCTACATTTAGACGATATTATTTTTAAGAAATAAATCCCCAAAAAGTGTATTTTAATAATTAATAAACATTTTTTCTATATACGGCTTACTTTTTTTTTAATCGATCCATTAAATATAAAATTTCTTTTGAGACACCTTGTATATACATAAGTAATTTAGTTGGTAGATTTTATATTTCTTGTATTACAATTTTATTTGATTATTTTTAAAAATAAAAGAATTCAATACACTCAGCTGAAGTTTTAATACTGTTTTTTACTATATCATATAATAATTCAATCAAATTTTAAATTGTAGATCATATAATGCTTGACGTAAAAAATACTACACGCGCCTGCTTATGTTAAAATATCTAGCGCGCCTGCTCGAAGATTAATTTAAAAAATTAACTATTCCATTGTTAACTGTATAACATAGTGCATCTACATACACTCTTGTATATAAATAAAATAATTTTAAGTTTTCCAATAATATTATTGTATTTAAATTTCCCGCGATTTCTTCAAATAAAAAGTTTGCCAGGTCGACACTAGGAGCAACACGTGTGTTACCAATTTGATAACCTTAAGATGTGCTTATTTTTCTATTAGTTGTTCTGTAGTAACGTCAAAATGTTAAAACGTAGAAACAACCCACACAATAATCCAACCCTTCGTTAACTCCTCCCTTTGTGTGTCACTCAAAGATTTATAGGACTTTATTTTTAACTCTTAACAGACGTTGTGAACTGCTAGATCAATTTATAATTCATAATGTTCTTCATAATTTTAGTCTCGAGAAATAAAAAAAGGTACAGCAGATTTTGTAATCAGAAAAAAAGTGATGTGAAATGTTACTTACTACACAGAGTTTCGTAGGTATTTAGTAAGTGAATAAAGTCAATAAAATACTAAGAAAATGGGTCATGTTTGGTGCAAGTGTGGAGAGGTACAGGACTAGGACCACATGCTCATCTGTCCGAACATGGGTGAACCTTGTACTATGAAGCATCTAATTTCTGCTAACTGTCAAACGATAAAAACCATAACGTATTGGCAAAATGTGTGGTAACGTTCCGAACACGAAAAGTAAGTAAATACTACAGTCTGTTCCAAACGGTTAAGCGGAACTAAATGGGAATTTAGTTCTTTTAGGTTGTCACGAGAAAAGACCTTGCTTGGGTTATTTCATTTTTCATGTTGGGATGTCAAAATTTAAAATTCCAACAATGAAACCATGGAAACGAATGACATATGTCAAAATTAAATATTTTATTTAGATATTTTAATGACAAAAAAATAAATAAATGGGAAATTTGTATTAAGAATGACACAGAAAATCAAAATATGAAGAAAATGACATTTTAAAATCATATTAACCTTAACCAAAAAATGTTTATTGTAAGTATGATTTACAAAGCTTAAACAAAACGGCCGAAAGGCACAATTTAAACGATGAAAGTAACTAGATTGCAAAATCTAGTTCCGCTTAACCGTTTGGAACAGACTGTAAAATCTTTCATTTAAACCATTTTCATTTAATATAAATTTAAAAGATATATTTTTTAAATACAAAAAAATCGATTTCTCGACAAAAAATTTCAAAAATTCCCAGCTATTACATCAATATGTATTACTCTGAAATTTTCAAATTTTTAAATTATCCTATCTTGAAAATAGATGGAAATAGGTATTTGGTACATTTTTGGGAAATATCGTGCCAAAATATAAAATAATTTTTGTTTGTTAATATAGGCTTTACATTCTTAATTGGATGTTCCACATCGGATTAAAAAAATCAGCTGTTGCCACCACAGGACCGACCGCCATCATAAAGTTCTTGTATAAAATACATTCTATCAGCAGAGTAGAAATAACTTGGCCTAATATTTTCTAACAAAGATATTATTTATCATGACCATGGAAACGTTACATTTAAGTATGAAAAAATTGATGTGAAGTGTGAATTTTCACACATTTCTGGGTTTTGCAGGTATTTAGTAAATGAACGATGATTATTTGGGATGCCAAAACAAATTTTATGTCAAAATATTTTTTAATGAATTTTAATTCGAATGCCTAATACCATTATTTAAGTTTCTAAATATATGCAGTATTTTTTTTTATATAGCAAAGTTCATTAAGATTTTGAAAATTGCACCTATGGCTTCCATTGGTTGCTTACATCATAAGTCCCGGCCTGTGATTTCGTCAAACATAGAATTAAATTATAATTTTAACGCTTTCCACTGGTTATTAAATTTACGCTTTTAAAAATTAAATGCAACATTTACCAAATATAACTAGAATTTTAACAAAATAATTTATACAAAATAAAAATGCAAAAAAATAAAAAAACAAAAAATAAAATCAACAAGATTTGAACCCTAGTTTGCAAGTTAAGTTATATTATTAAGCGTACCACAAATCCAACCACTCCACGAGAGCTACTGATCTGGTATGTTACACAACGTATTAAATAGTTAACATATTTTAGTTAAAAACACAAAAAAATGCGTTATTTTCCGAAAACATAATCTGATCAAAAATTCCTGTTGTACTATTCCGGTTCACACCAATGTACATTACTTAGAATTTTTTCAGATTTTTAGTTTAAACCATCTGGGCTACAGGGTGTGGGACAAAAAATTTTTTGCACAATTTTGGCACAAATCGCATCAAAATAATTTATTTTGCAAAAATAAAATTTTGATCGTTAATCCACGTACTAAGGGCTTTCATTTGATACCCTACGCAGAATTTAAAAAAAATATTTTTTTTTCGCACGTATTTGTTTATATTTTTATATAGATGGATATGTTTTTTAGATGTTTTAGTATTTTTCTTATGTGCGGGTCAAAGAGTTGTATAAGCATGCCAAATTTCAACTCTCTAGGTTTAGCCGTTTGGCTACAATTTTTACCGAACAGACAGACAGACAGACGATAAAATGACGGTATAAGGGTTTTTTGGTCATACCTACAAAACCCTAAAAATTGAGACAATACAATTTTACAAAAATTTTTCGAAATTGTTTCGTTTTATCAAAAAATGTCTTAGATAAAAGTTGTTAGTTATTGCTTTTATAGCAACTTTTGTTCAATAATTTTTTTCGAAATATTTTTCTGTTGTGAAATATTCACAAAAATCTTAAAATCGACACGAGTAAACTCCCATTTTTAGTCAACCGATTTTTACCAAAAGTTGATCAACTCGTGCTATTGATGGCAGAAGCTTAAATATGAAGTTTCATAATATCCTTTCAGCCGAATTTGCTCTGCACGTGTACACAGACGGACAGACGGACAGACGGGCAGACGGACAGACGGACAGACGGACAGACGGACAGACGGACCGACGGACGGACGGACCGACAGACCGACATGTTGCTAAAAATAGTCAAAACGTTATGTAGGGACCTCAATTCGTGGAGATCCATCGAAATCTCGAAATGTGAAAATCGGTATGATCACAATACCTCCCTTATACCATATATATTGGCGGTCGGTAAAAATAGATACTTGCAAAAAATTGGCGGTCGGTAAAAATCAGCTATGCCTACCACAGAACCGACCGTCACCACAGAATACGTTATTAAACAATATACACAGAGCCGTAGCAATGTTTTTGGCGCCCTTGGCAAATAAAGTAAATAAATCAAATTCATCTCCTCAAACCCAAGTGTTGAGCAAAAAAAGGTCCCGACTCCAAATCCAAGTGACGAGCAAAAAAAAAAAGGAAAAAAAGGGTCCTCACGCCCCAAATCCAAGTGACGAGCAAAAAAAAGGTCCTCAATCCCCAAATCCAAATGTTGAGTAAAAAGAAAATAAAGGTTTTCACCTCCCACTGCTTTGAATAACCAAATATACACAATTGCGACCCTGGCAAATGCCCCGATGCGAACCCATTCCTACGGTTCAGAATATACATTTCAACATGTTTTAAAATTTTGAAACAAAACACAGTTTTGGTTGACCGATTTTTACCAAAAGCTGATCAAATGCTGGCACTGGTGGCAAAAGCTTAAATATGAAGTATCATAAAAATTCGTTTAGCCAAATTCGCTCTACACGAAAACACGAAGACAATTCGTGGACATCCATCGAAATCCCGAATTGTCAAAATCGATATGATCACAACACTTCCCTTACACATGTGACGATCAGTAAAAATAAATCTAGTTTACAAAAAAACATTTAATTTTTCTAGTTCTGGTTATGTGAACTGCTTGTTTATCAAATACAAAGATAGCATAAATATTTAAAATTTGAACTCTTAATAACTACTGTTAGTAGATTACTTATCTAGAACTATGACCCAAAATGTTTTATGAAAAATAATATAAATACAAAAATTTACCTATCAAAGGTGTTCTCTCATTCAAGATGGCTTTTGTTTTTTGAGGAATATACATGTTTCTGCCTGACATTGCGACACAACTACACTTTTAAACAATTCAAATTAAAATTAGTTTTAATCATTTTGGAATGCTAAAAATCCTCCAACAAAAAGACCTTAAAATTGACGTATATTTATAATGCAGGTTAAGAGTTTATCGTGAAATAGATTACATAAGAACATGATCTAGACCAAGTTTTTTATTTCGTTTTTAATGGCACCAATTTCATATCAAATGTTTTAAGAATTATTTCTCAGAAATTAAATATTAATTAAAATGTTATTTGCTTTATTTTGGAGCAAAAAAATTGTCCGATCATTTTTAAAATTGGGCGACATTTAGTCTGATTGAAAAACTTAAGAAAAACTACAGAAAAAAATTAATTGGCGAATGCACGTGTAAATTGATACTAGAGTTGAAATTAAATCTGAGTTCACGGCGCTTGGGATACAGTAAATCTTTTGAGCATATCCACGCGGTTTCAAGTTGTATGTAGGGTTGCCAACATTTGTTAACTACTCGCCTGGACGATTAGCAACAAAAAAGTCACAGTATTTTATGTATTCAACCAGTGGTATGTATTGAATCCAAGGGAATCCCCTGGGGGGAGGGTTCCCCGGGTAACAAAAATACCCCCCCGGAGAAAATTTTCAGTTATTGTTACAGTTCTGTTGTAGAATATTACCTACTACAAAAATATCGAAACAAAAAGTATCGAATACTAAAATATTAGTATCGAAAGAAAGCAGATCCGCAGTAAGGAAAACTTGTGCTAGGGGCAAAACTGCGTTTGGGCGCCCTTGGCAAATAAATGTAAGTGATAAGCAAAAACAAGATTCTCACCGCCCAAAATCTAGATGATGAGCAAAAAAAAGGTCCTCACCTCCCAAAATCCAAGTGAAGAGCAAAAAAAAGGTCCTCACCTCCCAAATTCCAAGTGATGAGTAAAAAAAAGGTCCTCACCTCTTGAAGTATTACATCTTTTTGATACTAATACTCATTATATTGTACTATTCTAGTCTAGTACTATCAGCAATGGCAAACGTCCAAAATAAAGGTGTCCGCATTAATATTGGACCATTGCAAAATAATGTCAAAGATATTATATGTTTATTATTGTATTTATTTGATGTTGTTTATTTAAATGTTTGTGTCCATTTTTACTTGCTATTTAGAAAAAAAAAAATAAATAAATAATAATAATAAATAAACAATATTTTTAAGAAAACCTAACTGCTAAAAACAATATTCAAATTATTATTATTCTATGAACAAATTAGTCAGATTAAGTTACTTGTAACGGGCGCTATGTTCTTATATTCAAAGACATGCGTAATTTTTTTCTCGACCTACTCTGATTTATTATTTTTAATTCACACGTTATAAATAATGATATTCTAATATAGGAAGTAGAAATGAGGTCACCCCTGTATTAGGGGCGGCTTTTTTTTTCTGACATCTTTTACAAGAGTTGGGTCAAGTGCGTCCCGATAGAAAAGTTATGAAAAAAGAGGTTGACACAAGTAAATGGAAGTAATGTCTCGCTCTGTTAGAGTCTCTCTGCAAGATGTAGTGGCACAATTTTTTGTCGAGGTTCTCTCCTCTAGATCCGATGGTTTTGGTCACCTGGTCACAACAAACGCGGGGACGGAATGGGCGGGTTAATGAGTACATCACGCGAAGGACGCATCTGTGAATACGTGAAACAAACACGACGGAGTTGCTCTTAATGCAGTAAGTACTTTTCTGTGCGGTGGCGTTCAAGTTCTACCATTCGGTTTTGAACCTATACTCTTTGAATGACAATGTAGTCTTTTGACCAGCACCCTAACAGAGTCATCAAACAAGAGGCACTAGGAAACGGGCAGCAGTGTTGTGTTTTCGGACTTCGGCCAATTTTACGAAGTTAATCAGTCCGAATACAAGGCGTTCCGTCGAAGACATGCGGATCTCGAGGCATCGCCAGGTGACAAAAAGTTTGCCCTCGCTCTCCGGACGCGAGTGTTTATAAACAGACCTTTGAGTTGCTGCGATGTTTCTGAGTGATAGTCCCGTTAGAGGAGTTGGTGACAATGAGTACAATGGAGAACTTATAAAGTATATCCAACTATGTACCTATCTACGAGCCCTGTCCACTTTCAGTTGGCCCAGCTATGAATTTTTCAGTTTCTTTAGAAATGATTAAATAATAAGTAAAAGTAAATGCTGTTGTGTACTTTGACAATATAATCATATTAGAAGCAAAGGGGTCAAAATTTAATCCGTAATATTTAATTTGTGATTATAAAAATAATATTCCTAAAACAAACGTAAGTCTAAATAATTTTAAAACATGGGATGAGGCAAAGCTATTGATGAAAAAATTCGGTTAATCATTGTGAGCTTAGCAAAAACAGGAAAAAGCAATTCCGAAATCGGAAAATTATTAGGTTTGTCAAGATACAGTATTAGAAATATTGTAAAATTGTACAAAACAAGTGGTTCAGTTGCCCCAAAGCCCCAGTACGTGAAGAAAACTACACTGACGGACAATGACAAACGTGCATTGAAAAGAATTATTAAGGATAACAGACGTGCTAACTACAGTCAATTGAGTGTACTGTGGAGCGACGTTATTGAAAGACGTGTTTCAAGGTGTACATGTCATAAGAAAGCTAAAAAATTAGGATTTAGAACCTATAAGGTAATATTTTTTTAATCGGACTCTTAAATGTATATTTACAGAAATTTATAAAACTTTCTTAGGCCAAGGAAAAACCATTGTTGACGTTTAAGCAAAAGAAAAACAGGTTGAAATGGGCAAGAGAACATAAAATATGGAATTGTGAAAAGTGGAACAGCGTGCAATGGAGCGATGAGTCTAGGTTTGAAGTCTGTGTAGGGGACAACCAGAGCAGAGTTGTTCGTCAGAAACATGAAGCATATCATCCCGATTGCTTGAAAAGGAAGGTGAAATTTCCAGCATCTGTCATGGTGTGGGGTTCAATGTCTACAAGAGGTGTAGGAAAACTTCACTTTATCGATGGCATTGCTAGCACAGCCAAATATTTAAGTATTTTAGAGAAGTCTCTGTTGCCAACTATGGAACATGCATTAATCTCTGGGGAGGATTTTATTTTTCAACAAGATGGAGCCGCTTGCCATACGTCAAAAAAATCTTTGAAATGGTTCCGTGATCATTCTATTCCACTTTTAGAGTGGGTTTCAAGTAGCCCAGACTTATCCCCCATCGAGACACTTTTGCACGAAATGAAAAAACGATTGCGTATAACACCGGCTAGAACAATTCCAGACTTAAGACAGCTTCAAGAAATATGGGATAATTTTACTCCTCGACAATGCCAAGACCTTGTAGATACTATGCCTAGAAGAATTAATGCCGTTATAAAAATGAAAGGTGACGTTACCCAGTGGTAACTTCTGAAATAGGTTTCCAAGTTAATGGCTTTCCAATGGAAATATTATTTTTTTCTTATAAATTTACTTTAATAGTTATAAATATTAATCGTAAATCTCTTAAATGTTTAATTGAAAATTAAATATTACCTAGATTTCATAAGCTATTCGTATTCTGTTAATTGAACACCAATAAGTAAAAATTTCGTAGCTGGGCCAACTGATAGTGGACAGGGCTCGTAATAGTAACTCTCAACAAAAAATTATAAAGAAGTTTTGTGGATATGGTCGCAGTTCATCAAACATTAGGTAAAAATTTGCTTTAAGCAGCCTTTCGCTCCAAATTAGATGGACCCAGTGCACGGCTGCCTCCTCGATATATATATTGACGACTGATGAAATAAGACAGGAATTTTTGATGCGACAGTCATTTAACGTGTGCCTACTAATGTAGTCCGAGGTGACAAGATGGAGTGATTAAACAGTCACCTGACAAAAAGTATCCATTGCGCGGGGACTATTTTTTTCTCTAACGACGTTTCTATTATAAATTGTTATTGATAAATCATTCTGCGTTTTCATTGTACAAATTTCATGATGTCTAGTTTTCCAATTAGTACGTTTCCAACCGTTAAAATGAATGTGATCTAATTGCCAAGTCATTTCGTGAATCTGTGTAGTTACTCACGAGACTGATGTCTTGGCCAAATCATAATATCATACGAAACTCGTACGTATATGCCTGCCTCCCACGTATAACGCAATCTCATTATTTAGAGATGAGGTCATTCTAAACTTATACAGCAGTTTTTCGACAAAAGAAAATTCCAACAAAAAGAAAATGTACAAAAGAGTAAATGAAATAACGATATAAGAAAAATAAATATGTTCTACGTGTCTTGTTAACTGATTGAGTTTCACATACTTGTACATAATACGTATAAAGAAAAGATATAAGTATAATTGTTAACATTTTTATATCGAATTTTCATCGAATCATTGACTATACACAGGGTGCTGAAGTGACCTAGTATAGGGATTTAACATGTGAAAACACAGTTATAACACTTCACTCAATAAGTCTCCGGTCTGACATATATATGGCAACACTGTTGACAGACCCATATGATTTCTGGATAGTACCAACCTTCAAACGATACGTATGAAAATTTCATGACATTCTGACTATAAGTTTAGAGATTACAGTGGTATTAGTGACTCCAGTTTTGTTATTTTCAAAAGAATGGATAAAAAGAATTTCGTGTGTTGATTAAACATTGTTTTTTGATGGGAAAAAATACTGTTGAAGCCAAACAGTGGCTTGATAGCGTTATAAGCGTTATAGAGACTCTACACCAGGCAAATCAACTATTACTGATTGGTAGCTGAATTTAAACGCAGTTGTACAAACACCGATGATGCTGAACGCTCTGGTCGCCCAAAATCGGCAGCTGTTCCGGAAAACATAAAAAAAGTCCTCAAAATAGTTTTGAAAGACCGTAAAGTGAATTTGCGTGAGATAGCTGACACCTTAAAGATATCAGAAGGTAGCGCGTTTACAATTTTACACGAAAATTTGAGCATGCGTAAATTGCTTTCGAAGTGGGTGCCGCGTTCGCTTACACCAAACCAAAAACAACGCGTTGACGATTCAGAGCACTGTTTAGAGCGGTTCAAGAGCGATAAAAAGGATTTCTTGCGCCGGTATGTGACAATAGATGAAACATGGATCCACTACTACACAACTGAATCAAAAAGATCGTCAGCTGAGTGGACAGCAGTCGGTGAAAGTCGTCCAAAGCGACCAAAAACTCAAAAGTCGGCTGGCAAGGTTATGGCATCCGTATTTTGGGACGCGCATGGTATTTTGTTTATCGACTATCTTGAAAAAGGTAAAACTATCAATAGCGAATACTACATGGCATTATTGGATCGATTGAGTGTAGTAATTAAGAAAAAACGGCTTCACATGCAAAAGAAAACAGTGCTCTTTCACCAAGACAAAGCCCCGTGTCACTGAAAGTCGATGAAAACGATGGTTAACTTGAATGAATTACGCTTCGAATTGCTTCCTTGCCCACCGTTCTCTCCAGATCTGGCCCCCAGTGACTACTGGCTTTTTGCAGACCTCAAAAAGAAGCTCCAGGGAAAGAATTTTGACTCAAATGAAGAAGTTATTGCCGAAACCGAGGCCTATTATGAGGGCAAAGACAAATCGTTCTACAAAGAAGGCATCGAAAAGTTAGAGGAGTGTTGGAATGTATCACTCTTGAAGGAGAACGTGGTATGATTTCCTGATTTCCTATTGATTTTACAGAAAAAGTATGAATACAAAATATGTATAGAATTTTATTCTGAGCCTAATATAGGTAGGTTGGCAGCAATTAGTTAGTTAAAATTTTTGGCGCACAGCAATGATAGCTATTTGCGCTTAATTGACAGTAGTAATTATGCAGTTAGTGAGTAGGAGATGTTTCCAATAGGGTGCGAATTTTGGCGAAAATGGTAGCACGAGACTGAAAAGAGTTCATTACACACATATTGCATGCAACATTTTTCAGAGAAAATATTAATAATAAATCCAACTTAAGTGGGTAAAAATTAATTACATATCCAGTATTAGTAATTGTGGGACTACAATTCCAAAATTCCACACAAGATGGTAGATCAATATCTATAATGTTACAAACAGCTGTATACAATGACAGCCTGCCAATATGTGCGTTTTGTTGTGCCAATTCTGGTTTCGGTTTAATCAGAATACGCGTTTTGTTGCGACTGTATTCTCATTCTATTCATTCTACTCATTCGATGACTCGAGGTCGAACGACTGGAATGAATGATTGTGGTGGGGATGAAAAGTAATACTTGAATGCAGTTGTTTTCATTTGGTTTTTAAATGTTCTAGTACATATAAAAATTTTAAATTTTGGTATTACAGCTTCAAAATAATTTTCACGTTTAGGTATTTTCTCATTTTGTGTCCTAACATAAATATATACCTATATGATTTTAATACAGTATTGATAAATCCAAACTTAAAATATATGTGCAATTCAATTACTCGTTCTAAAACATTACGTTCTAGAATATTTGCTTCAATAATAAACTCTTCTTATTCTGCATTTATTATTTAGTTTATCCATTAAGGTGAAATATATTCGTTATTTGTTCTACAACCATATGAGTTAACCTCCATGCAAATGCCATTCCATGTTTATTTACTTCACGATCAAAATTGTCGTTTTCTTGCGCATCAGTTCTAGTAATTCTAACCAGCCACCAACAAAACGCACCGAGGTGACAGAGGAATATTATTAGTGCCATTAGGATTGCAAATAAGCGCGGTAGCCCTGTTATGGTTGGTTTATATACGGAACAAGAATAAGGAATAGGAAATAAGAATAGTACACAAAATGTTAAAACATGGCTGCGCCTTATATCGGTTTATGTAGGAATGAAATTTAACTTAAACACAAAAATAGTTGGTAACATTTAACATTGTATTCCTATTCCAAGAATAAGAAACGAGAAGCATGCGCACAATGGTCAAAATGTCGCCCTAATAAAATTTGTTCAACAGAAGTTTTCCAGCTGTTATCAGAAGGTTGGAAACAACAATATAATGAGTGAAACACAAGCAAATAAATTTACAAAATCTTCTAAATCCAATTTACTGAACACGACATTTTTTAAAAGGTTATATTAAACACAACAACCTGTCGAACGACAACCGTTAAACACAGGTCAACGCAAGTACGCAGGCGCAGAAACGAAATGTTATGTCCGATATAAACGGTTTCATATTTTTTATTCTTGTGTACTATACTTATTTCCCATTCCATATTCTTGTTCCGTATATAAACCAACCATTAGTTTCAAGTGGAAAAATAAGATTATCTTTGCAGAAATAGTTTATTTTTGGGAATACTTTTATAAAAAATTACTGTTTCTAATTTTTTCATTCGAAACTAATATTTATTTGCACATCACTAATAAGAATTTTAAAAAGAGTTTGGCCCGTTCAAATGCGGAAGTTGTCAAGCAGCAAAAAGTTACAAAAATCAAAATAATTTTTTAACGGTTCACTAATAAGACTTAAAGCAGATAAAAAAAGACTGTTGACGTAATACAGAAGCATATTTACATTAAGATTAGGGAGAAGTTTGTATTTGTTTTATTTTATTTGGAAGAGTGCGGTGATAAACATGTCAGTGTCTAGCAAGCGCTCCCCGTGACAACATCTACACAAAAAATAACGTTACGCGTTGTAATTATGTATAAAAGATGTATAACCTTCAAATCTTATCATTGCAGATTTTTAGATAAAACTCATGGGTACTTTAATTTGGAAATATTATATTAAGTAATAATAGAGATATATCAGAAGTGCGCAAACTAGGGGCATGACAAATGATGCGTGGGGTGCAATGACGGCCATAATTTAATTTAAACTATAAGAAATTTAGTAGTTACTTTGAATTTATTTTGCAATGGTCTAGTATTAATGTGGGCACCGTTATTTTGGACATTTGCCATTGCTGATAGTACTAGGCTAGAATATATATTGTATCAGTATCCAAGAAATATAATACTTCATAAAAAAAATAATAGGATGTTTCGGAAACTGCTCAACACCTGTTTTCGTCTTCAGTGATCACAAAAGTGCTAAACGTTTACATTTACTTAAGTGGGAAACAGAATGCAACGAGTTTGACGGCGCGTTGACGCCGTTCGTACGGCGCTATCTGTCAGAAGAAAGTTACAACCAAGCTGTCGTACGCAAGTGCACAGAATGGACAACGTCCTACAGCGTTCGAACGCCGTAGATACTGAATGTTCGTCAACTTCCAACTTTTGACGCCGTTGAACGTTGACGCAGAACACCTAACCTCAGTTTTTACTGAATGGTAAAGTGTTTGTATGTATAAATAACTTGCATACAACATAAATAACATCACACACAAGTCTTCATCATCCATTATACTTTTAATAAAAGAAAGCGCATGTATAAACACAGATATAGGTTGTCAAGTGAGACTTGACGGCGTTAAAAATTATTGCATTGTGTGCAGGCGAAAATTCTCAACGGCACTAACGCAACGCTGTCGCAAATGACGGCGCGCTGACGACGTAGCGCGCTGTGCATTCTGTTCCAGGCTTTAGACTTTTTATACCGAGTGTTGTAGGGATGGAATTTCGTGGTAAGTGAGTTACCATTGGTCGGTTGATTAAGGCATTGCGACTGGGTCCCGTATGTGGCTCCGGACTTAATGACTTGATTAAGTTTGTTTGTCACATGTATATGTGATAATGAGGTGTTGGTTAATGGATTAGTTAATGGAATAGGAAGGTTATTTTTAATAAGAGGTAGCCAGAGGTGAGGAAATTCTACACTGGTTTGGCTGAGAGCATCTCCAGAGTTTCCGATAATTGCACACACTTTTCAATTTTCTGTTAAATTTGTTTTCCTCATACGTTAAGGGTTTAGCATCTCTCCATTGAAAATGGTGTTGATTTTTCCAATCATAGTCGGCCAGTCTAGAAATATAAATTTCACCTTGCAGTCCTAAAAAGGTCTGCGTATCACCAATGTATTGTTTCCTACACCGACATTGAATAATGTAGACACAGTTTTTATTCAGGACAGATTTGGGTCTCGTATATGGTAGGATTGATCTTAGAGTCGAACTCGATTGGAAGGCTGGTTGGATGTTCTTATAAAGGAGTATCTGAGAAATTGGCAAGATAGTAAGAAAGTACAAGAGACAAAGAGACGTATTTCTTTCGTCAGTTCTAGGATGCTATGTACTATATATTCTAGCCTAATAGTCCGGAAGAAATTTAGTTTTATTAATACTACTACTCCTAAATATTCTATTAATTTTATAAAGTATTTTTTAAATTCCTTTTTTTGATATTTCGTGTATTTTTTGCTAAGTTATATTTCTGAAATTTGTAATTATTGAATTGACAGATTTGTCTTTCACTAAAAAGCAAATATCTACTGGCCCATAATCAGCTATTCACATTTACTCCCACCTACTTGTGGATGTGGTACTTTCGAAGTCTATTGATGATTCCCTGGATGCGCCATCCAGGGAATCAAATAATCAATGCAAAGAATAAGTAATTCTATACTAGAAAAGCTTAATATCGGAAAGAGGATGAGTATTCAGGAGCGATTGCTTCGTTATTTTGGTCACATGGTAGAATGCATTGGCGATCTGGATCTTTTAGTCGTGAAAGAGACAGTAAACGACAAGAAACCAAGTTGATATATGTCTTGAAGATAGACGGACTAATTTGCGAACTGATGAGCGGAACAGTAAACAAGGCCATTCATTTCGCCAGAAATCATTCCCGGTGGAAAAAATTGTGACTAGGGCGATACCGATCGGATTAAAGAAGAAGCAAACTTGTGTAAAGTTAGGTACATTTTCTAAACTGACAATTATCAAGACGAAGTTTCACTCAACATTACACAGCTCATTAACAATTTTGGGTTTCCAAGGGTATTTGACAATTTTAGGGTATATTGGCGTTGTTGAATTCATATATAAAAGTAGGTTTTTCGAAGGAGATTCTCTTAAATAGATAACAATCCTCTTAAAGAAGGATTCATTTTTAAAACTGACCACACACTTCATATTTATATTAACTCCTGGTCTAGGAGTCGGCAATCTTTTTTACGTCGTAAGCCGCATTCAGTAACATTGTTTTTTAGTCGCGAGCCGCATTTTGTTGCAATTTTTTTAGCGTACCAAACTTTCTTTTGTAATTTCTATTATTATAGAAATCTATATTATCTATATTTTTCTTATTTTTCTTATTATCTTAAGATCTCTTATTACGGTCTCTTATTTACACCAGTTTATAGGTATTTTCATCGGCATGAATATGTCTAGTGTGTCATTCGCCCCACGGGTTGCCGGTTGCTCCCTGAACTAGATATGTCAACTCCAAAAATCATTCTACTCACATAAATCTTTGGTGGCCTTCAAATTCGGAAATCAATTATCAATGATTCTAATTTCAGAAATGTCTGAATGGTGCTAAAATTTCTGCCTGGTGCAATAATGAAGTTGTCAAGAACTTCTTGGGGAACCACAAAGCAGGCAATTATGAAAATCTGGTGCAAAACATGATCATAAACATTTGGGTACCAATACGAACATAAAGATATACTTTCTCCCTAAGCGCTTGTATAGATTTCCATATAATCTTGGAGATTAAGTGAGGAACAAGGCGAGAAGTTTCATCATATAAAGGTGATAGTGATAAGGTATCAAGCCAGATACAGGACAGACACATGATGGTGAACTACTGATGGAGGCTCCAACGTGATTGTCCTAAAACCTACATAAAAGAAAATCTTATAAATAGATTTTCTATCCATTAATTGTGATTTTCTGAATCAGGAAGTGCCATTGTTTTGACTTGAATTTAATACGTGATTTATGACTTGTTGATAAACTCCATTTCTCTATCTATCTCCCTCACTGTCTTGCTTTAAAGAAATAACGAAGATAAATAAATAAAATTCGAAAGAAGTGAATTATCTTACATTTTTGTAATGGTGATTTTTCAATTGTGGGGTTAACGATAAAATAAACAATTTACTTGTTTTAAGTATGCTGTACTACTAGTAGGATGATCAGCTATTTCATAAAACAGCTTTTAATAGTAAAATTTAATTTTTAAGTAAAATGGCATCCTGCAAAAGTAGTATTAGATGGAAACATTTTATTGAACTGAATAATAATATGGATAATTGTGATTTTGTGGACAAAAGTGGTTCCAAAGGAAACTAAAACCTTTAAAGCTGAAAATAAAAGTTTTCAACAAAAAAAAAAAAATTAGTTCAGTTTGCATAAACAAAATCGGGGCGCGGCCTGAAAAGTTTGATCTTATGCAGTTATATTATACTTATAATATTAAAGTTATATAACTGTATATTAACTTATACAGTTATATTACTACTTAATATATTGAACACTTAGTAAAAAGAACTAATAACGATATTATGTGTCAAAAAATAATATTTTAACAATAATGAACATGTTTAATTATTAACAATATTTTAGCTGTTTGATAATGTACACATATGTATATTTGGTTGCATAACAAACAGGAAATTCAATATAGATAATGAATAACAAGTATCAATTTCCAATTATGGCAACATAATAAATTACAAATTATAATTTAAAGTATCGCTAAATTCGATACTTTGTCTAAAATGAATCATTTAAAATATTAATAATACAAGGTTTCCCATCAGATTAATTGATTAAAGATTAATATGACAATTTCTTTTTTTATATACGGGTTGGGATCAAAAAGTGCGAAGAATTTCTGAATAACGAAAAACTTATTATTATAGAATATACAGTGACTATATTTTTTAATGCAACATGTACTATGTCATTACCATGGATACACTTTTTGACAGCAATATAAATCGTGTTCATTTTCATTTGCAACATAGACAATTAGTGTGTATACTTTTGCTCATTGCTGATTTAAAAATTAATCAACATGTATACAGATGAAGAAAAAATAATGATGGTAACTTGGTATAACTCCCAAATGAGCTTAAGAGAAGTTTCTGCTGTATTTAGTGCAACTTATCCAGATCGGCCAATACCAAATCCCTTTACAATTTCAAGACTAGTTAATAAATTTCATCGCGAAGGATGTCTTAAGTCAAAACATAATAAAAAAAGAAAAACATCCCACGTGTTTACAGAATAGAAGCAGTTGGAAATATTATTACAAGTGGAAGAAAACAATCAAAATACTTTAAGATCAATTGCACAAACCGTTGGTGTCAGTATTGGATCTGTTTTTAACTTCTTAAAAAAAGAAAAGTTTCGATCATACAAATTTCAAAATCATCAAGAATTGTTAGAAAGGGACGCAGCAGTACGTATGGATTTTTGTTTTGAAATGTTTGAAAAAATTAATTCCGACCCAACAATGCTTCAAAGAATATTATTTACTGACGAAGCAACGTTTACTATAAATGGTGAAGTGCACAGACAAAATTTTAGGTACTGGAGTCGAGAAAATTTACATTTGTTTCATTCCACCCGAACTCAAAGGCCGCAAAAATTAAATGTTTGGGCAGGGATAATAGGAACTAATATTATAGGGCCATTTTTTATTGACGGTAACCTTAATGCCGCAAAATATCTAGCCCTTTTGCAAAACCAAATATTATCTGCGTTGCGAAACCTGAATATTAATGGACAAGTATGGTTTCAACATGATGGCGCACAAGTCCATTATTCTAGAATAGTTAAAGAATATTTACATAGAACTTTCCCAAATAGCTGGATTGAAAGAGGAGGGACGATGAATTGGCCAGCGAGATCTCCGGATTTAGCACCCAATGATTTTTTTTATTGGGGATATTTAAAGGCCAAAGTATATAATGGAGAACTTAGGGATGTTGCTGAACTGCAAGACAAAATTGTTCAAGCATCCAACAATATACCTCAAGAGCAATTGCTGAATGTTTTGAATCATTTTTATGATCGCTTAACATTTTGTATGCAAGTAAACGGAGAAACTTTTGAACATTTATTATAAGTTTTTATTAGTTATTTAATTATTATTATTATTATTATTTTTTTTTTTTTTATTTGTATTTTCAATAAAATATTTTGATTTTGCTAGTAAATATAGTTTTTTCTATGTTGCAAATGAAAATGAACACGATTTATATTGTTGTCAAAAACTGTATCCATGGTAATGACATAGCACATGTTGCATTAAAAGATAAATTCACTGTATATCCCAAAACAGAAACACCCATCCAAAAAGACATCACCAATACACTCAGCCAATTTCACATAAACCTTCCTAAAATAGAGAAAGCTACTCACCACACTACACCACCATGGACAATAAAACTCCCAATAATAGACGTAACACTCACAAATTACGATAAATCAAACACACCCAACAGTAAATACAGACAAGAGTTCAAAAATCTGTGCGAAACGTTCCATCCGAATACAGACTATATATACACCGTCGCCACTAACCGAAATAACGAAGCCAAGATAGCCTACATCCACAACAACACAGTAAAAAGCTACCAACTTCCAGCCATAATTTCCATCAACACCGCTGAAATTGAAAGCATATATGAACAGGGACGTACCTAGGGTAAATGGCGCTCATGGCAAACATTAAAATTGTGCCCTTATCTAAACATGTCACATGCACTTTTTGAAAATTAAAATTTAAAATAACTTGGCTGGAAATCTTTATATATAAAACTGAATATTTGTGGGTACGTTCGGAAATTCTTCCGGATATGCTACCGAGTTGAAATTTTGCATACAGGTAGAAAATGCCTTCATCATAGCTAGAAAAATCTAAAATCTCAAAAAAGTCCCACTAGAAACGAGAAATTAATAATTTTGTTTTTAATTATATTGGACCATTGGAATATCTTTTAAATATGCAGTGAGGGGATAGGAATTTTCGTTCAATAGTTGATTGGATGACTATGTTCTGATAGTGGCTCTTCGGGCGGCATCGGTAATGTTCGGCTCAAATATTGTCGGTAAACAGCACTGATCTATATTCAATTATTTAGCAAAACTATGATTAGTCTATGTAGAACGAGACAATATCTATATTATATTTTTTTTTTCTTTTTTGCCTATATTTATGAACTTTATTATTTTGGTTTATTTATTTTTGCTTTTGACGAATCTTTTCTAAAAACAATTTAACATATTTTAACCAAATTTAGTATGATAATAGATTAAAACCAGAATTCGAACAGAGACCATATAGCATCTCAAAATTCTCATTCTAAGGGAGTGTTTCGGGATTAAAACTGTTAACTTAAAAACTTAAAATATCTTTTTAACATATTTTTTTAATTGCACACCAAAACAAGTAAATTGCTATTTTTTATTCTATAAAACGTCCTTTGGATATAGTCATGAAATTCGGAAAGCATATTTTCTCCATGATGCAAGTACCCAAAAACCAGACATTTTTTTAAATTCGACCTCTAAGGGGGTGAAATATGGTGAAATATGATTTCAAGGATTCCTCAATCTTTCGTGGAACCAATAAGATATCGACTTATAAAGTTTACAAATATTTATGAACAAAATTCAGAATTTTGCCCTAAACAACCCTTAAATCTACATTC
This sequence comes from Liopterus haemorrhoidalis, assembly GCA_963971575.1. Taxonomy (NCBI): domain Eukaryota; kingdom Metazoa; phylum Arthropoda; class Insecta; order Coleoptera; family Dytiscidae; genus Liopterus; species Liopterus haemorrhoidalis. The sequence continues at coordinate 233,024,085 of OZ020611.1, forward strand.
GGGCTCAATTGTAGAACGCTTCGCATTTCCTATCTTTATTCATATAACATTCCGTTTTGATATATAAGTGTCTTTTTAAAATCGTTAGAAACTTATTGAGTTTTTAAATAATTTCACCTTTAAAATGATTTTTCACTTTTTTTATTATTTTTGTTTTGTTTTCCTTATTTTTTTTGCCATTTTGCGCCCCCTTCATGTGGCGACAAGGGCACGTGCCATGCCTGCCATACCCCCAAGTACGCCTCTGTATATGAGGCTGTTAAATATACATTAACAGCTGCCACAAATACCCATTTTGCCATATGCACTGATTCCCTGGTAGCAGCGACCGAGATACAAAATCTAAAGAGCAGATTGGAAAGTGTACGAACAATCCATGAAATGGTCCAGCGTACTAAATCCACACGAGACGTGAACGTAACAATTGTTTGGATTCCTAGTCACGCTGGAATTACAGATAATAAATTCGCAGACAGCACTGCAAAAAACAGCAAAAACGTCCCACTCAGGAATATCACAATACCCGCAAAAGACTTTCAACAAACAATTAGAGAGAAGGTAAAAATACACCAAAACTGTTTATGGACAAATGTCTCCAACCATAAACTGTGTCAAGTTAAAGAAGACACAAGTATATGGAACTTGGATAGAAGTAGGAAAGAACAAGCTATGCTCATTAGACTGAGAATTTGGCACAGTAAAATCAAACACGAACACCTACTTGCACGAAGTGAACCCAAAATCTGCACACAGTGTCATTACACTTCTAACAGTGGAACACATAGTAATAGACTGTCCTTAACCACTTCACGCTCGCACTCGTACCGGTGCGGGTGAATTGAACTTAAGTGGGAAACAGAATGCACCGAGTTCTACGACGCGTTAACAGCGTACGTACGGCACCATCTGTCAGAAGAAAGTTAAAACCAAGCTGTCGTACGCAAGTGCACAGAATGGACAACGTTCTACGCCGTTGATACTGAATGTTCGTCAACTTCCAACTTTTGACGCTGTTGAACGTTGACGCAGAACACCTAACCTCAGTTTTTACTGAATAATAAAGTGTTTGTATGTATAAATAACTTGCATACAACATAAATAACATCATTCACAAGTCTTCATCATCCATTATACTTTTAATAAAAGAAAGCGCACGTATAAATACATATATAGGTTGTCAAGTGACACTTGACGGCGTTAAAAATTATTGCATTGTGTTCAGGCGAAATTTCTCAACGGCACTACGCAACGCTGTCGCAAATGACGCCGCGCTGACGCTGTAGCGCGCTGTGCATTCTGTTCCAGGCTTTATCGTTATGCCCGCGCCCGTACCCGTACGAGCGTTGACTTGCTTTTGCGCTGGCACCCGAATATGTGCGATTTCTGTGTGGTCTATGGAAAAATGATGGTTTTACAATGGAGGGATAAGAGGCCGGTAACGGTGTTATCAACGGTTTATAACAATGAAATGAAAAGTGTGCAAAAACGAAGGGAAGCTAAAATGAAGCCAACTGTAATTGTTGATTATAATGGGACCATGGGTGGTGTTGACCGAGTCGACCAGCATTTGGCAGACTACCCTATACCAAGAAAACGGGGCAAAAAGTATTACAAGAAGATCTTTTTTCATTTGTTCGAAATAGCTCTATGGAACTCATTTGTTCTATATAAGAAAAGTGGAGGGCTTCTGTCCAATTTACAGTTTCGAATGGAGCTCGTGGAAAAAATAGTTGGAAAATACTCTCCAAGTTTTGCAATCATGGCCCATGGAAGACCTTCATTGGAGCGGAATCCAAGAAGATTTCGGGACCATTACCCAGATGTTTTGCCACCAACCCCTAAAAAAGAATCACCACGAAAGGCATGTTTCTTATGTGCCAAGAAAAGGGACGCCAAAGGAAAAAAAGTGAGGAAAGAGACCAAATATTGCTGCCTACAATGCGATGTAGCAACTTTATTATTATTTTTTTTTTCCAAGGGCTTTCAAAATTCGAAGTCAGGGAGCATCATTGTCTTTATCATCTTCATCAATGCTGAATATCGTCACCCCTAATTTAACTAAATTACTTGTTAATTTGTCTAAATAACATGTTTATATACATATTTATTATGAATTTTGTTTATTTTAAAATTCGATTTTTACAAATTTTACAATAAATAATTAAAAAAGAAAAAAAAATGCATTTTTTCTAATTATACAAAGATTACTAAAATGCAATAAAAAAATCGGTTTTTTTGGACATTTTCTGAAAAAAAAAAACCGAGCGTGAAGTGGTTAATATTGTACCAACCGAAATAAATACAAGATACCAAGCACCATGAAAGAAGCACCCCAGAACTGACGCATGAAATGTACAGAGCGATCAAGAAATCTTGTCCGTTATGCAACACTTGACAGAAACATTTATTTATCAAACTTATTTATACGAATTGACTATTAAATGAACACTATTTTTCTCTACACGCCAATGAGTTGACAACAGGTATGAAGTTCCTAACTTCACATATTTTCGTTGATTCTCGGGTTTTTCGGACCAACGAAGTAATCTAATTGGTTCTTTGTTAAATTGGGATTTTCAGCTGTGGATTAGAACACAGTTTTGATATTTTTAAACTCATTGTTTACTGTTATGTAACTGACAAGAAATTATGATCGCACGGTAAATGATATGTACATATTTAAGTAACAACAAAATACAATATACGTAATATAATAAATGTAAACCCATAACTGACCCTAAAAACACAAGTGGAAATGCATAAACACTGTTCTTAAATGTTGCCCACCATACTAAGAAAAATTGTCCAATATTTGAAGTAATTTGGAGGAATTTTTAGAACCTCTGTAAATTTACCATAAAGAGGAGTCTGGGGGGGGGGGGTGCACAGCAGAAACACTAAGTATTTTGATTGTGGAAGTTATGAGCGGGAATTGAAGGCCGAAAAGTTTTATAAGACATCGTTAAAATGGTCCCTTAAAAAATAAGATATGAATTTATTTGTAACTGGTACTGTTTTTAGCACACTGTTATTTTATTGCCCCCCTCAGTTTGGCTGTTAGGGGGGGGGGGCGTATTACCAACTTGGTATCTCCGCTACAACACTGCATTGATATTTACTTTGACTTAAAATATAATAATTGACAATAAATAATTTAGTTAAAAACTTACGTAATCTCCATAAGCACACAATCCAACATCTTGAACATTTGCAAGCACAACCTTGTCTGGGCATTGATACACTGTTAAATATATTTTTATAAGTACTTTGATATCTTTTTTATTAATTCTTTTGACAAGCAAACAACGTCAATTTTTGTTAGCAACAACGTCAAAACGAATAACCTAAAACTGCATAACTACGGCATGCCTACACAGTTAAGGTAGTATTTTGCTGTAATTGATAGCCATTGGCAGCAGACTGAACAAGAATACCTTTCGTTTCCATTTGAAACGAAAACGTTAAGGGGAGGTCAAACACCATAGTTCTCACAATTATTTTTTTTATAAAAGTGACATGTTCTTGAAGCTCTTCGGAGGGGGCAAGCCCGTGAACCATCCCCCCTAGGTGTGCGCCTGATCTTATTAATACATAACAGAAAAAATGCAAATAAAAAAAATGTAAGGAATGAAGAAATGGGCGCGTTCAGCGCCCTAAACAGTTTAGTACGTTTATCTTCCGAAAGTTACCGTTCACCAGTGTTGCCAGATGTACGATTTAAATCGTATTTGTACGATTATTTTTGCATGTGTACGATGTACGACTTCTTGGTATCAGATGTACGATTTTTTTGATGTTTTTATTGATGAAACATATTTATTTATATACATGTTTAGTAAGTTAAATATTAATATTATATAATGCGAAATATTGAATATTTTAGCCCTCGGATTTCAAATCAACGCGCTCTTAAATAGAATGGTTTATCTCGCTAAGATCGGGTATGCTCGGGCATATTCGAATATTCAAAAATATAAAGCTCACTCCTTATTAGTTATATCCTTTTCACACTAGAACTTTAAGACGAGTGAACCTAAAGTTCACCGATGTTTAACATCGGTTTGCTTTTACACTTGATGTTTAAATCTCCGGTGCTGTCATCAGCTACAGTAATTTTGTCCTTAAGTTACCGTCAGGAAATTACCAGTTTTGATCTGTCTGCGCAGACGCACATTTTGAATTATTATGAACAAATATGGATATTTCATTTCATTCTACAATAAAGACAGTACAATAAAGAGTATATTACACCTGTATTAACATGTAAGTCGATACATTTTATCTCAATTATTGTAACTCTATATTTTATTAAACACATTATTAAAATAAATAATTTTATTATAACAATAAGTATAAACTTCTTATAACGTCGATGTAATACAGTATTCTTGTTTATGATAATACAAAATGTTGACAGCACAAATTCAAAGAGCATTTTTTTTTATAATAGAAATTATGTTGGCAATGCGGACGATGTTTAAGACGCAGATCTCTGTCTTAAACATCGCTTGTATTTAGACGAGGCCATACGGTTTCACATTAATGTTTAAAGACACATTCACTTTAACATCCGATCTTAAAGTTCTAGTGTGAAAAGGGTATAAGAGTACTGTACTCAGTGGCGCACCCGGTGGGGGGGAGCTCCAAGAAGGATGGAAATATAAAAAAATTTAATTAGCATTATGGATCTTAGGTAAATATATAGATATGGATTTAAAAGTAGAGATGAGGACCTTTTTTTTCTCATCACTTGTATTTTACTAGTGAGGACCTTTTTTTTTGTTCATCACTTGTATTTTACAAGTGAGGACCTTATTTTTTGCTCATCACTTGTATTTTACAAGTGAGGACCTTTTTGTTTTTTTGTCATCGAAGCTAAGAGCTTCACTTTTTTTTGTCTACCCCCCCCCCCAAGAAAAATTCCTGGGTGCGCCACTGACTACTACAAACTGAAATCGGCCTTGTCTGTATTAATATATTATTGTATTAATATAGAGATATGTATTTCCCTGAGAGTAGTCTAATTTTACTAAAATACCTTGTGATTTTTAGTTTTCAACTACTTTAATATTTATGCATGTGATAGGTATTAATGTGATTTTTACAAAATGAAACAAGAGACTAATTCATATATATATATATTGGTGAAAATTGGTTTAGGTCTTAAACCATCCTCTGCTACTATGATTGTGCAATAGAAAAATATGTACCTAATAATTTTTAAATTAATTACACAGCAAATTTTTTGTACGATTACTTTTTAAAAAATACGATTGTTTGTACGATTTTTTTCTTGAAAATACGATCATTTTGAAGTGTTGGTACGATTTTTTCTTTTTCACCATCTGGCAACACTGCCGTTGACTGTCAACAGTTTACTAAACATCTCAAGGCACTATTCTACTTTAGCAAACCCACTAGACAATGTTGCCAACTATAGTAAAATTAAAACAAGTAAATTTAAACTAAAATCAAAATAGAATTAAAATTATTTGTATAATGTTTAATTTTCAGTTAAATAAATCTAATTAAATTAATATTCCGGTATTTTATAATAAGAATAAATAATAATATTACATTCACAGCCGATTAAAGATTAAAAAAGGGGGAACATAATTTAGTGCACCTAAAAACTGGGTGATTAGGTTAGGTTTAGTTAGTAAAAGTCTAGGACAGCAGAACCCGAAAAGCTCAAAGTAAGCTTAAAAAAGTTTGTGTAAAAAACGTTTGTGCGGTGTAGATATGTAATTCAGTAGTTATACCTTTATCTTGTTGTTGTTATATTTTGTAAAGTGTATACATTCTTTATATATTTTTTTTTTTCACACGAAGTCCTTTAAGGTTACTTTGTGTTTTTCGGCTTCTGTTGTCCTAGATTTTTACTAACTAAACCTAACCTAGTTACCTTGTTTTTAGGTGCACAGTACTTAATTTTCCCCCCATATTAGACTAATTAAAATTGTGTATTATTGTGCATACGTTTATAACATGGTGGTGCAGAGGGCCAGTTCATTGTCCACCTGAATTAAATTTTTTTTAAATATCGATACAATGCATAATAAATAACTACAACAGAAAAAAGTGAAAATAAATAATATTAAATTAAATTTAAACTACATTTATATATTAAAACTCTAATCACAGTAGAAATTAAGGGAGTATTACTTATTTCTATATTTCTTATAAATAAACTAATTTAATAAATTGATATTAAATTTAAATTATTAAAATTGATATATTACATTTTACTATTGCCAACACTGCACGCATGCGCAGTAAGGTGGGTTTGCTAAAGTAGAATAGTACCCATCTCAACGTAAAAATTTTACGTTCAGTTATGTTGACATGTATACCTAACCTAAATTTTTAGCGGAAAATTTATACAAGATACAAGTTAAATAGCACTGGAGCTAATAAATTGATTAATTTTTCCGTATAAAATGGTTTTTATCTATTAGAAATGGATCTCTAAATATTTTTTAAGGTTATGTACTCCAACTGTCAAACACTCGCGTTGAAACTAACCGGTAACCGTTCAGATATTCACCAAATTGTTTAATCAACGTACGTTTACTTTAGACTCAACGGTTTAGGCGCTGAACGCGCCCAATGATTCTTCTCTATTCAATACAGACAGAGGCGTATTTACCCACTCGGAGGCCCGAGACGCAAATTCTCTGAGGCCCCCAAGGAGGTAGGCCCCGAGCATGCGCCTCATGTGCCTAGTGGGAAATACGCCCCTGAATAAAATTATTAACAAACTATATACCAAAATTTGTATCGAAATATTATCTAATAAGATATTTTTAATTATAAAAAAAGTAATTGTAAATAAACAAATCGTTTTGCATGCCATCTTGTAAATCTATCGATGTATATTTATCGACTTGTAGCTAAAATTACATTCTACAATTATGTTTCTAGCTCATCACTTATATTTTGACAAAACCACATAAAATCCCGGTGTTTTTGGATCTCTTGGGGGGGAGCAAGCCCGTCACAGTTTCTGGGTGCGTGCCTGTTCTGTCTGTCTGTTCAAGATTCACGCAAAAACTGCTATATTTTAACCAAATTCGGTAGGATGATAGAGTAGAACCAGGATTCAAACATAGGCTACTTGGTATCTCAAAATTAGCATAGTAAGAGTTCGTTTCAGGGTTAAAACTATTAAACAAAAAACTTCGGGGGGCTCAGGCTCATGAACCACCCCCGTTGGTGCGCGCCTGATTTCATTAATCATTTACTTACAACAAAACTGCAAATAAAAAAATTGTAACGAATGAAGAAATGATTCTTCTCTGTTCAATGCAGTTTTTTAAGGGTGCATTCGAGTTGTACAGAGTAGAGTTAGCGCTGAGCGAACAGTTGATGGTGACGTCATGAATAGAGCACTAACGGAGCGAGCGTTCTTGTGACGTAATGTTTATAAAATCTAACCCTACAATTTTAGGCGGCGTTTTTATTGTCAGATTAGTTCACGTCAGTCATGAATCAAAATTATATACCTCGGTTTTTCATTGATTTTTTTTTCAATGATGAAGAAATAAAATTAATTAAAAATTAAATAATAATTAATGAATTAATTTAATGAATTTTTTCCATTTTAATTTTATGCACGGTGTATTTTAATATTTTTTTTGCTGTTTACAGAACGTCACAAATCCATAAAATGGCCGTACTCTGTAGCTATAGACAAATAACAATATTATTTGTCTATTGTTATTTGTCTAAGGCTATTATTTTTATTTTATTTATAATTTAATTTTAAACTTTCATTTCTTTCCCGCCGTTCCCCCACTTTTTTAAGTCATACTCCATATGCTCGGTATTAAAACCCCAAACACATAGAGCGCACTCTAAATGCTCGCTCGATCGCAAAACGAATGCAATTGAGTGTACTCCGAGCGTCAAATCGAACACGTTTGAGTGTACAGAACGTGCTCGGAACGCTCGGAGCGTCAAATCGAATGTACCCAATAAGATATATATTTGGAGAGCTATGGGAAGCGCTAAATACAGACTTGAAATATCGCACTTATTATTTACTTAACCGCAAAAGTGTATAGTTACTAATTTTTACCGACCGCCAACATATATAAGGGAGGTACAGTCTGTTCCAAACGGTTAAGCGGAACTAAATGGGAATTTAGTTCTTTTAGGTTGTCACGAGAAGGGACCTTGCTTGGGATATTTGATTTTTCACGTTGGGATGTCAAAATTTAAAATTCCAACAATGAACCCATGGAAACGAATGACATATGTCAAAATTAAATCTTTTTTTTTAGATATTTTAATGACAAAAAAATAAATAAATGGGAAATTTGTATTAAGAATGACACAAAAAATCAAAATATAAAGAAAATGACATTTTAAAATGATATTAACCTTAACCAAAAAATGTTTATTGTAAGTATGATTTACAAAGCTTAAACAAAACGGCCGAAAGGCACGATTTAAACGATGAAAATAACTAGATAGCAAAATCTAGTTCCGCTTAACCGTTTGGAACAGACTGTATTGTGATCATACCGATTTTGACATTTCGAGATTTCAATGGATCTCCACGAATTGAGGTCCCTACATAACGTTTTGACTATTTTTAGCATGAGGTCTGTCGATCTGTCGATCTGTCGGTCCGTCGGTCCGTCTGTCCGTCTGTCCGTCTGTCCGTCTGTCCGTCTGTCCGTCTGTCCGTCCGTCCGTCCGTCCGTCCGTCCGTCTGTATGTCTGTGTACACGTGGAGAGCAAATTCGGCTGAAAGGATTTTTATGAAACTTCATATTTAAGCTTTTGACATCAATGATAATAAGTTGATCAACTTTTGGTAAAAATCGGTTGACTAGAAATGGGAGTTTACTCGTGTTGATTTTAAGATTTTTGTGAATATTTAGCAACAGAAAAATATTTCGAAAAAATTTGTTGCTATAAAAGCAATAACTAAAAACTTTTATTTGAGAAATTTGTTGTAAGTATCTAATTTTTCATACTTATACGTAACGTTTCCATGGTCATGATAAATAATATATCTGTTAGAAAATATTAGGCCAAGTCTACTCTGCTGCTAGAATGTGTTTTATGCAAGTACTTTGTGATGGCGGTCGGTCCTGTGGTGACCACTGCTGGTTTTTAACAATTATATAAACTGAATTACAATTTACTAATCCGCAATAAATAATTACAATTGACGCTTTCAGAAAGATGTATGATCGTTTCGGAAATATATTTGATAAAGGTGTAGATGCTCATAGTACCGAAAATTTTGAATAGACTGTATTTTCATTTAATTTATTTGAAGTTCCAAGGTAAACTAATTGAAACAATACATTTTAAGTTACTAATTAAATAATAATGTGCAGTGTAATTATGTAATTTATAGTCTTTTGACGGCTGCATTCAGTTCCTCTTGTAAGCCAACAGCAATGAGAGCTTCCTTTCAAAGGCTCTAATGAAGCAAGGAAACGGTTGGCACGCTATCAGACAGTAGACGGCACTTTCAATAAAACAAAAGCATATTTATCTCTAGTTATAAATTTAGATATATAATATATAATTTCCTGTAGCTCCTAAGTGGAGCAAAGGGCCTTAATTTCCGGCCAAGATTCTCCCATAAGTCCATTTTCTTAGAAATGGAACGGTTGAAATTTTTGGAATATCTGTAGTTTACTTTTAATGCGTTTTGAGACTAGTAAATTTTTTTAATGGCATAATTTACATTATTTGCGAAAATTGTGATATAAAAAAAATCACAACTCAAAAAATAGTTAGAGAAAACGATGGAGATTAGAATTTTTGGATTCCTCGTAATTTATTTAATCTAGAAAAAAATTGAGGCCTTATTCGTTTAGCGTATTTTAAAATTATGACAAATTTTGATTTGACCTGATTTATAGAAATTTTCATCCTCGGGCGTATCTCAAAAAGATTACAATAATTACTCTGCTACATTGTTTAATAAACCAATTATTAAGTTTTGCATGTGCAGTAATCCAAAATCCTTGAAAATAGCTAAAAATCGTGAAAATTGTAAGGGGTAGACCTTAAAAAAATCGTGATTTTTAAGCAAAAGATTTTTATTTCCAATTTTATTTAAAATTGGTACAAATATATATTTTTGGTTATAGATCGACGAAATTTGGTCCATTTTAAAAGTTTGGACAAAATTTTTGGAATTATAGGCTTAAAACTGACCCAAATCGGCTTAAACTCAAAAACTAGGCAAGCATGACTTTTTTAAATATTTTTTCATAATCCTCACCCCGAAATTAGTTTAAAAATATATTTCGGCTAAAATCGGAGTCAAAAAAATTATTTTTTTCCAAATTTTATTGGAAAAATTTTGTTGGAAAAATATTACTTATATATTTTTAGCCTTAGATCACAAACATATGGTCACTTTTGAGTTACGGTCTAAAATTTTGACGTTTGCGGCAAAAAAAAAATGAAAAAAAGGCTCAGAGCCGATGAAATGTTAGCCTGCCTCCTTTTTTAAACTATATATAGTTTAAAAAAGGAGGATAAGAAGTAAGTATTAGTTTATAAATATATTTATAAACTAATACTTACTTCTTATCTACCATCTATATTAAAAAAAATTAAGACTATATCTGTTTCTTTATTTTTTCGGCCTCATATTTGGTTTGTATACGTTTCAGACGATTATAAAACAATATCCTCAAAATATTCAATTTTTGTCTGTCTGTCTATCCAAGATTCACGCAAAAACGTTTTTTTTTATAAATAATGAACATATTTTTACGTAATTTGGTATGATGATAGAGTAAAACAAGGATTCAAATATAGGCTATAAGGTATCTCAAAATTTATAATCTACGGGGGTGTTTCGGGGTTAAGGCGGCGCACAACCCTATAGTCCTCAATAGTTTATTATACAAAACTAATCGGAAATAAAATTAATAACAATCTATACATCAAAATTTGCAGCGTATTTTTATCTATCTAATAGGATATTTTTAACTGTAGAAAAAACTGTTAGGTAGTTGTAAATAAGCAAATTGCATTATAAACGCCATCTTGTACACCAATCGACGCATATTTGCGTACGATGCGGCAAATTGTAGCTAAAGCTTCATTCTATAAATATGATTGTAGCTATTTTGTTCTATTGTGAAAATTACTTATAGTTATTGTACTTGGTAATCTATTTTTGCCGCCCTCTTGAATCTGCCGCGGTTTTCAAAATTGGTGTTACGGGTAAAAGTGATTTATTTTTTGTGAAGAATACGTGTACCAAGTGGTATTCTATTATCTTTAAGTATAATATTTTTCGACGAATGCTCTAAACCAGTGGTTCCCAAACTTTTTTGGTTCCGGGCGCCCTTAATTTATTAAAATTATCCCGCGGCGCCCCAAGTCAATGCATTAAATTTTTCATTTTATTTTACTAGACAGTTGAAGATATGAAACTATAAGTTATGATCTAAAAAAAAGGACCTCATTTCTAAACTACAAAAAGCGATAACAAAAAAAAAAATTGAAGTTAAGTGTGAATTTTAACACATTTCAGGGTTTTGTAGGTATTTAATAAGTGTAAGAAGCCAACATAATACTGGATGTCTAGGTATATTTATCACATCAAAATCAACAGTTTTTTTGATAATCACTTTTATTCGTTATTTGAGAACTAAGAGATTCTCTTTGTTTAAACAAAATTGAAATAATTTGCCAAGTATCCCAGGGTTCTTTTTTTATATTTGCTTCGTATTCAAGTCTTCATTAGAATAAGTAATGTGGGGTGAGTAACTCAGTTCGGTTCAATTAAAAAAATAATTAATTTTTTCAAAAACACAAAAACTGCCATATTTTTCAAAAACACAATCTGATCAAAATTAGTCTTGTACGTTTCCAGCTCATTAATTACCTAAAATTTTTTCAGATTTTTAGTTTAACCCCTTTGGGTAAAAGGGTGCGGGACAAGAACTTTTGCACATTTTTGGCTAAATTCGTGTTAAAAGAAACGAATTTCAAAAAACTATCTATCGCTCCTTAATCTACGTCTTAAGAGCTTCCTTTTGATACCACACAATAAATTTTTTTTAAATATTTTTTTTATCAACGCCACAAAAAAATCGATTCTTTTCGTAAAACTTATCTGATCAACAATTCCTGTTGAGCTATTCTGGTTCCCATTAATGTTCATTATGGAGAATTTTTTCAGATTTTTAAATCGATCCCTTTGGGAGATATGGTGGGGGACAAAAGTTTTTTGACACATTTATGGCAAATATCAAATTAAAAAAAATTGATTTTTCAAAAAAAAAATTGTTTGTTGATCCACGCTGTAAGAGGTTTCAGTTGATATGCCATTCAAAATTTAAAAAAATATTTATTTTTTTATTAATTACATATTTGTGTATATTTATTTCGAAATGTGTTTTTTTTAACTCTCAGTATTTTTCCTATATGTTGGTTAAAAAGTTGTATAAGCATGCCAAATTTTAACTTTCTACGTTAAGCCGTTTGGCTATAATTTCTACCGCACAGACAGACAGACACATAAGGGTTTTTTTGGTGGTAATACCCCTAAAAAGATCCTCACTTCTAAACTAGAAAGTGATCTGATTTTTTTTGTTTATTTTGTGAATAATAATAATTGCTTGGTTAATAAATTTTGTTATCGAATACATTGGTGTTTCTGTTACGAGAACTCTATTCCTTTCCTTTGGGGATTTATTTTCTTCCAGAATTTAGGGCAATAAAAGCGAGGTGACTGGCGCCGTATAAAAATTTAGGCCGCACATAGACAGTGGTAATTACAGGACCACCCTGCATAGTCACATCTACCTCTAGACTGGGCTGGCGGCCTTCTACATTGCCCTGGACAGCTGATAGCCACTGGAGTCACTTCACAGTGATTACGGAATTCATATTTTTCCCCATTTAGGTTTTTAGCGATCGATCAGAGGGCTGAGCGGACGCTGGCGCACGCCAATTATATAACACTGGAGTCTGGCCGTAATATATGTTATAACACAAAAAAAGTTCCTGGGTCTTCGCGGCGCCCCTGTAGCCTAGCCACGGCGCCCCAGAGCGCCGCGGCGTACAGTTTGGGAAACGATGCTCTAAATTATAAGTAATCAAGTCGAAAAAAAAATGACTTATACTTGAACATTTCTACACAAAACTATATAAATATAAAAGTTATTCGAAACCCACAAATAGATTTAAAAAATTACAGAACAATATCACTGATGTCTATTTTTAAGTTATTGAACGATAATATTTTTAAAATAAATGTTTGTACAATTAAAACTATCATATTAGATAGATACAAATTCGGTGCAAAATTTGATGTATAGGTTGATACTAATTTTATTTCAGATTGTTAGTTTTGTATAAGAAACTAGTAACCTCTGGAGGTTATACGCAGCCTTAAAACTGTTTATTAAAAACTTAAAATATCTCCCTTATTATATGCTTAACAGAAAAATGTATACAATAAAAATTGTTTATAATAAAAAACTGATTTTTTGAGTTGTGACAGTATTAAGTATCTACATACGAGGTGTGTTTAAAAAGTATCGCGAATTTTGTGTTTTTTCAAAAATTATTTATTTATTCATGAATATCTATTTTGTCCCCTTCAAAGTAATCCCCACCAGATATTATACACTTGTGCCAACGTTTTTTCCAATCCTCGAAGCACTTGAAAAAATCATTTTTTGTGATCTTGTTCAGCTCCTCCTTCGATGCCGTCTTTAACTCCTCACTCGTAGCGTAGCGTCGTCCTTTCATGGGCCTCTTCAGTTTCGGGAACAAGAAAAAGTCACAGGGGGCCAGATCTGGGGAATACGGTGGCTGCGGCATTATTAGTGTGTTGTTTTTGGCCAAAAATTCGCGCACAAGCAACGATGATACAGATTTGCAAGCAACAGATTTGATGAGCAACAGATGATACAGATTTGCAAGCAACGATGATACAGATTTGCAGAGCAAAATTTGATACAGATTCTTTGATCCATTTTTTGGTATAGGCAAAAATCGAAGACGAGCCAAAACACGTGCAAGCAAAGCAACTGTCAAAAATTAACTGAACATTCAAAATGACCGAACTTGTCGGCATAAGTGAGAGACATGAGTACCAACATAACGCCACAAAAAATCCAAAATCGAATATACGTAACCCGAGGAAATTTAAAATTCGCGATACTTTTTGAACAGACCTCGTATATAGGTGGGTATACCCAAAAAAGCATTTATAACGAAAATTAGGAACAAGTCATTTATTAATATATGCTTACTTTGATAATAGACGTATAAATATATAATGATGCGAAGCTTTAAATAAAGGTACATTAATATAAATGCAATAGTCAGGTATGTTGGCAGTTGATGCATTTTAAAGCAGCTTTTAGTCTATCAAATGCCAGGCACATGTCAATTACGGCGCCTCCACAGAACCGTACTCAATCAATTTGCAAGCAATTTACTCAAACATGTGCTATTTACAGTTCGCTCAAATACGAAGATATTGATCGCGCAACAGATTGCATGAGATGGAAAAAGTCAGAAGTTCAGAAAAACGGTACTACATTAAGTCTTCGAGCCTAACTTTGCAACCAGTACAATAAAAACATTTCGTTGCTTACCAGGCAACGAAAGTGAAGATGATGTGCTCGAAGAGTGGCGCACCCAGGGCTCCAAAAAAGCTAGTTATGGCCTAGTACAGGCGCCAGCGACACTCGCGCCGGCCCTGTCTGCAAGACCGAACATTCATGGCAAAACGGTCTTTTAATGAATCTGGTTGGACATGGATGTATTGTTTTCCAAGTCTCTTCAACTGGGTGAAACGGATGCTTCCGCTAGCAATATTCTTCAAATGAATCATGTAATTTGCGAAATAGTACAGAAAAGACCATACTGGAGAAGGAATTTCATTTTCTTGCCAATAACACTGAGCCGCATGTTCCTCTTAACTACTTAGCAAACCATTTTTAACTTGGGCTCAGATGTACTCCTTCATCCGCCGTATTCTCCCGACTTGCCACCGTACTATCATTTATTATACCAGGGGCCAGGGGCCTGCGACCGGCGGCAAGACAAATGCAGCCCGATGGAGGATTTTATACGGCTCACCAGTAAGAAAATATAATGTTTACTTTTTTATCCAGCGTAACCAACACATTACTGCTGTGCTGCTTTAGAGCAGCGCATTCGATATGCGGCTGAGATACAAAATGGATCAACGAATTCAGTACCTCTAAATCAATATCTGTGTATACGTATTTTTTATTTTGTTATTCAAGCCAAAATGAGTTGGTGTGTTAGAATTTCATCTAACGATTTAAGGAAAAGTTTAAAAAGTTAAACCCACTATTTTGTGAAAAATAACAATTATCTAAATTCACAATTCGTCTTTCAACAAGTGGGAAATTAAGTTGTCACACCAAAATAAAAATACAGTACAAAATAACATCACGTATGAATATGCTAATGACACTCGACAGGACCGTAACTAAGAATTCTTTGAAATAGCAAAAAAGAAAAATGAATGTAAAGTATGAATTTTCACACTTTTGCAACGTGATGGTCCCATATCAAATGAGGGTCAATATGGACTCCTAAAAATGTAATGCAGTCCGGATTATTATAGTTATGATTTTTTGTTGTTATGAATAAATTTTTTCGTTTTCTCTGCATTTAATGATAATTTATTTGTTAGAAACTTTAGCTTTTGCTGTAGATAAATTATCACTACACTTCATTTTTTTAAAGAATGGAGTGTGGGCAAGATAGGAGCTACTTCGATCTTGTTTTTAATTGGGTAAGAACGTGAAAAAGTTTACACTGTAGAAAAATAAATTTCTCAACTTTTATTTGTTTCTATTTATTTTAACCCAAATTTGTAAACATAGGCGTACAAACTAAGTTTACAGTGAATATATTACTATCTATTATTTCTAATTTCTAATAAGTAAAACGGAGGTATATGTTTAAATATTGTTAGAATATAAAAGCCAGTGAATAAATAGATTTGAAATTAATTTAGAATATATATATTAAAAGAAATATTTTAAAATGAAGTCGTCTGAAAATGAATTAATGTACGTACGCCTCTGGTACCACACACAACAGTTGTTTTGCTGTCAACTGGCATATTCTTTGTTGTCAACAAGCGCCGTATTAATAATTTGTGTTGCCGTTATAGTGTCGATTAAATATAAACTTGAAGTGAAGAAGAATCGATTGATGATTCGGACCGATTTCCAATATTATTTTATATATTTTTCTTAATTATTTTTTATTAAGTTTTGTGTAAATAATAAATTTTAATTACATTTTAATTGTTATATAATTTTTTATATTTGACAGGTTTGTATAAATAATATATTTTAATTAAATTTTAAATTATTTGAAAATAAGAAAATAGAATTATATAACTTATTTTTAATTAATTTTTATTATTGAATTGTTCATTTATCTATATTTTACAATTTATTTAGAAATTAAGAATAATAGCTATTTTATGCATTTAAATTATAACTTTTTTAAAAACATTTATTTTGAAACGTCAAATTTGAATTTACCGCAAAATGTATTTAATTTTAAATTATAAACCTTAATTTGATACAGTGTGAAACCGGCCGGGCTCGCAGCGCCATCTACTTCGTTCTTTAAAAAAATAGAGTATAGAAACATGTTACATGTGTTCCTGGGACCATGGTGTGGTTATAAGGGTCGTATCATCGATATATAAAATAGATTACTATTTTTAGAAATAGTAATGGACCTAAAATTGAACCCCGCGGTACTCCACAGATAATATTGAGCAAATTTGACTTGGAATTATTTATACATAGAACTAATTATGAGAACCTCAAAAACCGTTTATGTTTCGGGCATCGTTTTAAGTAAATACGGCCCTGGATATCATAAATATAACTACGAAACCCCAAAATAGAAAAAAATCTATTGCCTTAAATATTATTATTTATATTAAAACAAATACAATAACACATACTAATACACAGTCCGATCGTAATTTTAAGGGTCTTAATATTGTCATTTACTAGTTATACTAGCGTCGGCGAATCAGTGCAGTTACGTCACAATACGAAACAAACGAATGTATTGTGTGAACAATGCAATTGTTTGTTACGTCGTGTGACGCAACTGCACTGATTCACCGACGCTAGTTTACCTACGAAAGCCTGAAGAGTGTTAAAATTCACACTTCACATTTATAATTTCAATTGTTTCGTATCTTCTACAATGTGGTCAGCTAAATTATATTTTTATAAATTTTTACTGCAAAGAAAAAATAAAAAACAACTAAAAAACAAGAAAAATTCCAGCCAAAATAAATCCACGTGCTTCCAAAACTCGCCAAAAGTTAGCAGCACTGCATCTCCGTTATTTTAAACTTAAACTATTCAGATTACATTGGCACTAACTCAATTATTTTACACCTTGTATAACCTTAAAACATCATATGATATATCAAAATAACCTCAGCTGATTAATGACAGAAAACATGTGTGAAAATACCTTAAATAGGATATCCGTTTTGACGTTTAACTTATGCACTGCAAGACGAGTATTTGTTTTGACTGAAGGTTTTGACCTTTACGCTAAGGGCTGCAAGTTACAAAATCGATTGAGGTTTAGTACGCAGGCGTCGGATAGTGCAATAAATTACGCCGAAATAGTACAGTGATCCTTTAAAATATCTTTTTATCGAATTTATCAGGTAGTAAAATGGTTTGTTAAATTTTCACTGTTGATCAAAGATGGAGTTGATATACGAGGCGTGATTAATAAATTCGCGGCATAGTGTCATAAAACTTTATTAATAAGTAATTATTTTACATTGATATTATCACTTTCGAAATACAGCCCTTTTGCAGCTACCCATAGTTGCCGCATCTTTTCCATTTCTAAAAACACGTTTTGTGGCCGATTTTTGGAAAAGTTTTTAGAATAGTTTACAAACTTTTTATGTCTTCAATTGTCAATTGCAAAATTGAAACTATTCCAGGCATCGTTTTAACGAAATCTTCCGTTTTGGGAACAAAAAAACGTCATACTGCGCCATGTCAAGGTAGTATGGTGGATGGGGAACGAGATTGACTTTGTTCATTTACTTGCCCGACCTTAATATATAAGGGGCAAGTATTGTAATCGCGAAAATTTTCGATGTCGAGATTTTGACTGATGACCACGTTTCATGGTCCAGGGAATCCAAAAAACCTATTTTCGAAGTGCCGTCCGTATGTGTGTGTGTGTGTGTGTGTGTGTGTGTGTGTGTGTGTGTGTGTGTGTGTGTGTGTGTGTGTGTGTGTGTGTGTGTGTGTGTGTGTGTGTGTGTGTGTGTGTGTGTGTGTGTGTGTGTGTGTGTGTGTGTGTGTGTGTGTGTGTGTGTGTGTGTGTGTGTGTGTGTGTGTGTGTGTGTGTGTGTGTGTGTGTGTGTGTGTGTGTGTGTGTGTGTGTGTGTGTGTGTGTGTGTGTGTGTGTGTGTGTGTGTGTGTGTGTGTGTGTGTGTGTGTGTGTGTGTGTGTGTGTGTGTGTGTGTGTGTGTGTGTGTGTGTGTGTGTGTGTGTGTGTGTGTGTGTGTGTGTGTGTGTGTGTGTGTGTGTGTGTGTGTGTGTGTGTGTGTGTGTGTGTGTGTGTGTGTGTGTGTGTGTGTGTGTGTGTGTGTGTGTGTGTGTGTGTGTGTGTGTGTGTGTGTGTGTGTGTGTGTGTGTGTGTGTGTGTGTGTGTGTGTGTGTGTGTGTGTGTGTGTGTGTGTGTGTGTGTGTGTGTGTGTGTGTGTGTGTGTGTGTGTGTGTGTGTGTGTGTGTGTGTGTGTGTGTGTGTGTGTGTGTGTGTGTGTGTGTGTGTGTGTGTGTGTGTGTGTGTGTGTGTGTGTGTGTGTGTGTGTGTGTGTGTGTGTGTGTGTGTGTGTGTGTGTGTGTGTGTGTGTGTGTGTGTGTGTGTGTGTGTGTGTGTGTGTGTGTGTGTGTGTGTGTGTGTGTGTGTGTGTGTGTGTGTGTGTGTGTGTGTGTGTGTGTGTGTGTGTATACACGATAACTCAAAAACGGTTTAACTTAAAGAGTTCGTACTGGTACTAAAAAATTCTCCTAATAATTGGGAAGAACCCTATTGTTTTTTATTAAAATCCGAAACTGGAAACGGAAGTTATTAAACTTTAAAATTAAAAAAAAATCGTAACTAGTAAACCAAGCCTTGGACAAAAATTTGTATAGGACATAATTTGATGTATTTTTGAATGTCTGCAGTCCAAAATGTACAATAAAGTTATTTGTTTAAAACCATATTTTGTTCGACTCCGACATCTTTGATTTTTTTCTTCTTCAACAGGTTTCATATAGTGTAAATCAAGTTTCAATTATTTCAAAAAGCATCGTAGTAGAAGATTACCTGAGAGATATCAACAATATGTACACTACAGGGCAAATAATTATATTTTTATGTCTGTTCCTTTAAATTTGCCGGTGTGTGTATATAATTTTCCTAAATTTTCCGTAACGGATATCTGTCTAACGATATCCGTTATTCATATTTCTATTTTTTTTTACTATTCAGAAGACGATTTCAGACCAAAACTGAATTGAAAAATTACAGTTGAAGGTATTATATTAATAAAATTGATGAAATGTGTAAAAAATACATAAGAGTTGATAAAGATAATGCAGTTTTTTAAGGTTTTAACACATTTTCATAAATTTTGAAAATTTTTGCTGACCATAAAATTGCCTTCAGTTAAAAATGCTATTAAACGGAAAAGAAAGTAAGAATCAGTTTTCAGTTATCAAAATATATTTTAAGGGTCGTTCGAACGTTTTAAATGTTAAACCTATCTGTAGAATACGTTCAAATTAGTTTTCAGGGTGAGGATAGATCTGTTAAGCAGTTTTGTTATTTTAATTCTGGAAACTGTATGTTATTAACTATTTTACTAACTATATTAACGAAAGTATAAAGTACAATGTATTAGGAGGATAGATAAGACAGAATAATATTCGATATTTAGTAATTGCGTAATTTTAATTGTGTTAAATCTTGAAGCATTATATACCCAGATGTCATTTTAATATATTATTTCTTTATATAAGTGATTATTATAGGATGAAAGTGTTTTTTATCATCAAAAATTATGATAAAAGTATTCATCAGCGCCTCACTCGAACAACGAAACAACTACCGACATTCAAATTTAGGAGGCAATTCCTTCGCATTACTGAATTATAACATGTATAGGTGAAATTTTAGTGATTAAATAAAATAAAAAAAGAATATAATATATTTACATGTAAACCAAATTATTTACAAAAAAACTGAAAATTATAAATACCTTTTTAAATAGTTAAACAAAATACTAAATATAATAACGTAAAATATTAATACATCGAATATATTATTACAACGAAAATCGGCAAATTTCACATCTATCAGTGTTACTCAAAAGTTTTTGTAAATTTCCAAGTGACATAATTAATAGTGAATCCTATGCAATAATATTTAACTATTTTATTAATTTTTCTCTATTTTATTCAGAATCCATGTATTCTTTATAGTGAAATAAAATATTATTGTTACGTTTAAATGGTAAAAACGTAAATTAATTAACCGATTTGGATAATCCTTTGAACATTGTATGCATAGATTAGAACTTCCCGAGTGTTATTGGCTATATCAGTGTTTCTCAACCGGGATGCCACGACACACTCACCGGGGTGCCACCAATTTGAAAAATTATTTCAACGTTAAATTGCTCAGAACCTGTTTGTTATAGGCTAATGATAATAATAATAATAATAATTTTTGCTGACGTTTTGTGGATGTACCGGGGGCGCGCCCGTGGTGCGTCACTTCGATAACCACATGATAGGCAAAAAACAAGTCGAGTGTTTTACAATCGACAAGTGCGGCAAAATGCCTTATTATATTAAAACGAGTCGCGAAGTAACGAGTTTTGTCAACGTAGGGGGAGAAGCCCCTAGTATATTATATCCAAATACTGGATATTTCAAATATATTGGGTATTTCGAATACTTTAAATAATCTTATCTGAATTAGCGATGTCAAAGACAAAAGACTGGTGTTGCAGCAATTTATTGACATTAAATGCAAGCAAGAATCAACAATTAATACTCTCTCTCAATAGAAATGAAATTGTAAATAATGCCTTCAGCAAGCCTGTAAAATTTCTTGTTCTTAAAATAGACAATCAGTTGAATTGGCATACACATGTAAAAGATGTAGCTACAGTGGATCAAAATTGTAACTTAATAACTTAAAGAACTATCTTCTTGAAAATTCTGTATTCTTAGTAACCTGAATTCTTTATTCTTAGCTATAAAATAGAAGAAACAAAAGATCAAAACAATAGATATATCAGTTCTAGATACTTGAAACTAGATATAAATCCAAATTTATTTCAAATACAAAAATAATTCAGAGTGAACAGAAGCCAAAAGATATAAATTATAAGATTAACTTTGAATTAGTGCCAATGTGACGACATACGAGCACACGAGTGCAATTATAAACATTAAATATTTCATTCATATAACAATAATTGCAATTTACTAGCGATAAAATAGGTTAAGTACCGCATTCATTCACGCCATTTCATTTAATGTATCAATATGAATCGGAATTCAGTAGAGAAATTTTAAATTATTATATTAATGAGTTATTATACGGACGTGATTATAATAATTATTATTTAATTATTCGTAGAAATATTTCCAGAACATATATGTAGCTATAGAACACAATTTCTTTAGTTTTTAAAATACAAATACTAAAAAATTGAATTGTGAATTTTTACACATTCAAGGGTTTTGCAGGTATATAATAAGTGAAGGCGCCATGCTGAGTGTGTAGGACAAATTTTGCTTTGTAGTAACCACGGCAAAATGAACGATCTTTTTAAAATAATTTATCATCTGTTAATTTAAGAGCTTTAAAAACAAATTTTATGTTAAAATATTTTTTTATGAATTTTAATTCGAATGCCTAATACCATTATTCAAGTTTCTAAATATGTGCAGTATATTTTTTATATAGCAAGGTTCATTAAGATTTTGAAAATTACACCTATGGCTTCCATTGGTTGCTTAAATCATAAGCCCCGCCCTCTGATTTCGTATACATTCAAACATAGAATTAAATTATAATTTCAACACTTCCCACTGGTTATTAAATTTACGCTTTTAAAAATTAAATGCAACATTTGCCAAAATATAACTAAAATTTTGACAAAATAATTTAAACAAGTTAAAAATGCAAAAAACAAAAATTAAAATTGACAGGAATCGAACTGTAGTTTGCAAATTACTAAGCGACGACACTACGCACTACGCTACGGGCGTTTACTTAGTTACTGTGTTACATAGCGAATAAATATTTAACATATTTTAGTTAAAAACAGAAAAAATGCGTTTTTTTCCAAAAACGTAATCTGATCAAAAATTCCTGTTGTCCTATTCCGGTTCATACCAATGTATATTACTTAGAATTTTTTCAGATTTTTATTTTAAACCATCTGGGCTACAGGGTTTGGGACAAAAAATTTTTTGCACAATTTTGACAAAAATTGCTTCTAAATAATTTATTGTGCAAAAATAAAATTTTGATCATTAATCCACGTACTAAGGGCTTTCATTGTATACCCTACTCAGAACTAAAAAAAAAAAATCCATGAGCACATATTGTTTATATTTTTAGGTGGATATGTTTTTTAGATATTTTAGTATTTTTCCTATGTGCGGGTCAAAGAGCTGTATAAGCATGCCAAATTTCAACTCTCTAGGTTTAGCCGTTTGGCTACAATTTTTACCGAACAGACAGACAGACAGACAGACGACAAAATGACTGTATAAGGGATTTTTGGTCATACCTACAAAACCCTAAAAAATGGGAAAGAAGGTGTTGTGGACACATCCACTAACTACGAGGGTCGTCTCAAAAATTACACTATTGTTTTAATCCGTGTGGTTGGCGGAAAAGTCTGGGACTCTCAGGGAATTTGCGTCTGGGTGTAGTGGAAGCACTGTAAAATTACAATGCGCGTGCGTCGATCGATCCTGCAGTCAGGCTCCAGCCACTATGGAAACTCCACTTGTTCCTACCGCCGATTGCGAAGTTCGTGGTGTTATTCGTTTTTGACGGCAAAAAATAAAAATGCTACTAAAATTCATCGCGAGTTGTGTAGTGTTTATGGAGAAGACGTTATGTCAAGGCCAATGGTTTCTCGTTGGCGCCAATCATTCATTGAAGGGAGAACAACATAACACGATGAACAACCTGCTTGAGGAGTTTCGATGGGATGTTTTCGGACATCCGCCTTACTCCCCTGACCTTGCACCAAGTGACTTCCACCTGTTTCCGCAGCCTACTCCCTAGTTATACCGAGGAAGCGGCAAAGAAAATAATGTTAGAACTCTTGCCGCAAAAGTCAAGAGAAAGGTAATCGTACATATATAATTAGCTACCGTATGTTAGTGATTCTGTAACACTGTGACGTCATTTTTTCTAAGGTTCTCGTGATTGGCTAACTGGGAAACAGGGTGTTCCCAGTTTGACTTGATTGACAGGTATTTTGCAGATATATTCTCTAAGAATCTACGAATATAATTACATATAGAAATTTGTAGGATTTCGTAGGCATAAACAAGAAACTCTAGATACTCCTATATCATTTGACTGAAATCAACAATATTTTGAAGATTTATTCTCTAAGAAACTGCGAATAAAATAACATATAGAAATGTCTAGGGTTTCGTAAGCATAAACAAGAAACTATATACAATGCTATATCCTTCGACCAATATGAATAATATTTTGCAGGTTTATTTTCTTAGAATCTACAAATATAATTATTTACAGAAATACCTAGGATTTCGTAGGCATAAACAAGAAACTCTGGACACTGCTACATCCTTTGACTAATATGAAAAATATTTTGCAGATATATTCTCTAAGAATCTGCAAATATAATTACATACATAAATGTCTAGGGTTTCGTAGGCATAAACAAGAGACTCCTATATCCTTTGACCGATATGAACAATATTTTGCAGATTTATTCTCAAAGAATCTGCGGATAAAATGACATACAGAAATATCTTCGTAGATTTCGTAGATATAAATAGAAACTCTAGACACTCCTATATTCTTTGATCGATATGAAAAACATTTGCAAATTTAATCTCTAAAAATCTGCGGATAAAACATCGTATAGAAATATCTAGAGTTTCGTAGGCATAAATAAGAAACTGTAGACTTTTCTATATTCTTTGATCGATATGAAAAATATTTTGCTGATTTATTATTTAAAAATCTGCGGATAAAATAACCTATAGAAATGTATAGGGTTTCGTGGGCATAAACAAGAAACACTAGGGTACTCCTATATCCTTTGACCGATATGAACAGTATTTTTCAGATTTATTTTCTAGACTCTACGAATATAATTATATGCATAAATATCTAGAATTTCGTAGGCATAAAAAGAGACTCTAGGTACTCCTGTTTCCTTTGACTGATATAAACAATATTTTGCAGATTTATTCTATAAGAATCTACGAATATAATTACATAAATAAATATCTAGGGTTTCGTAGGCATAAACAAGAGACTGTAGATAATCCTGTTTCCTTTGACCGATATGAACAATATTTTGCAGATTTATTCTCTAAGAAACTGCGGATAAAATTTTATATATAAATGTTTTGGGTTTCGTAGGCATAAACGAGAAACTCTAGACAAGCCTATATCCTTTAATTGGTATGAACAATATTTTGCAGATTTATTCTCTAAGTATCTACGAATATAATTACATATAGAAATGTCTAGGGTTTCGCAGGCATAAATTAACATCTCAAATTATTTTCATTTTAACAATATAAATGTAATGT
This sequence comes from Liopterus haemorrhoidalis, assembly GCA_963971575.1. NCBI lineage: Eukaryota > Metazoa > Arthropoda > Insecta > Coleoptera > Dytiscidae > Liopterus > Liopterus haemorrhoidalis. Next base: position 233,048,969 of record OZ020611.1, read on the forward strand.
ACTAAGTAAAAATGAATCGTTTTCTCATCTTAAAAAGTTAATGAATAAATAATCTAACTATATAATTAGCAAGTGTCTGTATGTAGTGTCGGTAACATTATGTCGTCAATTTTTCTAAAGTTCTCGTGATCGGCTAACTGGGGACGCCCTGTCCCATGATTCGCAGACTGGCGACGAAATTAGGATACGTTAAAAAATAAAACCAAATACACATTCAAACAATTGAAATTTTAATTTTTAAATCCGTCATTGTTGACGGGTAATAACCTAGTAATATATATAATAGTATATTGTGTAACAACTCTTTGTTCGAAGGAGGAATTAATTTTAATTCTTTAAATAATTGTCAAATAACAATTAATTACAAAAAATAAACTTAAATGTGTAGAATTATTTAATTTATATTGACCAATCGGAAAATACTTTCTGCGCTAGAGCGGAAAGTATTTTTCGATTGGGTTGCCTTGGATACAAAACACTCCTCAGCAAACACCAATTTTCCACTTTGCTATGGCAACATAAAACGATAGTTTTCTGATAGGTGAGTAGAAGAAATATTTTATGGCGGGTTGCTAACGTAAGAGTTCCGTGTGCTACAACATACAAATACAATTGATTTTAACTTGAGTTAGGGATAATTCTTACTTTAGCAACCGGCTATAAGTAAAAGTTGTTTCTTTTCAAAAGCTCTATCCAAAAATACCCAACACGACATACGTTTCCGTTTAAAAAAATCAAAGTTGTCCTTGATATACTATACTTCCAGTTTTTTTAAATAAGTTTATTCAGGGCTGCTCCAACAGCTTGGTTATTAGCACCTCGGAACATTAGTTTACATTATTGTATAATCATTGTATTTACCAAATACAGTGACGCACCAAGGGGGGGGGGGCGACGGGCCTGGGCCCCTCCCAGGACCAGCAGATTACACGGCGCTGTTCGGAGAGTTGAAGATTTGTTAACCACAACAGTAGTTAATTTTTAAATTACTTCATTGTTAACAATATTGGCAATTTTTATTTATTTATTTTTTTCGTATAAATAAACATTTTTTTAAGATTAGATTTTAGTGAAAATACATCACTTTCCAAATATGCTCCAACGAATTATATGAAGGGAAGCGTTGAACCTTTTTCCCCCTAACACATCGACTAAAACATTCGCCCAGTCAAATGATAAAACTGTTTTAAACAACTAATTACTCAATTCAGATAAGTTAAAGTGGAAATCTGACTTCGGTATAACCTTCACACGAGTCTGTTCGTTCGGTACAAATTGTGGCCAAGCGGCTGATTTAGAGAACTGAACATAAGTAAGAAAAATATTGAGACTTCAAAAATAAATCCCGTAAAAAATATAAATAAATCTGTATTTATCGAAGAAAAAATCAAGTGAAAGTTTTTGATACATGGAATAACAATTACATTTTTTTATCAACAAATAATGGAATTATTATTTGATATAAACATCAATATCCAACAGCAGGGGTGTCGAAATGATTTGGGTCGCTGTCTATTTTATATACAAAATGATAAGCAGTGACGGAACTTTAAATATCCCGAAGGGTTTCTTGAAATTTTTTTATAAACAGTAAAGGGAAAGAGAGTATATTTTACATTTTTACCGACCGCCAACATATATAAGGGAGGTATTGTAATCATACCAATTTTGACGTTTAGAGATTTCGATGGACTCCACGAATTGAGGTCCCTACATAACGTTTTGACTATTTTTAGCATGATGTCTGTCTGTCCGTCTGTCTGTGTACACGTGCAGAGCAAATTCGGCTGAAAGGATTTTTATGAAACTTCATATTTAAGCTTCTGCCATCAATGGCACGAGTTGATCAACTTTTGGTAAAAATCGGTTGGCTAAAAATGGGATTTTAAGATTTTTGTGAATATTGCACAACAGAAAAATATTTCGAAAAAATTTATTGATCAAAAGTTGCTATAAAAGCAATAATAATTAACTTTTATTTGAGACGTTTTTTGATAAAACGAAAAATTTTGAATAATTTTTGTAAAATTTCATACTTATGTAACGTTTCCATGGTCATGATAAATAATATCTCTGTTAGAAAATATTAGGCCGAGTTATTTCTACTTCTGCTGCTATTTCTGCTGCTATAATGTATTTTATATAAGTACTTTATAATGGCGGTCGGTCCTGTGGTGGCCACAACTGATTTTTAAATATATTTTCCCCCTAAATAAGCTCAAGTGATTTTGATTACCGCTTCAGGGACCACAAAAAAAATAAGGTTGAGGGCCGTATGCGGCCCGCGTGCCCTTTAAATTTGATTCGGCCCTCCCCAAGACAAAATCCTGGCTGCGCCACTAATCAAATACAATTTTTATGCAAATATTTTCTTCTCTGGGCCCCCTTTTTGATCTGGGCCCCGGGCCTGTGCCCCTGTTGCCCCTACTTATTTACGGCACTGGGTATATATGTATGTTAAATTTGATCGAATAAGTTGGCTTTCTTTAGGAATTTGTTGATCTTAGTTGCGTTATTGTTTGCAAGTTTTCATCTGGGTCTGCTGATAGTTATTTCGAACTTCTTTCCATATGGTATTGAGGGCATTCCATAATAATATTGTAAACTTTGGTCATCAATTTGTTTTTCCCAACTTGCTCACACGTGCTGTTTTGATTCATTTCTGTACATAGTTTTCATCATTTCCACGTTTACACCAAGGTTACCCGGAAAAGATTCAGAAGTAGAAGGCCGTTCAGGTTTAAAATCTTGTCAAATTATAAAGTCAAAATCCAGAAAAAAATTTATGTGAAGTGTACATTTTCACACATTTCAGGGTTTCGCAGATATTTAGTAAGTGAATAATGGTTATTTGGAATGCCAAAACAAATTTTATGTTAAAATATTTTTTTTTGTTAATTTTAATTCGAATGCCTAATACCCAGTGATGGCAATCCTACCGGTTAGGACCGGTTCGCGCGAACCGTTTCTTAAACTTATTGAAACCTTAGGGAACCGGTTGTTAGAATTATTAAAAATAAATTAATTACTCTGACTTCAGTTTTGAATCGTGCGCCGTGCCCTGCAGAGTTGCAAATGTAATATTTATTTTATAGCTTATTAATAATACGTTCTTAAAATTGTTTTCTTATATTTAATAAATGGAAGTAAGTGATTTGTTTTCATTCTTAAAAATACAGAATAGGTTCCTAGATATCACATGACTTTAGAACCGCTTCCTGAATACAATTTTTAGCTATTTTTTTGCTAATACTATTATTTAGATTTCTAAATATGTGCATTATTTTTTTTTTATATAGCAAAGTTCATTAAGATTTTGTAAATTGCGCCTATGGCTTCCATTGGTTGTTTTAAGTCATAAGCTCCTCTGATTTCGTGTATTCAATTTCAACAATTATCACTGCTTTTTAAATTTACGCTTTTAAAAATTAAATGCAACATTTGCCCAAATATAAGTAGAATTTTGAAAAAATAATTTAAACAAAATAAAAATGAAAAAAAAACAGAAAAAATAAAATTGACTGGAGAGCGGAGCAAACTTTAGTTTGCAAATTAGAAAGCGAGCATGCTAGCCATTACACTATCAAAGCATATTGGTTCAATCTGTTAGATAAGTTATTAAAGTTTACGTGGTGAAGCAAATAACACAAAAAATGCGTTATTTTCCGAAAACATAATCTGATCAAAAATTCCTGTTGTACTATTTCGGTTCACATAAATGTACATTACTTAGAATTTTTTCAGATTTTTAGTTTAAACGATCTGGGCTACAGGGTGTGGGACAAAAAAAAATTTTGCACAATTTTGGCAATCAATATGATTTATTTTGCAAAAATAAAATTTTGATCGTTAATCCACGTACTAAGGGCTTTCATTTGATCAGGGCCGCTCTTAGCATTTGCGGGGCCTGGGAAAAACTGGAATTGCGGGGCCCCAAAACTGGATTTGCGGGGCCCCATCTATGTATATATATTGAATAACGATATTTTCTTTAATACTATTAACTATTAACAAATTACACATACTTATATTCAATAAAAATATAATTTTTTATAAAACTATTTATAAAACTTGAAATAATATTTTTAATGTATTTTATTATTTTATTAATTGACGGTCGAAGCGCGGGGCCTGGGGCAGGTGCCCCATTTGCCCTCGCCTAGGAGCGGTCCTGCACTTGATAACCTACTCAGAATTTAAAAATATATATATATATATATTTTCGACTTTATGTTTTTTAGATGTTTTATTATTTTTCCTATGTGCGGGTCAAAGAGTTGAACAAGCATGGCAAATTTCAACTCTCTAGGTTTAGCCGTTTGGCTACAATTTTTAACGAATAGACAGACAGATAGACAGACGACAAAATGACGGTATAAGGGTTTTTTGGTAATACCCAGTGTTGTAATGTATCTAGGTACATTTTAAAATATGTATCTGTATCTGTATCTAGATATTTAAATCAGTATCTAAGTATCTGTATTTCAGGTACTTTTTTCAGATACTTTCCTATTTTGTCTTTTTCAAGGTCTTTTTACAAAATATGTCCTTACGATTTTTCAAGTTGGTAATACATTTAGCATCATTCAGATATTTGAATTTTAAGTTTAAATTAACCAATCAGCGACCAGTAAACTCTTTCTTGCTTGGTGGGAGTAAAAACATGCTTCAGCCATTTTCAGAGCTGGAAATACAATTACATTTTATTAAAATTTTATAGATAAAAATAAATTAAATAAATAAATTATAGGTTTGAGAATTATGATAAAATACAAGTTCTATATGTAATTAATTAAATTTTGGAAAACATTCTTTTATTTTTTATTTTTATTTTTTATTATTTATTTAAAAAAAAAGGAAAAAAATAAAAGGATGTTTTCCAAAATTTAATTAATTATATATAGAACTTGTATTTTATCATAATTCTCAAACTTATAATTTATTTGTATTTAATTTATTTTTATCTATAAAATTTTAATAAAGTGTAATTGTATTTCCAGCTCTGAATAAATTTAAAAAAATAAAAATAAAAAAAAAATAAATAATTTTATTAACAACGGTTAAGTAAAACAACCATTAAGTAATTATCTAATCTAAGAATAAGAATTAATTTTATAAATGTGAATTAAATAAAGAAATATAATAAATAAAATTGTTGTTTTATTTTTGTCATCCTAAATACTCATTTAATAATCAGTAATTTATTAGCGAACAAAAAATGTTCGAGATATCCGCTATAATATTCAAAGGCTATTTGTGTTTATTTTAAGAGTAATAATAGTGCATAACTTATTTTTTATTGTGAACAAATATATTCCTTGCTCTAGTTATTTCTTTTTTTTTTGTGGTGTTTTCATTTTTCCGAAAGTATCTTAAAAATATCTTGAAGTATCTAGATACTTTTTAAAATTTGTATCTGTATCTGCATCTAGATACATTTTTCCTGAAGTATCTGTATCTGTATCTAGATATATTTTCAAATGTATCTATTACAACACTGGTAATACCTACAAAACCCTAAAAACAAATATTGCTATTATGTGATTTTTATATTTCCAAATTATCAAGAAATTATACTCCCTCCGTCCGAAAATACGGTATACATTTTGATTTTTTTCTTGTGCGAAAACATGATATACATTTACGAATTTAATTAACTGGAATGATTTTATTTATGAAATAGTTACATACACATATATCTAGTAAAACAAAGAATAATACAAGAAGTTTTAATTTAATAACGACGTGGCTATCTTTACAGCTTGTATGGAACATGACAATATTGTTTGTAATCGTCCCTTATTAAAGTTTTGCCTTATTAATGTGCGGAATCTTATAGGAATTCCCTCCTTTTGCTAACATGGTTGCTTCGTTAGTTTTACAAGAGAAAAACATTATCAAGGGTTTGTATGTTTATTGCTAATGCATTTTGTACGCATTCAATCAGTGCGTCGATTGTATTCGGTGAAGCTGTATGTTGTAAGGATTGTATAGAAATGAAAAAGCCAAAATCGAATACATTAAAATCTGGACTATTTGGCGGTTGTGATTTAAGTCGATTTGGGACTTGCAATTCAACACAATTTTGAAGAAAATTCGCCATTTTGTTAGATCAGCGGGTGTCACTTTAATTTGTCTAAAATACGCGTTTTTTTTTTTTTTTTTTCTTCTGTGAATTACTTGTGACATTTACAAAACTATTTGCGCGCCATTTGTTAGTTGCCTAGCAACCACTTATTTAGAAATAAAAACAAAACAAAAAGATCAAAATTATATTACTTTCGTTAATTCCACATTTTTTAAAGTAATTTATACCATCTTTTATGATGGATGGAGTATTACAATACAATATAATTTGTAGTTATCCCATATTTTATGCGTTTTTCCGTTAGGCTCCTTCGTTTCAGGCAAGATATTTTTTCTACTTTCACTCTTGGTCTACATTTAGGACGAAAGAAAATAAAATTATGCAAAAACACTAAGAAGGAAAATAGGAACACGTCAAATGAAGTTCTTAATAAGATTCTTACGCGATTTTAAACCGCGCACACAACAAATTATGGGCCACCTGTACAGTACAGAATTTTATATTTAGTAATATTTCTTATTTAATTCACAAGAATGATCAATTAATTATACAAAACCAACAAGTAACTAAAACTAAAATCAGAAACAAAATAAACAAACTTGTACAAACCAGCAATTTGAAAAATCTGATCCGGAACTGTAAAAGTGTAAGAATATATCCTGACAGTGCGGTTCATTTCTTTTAAAAATTAGTGCACTAATTAACAAGAACTAACTGCCAACATAAAGACACTGAAACATTATACGCGACAATCGTAGGTACAAAAATAATTAGAAAAGAAATTCAAGGCAAGCAACAGAAAAAAACATCGAAAAAAATACCAGGAAATCATAACAGCCTGGTGGGTATGCAGCCAAGAATACATTCTCGAAATGCGGGTTGTATACAATTATATTTAGAGTACGTACAGTACAAGAAAGATACAGGATATATATCATAAATTACTGCATCTACAGAGTGATTATTTAATGGCCAGACGACGTCACCGAATTTTACGTGCTGTCTAGCAGAAATACTGGTGAATACTATGACTATAATAACTATGATTATGAAGAAAATAGGATTATGCGCATGCGCGCATAGTCGTCTGCTACGATGTGTATGAAACGGCAAATTATTAAAACTTCCAGTGACGTCGTCTCGCCATTAAATAATCACTCTGTATTTTGCGAGAGAAAACAGCTGATCACATTGACGTACATAAGGGTTTTAAACAATTGTTGCAGTGATGGGCGCGTAAGTTACATGATGTAAGTTACCTTATTGTTGACGCGTAAACAATTGATGTAAAGTAAACACAAAAACTCTTGTACACAATGTAAACAACGTAAACAATGTAAGCAATGATTTAGACATGCGCACTTGTTTTGAATTACAGAACCTCATTATCAATACATTTTTAAAAATAATAAAATTTTAATGAAACGATTTTAAATGAAAAAGTAAGTATATAAAATTGTAAGTATATTAATAAAAATCGAATTTGCATCATTATACATTGTACAGGTGTATCATCAATATACAAATTAGTAAATATGAATATGAAAAATAAAAAACTTTTTTCTTTAAAAAATCCAGTCTAATTTTTTTAATAACAAAATAAATTTTACCTTTAAGAAAATCAGCCTACATTTTTTAATAACGAACAGATTCATTACAAATTTTGCATAACGCCCTATATTTTATTTCATTTTCTTTAATTAAAACAAAACCTAGTTCTTCAGAACTATTCCTTCGGTTTCTTCCCACCATTTTTTTATAAATTTATTGTTTTGAACTGAATATACTTGTTCATTAACTCTCTATTATTCGTATTAAATAACTTAAAACTAACCTTATTATTTGACAGTTTACAAAGTTTACATTGTTTACTTTGTTGACAAGTTTACCAACTGTTTACATAAGTTTACACGTAAACGTAAACAATTAAAGTTTACGTGTAAACGCCCATCACAGAATTGTTGTGGATACCAAACAATCAAAATCATGTATTTCAAATACATTTTTACTCATTTTATTAGGGTTTGGTAGGTATAGTCGGATTGCTGATAAGTGACTGTTCGTTGCTACAAGTATCGATATTCAATACTATATACTTTCTCTGTCTATATCATTATAATTATTTGCATACCCATAGTAACGTATATTGACCCAAGTTGACAACTAACCTTCAAAATTATATGAATAAAAAACAATATATTAGAAAGAAACGGCATGAACGGTAGAAATCTTTACTAATTAGAACGCGAAAATAAATTTACAGCAGTACTCAAACAAACAAAATTATTAATTTTAAGGTTATAATTATAAATAAGGAAAAATTTATACTCATACGTAAATTTTGGATTATAATTTGTTGTTTATTCCAGCAGATTTAAAATTAAAGTTTGTGAATTTAATAATTGGCCGCAAGCTATATTTTAATTAATATTTATTATCAGACAATGACAGTTAAGACAAATAACAAAATCGCAATAACAGGGAAAAAAAATGTCTCACACCCTGTAGCCCAGATGGTTTAAAATAAAAATCTGAAAAAATTCCAAGTAATGTACATTGGTATGAACCGGAGTAGTACAACAGGAATTTTTGATCAGATTATGTTTTCGGAAAATAACGCACTTTTTGTGTTTTTTGGTTGACGATTTACCAAAGTTATAGTTATGTAACACATTAGACTAGAAGACATAACATGATCTAATGGTTAGTATGCTCGTTAGCTACCCAAAATTCTAGAGTTCGTTCCCGGGCAGAGGAGACAATTTTATTTTTTGCTTTTTTTTCCATTTTTATTTTCTTTAAATTATTTTGTCAAAATTCTAGTTATATTTTGGTAAATGTTGCATTTAATTTTTAAGAGCGTAAATTTAATAACCAATTGGAATTGTTGGAATTATATTTTCATTCTATGTGTTATGTATACGTAACCAGAGGGGCGGAGCGTATGATTTAAAACAACCGATGGAAGCCATAGGCGCAATTTTCAAAATCTTAATAAACCTTGCTATATAAAAAAAAATACTGCACATATTTAGAAACCTAAATAATGGTCAGGTATTCGAATTAAAATTAACAAATAAATATTTTAACATAAAGTTTGTTTTTAAAGCTCTTAGATTAACAGATGATAAATTATTTTAAAAAGATCGTTCATTTTGCCGTGGTTACTACATAACAAAATTTGTCCTACACACTCAGCATGCCGCTTTCACTTACTATATACCAGCGAAATCCTGCAATGTGTGAAAATTCACACTTCACATCAATTTTTTATATAACGCACTGTCTCCAGTTTCACGTCTGAGTACTAATCTCAAAGCCAAACCAACGAACTAAGCTAAGACCGCCGACCTGAATTCACTAACACATACACACTAACAACTCGCCGCTGTTGCCCTTTCCAGTTCATTTTTATTACTTGCGTAGATAAATACATTAGAAATCGCATGTGAAAACACTGTGTATTGGGACACTACGTGTAGTGTCCACAACATTGTTTTCTAGATCTAAATTTTTAAAATCTAACACTTATATGAAAAATATTTGAATTAGAAATAATAAAAATAAATATATGCAGATTTATTTAGCTAGTAATGCAATTTGAAAGTATAAATGAGAATTTAAATTAAGTTTTTCTTATTAAAATTTTTTAGGAGGACACTGTCCCAGCGCTGACCTGTCTCAGCCGCCATTGATTGTTGTGGATACAATCAAAATCATGTATTTCAAATACTTTTCCACTCATTTTAGTGCACGGTATACCTTGAACCGTACGAGAAATAAATAATAATAACTGAAATAAGCAAACAACATCGCACAATACGTGTAGTCACAAACAAATCAAATTAAGTGGCGCCACTGAAATGTTTTAAACTAACTGTTGATAACGTAATGGACGCAATTTGGTTTCTGCACAGGAGAGCCGGTAACACCCGCTTGTATTTTTCTTATGTTGAACGAGGTCTAACATGAAAATCACAAATCTAGTTTTAGCGCGTGTTGGTGAAAGACAACAAAATTAAGGACCGCCGTTTGGAGATAAGGAGCCTAAAATAAATCTTAAATAAACTATAACAAAGTAAATAAGTATTGTATTTCTTTAAAAGTAAAGTAATTCTTTGCAAAATATTACGTCTGTTTACCTTGCCCAAATGTCTGGTGTACTGTTTGATTTAATTATTACAGTTTCTTATTAAAATAGCTCAATGTAACAAGGAAAAGATTTGGATCTTATTAGCTCTCTTTTTCTTTTCTTAGGCACTACTAGTTGGGTTGCTTCTGCCTAATACCCTTTTCGCACTAGAACTTTAAGATCGGATGTTAAAGTAAATGTGTCTTTAAACGCTAATGTGAAACCGTATGGCCTCGTCTAAATACAAGCGATGTTTAAGACCGAGATCTGCGTCTTAAACATCGTCCGCATTGCCTAATACATAACATAATTTCTATTATAAAACAATACTCTTTGAATTTGTGCTGTCAACATTTTATATTATCATAAACAAGAATACTGTATTATATCGGCGTTATAAGAAGTTTATACTTATTGTTATAATTAAATTATTTATTTTAATAATGTGTTTAATAAAATACAGAGCTACAATAATTGAGATAAAATGTATCGACTTACATGTTAATACAGGTGTAATAATCTTTATTGTAGTGTCTTTATTGTAGAATGAAATGAAATATCCATATTTGTTTATAATAATTCAAAATGTGCGTCTGCGCAGACAGTTCAAAACTGGTAATTTCATGATGGTAATATAAGGACAAAATTACTGTAGCTGATGACAGCACCGGAGATTTAAACATCAAGTGTGAAAGCATACCGATGTTAAACATCGGTGAACTTTAAGTTCACTCGTCTTAAAGTTCTAGTGTGAAAAGGGTATCACTCACATAATTTGTCTTATCTGTTAAGTTTTGGTCTTTACAGATATGTTGTACAGGCGCGCACGCAGAAAAATGATCTAGAGTAGGTTGACCAGACGTACTCTTTTTTAGAGTATTATACTTTTTTTTTAAGTAATATCCTCCATACTCTTACTTTTTATAAAAGAACTCTCAATTTCTCTCAATTTGAACTCTCGTCACTTGTATTTTTGCTCATCACTTGTATTTTTGACATGAGGACTTTTTGCTCATCACTTGTATTTCTAGAGTGAAGACCTTTATTTTTTTTTTGCTCATTACTTGTATTTTCGTAGTGAGGATCTTTTGTTTTTTTTTTTTTTTTGTTCATCACTTGTATTTTTGGAGTGAAGACTTTTTTTTGCTCATTACTTGTATTTCTAGAGTGAGGACCTTTTTTTTTGCTCATTATTTATATTTTTGGAGTGAGGACCTTTTTTTAGCATACTCTATTTCTGTAAAAAAAATCTGGTCAGCCTAGTCTAGAGGAGGCTAAAAAAACTACGGATTATTGATTTTTTTAGGGGGAGGCGTGAGCTTATATATAAATTTTATTTTATTTTCATTTTTATTAATAAAAATTGTGATTTTTATTTTCAATAATTTGTCCACCAGTTAACGTATTCGAACGTGTCACTACTCAATACCTAGTGACTAGTGAGTGACTATCCTCGTTCTCTGTTATTTTCTCGCGTAAATTATACATTTCTTTTTTAAAGTCTAAAAAATATATTTAAAGCACCCTCTCATATGTATTTTTATCGACCGCCAACATATATAAGGGAGGTATTGAGATCATACTGATTTTGACATTTCGAGATTTTCACGAATTGAGGTGCCTACATAACGTTTTGACTATTTATAGCATGATCTCTGTCGGTCTGTCCGTCCGTCCGTCAGTCTGTCCAACCGTCTGTCTGTGCGTCCGTCCGTCTGTCCAACCGTCTGTCTGTCCGTCCGTCCGTCTGTCTGTCTTTCTGTGTACACGTGCAGAGCAAATTCGGCTAAAAGGATTTTTATGAAACTTCATATTTTAGCTTTTGATATCAATGGCACGAGTTGATCAACTTTTGGTAAAAATCGGTTGGCTAGAAATGGAAGTTTACTCGTGGCGATTTTAAGATTTTTGCGAATATTTCACATCAGAAAAATATTTGGAAAAAATATATTCAACAAAAGTTGCTATAAAGGCAATAACTAACAACTTTTATTTGAGACATTTTTTGATAAAACGAAAAATTTTGAAAAATTATACGTATATTTTTCTAAATATCTATTTTTTCATACTTATATGTAACGTTTCCATGGTCATGATAAATAATATCTCTGTTAGAAAATATTAGGCCAAGTTATTTCTACTCTGTTGCTAGAATGCATTTTATACAAGTACTTTGTGATGGCGGTCGGCAGAGCCGGCTCAGAGGTCGGGACTTCGGGGATTTTTCCCGAGGCCCCGCGCTTATAGTTCATAAAATTATGTTCATATATCATTTCTTCCTTTTTTAAATATGTCAGTTCTGTCGTTTTTTTAATTTTTTTTATTTAGTCAAAAACTGTAAAGCGTAGCCTGTAATGGAGATTATTTTTGAGATCGACGACTCATCATTTTCAAAGGTTTTGTTTGACGATTCGTATTTATTGTAAAAATTTGGGAATTAAGACCCCAATTTTATTTTAGACTAAACAATATACAAAGATTTCAAAATTTCAAACCGCAGTTCTCTATATTTTATTGTTCTTAAGTTGAAATTTTTTGAAATTACAAAAAAAAAATGACAATTTAAAAATTTCGCAAAAAAAAATTGTTTGTGAGTTGCTTCATAATGAGTCCTAAAGCCTTTTAGGACCTCAGGATTTCAAAAATTACAATCGCAGATCCCCATCTCATGTAGATTTTGAGATACAGTCTTTCGAAAATGAAATATTCACAAATTTTCAACACTACAAGGATTAAAAATGTGTTAACAAAAAATAGCCCTATTTTTTATCTAGGGATTTTATAAGATTTAAAAAAAAATCAGCTGTGGACACCACAGAACCGACCGCCATTATAAAGGACTTATATAAAATACATTCTAGCAGTAGAGAAATAACTTGGCCTAATATTTTCTAACAGAGATATTATTTATCATGACCATGGAAACGTTACATATAAGTATGAAAAAATTGAACAATTTTTACCAAAAGTTGATATACTCGTGCCATTGATGGCAAAAGCTTAAATATGAAGTTTCATAAAAATCCTTTCAGCCGAATTTGCTCTGCACGTGTACACAGATAGGCGGCCAGACGGACAGACGGACAGACAGACGGACAGACAGACAGACGGACAGACAGACCGACAGACATCATGCTAAAAATAGTCGAAATGTTATGTAGAGACATCAATTTGTGGAGATCTATCGAAATCTCAAAATGTCAAAATCGGTATGATCACAATACCTCCCTTATATATGTTGGCGGTCGGTAAAAATGAAAGATTAAAAATATCACTCATTTTTAAAACACACTAGAAAAAAGTGTTTCACGAAAAAAATATCTACAGACAACAAAATTACTCTAGCGAGTTCAAACTCGTACTGAAAGCGTATCACATGTTCACCTGCCGCCCCTCCAAGTCCCGCGTCCCAAATGTTGCCAGATCAAACGCTATGCTGCCAGTCTGGTTACTTAATTTACACACCTCGTATATGACCTACGAAATCCTATAAAGTACAAATATATTTGATTTATCTTTTAAAACCAGAAATAATTTGCAAATAAGTGCAGCGGATATTAAAACAAAAAACATACACAATTACCTTTACATTATAAAACAAATTTAATATTATTTTTGCATAAATAATTCTACCTTTTGCGAATGCAAAAACTAATAATACCAATAAAAATTCCTTAACAGGGCAATTTAAATGAAACTACATTCTAAATAACATTTTCCACGACAATCAATACTTTCGAAAGAAAGGGAAACAAAATCATCATTTAATAACATCTTATGTTGCGGAATCATGAAAGAATCATGTTCCTTTTAATATTCTGATTGTAAAAATGGAAGAAGTAGATCAAGTGGAAGGTGGAAGTGAATGTTTACGATTTTATTAGAATCTAGTGAAATGTAAAAATGGAGCAATTGTTTATACTTTTCAATTGTTACTATCGTCAAGTTCAATGTTAGCTCTTCAGAATGCAGCGTCAATTACAATCTGGAATTGAATCTCTGAGATAGATTACAAAATGTTCGGGTACATTGACCTGAATATTATCTATACAGGGTATTTACGGTCTTCTTATTTCTTTTAAAATCGGTGAAAAACTAAACTAAAGGCGAAAAGAAGGCGAAAAACCTTAAAACACCTTAGTAAAAGTTTTATTATAAAAGAGATATTAATTTTTAAAGGTTTTAATTTTTTGATTTTTTTCGCCATTACTTTCCAATTATTTATGCAATTAAAAAAATTGATGTGAAGTGTGAATTTTCACACATTTCAGGGTTTTGCAGGTATTTATTGATATATATAAGTGAATGATGATTATTTGGGATGCCAAAACAAATTTTATGTCAAAATATTTTTTTATGAATTTTAATTCGAATGCCTATTACCATTATTTAAGTTTCTAAAGATGTGCAGTATTTTTTTTATATATATGTTAGCGAAAATATAATTATGCAACATTTACACTTATTAACGATCGTGGGGTGCTATATCGTTGCTAAGGCATATTGTTTTATGTAAATAGAATAGTATAAAATATATCATATGATGTGTGAGACGTATTAGTTGATCAATAAAATCATGTCTTATTATTCATAAAATACCTTTTTTATTAATATCAGAAGTGCGATTGGCCTATCACCCACAAGAAATATAAAATAATTGCTATATTAAAAATATTTTTTTTAATGCAACCATTATATTGGTGCAAAGAAATTGTCGTATAATATTGCAAAGGCTAATGTAAAGTTTTCAGTTAAAGGTGACGATTGAGAATCATATAAAGGTAGTATGAATTATGAACTAGATAATAAATTGGGTTATAATAAATAAAGTTATTTTGTAAAAAATTATTTCAAGTGGTTTCTAAGGAAATGACACTTATTGGAATAAATATGAAATGTGACATTTGTTTGAAAAATGCAGAATCTTAACAAAGATCCCTAAAAATTGTCAGGATGAACGAGCGTTGCTTTGTTATTAACAAACACAATTTACGAAGGTAACTGGTTAGATTGATGATGACTAAAATGGTAAGAGGCATTTTATTGTTTTGGTTAAATCATATGGCACGTGTTAGCCATAATGTGTAAAAATTAGATTTGAGATTTTGTTTTCGATATTTGTGATTTAATATCGGAGTTATGATATTTGAGATTTGATAATTAAGATCTGAGTTTCGAGATTTTAGTTTTGAATTTGAGCGTTTATTGGAAAAGATAAATGACAGATCACTGGGATCGGATTGGCAGAATAAACTGATAAATGTAATTGCTAATGAGTTGAGAGAAAAGGTTGTCGAGTACCGCAAGACATGCCGCTGCCAGTGGCATCAGTCCGGTAATAGCTCTGTAACCATGGTGGCAGATGGTGAGCTATGGCGACGGGCTGATGATGTTGATGATAAAGCACTGTGTGTGCAGAAACAAATAAACGGTCTCTGAGCTTGTTGTGCTGTAGACAATCTGTAATGAAGGAAACTAATAGATAGTTCTTGAGTATCTGAGCTTGCTGATCTAGTCACTGAGTTCGTGGTAGAGAAATGAAATGATAACAAAAAGTCTCTAAACTTTCAGATCACAATTTATAATTTGCTTCTGGAAGGTTTTGTTTTAAGCAAATGTTTATTTTAACTAATTGATATTGGTGCATGGTTGATTTTGTGAAAGATCAATTCTGCGCCCAAATTGCTCTATTTACAGATTTTGAATTAGGTGAAGACTTCCAAGATGCAGAAGAAGATGAATGGTGGACCAGCTCAAGAATGGAGATCCTGGTATGCAGGTTGCTGTTACTGGTATGCAAGATGCAGAATGCTGTTGTTGGTATGGAGCAGACCACTGGTTGCTGTTGCTGATAACAACAATGCTGTTAATGGTGTGAAGAATACAGTTGCGTCCCGAGAACGTTCCGCATGTCAGTCTGGCCGTGTTAGCGAAAATATAATTATGCAACATTTACACTTATTAACGATCGTGGGGTGCTATATCGTTGCTAAGGCATATTGTTTTATGTAAATAGAATAGTATAAAATATATCATATGATGTGTGAGACGTATTAGTTGATCAATAAAATCATGTCTTATTATTCATAAAATACCTTTTTTATTAATATATATATCAAGGTTCATTAAGATTTTGAAAATTGCGCCTATGGCTTCCATTGGTTGTTTTTAGTCATAGTTCCTCCCTTTTGATTTCGTGTACATTCAAATATAGAATTAAATTATAATTTCAACAATTTCCACTGGTTATTAAATTTACGCTTTTAAAAATTAAATGCAATAATTGCCAAAATATAACTAGAATTTTGAAAAAATAATTTAAACAATGTAAAAATGCAAAAAAACAAATAAAAAATAATATTGTCTTCTCTCATAGGATTCGAACTCATTTTCTTGGGCAGAATGCCAGTATCTTAGCCACTGTACCAAGATACACGGTACTGTTTAGCGTGTTATATAACTATAAGTTTTCAACATTATTACCAAAAAAACACAAAAAATGCTTTTTTTCCAAAAACATAATCTTTTCAAAAATTCCTGTTGTACTATTCCGGTTCACACCAATGTACATTACTTAGAATTTTTTCAGATTTTTAGTTTAAATCATCTGGGCTACAGGGTGTGGGACAAAAATTTTTTTGCACAATTTTGGCAAAAATCGCTTCAAAATAATTTAGTTTGCAAAAATAAAAATTTGATCGTTAATCCACGTACCAAAGGCTTTCATTTAATACCCTACTCAGAATTTAAAAAAAATATTTTTTTTTTTCGATGAGCACATATTTGTTTATATTTTTAGGGGGATATGTTTTTTGGATGTTTTAGTATTTTTCCTATGTGCGGGTCAAAGAGTTGTATAAGCATGCCAAATTTCAACTCTCTAGGTTTAGCTGTTTGGCTACAATTTTTACCGAACAGACAGACAAACAGACAGACAGACAGACAGACGACAAAATGACGGTATAAGGGTTTTTTGGTCATACCTACAAAACCCTAAAAATCAGCTGTGGCCACCACAGGACCGACCGCCATCATAAAGTACTTGTATAAAATACATTCTAGCAGCAGAGTAGAAATAACTTGGCCCAATATATATATTTTTTTTTCTAATAGAGATATTATTTATCATAACCATGGAAACGTTACATATAAGTATGAAAAAATTGAGAATTTTACAAAATTTTACAAAAAATTTTCGAAATTTTTCGTTTTATCAAAAAACGTCTCAAATAAAAGTTATTAGTTATTATATTTATAGCAACTTTTATTCAATAAATTTTTTCGAAATATTTTTCTGTTGCTAAATATTCGAAAAAATCTTAAAATCGACACGAGTAAACTCCCATTTCTAGTCAACCGATTTTTACCAAAAGTTGATCAACTCGTGGCATTGATGTCAAAAGCTTAAATATGAAGTTTTATAAAAATCCTTTTAGTCTAATTTGCTCTACACGTGTACACAGACGGACAGACAGACGGACAGACGGGCAGACAGACAGACGGACGGACAGACAGACCGACAGACATCATGCTAAAAATAGTCAAAACGTTATGTAGGGACCTCAATTCGTGGAGATCCATCGAAATCTCGAATTGTCAATATCGGTATGATCACAATACCTCCCTTATATATGTTGACGGTCGGTAAAAATGCTTTTAGGTAAAAGATTGTTGTTCTTGTTCTTAACAATATTTGTTATATAAATTTTTGCTGTTAAGTCAATAATAAGGGAGTAATTTCAATTTTTAATTGCAAACCCCTAAAATTAAAAATTTATTAAGGTAGAAATCCTAGGTGCGTACATTGGTGATACAAATGAGTCACCAGTTACCGCAATGTAACAACCAGTTGACCTGCAGGTGATATAGCTTCTCGAAATCTTGTATCACTTTTAGTAATTAATGGAGCCACCAACGTGAGCATTCTTTCAAAATCAGCGACACTCATTCTCACATAATTTTTGAAGCATAAACCATATTCTAAAGTCAGTTCGTTAATCAACATTGAGTAGGCCCCATGGGTTTCCCGTCGAGATAAAAAATATCGCTGCCACCATCTACGCTTTCCTTTTCGTGATTTTGACAGAAGTAATGCACATGTACTTAAATACAAAAAACTCTCCTCGTCATCACTAGACATTTTTTGCGAGTGTATGCGTGTATGCAAATGTAAACAGAGCACAAAAATGACATGATTTTCGACTTGTATATTGACTTGTGTATGTTGACTTGTATGATCATACTTGTATGAGCTCATACTTGTATCTCATACTACTCCTCATACTTGTATCTAAATATAAATGAGCCTTTATCATTAAAGTGCCTGAAGAAAATGCACACCAAAATTTTAATTTTGGAAGTTATGAGCAATTTTAGCACTAAATATATTTTTTAGGAGAACAAAGACATTGTTAAAACGGTCACTTAATGCGGCAACTTTGGTCTAATTTAAGCGACCTCGTATCTCTTACCGTTCTAGAGATCTCCATGCTTAACAAGTTATTTGGGACACCCTGTATAAAGCTTAATTACACTGGGCGAATTTACTAGCTACTCGCCAGCTAGTAAAGTGATGCGCGAGTCAGCGTATTTTCGCTAGCTCAGCAACTGTCGATTACACAAAGCTAGTAAAACTCGCTTACTCGTTCAGTAGAGATTGCAAGACCAGTTTTTTTAAAAATATTTTTCTCGTATTACTTATCCTTATCATATTACGTATCATTTACACACACTTTTCTAAATTTACTTTTCTTTTCTCTTCTCTTCCAACTTCTGCGATTTAACTAGCCAGATATGTTACACACAGTGATTTTACTAGCGAAAAGGAAAAATATCGAGCGTTGCGAGTAAAGTAGCCTAGTCTAAAACTTTACTCGCTAGTGCAAAACGATCGGCGAGTTAACTAGACAGCGTTATTACATTGAGCAAATTTGGTAGCAACGAGTAAATTCGTAAGCCAGTAGCTAGTAAACTCGCCCATTGTAATTGAGTCTTATTAATCCAATTTGCATTTATTAATATTATTAATAATAATAAATACAATGTCAATGGGTAGCCGTGTGCGCCTTGATCCTTTAACTTCATGGTACACTAAATGATGAACTTTTAGTGTACCATGAAGTCCCTCGCTTTTCGTGTTAATTATTTACAATACTTTTTTGGTTAAATTTAGTGTAAAATTTATACTTACATACTGGTTAAATTATAGTGTTAAAAAATAAATAGTGTTAAAGTAGTGTTAATTTTAACACTCAAAAATTAATATTTCATTAAATATCTGAATAAATGAAGATTTATCAACCAAATCACCGTTTTGGTTAAAAATAGTATTTTTTTTTTTTTTTTTTTTATAAATGGAAATTTTAACACTAAAATTTTAACCAAATTGAGAATGAACTTTTACAGTTATGAATTTTTTGCTGTGTATGTTGACCGAGCCTGCGTATATTTAAATTACTAATAATATCTAACAATAATTATTTACTTTCTTACCTTCCTTCTTGTCGTCATTTTTGCCATTTATTTTTCCATTTTGTTTCTGCATATCCTTTTTGATTTTAGCATCTGCAACCTGCAGTTCAGGTATTTCTATTGTAGCGATTCCGGTCGCTGCGCCGTTTACTTTTGTTAACTCCGCCATTTTGAATTATGCTGAAACAAAAATATAATTTCAAAAGATATTTATTAAATAATATTACATGTATTAATATTATTTTGGTTGAAAGGATTCGTACAAGGACTAAATTAAGAAAATCATCGTGGAAATAATAAAAGATAAACCAGACAGAAAAAGTAAAGGTTGTCAATAAAAAAGACAACTCGATAAAAATTTACGGAAAAACTAAACAGACTGCCGAAAAAAGTAAGAAAAAGTGAGTTATGCACTTAACAACTTACGGAACAATAACAAGCTGTCCATCAATTCCATTAGGAATTTTCAACACAAATGTGAAATCTGTATGGCTGCGGAATCTAGAAAATTACCATATTTTAACCAAGAACGAACTTTGGCACTTTTATGAAACTTGAAA
This sequence comes from Liopterus haemorrhoidalis, assembly GCA_963971575.1. NCBI lineage: Eukaryota > Metazoa > Arthropoda > Insecta > Coleoptera > Dytiscidae > Liopterus > Liopterus haemorrhoidalis. Next base: position 233,069,220 of record OZ020611.1, read on the forward strand.
TACGGAAACGCAAATGGCGATGACTGGGCTATATTCTGCGTAAAGAAGATGAAATTTCCAGGATCGCTCTAAAATGGACCCTGTAAGGCTGCAGGTACATCGACCATCGACCTCCACCAGGAGACATGCGGTTACCAAGGAATCCCAATATGCAGTAAAAAATTATAATGAACTTACGATCCTGGCTCGTAATCAAGATGGCGGTAATTTACCTTATGCTCCAGGTAGGAATTAGAGGTACTAATATACAAGGTGTTTTTGGGAACTGTATAAGTATTACTAACTTCAAAGATGAATAGAGCCCTGCAAATCCGCGGGTATCCGCGGATTATCCGCGGATATCCGCAACTTTTCTGCGGATGCGGATAAATTATCATTTAAACCATGCGGATGCGGATCGGATGCGGATTAAATGTCAAATCCGCTTATCCGCAATATCCGCGTGAACATTAAATCTTCGGTTTTTTGTTCGGAGAAACAAGCAATTGTGTTCTGACTACGCAGTCCTCGGTTATTTTCGGTTGTCTGTATATACATGATATTTTGTAGCATTCAATCTCACTTTATGTTATTTTTATTAAGACAATTGTCCATGATCAAGACTGAGTTGAGACAATCAACTTAACTTTCTTTTTATTATTGAATATATTATAGAAAATAATATTTTGGACAAAAGTTTCCTGGTACACTTTCGACGTAATTCTTCCTACCTCTGCTCTAATTCCGGCTTTTAAATCTGATAAAGGTTTTTTTTTTACATAAAACTGATTAGTAAGTTTTATTTAAATACCAAAATTTACCTACATAATTTTTTGTCGAAAATTTTATTATGTAACCTGCCAATTTTTTTTTTTACTGCCCGAAGTTAAAAGTCTTGCAGATTTCAAAAATTTGAAAAATGACACACGTTGTTATTTGAAAAAGTTGCATTGCCTAACTCATGCGCGAAATGGCGTAAGAGAATTACTTGATCCTAAAAATATGAAGCACCTTCTATCAAGTAACTTTTCTGATTTTTTTAAAATTCAATATTAAAAAAAGCAGCACGCCACTTACTCCCTACGAAAAAGAACGCTTAGGCCCCCCAAAATTGTTATCTCCCTCTAGATTTAAATAAGTTATTACCGCATCTAGGCCTTAAAACTTTTGGCGTCCCTTCCTTAGGTTAGGTTAGTAATAAATAAGCTGGTAAATCCAAAAATTTTCAGTAGCGTTTTAGAGCAGAGATTACCTAAACAGGTGAAATATGTTAGTTCTTTCCAAACTGACAGCAAAACCTGTAGTGCGGATAGTGCGGATATTTTTGCGGATGCGGATCGGATGCGGATTTGTTATTTACAAAAGCTGCGGATGCGGATCGGATGCGGATCATGGATGTGCGGATGCGGATCGGATGCGGATACAGAAAAGCTTATCCGCGCAGGGCTCTAAAGATGAAGTATTCTACTCTACGAAAAAAATATCTAATTGAAAAACAAGTTATTTATAAAAAATAATAATTTTTCTAAATGGAACCCATTATATATATTTTTTTTAGTTTATCGCAGAGAATGTATATTTTTCTTTAATGAATTATCAGGGCACTCAGTATTAAAAGATTTATTAAGGCTTGATTAAACAAGTAAATCCGAAGTAAAACAATGTTTCAATGTTTATTGGCCACCTATAATATTTTATTGAGATTTAATAAATGTTAAAAATCAAGTCAACGATATAACTAAACCCATAAAAAATAATTGTTTTTCTCAGTTATCTCAAAAATCTTTTTTAAGATGTTTTTGTCAACGTTTTCTTAATAAAAATCTTGAAATACAGATTTCAGGAGATTATAAAAGAATTGTAACTGGTAATCAGCTAATAATTTTAAAGATCTGTAAATAATAAGATTTACAAAAAAAATGTCAACGAAATATATCTAATATGTTATCAGGAGATACGATTTTCATATCAATAACTTAATTGTATTATTATTATTTTTTCCGATAAAAATCTTATTTCTTATTAGTACTCTGCGGTGCTATACCACCTCAATAACCACCTCAATAACCTAAGATAGTGCTTTTAAGGTGAATCACTGTCCCTGGTCGTGCACAGAACAGTATGCGTATTATAGGCAGCTAAAGTTACCTTTACCACAAAAACCGTACGAAGTACGGGTACTCCAGCTAGTTATATTATATTATCTTTTAATTATAATCTTTATTTATTAATTGTTTTTGCTTGAGAAGTCTCCTTTCTCAAATATCCCCCACCAGATTCGTCCATCATACTACATTTTAGCCAAAAATTGTTGTGTTTTTACTTACAATATATCAGTGTTGTTGGGAAAGAAAATACCAACGTTAAGTGGACATTTCAACCGCTGGACATTTCAACGGCAGCCGCGTTCGTTCTGGCCATGGACGTTATCCACAACAGTCCATTCCAGTACGAATATAATAATTATGACGCTACCCAACAAGACGAAACACCAAAAAATCACATCACTTGTCACAATACACTAAAACGAAGCCACAATTCACAAAACACTCCATCCGAGCCAAAGAAAACATATACTGCACACTCGTCAGCTGGTGACATAATATCGCCAGTCCAGAATTAGCTCGCTAATGAGATAAGCCGTAATCCGGCAATAATTAGTATACCCGATAATACAACTAACCAGGTTGATTCAAATAGTTTAAATTACTACGAAATAAATAAAAACAAGAGATACAGCATTGTTGATAATGGCCCTTATATCATTATATTCATCATCATCAAGCCTTGTCCATCATCAGGTGATTTGGACTGTCTCTAAAAAGAACATAGGCTGTCAATAAAATTTCTCCATCTAACTCGTCTATCTGCCATAGGCTTCAAGTCAGTGATGTTGTTATAAAGTCTTTTGTCTTGGTTTTGAGAGCTCCATGCATTTATTTCTAGCTGGGTTGAGCGACGCCAGGTGTTCTTGGTTCCTCTACGCCTACTGCCCTGAGGGTTGTATGCTAGTGCATATCGACACACTTCGTTAGGAGCCCTTCGAAGAGTGTGCCCTAACCAACCATACTTCCTTCTTTTTATTTGCAAATTAATGTCCATTTGACCAGTTCTTTCCCCCAATTCTACGTTGGGTATCCTACGTGGCTAATAAATGCGAAGGATTCTTCGAAGACATCGATTTACAAATACTCGCACTCTTCTCTTGATAGCCGCTGTTAAGAACCAAGTCTCGCAGAATATGGTAGTTTTCGTGGTAGTACTGTAGATCGCAGAATTCCATACACGGCTAAGTTGGATGAATTATTAATTTTCAATCCCACTTTTGCAGATTCAATCGTGGGTCATTCAGTTTTCGCTGCATGTCTCCATGCTTATGCGACAACTCACATTTATCGTCTGCAATATCATTATATTAGAAAGCAAAATGAGCGTATGGGGAAAAAAAAATGTGAAAATTTTCAGAGAGGAGGCCAAATACATTACAGATGTATATACAACAGGCAGAAACAAAATCAAAATTGATATGTCTAATCGGGAGTCTGCAAACAAAATCCTAGACGCAGCTGAAGTTCTGGCAAGCCTCAACTTTCAAGCATATATACCGGAATCGGTTTTAGTAAGAAAATGCATAATTCCGGCCAAACTGGGGGTTTTCTCTTTCTAGTATATCGCTTTTGGTTCTAGTTTATCATTTTTGGCTCCACTATCCTGACTAAAAAATCAAACTGGTCCTTATTCATACGTAAATAAATATAAAACAATTCCGCATCATTTAAACGTATTTCTGCTACCAAATTATGATATGCTCCTTGCTCCAGTATTTTTTTATAAATTGCTCTAATTAAAAATCTTTTATTTTGAATGTCAAAACATTCAAATGAAGTTAGTTGCGCTGCAGAATACAAACTTCCGTCTGAGCGTAGAGTTCAAAATGGTAGAGTAGATTCAAATAGAGAAGGATACACGACCGTTACAAAATTGCGCAAACAAGATAACGCCAGTGGCGGAGGCAAATAAAATATTTTCAAACCAAATGGGACAATTAAATAATATTTTTTATTGAATTAGGTAAGGAACGATTTAAAAGTTATATATTAAAATATAATTAAAACGCTGTTTAATATAAACATGTCAGTCATAAATGACAGAAGGCAAATTAATCATGAATAAAAACATAAATATGCCGACCAGACGGGGAAAAAATATATATTGCAGTAAAATTAATTTTATTATAAAATTTATATCGATCATATGTACTTTTAGAGATGCCAGTTGCAGCAATCTCTCGTTCCCGGAAATTTGTTACAGGAATTTTGAAGTTTTTCAGATTAGCTTCCTCCTTTATGAACTGCATAACATTATTAATAATTTCGGGGCTCTGGCTATGAAGCACTTGTCCTTTACGTCCCACTAATTGCTTCTGCACTTTGTAAAACATTGTTTTTAAAATCAAAACATAAATTAATTTCATAATCTCAACTTATTCTACTGTTCTATTACCAAATATGTATTTTTCTACTTAGGTCGTCTTTCGCTAACAAATAATTCGTATTAAAAATACTATTTTAGATTGTAGATGTATTCTAATAATATAGATATTTTTTTTATATAAACATGCTGGAAGCTCCTAACTCATATAAGACTTCTACGGCTATTAGTAACAAACCTAACACCCCTATTATAAGTAAATTAGACCCGTCCAAACGAAAAATGATTTCTGCATACTTTTATTGATGTACTCAACTCTATTTGAATCCTCTCTATAACAGATGAATTATCCGGTGCCGGACAAAACGGATCTGTCGAGCGGGAGTTGAGTACGTGCCATTAGACTTTAAGGGGGAGAACGTGCCCCTCTGAATACGCCACTGACGCAGTTCACTTTCACATATATAGTTGTAAGGATGCACTGCAATGATTACATGAATTTATCATCTGTATTCATCTAGTCTAAATATAATTAGCTGTAATGTTTATAATAGTAAACAATTATGTATTCACAATAAGCAGTTTTTTTAAACTGTTTTCTAATGGTTCTGTAGCATGACTTAAGTCTGCAAATAATGGCATCATAATATTAACATATTTCTTGCTTCATTTATTTATGAAATAACTAGAAAATTCAACATTTTTAAGATCAACTATCTTACTTTCAAATACATGCAGATTAGAGGTGTATGTAAAGGCTTAACTCTTTTTTCAGCGATCTAGTATAATTTTTTATAAAATTCAAATAAATCACCGCCTTTTTAAAAAGTTGTCGTCAAAGTTTGTGAAACCTCACGTGATTTAATGATAAACATAACCTTAAAATGTTACTGAACACGATTATGACTTAAAACAGTATATTCGACACTGCATTCTGTGTACAAGACTATTCTTGATTTAACGCCTAACTTGTTTCAATTTTTCAATGAAATGTCAACAGTTGAAACATATATATCGCAAAAATATGAAAAATTATTAAAATTCTTATCAAAAATATCCCAAATAATTTTGTTAGTTATTACTTGTATAGAATTTTTTTTTATTTCTTTGACTTATTTATTTTTGCAAATGAAGAAAAATCATAAAATGCCTGTGCGCCATGATAAATCAGGTAAATCTTATTCAGATAGACCATAATGCAAAATTCAAGCTGCTGATTTAATATACTTTGCATTCGGCCCTATTTTTATTCATATTTTTAAGCATATCCCTCAAAAATTTCAAAATATTAACATTTCTAATAATTCTTTATCATTAAAAACCATATGAGTCATATTGTTAATAATGATATTTTACACACCCGTTTCTTTAATAATATTTCAAAAACTAACAGAAGAATACAAAAATAATAATTATTTTATTTCATTTTTGATATTGTTGACTCGTTATATTTTTTACAAAAAAATATCGCATGTATATTTTTTGCTTGTTAGTAACTAATTGATAATTTTCTAACTCAACAATTTACTGTAAATGTGAAATTATGTTTTTTACAGTTAATTGTTCATATAATTGGAATGGAAGACATGATCTGGGTTTAAATTTCAAGAATTTTACTTATAAAATTTATATAGTCATACCCTGACTTACGGCGATTCACGAATCAAATTCCACTACACCTCGTACGTAAAGGCACCAACAGGCGACGTGGCTAGTCATGGCCAATGTTTACACTTGATGAGAGGATAAATCTGACGCTCGATTGACACATGTGCGCATGCTTCAAAATGACTGAGATTAAAATAATAATATTCTGATTTATTGCAAATATGTTTAAGATTAAAAAAAACAAATATCACAATGTTGTCGTTAATCATAAAATTATTCTTAAGCTACAAATAATTCATTTTTAAGTTATAATTTGCTTAAATAAAAACAAAGGAGATAAAATGAATGAAATTACACGTACATACGTGCGTGTAACTGCTCACACAGTTAAGACAAAAAAAATTGATGTGAAGTGTGAATTTTCACACATTTCAGGGTTTTGCAGGTATCTAGTAAGTGAATGATGATTATTTGGGGTGCCAAAACAAATTTTATGACAAAATATTTTTTTATGAATTTTAATTCGAATGCCTATTACCATTATTTAAGTTTTTAAAGATGTGCAGTATTTTTTTTTTTATATATCAAGGTTCATTAAGATTTTGAAAATTGCGCCTATGGCTTCCATTGGTTGTTTTTAGTCATAGCTCCTCCCCTTTGATTTCGTGTACATTCAAATATATAATTAAATTATAATTTCAACAATTTCCACTGGTTATTAAATTTACGCTATTAAAAATTAAATGCAACAATTGCCAAAATATAATTAAAATTTTGAAAAAATAATTTAAACAATATAAAAATGCAAAAAATAAATAAAAAATAATATTGTCTCCTCACGTAGACTCGAACATGAGTCCGATTACGAATTCTTGGACAGAACGCAAGTATCTTAGCCACAGCACCAAGAAACACGTTACTGTTTAGCGTATTATATAACTATAAGTTGTCAACATTATTAGCAAAAAAACAGAAAAAATGCTTTTTTTTCCAAAAACATAATCTGATCAAAAATTCCTGTTGAACTATTCCGGTTCACACCAATGTACATTACTTAGAATTTTTTCAGATTTTTAGTTTAAACCATCTGGGCTACAGGGTGTGGGACAAAATTTTTTTTGCACAATATTGGCAAAAATCGCTTCAAAATAATTTATTTTGGAAAAATAAAAATTTGATCGTTAATCCACGTACCAAGGGCTTTCATTTGATACCCTACTCAGAATTAAAAAAAAATATTTTTTTTTTCGATGAGCACATATTTGTTTATATTTTTAGGGGGATATGTTTTTTAGATGTTTTGGTATTTTTCCTATGTGCGGGTCAACGAGTTGTATAAGCATGCCAAATTTCAACTCTCTAGGTTTAGCCGTTCGGCTACAATTTTTACCGAACAGACAGACAGACAGACAGACAGACAGACAGACAGACAGACAGACAGACAGACAGACGACAAAATGACGGTATAAGGGTTTTTTGGTCATACCTACAAAACCCTAAAAATGTTGCTTCTGTATTTTTTCAATAATATTTTCTTACTCTTGTGTTGATTTTTTTTTTTTAAATATGCAACTTCTTTACTTTTTTCCTGGTACTAAATAGAGAAATTTGTTTATTAATTTTTTTATTACTTGGTTCAAATTTTCTCGTATCTAGTTGGCGTTTCAGTTTTTTCTTTTCCTTATTAATTTTCATCAAGTTTCAATTTTTCTTTAAGTGGTCATTCACTTCTGTTAAAGTTTCCGTATCATTATTTTCCATCAATTTTAAATGATCATCTTGTATTTCTTTCAACATTGCATTTACTTTTATATATGTATCATTTGGTGTGTTGTTATTTTTCTTTAATGTTTGTAGATGTGTCCTATTTTCATTATTGCATATGTCTTCAACTAGTTCATGAAACTTCAAAGAATCTCCGTATTTTAAATGAACAAAATAAATATGTTTACATATTGTATGTTTAATGTAATAATCAGGACATTCACAATTGTATGAGTGGATGCAGATGTTACAAAAATTACATATTAATTTACAGCATAAAGATTTAAGTTTAGTGACTTCATAGTTCTTTTCCCCAATTACTAGAAATTTATTTGATGCTGTTATGCTTATATCATATTCCAAAGTTATTTTTTATTATTCTGTAATTTTATCTCGAATTAAATTCACAATTGCAAAAATACCTTTATCTAAACGTTGCACTTTTCTTGCTTCTAAATAAAAATACTTTAAAGTTTTGTGAAGTTTTATGCATGGATTCAAGGTGAATATTAGTGTTAATTTTTAAACATTTTCTATAAGTATAAGCCCAAAGATTGGGTTTCTCATAATAATTTGTGAAAAAATATTCACCAAATTTTTTCATGTCATTGTCCGAAAGTAAAAAATTGATGTGAAGTGTGAATTTTCACACATTTCAGGGTTTCGCAGGTATTTATTAACTGTGTGATGATTATTTGGGATGCCAAAACAAATTTTATGTCAAAACATTTTTTTATGAATTTTAATTCGAATGCCTAATACCATTATTTAAGTTTCTAAATATGTGCAGTATTTTTTTTATATAGCAAGTTTCATTAAGATTTTGAAAATTGCGTCTATGGCTTCCATTGGTTGCTTAAATCATAAGCCTCGCTCTCTGATACCTTCAAATATAGAATTAAATTATAATTTCAACACTTCCCACTGGTTATTAAATTTACGCTTTTAAAAATTAAATGCAACATTTACCAAAATATAACTAGAATTTTGACAAAATAATTTAAACAAAATAAAAATGCAAAAAAAAAAACTGAAAAAATTAAAATTTACGGGATTCGAACACGGTTTCTTACAGTAGTTTCAACTCACTAAGCGATAACGCTACCACTGTGCTATACAGGATCACTCGTTTACTATGATGTTAAATAGCGGATTAAATATACTACATATTTTACTTAAAAACACAAAAAATGCGTTATTTTCCGAAAACATAATCTGATCAAAAATTCCTGTTGTACTATTCCGGTTCACACCAATGTACATTACTGAGAATTTTTTCAGATTTTTAGTTTAAACCATCTGGGCTATAGGGTGTGGGACAAAATTTTTTTTGCACAATTTTGGCAAAAATCGCCTCAAAATAATTTATTTTGCAAAAATAAAATTTTGATCGTTAATCCACGTACCAAGGGCTTTCATTTGATACCCTACACAGAATTGTAAAAAAATATATTTTTTTTCGATGAGCATATATTTGGTTATTTTTAGGGGGGTATGTTTTTTAGATGTTGTAGTATTTTTCCTATGTGCGGGTCAAAGAGTTGTATAAGCATGCCAAATTTCAACTCTCTAGGTTTAGCCGTTTGGCTACAATTTTTACCGAACAGACAGACAGACAGACAGACAGACAGACAGACAGACGACAAAATGACGGTATAAGGGTTTTTTGGTCATACCTACAAAACCCGAAAAATCTATTGCTTTTGGTAACATTTCTATAAATTTTAATTCTTCAAGGGTTATTTGTAAAGTTTTTACAAATTCGTCGATTACCATTAAAGTTTATCTTATGAATACTTTTTAAATGATAAATATATTGTTTTGAAAATATTTTATTGCAAATTAAGCACATAACAGTCATTTTCAATGTATTTAAAAATACGTGCGCTGCATATAAGTACATGTAAACACAACAGTGGTAAACACATAATCTTATTTTAAAATCCTTGTTTCCCGCTACACTGGAACGCATGCGTATACGTGTCAATCGAGCGTCAGATTTATCCTCTCATTTACACTTGTCTAACTCCGCGGATCGTGTGTATGGACAACAAGTCACTAGTCACAGCCAGGGTTGGATTGGCCCGGCGGGATACCGGGAATTTCCCGGTGGCCCGAAAATCAAAAGGCCCGTTCAAAAATCAAAAGGTCAGTGGCCCGACTTCCTCCAGATTTCCCGGTACACATTTTAATCCCAGTCCAACCCTGGTCACAACCAACGTAGGCTTGGCGTTGCCGACGTTCGCTTCTGAGGCGGTATTCTTATCGAAAGTCAAAGGAGTTTGACCAGCATAGGGGAAACTTCCTAAGCGCCCTGACATCTGGTGGCAATTTGCGGAAGATACGAAAGTGACATTGTTTTGTTTTGGTCAATGGAGAAATACGTGTTTTTTGTTGTTTGTGTTTTATTTTTGTGAATCATGGAAAAAAAAACATCAATTTGGTTGTGTGCTGCAATGTAAATCGTGAATAAGGAAGAATTCCTCTTAAACATTCCATAATTTACCTAAATCGAAAAAAATATCAATTGAAACGACGACTGGAGGCAGAGAGAAAGTGGATCGTAGGTTTTTATGGACCCAAAAACTAAAAATGGGCAAAAATCCAAGCCCATGCATACACGTTTGCTCGTTGTATTTTATGGAAAGTGATTTTTTACGTCCAAGAAAAGACTGAAAAAGAGCATTTATCCCACCCAAAATTTGCCTAAATCATCAGTTGATATATTTAAAATGCCCTTCTACTTTTTCAGGCAGAGATATACTAATATATTTACCATATTTTTGTTATTATTATATTGACAGACAGTCAAAAAGAATTAAAAATACAATGAAAAACTAAAAATTTTCTTGAAATTTCTTTAGAATAGTATATTATTACATATCTTGTAAATCGTAGATTACCTTTAAATTAAAAAAAAGCTCGGAAAACAGGAAAAATACAACTCGTGTTCATTTTCACCATGTAAACAAATACACGAGTAACAGTTTAATGTCACTTTCGAGTATTCCAGCTTTGCCACATATAGCGCTGCAATCTTAAAAAGTGTACAGTGACTGTATAAAGACACACTGTCTTTATACAGTCATATGGCTGTCATACGGCTACAGTTCATATGGCCACACTGGCCATATGAACTGTAGCCGCCATGTTTATTCCAGATTTGTATTGGGTTATATAGAATAAATGTTAATATATCCTAATATATTATAATATTTCTTAAATTTTTAATAGTTTTACGTGTTTATGTTTATGTATATGTGAATATCAATTTATTGTTAGGAAAAAACATGTATATGATCCAACATTTATTAAGATAAATATTAAAATTGCCTACCGATGAAGGTATTTTTTTGAAATGTTTGCATAAAAGAAATCAAATGAAAAAAATTCTTAAAAAAGGACATGAAAGGAAATATAAGAGATATGTTTTTATTATTTTATAATTTTATTTGAGGACCTATAAAAACTAAAACATTTTTTTTTATAAAAACGGGAATTTCAAACATTTTAATTTGAATATTTTAAATTTAAGAAAACAAGTTCAAACAGGACATTAGAATTAGAATAAAAAGATAGGGAAAAAATGATGATAAGGTTCTATAAAAATTAGAGAACCCAACATTTCTCTAATTTTTGGGAAAACGCATGTTTATATATATATATAAAAAAAAAGGATATTTTCATATTAAAAAAGAATAAGCAGAACATGTTTTTTTTTTTTTTTTTAATTTAATGGCCTTTGCTATTTTGGCAATTAGCCAGGACAATTTTTAATTTCAGAAAATTTCCATGCCATAACCGGGATTTGAACCCGAGCCCTCATAGTCTAGAAGCCAGTGCATCGCTACACTAACAACTACGCCATGGTGACCGGCCAGAACATGTTATATACCCTGAGTTCAAAAAGAAATTACATAAGAGTTGGCTATGGAAAAATAAAATAATGTATACCAGTGTTTCTCAACAGGTGGTCCGCAGAAAAATTTTAGTGGTCCGCGAAAGTTTTCGTATGTTTTTTTGCAGTTTTTTTGTTTTTTTTTTAGACACATTTTTTATTTAAATAATTTATATTTTATTTATTTTCTGTAAACTTTCTGTGATTTTCTACAAATAAAATTTATTTAGTAGCACATTAAATATATTTGTTTTCTTGCAAAAAATTAACCAACAATTATTATTAGTGGTCCGCGTTAGAAAATTATATATTTTACTGGTCCGCGGTGCGTTTTTGGTTGAGAAACACTGATGTATACTACAAGCTTTATGTAACAATAAATAACTTATGACAACAAGAGTGATTTAATTAATTCAGACAGTAAATTAATTCTAAAGCTTTCTGTTGACATTACTTTTATTTTCCATAGCCAACCCTTATGCAATTTCTTTTTGAACTCATGGTATAAATGATATATTAATAAAGAAAACTGATGTATATATTATCAATTATGCATTTATTCAACTAAAATTATGGTCAGGTGAAAAATAAAATGAAATCAGCATGGAATAACATTAAAATTAATGAAAGTAAATACTTCTTATAATTGTGAAGTCATCCATTGATTTACTGGCATAATGTTTTTTATGTTCATTTAGCCTTTTTTCCCAGCAATTTTAAACCTAAACATAACAAAACGTTTCATTATTTTTAATTTTAATTTGTGACAATTTAAAATATGTGCACAGTTTATATTATCTACATTACTCATTACAAATCACAACACAACAATATTCACTATTAAACGTCTAAATATACGTATATTATTTGAAAATATCACTTAAATCTGTTGAAACACAAGCTGAACACATGTAAACCATATATAATCTGTAACAAAGTTGGAAGAAATATGGCGGACTTCAGCTCGACCAATAGAAAATGAGACCATCGTATGGCCACACTGTCTTTATATAGTCACTGTAAAAAAGTGCAGACTTGTATATGCATGTTAGCACCGTACACACGACGCGCACACACTTGTCATCACATCAGTCGAGAGTGTTGTGCTCAATAGGAAGTTTTTAATCATTTTTGCTTAATTATGAAGTCCAATTTTATTTAACACCTCGCTATTTGTTTTTCTCTCTCCCCACGATAATTTTAATGTTATTCGATAAATCCACATTTCACATGACTTATTTTTCTAATTTTTCTACTTGTCTTTTACTTAAAGTCCACCACAATATCCAGTTACATTTGTTATTATATGCAGCCTGTTAAATAAATCATAGAAAATTAGTATCACTGTTTATTTCCTACTACAAAAATCCTTTAATCTGACATACAGTATTTAAAAATGCAAATACACGTCATAATTTTAATAATTAATCAACAATCAGATAATTGTAGTGATAATAGTATAATATTAGATTACATTTATACACATATTCTATACCGAAATGTATATTTATATAGCGCGGTTTGAAGCAATGGAGGCTGGTACATAAGAGTTGCACGGCTGCAGCACCCTCACCTTTAAATAAATTTACATTACATACAGCCAACGGTGTAGCCGAGTTCGTTAAATCACGCAGTTCTGACTGGTAAAAACCGTTTGAATTGTGAAGTAGCTGGTTCAAGGTATACTAGCGTCGGCACAATCGACTGTATTGTCTGGAACAATGTAATCGTTTGTTACGTCGTGTGACGTAACTGCGTTGATTCGCCGACGCTAGTATAGCTAGTAGCCCCGTTGGTGATATTATTCGGGTGAGAATAATATGTTAACATTACTCACATTTTCACAATCATTCACCCCTCATCTAGGTGTCGGAGCTCACCCCCTGGCATTAGCGTGCTTGCAGAAATAGGCCGATGTAAAATAAATAAAATTTAAAAAAAGTCCGTTAACATCACAAAAATCACCAAAATCATCAGATATAGTTCCGTATTACAACATAAAAAATGAAATTTCCCTGTTAGTTACGTATTAAGGTAATGAGACAGATAATATAAATCGTTATTTTAAAGAAAAACACACAAAAGGACTTGTTTGTTCTTTCCCAATTAAGCTCAAGCAAATTTTAATATCAAAAATACCGTTTTGATATAGTATTTTATTTAATAGCCATGTAATGGAGGCTATTTTTCACAACAAGCAAGCCTGTGGCTGCAAGCGTTAAACCGCTTGTTCCTGCTGTTTGTCCGCTAAGCAAGGGCACGGACGTGAATTCAACTCCTGTATATGTCAAATATTTGTGTAAAAATATTTATACAAATTACAAGTACTGCTTAGCCGTTCGCAACCGGCTATAAACTGTACGTGCCTTTCTGTGTATACTAAAAAATTGATGTGAAGTGTGAATATTCACACATTCCAGGGTTTCGCAGGTATATAATAAGTGAAGGCGGTATGCTGAGTGTGTAGGACAAATTTTACTTTGTAGTAATCACGGCAAAATGAACGATATTTTTAAAATAATTTATCGTCTGTTAATCATATAAGACTGGTTATTAAATTTACGCTCTTAAAAATTAAATACAACATTTGTCAAAATATAACTAGAATTTTGACAAAATAATTTCAACATAATAAAAATGCAAAAAAAAAAACAAAAAATAAAATTCACTCCGTGTACTCGAACTCGAAACCCTTCGTTTTCCAGAGAATTTTAGCTTCCGACACCAACGCTCTAACACGTTGCGCCATCGTCGCCTTGTATGTGAGTGTCTTACATTGGTATAACTTTTGTACTTTGTGAACCAAAAACCACAAAAAATGCGTTATTTTCCAAAAACATAATCTGATCAAAAATTCCTGTTGTACTATTTCGGTTCACACCAATATACATTACTTGGATTTTTTTTTAGATTTTTAGTTTAAACCATCTGGGCTACAGGGTGTGGGACAAATTTTTTTTTGCACATTTTTGGCAAAAATCGCATCAAAATAATTTATTTTGCAAAAATAAAAATTTGATCGTTAATCCACGTACTAAGGGCTTTCATTTGATACCCTACTCAGAATTTAAAAAAAATATTTTTGTTTTCGATGAGCACATATTTGTTTATATTTTTAGGGGGGTATGTTTTTTAGATGTTTTAGTATTTTTCCTATGTGCGGGTCAAAGAGTTGTATAAGCATGCCAAATTTCAACTCTCTAGGTTTAGCCGTTTGGCTACAATTTTTACCGAACAGACAGACAGACAGACAGACAGACAGACAGACAGACAGACGACAAATTGACGGTATAAGGGTTTTTTGGTCATACCTACAAAACCCTAAAAATGGAAGTAATACTAACCATATTACTCCTGAATGTACACAGTTTGAAAACATAGTCATGAAACCTGGAAGCAAGAGACCTAGGCTTACTTCGGGCTGTCGCGCCACTGATGATGATAATGATATTTCACGACTTATACATTATATACGAGTCAAATACAATATTTTATCTACAACTACATATATAGTTTCATTGAAAAATTAGAGAATTTAATTTAAAAACACAGAAATTCTGAGATTCAATTGTTTAACTTCAGAACGGGTTCAAGTCATCAAGATGGTTGCTGACTGTATTATACAACAATGTTTAAAATAGTATTATTTATTGTTTTATTTATTCTAATTTATAAATAATATTCTAATTATAAAGATAGGCTTTGTAAGGCCCATCATTGTTGAGCACCAAATATTTTAACTAACTAACTTACTAAATAAAAAGTTGCAGTGTAAAAAACCGTTAATTTTTGACGGGTGAGCCCGCATGCGTATCGCTTTTTTACACTTGTTGCTATATTAACACCTTTATATATTTACAGTTGCACCCGTAATGGATTTATTATCTGGTGGTCGTAGATAAAAGATTTTCTTATTGTCAATTAGACCTATGTTTACAAAAAATTAATGTTGATGAACTTTGATTTTATATGAACTGCGATTGGCAGCACATTGAGATTAGTAGATAAATATTTATCATTTTAATAAAAGATTTGCGATATTAAATCGGAATTGCACCTTGTTACCTGAGAAATTTCCTGGGAATAATTGTATTTTACGGACAAGCTCTTGAACTGATTTAAATTGAGCATATTAAAAAATTGATATGAAGTGTGAATTTTCACACATTTCAGGATTTTATAGGTATTTAACAAGCGTAAGAAGTCAACAGAATGCTTAATGTCCAAGACATTTTTTTTTCTATCATCACCTTTAAATCAATAATTTTTGAAAATCATTTTTAATCGATATTTGAATACTAAAAGCTTATATTTAATTTTTTTAAACTACATTTAAATAACTTTATCTAAGTCTAAGTTGTCATTAAATTAATAAGAAATATATTGATAAACGGCTTCTTATTGATACGTTTACTATAAAGATTTAAGTTCATTTTATTATTCGACCACTCACAAATTACAGAAAATGATAAATAAATATTGACTTAGATTTAATTAAATAACAATTTTGGTTATAAACTGATAGTGTCTACGAACGCTCAACTGTGATTCTTAAGTCAAATTGGCGGAGGGATACTACTGCCCTAGATCACGTGCAGCAGAGATGTTTGGCTTCCGCAGCAAAATATACTCCTATTACACCACATTTTTTTCTATTTCAGAAACGTATTTCTCGCTATTAATAATAATAATAATAATAGCTCCACTATCCTCTAGTACAGGCCTGGGCAAATTACGGCCCGCGGGCTGGGTCCGGCCCGTTCTGAAATTCTATCCGGCCCGCGAAGCATTTTATAAATTATTGTGTCCTTCAAAAATACTACTGTCCAATATTCTTTCAAATATTCATTCTTTCCAATTTTATAATTTAAATAATTCACTATTCCGGCCCCCTCCAAAAAAAAATCCTGGCTCGCCACTGCTAAACATCCAGTATTATGTTCACTTCTTACACTCATTAAATACATACAAAACCCTAAAATGTGTGAAAATTTACACTTCACCAATTCAACAATTTTTTTTATTTATTATTATATACCAATCGTTTTACAATTAAAAACAACCTATTTCTTAGATAATAATTCGCTGCAAAATTTGATGTATAGATTATTTTTAATTTTATTTTAGGTTGCTAGTTTTGTATAAAAATCTTGTGAGCACTCTAGTGTTTGACCTCCCCTTAACCTATACTTCAGAAGGTTTCATTTGATAGGATAAATTTTTTTTTAAATTATCTTTTTAAATTTTTTCTTTTTTAACGAGGCAGAAAATTCTTTTAATTATTAAACTTTTGAGCGGGAACCGTTTTTATCAAACCCTATACAAACCCAATATTCCTTTAATAAATAAAATTCTAGTTTCACAAATTCCATAAATAATAAATTTTAAAATTACATAAATCAATAACCATAATTACATTAATAAATAATTATGTTAAATCTTAATTATTTAATATAATTATTAACATAAAAGAGATCCGCTTGCTTTCTTATATTAATATTTAAAATATTATACAAGAATTATTATAATATTTATTTATTTATAAATACAGAGGACAAAATACAAAAATACTTTTTATACCCTGCAGTAATATTACATACAAATTGGCTCTATTATTTTTTATGTCTTGTTTGTTTTAATCTACAAACATAAGTATGTACTAGCAATGTAATTTAAAACAAAAAAATAGTTATAACTGCCAGAAAATGTTTTATAACAATAATATATTCATTTTATTAAGGCATAAATCAATATATCTAAATTATAACTATAAAATTTCTATCAGAAATTAAAATTTTTATAATAACTGAATTAAACCTACTATAAGTTCTTATTAGATTTGCGAACGTGATGCAAATTGATTTGCCCCAAATAGACGATATTTATTTTAAAATCTATTGCAGTGACAATGGCTATCAGTGTTTTGTCAAGGACCCAGGTTTTTTGTTAGTTTAAGGCATTTTCAGAAGGAAGAGAGTTGATTGAAAATGAATCACACAGCGGAAGGCCTTCATCTTAAAGAACCTATAAAATGCGACAGAATCCGGGATCTTGTGCGTTCAGATCGTCGGTTGATAGTCAGAATGATCGAGGAAGATTTGAATTTGACTCACACTACCATTCATCAGATTTTGACCAATCAATTGGGGGATGAGAAAAATCCTTATCACACAGCAATTTAAATAAACGAGTTTTTTGCCAGTAAAAACATTCCGGTGGCTCCTCAACCTCTTTATTCGCCTGAATTGAGTCATTGTGACTTTTTCCTTTTCCCAAGATTGAAAAATCACCTCAAGGGACGTCATTTTGGGACACCTGAAAACATTCAAAGGCCCGTAACCGACCAGCTGAAAGCTATTCCAGTATCCGAGTTCCAGCACTGCTATGAGGATTAGAAGAACCGTCTCCAGCGCTGTGTGGCTTCCCAAAATTTCTCAAATAAAAGTTGTTAGTTATTGCTTTTATAGCAACTTTTGTTAAATAATTTTTTTCGAAATATTTTTCTTTTGTTAAATATTCGCAAAAATCTTAATATCGACACGAGTAAACTTCCATTTCTAGTCAACCGATTTTTACCAAAAGTTTATCAACTCGTGCCATTGATATCAAAAGCTTAAATATGAAGTTTCATAAAAATCCTTTTAGCCGAATTTGCTCTGCACGTGTACACAGACAGATAGACGGACGGACGGACATACAGACAGACAGACAGACAAATAGACAGACGGATAGACCAACAGACATCATGCTAAAAATAGTCAAAACCTTATGCAGAGACCAAAATTCGTGGAGATCCATCGAAATCTCGAAATGTCAAAATCGGTATGATCGCAATACATCCCTTACATATATATGTTGGTGGTCGGTAAAAAAAGGGTGAGAGATTTATCGAAGCCTGGACCGCAGATTTTTTGGGCGTAGAATACGTGGCGTGGCTATTGGGTGTTATAAATGAGTGAATGCGCCGAGTTAAGGTTTAGAGAAATTTATTTTTAGTAGCTTCAGAAACATTATAGTTATTTTATTTAATAATTCACGTAATAAATATAATTTTTAGTACATTAATAAAAAAACAATACATATATTTAATAACAAGATATTTTTATTATAAATTGTTTAGTAATTTCTATTGCGTGTAGATGGCAGCTAGATCGATTTATCTATTAAAACATGAGCTATGAATGGTACTGAAGTGTTGTGCTTAGCCACTAATATTATCCATTAACATTATGCACTATAAATTACGTACTACCTATTAAAACATGAGCTGTGAATGATACTTTACTGATATGAATTTTAAAATTCTGTCATAGTCATAAGTGAGGTAAAGTTAGTTGGTTATATTTTGTTTGAATTTAAGTTTATTTTAAGTTTGGCTCATTCAAACCTAATTTCAATGTTCGTTTTTTTTAAATAATTATTTGGAGCAGATTCTAGTTTCATTGTCTTCAAAACCCTATAGACAATTACTCATCATTATCCTTTTTCATCAAAAATAGTTACCTAGTTACTGATTTGGGATATTATTGTACATGCTTATATTATATTGTTGCTGCTGATAAGTTAATTATATTAATTAACAGATTTAAGTGTTATTTTTTTTTTTTCTTACGTTTATGTTACGAAACTGTTTTCTGTTCCATGTGGAATAAAATAAATATAATTTATATACGAGGTCTGTTCAAAAAGTATCGCGAATTTTGAATTTCCGCGGGTTACGTATATTCGATTTTTTTTGTGGCGTTATGTTGGTACTCATGTCTCTCACTTATGCCGACATGTTCGGCCATTTTGAATGTTCAGTTATTTTTTGACAGTTGCTTTGCTTGCACGTGTTTTGGCTCGTCTTCGATTTTTGCCTATACCAAAAAATGGATCAAAGAATCTGTATCAAATTTTGTGTGAAAAACAAAATTAAGTGCGCGGACGCATTCCGAATGTTGACTGTGGCATATGGTGAAGCTACCTTGGACCGAAGCAACGTTTATCGGTGGTACAAAATGTTCTCAGAGGGCTGAGAAGATGTGAACGACGAAGAGCGTGCCGGACGCCCGAGCACGTCAACAATAGACGAAAACATTGATGAAGTGAAGAAAATAGTATTGGCCAATCGTCGAATCACTGTTAGAGAAGTTGCTGAGGACCTAAACATATCGATTGGCTCGTGCCATTCGATTTTTACCAATGATTTGGGCATGAGACGGGTCGGTCGAAATTCGTACCAAAATTGCTCAATTTAGACCAAAAACAACACACTAATAATGCCACAGCCACCATATTCCCCAGCTCTGCCCCCCTGTGACTTTTTCTTGTTCCCGAAACTGAAGAGGCCCATGAAAGGACGACGCTACGCTACGAGTGAGGAGATAAAGACGTCATCGAAGGAGGAGCTGAACAAGATCACAAAAAATGATTTCTTCAAGTGCTTCGAGGATTGGAAAGAACGTTGGCACAAGTGTATAATATCTGGTGGGGATTACTTTGAAGGGGAAAAAATAGATATTCATGAATAAATAAATAATTTTTGGAAAAACACAAGATTCGTGATACTTTTTGAACAGACCTCGTACCTAATCGTGTTTTATTTACTAGATGTAAAAAGAAAAAAATTTTAAACATTGCACATTTAATTTTTAAATATAATTTTTTTAAAATTCAGGGGGGGCATCACTTTTTTTTCGGGGGGAGGCCCAAACTTATAGTTACGCCACTCACAAGATTACGGATAGATGATTAAGTATTTTTGATAAAATATCGCTAGTTAAAACTAATAATTAATTTGTAGTTTGAAATCATTTCTACAAACATTCCAGGTTATTGACAATACAACAAACTGTTATCAGTTCTCAGATTGACAACTGATAACAATGGTAGGCAAATCATAATCTCTTTTGTCTACGTAATAATCTTCAGTGGTTACAAATATAAAATTAAATACGCGAGATAAACGCTCAGAAATATGAACTTGAAAAGATTAGCAACTGCAGCATTTCTTTCAAAAAATGGAGTAAAATTAGTTTATCTCTTAGCTTAGAATATTTATGTTATTAAGAGAGCCTCTTGTAGGATCTGAGGAGGCACTTAAGAGATTAGAATAAACCTTTTAAGATTAATCCAAAAATATTTACAAAATAAAATAACAATTATGCAATATAATTTAATTTTAAGGTTAAGATATATTATATTACCATTGGTGCAAACATTGTCATAAAAAGGAAACAATAAATTAATGGTAGCATCCTTGAGAGAGCATATACCTTCAAATACCTGGGCACTTTGATAAATTATTTGTACCAAATTCAGTTGCGGGTTGGACACGTCATAAGAATGCCAAATACTAGGTTACCCAAAAGATTACTACTCGTATGCGTAGTTCAAACTAGTATACAGAATTAATATAGATGTTGCACGTTTTTAAATGTTCTTATTGACTATTTTCTTAATAGATATTTATTTCAAGACAGTTCTACTGAATAAATTATAAATAAAAACCTTAGGAAATTTTATACTGATTTATAAAACTTGAAGGTGATGGGTATTTGTATTATATATAGTTAATAAATAACAATAAAATCGAATACAAATATAATTTTAGGTATATTTAAATAAAAATAGAAAAACAAATTGCTATAATAATATAGTAATTAATAAAACTGGAGGTTATATCTGTTTTTAAAAACGTATTTTAACGAAATTTGGTACAATAGAGTAGAACCAGGATCACAAATAGGCAAGGTATCTCAAAATTTTCTTTTTTAGTGGAAGTTTCTGGGTTAAAACTGGAATTAAAAAATTTAAAATATTTCCTTTATAAACAGAACTATCTTAACAGAAAAAACTATACAATTAAAATTGTTTATAAAAAAACAAATTTTATTTGTTTAATGCATTTATTTCAATTTGATAAATATTAGGGTAGTGACGAGGGGACACCCTAAAACTAAAATATTGAAATATTTCACTTATTATTCTCTTCACATCAAAAATGAATGTAAGAAAATTTATTTAGAACGAAGAAACCTTCCTTTCGAAGAAAAAAGAAATTAAAACAAGTAGACCTGTATTTCTCAACCTTTCCTGGCCTTGGACCCCCCGAAATTATGTAAATATTGTCTGCGGCCCCCCTATATTATGGTGTATCAAGATAATGGGAACACAAGTTTTTTCGAAAAGGCGACGTGTGAGCAAGTTGGGAAAAATTTTGAACTAAAATTTATCCACAAAATTGAATGGTAGTATTTAAATTTTCCGGAAAAAACCGGAAGTACAGGATAACAAGGAAAATTTCGAATTTTTAAATGGGAACGTATGTCATATTGGATATCTTTAGATAGAGTTTTTCAACAACTTTTACTTAAACATTTTTTTAATATCTTTTACGGTTGACAAATAACTGTGATATTTTTAAATGACGATTATATTCCCTATAACAACTTGAAAGTAAAGTATTTTTATTTACAAGTGTTCAATGTGCCCTCCATTTTAATTTAAACACATTCGCATCCTTACTCTTGAATTATCTGTAGCTCGGAGAGCAATTAAAAAAATATTGCACTGTCAAGTCGTACCTCCAACGCGAACCATTGTCAGCGAAACCCATCAACCGACACATACAATTTATTTGACTTTTATATAGTCTACTTATAGTCTGTTTCTTTATCGGAACTAGATTTTCAAATCTAGTAATTTTTATCAATTGAATGAAACTTTTGATCGTTTTGTTTAGTAAAAGCCCATTTACTCATTATAAAGTTAGCTAGTGACAACTTAAACGTTTGAAATAGCATGTAGTTTAAGTTAGTTGTCAAAATAAGTATATTATGTATAAAAATAAATAGAATATTTATTTTATTTATGTTATGAAAGGTATATTTTTATGAATATAAATATAAGATACTCGTATTTATAAATATGAATAAAATTTATATCTTGCAAGATTGAGTGCATTTTTATTATATTTTCACGTTTCGATCTTGTATGACTTCGCGGCCCCCCAACGAAGCTTCCACGGCCCCCCGGTTGAGAAACACTGAAGTAGACAATAAAATAATTAAACGATATTTTTATATTTATAGCCAAAAATCAAACTTCACGTGTATGTTAGCGAAAATATCATTATACAACATTTACACTTATTAACGATCGTAGGGTGCTATATCGTTGCTAAGGCATATTGTTTTATGCAAATAGAATAGTATAAAATATATGATATGATATGTGAGACGTATTAGTTGATCAATAAAATCATGTCTTATTATTCATAAAATACCTTTTTTATTAATATCAGAAGTGTGATTGGCCTAGTACCCGCAAGAAAATTAAAATAGAAGGCCATAAGTGCAATATTAAAAATATTTTTTTTTTAATGCAACAATACATTGGTGTAAAGAAATTGTCGTATAATATTGCAAAGGCTAATGTAAAGGTTTAATCTTGATTAGATGAGTTTCGTCCGTAAGTTAGTAATTATAGTTGAAGGTAATGGGATTCGGACGAGTCAGAAAATAAAAACAAATTTATTAACTTCGCTAACGTTTCGATTTTATTTAAATCTTCATCAGAGCTTAGTTAATAGTCACGATATAAAATAAAAGTTTTAAAATTAATAACGAACACATCGTAAAGGTTTAAGTTAAAGGTGATAATTGAGAATCATATAAAGGTAGTATGAATAATTATGAGCTAGATAATAGATTGGAGAATTTTAAGTTATTTTGTCAAAAAAATACTTCAAGTGATTTCTATGGAAATGACACTCATTGGAATAAATTTGAAATGTGACATTTTTTTGAAAAATGCAGAATATGTCAGGATTAATTATCCAAAGCAGATCTCTAAAAATTGTCAGGATGAACGAGCGTTGCTTTGTTATTAACAAACACATTGTATGAAGGTATTGTAATTAGATTGTTGACGACAATGGTAAGAGGTAAGAGGTTGTTTTGGTTAAATCATATGGCACGTGTTAGCCATAATGAGTAAAAACTAGATTTGAGATTTAATATTTGAGATTTTAATAATTGAGTATTAAGACTTGAAACACCAAAATATGAGATTTTGGTTTTGATATTTGCAACTTAATATTTGAGATTTGATGTTTGAGATTTGATAATTAAGATCTGAGTTTCGAGATTTTAGTTTTGAATTTGAGCGTTTATTGGAAAAGATAAATGACAGATCACTGGGATCGGATTGGCAGAATAAACTGATAAATATAATTGCTAATGAGTTGAGAGAAAAGGTTGTTGAGTACCGCAAGACAAGCCTCTGCCAGTGGCATCAGTCCGGTAATAGCTCTGTAACCATGGTGGCAGATGGTGAGCTATGGCGACGGGCTGATGATGATGATTATGATAAAGCACTGTGTGTGCAGAAACAAATAGACGGTCTCTGAGCTTGTTGTACTGTAGACAATCTGTAATGAAGGAAACTAATAGATAGTTACTGAGTATCTGAGCTTCTTGATCTAGTCACTGAGTTCGTGATAGAGAAATGAAATGATAACAAAAGTCTCTAAACTTTCAGATCACGATTTATACTCTGCTATTGGAAGGTTTTGTTGTAAGCAAATATTTATTTTAACTAATTGATATTGGTGCATGGTTGATTTTGTGAAAGATCAATTCTGCGCCCAATTTTGCTCTATTTACAGATTATAAATTAGGTGAAGACTTTCAAGATGCAGTAGAAGATGAATGGTGGACCAGCTCAAGAATGGAGTTCCTGGTATACAGGATGCTGATACTGGTATGCAGGATGCTGTTGTTGGTATGCAGGATGCTGTTGTTGGTATGGAGCAGACCATTGGTGGTATGCAGGTTGCTGTTGCTGATAACAACAATGCTGTTACTGGTGTGAAGAATACAGTTGCGTCCCGAGAACGTTCCGCATGTCAGTCTGGCCGTGTTAGCGAAAATATCATTATACAACATTTACACTTATTAACGATCATAGGGTGCTATATCGTTGCTAAGGCATATTGTTTTATGTAAATAGAATAGTATAAAATATATGATATGATATGTGAGACGTATTAGTTGATCAATAAAATCATGTCTTATTATTCATAAAATACCTTTTTTATTAATATGTATATAACATATACGATAAACAAAAACTGACGTCCCGTTAGCATACGGATGACAAGTAGCCTCTCTATTTAGCCCCACCACTACAAGTTACAAGACCTTATAACTAACCTAACCTTATAATTTAATAATCATGCTACCGAATCCCTGAAATTATGCAGTGAACCAAGCCGTTCATTTGTTTGGTTAGCCGGTTCACTTCAGTCAGTGTAATGATCCAGCTTAGTGAGCTGGTTTATTTGTGAACAACTCATTTTTAAAGCTGACCCAATCTAACCTAATCTAACCTCCAATCCTCACGGTCTTGCACCTTTCTAAAGACAGTTCCTATAGTATTTTCGTCGTTCTGTCGATCCAACGCTGTGGAGATCTATCGCATTTTCTCTTATCAATTATCTTTCCTTGAACAATAGGTTTCTCTAGGTTCTCAGTTTTTCTTGTTATATGGCCTAGGAATTTTATGATACGACTGTATATGTATATTGATAGTAAGAAAATCGAAATAAGGAAGCTAATTTAAAAGTTCACCGTGAGAGACTCTGTGCGTTAAAATATGTTATTTTATGGTATAATCTTAATTTGACGATCTTATTGTATATCTTGCTATTTAAATTTGGGAAAGTATTTTTTTTACTCATTAAAAAAACTGTGATGTTCTTAAAGATAGAGAGCTGCTTAAATTAGAAAAGATACTTCTGCAAGTCAAATAAACTGTCACTCATAACATTTCAATCTTCATACTACAAAGAAATTGATTTTTTTACAAAACAAGTAAAAAACTTTGTATGATAAAATTGGCTAAAATCTGAACTGAACCAAAATCAAAGTTTGGTTCCTTATTACGAACACAAAGATTTTAATAATTTATTTAATTAATAATATATTAAATTATTGAAATTATATTAATGCGGCCTCCATTATTTTGGACGTTTGCCATTGCTGATAGAACTATGCTAGAATAGAACACTATAGGGGAAAAATTTTAAGATCGTAGCGCCACGCGGATTTTTTTGAAACCATTCTAAATCAGATACCACTTGACATTTACTAGTAAATAATAGCGAAAAGTGTATCAAAAAACGACAAAAAATAAATAATTGTTCGGGATTTTCTGATTTTGTGAAGTGACATTACTTGTAAACATCTAAAATACTACATATTGTGATCTGGTTTTAAGTTATGGCGGTTTTCCATTGTCGATTATTTTAACTATATTGGGGGAAATAATAATTCCCGTGTTGTTTACCAAGGGGTAGAAATCTACAATGCTGGGCATATAATATTGTAATAGAGTCACTGAAAAAAACAGAGAGTTCATGAAGAATTATGCATTATGTCTACAAACTTGTGCATTACAAACCCACACACAATAACAGGAATTTTCAAGATATGCGATAATAAATACAAAATTGAAAATATTTTTTGTAGTCACTATCATTAAAATGTAATGAGCAAACTTTGATATAAGGGCTCACTTTTTTTCCAATTTTTAAATTGTTTATCTAAACATCGCGTCGATTCCTAACCTCTTGCTTTCCCAATTTTGTTTCGAACCGTACGGTGTCTGATATTAGTGGAAACAAATGAAACGATATTTCCGGGTTTCTTCTTTTCAATGAATTGCACATAGGCACACAACAATATGTATTATACATTTTTCAATGATTATAATAAAACTTTAAAAACAAACTTCATACAAAACCAATACACAAAACGAAATGTTATCTGATGTACACAAGTTCATGAAACGCTCACCAGATGGTAGGGTGCTTAGTTGCAAATCCCTATATTGACTGCGAGGGCTACCTTTTAAGTTTTTACAAAAACTAAGAAAGCCAATTTATTTATTTTTTGAACAAACTGTTATATTGCTTTTCAAAATATTCGCCTAAGATTTATATACTTTTGCATGCGTTCAAACCAATTCTCGAAACATTTTGTCCACTCTGAAGTTGGATCTCAAAAATGGTTTTCGAAGGCTTCAACAGCTTCTTGAGGTGATGAAAATCGCTGTCATTGCATTTTTTGTTTGACATTGGGCAACAAAAAAAAAGTCGTTAGGGGGTAAATCAGGTGAATACGGACAAAAAGATATTAATTCAATGTTTTTTCCTTCAAATAATCAATTGTTTGACGTACTGTGCGGGAGCTTGCATTGTCATGATGAAGATTGATTCGACTTTTTGGTTGATTTGTCGATGTCTTCTGGCAAACAAATTGTTGTATACCATTCAGCCTTGGCATCCCAAATAATCATCATTCACTTACTAAATACCTGCGAAACCCTGAAATGTGTGAAAATTCACACTTCACATCAATTTTTTCATATAAAAGAAAGAAAACTTAAATAATCACGAAGGCTTTTTTTCAATTTTTTTTTTTTAAGTACAACAATGGGAGTATAGGCTATTCCAAATGTTTAAGCGGATTCTGTAAGTTGTCATGAGCTCTTCTTTTAAGATTTGAAGAGGGCTTTTGTTAAACAAAATGATCATTAATAATTAAACGGTAAAAATTACTAGAATTGAAAATCTAGTTCCGCTTAAACCAAAGAGACAGACCTAAATATTACAATCCTAAATCAGCTCAATATATTTTTATTTCATTTTAGCTTCACGGGCCTCAAAAAAAAATATTGCGGTCCATACACCGCGCGCGATCCTCAATTTTAAAAATGCAAAAAATAACACTACCTAAAAAATTAAACCAAAACTTTTTACTTACATTTGAGATCCTTTGTTTAACCTCACAATACACTAATTTTTATATGAAAACAAATGTCATATCACTATTACGGTTAAATAGTACAAACAGTAGAGTAACAATAGCATGATAGCAACCTGCACTGCTTTTATAATATCTCCCACTAGTTTAACAACGAGTTCAGCGGGTATTACACAGGCACGCTCCGGCTATGGATCGCTCACTATTGATACCAAGCTGATTGTTCCACTGCGGAAAATTTGTCCTCACTGTCAATATTGTATTTTAGTTTGGCGTCATTGAGTTAGGGTAGGTTGGTCCGGTTTATTACAAGTAAAAAAAAATATTTGTCTATGACAAATAGGAGAAATTTTTGTATTTGCAGTCGGACTAATATGAGAAAATAGGGGATTAACTCCTTAATCGTTTTTAGAGTTTTGTAGGCAGTGCCGGCTCCACACGGTAAGCAAAGGATGTGTCGCATCGGGGCGCCTTGCGCTAAGGGCGCCGAAATTACCTTTCGGAACACTTTTATAATTAAAAATCTGACGACACGCAAAAAATCTGATAATAGAATTATATTTTAAACAAGTCTACTCATATAGATATATTATAATCACAAGTGAATAAAACTTTAATTTGCGCTAGTTTAGTTTTAACAGTTACGCTATAAACTACAATCTTAAAGTCATAAAACAAAGCAATGCCGGCTCCACAATGGATACAAAGGATGCGTCGCATCAGGGCGCCACGATCAAGGGGCGCCATCGCAACGAACGATTGAGCGGCGCCATCGCAACGAACGATTGAGCGGCGCCGTTTTTATACTGGCGAGCTAAACAAAAAGTCTTCGACAATTTTTTCTTCACAAAGAAATTTAAATTTTTTAAAAACGGGGCGTCCTTTTTATTTTCAGTGCTTCGTGACGTATAAAACTTAGAATTCAGTTGCATAAAATCAGTGAATTAGTTCAGATCAATTCCTGCTATATATATCGATGGTGATTTGCTAATATGGTGTATCTCCAAATAGCGAATATTCAAATTTCCACTTTATTACTACTGATACCCCACAAGGGCAAATAATAAATGTTTTAAATAATTTTTTATGATCGCCTTATGTTTACAAGTTAATTGTAGTATTTTTGAACATTTAATTTAGATGATTTTTTTTTTTTTTTTGATATTTTTGCATTAAATAATTGTCTTGTCAATGTATTTTCAATAAAAAATGTTTAGCCTTTTCAATGAATATTTATCTCTCTGTTGCAAAATAAATGGAGGGCAACTTGCTATCAAAATAGTTTATCGTTACTAGGGAAACCATGCATTATAATAATTTCAATGTTGCACGAGATGGCTAATAGCCTAAGCAGCTAAAGCCAACAAATAAAAGGAAAAAAAAATAATTTTTGCACGATAAAAGAAATTCACCGTATTATTATATGTATGCGTACTATTTACACTTAAAAATAAAATGTAATACTTATAAGCACTTAAGTATTTTATTATTACCTGTTTCATAATTTCTAATGAATATATATTGTGTCAATTCAGGGCCACGCCAAGCGGGGGTGTTAGGGGTACACAGAGCCCCGGTGACAGGTCTTAGGAGAGGAAAATATTGTCAAATAGGGGCGGGAGAACAAATAAAATTCTGGTTGACTTTCTTAAAAGATATTAAAAAAATTAAAATTAAACCATTTAAAAAAAAAACTTTTGGTCGACTTCTTTTTTTTTTTAGAGAGCAAGCGAATTTCTAGGTGATTTCTTTTTTTGCATAGAACAAACAAATTTCTGGTCAACTTTTTTTTTTAAGGGCGCCAAATCAATCTTTGCATCGGGGCCTCATAACCCCTAGAGCCGGCACTGTTTGTAGGTATGACTAAAAAGCCCTTATAGCGTCATTTTGTCGTTTGTCTGTCTGTCTGTCTGTCTGTTCTGTAAAAATTGTAGCCAAACGGATAAGTAGTAAAACGGCCTAGAGAGTTGAAATTTGGCATGCTTATACAACTCTTTGACCCGCACATAGGAAAAATACTAAAACATCTAAAAAACATATCCCCCTAAAAATATAAACAAATATGTGCTCATCGAAAAAAATATATATTTTTATTAACAGATGGTTTAAACTAAAAATCTGAAAAGATTCTAAGTAATGTACATTTGTGTGAACCGGAATAGTACAAGAGGAATTTTTGATCAGATTATGTTTTTGGAAAATAACACAGTTTTGTGTTTTTAACTAAAATATGTTAAATATTTAATTCGCTATGTAACACAGTAGATAAGTAGGCATTCGTAGCGTTGTGGGTTTAGTCGTTTATTTGTGATTTGCAAACTAGAGTTCAAATCCTGTCAATTTTAATATTTTTTTTTTTTAATTTTTATTTTTTTTAAATTATTTTGTCAAAATTCTAGTTATTACTTTGGTAAATGTTGCATTTAATTTTTAAAATCGTATATTTAATAACCAGTGGGAAGTGTTCTATTACATATATTTAATTCTATGTTTGAATGTATACGAAGTCAGAGGGCGGGGCTTATGATTTAAGCAACCAATGGAAGCCATAAACGCAATTTTCAAAATCTTAATGAACCTTGCTATATAAAAAAAAATACTGCACATTAGGCATTCGAATTTAAAATTGAACAGACCGAAAATGACGGGACCGTATTTAATTTTGAAAGAGTACAATTAACGTAAAATTTGTTTGAATAAAACTTGCAGATGTTAAAATTTTCTACAAAAAAAGATTCTTACACTTTTTTTTTCATGAATGATCATTTGCAAGATATTGAAGTTTATTAATTTAATACCCCTAATATTTTCGTAAATCCGAATAGAACAGTAAACACGTAGTACTAACATATAAATACATGTTAAAAAAATAAAAATAAACCATACATTATATAAAATAAACATATTTAGAAAAATAAATAAGTACTTAAAAGATTATTAATTGTTGTTTTTAATTAGAAATTTGTCCATTATCAATTGTACCGCAGTTTTCTTTTTGTCTTGATATAAAAGTTTATAAATAGCGGTGCTACTGCGTATATTATTAACAACACTGAAATTTCTATCAATATCCGGGTCCGAATTCTCGATAGTGTCAATGAGTTCTTCCACTTCCTGCTAATATTCCACTTCCTGCCTAATATTCCACTTACTGCTTTTTAGTTGTATTTCGGTTGTTTCGTTCTCGGTTTTTGGGTCTTCTTTTTCAGTTCTCATTTGCTCTTGTAGTTCTAATAACTCATTAGTTGTGAGTTCGTCCGCATGTGATTCTAACAAATCGTTAATATCTTCAGTGTCCATATTCAGTTCCATTTTTTTTTTTTTTTAATACACTACTGTATATTCACACAGAAAATCACTCGTAAATACGTGTACATATTCGGCTACGTTCGACGTATTTACTGATTCTTCTCTGTAAGTGTGAGTGAAGGTGGAAAATTGAAAGATAGAAGTTGGTAACACTGTATTTCAAGCTTCATACGCATATCAATGAATATTGGTCATTTATACAAAAAAAAAAGTACGTTCGTGCGAACAAATGTACGTTCGTACGAAAAAATGTACGTTCGTACGAACAAATGTACGTTCGTATGAACATAGGGACCGAAATTATATACCAATTAGTCGTATTTACATGCATTTATACGGAAATATTCCGTCCGATTATCGTACGTTCGATTAACGTACGAGAATCTGTGTACGCATTGTGTACGTTAACCGGGCGCTGACTGTATTTATAAATTATTTTAATTTGGCACCAAAATAACTCGCTTCCACTAACGATATTTATCGAGAAGTGATGAATCGTCACTTCTTATGATCGCTGAAGACGGAAACAGAGTAGTTTCCGAAACGTCCGAAAATATTTTGATACTAATACTCATTATATTGTACTATTTTAGCCTAGTACATTCAGCAATGGAAAACGTTTAAAATAACGGTGTCCGCATAAATCTAAATACGTATCAAGAAATTATCAACGTGTATAACGTTATTATCTTTCACAATAATAATTTTTCTGTAGAATGTTTTAAGTAATTTATGGTGACAGTTTTTATCTTTATTCCGAAATACTCTTACAATATAGTCAACAAATATATATGTTCTTTACAATTTTTCTTATATATTATATAATACAATAACAAAGGCATTAAAAAAATACAATTTGATTGACCAGGCTGGTTTTAGGAGCGGTTTTCCACAAATGATCATTGACAATCTCTGAAACAAATGATCGAAATAATGAGAAATCTAATGAATGCAATATTCCATTTAGTGGCAATCGGTGAAATTTTTAAATATGGATGCTGCATAAAAAACATTTTTGTTTTTTCTAATCTGGTCACTTTATCCCTCTTGCAATGGCGGCACTAGATCATAAAACCTGGGGGGGGGCAGGAAATTTGAGGAAAATTGAGTAAAATTTGGGGGGGGCGAGGAAATATTCGAAATCATTTTTTTATCGCTTACACATGAAAATACAAGTGATGACCTAAAATAAAAGGTATTCACTTCTAAAACCCATTTTTCCCAAGCAATTCTGGGGGGCCAACGGGGGGCCAGAGCAATTTGGGGGGAACCAGTCAATTTACAAATGGCAGCTTCATTATATATCAAGTTATCAGTGTTGAGCATAGATAACTTAAAATGTAATCTAGTCAAAGATAAGATAATACCACCTTTTTGTGATCTAAATAAAGATAAAGTTAATTAAAACTATAATGATCTAGAAAAGATAAGATAATAGATAAGATAAACCCCCTCCACATTTTTATGGCGCGAAACTCAAATTATCCATGATAAATTCATCATATCGCTTTCATCCAAGGGGGAATCAGTTAAAAGTATCTCGTTTAATAAATATTGTTGATTCATATTTACCAATATGTATACCTAGTTTTGTCATTTGCAGAACTTCACATAATATTGAGGTTAAGTTTTTAATAAACCATATTAGTAACTACGTCACAAAATGGCCTCGCGGTTGGTTTCCTTTCATTTGAATTTAGCATGTTGCTTTTTTTTTTTTTAATTGTATTTTGGAAGTATAAATTAAGTTTTCAAAGTAAGAAAATGCTTCACATCAAAACTACAAGTCAATATTTATTAATTAAAATTCTTATTTTATACATTTAATACGGCTTTTTTTTGGCAGAACAATATATTGTTCTTATTTTATCTATTACTAGCTGAAAACCCGTGCTTCGCTACGGTATATTGATGGTCTCATTGGCATAATATCCGCAGTTTGTTTTTAAACTTGTGTATGGGTAACCTTTGTAACAAAAAATCTTGTCGATATCTCATCTATCCTAAGAGATATTGAGGAATCCGTGAAAAAACATTTTACTCCTTTTCACCAGATAGAGGTCGAACTTGAAAAAATCCTTTCTTAGTGGGTTCTTACTTCATACTGAAAAATGTACTCTCCGAATTTTTTATTTTTAGGAGTGAAAGAAAACTGTCAAACTGTGAAAACATATATGTCAAAATGGAATGTTATAACTCAACAACCGCTGGAAATACAAAGGGTTCTATAATTCAACCCGAATGTAGATTCACCCCTTTAGGGGTTGATTAAGATAAAATCCTGAAATACATTTTTCGGCATTTGTATGGGTAATCTTTATAAGCAAAAACCAAGTCTATATCTTATTGATCCTAGAAGATATTAAGGCGTCCTTGAAATCACAATTACCTCTTTTCACCCTTTAGGGGTGATATTTGTTAAAGGTAAAAAACTGTTAAAACCATTTCGAGACATTTTAAAAAGACACAGGAAATACGACGCGATGTATAATCTACCCCGTTTGTAGAATCACCCCTTTAGAGGTTGATTAGGACGTAATCCTGAAATAAGTTTTTCGGCATTTGTATGGATAATTTTTGTAAGCAAACACCAAGTCGATATCTTATTGGTCCTAAAAGAATTAAGGAATTACTGAAATCTCATTTCACCCCATTTCACCCTTAAGGGGTGAAAATAAAAAAAAATGTCAAAATCATTTCGAGATATTAAAAAAAAAACACCTATGTGCCAAAAAGTAATGTTGCAACTAAACGAACACAGGAAATGCGACTGGATGTATAATTCATCCCGATTGTAGATCCACCCCTTAAGGGATTGATTAGGACAAAATCCAAAAATTGGTTTTTCGGTATTTGCATGGGTAGTTTTTGTAAGCAAAAACCAAGTAGATATCTTATTGGTCCTAAAAAATGTTAAACAATCCTTGAAATCACATTTTACCCCTTTTTACCCTTTAGGGGTTAAATTTAAAAAAATTGTTAAAACATTTCGAGATATTTTAAAAATACGCCTATGTGCCAAAAAGATTCCTTATAACTCAACAAACACAGGGAATACGACGAGATGTATAATTCACCCCAATTGTAGATCCACCGTTTAGGGGTTGATTAGGACAAAAATCCTGAAATATATTTTCCCGTATTTGTATGGGTAATCTTTGTAAGCAAAAAGCAAGTCGATATCTTATTGGTCCAAAGAGATATTAAGGAATCCTTGAAATCACATTTCACCCCTTTTCACCCTTTAGGGGTAAAATTTTAAAAAAACTGTCAATACTATTTCGAGATGTTTTAAAAAGGCATCTATGTGCCAAAAATTAATGTTGCAACTAAACGAACAGAGGAAATACGACGGGATGTATAATTCACCTTGATTGTAGATCCATCCCTTTAGGGGTTGATTAGGACCAAATCCTGAAATAAGTTTTTCGGTATTTGTATGGGTAATCTTCGTAAGCAAAAAGCAAGTCGATATCTTATTGGTCTTAAGAAATATTAAGGAATCCTTGAAATCACAATTCATCCCTTTTCACCCTTTAGGGGGTAATTTTAAAAAAATGTCAAAACTATTTCGAGATATTTTAAAAAGATACCTATGTGCCAAAAAGTAATGTTGCAACTAAACGAACACAGGAAATACGGCGGGGTGTATAATTCACCCCGATTGCAGATCCACCCCTTAAGGGGTTGATTAGGACAAAATAAAAAAATTGGTTTTTCGGCATTTGGAAAGGTAGTTTTTGTAAGCAAAAACCAAGTCGATGTCTTATTGGTGTTAAAAAATATTAAAAAATCCTTGAAATCACATTTCACCCCTTTTCGCCCTTTAGGGGTTAAATTGAAAAAAGTTGTCAAAACCATTTCGAGATATTTTAAAAAGACGCCTATGTGCCAAAAAGAAACCTTATATCTCAATAAACACAGGGAATACGACGGGATGTATAATTCACCCCGATTGTAGATCCATCCTTTAGGGGTTGATTAGGACAAAATCCTGAAATATATTTTTCGGTATTTGTATGGGTAATCCTTGTAATCAAAAAGCAAGTCAATATCTTATTGGCCCTAAGAGATTTAAGGAAACCTTGAAATCACAATTCACCCCTTTTCACCCTTTAGGGATGAAATTTTAAAAAACTATCAAAACCTTTTCTAGATATTTTAAAAAGACACCTATGTGCTAAAAAGTAATGTTGCAACTAAACGAACACAGGAAATACTACGGAATATATAACTCACCCCGATTGTAGATCCACCCCTTTAGGGGTTGATTAGGACAAATTCCTGAAATAAGTTTTTCGGTAATTGTATGGATAAACTTTGCAAGCAAACAGTAAGTCCGATTCTTATTGGTCCTAAGAGATATAAAGGAATCCTTGAAATCACAATTCACCCCTTTTCAACCCTTAGGGGTGAAATTTTAAAAAACTGTCAAACCCGTTTCGAGATATTTTAAAAAGACGCCTATGTGCCGTAAAGTAATGCTGCAACTAATGAACACAGGAAATACGACGGGATGTATAATTCACCCTGATTGTAGATCGACCCCTTTAGGGGTTGATTAGGAGAAAAACCTGAAATATGTTTTTCGGTATTTGTATAGGTAATCTTTGTAAGCAAAAAGCAAGTCGATATCTTATTGGTTCTAAGAGATATTAAGGAATACTTGAAATCATAATTCACCCTATAGGGGTGAAATTTTAAAACACTTCCAAAACCTTTTCGAGATATTTTAAAAAGACTCCTATGTGCTAAAAAGTAATACTGCAACTAAACGAACACAGGAAATACGACGGAATGTATAACTCACCCCGATTGTAGATCCACCCCTTTAGGGGTTGATTAGGACAAATTCCTGAAATAAGTTTTTCGGTAATTGTATGGATAATCTTTGCAAGCATACAGTAAATCGATATCTTATTGATCCTAAGAGATATTAAGGAATCCTTGAAATCACAATTCACCCCTTTTCAACCCTTAGGGGTGGAATTTTAAAAAACTGTCAAACCAAAAAGTAATGTTGCAACGAAACGAACACAGGAATTACGACGGGATGTATAATTCACCCCGATTGTAGATCCACCCCTTTAGGGGTTGATTAGGACAAAATCCTGAAATTGGTGATTCGGTATTTGTATAGGTAATCTTTGTAAGCAAAAAGCAAGTCGATATCTTATTGGTCCTAAGAGATATTAAAGAATCCTTAAAATCACAATTCACCCCTTTTCACCCTTTAGGGGTGAAATTTCAAAAAACTGTCAATACAATTTCGAGATATTTTAAAAAGACACCTATGTGCCAAAAAGTAATCTTGCAACTAAACGAACACAGGAAATACAACGGGATGTATAATCCACCCCGATAGGTTCACCCGTTTAGGGGTTGATTAGGGCAAAATCCCGAAATTGGTTTTTCGGCATTTGTATGGGTAATACTTGTAAGCATAAACTAAGTCGATATCCCATCGGCCCTAAGAGATATTAAGTAATTCGTGAAATCACATTTCACCCCTTTTCATCCCTTAGGAGTGGAATTTCGAAAA
Source organism: Liopterus haemorrhoidalis (assembly GCA_963971575.1). Classification (NCBI taxonomy): domain Eukaryota; kingdom Metazoa; phylum Arthropoda; class Insecta; order Coleoptera; family Dytiscidae; genus Liopterus; species Liopterus haemorrhoidalis. The sequence continues at coordinate 233,105,563 of OZ020611.1, forward strand.
ATCCCTTCTTAGTGGGTGCTTACGTCATGAAGGGAATATACTCTCCGAATTTCAAGTTTCTAGGCCCAGGGGTTTGGGCTGGGCGGTGATGAGTGAGTCAGTCAGTCAGTCAGTCAGTCAGGACACTGCCTTTTATATATATAGATTGATTTTCATTTCACTTGTCAAAAAAAATTGATGTGAAGTGTGAATTTTCACACATTTCAGGGTTTTGCACGTATTTAGTAAGTGAATGATGATTATTTGGGATGCCAAAACAAATTTTATATCAAAATATTTTTTTATGAATTTTAAATCGAATGCCTATTGAGAACTGACACGCTCGGATACGCAGTCTGGTGGTCAAATATTGTACTACGCGACTGTAGTACTGTTTGAAATTAAAACATATTTTCTAGTGTTGATTTTTTGTTAGAACGTCGATAGATACATTTTCATAAAATAAAAATGTGCTGTGCTTAAATTAACCTGTTCCCTGTTGGCATATTGACAGCTGAATACTAGACAATTCAGCCATTTTTCCATGAATTACAGCGCCGCCAACGGTAATGTCACTTCTCAATTACCATTATTTAAGTTTTTAAAGATGTGCAGTATTTTTTTTTTATATATCAAGGTTCATTAAGATTTTGAAAATTGCGCCTATGGCTTCCATTGGTTGTTTTTAGTCATAGCTCCTCCCCTTTGATTTCGTGTACATTCAAATATATAATTAAATTATAATTTCAACAATTTCCACTGGTTATTAAATTTACGCTATTAAAAATTAAATGCAACAATTGCCAAAATATAATTAAAATTTTGAAAAAATAATTTAAACAATATAAAAATGCAAAAATAAAAATAAAAAATAATATTGTCTCCTCACGTAGGACTCGAACATGAGTCCGAATATGAATTCTTGGGCAGAACCCTAGTATCTTAGCCACAGCACCAAGAAACACGTTACTGTTTAGCGTATTATATAACTATAAGTTGTCAACATTATTAGCAAAAAAACACAAAAAATGCTTTTTTTTTCCAAAAACATAATCTGATCAAAAATTCCTGTTGAACTATTCCGGTTCACACCAATGTACATTACTTAGAATTTTTTCAGATTTTTAGTTTAAACCATCTGGGCTACAGGGTGTGGGACAAAATTTTTTTCGCACAATATTGGCAAAAATCGCTTCAAAATAATTTATTTTGCAAAAATAAAAATTTGATCGTTAATCCACGTACCAAGGGCTTTCATTTGATACCCTACTCAGAATTAAAAAAAAATATTTTTTTTTTCGATGAGCACATATTTGTTTATATTTTTAGGGGGATATGTTTTTTAGATGTTTTAGTATTTTTCCTATGTGCGGGTCAAAGAGTTGTATAAGCATGCCAAATTTCAACTCTCTAGGTTTACCCGTTTGGCTACAATTTTTACCGAACAGACAGACAGACAGACAGACAGACAGACAGACAGACAGACAGACAGACAGACAGACAGACGACAAAATGACGGTATAAGGGTTTTTTGGTCATACCTACAAAACCCTAAAAACGAAAAAATTAAGAATGTGACTGTAATGGTTCCAGTTTAGAGCCAAATAATACACCATTATGAATTCTGAAACAATATATTAATGTTTACTTTGTTTTAATTAAATAAATACTAAAGATATTTCTATTTTTATATTATTTGAAAACGTAACCTATAAATATATCTTCGAATCCTTATTTATATATTTATAAAAACATTATTCTATAATATAAGGTATCTGAACTGTATATATTAGTATATACTTATCAAAGATATAAATGTTTTGCTCCAAAATTGAAAATATTCATAAAATTAAGGTAACAAAAATAATGACACATATATGGTGTATTATCTATAAAAATTATCTGAAATTACAGATAAAGATAATGAAAATACCTATCTAAATGAGATAATAGATAAAAATGTAAAACAGTATCTAAAAAAGATGATAGATAATAATATGTCATCTAAATGCATTATCTAGTCTAGATAAAATTATCTAGATAATGCTCAACACTGCAAGTCACCATCTCACCTATCCACTTACCAGGTATTCCACAACACGCGCGTTTCGCGAATTTTTTTATTAAACGTCGTAAATAAAATAGTAGATATTATCTGTATTTTTACTTTTTCGACTTCATACTTCCTTTCTACACATTTCAGGTAATCTCACAATTCACATTATTTTTTATTGTATTATAATTAAACTTGTTAGAACATAAAATAAAATTATAAAATAATTTTTAAACAATAACAAACATGCTTATTCATGTCAAAATAAATAATACAAAAGAATGTTATTTATTTAATAAAATCATAATAGAAATTGTTTGCTGATTAGGGAGATCATTATTAAAATAATTATTTATAATCTGCAGTACAATACAGAAAATATTGAACTAAAAAATTATGTAATTACTAACAAAATTATTATTGTATGAGTATAATTAATAAAATAATAGTAAAAGTCATAATAAAAAAAATTGTTGCAAAAATGTAGTAAATTTACTAAATTATGTAGGCACATAAAAAATACAATGATTTAATTAATGATATTTCCTGCAATAATTTGAAGAGAAGCAGAAATATTTTAAAAATGCTTTCTATTTTTTAATACACTCTTTGATTTGAACATAATTAATTTAATTCATTTTATTTTGAACTCGGCCTTCTCTTCAGAATAAGTTCAGGGTCCACTGAACCAGTGCTTCTCAATCCTAAACTTATTGCAAGAAATATTCAGTATTTTAGGCGGGCCGATGGAAATATTATTTTAACATAACGTTTTCCAAAAATGTGATAAAAAATATTATCCCACATCCTTCAATCCAAAGGGGTTAAACTCAGTGGTTCCCAAACTTTTCGGTTCCCGGAGCCCTTAATGTATCAATTTTTCTGCGGCACCCCAAGTCAAAACATTGGCCTAACTAACGGAATTGGAGGAATATTGGAATATTTCCGCGGCGCACAGTTTGGGAATTGCTGATAGAGATAAGAAATATTAGTTTATAAAGATAGTTAACCCTTTACCGCATAGTGTGCCATATATGGCACATTCCGATTTTTATTTTTTATTTTACTTTTAAAACTGAATCAGAACGTTACTTCATCAATGTTCATATATGGCACATACACAGCAATGGATCCAGCAGTATCTCAAGTAATGGGCTGCAATAGATTTGAGGATATCATGCGGAATTTGCACTTCAACGATAATTCTGAATTTATTGAGAAAGAACAACTAGAAGATACGACCTTTTCTTTCAAAAATTCGAGGGCGACTGCTTTTAATTCCTAATGAAGAACACCTAGCAATTGACGAGCAAATAATACGGAATCATTTTCTTTTGTAACATAATGTAGAATCATAATGTTCCATGTATGGCACAAACCCTAAATTATTATTTTAATTATTATTTTTTTCATAAAAATAATAATTAATATTTTAAATATATTTTTTTAATTAATTTTTCTATCAACAAGAACCAATTCCTAATGCTCATGAATTATTTCAGCCAAAAATAAAAATTCATGCAGTAAAGGGTTAAAAAAAGGGGGCAGGCTAACATTTCATCGGCTCTGAGCCTTCGTGTGACTATTTTTTTTTACTTTTTTTGCCGCAAATGTCATAATTTTAGACCTTAACTCAAAAGTGACCATATATTTGTGATCTAAGGTTAAAAATATATACATAAGTATACCAATTTACCAACAAAATTTAAAATATATATATACTAAAATTTTGTAATTTTGGTCAAAAATATTTTGACTCCAATTTTAGCCAAAATTTTGTTGATCTATGACCAAAAATCCATATTTATACCAATTTTCAATAAAATCGGAGACAAAAATTTTTGCTTAAAATTCACTTTTTTTTAAGGTTCATCCATTTTCAAGGGTTTTGGTTACTGCCCATACAAAACTTAATAACTGGTTTATTAAAGCCCAATTATTTATTTATTTTTATTTTATACAAAACAATTTAGGAGAATTTTAAAAATTCAAACCGCAGATTTCTATCCCTAACCATTTTATAGTTAGGATTTATCAACATTTTCAAAAAAAAATAATCTAATTAATCTCATTTCGTTTTTGAGATACATCCATGCGAAGATGAAAATTTCTATAAATCACGCCATATTAAAATTTGTCATAATTTTAAAATACGCTAAACGAATTAGGTCTCAAATTTTTTCTAGTCTAAATAAACTAGGAGGAATCTAACCTGAGGCCATTTTCTCTAACCATTATTTGAGTCCTAATTTTATTATTCACAATTTTCACAAATAATGTAAATTGTACCATTAAAAAAAATGTTGTAATCTCAAAACGCGTTAAACGATTAAAGCCCCAAATTCTATTCTAAATAAACTGTGGAGATTTTTAGATGCCTATAAGCCAGTGATTACTAAAATTTTCGGTTTCCAGCTCCTTTAAGGTATCAGAATTTTTACGCGGTGTCCCAAGTAAAAACTGCTCTAGCTAACGCAATTGGAGGAATGTTGTAATATCTCACGGCGCCCCAGGGTGCCTTGGCGCACAGTTTGGGAATCGCTGATCTAAAGTATGTTTCACTAGGGGAAATTATTTTTAAAAACATGTGGTGTGTTGCATAATTTATTTAATCTCTTTGTAAGTAATTGTAATACATAATAATAAAATATTGAAATAACAGTTTTTATATGTATAGCGACGGACAAATAGATGAACGGACAGACAGACAGACGGAGGGACAGACAGACGGAGGGACAGACAGACGGAGGGACAGACAGACGGAGGGACATACAGACGGAGGGACAGACAGACGGAGGGACAGACAGATGGACGGACAGACCATTTAGTTAGACAAACAATTTCTATATATTATAAATTTTCAAGCTTAGACCTACGACACCATAAAAGAGTGAATTAGAGGTCAAATTTAATCCAGTATCTAATGATTAAATCCTTTTATCAGCCAATTGTTATGACAGTTTATATACAATGAACAGATTGGTCTGTCAAAAATATAAATTTAAAAAAATAAATTTGTGTTTGACAACTATTATCTAGATTAGCGACGAATTTTTTAAATTCAAAATATGATTTTTATAACGTCCATTTACAAATTATCTATTGATTTGCAATTATCAGAACGGTAAATAAAAGGAAGCGCTTTTTGCGTCGCTAAACTGATTTGTGTGTCTTCCGTTACCAATGGAAATAAGAACGTTAATATTAAATGAGTATTCTAATATTAGACCAAGTTGGTTCGTGACTTTTTAGTTCTTCTACTTTAATGTAATCACTATCTATTTTACTGTAATTGTTTCAATTCAATCAGAGGCAATTTAAAATGTTTGATGTACCTACTATGTAAACAAATAATAAACAGAATAAATCACAGAACACACATAAGAAATAACTCACTAATGACCCGTTTACATTAGAATAGTTAAAGTCTAGTAGCTAGCTTCTAGATACGGAGGCAAATCTAAGTAATGGCAAAAAAATATATATAGACAATAGACTGATAATATAACCATTATACCTGCTGAGTTTATGGTTCTATTAAAAATAGTTGTCAGGACCGTAATAATTATTTAAAATAAACATGTTTTATTATATACTGTTTAGAATGAACTGTATATACTCACATGACATACCTTCACATTTTTATCAGGATTAAGTGGATTTTACACGATTCAATTAATTGACAAAAAATTTGATCAATTTATTTTGAAAATAAAACAAGTTCTATTTTTCGTCAATTTTTCATCAATTTTTTAGGGAATTCTAGGTATATATATATATATATATATATATTTTTTTAATTTAAAATTTATTTTGGGGTGTATCAACTACATGGTCATTAACACCCCGTAACAGTTACAAATATTACATTAAATTAGTTCATTATACTTAGGTGTAAGCAAGTAATTTGAATTACATAAAATTACATATTACATATTACATTACAGTGACGATTTTTACAATACTCGTTCGTTACATTTTTGCCTATATTTTATTTGTTAGGTTAATGTCTTCTAGATATTTTAAGATTTTGGCTGTAGCTTCCATACTGTTAGATAGGGCCTGTTCCAAGGAGTTTGGGATGCTGTTTTGGGCTCTTTCTCTCGTGTACTTCACACATTCAATGAGAATATGTTTAACAGTTATTGGGCTGTTACATGTTTGGCATATTTCCTGTTCTTTTTTCTGCATGAGGTGTTTATGGGTAATGAGAGTGTGGCCGATTCGCAGTCTAGTCATTATAACTTGCTCTTTTCTGTCTTCTGGAGTATACCAGAGGCTGATGGATGGTTTTATTCTTCTTAATTTGTTGTTATTTAGGGTATTCCAGAAGGAGTTGAAATTTTCGCTGGTTTTCTTTTTTACATAGCTTTTAAAATCATATGGCATAATTGTTGTATCGATGACGTTGCTTGAGGTTGCGTTTTTTGCTGCCTGGTCTACTTTTTCATTACCCATAATTCCCACATGTGAGGGGATCCATAACAGAGTGATTTTATTACCTTTATCTAGTGCTGAGTGGAAGTTGCTTTGAATTTGTTGGACCACGTGGTTTCGGTTGTACGTCTGCTGGATACATTGGATTGTGCTCAGAGAATCGGTTTGAATAAGATAATTGCTTGTAGTCTGATTTCTTCCATTTATAAGTTCACTGGCTTTTAAGATACTGTACGCTTCTGCAGTAAACACGCTAGCCATATTTGGGAGGTGGAATTCAAAAATGTCTTCGTTAGCTAACGCTGCACAGCCCGTTTTATCTTCGATTTTGGATCCATCCGTGAAAATATGAAAGAAATCTTCGTACTTGCTCAGTTGTTCATTATATAATTTTTTGAACACTTCCGGGTTGGTATCACTCTTTTTATATGACGTCAGTATCAGATTATATCTAGGGTGTTTTCTGATCCACGGAGGTATTTTGTTATATAGTTTTTGACTGATGTTAGGGAAGGTTAAATTAGGTATATTTTTATCTGTTAAGATATTGCCAACTGTTTAGTAGCATAACCTCGAAACATATTATTTTTGTTTCGGTTTCAAACCTAACATAACCTCAAACGTTCTAATTTATCATCATCTAGGTTATTTCTTTTGTTTTTGTTCACAGCTCGTAATTTTGTGAAGATTTTTTCAATATTTTCATTTTGATAAATATGTCAACATGTTTTGTTTCAAATTGATAAATAAATTGATGTGTGTAAAGTGACGTTTTTGTTTCCAAGGTTACCAATAAATTTTTCAATTAAATGACAAAAAAACTTGATCAATTTGTTGATCAATTAATTGAACTGTGTAAAACTAACTTTAGGACTGGCTATATTTGAATTATAAATATAGGCATGTTTAAAAATCGTTTTGTTTTAAATAGTCTATATAAAATACTTATTAAATAAAAAAAATAATCATTATTTTTTTGAACTTGTCAATTTATGGTAATTTAAAACTATTAAAATATTAATCATTATCACTATTATCATTGTTTATATCACTATCAGAGTTTATGTCACTACCACTGTCATTTAAATTAATAATTATTGAAGATTTATTTGATGGATTTATAAAAAAGTTGTTTCAATTGTCTTTACATGTTCTACACATTTTTTCCACAAATCACTACTTATTGCACTTGTTTCGTCTTTAATTAATTGTACTACAGTGTCACTTTCTGTCAGTGTTGTATTTTTCCGGCGCACATTACCTTTTAATTGGTTCCATATTAATTCTATAGGGTTTAAAACACAATAATATGGCGGTAGCCTTAAAATAGTAGCCACGTCCACATTTTAAAAATTTAGATCAAGAAAACAATGCTCATGTCACTTCTCGTAGTGTCCCAATACACAGTGTTGCCGTATACGATTTCAAATGTATTTATCTACGCAAGTAATAAAAATGAACTGGAAAAGGCAACAGCGGCGATGTTTAGTGAATTTCGGCCGGAGTCCTTAGCTTAGTTCGTTATTGGATACAGTGCCTTATATTAAAATTGACGTTCTTAATCATGAAACTAAATTGTTAATAAAAAATATTGGTCCTCATCGGCAAAAATTGAATATTTCACAATCGAACAAAAAAGGAAATAGAACATTTAATAGAGAGTTCAGTAAAAAACAATGATATTATTACCATTTTATATGTAATAAAAAATATATCACTTTCAAGTCGTACTTGAAAGTATTGTTTGAAAGCGAAATATTTTATTTATTATTTTTATTTTGTTTATTATGGTCAGCTTTGTTCACCAAATTTTTCTTCCCAACTTACACATCTCGTTTACGAGAAAAATCATGTTCCCTCTACTTTGATACATCAAATCTAAATATGTTTCAAGGATCAGATTGTTTTGGTTTGGAGCCAGATATTTAAAAATCACAGATGGTAGAAATTCTGAAAATTACTTGAGAACGTGGTGAAAAAGGGACGGGGGGGGGGGGGTAATTCCAAAAAAACAGGGGCAATTTTGTTTCGTTCGATTTTAAGAGCTAGCGCCGCCACTGCATATTTGGTTTTATAAAATCGTTTGAGGCTATCAGTGCCATTTTGTAACATATTAACCTAAATATTCAGTGCCAAATATCAAATATCATGATTAGTTTTACCATAAGAGACTCCACCATAACATAATATATTCAAAGAGTGAGAGTGTTGTATAATAATGATAAATGATCATCACTAATTGATATTGATATGCGATGACAGCAGGTACAAGCGGAAACAACAGGAACTAGCAGTGACACAGCCTTGCCGAGTTAGGTGTTCAGATATGACACTTGACCTTTGTTCTTCCTCTTTTTGATGTTAGTCCTTGTAACTTATTATTCCATTCATATACTGATGTTACTGCAATATGCATTATTATCTTCAAGACATATGTATGTATGTATACATTAAACTAAATGCTAATTTATTATGCAAAAATAAATGTTATAAACCTATGAAGATCATTTGTTTCGAAAGCATTTTCGTCTTCATTTTAGAAATGTGGTACAGAATTAATGGTGGCTGTAAGTATGCACTTATAATAATAATAATAATTTATTGACCAAATTACATATACATCTATTGTTTTTAGTCAGTCATTATTAGGTACATAAGATTTCATATACAAAATTCAATATTTTCAAAATTATTAAAATTATAAATGGGATTTTTCAACAAAATGTCCTTAACTTTATTTGAAAATTCTCTGCATGATAGTTGTTTAATATCCTCGGGCAACACATTAAAAATTTTATACAATAATAATTTGAGCTATTTGTGGATTTGTTCACTGAGAACGGATATCGTTTTTTGAGCGAGTATTGTATTCATGTGAGTCTCCAACAGTAGTGAATTTGCTCAAATTCTTATGTATTAGCAAGAGGCAATTATAAATGAATAATGCTGGTAAAGTCATTATTTTGAGACTTTTAAAATAATCTCGACATTGGGCTCTGTAGGCAGCGCCGGCGATAATTCTGTATAATAATGCTTAAAGATTCTGTCAGCGGACGGAGAATGTCCCCATATAAGTATCCTATAGTTTAGGTGGGATTGAAATAATGAAAAATAAGCTTTCAATACGACCTCTTTACATACTTCGTATTTCAACCTCCTTATAAGATAAATGGTGGACCTAAGCTTTCTACTAAGAAATTCCGTGTGTTGGTCCCAATGTAAATGAGGATCTACGTGGATTCCAAGAAACTTGACGTAATGAGGGTTTTCAAAATTATGTTTCCTAGTAGTAAACAGCAGGGTCTGGGATTTGTCCGTGTTTAAGCATAATTTATTGGTTTTAAACCAAGAATTTGCTGCAGCTGTCAAGGATCTATTCTCGGAAAGGAGAGCACTTAGATTGGAGTTTCTAGTTAATAATGTTGTGTCGTCTGCGTATATAACTATTTTAGAAGTCATAAAAAGGGGTAGGTCATTAACATATATTAAAAAGAGTAACGGACCAAGTATGGAACCTTGTGGAACACCAAACTGTAACGGAAGAGTTTTAGATTTATTGTTGTCAAGCTGAGTAAATTGTTTCCTATCCGATAGATATGATCTAAGCAAGGAGCAGCTGTTTTCATCAAAACCATAAAGATATAGCTTATTTAATAAAATGTTATGCGAGATGCAGTTAAATGCTTTGCTGAGATCTAAGAAGGTACCAACACAGTATTCACCAGCTTCCAATGCGTCCACAATATAATCGACAAAGTCCAAAACGGCATCAGTTGTGCTTTTGTTAATTCTGAAACCAAACTGAGAGTTGGATAACAAATTATTTTCGGTAAAATATTGAGTTATTTGTTTGTAAAGCACTTTTTCTACAATTTTTGAAAAAAACTGGCAGCATAGAAATGGGGCGGTAATTATTTACATTATTGATGTCTCCTTATGCAATGGAAGAACTTTTGCTATTTTTAGCTTATCAGGAAAACAGTTTTGTAAAATAAAGGATTTTTTTTTTTTTTAATTTAATGGCCTTTGCTACTTTGGCAATTAGCCAGGACAATATTTTATTTGAGAAAATTTCCATGCCATAACCGGGATTTGAAACCGAGCCCTCATGGTCTAGAAGCCAGTGCATCGCTACACTAACCACTACGCCATGGTGACCGGCAAATAAAGGAATTAATTATTTTCGTTAAAGGTGAGATGACCTGATCCTTGATCCTTGAAGGGAAGAGGCCCATGTTGCTAAGTAATTTGGAATTTTATAGCTGGTTTTGTAATACGATTTTTTTTACCCTGGAGATTTTAAGATAAATCTGATCGAAGAGCAATGTGTTCGGTTGAAATATTGGTTCAAACTTGGAAAGATCGCAATAGAAATATTAACAGGGCTATTCAGACAAAAAAAATGATGTGAAGTATGAATTTTCACACATTTCAGGATTTTGTAGGTATACAGGGTGTTAGGTAAATGTTCGGCACAATTTAAAAGACAGCATGGTGACGTAGAATCGATTTTTCCTTTGCCAATTTTCTGTAAAATGTGAATTTCGTCCAAAAATAAACAAACAAAAAGATGCCCCAAATTTTGAAAACCACTGACTTTTTTTAATTTTTCATATTAATCCAGTTGTTGTGTAGTTGCTATGGAGAAAATTTGATTTTCTATTATTGAACTATAATTAAAATATTGTTTTCTCTATGACAACTACAAAACTTCTGGATTAATATAAAAATTAAAAAAAGTCAGTGGATTTCAAAATTTGGGGCATCTTTTTGTTTGTTTATTTTTGGACGAAATTCACATTTTAGAGAAAATTGGCAAAGGAAAAATCGATTCTACGTCACCATGCTGTCTTTTAAATTGTGCCGGACATTTACCTAACACCCTGTATACCTACAAAATCCTGAAATGTGTGAAAATTCATACTTCACATCAATTTTTTTGTCTGAATAGCCCTGTTAATATTTCTATTGCGATCTTTCTAAGTTTGAACCAATATTTCAACCGAACACATTGCTCTTCGATCAGATTTATCTTAAAATCTCCAGGGTAAAAAAATCGTATTACAAAACCAGCTATAAAATTCCAAATTACTTAGCAACATGGGCCTCTTCCCTTCAAGGATCAAGGATCAGGTCATCTCATCTTTAACGAAAATAATTAATTCCTGTATTTTACAACTGTTTTCCTGACAAAAATTCCTGTTGACCTATTCCGGTTCCCAACTATGTTCAACATGGAGATTTTTTCAGATTTCTAGATCAACCTCTCTGAGAGATAGGGTGGGGGACAAAAGTTTTTTGGCAAAAATCGCATAAAATAATTGATTTTACAAAAATATAAATTTGTTTGTTGATCCACGCATTAAGAGGTTTAAAAAAATATATATTTTTTATTAAATACATAATTAAATACAGTATTATTTCAACATGTGGGTCAAAGAGTTGAACAAGCATGCGGGACTTTCGCGGGACGCATCTTAATGCGGGACGAATGGTCACCCTATTTTTCTGTTAACAATATCTTATGATGCTAGTCCGCGAATTTTATCATCAAATATTGGTCTTAAAAAGGATATGTATGCAAAGATTATAAAAGTTCTTTTGGACGACCATATCAATAACAGTTCTATTTTATTATCTAGTACCGGCCAAAAAAAATTTTTTTCGGCCTGGGCCGAATAGCTTATTTTTTTGGCCGCTTGATGCTAGTGCCATCTATGTGTCATTTCTTAAGTTACACGATCTCCATGGTTACACAGAAACAACTAACATTGATACATTCAGGGGTATGAAACTCATATACACGGCCTTGAAACGGTTTTAAGTTATATTCCATCCACCAACAGCGCTAAAAGCGTTTTTTTTTTTTTAAACCAACATTTTGAGAACACTTCATTATCGGCAACTTGCGGCAATTGTTTTTGACGTTGTAACGATAGGTGACAGTAAATTGTGATTGTGACAGTGATGAATTTTATAAGAAATTTTAAATATTAGCACCACATTTTTTATTTTCAAATGGTGTAGTGTAATTAATAATATTTTAAATGGTAAATGCAAAAGAAATATAAATAGTGTAATAAAAAAAATGGCACAGACTAAATTTAATATGTACAATAAAAGTAAAAAATAAATACTTGTTTATTTATTTCATATGCTTGCTTGCAAATAAAATAATAAAACTTAATGCTTACTGAAGTATTAACTTTTAATAATTGTAATTAATTTTAATTTTAGGAAATTAATTAGCAGACTTGTAAATAAATTAATCATAATTTTCGCTTCAAGGCAATCTTTAATTTTCTACCAAAATTACATTTTATTTTTCAATTTTGGTAGAAAATTAATGATCGCGCGATTCATAGCAATTTAAAATATAAAAATATATTTGTGTGCACTGCGGGTTGCATACTATCTAATCCTAGTTCCTATTACAACCACGAATGTCGCAACTATCGCTGTCCAAAGCCGTAACGTGGGAGTCCGCTATCTTCCTTGTTTTATAATTTGTGGATACATTTATAATTGTAATAATTCGGTGGTCTCATGGTTCCTCACTCTCGCCTACGGCTCGCGCTCCCAATTTTCCACTCGCATCGAATTTTCTCATTTCAACCTTGCTACAGAATATACTATTCTCAAAATATAATAGGTAAAAAATATTATTGTATATCGATTATTCAAATTTTATTTCCATAACAGTCAAATACAAAAATATATTAGCATTTTTATGCATTTGTATTGTATTATAATCAAAGATCGCATATATCCATTCATAAATTCGTGCCAGATCTCAATTTGTCAAAAAACCGATGTTATGGAAATAAATTTAGAGGTCATTCATAACTTTTTTATGATACACTAGTTTTAAACAATTCAGGCAGACGCTCTGAATATTTATAAGAAGTAACATTTACTTTTTGCGTCTTAATATTTTATTTATTTGTTATTGTTTGTTAGATTTTATAACAAAGGTGTGTCTTAAACATAAAATTAATTTTATAATTAGCAATTCAAACTTCGAGATTTTGTACTAGTCAATCTCAAGCATTAATACATCTACACTATTTTTAAATATTTCTTTAAAAACCACATCTGTGAAACAGTCGCGCAACTATGGCGATGGGGGGCTCACGGGCTTGAATCCCCCAACCCCAAATCACTTAAAACCACGTTTTTACTGGATACATTTATCTTGTAATTGGACGTAAGGCCACTCTAAGAAAAATTTGACATCTGGGTTCCCTAATCAAAATTAGTGGCTCCCGCTAAGAAATATTTTAATTCTAATATTTCTCCGTTCTTTGATATTGTCAAAACATACATAATTATCCATGGAAAAATACTGACTCAGATAGAAATAATTTCACATGTTCATTTCTAGCACATAAAATTAAATATTTATCAAATCAAAAAAGCTCTTGGATAAAAGATTTTTCTTCTTATTCAAAACAATTTTTGTAATATAAGTTTTTGCTGTTTAGTAAATAATAAGGAAAATATATCAAAATATTTGTTTTAGGTTTTCTCGCCATAACTCTACAAATATTTATCTAAACAAAAATATGCTCGTAAGTAAAAGATTTGTCTTCTTATTCTAAACAATTTTTGTAATACCAATTTTTGCTGTTAAGTCAATAATAAGGGAGATATATCAAAATTTTTGTTTTAGGTTTTCCCGCCATAACTCTACAAATATTTATCCAAACAAAAAAATACTCATAGGTAAAAGATTTCTCGTCTTATTCTAAAGAATTTTTGTAATAACAATTTTTGCTGGTAAGTCAATAATAAGGGAGATATTAAAAATTTAAATTTTATGTTTACCCGCCATAACTCTCCAAATAATTATCAAATCAAAAAAATGCTCAAAGATAAAAGTTTTGTCTTCTTATTCTTAACAATCTTTGTAATGTAAGTTGTTGCTGTTAAGTCAATAATAATGGCTCAGTTACACGATGCAAGTAACTTGCACCAGTCACTGGCATCGTGTAAACGTACATGCAGTACTGGTGCCAGTACTGGCACAAGTATCTCATGCAAGTCAAGTGAATAGAAGCCGTTCCTATTTACTGGCACAAGTAGCCGTGCCAGTGACTTAAAAATGGCCGCCATGAACAGCTGATGTATTTTCGCTGTTACAAAAACAAACTTTTTCACACCTTTTTTTAATAAATGTAGTTTTTGGCGCCGATTCATTTTTGTTTAGAAAGACGTACGCATAAAATACATATAATTAGGTTAAACATCGAAAATTGGCGCGTTAAAAAGACGGTTTTACGCATAAAAAATAATTGGAAGCATCTACATTTTGCAGTGTGTTTCGGGTTCTTTGCAAGGTTACTTAAATAAGATACTGGAATACGTGTAAACGACAAAACGACTTGTGCAAGTACTGGCACAAGTACTTGTGGCAGTACTTGCACAAGTTACTGGCATCGTGTAACCGGGCCATAAGGAAGATATCTCAAAATTATAATTTTAGATTTTCCCGCCATAACTCTTCGAATATTTATCCAAACAAAAAAATGATCTTACATAAAAGATTAGTCTACTTGGTTGTGGCGGCATACCGTATAAACTATTTTTTTTTTTTTTTTTAATTTCTATTTGTTGAACTAGGTTATTCGATGATTTATATCCTTTGGTGTTTACTGAATAGTAATAAATTCTTACAATATACCTAGGAGCCATAACTAGGCAAAAAGAGAACCAAGTCAAACTGTGGAACTACTCCTGTGGAGGCGTATTAAAACAAGTTCAGTGCATAAATGTTATTAATAAAACTTATTATTAAAATACTTTTGTTGCATAGCAATTGTTAAATATATCTAATAAAAACAATAAAACTTAATTAATTATTAGATTAAAGTTAATATTCTAATTTGAATAATATAGAACATGCTATACAATAATAAAACATTCTATTAGTTCTGTGAGTAAAGTAAAAATGATTAAAACAATGAAATATGTAATTAAATTTCTAGCATTACATTTCTAATTTATTGTTTTAACATTTATGCCTCCTTAAATATTTATTAACCAAGATAAGGCTCATCGACTAATTATAAATCTAATATAATAGTTGCTATGGTAAATTTAATTATTTAATATTGGCAATAATGTACATATATTGTAATATTGGTACTACTGTTGCAATCTTTTGACAATATATTATTAAATAAAAGGTTATTTGATTCAATTTATTTATTACAATCATGAGGTGAATTGAAGGTATTTTTGCTCTCTCTCTCTCTCTCTCTCTCTCTCTCTCTCTCTCTCTCTCTCTCTCTCTCTCTCTCTCTCTCTCTCTCTCTCTTCACTCACTCCTCTTTTTTTCTTGGGCGCTATCAATCAGGTTTAGTCAAACATTTACCTAATGATAAGTTAAAAAGGGTAATATACCTAGGTTTGCGCAAAATAACCATGCATTCAATGGCGTATACAGGACTGGTCCATGACAACTGGGGCCGTTCACAATTCGGACCGTTCACAATTGGGGCCTTACACAATTGGGACTATTAACAACTGGGGCGATGGACAATTCGGGCCGTACACAATTGGGGCTTTGCACAACTGGGGCTATTAACAACTGGGGCGATGGACAATTTGGGCCATTCACAACTGGGGCCATAGCTATAAAAGCTAGAGTCTTGTTTTGTTTAAAATAAAAAATAACTATTTTACAAGTTGGCATAAATATTGCGTGTTCTTTTGAAAAAAAATATTATAATGGTTTGAATAAGTACATTTTGGTGGGAATTAGAATAAATAAAGAAAATTGATGTTTAAGGGTTGGCTTAAGAAAATTTTCGTGATCATTTGATTAAAAAGAAATTGTATTTTAAGGGTTAGATTAACTAAAATTTGGTGCTCGTGAGGTCCTCACTTCTAAAATTATATTTCAATAAATTACTTTTACATTCATTTGGCATTTGGCGCCCTTTTGAGTCTTACGTCAGCGCCCCCCTTACTGCGGCGCCCGCATATGCCGCATGTTTTGCATGCCCGTTTCCGCCGGCTCTGCACATATTAGAAAAATACAGGAAGTTAAAAAAAAACACATCACGAGATAAATATAAACTAATACGTATTTAATGAAAAAAAAATCAGTTGTGGCCACCACAGGACCGACTGCCATCACAAAGTAGTTGTATAAAATAAATTCTAGCAGCAGAGTAGTTATTATTGTAAAAGACAATAACGTATTATATTACGTTGACAATTTCATAATGTGTATTTATAATTTACGATAACCATGGAAACGTACCTGATTACATACAAAGAAAAATAAAAAAAAATAAATAAAATTAAAAAAAATATCTCACGTTAACGCCACCATTGCTCCCAGTGACAAACATAAAAAACAATAACATTAATAAAAAATAATACACTAATAAAAGCGTCAATACCATTAATGAAGCATATTACACGCATTATAAGTATCTAATTGTTATATTAATAGCTAGAAAGTATTTTCCACGCATAAATAATTTTCCACCGCAATAAACTGTGCGAAAAACTCGCAGTAGAAATACAATACAATTTAATATAAAAAAAAAACAGTAGCACATAAAACAAAACTTTAGTGACCATTTCTAATTTAATGAACCATTATTTTTACTATCCTTTATGTAACGATTTAACTTTTAAATATAATTTTATAGATAACCTTGTCCTTAACGAACTTTGTTTATGAATTTGAAATAATAAAATATAATAGGTTCATAGGTTAAATCATACTTTTAACATTTTTTCTCCTGAAGATGCCTTCACCTCTAGTTCACGGTAGAGATTTTGAAAAATAACAATAGATATTCAAAACACACAAACAAATAAGTTAAACGTAGCATGAGCGAGGTTAAGTTCTATAGTTATATTTTGCGAAAGGTTGAATTATAACAAATGAATGTATGAATCAGATGAACTTGCTACGTATTGTGCGAGGGTTACCTTTTATGTTTTTACAAACGACCACTAGATGGCAATATTGAAATGTGTCATTACTATATTCGTAAAAATTGACATTTGTTATTGTGAAATTAGTGGCAGCTTATAAATTGACTGAGTAGTTCGTTGACAGTGAGCATTAAAAAAACAAGTTTGTTAAAAAATGGATATTACTCGTGAAGGTTTTCGTTGGATGATTTTTTACGATTTTAGTAAAGGCCTAACTCAACAACAATGCATAGATTCTCTTCGTTCAGCTTTTGGTAATGAAGACTGTTTACAATTAGTTTGCAGAATTTCGTCGTGGTCGTACATGATGTAAGTTACCTCATTGTTGACGCGTAAACAATTGATGTAAAGTAAACACAAAAACTCTAGTAAACAATGTAAACAATGATTTAGACATGCGCACTTGTTTTGAATTACAGAACCTCATTTTCAATACATTTTTATAAATAATAAAATTTTAATGAAACGATTTTAAATGAAAAAGTAAGTATATAAAATTAGGACAAGCCAATATACATATTAATAAAAATCGAATTTGCATCATTATACAGGTGTTACATACAAATTAGTAAATATGAATATGAAAAATAAAAAACTTTTTTCTTTAAAAAATTCAGTTTAATTTTTTTAATAACAAAATACATTAAATTTCACGTTTAAGAAAATCAGCCTATATTTTTTAATAACGAAAAGATTCATTGTAAATTTTGCATAACGCCCTATATTTTCTTTCATTTTCTTTAATTAAAACAAAATCTAGTTCTTCAGAACTATTCCTTCGGTTTCTTCCCTCTATTTTTTTAATAAATTTATTGTTTTGAACTGAATATACTTGTTCATTAACTCTCTATTATTCGTATTAAATGACTAAAACTAACCTCATTATTTGACAGTTTACATTGTTGACAAGTTTACCAATTGTTTACATAAGTTTACACGTAAACGTAAACAATTAAAGTTTACGTGTAAACGCCCATCACTGTCAATGATGAACCTCGTAAAGGGCGAACAAAATTGGTTGTGATTAAAAAAAAAAATCGATGCTGTGCGCAAAATGATTGAAGATGATCGACATGTGACTTACCGTGAGATAGAGGCATCCTTTGGCATATCGTAGACTGTAATACATTCGATTTTGCATGAACATTTAGCTGTAAAAAAGATCTGTTCCCGTTGGATTTCCCAAATTTGACCGATGCTCAAAAAAAGGATCAACACGATCATTTTTGTTGGTGTAAGAGAATGGTAAAAATATTCAACCTAGGCACTGCAAAATCCATATACAACATCGTTACAGGTGACGAAACTTTATTTATTCATATGAACCGGAAACTAATCCAAGACAATGATCGCTTGTTACTTCGGTTGCACTGGACATGTCGCAACCATTCCTTTAGAGCAGGCCTGAGCATATGGCGGCCCGCGGGCCGGATCCGGCTGAAATTCTATCCAGCCCGCGAAGCATTTTATACATTATTGTGTCCTGCAAAAATATTACTGTCTGTATAATATTCTTTCAAATTTTCATTCTTTCCAATTTTCTTTTCATTTTTTTTCTTTAAATTGCATAATAAATACACGTTTTGGTTTAAAAATATTGCTTTTAAAATTTATAAAATATCATTCGTAAAAACAATATTTAAAATTAGAAAAAAAAAATTATTTTTTTTTTGGCCCGCGTTGAATTTTTATCAGTAATTTGGCCCTACAGCCAAAAGATTTTTCCATCCCTGCTTTAGAGGATCGGTGAACAGTTAATGCTGAATGGTATACAACAATTTGTTTACCATAAGTCATCGACAAAATCAAGATAAACAACTAAAAACGTCGCATCATTCTTCATCATGACAATACAAACTCCCACACAGCACGTCAAACAATTGATTATTGGAAGGAGAAAAACATCGAATTAATATCTCATTGTCCGTATTCCCCAATGTCAAACAATAAAATGCGTGGACAGTGATTTTCATCACCTCAAGAATCTGGTGAAGCCTTCGAAAACCATGTTTTTGCGATACCAACTATGAAAAAATGTTTCGAGAATTGGTTTGAACGCATGCAAAAGTGTATAAAGGATTCCACACACCAAAGCGGCCGCGGTGGCGGTAGCGTTAGCGATACGACTAGCGATCAGGTCTCCTCACACTAACGCGGTAGAAGTGGCGGTAGCGGTAGCGATCAGTTAGTGAATCACGGTATATAGTTGTGTGATAATATTGATTGCGAGAATACGTGAGAATATGCTAAAAGTTAAACAAGAAGAAGTCTTGATTTTGGCAGCTCTTCTTGAAAACTTTTCCTATTTCGTCCCACACTTTATTTTTTTTTTCCTAATATTCTTGTAATCAGGATGTGCTAAGTCATACAAAATTAAATGATCCTTTACTGATTCTATGTTTTTTTCTGTTAAATTATCCATTTTCGACACTATTTTCTTAAATATATTCACTCTGTGGTATATAAACAATGAATATCGCGCGGCCTAACGCAACTTGTCGAGTTCGGCCGCCAGTTTGGTGATCGCTAGACTGAACGCTGCATACGGCGTCGTTCTCAGATAGCGGAACGCTTGTATGTGCGTGGTCTCATTGTATTGTATAGGTTGCGTTAGGCCGCTGCATTAACGCCACCGCGGCCGCTTTGGTGTGTGGAATCCTTAAATCTTAAAGGCGAATTTTTTGAAAAACAATAAAACTGTTCCAAAAAAATGTTTTTTTCATAGTTTTTGTAAAAACTTCAAATGTAGCCCTCGTATTAGTATTAATTTGTAGCTATCTTAGGCGCCCACAAAATGTATTTCAAGGGAAGGGGAAAAAAAAACAGATCTACTCTATTACTAGTAAATTTTCCTTGCGCACATTTAACATATTAAAATAAAATACTATTTCAATCTACGCGCAGTTTTTTATCTGTCATCAGACCTGTAATAATCGTTTTCCACCCCCCACCCCCCGGACCGGAATTATTGTATACTTAATTATTGTATATATAATTATTAATTATATAGCAACATACCATATTATTTTTGAAGATCGGCTTAAAACAATTATCCCGTATAACATTGCTAAACTACAAAAGAACTAATGTTCATGTTTACAACCACGTTATGAACAGTCAACGGTTAGTGCCGCATACATATGTTTAAGTACTAACTATAAATAAGTATACTTGTTTTTGTTAATCGTTTAAGTAAGATGCGTAATGTGAAAAACTAATCCCTACGGCTATGGGTTGACACGCCTAGTTATATCACTTCTATTGTAATTTTATGAGTTTCCTAACTTTTATTATTTTATTGCGATCTTCAAAACTAATGTGGTATGGACTATATCAGTGTTTCTCAACCTCTTCTAGTCTAAGACCCCCCGAAATTATGTAAATATTGTCTGCGGCCCCCCTATATTATGGTGTATCAAGATAATGGGAACACGATTATATTCCCTATAAAGACTTGAAAGTAAAGTATTTTTATTTACAAGTGTTCAAAGTGCCTTCTATTTTAATTTAAACACATTCGCATCCTTACTCTAGAGCTCGGAAAGCAATTAAAAAAATATATTGCACTTTCAAGTCGTACCTACTTCAAAGTACAACTTGAAAATACTTGAAGTACCTCCAACGCGAACCATTGTCAGAGAAACCCATCAAACGACACATACAATTTATTTGACCTTGATAGTCTGTTTCTTTGGTTGAAGCGGAACTAGATTTTTAAATCTAGTAATTTTTATCGATTGAATGAAGGTTTTGATCATTTTGTTTAGTAAAACCCCATTTACTTATTATAAAGTTAGCTAGTGACAACTTAAACATTTGAAATAGCCTGTAGTTTAAATTATTTGTCAAAATAAGTATATTATGTATAAAAATGAATAGAATATTTATTTTATTAATGTTACGAAAGGTATATTTTTATGAATATAAATATAAGATACCCGTATTTATAAATATGAATAAAATTTATATCTTGCAAGATTGAGTGTATTTTTATTATATTTTCATGTTTTGATCTTGTATGACTTCGCGGCCCCCCGACGAAGCCTTCACGACCCCCCAGGGGGCCGCGGCCCCCCGGTTGAGAAACGCTGGACTATATCATACCCTTTTCACACTAGATCTTTAAGATCGGATGTTAAAGTGAATGTATCTTTAAACGCTAATGTGAAACCGTACGGCCTCATTTAAACACAAGCGATGTTTAAGACAGAGATCTGCGTCTTAAACTTCGCCTACATTGCCAACTTAATTTCTATTATAAAAAAATACTCCTTGAATTTGTGCTGTCAACATTTTATATTATCATAAACAAGAATACTGTATTATATCGACGTTATAAGAAGTTTATACTTATTGTTATAATAAAATTATTTATTTTAATAATGTGTTTAATAACATACAGAGCTACAATAATTGAGATAAAATGTATCGACTTACATGTTAATACAGGTGTAATATATTCTTTATTGTAGTGTCTTTATTGTAGAATGAAATGAAATATCATTATTTGTTTATAATAATTCAAAATGTGCGTCTGCGCAGACAGTTCAAAACTGGTAATTTCATGACGGTAACTTACGGACAAAATTACTGTAGCTGATGACAGCACCAGAGATTTAAACATCAAGTGTGAAAGCATAATGGCTCAGTTACACGATGCAAGTAACTTGCACCAGTAAGTACTTGTACCAGTCACTGGCATCGTGTAAACGTACATGCGTACTGGCACAAGTATCTCATGCAAGTCAAGTGAATAGAAGCCGTTCCTATTTACTGGCACAAGTAGCCGTGCCAGTGACTTAAAAATGGCCGCCATGAACAGCTGAATGATGTATTTTCGCTGTTACAAAAACAAACTTTTTCACACCTTTTTTTAATAAATGTAGTTTTTGGCGCCGATTCATTTTTGTTTAGAAAGACGTACGCATAAAATTAGGTTAAACATCGAAAATTGGCGCGTTAAAAAGACGGTTTTACGCATAAAAAATAATTGGAAGCATCTACATTTTGCAGTGTGTTTCGGGTTCTTTGCAAGGTTACTTAAATAAAATACTGGAATACGTGTAAACGACAAAACGACTTGTGCAAGTACTGGCACAAGTACTTGTGCCAGTACTTGCACAAGTTACTGGACACGATGCCAGTAACTTGTGCAACCGGGCCATAACGATCTTAAACATCGGTGAACTTTAAGTTCACTCGTCTTAAAGATCTAGTGTGAAAAGGGTATCAAGCCCGGCCTTTTCTCGATGTCCCAGATTACCCTTTCCGAGACCCGAGGTGGTCCAGTGTTGCGAAGCCCTTTAACACAAACTTGAAATGAGTAAATGGGGAGAAAACTTTTTTAGTACAAAATCATAATAAAAAGCTTTCTTTCTTTAATAAGTTACATTAATCTATGCATAAAACAAAATAACTTGGTACCCCACCATAAATTCTGTTCTTCATTAATTAATTGGTGATCCAATTAAACGTTGGTCCAAATAACCGAAATCAATTACATTTAAAACAGAAAATGTCTTGAATAAATAAAACAACATTTCTTCTTTCATCTTCTTTATTTCTGAATATATATTCATCATATATATTTCTCACTATAATTCTTAGCAAATATCAAATAAAAAATATTCACAGATAATTACATGTAAATTTAATACATTACTACAAATATAACATAAAATAAAATAAAAAAACATAAAAAATAGGTTTACAAATTCATTTTATTCAGAAAAGAGCAATTTTTTCAAATTTGTGACAATGTTTGCACAAAATTGCTCATGCACTTTTTTGATATAATTTGCTTACGCAATTTTGACATATGTAAATTGCACGCAATTTCTGACGCAAGTTATAAGTTAGATATTAGAATATCTATGCGAGCTGTATGGTATTAATCATGAAAAAATGCTCATGCAATTTTTTTGGTATAAATTGCTCATCCAATTCATTGCTCACGCAATTATTGAATACTTAAATATATTGCACGCAATTTTACACACAGATTTTGATATTTAACACATTTTCGAACGTTATATGGTGTGATAATAAAAAATTGATAATGCAATTTTTTTTTTTTTTAATAAATTGCTCCTGCATTTTTACTACTACAAAATGAAAAGATTGACATTTAAAACATCTTAGAAAGTTATATGGTATGAATAATTAAAGATGAATGGATAAAACATAATTGATCAACAATAGTGATCGGCAGTATTTACAATATGATAATTATTTTAGCACATAGCTACTCTTGCACTTATTTATACAATTTCTTACAAAACAGAAAAGATTATTGCTGGTAAGAAAATAGTAAGTAGTTGATTGTGTGAATACATAATTACATTTTAATGAGGTTTTTTTTTTATATTTTAACTTACAATGGAAATGCGGAACAAATTATAAAATATATCCCAATTTTTAGTTTGATATTATAGATAAAAATTAGTTTTATATCCTTCTATATGTTATTTGTCTTTGACACTTTTATAATAAAAAAATAACAGTGTTTTTGATATACAATGGATGCCGATTAATTGGGACAAAAAAAAATCAACTGGCCCATTAAACAGCTAAACAAAAGTTATCTAATAAGCTAAAAACACACTCTTTCCGTGTTGATTTTACAAAACAAACTACAGGATGATTTTAAAAGATAGCTATTATATAATGGAAAATTGTTTATAATTTTGTGCCACTTGTTAAAAGTTGTAGTCTAAATTATTTGTTGAACTATCATATTTATTGTAAATTTATCTATACTAATACATAAATTAGTTCATTTGTGTGTATGTAT
Organism: Liopterus haemorrhoidalis; assembly: GCA_963971575.1. NCBI lineage: Eukaryota > Metazoa > Arthropoda > Insecta > Coleoptera > Dytiscidae > Liopterus > Liopterus haemorrhoidalis. Next base: position 233,129,784 of record OZ020611.1, read on the forward strand.
TTATGTTACCTAATGTTGTAGTAGTAAAATCAGCAGAGGGTATACTACTTATATCGTAGAAACCAGAAGGTACACGGCTTCGAATAACCTAGTTTTAACACATAGAAATTTAAAAATCATAGGGTATACGATATTCATTCGAGACAAAGCAGAAGGTATGCCGTATACCCCTCGACTACAGCGCTGATCAGTAAAGAACGGCTGCACCGAAATAAAAAAAAAACATATCTTTATGGCATCGTTTATGGCAAAATATGCCTGTTTTTACGACGTACAGGGTCCCTGAATTTTTTAAATAATTAAAATCAAGCGAAAACATTAAAATTATATGAAAATAAGTTCCCTAAAACCGTAAATGCTAAGAAATCTGTACGTAATTATCTTAAGAAAATCTAGTTTGGTTCAGAAAATCTTTCCGTAGGCTGAAGCCTCTTTTATATACTTTAAAACTTAATTTTTATAAACAAACTAAAAAATACTCAGGTGCTCTATGCACAGTGCGTTGATATGCCAGAGAAAGCAGAAATGGTTTAACCGTATCAAGCACGTTAGCTACTATTTTATAAATCCATTCAAATATAAAGTAAATATAAAACCGAGAATTTTGTAAACGTCCGTTAGTAACCATGATAATGATAATTCAGTTCAAGACATTTTGTAGCGGTACATACGACTCATATATTACATAACAAACTTTTAAAACTATGCTGTACAATTACGACCATCCATGTCCCTACTAAGCGGCGATTCGTGTCTAATAATCGAAGCAAATACAGGTTAAATACTTAGTGTTCATCAGGTTTTCATCCAAATAAACTATTATATCGATTAACTAGTTCTAATTATGGCCAAATTAACTACAATCTACTATATTAAAAAGTAAAAATTGTAAATTTTAAGTGCAGCCTAAATTATTATTTTATAGTCTAGAAACTGATCTCCAAACTTTTTAATGCCGGTTACCATGTTGTAACGGTCAGTATAGATGAGGCGCTGACTGCCAAACCAAGAGGGCTCGGGTTCGAATCCCAATGATGGCATAGATGTTTGTGTTTGTAATTGTAGTGTAAGGTTGAATTGTATTAAATAATTAATAAAATATTATTTAATACTATTATTTAATACATAAAGGCTAATATGGTCGAAAGATTAACGGCCATGATTTGGTGTACAAACACCTTTTTTTGACCTTATTTTTTGTCCCTTATTTTGAAGACCGCTGGTCTAAAATAGTGAGCTGGACCACGTAGGCACATATCATTTAAATCAGTTAAAGCAAAGTCTAAAGCGAATAGAACTAAACTACTTTTTGTGGTTACGCGTTTTTAAACACTATTTCAAATGTTCTCAAACAGATAAGATATTTAAATATTCGGGAAAACAACCTCAAATATGTAAGCGTATTTTTTATTATTAAGCTTAATTTTAACAAAATCTATTGGGAAATTTGCTATATAAATGCAGACGGACAGACAAACACAAATCCAAAAAGCACATTTTTTTCTTAAAAAAGTAATTTGTCAAATAACACCGCCATTTTTTTATTTTTTTTTTATTATTTATAAAATTTCCTTCTTATAGGGATTTGCAGCTAAGCACCCTACCATCTGGTGAGCGTTTCATGAACTTGTGTACATCAGATAACATTTCGTTTTGTGTATTGGTTTTGTATGAAGTTTGTTTTTAAAGTTTTATTATAATCATTGAAAAATGTATAATACATATTGTTGTGTGCCTATGTGCAATTCATTGAAAAGAAGAAACCCGGAAATATCGTTTCATTTGTTTCCACTAATATCAGACACCGTACGGTTCGAAACAAAATTGGGAAAGCAAGAGGTTAGGAATCGACGCGATGTTTAAATAAACAATTTAAAAATTGGAAAAAAAGTGAGCCCTTATATCAAAGTTTGCTCATTACATTTTAATGATAGTGACTACAAAAAATATTTTCAATTTTGTATTAATTATCGAATATCTTGAAAATTCCTGTTATTGTGTGTGGGTTTATAATGCACAAGTTTGTAGGCATAATGCATAAATCTTTATGAACTCTCTGTTTTTTTCAGTGACTCCACACAATATTATATGCCCAGCATTGTAGATTTCTACCCCTTGGTAAACAACACGGGAATTATTATTTCCCCCAATATAGTTAAAATAATCGACAATGGAAAACCGCCATAACTTAAAACCAGATCACAAAATGTAGTATTTTAGATATTTACAAGTAATGTCACTTCACAAAATCAGAAAATCCCAAACAATTATTTATTTTTTGTCGTTTTTTGATACATTTTTCGCTATTATTTACTAGTAAATGTCAAGTGGTATCTGATTTAGAATGGTTTCAAAAAAATCCGCGTGGCGCTACGATCTTAAAATTTTTCCCCTAAACCTTCTTCCTTATTCGGGCAAAAAATATCGTGAAAACAGAAAAGATATCGGAAAACATTGTTAAAAATTTTGATATTTGGGTTCAAACGAAATTAAAATTAAGGGGAAGATAAACATCATACTTCTCACAAGTTTCTTATACAAAACTAACAATTTAAAATAAAATTAGTAACAATTTATACACTAAATTTTGCAGCGAATTTTTAGCTAAGTATAGGATAATTTTAATTGTAATTATACAAATTGCCTTTTGGACGCCATCTTATAAATCAATCGACGAATATTGCCGTACGACGCGGCAAATTATACCTAAAGCTTCATTCTATAATTGTTTGTAGCTTTTTTGTTTTATTGTAAACATTACGTATAGTATCTACTTAATTGTCTATTTTTGCCACGATATTGAATCTATCGCGATTCACAAATAGGTGGTTCGAATAAAAATGATTTAATTATCATAAAGAACAAATGTACCAAGTGATATTCCATTATCACCGACAAAATTTCAAAACTACAAACAATTCGAAAAAAAAAAAATTGTTGACTAATTATTTAAACATTTCTACACAAAACTAAGTATAAAAGTTATTTGAAACCCACAAATATATATAAAAAATACGGAAAATTGTCTGATATCTATTATCAAGTTTAAATTATTATAGGCGATAATTTTTACATCTTTTTTTACAATTCAAAATATCCTATTATATAAAAATTCGGTGCAAATTTTGATGCATAGATTGTTATTAATTTTATTTCAGATTGTTAGTTTTGTATGATAATTATTTGTATATTATTAAATCAACTTAATTTGTGCAGAGAATTATTTTGATATAAAAATGTTCTAAATAATTTTTGGAGACAGCACAAATAACTATTTCAATTAGAAGAACCCACTATTATAGCTAAGTACAATAGCAGTTATTGCACTTAGCAAAACCCGTCATATAGAAAGATATAAAGTCTACAACCCATCAAATAATTCAGTGGTTCTCATTCTGTATGCCGTGACAAACGGGTGTACCAAGATATACTCTTTATTGTGCACCGAGAAAAAAAATTGTAAACAAAATATTTAATGAAAATTATTTATAGTAAAAAACAACAATAGCTATTGGTACCTTAAGTAAATATAATCTATTGCATTTATTGGTGTACTATTATATATTAAAATTAAATTTACCATGCACAGAAAGGGTGAGAACCACCGATTTATTTAATTATAGTTAAATTGAAGTACAATAAAACTACTAGATCTTAGGATCCTAAGATCTTTACCTAATAACCAAAGATCAGAGCCGAATCTACGCAGAAGGTAACCTAGACAGTTGCCTAGGGGCACCGGACAAAATGGGGTGCTTGAAGTTCCATAACTCATAAATATTATTTATTTATTGCTGTAGGGGGCGGGAGGGTGTAATATTATGTACAAAGGGACGTAAATTAAGCAAATCCAGCTCTGCCAGACACCAAACAAAAATTCCCTTAAAAAGTTTTTCAGTCCTTAAAACACCAAAGATGGACACACAGTGACAGATGAAAATATGTTTGACAAAACCCAAACACAACTACTTTTGAACAATACAATTAAAAAGTTAGCAATTGTTCTGTGAATTATTTCACAAAACTTTCAATATATCTGGTTTTATACAATTAGTAATTCTAAACATTTAACAAAATAAATCAGAACTAGCACAACAAATTTCAATTTGTAAAATATTTTTTTACATTATTAAAATACAGTGAAACCTCGAATTTTGAAAAAAATCTGTTTCAAGAAATGCTTCATTGTTCGACTTTCAAGTAAATTTCAATAATTGAATGCAGGCGCGCACACATGGGGGGTCTCCAGGAACAGAAAAAAATAGAATCTTATATAATAATTCTCTATGTGTGTTGTTTTTCGTGTACCTATCGTGATTATTCGGAACTCTTCGTATACTCTTAGTACATACCTACTTCGTATGTACTTATTCGGAACTATTCGTATGTACTTCGTGAGTACTAGAATAAAGTTGGTTTTAAACAGTTCAATTTATTGATCAATCAATTGAAGGTAAACTTTTTCAATTTATTAATAAATAAATTGAATCGTGTAAAACCCACTTAAGAGAACGGTGCGGGGGTAGACACTGACTTATGCTTTTATTTAAAATAAGAAAACAAATATTTTTCTTCTTGAGCATTTTTTTTTCAATTTGATGTATGTTTGGTGATTTACGAGGAGACACTCTAGAACAGTGATGGCGAATCTATGAACGCGTGTCACGGGTGACAAGCCAAGACATTTTGGGTGACACACATCTTTTACGGACGGTCTTTGGCCAAGAACCGTGAATGCATCAGGGCTCAAGTGTTTGTAGACTTAAGGTCCAAACTTGAGAATGTGGAAAGAAATCGTTTGGAGAAGGACAAAGAGTGCCACTACGATCAGGAAATTTGGAGTGCTTGGAACCGATTATCGGACACTTTTAGCATTTTGAAAAATCTAGCGATGGCTTTATTCACATTTTTTTCCTTTACGTACTTTTGGGAGATCTTATTCTCGGCGTTAAATAATATTAAAACCAATAAAAGAAACCGACTGACAGATGAAGTTAGTAGCGCTTGCTTCGGTTTGAAGTGCACTAAATACCAACCTTCAATTGAAGATTTAGCATTTGCAATTCAGCAACAAAAAAGTCACTAATAAATATATCAAATATATAATTATTTTTTTACTAGGGCTGCAAATATCACAAAATTATGGATATTTCTAGGCGTGACACGACACCCGAGTTATGCTAGGGTTTTTTCCGAATTTTGACACACCGTGCTCAAAAGGTTCGCCATCACTGCTCTAGAATCTAAATTAAAATCTTTAAATACCTCAATTATTATATATTTTACCTCAAAAATGCATATAATAAAATTTGTAAAAACGAAAAACTATTATTTTCTGATTTTCTTATTTTACTTTTACATACAAAAATATAATTACATAGTACATAGTATTAAGTTTCAATTAAAAAATATTGTGATTAATTTTAATTTTGATTGATATGTTGAAAAATTCTACTTATCGAATAATGAACACATTAAGTTTCAATTAAAAAATATTGTGATTAATTTTAATTTTGATTGATATGTTGAAAAATTCTACTTATCGAATAATGAATTCGAATATATATTTCAGTTAAAAAATCGAAAAACACTGTTAAAAAATCGAAAAATTCTATTAAAAAAATCGAAAATTCTGTTAAAAAAATTATAAAAAACAACCATCTTTCTTTTAAATCTTTCTTACAGACGTCGCGGGCCGCTAGTTATTTAATAAAAACTAAGCAACTAAAGATAACCATCAGTCTGTATAAAACCTAAATTATAATCAAAATTGAAATAATATAAAAGTCCACTCCTTTCCATAAAAATATGAATAATTAATTTGTCTCATATTATTAAAAAAATCTGTAGATATTTTTGTTCGGTGTGCGCGTCTATTTGAATGTTTTTATTCATAATAGTACTTTGTACATCCATAAAAAATATTGTATGATAATCAATCAATAATAATAGTAGTAGGGGCAATACTGTTCACTGGAAGGTGAATTACTCTTCTTTCGTGTTTTTGTACGAGTTTCAATACCGGTTTTTTTGTTCGAGTTTAAAGTTATTGGAGCCGGTCACCATGGCGTAGTGGTTAGTGTAGCGATGCACTAATTTCTAGACCATGAGGACTCGGGTTCGAATCCCGGTTATTGCATGGATTTTTCAAAAATAAAATGCATCTTCTGGATAATGGCCATAGTAGCAGTAGGATAAGTCCAAAAATTAAAAAAAAAAAAAAAGTTATTGGAACATAACTTAACATTGTTAAATCGTTCGAAGTTCGAGGTTACACTGTATATCGAAAAATCAAAAAAAAAAAATATATATATATATATATTTGGTAATATACCAACTTTTCAGTCACTACTTCATATTTAATTAATTTATTTATACCGTTCCTTGTGCTTGTCCTGATAATTAATTTGTAGACGATACATTTTTATAAAAATTGGGATATATTTTAATTTTTAATTACCTAAATATTGTATTGCAAAATGATAAAATTAACTAAATAGTTCTCAATGTTTAAAATAAATAAAATCTTTTTAAGTCTCTGAGTTAAAATATTATTTTTCAATTAAATAATCAATAAAAATTGTAAAATATTCTTGAAGATTTTTAAATTTTTTATTTAAATATTATGTTTAAAATTTATTAGTCCAAAAATGTTTTAAAAAACAAATATTATAAAAAGGACATGAATCCATCGATTAGCGCTTTTAATTGGTATGACGAAAATGGCAATCTATTCGAAATCGCGCTAATCGAAGTTAACACTCAATATAAAATAGTTTAATTCATTCCAAGAACTACAAAATTTACTTACAACAAAAAATTAAAATGTTTTTTGACAATTAACGTAGAATTGTATAAAAGCATTGCATAATTATAAATATTTGCAGTTCAAAAGTTTATTGAAAATAACAAATTACAGTATGTAACTCATTTTATTACTTTAAAAAATATTTTAAAAGGCTCGACTGTATAGACTTTCCATTCTCCTTTCCATTGAAAATTTGCTTGAATGGATATTTTTTGTAATGATAAATCGCGTTAATTCGAATATAGAACTCATCGAGGGATTCTTGTACTGTTTATAATAAAAGTAAATATGTATATATTTTTTTGCTATATGGCTGTTTGAAGAAAACGTTGACAGGATCTAATAACTGCGCAACAAAAAGACATCCCTACCGAGAAAACATGGATGAAACCAAATTACTAATTTCATAAAATATTGTTTCTACACGTTTTAGGTTATTCTAAGGCGATACTCACAAAAAATCCTTCAAAAATTGTCAGAGATTCACACAAAAACAGCTAATATATTTTCAAAAAATTTAGTGGTGATAGTACAATTCCGGATGTAAATATAGACTACATGGCATCTCGAAATAATCATTTTAAAGGGGGTTACGGCAGACGCTAACTAAAAAACTTGATATATAGGAGGGCAAAAGAGATTTTAAGTCCTTAATTCATTCGGTGTGAAAACCTATCCTTATTTGACCCTATTATACGTATTTATATTAAGTGTCTATACGTATCATGTAAACGTAATAGGTAATTAATTTCGTGACGTCATGTTCTTCTTATGAAAATTCGACTGTCGCGTAAATTTGTACTAAGCAACGATTGACGATATTAATTCAGCGGCAATGCGTGATTGAGCCTACTGTTTGGGATTCAAGCACAACAGCCCGGCGTCTAGATTAAAGTTAGTAAATAGTTAAACAGATAAAACAGATTGTTGCATATTTTTTGCATCCTCGTTGTTTTGTGCGCATATACATCTTATTTGAAAATAAGAATATAAATATTTAATATTACTTAAATTATATAGATTTAAAAAAAAAATTATAATAAAAATAACAATAAAAAGTCTCCCCCCCCCCCAACGAGAAAATCTTGATTACACTTTTGGTTATAGCCCTTTCAGTAAAATTTTCAAGAGCCACTGATAAATCAAAATAAATAAAATTGGAGGCTATTGGCATCTGACACTACCGATAGAGGCGCCACTGCATTGTACATTATTGCTGACGCAGATAGGATATTTTTGACAGGTTTCACGGTATCTTCATGTGATATTTATTGAAATTAAGTTATTATTCAATATGAGGGTTGCGTTAAATGAATTGTTTTAAAAACTCGATATGAAAACAACAGTAAACAAACTAAACTATCCTCCACCCGTCAGTTTTTCAAAATCTCACTAGAGGCGCTTCAGTTATTGTCAGTTGACAATATCTATTTATTTTCGTCCTAAAACTTTTTTACACATTCCTACACGTTTCAGGTTATTACAAGACGATATCCACAAAAAATCCCGTCTATTTTTCGAGATTCACGCGAAATCAGCTAGATATATTTTTCCAAAATTTAGTATGTTTACAACTCAAAACCGGATTCAAACATAGACATCTTAAAATATTCATTCTAAGAGGGGTTAAGGGAGACGCTAACTATAAAACTTAAAATATCTCCCTTATTATTGACTTAACAGAAAAGCATATATCTCAAAAAATGTTTCAAATAAAAGAGCAAATATTTTTTATTTTATACAGTTCAATTGGATGAATATTTTAAACGGGGGGACGTCTTAAAACTAAATTATTGAAATATCACATTTATTATTTAATTTACATCAAAAATGCAATAAAAAAATTTGGCTGGAATGAAGAAACGATTATTTTTTGGTCAATACAATTTTTGATAAAATTTCAGTTATTCATATATTTTGTTAGTTAAAATTTTTAGCGCACAGCGTATTTTATTTTGTATAAATAGATTATTATTATTATTATTATATAATTAACAGAAAAATGTATATTAAAAATATTGTTTAGGATGTAGGAACTATTTGTTTTTTTTTCAGTATTTTTTAATAAGATAAATATTTGAAGGGCTATGTTGAGTGCTATCTGAAATTGAAATATATAAAAAATGTTTAGAATGAAGAAACGACTCCTTTGTTCAATACAGTTTTTGATAATATAAATATTTGGGGGACTATGAAAAGCACTACCTATAAACTTAAAATATCGCAATTACTATTACAGCCAAAATGTATACAAAATAGTAAACGAAGTTCAAATTATTTAGCTAGTTTAAAATAAAATAAATAATTGGTCGATTTTAAAAATGTTTGAAATTAAACCAAAATTTAAAAATCTTCAAGAATTATATAAAAGAACTGCGTAAAATTAGAGAATTAAACTGTTTTAAAGCAGAAAAAACTGCTAAAATCTGATACCTTAGATGAAATCAAAGGTATATTTACACGATAAAAACTTTTGCTGTTTCTCATGAAACTAGAAAGTCATATTTACAATAAGCGATATATTATTCAACATCGTTACAATCTATAAAGCAACTTTTTTACCCTTACTATTAATATTTGTTGCGAGTGTTGAAACTACGCCATCTTACAAAATTAAAACATTGTGTGTCAACAAAAAATGTATTTAAAATTTACATTTTGTTTTAAACTTAACCTAATTCACTATTTTATTATGGTAATAACATAAAATCATATTATAAAACAAAATCTTTTATGGTACGAACTAATATAATCTAATGGATTAGTACTTGTTGAATCGTAACCTAACATTTTTAGTTGTGCGTAGTTTAGGTAACTGGATCCAATGATACTTGTATCATCGATAAGTCGATGATTTTGCGTTGGAATTTCTTAAAGAATTTATGGGCCGATACAACAGTTTTAAATTGTATCGTGGCTTGACGAGCATTCGATTTCATTTGTATATTCTGAAAATCACAAGATTGTGAACACATTTCTTATAGTAGCTACATGCTACAATATTTTACTTAATACTAATTTTGGCACTGTGTTTTTTGTTACAATTTATATTATTACTGTTTGGTAAAAACATACAATTATTAAGTTTACATTCAATTTATAAACTTCACAGTTATTAGCAAAACTTTGTTACTGGTTAATTATTTAAAATACTCTACCTAAAGCCACAATCCCAACTTAAATTTTGTTAGTTAATCTACGTTTCAAAACCTATCATCCGATGCCCCACATTAAATTAAATAATGATAATGTTTTGAACAATACAAAAAAAAATCTATTCATTTTCTGAAGATGGCCTCATAAGCCGAAATAGGTATCAAATAAACTTGTTTTATTTTATTCTTTGAAACTAACCGAGTTTTTTATCTTTTCCTGTTATTCAATATGTTTCAACGAGAGCCGAAAACAGAATCTATCGATTTAATCAAAAAAAAAAAAAAAAATGATGTGAATTTTCACATTTCAGGGTTTCGCAGGTATATAATAAGTGAAGGTGGCATGCTGAGTGTGTAGGACAAATTTTGCTTTGTAGTAATCACGGCAAAATGAACGATATTTTTAAAATAATTTATCGTCTGTTCATCTAAGAGCTTTAAAAACAAATTTTATGTTAAAATATTTCTTTGTTTATTTTAATTCGAATACCTAATACCATTATTTAGGTTTCTAAATATATGCAGTATTTTTTTTATATAGCAAGGTACACTTAAATTTTGAAGTTGCGCCTATGGCTTCCATTGGTTGTTTTAAGTCATATGCTCCACCCCTCTGGTTTCGTATACATGACACATAGAGTGAAAATATAATTCCAACAATTCTAACTGGTTATTAAATTTACACTCTTAAAAATTAAATGCAACATTTGCCAAAATATAACTAGAATTTTGACAAAATAATTTAAACAAAATAAAAATGGAAAAAAACAAAAAATAAAATTGTCTCCTCTGTCCGGGAGCGAACCCTAGTTTGCTGCGAAGTAAGCGAGCAAGCTAACCATTTGACCAGGATACGCCTTCTAGTATAGTGTGTTACATAACTATAACTTTTGTACATCGTCAACAAAAAACACAAAGAATAAGGTATTTTCCGAAAACATAATTTGATCAAAAATTCCTGTTGTACTATTCCGGTTCCCACCAATGTTACATTACTTAGAATTTTTTCAGATTTTTAGTTTAAACCATCTACAAACTGTGGAACAAATTTTTTTTTGCACAATTTTGGCAAAAATCGCCTTAAAATAATGTATTTTGCAAATATAAAATTTTGATCGTTAATCCACGTACTAAGGGCTTTTATTTGATACCCTACTCAAAATTTTAAAAAAATATTTTTTTTTTTCTTTTGAGCTCATATTTGTTTATATTTTTAGGGGGATCTGTTTTTTAGTTGTTTTAGTATTTTTCCTATGTGCGGGTCAAAGAGTTGTATAAGCATGCCAAATTTTAACTCTCTAGGTTTAGCCATTTGGCTACAATTTTTACCGAACAGACAGATGATAAAATGACGGTATAAGGGTTTTTTGGTCATACCTACAAAACCCTAATAATGATAATATTAATGTTTTAAATACAAAAAAAAAAAAATCGTACAAACAGACAAACAGATGAGTGACGGTATAAGGGTTTCTTAATTACATCTACAAAACTCTTAAAATATATTTCTTTTTCAAAAATACAAACAATACTTTTTTTAAATTTATCGAATGAAAATTTCCGAGAGAACTATTGCGGTCTACGTCAATTTGTATTACTCTGATTTTTCTCAAATTTGTATACCAGTCGTTCTGGGAGGAAGAACAAATGTTTTTCTGCAATTATTTAACAAAAATCTCGCCAAAATAAAAACAAGTAACATAAATAACATACATATAAACAAATAAACATACATAACTGTGAATTTTTTTCATCAGTCCCTCTGGTAAATGGGTATGTATCAAAATATTGACTCTGATAATTTCAGCATCAAAAACTAGGAATAAATAGTATGTTTGTACCAAACAGTATAATTGAAAACAGGAATATCTCATATATTAAACAATGCTATCAAAACTTAAATATACAATACTCAAAAATACGAGACTTTAAATTACTTTTAAATATACCAAAACGATAAAATACCAGGGTATCCCAATTCTGTTTTTACACGGATTTTTTGCACACCATATTAATTTAACTCAGTGTAGAACAGCTTCTCAACTCAAAATACTGCATCAATATCCATATTTATTAGCATTATCCAAAAAATATCGTTTTAAAAGTATCATTTATTTTATTTATTTATTGTCCACACAACGACGCAATGTGAAGGCGCGCCAATGTCCTAGAATCGTACTTAATCGGTGTACATATATAAACTAGAGAGGCGCGTGACCTATTTTTGTGTCACGATCACGCCCGCTCATAAGTGTGAAATATTAACTCACGGCTAATCACTGGATAAGCATAATTTCACGTCTCGCACGCTAACAACTGTAAACTTTCTTTTCACGTATGTCGTGATAATATTCACGAAGTGTCAAAATATGGTTCAACGAAACCCGAAAACACTAATTTCCCATAAATGGTTCAACAAAACCCGAAAACACTAATTTCCCATAAATTAGCATACAATAAATCGCCCCTAATTTTATAAAACTTACTAGTACGTCATTTGTTATTTATTTGTAATTCTGGACCCTCGGTGTTAAAGCTTCAGGTATTTCGTTTTAATACTGTATCTTTTTCACATAGATTCTTCAAGAACGTAACTATAGTGTAAAACAGAATTGGGAACATAAATAGCCACAATACAACACAAAATATAATATTCGGCAGCTCCAAAAGAGAAACATTCTATTTCGACATTTTGTTCATCACATTTCAGTTACGCGTAGGTATTATATATAATGGATATGACATCGTCCTCCAAAAGAGTCCCTGATCGTTGCTTAAGATGGCTACTCTTCTGTCTCAATAAACGGCGGATGTTAAAATACGCATGCGCCAAATATTGGGTTGTTACATAAATCCGTTCGTTTTTTTTTTTTTTCACTTTTTATTCAATAAAATATACATTCTAAAAAAACTTTTATTATCAGATATACTGTCCATTATTTTCTATTACTTTGAACAAACTCTCAGGCAATTTCATAATGCCATCTCTCCAGAAGGTTCCGTCTTTGCTCTCGAAAAATCGGTCCAGGTGAATTTTGATAACATCCACAGTTGCGAAAATTTTTCCGTTAAGAGAATTTTGTAGAAAGCAGAACAAATGGTAGTCGGATGGTACGATGTCCGACTACCATTTGTTCCGCTCTCTACAAAATTCCCTTAACGGAAAAAATTTCGTATCTTTGGACGATTACGTTTTTAAATAATAAGAAAATCGAAATATCTTTAGTATTTATTTAATTAAATCTTTGCAATCATTAATACTTCGTTTCAGAATACATAATAGAACATTGTTTTGCTCCAAATTGCAACCATTACAGCCACATTGATAATTACATTTTTTCGTTTTCTGAAAGATGAAAAACTATAATGGATAAAATAAGAACATGCTGTTCCTTCAAACCATTTAGAAATGACAGACAGACATATTGCTTGTTACTGGTATTAATAACGATTATTAACGTAAATTTTTCAAAATTATCCTGCCAAGTAATATTGTTCTGCAAAAATAATGACATTAAATTATAATAAAAATTTTAATAGATAAATATTGACTTGTAGATTTGATGTAAACCATTTGCGGACTTAATTTATGCTACAAAAATACAATTTAAAAAAACTTTTATTATAACAAGCTGCAAAATATAAAAGCAAGCAAAGCGCTAGGCGGCAGCACAGGAGCCCATTTTATGACGTATTTACTAACATGATCCATTATTGGAACTTGTCAAAATAATTCAAACATCTTCAAATTCATAACGCCTGCGCAACGTAACTTCCGCCTTTTTACGGTATAAAAATATCTCTATCTTTCTCTACGGTTGAGGACACTTTTTATGCATGTAAAAGACATGTAGCATGCTATATCTATTACTTATACTATTTCCAGTTGTGAGTCAAACCAATCCAAAGATGGATCTGACGGTAAATACAACATGAAAACGAACAAAATGGCGAAACTGGCTTAATTTAAAACTCCTGTATTCTATGTGGGACTGACTAAAACCAATTTAATGTATTATTAAACTGCACCCTAGCAGTCTTTCAACCCTTTAAGTACTAATGGTACAATAAATTCCCGCCTATAACGCGTTTATAACCTATAATACGTATTAAAAGATCCATCGGCATATACTTTTGCCCTTTTCAGCAAACTTTTAATATCTTACTGCCATCTCGTGGCACTTAATTGAACTTTATTTGGGAAAAATCTACTCTAAAACCAAATGAACAAATAAAACCATCGACATCAACATTTATGAACAAACAAAACCCAATCTTTTAAAACGTAAATGGTTAACGAATTGTTCCAAAAATATTTTTTATATTGTACTGTTGCTATTTTAAACTAATGATACGAGACCACGTTTTTGTGATATTACTAAACAATATTCATGTTTTCAAACAATTCATAAAGTATTTGTTTACAACAATTAATCATGCGTCTTACTTCCTAATAGAATTGAAAAATATAACAACAATAAATATATAAAAATAAATAAAAAAGTATTCCCTGTCATAACAATGTACAAAAATATTTAAATTATTTCAGAATGAAAGGAATTTTGTAATATGTAAGCACCATTTAATAGTAATACTTTTAAAAAAGTTATATACCCTTGATTCTAAAATAACGGCACTTTAAGAACATTATTTTATATAGTCAGCAACTTCAAAATGTGGATAAAGATATATTTTATAAATGCTGATCGCGCCGTTAATAGCTACTAATAAAAAACCGAAAAGCCGTAGGCATAATCGTAAATGGCTAGATAATTAATATCATTACATATGCCGATGATACGGTTCGCCTTGCAGATAACGACTAAGATCTTTTAAAATTTATTCACGCAGGAAATATGGCCAGCAACAGTTGCTGCATTTTTAAATAAATGCTGTGAATTGTCCTTTTTTTCGTTTTTATGTGAATTGTGTTCCTTCCTCACTAGCCTCGATCTCGTGAAAGAAGGTTTATTCGATTTATTAATATTTAAGAATGGAGAAATATTGTGATGCCGAAAAATTAATAATAGAAGTACAAAAAGTTCAGCAATATACCAGTTTTGATCGAAAAAAAAAATGCGAACTGTGCGCGTTTTGAAACATCTAGTAAGCGGAATTTTTTTCGAATTTCATAGCGGTTTTTGTAATTCGATTTCTTTATCCCGGTGATTTTTTAAATGGACCAGGGTTTTATTCTGTAAGCTTTTTTTTTCGACAGTATCCTGTCGAAAATTCGTACAGTAAAGTATGCATAAAAATGACCTATGAAAATTTGTTTCTAACCTGGAACTACTATGACAAAAACACATTTTCGAAATTGCTTTTGGATAAGATGATTTTGAACTGCGCGGTTGAATCAAAAATGAGAAATTAGGTAAGCCTTCAATTTTTAAAACTGACGAAAACCAATCGACGATTAACAATTGAGACGGTTGCAGTAAAAATAGAAATAGTTATTTCTTTAATTTTGTGTGGTTTTGACTGTTGAGGACCAAAAATAGAAATATCATACGGGTCTTGTAAAGACATTCAAAGCTCACATTCCAGCTCACATTCAAAGAAATCAAACTAAAAATTCTTTTAAATGACGCCGTTTCAGAAGAACATTTAAAATATATAGTTAGTTAGTTAATTAAATTTTTTTGGACGCAGCAACATTGACTATTTGCGCATTTAAAATAAATAGTTGATTTTGAAAATTTATATTAAAAATAAGGTAAATTAAAGCTAACAAACATCCATAATAGCTTAAATATAAATGAATTATTATTTTTTTAAAATTACCAAACAATTTTTTATAGAAATTAAATCATAGAAAGTAAATAAAAATTACTTCATCGGAAATCGCACCCGTTAACCCAAAAATTTCGCGTTCTCGTCCGAACACCATTAGACTACGGAGCCATGTGGGTAAATATATGATAGCTCTGTAGCCCAATAGTGTTGGGACGAGACTGCGTATTCCAATGGTGTTGGGACGAGAACGCGAAATTCTTAGGTTGACAGGTCAATTTCCGACGAGATATCATTCTGATTTTACTTTCTATCTTAAACGTATTATCGTATTTGCGTGTTTTTCCTGAATCGTCATTATATTAATATCCAATTTTTTAAATGATATATCTTGTTCTCAAATTCAAGTATTCGAACAGCGAAAATCACAAAATAGTTTACAACATGAACATTTTAAATACATGCGCAGTTCAAAAAATCACAAACCAGTCAAAAATTTTCCGCTCAAATAAATCTTCTAGTACAGAAAGTCTGAAAGACAAAATTCCGAGAACAGATTTTTTTAAATAACAAACTTTCTGAACGCGTTGTTATTTTCCCGCCTATAAAAAAAAAAGATTTATGTCACGCGCTAGTTTATAAATATTTTTATAATTATTACCCATATTTCGATTTCTGAATAAAAAATAGTTTATCCACATTTTGTAATCGACTGAAATACTACAAATGTAAGGACTAAAAATTAGAAAATTCTTGAACTACAAAATCTAAATGTATTTTCGTAAAAAATATATATATATAAATTTTCTAATTTTTAGTACGTAATATAAATTCCTGAGCTTATAAGGCAATATTTAAATTACATTTTTAAATAATTCTTGATAATAGAGTTCACTGACTGAAAATTATATATAAAAATAAATTTAAAATTTTGAAATAATACATAAAAAAATACAAACATATTGACAGACAGACAGATATGACCTCTATCATCATTTTACAATATAATAATCACCATAATTTTTAAAAAAATCACCGAAAAATTTTGAAAATGTCAGTCTTTATAATTCACAATTTTGAATAATTATTTAATCTAAAAACAAAATAAAATTTAGATTTTTTGATAAAAATATCAGAATAATTTTTATAATCAGTCTTTTACGATCTGTAACAGATCAAATCCCTTGTATTTATTTGTACTTGGTTGTAACACTAGTTTTTTTAAAGCTGTTTTTGGTCATGGGTACTATAAAAAAATATGGTTATATAGTTAGACTCAGTTTAGCAATAATCTGAACCCGTATTAAAAACTCGTATTACTGTATCGTGAGTAAAAATACTTAACAATATAATGCAACGATACAGAAGTAGGGAAGCGACGATATTAAAGATACTAGTAACGTATCAATACTTTTCTTTCGATACTTGTATTTTAATACTTGATACTTTTTGTTCATTATCTTATTGATTTTAATTCAATTTGTATTACTGTTTTTTTTGTTTTTATTTGTGCCTTTATTTTACGTCAAAATAGGGTTTATTCTGTATCTTTTGTGGTTAAAAATGATGGTTAAAAAGTAAAATTATAACTGGGTGCTAAATTTTAACCTTGTTTCTTATTCTGTATCTCAGGTTATAACCCAAGCGTTAAGTTCTAACTTTTTAACCCTCCGGTTAAAAGTATGTTGTGAAATTATCTACAAGGGTACGTATTTTGCTGTTTAGATGTGGTTTTAATGTAAACAAGTGTTATGGTTGAATCGTGAATCAACAACGTGCAAATATTACGTATTGCTGAAATATACAATATTTATATATAAATAATTATAATTATATATTTTTTCCTTTCCTTTCTTCTATATTTTAATACTTTTATTTTCAGGTTACATTTACCTTATTTTAATTTTTAAACAAACAGAGAAATCAAAATTTATAAATGCATCATAATTTTAATGTTTTAAATATTTAAAATATATTTAAATATCTTACAAAACTGCAACATTTCAACATAACTTCTCATTTGACATTTGCGCTAAATATAATATTATTCCTGAGAACCTTAAATCTTTTAGCTTAATCTCTTTTAAAAAACATTTAAAGAAGTTCTTCTGGGATAAAAGTTTATAAAAATGTATAAAAGTTTTTAAAAGTCGTAACTTCTAATAAGTTCATCTTGTCCTTTTAATTTCATGTTCTTTTCAATGTTCAGCAGACTTAATTCTGCCCAAGTTAGAGAAAGTTACGTATCTACATGCATCAATGTTGATTATGACAATTGTGGAATTGTCAATAGAAAAGAACCCTGGTTCTTTATGTTAATATGTGCTATATTTATATTTTTATACTTTTTGAAGGCTCATGAGGAAGAACGGTCCTTGCGTTCTTACAATGACTGATCATTTATCCATTGTACAAATTATTATTATTTGTAAAAATCTAACTATTTTATCTTGTACTTTGGATATAAATAAACAAATTAAATTAAATTAAAAGATATTTACACTAAAAAAAGGTTTAAAAACTCTAATTTTATGGAATATAATTTAAGAGCATTTAATTTATCAAAATAGATTTATGTATGGTTTTAAAATGGACATACGCTGCGTACGGTCTCTCGTCAACTAATACTGATACGTATAACGTGTAAACACATAACGACACTTACGACATAACACGATGCATCGTAAAATTTCCACATCCCACACACAAATAAATGTATGTATATACTTAGCGCTTTATATATTAGATTAAAATCAACAATCGCAAGCCTGAACCTGCAAACTTTAAATCGTTTGTACCTGCTATTTGTCCGCTAAGCAGGGGCACGGACGTGAGTTCAATTCCTACATATGTCAAATAATTTGTGTAAAAATATTTATACAAATTACAGGTTCTGTTTAATCGTTCGCAGCCGGCTATAAACTATAGGTATCTTTCTGTGTACGTTAAAAAATTGACGTAATACTGACCATATTACTCTTGAATGTACACAGATTGGTAATGAAACCTGGAAACAAGAGGCCTAGGCTCACTTCGGGCTTTCGCGCCAATAATGATGATGAAAATCAACAATACTGAGATCAAAATAGTAAACTAAGTAGTATAGTAATGATTTTTATATTAAATTGTAAACTGAGTCTAAATATAATCATATAAGTACCCATCGGACCATAATGAAAGCCAATAAGACTTACCTCAACATATTAAAATATCCAAAATTTCTAAATTACAATTCTTACCTGAACTGGACCGATAGACCGACATAACTCACGAATCTTGACATCAGTAGTCCCAGCAGCTAGGTTACTAACAGTAACAATTGATGTTTTAAGTAACTGACCAGCATTCGGATTAATAGTCCCTGATGTAACAGTAGCTGGTTTTTCAATAACCATCCTATTACTTAAGAACGAACCGGGTATTTCATTCTTTTCTTCAATCTGTGCAGGTTCAGAACTTTTTAAAACAATTCTTCTATTCTGTTGATTTGGGTTCGGAGTATTTGCTTTAAGTACTATTCTTCTTTGTTGATTTAACGCGTCTGGTTTTTGTGTTAGTAGTACTTTTGGTGCTGAATTGTTAGTGACTATTCGTTGTTGTACTGGCATTTGTTGAATATTTTGATTTTGCATCTGTCTGTTCTGATTCCATTTTTGTTGTTGATTCCTCTTCTGTCCTTGTGGTCCTGGGAACCTTGGAACATTTCCTTGCATCCCTGGTCGATTGATTGGTTGTTGGATGGCTCCTCCCTGTGGTCTCTGATTGGGCATTCCTTGAAGGTTTTGTCTAACTCCTCCCTGTTGGTTCATCTGTCGAACTACCTGTTGGTTCATTGGTCGAACTCCTTGTTGGTTCATTGGCCGAACTACTTGTTGATTCATTGGCCGAACTCCTTGTTGATTCATTGGACGAACTCCTTGTTGATTCATTGGACGAACTCCTTGTTGATTCATTGGACGAACTCCTTGTTGATTCATTGGACGAACTCCTTGTTGATTAATTGGCCGAACTCCTTGTTGATTCATTGGCCGGACTCCTTGTTGAATCATTGGCTGAACTCCTTGTTGATTCATTGGCAGAACACCCTGCTGGTTTATTGGTCGAATTCCTTGCTGGTTCATTGGCTTAATTCCTTGCTGATTTATTTGCCTAACTCCTTGATTCATCTGTTTTACTCCACCTTGCTTCATTGGTACTTGTTGATTGACTTGTTTGAGTGCCTGTTGATTAACTACTTTAACAACTCCCTGTTGAATTATTGGTTTGACCAAGTTCTGCTTCACCTGAACAGGTGCAGATTGAGGTTTTATTAATTGGGTGATATCTGGTTTCACATCCTGAGTATTCATTGTTGCTTCTTTGATAATTTCTGTCAGTTCTACACCTGAAGTCGTTTGTACATCGATGAGATTCGAATTCTTTTGGGCAGCTGCTTGTTTTCTACGCTCTTCTTTTTGTTGTAGTACCATTTCTCTTAATCTCTTCTGTTCTTCTATTTTTTGACGGTAAGCTCTTGTTTCTTCATCTTCGATTTCGGGTTTTTCCTAATATAAGAAAATGTATTTTAAAACCATACAAAATATAGCTTTCATGAAATAGAATGAGCAGTTTAATCAAGAAAATTATCTAAATAATAATATAGTGTATTGGATCCATAAGAAAAGTTAAAGTTGGAACCTATTGTAGCAACTCAGTCAAATAATACTAAAATGAACCGTGTTCTTAATTTTATTATTGATGACTCAAATGTGTATCCCTCTAACAGCAGTAAGGCGAAAACTTGATAAAAGGATACTGTGTTTTTTTACGCATTATTCAGTTTGTGTTATCTTATTTCTCGCACCGTTTTTATGAGGAAACTGATAAATTTAGGAGAAAAAGACTTAATACTTTTTGTTGAGTGTATGGTTGTCCTTCAAAGGAAAAAAAATCTTCCAATACTGGATAAATTTTAATAGAAAAAGTTCTTCTTAGTTTTGTTCTGGAATTTAATTTTAATATCAACGAGAAAACTGCTTTAAAAAATTAATAAATGCACCATTTTACAAGGGTTGTCCGTAAAATAAGATCTCCAAGGCGTTGGAGTCGCGAGGAACGCTTTAACGCAAGATCTGGCAACACTAGCGTGTAGCTTGATTCCCCGCCTGCAAATCCCCACCACTCCGAGCTGTCTAAGACGCTTAATCTTGGTTTGGTAGCCGTCACTCCACTTCCACTCGCCGCTACCGCCAGGTATGAGTTACGTTCTGTGATTCGTTTTTTGTGTGCTAAGGACACTACACCTATAAAATTTTTTCGACAGTTATCCGAAGTGTATGGACATCAAAAACGAGCGAAAATGGTACAGAGTTTAAAAACGGACGTACAGACTTCCATGATGAACAGCGTGCCGGACGGCCATCGGTTTCGGACGAAATGATTGCAAAAGTGGAGAGGGTAATGCTTGAAGATCGACGGGTGACGATTCGGGAGCTGTGCAAATTGATCCCTGATGTCAGTATGACTACTATTGACAAGATTTTGACAGAACATTTGCATTATCAAGGTGTGTGCAGTTGAAATAAGAGGTCGTACGCTACCTACGCGCTGCGGCGGGAGAATTTTATGACACGGGTATACGAAAAATGCTACACCGCATACAAAAATGCATCGATCGCAACGGGAATTATGTAGAAAAATAGTAGAAAGTCCAAGCTTTCCAACAATGTATAACTTATTGCAAATAAACGTGTTTCTCTTGGAGACCTTATTTTACGGACAACCCTCTACTTGTTTTCCAACAAGTGAAGAAGAAACTTTATTAATGTTTCTATAATTTTGCTTCTATTTATTGAAGGGAATTTGTGCTGTTTTTAAACTATCTGTTAATGTTGAATTTTTTCTTTTTCCTTCCTCACAAGTGCAATGAAATTTTCATGTTGACTAAACTATTCCATAATTAATAGCCAAGGCAAAAATAAAACTAATAAATAAATAAAAACAAATAATAGAGGAGAAGGTCCTAATATGGGCCCTCCTTTTGTTTTTTCTCGATAGTTTTTTAAGATTTTGAAGAAATGATCTTAGAATTGGCATATATCTAGCCCAAAGATATATACAATATACAAAATTGCAATCTTTCGAAAAATAGAAAAATAATGATTCAAAGCCAACTATGAAAATTTGTAAAATGTTCGGATTGAGTGTATGAAATATGGGCCCTCATTAAAAATTGGGTAGTTCAAAATAAATTTTATTTTTGTTTAAGGCACAAACTCAAAGTAAGTTTAACAATTGATTACTAACTTGAAAATCACATTCATATAAATCTTTTTCTTTCCCGAAGCATTCATTGTTCATGTGCCCACATATAGAACATTAGGCACCGAACCCAAAGCTCGCCCCTTTCATCCTGCAAATACAACCGTCACAAAACATGCAAGCAGCATCTTCATCATCCGGACTTAGTTGCTACTGCATCAACGTCCAAGTCGGCGTCAGCTGGAAAAAATTGTTGAATATGCCCTGGCCCTTATTTAAACCTCGCGGGAAGCCCATATTTCCAACATAACACATGGCAATCTAAATTAATGTTTGACAATTTTGAGATTCAGTGAGGCAGTAGCTCCTACTAACACAATATATCTCGATCATTCTACAACAGCTTGAATCATAAATCACAAGCAGATCGAATAAAAATCTTGTCCATTCTTATAACAACTTATCTTAATAAAATAATCAAAATTAATTAAACACATTTACTGTAAAGTATCATTCACAGCTCATGTTTTAATAGATAGTACGTAATTCATAGTGTTAATGTTAACGCATAATAATGTTAGTTCTACACAAATCCGTATAAGCATTCCTAGCTCCAATTTAGTGGATAAGCGTAAGAAAATATTTAACGCATAATGTTAAAAGTTTGTATACTCCAAACTTTTAACATTAACATTAACATTAAAACACTGACAACTGTCAAAATGAAGGAATATATTAATTATACTTGAAATTCGAATAAGACTTGTGAATGAAGCTTGTGACATAATTATTAGTAAAAATGTTGAAACTAATATTGAAAAATAGATGTGAAGTGAGAATTTTTACATATTTCAGGGTTTCGCAGGTATACAGTGATACATATCAAAATAGACGAATATATTATACAGGAAATTCTAAAAAGACTTGTGGCTGCAGTTTATATGTACTAATTAGTAAATGTGTTGAATCTAATAAAAAATTGATGTGAAGTGTGAATTTTCACATATTTTAGTGTTTTTCAGGTATCTAGTAACCAAGTTAAAGCAGCTATATGTGTGAAACATTTTTTTTTTTTTCGGTAATCAAGTCAAAATGAACACTATTTTGAAAATAATGTACCGTCTGTTATTCTATGTACTAAGAGCGTTTCCTTAAAATACTACATGAACTTTTAAAATAAAATATGTATTTTTTCAACAATAAAAAAATTAATCTGACATAAATTCCTTTTGAACTATTTTGGTTTCCATCAATGTACATTATTGAGATTTTTTTCAGATTTTTAGACCAACACTTCTGGGAAACAGGATGGAAACAGAAACTTTTTTTTGTGAAATCAAAAAGTTAGGTTAGAGTGAGTAGCTTCAGAAACATTATAGTTATTTTATTTAATAATTAACTTAGTAAATATTATTTTAGTTCTTTTTAGAAGTACATTAATAAAAAAAAAACAATAAATATATTTAATAACAAGATATTTTTATTATAAATTGTTTAGTAATTTCTATTGCGTGTAGATGGCAGCTAGATCGATTTATCTATTAAAACATGAGCTATGAATGGTACCAAAGTGTTGTGACTGGCCACTAACATTATCCATTAACATTATGCACTATGAATTACGTACTATCTATTAAAACATGAGCTGTGAATGATACATAATTCGTTTCTAACGGAACAAGAACTCAATTGCACTGAATTTGTAAAACAGTTGAACGAAAGGTAGGTGTTTTTTAAGCTATTGGCGAAAGATAGTGTTAGCTATATTAGTAGATTTTCTTTGGGGGCCCATATTAAATGCACGGTCCATACCAGGACTTCCTCCTCTAATAAAAAAATAATTGATGCGTCTTTCCAAATTTTTCGAATGTCTATAAAAAACAAAAATCTTACCTCAACATATGTAGTATCAGGAGTTTCAATCGTCGGAACTTCATGTAAATTAGCAAACTCCGTATTCCTCCTCTTTTTCTTATGCAGATCCGCTACCTGTTGATTATTCTCAAAGCCCCTCCTCTTTGGCGGAGACCTCTTAATATTATTAAAGTTCTGAGAAGGTGGTCTCTTATTCCTATTACCACCCATCGGATCCCCACCTCTAGTATCATTATTAAACTGTCTATTATTAAACTGATCATTATAATGTTGATTAAAATTAGGCTCATTATTATAATTCTGATTATTATTATAATTTTGACCAAAAGTATTTTGTGGTCCCTGGAAATTATTCGGTTGATTACCAAATTGAGTTTGATTATCAAATTCATATTGTTGGTTGAAATTTTGATTTGTAAACTGAGCTGGTGGTTCTTGAGTCTGTACGTATTGATTTGGTGGCGGAAAGTTTTGATTGAAATTCTGTTGAGGTACATTTGGGGGTGGATAACTATGTTGCATCAATGGTTGTATCGCTGCTTGATTTTGTGGTTGATTCTGGTTGATGAATGGCTTCGGTTGACGGTTCTCGTAGTTGAAACCAGAGTTGGTTCTTTGGAAGTTCGGAGGTGGGTTTTGCATGAAATTCGGTTGCTGTTGAATTAGTGGTGGTGGTTGATTTGGCGTGAAACGTACGTCACGCTGGAAATTATCCTGCGAATGGAAATATATTTATATTTTAATTTGAAAAATTTTAGGTTCTTTTAAGAAAGGGTATTTCTGAAGTTCTGGTAAAATATTTCTAGTAGGCAGTATGATGCCGACTAACACTAACCCGAATTTTACAATTTCTCAGTTAATTTTCATTAGGTGAGTTTTATATCATTGAAAAGACGAGGAAAAATCTAGATTTAATGCATTTAGAGACAACTTTGAGCCCTATATGAAAATTGAAAGTTAGTATGAATTTCTCGAAAATGATACGAGCTATAAAAATTTTAAGGACGGCTGTGAATTCTTCGTAAAAAATTGCCTCTAGAACGTGCAAATTAGAAATATGTATGAATGGAAACAAAACAGTTATAACCCAAAAAGTAAATCGACCAAAATCAGTGTTTAAAAACTAAATACATCATTTGAAACTAAATACATCATTAAAATGGCCAAGTAATGCGACAACTTTGCCCCAATTTAACCGACTTCGTATCTCTAACGGTTCACGAGATCCGGTTAGGATTGAAAAACGGGCACCCTGTATTTTGAATTTTAGGAATTGTTTTTTTTTTTTTAGTATTTAGGGCCATGTTCACAATGTTTTACTAAATCTTAGTAGCACTACTAAGACAAGTATACTAAGCGTTACTAAAAATGGGTGTTCATAATACAGAATTATTGTTAGTAGTGCTTAGTAAATTGTAATTTAGTAGTACAGATTTAGAAGTGCGGAGAGGCTGTATAAAAAACATTGAAATAGCAATTGTGTTCATAATACTGATTGACTTTAATCATGTATATGAGAGATTTGCGTGATGTTCGTGAAATTCGTGAATTACGGGCACAATTGCCAAGAAAATTTTATAGTAAAATAAAAAATGTATTGGAAATATTAAGTGAAGAAGATTTCAAAAAAAAATATAGATTTTCAAAAGACAGAGTTCGAACATTAATTGAAATCTTACATGACGATATAAAACCGGTATCTTCAAAAGGTGGAAGTATTTCTACTGAACTCCAAATATGTATTGCTTTACGTTATTTTGCGAAAGGTTCATACCAACAAGATATAGGTAAGTAGTTAATAACATGAATAATTAGTTACCATTATGTTTTTATTCAGAATTCTTTTAACATAACAATGCTTATTGTAGCTGATTTACATGGAGTCAGCAGACCAACTGTCTCGCGAATTATAAAATGTGTTAGTTTTGTCTTAGCCAGAAAACGACCATAATTTATATTATTTCCTGCAGAACTAGAAACTGTAAAACGAAAATTTTAAGACATTGCTCAAATGCCTAATATAGTTGGTGCTATTGATGGGACGCACATAAAAATCATAAACCCAGGTGGACCTTATCGTGATGCATATGTATGTCGTAAAGGTTTCCATTCATTAAATGTACAGGTAAATTTATTTCCAAAATGTATGACAATAAGATAATTTATTATATTTTTTCACAGGTTATTTGTGATGCAAATTGTAAAATAACCGATAATACAAGACGTAACACGCCTTCCATCTCTTTTAACATGTTGAACAGTGCATATGTCTATCTCTTTCTAATGCCAACAGCAACGTTGTCAAATTTACATCGATATTAGTTAAAATATTTTAGTATTGTGATTATGAACACTACTAACGATAGTATCGTACTTGCTTATTTTAACAAGTAACGCTTAATCGCAATATTTAGTAAAAGATTATGAACATGGCCCTTTATTTTTATTTTATTTGTTTTTTTCTTGAATATATATACATTCTGTTCTGACTCATAGTCTTTTTATCGTTTGTTAAATTTACACACCACTTCAAGCTTCCCTTTTCGCATACTCCCCTTTTATTTTCTTAGTTTTCAATCTAAACTAGGTGGTGGCAACCTTCTCCCCTCTTTTTACAGTTTGATAAATTTACCCCCCTGACTGTTACAGAGGCGAACTTAATATTTATGTTATTATTATTAATACCCGTAATATTTTAGTAAATATATTATTCTGAGCAAAAAAAAAAACGAATAAAAATGTAAATATGAATAATTAATCGAAACAAATAAGAACAAAGAATTTATAGGTTACTATGCATGTTATACAATAATTTGACATTTTAGTTTGGTAACATTCTATATGAAACCGTTGAAGGGAAAACATTATAAAGTTTTAATTAGCATATCGATCCATCGTCCTACGGAGATCGTTTTCATTTTTTAAATTATGTAAGTTAAATATTAGAATATTGTGTAATCTTTCCATGAAAAGATTTGTATCTCACAAAACTATAATTTTGGTAGCATAACGTATAGTTTTGTGAGATATATATACATTTTTTCACATAGATTTTTTTCATTTTTCACTAATATTTAAATTACGTAAGTCAGAAAATTAAAATATTGAGTTACGACGATCTTTGTAGGATGGGTCGATATGATAAATTAAGGAATAAAGTTCATTACTTGTCAGGAATTGGAAATTACGTCGCTGTAGGGGAATACCCGTAACTCATGTGCAATAAAACGCAGAGGCACGGTCTTCATAATTTCCCCATTCCATGATTAAATGTTTTGTAAAACGTGTCTTTGGCAGTCGAACTTAAAATATTGTAGTGTGCAGTTGAAAAGTGAACCCTTTAACCAAGTTGTAGAGTTTACGTTTAATATTTATTAATATCTTCAGAATACCCTTTCTTTAAAGAAATTCTTTTTAAAAGTTTTAGGTGCAGAAAACTAAGGCGTGAACCACTTACACAAAAGCACAAAAAATAATTTAAATAAAAATATAAAATCTCAAAAAAAAAAAAAAAACACTATATGCAACACATAAAACTAACTGAATATTTTAATACCTGTTGGCAGACCGAAAAGTTTTGGTCCTGACTCCAATCTGCCATCTATCGGTCAATACAAGAATTCATTTACGCATCATTAACAGTTTTCTTATATGTGTAACAAATCTCTACGTTTCATTCAAATTTAAAGTAACAGACTTCAGGGAATACATAAATAAATTTTCAATTATAATTCATCTCACAGTTCAGTTACAGTATGGTACCGCTCATAGCTCTACCGGCTTAGCCCATTAGAGCCCCTCGGCAACTAAAGTTGCCAACGTTTTTATTACCTAAAACTCTGATGATTTGAGTCATAGGGCAATGCGCGTGTAAATACTTATTACCTGTACCTTTATTTATGACCCATAATATAAATAAACCACTTCAAGTGCATACAAAGATGAAGTAATTCCAGAGTCAATTACAGTATGCCCACCTGAAGAATATGGCATTGACACGGATCAAGGAGGAGATGTTGATCTAGGATTAGTTGAGCCTATGACCCTTCCTGCTGGGGTAATATTATATTTTGACAATTTGTTTACTTCGGGAAATTTACTAGAAGAACTAATTTTAAGAGGTTTGGGCGGGAATGGAACATTGCGCATATCTCCATCAATGAAACTTGAAGATAAAAAATTCTGGTGTAAAAAATCTCTGCATGCGATGATTTACTGGCTGTTCGATGGAAGGATAATAGTGTTTTCACTGTTTTGGCAAACTGTCAGTCTATAAATCCAATGAAAACAGCATCACGATACTCTCGGGCAGAAAAGAAGACCATATCTGTGCCAGTTCCAGGTCCGATTGCTAAATACAAGGTGTCTCAAAAGAAATTTATATTTAATGGATCGATTAAAAAAAAAGTAAGCCGTATATAGAAAAAATGTTTATTAATTATTAAAATACACATTTTGGGGATTTATTTCTTAAAAATAATATCGTCTAAATGTAGACCCTCGCGTTCTCGGAACTCATTTAATCGAACAGTAAAATTACTTATGACGTCTCGGCAGGTGGACTCAGGGATGGCTGCCATTTCGTGATGGATATTTTCTTTCAAATGCGCCAGTAAAGTCGGTTTATTGGCGTAAACTTTAGATTTAAGATAACCCCATAGGAAAAAGTCCATAGGGGTGAAATCTGGACTGCGTGGAGGCCAATTTAAGTCACCTGTCCGGGAGATCAATTTGCCTGAGAAAATTTCACGAACACGTGGCAGAGACATATTGGACGTGTGTGAAGTTGCTCCGTCCTGTTGGAACCATGTTCTTTGGTTATAGCCAGGAAAGTTTTGCAGTTCAGATACCAAGAAGTTGTCTAACATCTCCACATAACGCTCTGAATTCACTGTAACTGCACGCCCCCTTTCGTCTTCAAAAAAGTAAGGGCCGATAATTCCTCGCGCCGACATCGCAGCTCATACGGTCACTTTAGGCAAATGTAGGGGTTTCTGATGTTTGCGTTTCGGATTCGTTGCACTCCAGTAGCGGCAGTTCTGCTTATTTACGTGGCCATTAAGATGAAAATGAGCTTCATCCGAAAACAAAATGTTGGTAAACGTTGAAAATCGCTCAATCACCTGATTTACGAAATTAAGCCTCTGACTGGCATCTTGGGGCTTTAATTCTTGCACCAATTGAATTTTGTAGGGGTGCAGCTTTAGGTCTTTGTGCATAATGCGATGTAATGATGACCTATGCACATTTAAAGCACTTGCGCGCTTCCGAATTGAAAGGTTCGGGTCGTCACGAACAGACTGATTAACATTCTCCACGTTTTCTACCGTTCTTGATGACCTAGGTCGCCCGGATTTTGATTTATCCAGCGTTTTACCAGTCTCTTCAAACTTTTTAACCCAATGTCGAATGAGAGGAATGCTTGGCGCATCATTTAAGTGGCGAAAACCTCGAATACTGCAGAATTTTCTACGCGCTACAGTCGCCGAATCACAGTTTTTGTAAAACTCTCGCACGCATAACGCGCGGTCTGCTCCCGAGAAACGCTCCATAGCGACTGAATTCCCAAGAGCTAGGCTACCGATTGACATAACCCCCGCGCCCCTCGGATACGTTGCGTTCACGCAGTAAGCTAAATAAATATCAAATTTCTTTTGAGACACCTTGTATAATACTAATATAGGCGGTGTAGACATATCGGATCAATTTGTATCTACTTATGGATGTAGTATAAGAACTAAAAAATGGTTGTGGCCATTCTTTTCTTGGGCAGTTGGCATATCCTGCGTTTAAGGATGGTTATTATACTCCCGTTTAGGCAATAAAATACCACTTTTAGAGTTTAAACGGCAATGTGCTGTTTTTATTCTTAAATCTTTTGGTACTACAAAAGTACAACTTGGAAATAGGCCATGAATGGAGTTTTCTCCTGTGCTAAATGAACTACGAACAGACCGTACTGACCATATTGTTGAACATGGGGAATAAAATATCGTCGGTGTCGTGTATGTAATAAAAGAACAATACAGTCCATTCCGCTTAATTGGGACATATCGGGACTTAGGCATTTTGGCCCAATTAATCGGCTGCCCCAATTAAGCAAATTTCACATAAAATTAAACTATGCATATTTTTCTTTCAATAATTTTATTTTATAAACTCTTGGACAAAACTATAAATTACATATAACCAAAAAATATAAACTTTTAAGAAAAAATAATAATAAATTACAAAATAAAATAGGTACATACAATTTAATTCAATGCAAAAATGCGTCAAGTGTAGTCTGTCTTTTGTTTTTGTAACATTTCACTTCTACAAAATCAGCACAGGTATACAGTGCGGATGTAGGGCCA
Organism: Liopterus haemorrhoidalis; assembly: GCA_963971575.1. Taxonomy (NCBI): domain Eukaryota; kingdom Metazoa; phylum Arthropoda; class Insecta; order Coleoptera; family Dytiscidae; genus Liopterus; species Liopterus haemorrhoidalis. Next base: position 233,159,951 of record OZ020611.1, read on the forward strand.
GAGCCGCAGTAAGGGGGGCGGGGCGGAGGGTGCCTCTAGCGCACTAAGGAAAGGGGCGCCACATTGCGAAGGTGAGGACTTTTTTTTTTCATCACTTGGATTTTGGGAGGTGAGGACCACATTTTTTTTGCCAAGGGCGCCAAAACACAGTTTTGCCCCTAGCGCAATTTTTTCTTACTGTGGCTCTGTGTACGGCTCCCTTCATTTCCTTCTTGCATAAAATAACGCTGTAATATTAAATTCTTTGTACATTTTCTTGAGAATATGTGTAACATAATATGTACTGTGATCTTAACTGTCCCAATTAAGCGGAATGTTGTTCCAATTAAACATGTAAATTTACTGTTGGTTCCTTGGTTTGGTTTCTGTTCTTTGAGATTTGTCCCAAATAAGCGGCTGTCCCAAATAAGCGGCTGCCACAATTAAGCGGAATCGTCTGTATATATTTGCCGAAAATGTGATGCACCACTACATCCAGTTGCTTGTTTTAAAACTTTTTATTCTTAAAAACATAAAATAAATGTAAAAAATAATGTTAGTTTCATAGTAATAGGTATAAAATTTTGTATTTCTTAAAAACTTATTTGTTTTTCATTTTTTTACATCTATCTGCCCGTCGGCAACTATAGTTGCCAGCTAATATTTCGGAAGGGGTATATTTTTTGAAAATGAAATTGCCTGTACTAGTTGTATACTGATATTTTAGAATGATTTTGATATAAATATCTTGAAAATAACATCCACAGAATTACGGGCTCTAATGGGTTAAGGCCGCCGAAAAACAAAAACATCGAAAAGTGGAACACATGCTAACATGCTTTATCTACCATATCCAGTGCGCAAAAGAGCTAAGCATTATTAGTATAATGAATATACAGTACATTAGAGCGAGTTCATACATAATCAGTGCGGAAGGTACCAAAAAAAAAAAAAAAAAAAAAACAGTCTACCACAAAATACGTAATCAAATAAAATACCGTTTAACATGTTTTAAAATTTTTAAAGTAAATCAAGAATTTTAGTTGGCGTTTCCACACTCCGAACGCTCTTCCATATGCTAAATTTAGTAAATAAAATATTACACACTAAAGCAAAAAAAAAAAAAAAAAATTAAATAAAAGTTGTTACTCTTAAGCCGCATTCAGACCTCTTTAAATTAACGAGTTATAGACTGTTCGTTGAATCGCGTTATGCTTTAATGCATTCTTTTAACGTTCCATGTACCGTTTACATCTGTTATAAATTAGTACGTTACGAATAGCCCTCCATCTGTGAATTTTGAAACCAACTATTTAGCTTCGTAAAATATTTTATATGTATTATCGTTCGTATAATTCTGTTGTTTTAGATTTTAACTACCTAATTACCTAAATTGATAATTACCTAATTTTGAGCAAGATTTGTTAATGATGACATTATGTTAGGTTATGTAAAGGTATTCGATAACTACGGTGTCACTGATAGAATGCGATGCCAATGTGTTTATATGTCTGTCTCATTAAAACATCTCACTAGCTATAAATTTAGAAAATTATGCACAATCCATAACAAACAGCGTAAACCATCAGTTTCGCACTCTCCGTGCGCTTTGAATTGATTACATTGGCTAAATCTTAAGAGATACATTGGTATAATGTAGACAAAAAATGTAGATCTTAACTAGATCTAAAAAAAAGTCCATGAGAACATATACCTATCATGCACCGATATTGTGTATTGGGCAATTTTTAAACGTAATAGTTTTTGTTTTATAAAGTTTGTGGGTGCGTAACATCGGAGTTTTATAGTGATGTATCAATTATTTTAGAATAAATTAGAGCATTTCACACAGAATCATTAAGTATTTTACATTATGCATCAAAGATTAATAATAACGGAGTTATCACAGTGCAAACAGAAGCCCGAAATGCAGATATGTTGAGAGTTGCGAAAATTATCAACAGATGGCACTGCTAGATAGTTGTTTCTACAGTGACTGTATAAAGACAGTGTGGCCATACGATGGTCTCATTTTCTATTGGTCGAGCTGAAGTCCGCCATATTTCTTCCAACTTTGTTACAGATTATATATGGTTTACATGTGTTTAGCTTGTGTTTCAACAGATTTAAGTGATATTTTCAAATAATATACGTATGTTTAGACGTTTAATAGTGAATATTGTTGTGTTTGTGATGAGTAATGAGTAATGTAGATAATGTAAACTGTGCACATATTTTTAATTGTCACAAATTAAAATTAAAAATAATGAAACGTTTTGTTATGTTTAGGTTTAAAATTGCTGGGGAAAAAAGGCTAAATGAACATAAAAAAAACATTATGCCGGTAAATCAATGGATGGCTTCACAATTATAAGAAGTATTTACTTTCATTAATTTTAAGGTTATTCCATGCTGATTTCATTTTATTTTTCACGTGACCATAATTTTAGTTGCATAAATGCATAATTGATAATATATACATCAGTTTTCTTTATTAATATATCATTTATACCATGAGTTCAAAAAGAAATTGCATAAGGGTTGGCTATGGAAAATAAAAGTAATGTCAACAAAAAGCTTTTGAATTAATTTACTGTCTGAATTAATTAAATCACTCTTGTTGTCATAAGTTATTTATTGTTACATAAAGCTTGTAGTATACATTATTTTATTTTTCCATAGCCAACTCTTATGTAATTTCTTTTTGAACTCAGGGTATATAACATGTTCTGCTTATTCTTTTTTAATATGAAAATATCCTATTTTTTTTTTTTTTATAAACTTGCGTTGTCCCAAAAATTAGAGAAATGTTGGGTTCTCTAATTTTTATAGAACCTTAGCATCATTTTTTCTCTATCTTTTTATTCTAATTCTAATTTCCTGTTTGAACTTGTTTTCTTAAATTTAAAATATTCAAATTAAAATGTAACTCCCGTTTTTATAAAAAAAATGTTTTAGTTTTTATAGGTCCTCAAATAAAATTATAAAATATTTCTTTTATTTCCTTTCATGTCCTTTTTAAGAATTTTTTTCATTTGTTTTCTTTTTATGTTGCAAACATTTAAAAAAAAATACCTTCATCGGTAGGCAATTTTAATATTTATCTTAATAAATGTTGAATCATATACATGTTTTTTCTTAACAATAAATTGATTTTCACATATATATAAACATAAATAACTAAAACTATTAAAAATTTAAGAAATATTATAATATACAGTCTGTTCCAAACGGTTAAGCGGAACTAGATTTTGCAATGAAAGTAATTTCATCGTTTAAATCGTGTCTTTCGGCCGTTTTGTTTAAGCTTTGTAAATCATACTTACAATAAACATTTTTTGGTTAAGGTTAATATCATTTTAAAATGTCAGTTTCTTTATATTTTGATTTTTTGTGTCATTCTTAATACAAATTTCCCATTTATTTATTTTTTTGTCATTAAAATATCTAAAAAAAATATTAAATTTTAACATATGTCATTCGATTCCATGGTTTCATTGTTGGAATTTTAAATTTTGACATCCCAACGTGAAAAATGAAATATCCCAAGCAAGGTCTCTTCTCGTGACAACCTAAAGAACTAAATTCCCATTTAGTTCCGCTTAACCGTTTGGAACAGACTGTATTAGGATATATTAACATTTATTCCATATAACCCAATACAAATCTGGAATAAACATGGCGGCTACAGTTCATATGGCCACACTGTCTTTATACAGTCACTGTAGTTGTTTCTTCCCCACTGCCTAACGTTAGTTAAAATTACTATACCGTTTTTTATATTTATCTTCAACGTTGGGAAAATTTCATTTTCAACATTTTTATAAATTGTATTGAACATTTTATATTCTATTATATTATCAAATATTCAATTTATCTTATCGTTTTATATATTTAACTTTAACATTGTGAGCTTTATGTTCTACTTTCTTGGATTTAAAGTAGTTAAATGAATATATTTAAAATAAAATCCGAAATAATATGTATCTTATTTTCTGTATCTCTTTCTCAAGAATTCTAGTGCGAGTTATTTTAGTTATTTTTTAGTCATATCTATTACTGTAAATTTGAATAAATCAGGTATTAAAACAATTCAAAACAGCACTTACTTGATTAGGTTGATTAAACTGTCCATTATTTTGGAATCCCGACCCATACTGCGCTTGTTGTACAGGTTCCTGGTAGTTCGTTGGATTGTAAGTGGGAGTTTCATACGGTGGATTCACCCACACTTGATTCGGTGTGAACTGTTGATTCTGAAACTGTGCTTGATTCCCCGATGTCTGATTCTGGTAGCGTGGCTGATTTGGAAATGGCTGGTTGCAAGCATTCGCATCCCACACCAGTCGAGCTGAAAAATCACATCCAGTCTGCCGAAGTCTTATTTTCATTTCAGGAACTAAAAGGAAATTAAATATTAAAGGAGTATAGGAACGGAACCGTAAAAAGGTAAGCAAGGGAAGTAAATGACACAATAGTATAAGAACAAAAGTAATACTAACAAAGAATTTAGTTATTTATTTATATAAATTAAGAAACAATTTATACAAATTTTAAACAATTTTAACACGTTGAACACAGTGGCGGCTCGTGACAATATTGCGTGGTAGGGCCAATCCCCCTACTTCCCCTCTATTTTACTCAAAGTTTTGAATCAGCTCAGTTTGCAGTAATTTATTACCTCATTTATTACCAATTAAAAAAACACCGATATAAAAAAGTAGAAAAATTGATGTCATTTAAAAATGAAAAATCAGCTGTGGCCACCACAGGACCGCCCACAATCACAAAGTACTTATATAAAATACATTCTAGCAGCAGAGTAGAAATATCTAATATTTTCTAACAGAGATATTATTTATCATGACCATCGAATTGTTACATATACAGTGGGTGGCCAAATTATTAGGGACAGTGCAGATTTTCTGTAATTTTCAAATGAATTTAATGAGGAAATAAGTGGCTTTGGGTCTCGTATTTATTTTTATCCATTAAAGTGCTTTATTTAGAATATAAAACGACATAATTGCTTATTCATAATCATTTATTTTTGTATAAAAAGTGTTAATTTAACAAATTAAGTAAAATCTTAATATTTTGTAATGCCACTTTTTGCTGCGATTGCGGCTTCCAGGCGTTTGAGCATGCTTTCTATGCAGACTTTTGAGTTGTGTCGGAGATTGGGGTTGTGATGCCACTCTCTGATAAGGGTTTCTATAAATTGCCGCTTGGTGGTGATGATTTCTTTGGCGATCTCCCGCTTTTTAAAATAATAATGATACCAGCAACAAGAATATAGAAGAAAAATGATTTCAAAACAATTTATTTTCTCACAAAATGCACTTAATCGTGAAAATTACAGGGGGGGGGGTTGCTGTCCTTAATAACTTGGCCACCTACTGTAAGTATGAAAAAATAGATACTTAGAAAAAACTTTTCGTTTTATCAAAAAAAGGTCTCTAATAAAAGTTGTTGGTTATTGATTTTATAGCAACTTTTGTTAAATAAATTTTTTCGAAATTTTTTTCTGTTGTGAAATATTCGCAAAAATTTTAAAATCGACACGATTAAACTTCCATTTCTAGTCATCCGATTTTTATAAAAAGTTGATCAACTCGTTCCGTTGATATCAAAAGCTTAAATATGAAGTTTCATAAAAATTCTTTTAGCCGAATTTACTCTGCACGTGTACACAGACGGACGGACGGACATCATGCTAAAAATAGTCAAAACGTTATGTAGGGACCTCAATTCGTGGAGATCTATCGAAATCTCGAAATGTCAAAATCGGTATGATCACAATACCTCCCTTATATATGTTGGCGGTTGGTAAAAATGCATTAAGTACTTATCGCGGGTACTTATCTACTTAAATATCACCTACCAAAATCTCAGGTAGCAGGTTGTCTTGTAAATCGAATACAATTTACGATTATGTTTAAATCATATCTATTTTTGAGTTCATGACTCTTTCGTTGTGTTCTACTACTGCGTTTCTGTAGGCTGAGTTCAACTGGGTTAAAATATTTGATTTGCGAAACACAAAAAAACTGAAAACATTGTTCATATATACCTACGGTTTCTCAAGCCTTTATTTTTTTCCCAGATATGTACTAAATCCGTAATACCGTCCTTCGTTCACATTAATTCTCCCCCGAATAAAACGCAAGGAAAACAAAAAACAGCTTGCTTTTCGTCGCATCCGCAAATCCAATTGTTGTTCAAGTAAATGTTTCTGCTAAATTTTCTTGTCCGTTTTTTAGTAGTTATTGTTTTAGAAATGACCAAATCCGGTAGCGGTCTTCCCAGTTGTTTTATTTCGAGTTTTTCCTCGAAGGAATACGAAGAAAATGTTTTTTTAAAAAGGTTACTGTTACTGTTCATTTCTAATAGTAACACAAAACAACACACACGACACGACACAGTAAAAAAACACAACGCTTTCTATATGCAACCGTAATTCAAACTAACGAGCCAAGCTATAACTGGTTCTGTTTAGGCCGCTCGCAAACACAGCCACATGTGGTCGCCACACGTGACTTTATACGGCCACCAGTGGTTGCCACAGGTGGCCCTATACAGGTCGTATTTGCCACGACGATAACCACTCTATCTATTCTCTTCCAAGTATCAGTATGGACTTCGACTCGAATGCACTTATCGCGCTGCTGCTAATAAGAAGACGACGTAGTACATTCAATATTAAGAACTCGCGAGAAAAATGGACACTTTTGCTCCCTTTTCGAAGATTTCAAATTACACGAAGACAAATTCTTCAAGAATTTTCGAATGAGCTTGACAATATTTAATGAATTATTATTTCTGCTGCAAGATCACTTGAAACATCAAGATACACGAATGAGATAGCGGGCGATTTTCAATTTCGGATATGAACATGTCAATATCCTAATTATTCGTTTGTATATTTTTATGTGCACACTATACTCTATACAGAGAATTGCAACTGACATACCAGTCAACCGGTGGCGAGCGACTGTGGCCGTGTGTGCGCTGGAAAAACTGAAGCCGCCACCGGCTACAAGTAGCGAGACATGTCCACTCCCGCATACAGTGCTCAGCGTGTGGCGGCCACCGGTGGCGACCACTTGTGGCTGTGTTTGCGAGCGGCCTTAATGTTCTTCTAGCGCATGGTCTGACCACACGCTCTTCCCGCCAAATCTCCACGGAGGCCTACAAACTGTCTGAAAACGGAGCCAGTTTCGATTTGGCTCACTTGCTTAAATAAATACAAAGCGTGCATCAAATGCAAGGCAATAGCATCGTTCCGTACTTAAACGCGTGTATGTTTATTTGTATTTATCGGTATTTTTAAAGAAAAATATAAGCTTTTCAATGATTAATTTGTGATGGTGCTGTAATTTTGCAATGGTAGGGCCTTGGCTGCTTGACTCTTCATGAAAAGCCGCCACTGGTTGAACATAACTTTATTACTTTCTAGCATTTCTTTTGTTACCCTTACTATAACTTTTAAAAATAAGAAAATAATGAAAACTTACCATCCGAGTTAACTTGTACGTTTCCTCGAAAATGTGGGTTGATCAATACAGTTTTTCCTTCTAGCTGTTGTTGAGTTTGTTGTGGTTGTGGTGGTATAGTACCAACACGGTTGAAGACATTTCCCCTGTTCTGGTTCTGGTTTTGGTTATGGTTATTATGGTGCTGAATGTGGTTGCCTCTTCCTCTGCCACGACCGCGATTATTTCCGCGAAATCTTCCATTTCTGTTGTTCGGCTTCGTATGTGTGGTGTTAACTGCCACTTTATCTAGCAAAAATAATATAAAAATTACTTTTACTTACATTTTCACTTCCCAATACGAAAACAATGCAAAGAAAATTACTGTAACACTCCGAATAACACACTAACACAATAATATGTATGAGAAAGATATGACAATAATATGAAAAGACAGAAAAAGTTTGATGAGTGGTTCTCAACTGGGGTGTCGCGAACAAAGAATAAATCATCTTACACCGCTCATAAACCATTCGGCATTGTCTATGACTTATGGGCTGTTTGACCAAGTTTCTGATTGATTCAGCGCGTATCAAGGTTTAAGTACCATTCATAGCTCATGTTTTAATAGATTGTACGTAATTCATAATGCTAATGCATAAGCGCAAGGATGTTTGTTCTATACTTAATACATAAAACCATGCTTAGCTCCAATTTAGTGCATAAGCGTATGAACGTATTTAATGCGTAAGCGTAAAATTTTGCAAATTTTTTAACCAAAACTAATGCGTAATTTTAATTTGAAAGATATGAAAACTAATAAAATGGTTAGTTGTTATTTTACATAAACTTACCTAAAGAATCTGGTATAGTAGAGGAGATTGGTCTCTGTACAGCGGTATTTCTTTCACTGACGAATCTATTTCGTTCCCTTTCTTCCTTCTCATTGTCACTCGGATAATCATCGAGATCGTTTTTAATATTTTCAATATTAAAATTAATATTATGGGAAATTGTTGGTGTGTTCGTAAAACTTGGTGATGAGGGCTCTTGTTTAATTCTAACTGACGTGTTACCTGTAAAAAAAATAGATTTGTTTTTTAATTTTGTGTCCAACGACCGACATTTTTAAATGCTGCAGGTTACGTGATTAAAATGATCTATTGGGCTCAACAGCGCTATGAAGTGACGCCAAGCCGACAAAATCTGAACTCGTGAGACGAGTAACTCTTTAATATATGAGACAACCATATTACATATGGAAATCTCGTGTTGTTTGTATTGCGTTTTAGTGTTGCAGTTTGTTTATAACATTAATTTTTTATAGCAATTATTACTATTTTTATATTACTTTGAGTTATAACGAGTTGTCATAACACAAATTGCTGTGTATTTAGTCACTCTAGAAAAGCAAACTATAGAAACATTCACTTCCATTTTTTCCAAATGAAAAACAATTTGTGAAAATAATAAATAATTTTGGTGTTGCGGAAGAGATTAATAGGAAAAAATTTATGTGAAGTGTGAATCTTCACACATTTCTGGGTTTTGCAGGTATTTAGTAACTGAATGATGATTATTTGGGATGCCAAAACAAATTTTATGTCAAAATATTTTTTTATGAATTTTAATTCGAATGCCTAATACCATTATTTAAGTTTCTAAATATGTACAGTATTTTATTTATACAGCAAGGTTCAGTAAGATTTTTAAAATTGCGCCTATGGCTTCCATTGGTTGCTTATATCATAAGTCCCGCCCTCTGATTTCGTCAAACAGAATTAAATTATAATTTCAACACTTCCCACTGGTTATTGAATTTACGCTTTTAAAAAATAAATAAATTTACCAAAATATAAATAGAATTTTGACAAAATCATTTAAACAAAATAGAAATGCAAAAAAAAAACAGAAAAAAATAAAACTAACAGGATTCGAACTCTGCAACGTTCGCACTGCAAATTACAAAGTACATTACGAAACCATCTGAGCTACCTGAGTTTCTGTTCTGAAGTGTTACATAGCGAATTAAATATTTAACATATTTTAGTTAAAAACACAACAAATGCGTTATTTTCCGAAAACATAATCTGATCAAAAATTCCTGTTGTACTATTCCGGTTCACACCAATGTACATTACTTAGAATTTTTTCAGATTTTTAGTTTAAACCATCTGGGCTACAGGTTGTGGGACAAAATTTATTTTGCACAATTTTGGCAAATATCGCTTCAAAATAATTTATTTTGCAAAAATAAAATTTTGATCGTTAATCCACGTACTAAGGGCTTTCATTTGATACCCTACTCATAATTTAAAAAAAATATTTTTGTTTTCGATGTGCACATATTTATTTATATTTTTAGGGGGGTATGTTTTTTAGATGTTTTAGTATTTTTCCTATGTGCGGGTCAAAGAGTTGTATAAGCATGCCAAATTTCAACTCTCTAGGTTTAGCCGTTTGGCTACAATTTTTACCGAACAGACAGACAGACAGACAGACAAAATGACGGTATAAGGGTTTTTTGGTCATACCTACAAAACCCTAAAAAGCATAGGAAAATGTTATAAATACGTGGAAAAAAGTGACAAAAAATATGAAGGTCTGCTCAAAGAATTCCAGAGCTACAAATTACATCAATATTGTTTATTTATTAATATTTAACAAACTAGTGTTTATCAAACAAATTAAATAATGCATGAAGCTCTTGCTTTACAGGGTCAGGTTATCTTGATTTAATTTTGTTTCCAGTGACTTTGTGAGGTGGTGATTTTAGACTGCTTGTTTGTTAACATAACCTACATATATCGACATGCTCACTTTTTTTCAAAATTTCGCATAACATTCTTCTCTTTCAACTACACACCTAGAAGGTGTTGCATTTAAAAAATGAAAATAACGAAATAAGGATAACAGTTTATTATTCATTGTAAATCTATGATTTAACATGTAAACAAATAAGGACAACACATTACTCGTTTCGATCAGCTAATTTACAGCGATCGCAGAGCGGCCATCGGTCATTGTTGAGCCCAATAGATCATTTTTGTGCGACGTCATAACCGTCCAACGGGTATTTAAAAATAGCAGAGTTAGGAAAGGCAGTAAATTGATACTTATGGGATTATATATAAACACGTGAAGTAAGCCAAGTTTTAGTGCAGTTCTGGGATATGGGAGTCGTGCGGGTAGAGATCAAGTGTCGTTTCATCGATTTCCAAATATATTAAACTATAAATATAAACCTAATAAAAATAAATTGTTAATTAAAAGGCGGTAGCAGTGGATCAAGGCACTTACAAGAGTGGACGTAACAGAATCTAAATTAAGGCATGCATTTGTATTTGGTAAACATTTTATTCCAAGTGTTATTAAACCCTTTGCACTCCGTTGTCGCCGATAATGCAACATTTAAAATATGAACTTTAAATCCGCTGTCGCTGCTAAGACGACACGCTTGTTTTGCTTATTTGAGCGCATTTGTATAAATTGATGCGTGTGTTTATCTTAACACCTAAACGTCCGGCGATAATTTGCGAACTTTAAGAATTCGTCTCTTTAAAAAAAAAAAACAGTGTAATTTCAGTGTAATAAAATTTACGATTGTCTCGGAAATAGTATGCTTAGATTTTTAATAGCCAATAAAAAAATTATATCGCATTCATATGATTCATTTGATGTAAATACCGGCATAGCAAGAATATCAAGTTGATACGAAACACGATGACTTAATTAAGCCCGCTTTAGACGATCATAATTTTGTTGACAATAGGGGATACGCATAAAATTTGTATTTCCTTAAAACTACATTATTTTGATATGTTAATGTTAGTTATGTCACCTAACAAAACAAAAATTACATTTTAATTAATATTATAGCCAAATTTTTGAATTAAAATATTGTAAATTTGAAATAAGCCGACCACGGAGCGAAGGTTGCCGAGTAAAAACGACTGAGTAAGACGTCAAACGATAGGGGTTTCACGTCACAGATACAGCTACAACATAATCTTTACACGTGTGTGTATTGTATTGTTCGAGAGTTTTGTATTTGTTTTTAAACAATTTTTCACGCATTTATTATTAAAATGGCAGATAAAGATTTTGTTAGGGCTCGGAGTGATAATTTACCCAACATTGATGCATTTATGCTCATGGAATATATGAAAAATAATGAATGCTACAGTGCTGAAGAAATACGTGGTGTCAAAGCAGACCTGTAAGTAATTTTTATTTTATATTCTATAACTTCGCAAACAAACGCTGCAACTCTGTAAAATGTAAATATTTATGTAATTTAGATGTCAGAATTTTACTACATTGTTTACATGAAGTTACAAAACGTTAGGGGCATAATTGAAATACTGCAATATAAGTTATCTATTTTAATATAAAATTTAATTTGGTAAACATGTATAAATTGTTTTTATAGAATTAAACTTTATTTTAATTAAAATCACTCTAACTTTACATAACCTATAAAAGTTATACAAACAAATAAGTTCATAACAGACTATGTACGCCGGTAAGCTAGTAGTGTCATGCGTCAGTTAGAAGGGGTATGACGTCACACGTCGTTTTCGCGCGCTACATACATTTATGATTTTTTTAAGCCTTCAAATTACAAAGAAAAAATTAAAAACTGTTTTTTATGTTTATATGCAACAAGAGGAATATAATAAAAAAATTTAAAAAATTATGCCTATCCCCTATTCGCTTCACAAATTCAAATACAAGTTAATAAGCTTGTTTACAACATTTTATAAACGTAAAAATATCTATATCTCACACAGTTAATATTCTGATATTTTTTATTATAAAATTTTGTAAACAAGCTTGTTAACGAATTTGTGAAGCTATTTGTTAACAAAATTATGATAGTCTAAAGCAGGCTTTAACGTGTTTATATTAAGTTGTTGGTATACTATATGAGTCACTAGGCTGGAGTGCAAAGAGTTAAAGATGCCAGGAGCAGTTCCAACCAATTATTAATTTACTTAAATAAATAAATCAATTAAAAAAAGTTTCACTTGAATTATTTAAAACTACTGTAGGAAATCCGTCTAATATTGAAGATATAATCCAGACTGGGTTCCTAGTTTAAATCTTTGCTGTACCTGGACACTATTTAATAAAAATCCAGAAGATACAGAGCGACAGTCTCGAGTTAAGCATCGTACAACAAAAATGGTTCCTTCTACTTTGGTAGCTTTTAATTTAATATGAGTATGAATATTATGTTAAATTTTTTCAATAAAAAAGTATTTCAGAATTATGCATTAACACTAAATATGCCATAATGTTCATATTTATTATATGTCTTCCGAATTAAGTTCAACATTGTTATGCCACAAAGAATACGGATTAAAATTGTTTACTATTTATAAATACCTATGCCATATGTGTTAAACATGTTCGAGTGCCCTACGACTGACATTTTTAAATGCTACAGCTATTAAAATTAGTGGCACTTTATTTACATTGATTAAAAATAGATCACTTACTGCCATTAAAGTCATCGGTCTCATCTAAAGGTTCTGTCGTGTCAATATCGAGTACATCCTCCGATTCTTCCACTGTTTCTTGTTCCTCAGCATGAGATTCATTATAGTTTTCTGTATGCTCATTATATGTTTCATTCTGATGGTCATTATATGTATCGTTCTGTTGGTTATTGTACGTTTCATTCTGTTGATCCTCGTAAGTATCATTTTGATCGTCATAGTTTTCATCTGCTAACAATGCATCTTCTTCATCTTTTTCTAAATCATAATCCAATTCATCGTCATCTCCCAGTAAAAATTCGTCTCTAAATCACAAAAAGAAAACTTTACTAACTTTGTCATTAACACATAACACAGAACTAGGTTAAAATTCTTCAAAATATAACTTAAATTGATTAAATATCAATACAATTCTATGGTTATTAACTTAGATCTTAAATAAAACAATTATTTTAATAATTTAATAAACAAAATGTGATAACAAGGCATACTCATTGAACAAAAAACTTGACATCTTTATAACTCAAATAACATTTCACTGTAAACATATGACGTATTTGTCATTTAATTTAATAAACAAACGAATATTTATATTAAAACTTACGTTATATCAGGCATAGACATCGTAGCAAAAATAAAAACACATCGCCAAAATACGTCTAAAGTATAACACTGAATTTAGGTACACAAGTAGTTCAATATAAAAATTGTATAAAAAAATAATTACTAAATTAAATTTGAAACTTTTTATTTATATACAAAATCTCAAAAAACCTGCATAATATACCTATTATATATACCTGTTTATCAATTTCCTTAACAATAAATAAAAACTATAACTATTATAGGTTCAAATCACCTGTGATTTTAAATTAATAAAGACTCTTTTAAAACTAGGGAAATTTTAGCGATGACAATGTTAAAAATTATTTAAATTTTCCATTTAACATAGGGAAAAGACGATTGATCTTAAATTATGATACAAAAAATCACATTATCACACTTTATGGCCACAATATAATTTTTACATTTTTAAATTAATTTTTAATACATAACCTATATAACCTCAAAAATAAATGTAAATAAAAACATGTCTTCTTTAAAACATTTATTTTCAAACGCAGTTACATTTAAGAAATATATTAATTTAAGTAGAAATTTCAGAAGAATTTATTCTACTAATAAAAAAAGCATTATATTAGGAATTGAAACTTCATGTGACGACACAGGTTGCGCTATAGTAGATAGCGAAGGAAATATTCTAGGAGAATCTTTACATTCTCAACAGGATATTCATTTAAAGTATATTGTTAATGTTATTTATAGAATAAATAACTCATTAATTTTAATTTTTTAGTCTCGGTGGCATTATACCTCCACTCGCACAAAGTTTTCATCGGAAAAATATTGAAAGAGTAGTTAATGAAGCTGTAACAAATTCAGGACTTAGTTTTCAAGATATCGATGCTGTTGCTACAACTGTGAAACCTGGTAAAATTTATTTATAGTTTAGTGATTTAAGTATTAAAATTTTCGATACAAATAATGTTTATTATAAATTCAGTTATCGCTGGAGTTATCAGATATTAAAATATTCTCTAGATCCAATAAGATTGGTTGACCAAACATACTCTTTTAAAGGCACGCTATTTTCGTACCATTTATTTTTTGTGACCTACAACCGATGAGATTCCAATAATTTAACAACTTGTTTGCTGCACTAGTTACAGTTTTTAGAGTAAACAAAAAACAGACAAAAGCAGTATAAACTCCATTCACGATAAATATGAGATGACGTCACACTTGGTTAATTTTATTACCAATGTCATAATGTAAATTAACCAACATGAAAGCATTACTCACTTGTTACAATTAGTTACTACATGTTGGTACCACTTTTCCACGTTGCCACGTTTAAATAGCAATAGGTGTATTCGATTTGCACATTTGCAGTTACTGTTTACTGCCGCGTTAAAAAAATCTGTTCGTTTTGTTTCAGCTGCTTCTCTTGCGGATTATTTGTTACGGCTGTTTGTTTACCTTTTTGAGTTGGTACCATAGATAAAGAATAAGTGGTTGGTACTTTGTTTTTGACTTTTTGACAGGAATATGGCTAGCATATTTGTTTTGATATTTATACTATATTCTTTGATGGCTAATGTCTTACAAATTCTTTTTTTTTTTCATATCCTGGGAGAATAGTTTCTACAAAATTTTTCAGTTTTTCTATCCTGGGGAATTTGTAAACCTCGCAAATACAGTTCATAACTTCATCATCCGAACTCGAAAAATCTAAATCTGAATCAGATGATTCTGGATTTGATAATATTTCAAGATCCATTTCAAGACACTAGGCTGACCAGATTTTTTTTCACAGAAAAAGAGTATACTAAAAAAAAAAGGTTACACTCCAAAAATTCAAATAATGAGCAAAAAACAGAGGTCCTCATTCAAAAATACTAGTGACGAGCAAAAAAAAAAAGGTCTTCACTCCCAAAATAGAAGTGATGAGCAAAAAAAAAAGGTCCTCACTTCTAAACTAGAAGTAATAAAAACAAGTGTCCATCAAAAAGAGTATATTCAGGGTTTTTTTATAAAAAGTAAGAGTATAGAAATTATTACTCAAAAAATAATACTCTTAAAAAGAGTACGTCTGGTCACCCTATTCGACACACAAGATAATCTCCGAACCAAATCGTAAAAAGATTCTTAACCTGGAAAGTTATCTGGCATCTGTCTGACATTTAACATTTACGTCAGACGTACTTCTTATTCTTTACGTATAAACAAATCGAAATGAAAATTAAACTCGTTGTATGTTACCAGTTTTTTGTAGTAAACTGCTAACTGCAGCGTTTTACTGCTAGCGTTTAGCAGTATAACGCGAAGGTGCAAATCGAACATACCTATTGTTCAGTCGTATTTCTGTTTGACATATAAACGAGTGAGGTTAAACTTATATACGTAGTTGGATATAACCTAGCTTTTTTGACAACTAGCGAAGTGGCAACATAGCAAGTTTTTCAACTGTGACGTCATTGCATTCTTATCGTAAATGGACTTTACCAAAATGTAGTTTATTATTTGATATAGTAATGCTTAAATGAACACAATATAAAAAGAAATATTTCCTTACACAGCCTTTCTCAATTTTTTACTCTGGAGATCTCTCCTCAAGGTTTAAAGATAGTGGCAGATCCCAAAGTTTTTTTTTTTTGTTTGTAACCAAACTATGCCCTATTCGAAATGCAGAAATAGTAATAAACTTACGTGAAACATTGAAATCGCTACCCTATTGGCTGTCACTTAAAATTAAGGGCTCAACAGTCAACGAACGACCAGAGTTCGACAAAATTATCACGTGAACATTGCATGTTTACTACTTCTTGATTCCGAATAGAGTATATCAATGTTTCTAACATCATAACAGAAGAGGCGTAGAGTACCTGTATAAGAATCAATAAAAATAATTAATAAGAGACAAAACCATCCTTTGGGCAAGGCTATTAAGAGATTTCGGGGTTTTTATTATAATAGTATTTGATATGATTCAAAATAAGACGTAAGTTTAACCTTACTCATATTTAAATATTTCTGTGAAATACGACGGGAAATGCTGAAAATGTGGCAACATAGAAAAAAGTACCAACATGTAGAGAACAACTGTAACAACTGAGTAATGCTTTCATGTTAGTTACATTGCATTCTAACATTGGCAATTAAATTAACTGTGTGACATCATTGCATAGTTATCTTAAACAGACTTTATATACATTCACTTATAGATGGCGCTACCTGACTCTACCTTAATTTTATTTCTATCGCCCCTGGGCAGGAGTGCACACAGATTTTTTTTTTAGGGGTGGTCCGCAAAACTGTTCTGGTGAAACACCTATTTGTTTGGTGAAAAGCAAAAAGTATAAAAAGGTATCATCAGTTTTTAGCCACTTATATACATTTTTTAAGGTGTTCTTCATCTAAATTGTTGCAAACATAGTGCTCTCTGTCCAGCGAAAGAAGACCGGTGCGGTAGGGGAGTATATTCCAAGGATACTTATAACAATGCTTTATTGCACCAATAAATGTAGATACGTCGCTCGAACCTCAACCGTTCAACTGATTATTTAATAAAGTTCTAGTCTATATGAAATACAAATATACAGCTAATCGACTCTTTTTTTATTACAGGAGCAGTATTAGAGGAGCGGCGCAGGATAAATGCAGTAGAAAATCATTAAATAATAGATAGTGATGTTATGACGTTTCATAAAAATAAATTTCGTATGTTTAAATATCCACTAAATTTTGAGTTTTGTTATTGTATAATTACAAACATTCACCTTGAATCTTAGGCGCCCATGCCCCTGGGACATAGTTAGGCAGAAAATTTTTGGAGTCTATCATTTGAGAGCTCTCGTCTAAAATTAAAGTTTGTGTTTTACTATTCTTATATGTTCAATTATTTGCAGGGTTACCTCTTAGTTTAATAATTGGTACAAAATATGGCAAACACCTTTGCCGAACATATAATAAACCATTTATACCAATTCACCACATGAAGGCCCATGCTTTAACAATTAGAATGGTCGATCCTACAGTCCAATTTCCATTTCTTGTCCTATTGATAAGTGGCGGCCATTGCTTGTTAGCAATTGCAAAGACCGTCGATGAATTCATATTATTAGGACAGAGTTTAGATGACGCTCCTGGCGAAGCATTCGATAAAGTAAGTACAATGGAAACCATCTGTGTGGGACTGTCTGTCTGTTCGGTAAAAATTGTAGCCAAACGGCGAAACCTAGAGAGTTGATATTTGACATGTTTATACAACTCTTTGACCTGCATATAGGAAAAATACTAAAACATCTAAAAAACCTATCCCCCTAAAAATATAATCAAATATGTGCTCATCGAAAAACAAAATATTTTTTTAAAATTCTGAGCAGGGTATCAAATGAAAGCCCTTAGTACGTGGATTAACGATAAAAAATTTAATTTTGCAAAATAAATTATTTTGACCAGATTTTTGCCAAAATTGTGCAAAAAAAAAAATGTCCCACACCCTGTAGCCCAGATGGTTTAAACTAAAAATCTGAAAAAATTCTAAGTAATGTACATTGGTGTGAATCGGAATAGTACAACAGGAATTTTTGACCAGATTATGTTAATTAAAATAACGCAATTTTTGTGTTTTTTAGTTGACGATGTAAAATATTTAATACGTTATGTAGGACACTAAACCAGTAAGCTTTCATAGTTTAATGGCTAGCCTTCTCGCTTCCTAAGTTGCAAACTGGAGTTCGCTTCCGGTCTGGAGACCAGCCAAAATTGTGCAAACATTTTTTTTCCCACACCCTGTAGCCCAGATGGTTTAAACTAAAAGTCTGAAAAAATTCTAAGTAATGTACATCGGTGTGAACCGGAATAGTACAACAGGAATTTTTGATCACACTATGTTTTTTGTGTTTTTTTGTTGACAATGTATAAAAGTTATAGTTATGTAACACACAATACTAGATTCCTGGTCGTATCCTGGTCTAATAGTTAGCTTGCTCGCTTGCTACGCAGCAAACTAAGCTTCGCTACCGGGCAGAGGAGATAATTATATTTTGTTTAAATTATTTTGTCAAAATTTTAGTTATATTTTGGCAAATTTTAAGTGAATTTTTAAGAGCGTAAATTTAATAACCAGCTAGAATTGTCGGAATTATATTTTCATTCTATGTGTCATGTATACGAAACTAAAGAGGTGGAGCATATGACTTAAAACAACCAATGGAACCCATAGGCGCAATTTTCAAAATCTTAATGAACCTTGCTATATAAAAAAAAAAAAACTGCACATATTTAGAAACATAAATAATGTTATTGGGTATTCGAATTAACAAAAAAATATTTTAACATAAAATTTGTTTTTAAAGCTCTTAGATTAACAGACGATAAATTATTTTAAAATATCGTTCATTTTGCCGTGATTACTACAAAGCAAAATTTGCCCTACACACTCAGCATGCCTTCACTTATTATATACCTGCGAAACCCTGCATTGTGTGTAAATTCACATTTCACATCAATTTTTAATATATACTCGCAATTTGTTGACACCTGCAAAACACTGAAATGTGTGAAAATTCACACATCACATAAATTTTTACTATTACTTACGTTTTTAATTTTTACAGACGGCCCGAAGATTAAAACTGCGAAATATTCCGGAATTTGCAAACTTATCAGGTGGACCAGCGATTGAGTTAGCAGCTTCTAAAGCTGATAACCCTCTTCAGTTTGAGTACTCAATACCGATGACTGCATATAAAGATTGTAACTTTAGTTTTTCAGGATTGAAAAATAAGGCTCTCAGTCTCATACTCAAGGAAGAAAAAAATTATGGTAAACTTAATTTTCTTTAACTCATGCATATAAATATAGGCTATTCCAAACGTTTAAGCGAAACTAACTGGAATTTTCATTCTCCTAAGTTGTGATGAGCTCTCTTTATAACGTTTGAAGTGGGCTTTTCCTAAAAAAAAATATCAAAAGCCTCACTTAATCGGTAAAAATTACTAGAATTGAAAATCTAGTTCCGCTTAAACCAAAGAAACAGCCTATATGTCTGTCTGACTGTAAGCTAGAAAATGTGGGCAAAGGCTGATGTTTAAAATTTGATATTCATATACAGGTCTTTGACTTTTTTACTTCAAAAAAAAAAACAAATCCGTCGAAAAATATGTACATAGACAGTCATAGGCGCGCATAGACTTTTCATTTAGACAGTGGGGACGCAAATATTTCTGAAATATGAAACTAAGTAAAAATATTATTGACAAAAGAATAATAAATTATAGATATTTGTAAAAAAGGTTTTTATTTATTGAGTCAAATATTAATATATCATATTAGGTCGTCAAGTATGAAATTTGTAGAAAAAAAGGCAAAGTTGGTTGATAACTTACAAATATAAGGAATTATTATATTCATCAAAGTATGCACCCATATTGTCTATACACTTTTGCCATTTAAGCGGTAGGTTGTTCAGGCTGGTGGTATAAAACCCTGGCGGACGAGAGTCAATCAATTGAGAAGTGACATTACCGTTGGCGGCGCTGTAATACAAGGCAATATGGCTGAATTGTCTAGTATTCAGCTGTGAATATGCTAACAGGGAACAGGT
This sequence comes from Liopterus haemorrhoidalis, assembly GCA_963971575.1. Taxonomy (NCBI): domain Eukaryota; kingdom Metazoa; phylum Arthropoda; class Insecta; order Coleoptera; family Dytiscidae; genus Liopterus; species Liopterus haemorrhoidalis. The sequence continues at coordinate 233,180,080 of OZ020611.1, forward strand.
TAATTTAAGCACAGTACATTTTTATTTTATGAAAATGTATCTATCGACATTCTAACAAAAAATAAACACTAGAAAATATGTAATAATTTCAAACAGTACTACTGTCGCGTAGTACAATATTTGACCACCAGACTGCGTATCCGAACGTGTCAGTTCTCAATTCCTGGGAGGCCAGTTTTACAGCATTGTCGGAATTAAACTGTTTTCCTATTAAAAAGTTGTCCACATTGCGGAAGAAGTGGTAGTCAGTGGGGGCTAGGTCTGGTGAGTATGGAGGATGATGACAGAGTTCCAACTCCAATTTCTGTGGTTTTGCCACAGTCATTTGTGCAGTGTGTGGTCTAGCGTTATCATGTAATAAGATAGGAGTCGATTTGTAGACCAATCTAGGCTGTTTTGCTTTAAGTTTTTGCATCATTTCGTCCAGTTGGTTGCAATATATTTCTGGTGTGATCGATAAGCCAGTTTTTTTTTTTTTTTTGGTTTGGTTTTTAAGTTACCTATACGAAATTTGGCGAACCAATTTGATATTGTCTGCTGCGTAGTAACACTAGATCCAAATACACTATCAATGTTCCTCGCGGTCTGCGATGCCGCAGTTCCACATAAGAACTCATACTTCATAATAGTGCGACCGTTCCATTTTCAACAAAATTAATTTTTAAAAGTTTTTGATATTTTTTAGAGCATACAATGATTTCATTAAACAGGCGAGATGTGTAACTTAAAAAAAAACGGTAAAATATTAAGCCAATGTCAAATAATAAGCTGTTAAAGTTGGCAATATTATTAACTACAAATTTCATCCTTGACGACCTGATATCTTAACAAAACTGAAACTAATATATTCAATATTTTAGGTATAGAACCAGATGAAGTAATACCACATGCCTACAATGTATGTGCAGGTTTTCAGTTGGCTGTAACTAGGCATTTATGTCACAGAACACAACGTGCCATGGAATATATTGACATGAAAGATATGTTGCCAAAAGAAAAGTTAACTATGGTAATAATATTGAATATTTATAATATATACAATTTTTACAACCAAACACTCATAGATAAACAGAAATACAGGAATACTACAAATATTTAAAATTTATAATTTCATTGCACTGCATGGTACTTACTTTGAAGGGCCTTCTACATACTTTGTTTCCAAAACTCGCGAGCGGATCGAGCCTGAAAACCCCCCCTAAGTTCGCCAGCTGACTGCTAAGATTTTTTATGACTTAGGAATAAGGGCGCCTTAAATTAAAGTCTGCATTTTACTTAACCTACATTTAATGATAGTTTAGAAGTTAAATTTAATATACACACATTTACAATTAAGGATGGCTGAAATAATTACATGAGAACACAATAATAAAAAAAAAATTCACAAACACCGTAACACTTCACAAAAGAATCTCTTAAACAACTCACAGGGTTTAAGGTTGTTTTCAAGGTTCGGTTAGCACCATAATAAAATGTTCACAATTAATTCCAAACTAGTTTTCACAATTAATTCCAAATGCATGGGAGGTTCGTCCGACTACTATGATGACCAAAAACCTACTCATCTTCAGAGATTTATATTTGACTCTGAAGATTTAGCAACTCGTCTTTCACAAGATTTCGTCTCTCACAAGATTTTCCTATCACTTTTCTTAAAACTTACGATTTAAGCCCTTTTTTGTCGTTACAAAAATAAGCAGCTCTCCAATTAACAAACAGAAACCTTTTATCGCTTATCTTTAAGACACATGTTAGTACCCCCATAATTCATAAACCCAAATAAATAATTTTGACTTATTATCTACCGAGTTTATATCACTGAAAATCAGTGATGGGCGCGTAATGGCTGGTTTATACAACTTAGCCATAATTTTGCTTAGCCGTAACTGAGAAGTACCTTATCCATAAGTTTTTAACGATCCCTAGAACGAAAGTATTGGGTTTATACAACCTTATCCTTAACTTTTCCTTAATCTCGAGCGTCAGCCGCAGCCAATGAAATGCGATGTTTAGAGTTTGCGCAGTTCCGAGTAAACATCGTAAACCTAACCTTTATTCTAAACGTCAATTGAGAATTTTGGAAGCTATTTTATTAAAATGAATAATGAGCAAATTATTGTAATATTCCTTTATACTGCCTTGGCAGCATCTGCCGTTTTTGTGTCATCTTTATTATTTCACAAAAATAAAGTTGGTTGCCTATTTCATAACAGTCATATTTTCGCGCATGCGCTGTTCAGTGATTTAGCCGTAATTTAACCACGAAAGTTGAAATGTTGGGAACTTTCAAGGTTACAGAATTCTTATTGCTAAGGTCTGCTTATGGATAAATTGCGGCTAAGGTTGTATAAACGTACATAGGCGTTTTGTATAGTTTATCTTTTACGAGTTAGGGATAAGGTAAGGAAAAGTTACTGATAAGGTTGTATAAACGGGCCATAAGTTACATGATGTAAGTTACCTCATTGTTGACGCGTAAACAATTGATGTAAAGTAAACACAAAAACTCTTGTAAACAATGTAAACAACGTAAACAATGTAAACAATGATTTAGATATGCGCACTTGTTTACAGAACCTCATTATCAATAAATTTTTATAAATAATAAAATTTTAATGAAACGATTTTAAATGAAAAAGTAAGTATATAAAATTAGGACAAGCCAATATACATATTAATAAAAATCGAATTTGCATCATTATACAGACGTTACATACAAATTAGTAAATATGAATATGAAAAATAAATAACTTTTTTCTTTATATTTTGGCACCATTAATGACTGGTCCTAACTTTTAAAAACAAGTGATGACCTGAAACTAAAAACCCTCACTTTTAAAAACAAATGATGACCTAAAAAAAGATCCTCACTTCTAAAATAATATAAATGATGACTTCCTTGTTCAGCATACATTTTTCTCCGATCATTTCTGGGGGGGGGGGGGTAACAACTGGGAGCCAGAGTAATTTTGGGGGCTCCGGACCCATCGCTAACTCCGCCACTGGGTTAAGATGTCGTAACTAAAATTTTTAAATTGCAAGATTTATTTAATAATATTAAATTTTCAGGTTGTTTCCGGTGGGGCTGCGTGTAATAATTATATATTTAAAGGTTTGCAGTTAATTTGTGACGAATTTGGATATCGATTAGTACGTCCACCGCCTAAACTATGCACTGATAATGGAGTCATGATAGCTTGGAATGGAGTAGAAAAGTAAGTTTCATAATAATACTGCATTCACAATTACAAAATTATAAATTAAAATTAACGTTTATTTTGTACGTGGAACTAAGTACCATGCACAAGGTAAATTAAGAAATCAAAATTAAGACACTGACATTTAGCGTTATATCGGTAAACTTCTATTGATTTCAACTTTACGATTGATATTTAACAGCTGTTTATATTTGCTAATGAGGTTTTGAGTATTTCATAGTTTTGAAAAAAATTACAATGAACGAGAAATTCATATCTGTGCTCATAGAAAACAGAAAGACATGGATAGAAACAGAACAGTATAGGGATTTGCAGCTAAGCACCCTACCATCTGGTGAGCGTTTCATGAACTTATGTACATCAGATAACATTTCGTTTTGTGTATTGGTTTTGTATGAAGTTTGTTTTTAAAGTTTTATTATAATCATTGAAAAATGTATTATACATATTGTTGTGTGCCTATGTGCAATTCATTGAAAAGAAGAAACCCGGAAATATCGTTTCATTTGTTTCCATTAATATCAGACACCGTACGGTTCCAAACAAAATTGGGAAAGCAAGAGGTTAGGAATCGAAGCGATGTTTAGATAAACAATTTAAAAATTGGAAAAAAAGTGAGCCCTTATATCAAAGTTTGCGCATTACATTTTAATGATAGTGACTACAAAAAATATTTTCAATTTTGTATTTATTATCGCATATCTTGAAAATTCCTGTTATTGTGTGTGGGTTTGTAATGCACAAGTTTGTACGCATAATGCATAAATCTTTATGAACTCTCTGTTTTTTTCAGTGACTCCACACAATATTATATGCCCAGCATTGTAGATTTCTACCCCTTGGTAAACAACACGGGAATTATTATTTCCCCCAATTTAGTTAAAATAATCGACAATGGAAAACCGCCATAACTTAAAACCAGATCACAAAATGTAGTATTTTAGATGTTTACAAGTAATGTCACTTCACAAAATCAGAAAATCCCAAACAATTATTTATTTTTTGTCGTTTTTTGATACACTTTTCGCTATTATTTACTAGTAAATGTCAAGTGGTATCTGATTTAGAATGGTTTCAAAAAAATCCGCGTGGCGCTACGATCTTAAAATTTTTCCCCTATACAGCTTGACCTAGAACAGTGATTCTCAACCTTTTTTTTTATCGCGGTGCACTTTTAACAATTTCAAAATTTGGCGGCACACTAACTATAAGATAAGTTTAAAAGAATTTTACTTACCTATAATACAGTGTGTAAAATAGTTAGTAATTTTCAATGTAAAATAAAATAATATGTACTGCAAGTACAACAGAATGTTTATTGAGTGATTAATTACAAATTAATTATAAGAATACATTTAATGCGAAATTTGAGCTTGATGTTTTTTGATAATTTCGTTTATATTTGGTCGTAAAAATGATAATGCCACTCTCATTTCGTCATCTACATTTAAAAGTCTCGATCTTTTTTTTGTTTTTATATTGGTTAATGTTGAAAATTAGGGTGACCATTCGTCCCGATTTTGATTGGGTGTCCCCAGTGACGGACTTTCGCCCGAGACAAAAAAGACATTTGTCTTGGGTCCGTAAATTTCAAGGGCCCGGATTTGGGAGGTGAGGTCTTTTTTTTTATTTGCTCTTCACTTGGATTTGGTGGTGAGGTCCTTTTTTTTTTCTCTTCACTTGGATTTGGGAGGTGAGGACCTTTTTTTTTTGCTCGCCTCTAGGTTGAGGGCCCGTAAAACATAGGTTGAGGGCCCGTAAATCATAGGTTGGGGGCCCGAAAATCAAAAATGTCTTGGGCCCGGCGAAGGCTTGATCCGCCACTGGGTGTCCCGCATTAAGATGCGTGCCGCAAAAATCCCGCATTCTAACATTTTGTCCCGCATTGTAACTTGTATTTGAGGACCTCTTTTTTTTGCTCTTCACTTGGATTTCGGGAGGTGAGGACCTTTTTTTTTGCTTTTCACTTGGATTTGGGAGGTGAGGACCTTTTTTTTGCTCTTCGTTTATATTTGGGAAGTGACGACCTTTTTTTGCTCCGTCCCGCATTGCCTTCTTAAGAAAATGGTCACCCTACTGAAATTCCGAATTCGCACAAATAAGATGTAGAAAATTGTAATAATATTTTTAAATCTTTTTTGGCTATTATGGGTTAATCGCATCTAATGTTAATCCAAAATGAATTAATTGACTCTTCCAAATTTTTTGAAATGAAATCTCGATTATTGCAAAGCGACTTTGGTTCTTCCTCTTCATTCAAAGATAATTCATATACAGACGTATCCGTTATTACAAATGGATTACGAACCCAATCAAATTTTTTTATATCTAAATTTGGGAAGTAATGAATAATTCTCTCCTCTTCTTATCTTCCAACAAATGAACAAGATGATCATTTTTTCTTGTTCAAAAAATATTTTCATCTCGTTTTTTTAATTCAAGCACGCGAGATAAAACTTTTCCTCTGGAGAACCACCTTACTTCCGTGTGCAGTAACAAGGTTTCGTATTTAGCTTCCATAGCTTGGCATAAATTACTAAATAAGCGACTTTTTAATGGTCTTGATTTTATATAATTAACCATTTTAACACATTGTTCCAGCACTATTTTAAAAGTACATACAAATTTTTTTTATTGTATACATTTCTAAAATTTGGCGGCACACTTTAAGAATTTCGCGGCACAATGGTTGAGAATCACTGACCTAGAAAGTTGAAATTTGGCATGCTTGTGTAACTTTTTGATCCACAAATAGGAAAACTAAATATGTAATAAAAAAACACGTCTTCGGCTTCTTTTGTCTTAAACTTTTACTAACTAAACCCAACCTAACTACCTAGTTTTTATATGGACACTTTATTTTTTCCCCAACATTAGCCCAATCAAAATTGTGTATCATTATGCAAAAAATATAAATTCTCTACTTGAATGTAAACAGAAGTGGACCGAAGAGTAACATTCACCCAAAATTAAAGAAATGTTACAGAAATTATAATTAATAAAGAATAAAACCATAAATTTATTACGACATGTATGCATATGTGTGTGATGAAATTCTTTTTATTTATGTAAATTTGTGGTCCTGAAAAGGACCGATATTTTTTATCCACTCTTCTTCCGACAACAGAGACAAAATGGAGGACTTAGGTGAGTGAGGTCAAATGTCAACTCGACTGACAGTGCCGAAGCAGAAGACATTATTATATATAAATAAAAATAATACCTACAGGAGTACCTACATGAAAACAAAACTACAGGAATACCTAGAAGAAAACAAAATATTTTGAAAATATAAAAAATTAATTGAAAAATATATAAATTTTGAAAAAATTATTCTAAACCAAGAACCATAGCTGGAAAGAAATGACACTCATTCATCTTGAGTGTCAGGAACATAAACTCTGGCAACGTCTCTCAAAAAACTTGAGAAACAAAGTTCGGACTTATTCGCATAGCGGTACATAAATTCAGCCAGATATGAATCGAATAACATTTTTTGCCTATTGCGTTCAGGGAGAATTGCTTTTACTTGCCTCCAAAGGCTGTCGATAGTAGTTGTATGGCAGCCACTCGCTGAATCTTTTAAAGAAATCGAATAATTTACAGTTAAATCCTGATACCCTTCATTTGAAAGGCAATTATATTCTTTCCAGCAGTCGGAATATATTGTGGTTCCAGGTTCAATTTTATTTTTTATTATATATAATAATGTCTCTGTGTCTATTTCGTCAATTGTCACCAAAAAACACTCGCAAGTTTCGCGACATACACCCCCAAACACCCACTGTCCGTCCACTTTCTTACCTCTATTATCCTTCCTCTTCCCAAATTTAGACACATCTAATTCAACAATTTTGTCCTCACCGCCTATCTTCTTATTGTCCTGGAGAATAATATCCAGGCAAACATTTCTGCAAAAATGAAACCAGCTGACAGAAGTGTGGAAGTCAACTCCCATCTCGTGTCTAACTATTTTTTGGGAGTACTCTTGCACCCAGTAGTACGTAATCTTAAGGATACTGGCAAGAGACATTTTTGAACTACTGAACCAGGTGCCTTTTCTGATGCTTCTCCTGACATCGTGGTTAACATTGTCTTTTTTTTGGTTGCGACACCTCCACTGGTACCCGTCGTTCTCATGAAACGGTACCAGTTTCATATTATCTCCACACTTCGGACATTTATAATTCGACGCAAGGATTCCCATTTCTTGAAGGTAATTAACTAGTTCTTTTTTACCGCTGCTAATTATTTGGAGAATGTAACTATAATTTTCAACCACAGCCATTTTATAGGTTATGATCGTTGCGTTGACACAAATACGTGGGCGGTAAATTGCGTTTAGCGCGAAAATGCAAACGTACCTGCGCCATGTTAAGATCGTGAAAAGTCGGAAATGATCGACTATTTCATATTTTTATTGGTTTTTTGATTATTTTTGCTTTTATTTATTCTTTTTACAGCGCGCAGTGTTATTTTTATTTCAGAATAGCAATTTGGGTTGAATGTTACTCTCAGGTCCGCTTATGTTGACATTCAAATAGTGAATTTATATTGTCAGCTGACAATAACTGAAGCGCCTCTAGTGAGATTTTGAGAAACTGACGGTTGTAGGATAGTCGAGTTTGTTTACTGTTGTTTTCATAGCAAGTTTTTAAAAAAATCTTTAAAATTGCAAGAAAAAATTAAATGCAACGTGAATTGTTGTGTTTATCTTTGCAATGCAAAAGAAGGTCGTGATAGAGACCTAAGTTTTCATCGTGTTCCGAAACGTGGCAAAAAAAACGTGTTTCTGAATTTACGTGGTGGTGCACGTGTAGTTATGGATAGAAGACAAGCATGGGAATATGTTCTTAGAAGTAGAAAGACAGTTAAAGACCATTTTAGAGTGTGTTCCCGTTTGTTTCAATAAATATCACATGCAGATACCATTGGACCTGTCAAAAATATCCTACCAAAGTCAGCCATGATGTAAAATGCAGTAGCGCCTCTATCGGTAGTGTCAGATGTCACGAATGTACAATGATACACAATAGGGGATACGCATAAAATTTATATTTCCTTAAAACTACATTTTTTTGATATTTTAATGTTAGTTATGTCACCTAACACAACAAAAATCATATTTTAATTAATATTATAGCCAAATTTTTTAATTAAAATATTGTAAATTTGAAACAAGCCGACCACGCCGCAAAGGTTGCCGAGTAGATACGACTGAGACTGTAAGGGTTTGACGTCACAGATACCGACAAAACATAATGTTTACGTGTTTATATTGTATTGTTTGAGAGTTTTGTATTTGTTTTTAAACAATTTTTCACGCATTTATTATTAAAATAATTTATAAAATATATGTACTCACATTAAAATGGTCTTCACAAACATAAAGTTTACTTTTTTCTGAAATATCGGTTTTATTTCGCCTCATAGCTTTTCTGTTGCTTTTCGTCATCAGGTAATGATATAAATTATTTTTTTGGATTTCTAATTGAACTATTTGTGCACATTGGTACTAAACAATATTTTCGACTATGTTTCGAATTACTGGGGCCTGGATCTTCCATATTTTATATATTTTAATATAAAATTTAATTCGGTAAACATGTATAAATTGTTTTTATAGAATTAAACTTTATTTTAATTAAAATCACTCTAACTTTACATAACCTATAAAAGTTATACAAACAAATAAGTTCACAACAGACTATGTACGCCGGTAAGCTAGTAGTGTCATGTGTCAGTTAGAAGGGTATGACGTCACCCGTCGTTTTCGCGCGCTACATACATTTATGATTTTCTTAAGCCTTCAAATTAAAAAAAAAAAAAAAATTTAAACTGTTTTTTATGTTTATATGCAACAAGAGGAATATAATAAAAAAAATTAAAAAAATCATGCCTATCCCCTATTTTAATTGTGCTAATGTGGGGAAAAAATAAAGTAGTGTGCACCTAAAAAGTAGGTAGATTAGTAAAAATTTAGGACAGAATAATAATATACTTGGCAGAGGTAACACAAAAAGTCGTTACATACGGCTTTTTGCAGCACTTGTCGGCATAGAAAAGAGTTTAACTCGTAGCTTCGCGACTCGTTTTCTAAACAAGACGCGTGCGGCAAAATCTTGCCTAATGAAACTTGTGTTTTTTTATACCATTTTTAAATTTCAATATTTTCACACGATTTTTGCTAAAAATGTGCTAAAACTTTTATCTCGCACAGTATAACCATAAAGAGAGATTAATGTGAACCGGAATTTTTGATTATTTTCGAAAGTTTCCATTTTTTTGCAACACCGTGCTAGCAATATTTAAGACTGAACAGCTGTCTAGATGCGCGCATATCTTGTAATTAAGTACGCTTGTAAGTCTTTATATGGAAGTACGTAAATTATTTTTTCCAAAGTTATCGATATATAAATTTTAATATGTACCCACAATTTGTTGTCACTTGCTAGATATTTACAAAACCCTAAAATGTGTGAAAATTCAAACTTTACATGGGTGGGTTTACAGAAATAGTACAAACTACTACTCCATAAAGTTTTTTAATTTTTTGCCAGAGAAAATCAGATCGATGGCTCACAAAAAATTCAAATCTAAGATTAAAAATGTTTTAACGGATAATCCAATACAGTCTGTTCCAAACGGTTAAGCGGAACTAGATTTTGCAATCTAGTTACTTTCATCGTTTAAATCGTGCCTTTCGGCCGTTTTGTTTAAGCTTTGTAAATCATACTTACAATAAACATTTTTTGGTTAAGGTTAATATCATTTTAAAATGTCATTTTCTTTATATTTTGATTTTTTGTGTCGTTCTTAATACAAATTTCCCGTTTATTTATTTTTTTGTCATTAAAATATCTAAAAAAAATATTTAATTTTGACATATGTCATTCGTTTCCATGGTTTCATTGTTGGAATTTTAAATTTTGACATCTCAACGTGAAAAATGAAATATCCCAATCAAGGTCCCTTCTCGTGACAACCTAAAAGAACTAAATTCCCATTTAGTTCCGCTTAACCGTTTGGAACAGACTGTATAAGCAGTTCACTTTTGTAAGAACATACTAAGAGGAAATTTTGTTTTCAATAGTTTGCACCTTTGAAGCTGTATGTCATGTTGGTATTAAAAAATGTCACTTTTTTAAAATGTCGACCCATTTGACATATGTCATAATGAAAACTGATATCTTAATTATAATGATCATAACCTTATCAACTTAAAGTCGGTTTTACAGCGTAAGGAATATTTTTAATTGACATTTAAAGTCAGTTACACACTATAAAAGTAACCAAAATAACCAGATCTAGTTTGTTCTTACAAAAGTGAACTGCTTGTATTATCTGTCTCATTTTGTAATACGGAACTAACAGTGAAAGTTCATTTTTTATGATGTATATTGACAATACATTTATAATATTGTCATAGTATTGGTTCACACGGATACGCCAAAGTCTGATTACACCACAACAGTCACCAAAGTAACTAGATCTAGTTTCGTATTACAAATTGAGACGGATTATATAAGCTGTTCACTTTTGTAAGAACACACTAGATCTGGTTAGTTTGGTTACTTTTATGGTGTGTTACTGACTTTAAATGTCAATTAAAAATATTCCTTATGCTGTAAAATCGACTTTAGGTTGATAAGGTTATGATCATTATAATTAAGATATCATTTTTCATTATAACATGTCAAATGGATCGACATTTTAAAAAAGTGACATTTTATAATATCAACATGACATACAGCTTTAAAGGTGCAAACTATTGAAAACAACATTTCCTCTTAGTTTGTTCTTACAAATGTGAACAGCTTATACCCTTGTGCTTACATGTAATTTTAAATAAATATTAATAACTTTTTCGTTTTTAGATGGAGGGCAAATTCTGACATAACAAATGATTTAGATTCAATCCAAATCTCATCAAGGGCTCCTTTAGGAACAGACATAAGTGAAGAAGTAGCAAAAGAAAAAATAAAATGCAAATGGATAAGATTAACACGTATAGTAGAATTAAAAAATACAGCAGATAGTTTATAACAAATTTATTAGAATAAAAAATTTACAGCCTAGATAACTATACTAATTTAGGACCTCTTTCCCTTAAAAGCTCTTTTGTACTTCTAATTTCTTCAGCATTTTTATTTAATTGTTCTTCATCATCAATATCTGCGTGAAGATCAAGAAGTTCTCGTATTCTGTCTTTTAAGTATTCTATACCTTTGCCACCTAATTTTGCTGATAAAGGAATTATGTCGTCGAATATCAATGGTCTTTCAGGTCTTAACTCCAGTGGATATTGATGGAATATTTCTGGAATATAAAATTACATTTATTGGTTTCTTGACTTATAACTGATAAATATATATTAAAGATATTAATTCGCAATCTGCAAAAACCTAAACCTACTAGAATTTTAGATTATTTTTTCGAAAGTTATAGAACAGTGATTCTCAAAGTGGGCGATACCGCCCCCTGGGGGGCACTGGAATGGTCCAGGGGGGCGATAGTAGCTTCGGGTGCATTTGGGGGGCACTTAAAATGATGAAAACTTGCTTACCTATTGTCAGCACTTGGATGCTCTCCATTCTGACTTCAACCAACGATTTGAAGATATTTTTAAAATGAACATACCCGATTGGGTTCTGGATCCTTTTTCAAGTGCAAACACTCCAAAATTACATGAAGAACTGATGGAAGTAACAACAAATTACGAATTTAAATTTAAAGACGGCTACCAACAGTTCTGGATGAAAAGCAGATTCCTACAGCTTATCCTGCGTTACGGGCTATAATACAAAAGTTGTTAATATTGACAATACATTTATAATATTGTCATAGTATTGGTTCACACGGATACGCCAAAGTCTGATTACACCACAACAGTCACCAAAGTAACTAGATCTAGTTTCGTATTACAAATTGAGACGGATTATATAAGCTGTTCACTTTTGTAAGAACACACTAGATCTGGTTAGTTTGGTTACTTTTATGGTGTGTTACTGACTTTAAATGTCAATTAAAAATATTCCTTATGCTGTAAAATCGACTTTAGGTTGATAAGGTTATGATCATTATAATTAAGATATCATTTTTCATTATAACATGTCAAATGGATCGACATTTTAAAAAAGTGACATTTTATAATATCAACATGACATACAGCTTTAAAGGTGCAAACTATTGAAAACAACATTTCCTCTTAGTTTGTTCTTACAAATGTGAACAGCTTATACCCTTGTGCTTACATGTAATTTTAAATAAATATTAATAACTTTTTCGTTTTTAGATGGAGGGCAAATTCTGACATAACAAATGATTTAGATTCAATCCAAATCTCATCAAGGGCTCCTTTAGGAACAGACATAAGTGAAGAAGTAGCAAAAGAAAAAATAAAATGCAAATGGATAAGATTAACACGTATAGTAGAATTAAAAAATACAGCAGATAGTTTATAACAAATTTATTAGAATAAAAAATTTACAGCCTAGATAACTATACTAATTTAGGACCTCTTTCCCTTAAAAGCTCTTTTGTACTTCTAATTTCTTCAGCATTTTTATTTAATTGTTCTTCATCATCAATATCTGCGTGAAGATCAAGAAGTTCTCGTATTCTGTCTTTTAAGTATTCTATACCTTTGCCACCTAATTTTGCTGATAAAGGAATTATGTCGTCGAATATCAATGGTCTTTCAGGTCTTAACTCCAGTGGATATTGATGGAATATTTCTGGAATATAAAATTACATTTATTGGTTTCTTGACTTATAACTGATAAATATATATTAAAGATATTAATTCGCAATCTGCAAAAACCTAAACCTACTAGAATTTTAGATTATTTTTTCGAAAGTTATAGAACAGTGATTCTCAAAGTGGGCGATACCGCCCCCTGGGGGGCACTGGAATGGTCCAGGGGGGCGATAGTAGCTTCGGGTGCATTTGGGGGGCACTTAAAATGATGAAAACTTGCTTACCTATTGTCAGCACTTGGATGCTCTCCATTCTGACTTCAACCAACGATTTGAAGATATTTTTAAAATGAACATACCCGATTGGGTTCTGGATCCTTTTTCAAGTGCAAACACTCCAAAATTACATGAAGAACTGATGGAAGTAACAACAAATTACGAATTTAAATTTAAAGACGGCTACCAACAGTTCTGGATGAAAAGCAGATTCCTACAGCTTATCCTGCGTTACGGGCTATAATACAAAAGTTGTTAATTGCATTTCCTTCGTCATATTTAGTGGAACGTGGGTTCAGCGCGGTCACAAATCTATTAACAAAAAAAAGAAACCGCCTGCAAATAGCTAATCGCGGTGATTTAAGAATACTGCTGACAAAAATAGATCCGAGGATTGATAAATTAATAGCAGCGCACCAGGTTCATCCTTCTCATTAGATGAGAATATGATTTTAATAAATAATTTTTAATTTCAAGCTTCAAGGTGTCTTATTTACAACATCTTTCTTTACTATAATTTAGAACGTAGGTAGAAATATAGATACATATATCTTTCTGTTTGTTCGTTTAAAGAATGTAGATTTCCAGGGGGCACTGAGTAATTTTTTTCTGAAAAGGGGGCGGTAGGCCAAATAAGTTTGAGAACCACTGTTATAGAATATTTTATATTGTTTAAAAAATTAATTGTTGCGAAAATTATCGGAGCATAAGTACCTATTCAGATCAATTCTGTAAAAATTTACTGTGTAGTAACGTTACTACAAGATAAAATATTATAAAAAGTATAATGACTTTCATTCATGATAGTAACTGACCTTGCTCATAGGGACAAATTTTGTTACAATGATAACTGAGTTACAGAATTGGTCTGTATATATCAGGGCTGTTCAACCTTTTTGTATTTGCGATTACTTTTTATAAATAAATTGGTACCGCGATCGACCAGAACACGTAGCCGGCCGCATAGAGTGCCCTTCCGGGTGAGGGAGTCCTGTTTGTCCTGAGTCAAGTTTTGAAGAAATGCTTTTCATATTGCCATTTTAAAGCTGTTTTTCATGTAAAAGGTTAGTGAGAAGCTTGTTTTAATTTTTACTTTACATTTATAAAATGTATTTTTAAGTACTTGCAAGTGAGAGAACACTAAAGATCTACTTAAAATTACGCCGCGATCTACCGGTAGATCGCGATCGACTGGTTGGGCAGCCCTGGTATATATCTTCTATGGGCAGAATATACGGCAAAGCATAGAAGACCTGGCAGGATTCACAGTAGGTAAATCTTGCGTAGATCATATTTATACCCTACAGCAGAGGTGTCAAACTGGCGACCCGCGGGCCAAATGCGGCCCAATGCTTGCATTTTGACGGCCCGCAACGATTTACACTATAATAAATTTGGTAAGTGTTTACAACATCCCACTTCACACTTGCGCATACGTCAAACACATGTCATTTGTTTAATATACAGAGATTCTAAACAAGTGGGACTGTGCAGAACTTTTATTTATGTCATTAAACTAGAAGATGGGTAGCTCGCTTCGCTCGGCTTCTTCTAACCAAACACTTACTAACCTAACCTAACCTAAGATAGTGTTTTGTCATTAAACTAGAAGATGGTTAGCTCGCTTCTAGAAATCATTGTTTTAGAGCCACTGACAATTCTTGAATTATTTAGTGTAGTCGTTATGTGCTGCCATCTATGTAAAGTTTGAAGGGGGATATTGTAAACATTGGCCAAATTTTTATACTATACGTTTTATATAATATAAATATATATTTGAACAAAAATACCTCGTAACAGTTCCCTTTAAAAACCAACAATAATTTGACATTTGCTTTCAACCTATTTATTACGTAGCCTAGCAACAGTCATGCACCTGTCATACGGAATGTAAATTCAGTTAAAAAAACAATATTTGCGTCAGCTGATTAACTGACTGATCAAGACCATTCTGTCAAAAAACATAGTTTTTTTTTTATTTTAATGGCCTTTGCTTCTGTGGCAATTAGACAGGGCAATTTTTATTTGAGAAAATTTCCATGCCTGAACGGGATTCGAACCCGAGACCTTCGCAACGCAGAGCACATGTGTTACCACTACGCTACGCCTGTCGGCAAAAATATAGTTGCAAGATTTGACAACTTTAACTATATAATTTCATTTTAATACGATTTCCTTTACAAACTAATAATAATTTGACATTTGCTTTTAATAGCAACTATTAATGTTGCCTAGCAACGGTCGGCCATTGCTACTTGAATCTGTTATGTAATGAGGTCAACCTGTTACGTAATGATCTCATTACGTAACAGGTCAGCGGTGTGTAATAAAAACGAAGTGGGGAACGTGATACAGTTACTAACAACTGACACGCCTGTAATGAACGTATATCTATATAGTCGTGGAAAAATCCTTTATTGTCACATGCAGGAAATAACTTTAAACGTCTTACCTCCAAGATTTTTAATATTGTCTTTAATTTCTTCAAAATTTTCCATAGCACCCTCAGTGTCCATTTTATTAACTACTATTAAAGCAGGTTTGCTCAATAAATCATCTTTGTATAACTCCAATTCCTATAAAATTTAAAAGATTTAATTTATTATTTAATTTAATATAAGAACACATATATTTTAGATGCACAAATTAGTTTGATGCCTTTACATTGAATCAGTTAATACTGTTTTAAATTTAAAAATTTTGCTGCTGTGTTGGGATTTTTAAGTGCCAATCTTATCATTTAAAAAACACTATATATTTTGGCAAAGCAGACGACATAACCGTACACAACAGTAGTGAACACGATGGCGTTCGTATAACTCATAAGACGAGCGTCACAATAGAATTTAGCACATCCCTTCTAAAAAATAGCTCTCAAGTTTGTAAATCCATCCATGCCTAAATATTTTATTTACAAAGTTAAGCTCTTTTTGATAAATTTAATCTTTAAGCCATAAATGTCAAAGTTCAAATTAAAATAGTATATTATGCAACGAGCATGAAATGATGGCCATTTCACACGAGTATGAAAGTAGCGCCATGAGCCGCAGGCGAGAAGCGCAATTCATACAAGTGAGAAATGACTATTCCATGCAAGATTCATACTATGCTTTTTCCACAACTATAACTTTACTACTTATTCAGTACCCTTTAAAAACATATATTTGACAGTTGCTTTC
The DNA here is from genome assembly GCA_963971575.1 of Liopterus haemorrhoidalis. Lineage (NCBI taxonomy): Eukaryota > Metazoa > Arthropoda > Insecta > Coleoptera > Dytiscidae > Liopterus > Liopterus haemorrhoidalis. Next base: position 233,196,452 of record OZ020611.1, read on the forward strand.
AACTTATTTATTACGTTTTCTAACAACGGTCATGTACGTGTCATACGGAATGTAAATTCAGTTAAAATAACAATACTTGCGTCAGTTGAATAACTGACTGACCAAAACGAACTCTATCAAAAAATATATTTACCAAATTTCGACAACTTTAACTATATTATTTAATTTAAATCCAGTTTCCTTTACAGACTACCAATAATTTGGCATATGATTTTAACCTATTTATTACGATGCCTAGCAACGGTCGGCAATTGTTGCTTGAACCTCTTATGTAATGAGCTTATGCAACCTGTTATGTAATGAACTTATTACGTAACAGGTCAGCGGTGTGTAATAAAAAGGAGTGGGGAACGTGCTACATTTACTAATCACTGGCTGGCCTGTAATGAACGTATATCTCTATAGTCGTGAAATAAAATTCTATTTGTTATCAGTGTTAAAATTGAATTTTTGTGAGGTCACATGAAACTCTGCATTTTACTTATATGTTTTTCTTTTTATTGTCCACAGTCAGAAATTTTAGTAAAGCTTTATTTATTTTATATTTTATATTGAAATGATTATTATGATTTTATTTATTTTATATTCTTACCTTATTAAGTAAAACTACATTATCTAAACAAGTTCTAGGTTCATGTTTAGGACTCAATTGGAATCCATTAATATCTACAACTAAGAGAAGTAATTTTGTTCTTTCAACATGTTTTAAAAACTTATGTCCCATTCCTATATTAGCATGAGCGCCCTCTATTAAACCTGGCAAATCGGCGATTGATATTTGTCTTTTATCTCTGTATTCCATAACACCTATATTTGGTCTTATGGTTGTAACTGAAAAAAAAATATTAATTCAAATCTTCGAAATAAGAAATTGGTAAATTATTGTGCAGATTAGAAAGAAATTGCGACATAAAAACAGTGTTTGAATGAACTTCGGCCAATTTTATTTTTTAACTTCTTCTGCATAAATAGTTATTTGTTTAACTACACAGAAAAGTTTTACTGCCACGGTTGGTGGTTCATAGCCAAGGCTTTGAAACCAGACAAGACAGTAAAACAACATTTCTGCTGTGTTGAGCATAAATTTTTTTCGCCCATTATTTAAAATTTGTATTAAGGGGGGGTAGGGTCTGATAACCACATTTTAAGCATATTTTTGTGAATTTTTTTTCAAATCTATGGTTAAATTTATTCATTTTCAAACTAAGTACATATATAAAGTATGTTTTGAAGAAGATACAAAAAAATTTTGAAGGCAAAATATGGCGAAATGAGCCAGCTGTGGCAAATCTTCTCAGACTCCGGGAAAAAAATTATATTTTGCGGTGACCAGCATAACACGTCACTGGATCATCTGAAATCAAAAATCCAAAAAGATTTTGTTAGTTTATGAGTTTGCCGAGGTAACGAAGTTGAGATATTTTTTTTTTCATGTTTTTTTTTTTTAACAATCACAAATATACTCATTTTTAGGTTTTTTAGGGGGATTTTTTTTTTTTTTTGTCTTCTAAGTAACGCTAAAAACTGAAAAATCATTTTAAAAATAAAAACACAACGTCATTACCTCGGCAAACTCATAAACTACAAAATCTTTTTGGATTTTTGATTTCAGATGATCCAGTGACGAGTTATGCTGGTCACCGCAAAATATATTTTTTTTCCCGGAGTCTGAGAAGATTTGCCACAGCTGGCTCATTTCGCCATATTTTGCCTTCAAAATTTTTTTGTATCTTCTTCAAAACATACTTTATATATGTACTTAGTTTGAAAATGAATAAATTTAACCATAGATTTGAAAACAATTCACAAAAATATGCTTAAAATGTGGTTATTTGACCCTACCCCCCCCCTTAATTTTAATCAACTTTATGTAAAACTCTTATTATTTTATTTTTGTGATTGCAATAATTTATTTGTTTTCTGTTTAATTATAATAGCAAAATATTACCTTTTTTAAATTATTTTATGTCTTTTAATTTCCTAATTTGATTTATTATACACACTAAACCAAAATGTCGGCAAACCAAAATCGGACAAAGTTCATTCATATCAACATTATTAAAGTAAAGGTTGTCTCGTAACTTCTAACCAATCAGAGCGTGAGAGGGAATACGTCACACGTATGCGTAGTTAATATAGATGTTGCACATTTTAAATAATTTTATTGACTATTTTCATAATAGATATTTATTTCAAGACAGTTCCACTGAATAAATTATGAATAAAAACCTAAGGAAATTTTATACTGATTTATATCAAATTTAAGGTGATGTGTATTTGTATTATAGTTAATAAATAACAATAAAATAGAAAACAAATATAATTTTAGGTATATTTAAATAAAAATAGAAAAACAAATTGCTTTAATAATATAGTAATCAATAAAATGAGAGGTTATATCTATTTTTAAAAACGGCTGGACATATTTTAACGAAATTTGGTACAATAGAGTAGAATCAGGATCTAATATAGGCATGGTATCTCAAAAATTTCTTTCTTAGGAGGTGTTTCTGGGTTAAAACTGGTACTAATAAACTTGAAATATTTCCTTTATAAACAGAACTATCTTAACAGAAAAAACTATACAATAAAAATTGTTTATAAGAAAACAAATCTATGCATTTTTTCACTCTAATACTAAAATTTTGAAATATTTCACTTATTATTCCTTTCACATCAAAAATGTAAGAAAATTTATTTAGGACGAAGAAACATTCCTTTCGAAGAAAAACGAAATTAAAACAAGTAGAAAATCAAAAACTTAAATGATATTTTTATATCTATAGCCAAATCAAACCAAATCAAACTTCACGTGTATATAACATATATGATAAACAAAAACTGACGTCCCATTAGCATACGGATGACGCGTAGCCTCTCTATTTATCCCCACCACTACAAGTTACTAGACAACCTTATACTTTAATAATCTTGCATTCATAGACCCTGTATATATCTAAATAATATAATCTATAAATATGTATTTTCAATAAATCTTACATGGATAGCTGGCAATTTTTGGTCTAGCCTTTGAGACAGCCTTTAGTAAAGTACTTTTGCCAGCATTTGGAAATCCAACCAATCCAACATCAGCAATTAATTTAAGATCTAGAGTTATTACATATGATTGTCCTTTCATTCCTATAAATCCATTTTTTGGAGAGCCACCATTTCCACCCTTGGCTACTATCACTTCCGTATCCGGCTCGTTTAATTCAGCTAAAATATACATTTAAATAGCCAAACTATTGATTATATTAGACATTATATATTATTATACTACTATGAATTTAATGTAGCAGGTAAAAGGAAAAGAGGACGGCCAAATATTATATGGAGAAGATGTAGGAAAGAACATGAAGAAGAAGAAGGTACGTTTTCTTCAGCTGAAGATTTAGTGTAATATAGGATGAAGATAAATAGCGAGAAAAAATAACACGAGTTAAGTTCGGTTTCTGAGAGCTTAGCCGAATCCTATAAGTAACCATAGTAACCATTTTCTGACCATTTGATTATAGTTAACTAAGCTTTCAGACACCGGCCATTATTTTAATTTGTATTTATTTTTTGACAGAACAAAAGAACTTGTTATTGTCACCTCACTTGCCGAGATGTGTCTCGCTGCAAAGACAAAAGCAAGAGACAGATAACTGCTGAGAGAAATTCTTCAAAAATTAGCGAACAGCAACTCAACACATTAAAAGGTGATAAGACATGAAATAAAAAACTTATTTGAAGTGTGACTTTTCACACATTTCACGGTTTTGTAGATATTTAATAAGTGTAAGAAGCCAACAGAATGTTCGTTGTCTAGGACAATATTTCTTCTATAATCGCCTTAAAAACAACAATTTTATGATAATCATTTTCATTCGTTATTTGAGTACTAAAAACGTTCATTTAATTTTTTTAAATTAAATTAAAAATATTTGCAAAAATTTCGTCACAATAAAATTTAAATTAATAAATCCCAGCGATTTTTTTTTGTATTTGCGTCATATCTAAGTCTTCAATAAATTAATAAAAATTATGTTTATTTGCTGATTCTCAGCTGTTAATTTTTTTTTTTATTATACTTTTAAATAAAGACATACACTATCTAAGCCATAAACACAAACAATCTATACTCTAAAATCAAGAAGTAGTAATCATGCAATGTTCACGTGATAATTTTGTCATACTCTCGTCGTTCATTGTCTGTTGAGCCATAAATTCTATGCGAGAGCCAATAGGGGAAAAATTTTAAGATCGTAGCGCCACGCGGATTTTTTTGAAACCATTCTAAATCAGATACCATTTGACATTTACTAGTAAATAATAGCGAAAAGTGTATCAAAAAACGACAAAAAATAAATAATTGTATGGGATTTTCTGATTTTGTTTTAAAATTTTATAATCAAGTTAGTATACACACGTATTGTGAGGACATTTTTTTTAAGTGACATTACTTGTAAACATCTTAAATACTACATTTTGTGATCTGGTTTTAAGTTATGGCGGCACAGTTTTCCATTGTCGATTATTTTAATTATATTGGGGGAAATAATAATTCCCGTGTTTTTTACGAAGGGGTAGAAATCTACAATGTTGGGCATATAATATTGTGTGGAGTCACTGAAAAAAACAGAGAGTTCATAAAGATTTATGCATTATGCCTACAGACTTGTACAAACCCACACACAATAACAGGAATTTTCAAGATATGCGATAATAAATACAAAATTGAAAATATTTTTTGTAGTCACTATCATTAAAATGTAATGAGCAAACTTTGATATAAGGGCTCACTTTTTTTCCAATTTTTAAATTGTTTATCTAAACATCGCGTCGATTCCTAACCTCTTGCTTTCCCAATGTTGTTTCGAACCGTACGGTCTCTGATATTGGTGGAAACAAATGAAACGATATTTCCGGGTTTCTTCTTTTCAATGAATTGCACATAGGCACACAACAATATGTATTATACATTTTTCAATGATTATAATAAAACTTTAAAAACAAACTTCATACAAAACCAATACACAAAACGAAATATTATCTGTAGTACACAAGTTCATGAAACGCTCGCCAGATGGTAGGGTGCTTAGCTGCAAATCCCTATAGGGTAGCGTCTTCAATCTTTCACGTGATTTTATTACTATTTCTGCATTTCGAACAGGGTATATAACATTATTAGCCACGAATAAAAAATAATAAATTTAGTCAAAAACAGAAAAATTGCAATATTTACCAAAAACGAAATATGAAAAATTCCTCTCGCATATTACGTACATTACTCATATTTTTAGTATAACCCCTTTGCATTAAAGGCTGCGGTACAGTAATTTTTTGATTACATTTTTGATAAAAATCGTGGTAAATAAAAAAAAATAATAATAAAAACTACTTTCCTATACTTAATTTACGTCTTAATTATTTTCTTCTAATACCGCATATAAATTTAAAAAAAAAGAATTATTTATCTACGACACAAAAAATTCTATATTATTCATAAAATTAATCTGATCTAAAATTCCTGTTGATTTTTCAAAAATAAAAATACAGAATAAATATGAGAACACTTGTTTAATCATACTGAACAATAGCTTCGCGAGTTCATAAAAAGTAAAAAGGAACACACTTTTTATATTCATTACTGGAAAACGATAACAGAATGAACAGTGAGAATATATTATTCATTTATTTAAGAACAGTGAAGTAATTGTTGGGACACTGTATATATATAGTTTTGATATAATATTTTTTGCGATGACCAGATAGAGACTTTTTGAACTATTATACAGAGTACAAATGTCTGAAATATCAGCAGTGAATTTACAGCACTACGATTTTATTTTTAATTTAGGTGCTTTATTGAAATTACAGAAATTAAGGCACTTAGTCATAATATCAAAATTAATATAGCTATTTCTAAAAATGAAATGGCAGTTGATCAGTCAGTATGATTCATAAATACGACATGTGAAAAACCGCAACCCCCTGCCGCTATTGCCACCAGTGGTAGTTCTAAATAATGCTTAGAAAAATATTATGGCAACCCATGCACCTTTACTATATGATACAAAGAAATATGACGTTTTATATACAGCTCTGTGCAAATGAGAACTGATTATACTTAATTAACCGTTTAGTAAATATCAATAAATGAAAAATAAATACCTAATATCTCGCCATCTTCCTTATATATTGTGATACCGGTTGGCACTTCCACTTTCACAGATTCACCTGGTGGTCCCAAAATAAAATTAACATGACTATTTGTTCCATTGCCTGCGACAACTCTTTTCTTTGGCCATCTTTTAATGACATTCGGAAGTGATTCTTCCTCTGATGAAACTACATAAATATCACCTCCTTGACCACCTATACCACCATACCTGTTAATTAATAACAATAATAATAATTAAATATAATTATTTGAGGTTAAGTAATTTACTTGGGATAACCATTGCCTCCATGTCCACCTTTAACAAGAAGTCTTAAAGAATCTAGAAATTGGCTTTGTGTATATTTACGAGGAATTTTTCTTTCTTTAACAACACGTAATATTTTTGTTATAAAAACCATCGTGAAAAAATAAGGTTATATTTTTGACATTTTAAAAACTGACAAGTTCGATATGTGCTACTTGTAATAAGAAGAGATGGGTTTTTTTGAATTTACCGCTCTTACAATATGGGATTTTAAAAAGATTTCAACATCTCAGCAGTTACAGTAAATATGTGTATAACAAAAATCGAACGAAGTACGGGTACTCCAGCTAGTATAACATATAATCTGGGGTCATACTACATTAGGGCCAGCACGAAGGTCGTCCCCTAGGCAAGGCATATTTCGACGCCCTGGGCAAGAAATAAATCGACGCCCTTAGGCTACACATAATTTGTTGCTCCTAGGCAAAATATAATTTGGGTCCCTTTGGCTTCATAATTCGGCTTCCTCTAAATAAAATTCCATGGAGGTACTTATAAGAAAAATATTAAAATAGAATTTTTACATGCTTCACATAAAAGTCATAATTTCATGACCATCCAGCGTCCTTAGGCGGTCTCATAGCCTCGCTTGATGATAACCGATCCTGTACTGCACATATTTGTACAAGTTTTAATTTTTTGTAAAATTTTTTGAATAAATTATTCTTGTTCCAACTAGTTAAAACTTACGGTAGTAGATGTCAGACTTGTTGCAATGGTGGTGGTTGACAGTTAAAATTTAAATTTTTGAAAAAATATATAAACTTTTCCCTAGTAAAGTGCAATATTTTAGTATATTTTACTATAAATTTTAAATTGAAAGCCTAGTTTTTTTATATCCTATCACAGTTCTTGTGATTTTAATACGTAATTTTATGTTTTCAATAAAATGTCTGATTTGGATTCCAGTTCAGAATTATTAAGTACGATGTCTCCCCGTATAACAAGTAAAAGAAAATATAGAAAATGTAAGTATTTATTCTAAATTAATCAGTATTATTGTTATTAAATGATAGTATATGTTATATTGTTGTATACATTAACCTAATTTTTAGCACCGACAAAATTGGCATTAAAGAAAAATTTTCGTAAATCTGTACTTTTTGACAGAAAACCTAAATATGATCTCGATAATAGTATAATACTTATAGAGGACACTATTGAGGGTGAAGATTCTTTTTTTACAATTCAGAAAAATAAGAATCCAGACATAATTTCGCTGTCGAGTGAATATGTATCAGACTCTTTATCAGAGTCTTCTAAATCAGACTGTGCCATAAAATCTGAGGATAGAAATATGAAGAATACTATATCATCAGTTGATAGATGGCTTTCTGATAATGAAAAAGCTGGTGGTTATACGAAATATTTTTCGTTTAATAATGATGTTGCTAGTGACGATGACTTGAAGACTGAAAAAAATCAGATAAAGTTTGATGATTTTAATATAAGTGATGACGATAGAATCTTCGATAAGACTGGAATTAGAATTTTTCATAGCACAATTAATGAAGACTTGCAGCTGAATGCTGTTAATGTAGGAATAAAAAAAGGACCAGAAGATTTGAGATCTTCGATTAGTAGAAATAAGAATTGTTTTAGTGATAAAATATTATCTAGTCCAAGTAGGAAGGAGACAGGTAAAAAACATGTTTTTATTTTAGAGAATATATGTAGAATATTTTTAATTGTGTTAATGTTTTTATAGAAAGCAACGGTATTGTAAATAGTTCATTTGAGGACCAACGAGAAGCATACGAAAATATTCTAGATGATATCTACGGTAAAAGTTGGAGAAATAAAAAAGATGACATTTTACCGAAATCTGAGAAAAAACCACCGAAGCCAAAAACAAATATTCAGATGCCTAAAACAGAGAGGTGAGTACCGGGTGACCTGTTTAGCTGGGAATGGAAGGTGATCTCTAAAACTATAAGAGATATGATTTCGGTTAAATTAGACCAAATTATAACTTTAATATAGGACTTTATAGGATTTTATGACCGTAGCGCCAAGACGGCTACTCCAGAACAAAATCATTATAAAATGGAGCCATGATTTTACTGTACTGCCTTGCAAACATCATTTATGAACGTACTAATACAAAAATTTACTTGTGCCGTCTGTTGATGAAAAGTTTAACTACTGAACTTTTAAAAACCATATTTTTTTTCATTGCGTTGATACAAATAATCATAATACAAATAATTGATACGTTGATACAAATAATAATAATGTTTTTGTGAACAAGTTGCTTTTTTTCTACTTTTTTTGAGTATTTTTACAAATATAATCGCGTTATTTAGTTTATGTTATTGATAATGATTTATTTTTAGTAAGTTGTAATTTATCTTTTTAAATATATTCATTTCATGACCATAAATTTTTGATATCAGATATATAGTTTTTATTTCTAGTTTTAACATTAAAAATTTGGTTCCATGAGTAAAGTCTATTCCTTTGTTTTAGGCGGAACTAGATTTTCAATTCTAGTTACTTTTACCGATTGATTGAAGGTTTTGATCATTTTGTTCAGGAAAAGTCAACTTAAATATATAAAAAAATAGCTAAACAAAAATGAAAATTCTAGTTGGTTCTGCCTAATCGTTTGGAATAGGCTGTAATATTATGTAAATTATATAGGGGAAACTTTTTAAGATCGCAGCGCCATATGCGGCAAAGCTGGCACATTCGAAATTGTCATTATTTAAAGGTAATCTACGATTTAAAAGATATGTCATAGTATACTATTCTAAAGAAATTTCAAGGAAAGTTTTAGTTTTTCATTGTATTTTTAATTCTTTTTGACTGTCTGTCAATATTCGCGACTGAAACTAACGTTGGCGGCGCTGCGTACAACAGTTAATGGTTTATACGAGAAGCGTATATGTCAGAAGTTTTTTCTTAATATTTATCTGTTCAAACAATATTTCGGCAAAAAATCACTGTTTTTAAGTCACTATATTTAAAAATACGTCTTAATTCACATAAACTGCCTCAAAACACACTAAAAATATTATCCAAATATACGCTTCTGTTTAATTTAGCCAGTCACCACCAGATGTCTCACTGTTATTTGCAGTCGCGAATAGTAACAACAAAATTATGGTAAATATATTAGTAAAAATTAATATCTCTGCCTGTAAAAGTAGAAGGGCCTTTTAATATATCAACTGATGATTTAGGTAAATTTTGGGTGGGATAAATGCTCTTTTTAGTCTTTTCTTGGACGTAAAAAATCACTTTCCATAAAATACTACGAGCAAACGAGCATTTTCAGTTTTTGGGTCCATAAAAACCTACGATCCACTTTCTCTCTGCCTCCAAACGTCGTTTCAATTGATATTTTTTTCGATTTAGGTAAATTATGGAATGTTTAAGAGGGATTCTTCCTTATTCACGATTTACATTGCGGCACACAAAATTGATTGTTTTTTTTTTCCATGATTCACAAAAATAAAAAAAAAAACAAAATAAAACACAACAAAAAAACACGTATTTCTCCATTGAACAAAACAAAACAATGTCACTTTCGTATCTTCCGCAAATTGCTACCAGATGTCAGGGCGCTTAGGATGTTTCCCCTATTATTTCTATACAAGCTAATCTTAAATATTTAGTTTTTGACAATTCAGTAGTTCAATTTTTCATCAACGGATAGCTCTACAAGATTTGCATTAGTAAATTTCACTGGTTTTGAAATATGGCACAGATACAGTAAAAAAATAGCTAACGTCATGTAAAAACTATTTATAAAGTCTGTTCCAAACGATTAAGCGGAACTAGATTTTGCAATCTAGTTACTTTCATCGTTTAAATCGTGCTTTTCGGCCGTTTTGTTTAAGCTTTGTAAATCATACTTACAATAAACATTTTTTGGTTAAGGTTAATATAATTTTAAAATGTCATTTTCTTTATATTTTTATTTTTTGTGTCATTCTTAATACAAATTTCCCATTTATTTATTTTTTTGTCATTAAAATATGTAAAAAAAATAATTTAATTTTGACATGTCATTCGTTTCCATGGTTTCATTGTTGAAATTTTTAATTTTGACATTCCAACGTAAAACATGAAATAACCCAAGCTAGGTCCCTTCTCGTGACAACCTAAAAGAACGAAATTCCCATTTAGTTCCCCCTAACCGTTTGGAACAGACTGTATTAATATTAACTGTTTAATATTACAGAACCCGCCTACTTTTTACATTACTTGATTATTTAAAATTTGTTGTTATGTTGTAAATGCTACTTTAAAACATTTGAAATTTTCCTACGTTTGAAAATATCGTTTTCTATAAACTGAAGAGAACATACTTTCATAAATTGAGTAACTTATTTACCAAGTTTCAGTGGATAAAAAAAAACTTTGAAAAATGATTTTCAAGAAATTATTGATTTTGAAGCGATTATTCGAGCCCTCATTTGGACTCTTTCACTTACTAAGTACCTAGGAAAGCCTATGTGTGAAAATTTACACTTCTCATTAATTTTAAATTAAATTGCAATTTTATTTGTATTACTTTTATTATTTTTATCTTAATTTATATTTGGAATATTTTACAGAAAACCTGCCAAAAATGTAAACAACAATCACAAAAAACCTCTGTTAACACCATTGCAACAAAAACTAAAACTAATCTGTGATTCCGATACAGAATCAGATACCACTGAATCGTATAAAAACCCACCAAATGAAAGACTGAGCTTCAGCGATAGTGATTCTGACCGACCTCTAAAAGTACCACCGAAATCAGTCAAGAAAAAGAATAATACAAACTCACGTAAACTTAGTCCGAAGAATAACAAAAAATATAGTTCTTCAAGTAAGTCAGAACTTAATTTTAGTGATAGTGACAATGATTCTTTGGAGACTAGAGTTAGGAAAAAGATGGTCAAGAAACCGAAGGATTTACAGGAATTTGCTAATACTCCCAAAACAAAATTAAAATTAAAAGAAAATGGGAAAATTTTAGATGATAAAGAAAATAACAAAGTAAATCGTAAGGTAGAAGGTAGTAAAACTACTAGTAAGAAAAAAGAAAATGGTGTAGGGGAAAGAGCAGTAACTAAGAACGTTAAAAGTAAAGAAGTTATAAAAGAAAATGCTGATAAAGATGGAGGAAAAGGAAAACAATTTTCATTTTTATATTCGCTGAATGGTAAGTAATAATCATACATATATAATTAGCTAGTGTGCGTTTGTGATCTTGGTAACACTGTAACGTTATTTTACCTAAGGTTCTCGTGATTGGCTAACTGGGGACTCTTGAGGTCTCTTGTTTGACAGGTATTTTGCAGATTTATTCTCTAAGAATCTACGAATATAATTACATATAGAAATGTGTAGGATTTCGTAGGCATAAACCAGAAACTTTAGATTCTACTATATGATTTGGCCGATATGAACAATATTTTGCAGATTCATTCTCTAAGAAACTGCGAATTTAATAAAATATATAAATGTCTAGTGTTTCGTAGGCATAAACAAGAAACTCTAGACACTCCTCTATCCTATGATAGATATGAAAAACATTTTGCAGGTTTATTTTCTAAGAATCTGCGGATAAAATAACGTATAGAAATGTATAGGGTTTCGTAGGCATAAACAAGAAATTCTAGACACTCCTATATTTTATAATCGATATGAAATATATTTTGCAAATTTATTTCCTAAGAATCTGCGGATAAAATAACGTATAGAAATGTCTAGGATTTGGCAGGCATAAACAAGAAACTCTAGACACTCCTACATTCTTTGAGTGATATGAGCAATATTTTGGAGATTTATTTTCTAAGAATCTACAAATATAAATATTTACAGAAATATCTAGGGTTTCGTAGACATAAACAAGACACTCCAGACACTCCTATATCCTGTGATCGATATGAAAAATATTTTGCAGATTTATTCTCTAAGAAACTGCGGATAAAATTACATATAGAAATGTTTAGGTTTTCGTAGGCATAAAAGAGAAACTCTAGACACACCTGTATCCTTTAACCGATATGAACAATATTTTGCAGATTTATTCTCTAAGAATCTACGAATATAACCATATATAGAAATATCTTCCTCTTTTTTATGTCCTTTGACCGATATGAACAATATTTTGCAGATTTAATCTCTAAGAATCTACGAATATAATTACATACATAAATGTCTAGGGTTTCGTAGGCATAAATTAACGTCTCAAATTATTTTTCGTTTTAACAATATAAATGTAATGTACTGAATAAAAATTAATCGTTGTTCCATCTTAAAAAGTTCATAAATAAATAATCTAACTATATAATTAGCAAGTGTATGTATTGTCGGTAACATTATGACGTCAATTTTTCTCATGATTGGCTAACTGGGGACACCCTGTCTCTTGATTGGCTGAAAGGTGATACCCTCTCCCGTGACACCGTATGTACCGCAGAAACTTTATAAACAAGTTTCTGCGGTACATTTACTTGTCATGATGAAACACCTTCTCAAATTCTACAAAGATCCAAATATATAAGATAAAAAAATGTTTTTTTTTTCTTTCTAGATTGTCTCCCATCATGGCAGACTGATCCTAATGGACGTTTCTATCGCGACAACTTTAAAACACACAAAGATATCTTATTAAAAAAACTCTTTGAATTATTCAATGAAAAGATCTTTGATAACGCAATCCCACAAGACAGCCCTATAGAATGGAACGACAGAATAAGACAGACTGCTGGCTTCTGTTACAATAGAAGAATAACAAGACGAAATGGTACTGTAGAGAGACATTGTCGCATTGTCTTGGCTCCGAAGATATTAGACAGGGCCAGTAGGTTACGAGATACATTAGTTCATGAGATGTGTCATGCCGCTACTTGGATTGTTAATAATGTAGCTGATGGACATGGACCATATTGGAAAGCTTGGTAAGTTAATATTTTATTCCTGTATTTTTTATTTTTAACCAGAACCGGACTAAATGTCCCAATTACTGTGGCTCACAAATATCAATGCCCTGACCAGGATTCGAACCCGGAACCTTTCCCTCGTGAAGCAAGAGCGCTACCAAGGCCGAATTATTAACTAGAATAGGGTCTTACTGGCGGTGTTTCACTAAAAAATAACTGAATTTTTAATTTTCGCTAAAATGTCTAATATATAAAAAAAAATATTTCAAAAACTACAAAAGATATAGGTCAGTTGTTGAATTTTGGAAATCCTAATTTTTTATGGGCATTGGGCCGTATTCATAAAACAGTCCATAATCGTTTTTTTTTTTGTAATCAGTGATGGACGTTTACACGTAAACTTAAATTGTTTACGTTTACGTGTAAACTTATGTAAACAATTAGTAAACTTGTCAACAATGTAAAATTTGTAAACTGTCAAATAATGAGGTTAGTTTTAGTTATTTAATACGAATAATAGAGAGTTAATGAACAAGTATATTCAGTTCAAAACAATAAATTTATTAAAAAAATGGTGGGAAGAAACCGAAGGAATAGTTCTGAAGAACTAGGTTTTGTTTTAATTAAAGAAAATGAAAGAAAATATAGGGCGTTATGCAAAATTTGCAATGAATCTTTTCGTTGTTAAAAAACATAGGATGATTTTCTTAAAGGTGAAATTTAATGTATTTTGTTATTAAAAAAATTAGACTGAATTTTTTAAAGAAAAAAGTTTTTTATTTTTCATATTCATATTTACTAATTTGTTTGTAACACCTGTATAATGATGCAAATTCGATTTTTATTAATATGTATATTGGTTTGTCCTAATTTTATATACTTACTTTTTCATTTAGAATCGTTTCATTAAAATTTTATTATTTATAAAAATATATAGATAATGAGGTTCTGTAATTCAAAACAAGTGCGCATGTCTAAATCATTGTTTACGTTGTTTACATTGTTTACAAGAGTTTTTGTGTTTACTTTACATCAATTGTTTACGCGTCAACAATGAGGTAACTTACATCATGTAACTTACGCGCCCATCACTGTTTGTAATGAACATAATATATTTAATGATCATAATATTTCTATTGCTATTCATAAAAATAATGAACAAATTTTAATGAAACATTTCCTTATGTCCATAATGCAAATGAGTATTATCTGTCTCATTTTGTAATACGTAAATAACAGGGAAAGTTCATTTTTTATGTTGTATATTGACAATACATTTATAATATTATGGTATTGGTTCACACGGATACGCCAAAGTCTGGTTACACCACAACAGTCACCAAAGTAACCAGATCTAGTTTCGTATTACAAATTGAGACGGATTATAATTATGTAAAGATCATAATACAAAATTACTAGGGTTGTTTTTTATTTTTTTACTGTTTTATGTCAAGAAAAAATATTGCAAAAATTAAATTTTAAAATATTGCAGTCAGTGTCACTTGTCATTTGAATTTACAAAATGGAAAAATCAGCTGTGGCCACCACAGGACCGACCGCCATCTTAAAGTACTTATATAAATTACATTCTAGCAGCAGAGTAGAAATAACTTGACCTAATGTTTTCTAACAGAGATATTATTTATCATGACCATGGAAACGTTACACATAAATAAAAAAAATTGAGACTTGGAAAAAATTTCGAAAAAATTTACAGAAATTATTCGAAATTTTTCGTTTTATCAAAAAACGTCTCAAATAAAAGTTATTAGTTATTTCTTTTATAGCAACTTTTGTTTAATAAATTTTTTCGAGATATTTTTCTGTTGTGAAATATTCGCAAAAATCTCGACGCAAGCAAACTCTCATTTTTAGTCAACCGATTTTTACCAAAATTTGATCAACTCGTGCCATTGATGGCAGAAGCTTAAATATGAAGTTTCATAAAAATCCTTTCAGCTGAATTTGGTCTGCACGTGTACACAGACAGACGGATAGACAGACGGACGGACGAACGGACGGACAGACAGACCGACAGATATCATGCTAAAAATAGTCAAAACGTTATGTAGGGACCTCAATTCGTGGAGATCCATCGAAATCTCGAAACGTCAAAATTGGTATGATCACAATACCTCCCTTATATATGTTGGCGGTCGGTAAAAAAGGCAAAAACGTAAGAACTCCACGACTAACGAGTGCAGTTTATTACTTCATATATTAGAAGAATATATATGTACAATAGAGAGTAAAAAAACTGATCAGATTAATGTGAAACCTGATGCAAAATATCTTAGGGTTACTAGTAACTGATTAATTGGGGTTATAGGCATGTTTCTCATCGTCGCCTTTTCTAAATCTTCCCTAATAATTTGTAATATATTTGCAACAGTCATTTTAGTTAAACGGAAACTTAATTTAAATTCAACATCATCGAACATTGCAAAAGGAATTGTTCGGTCCCGAAATAAACGATATCTTGGTAAAATATTAATAACTTGTTCTATAAATTCTATGTCAGAATCAGACGGCGTATCCATAATAATACTAAATTTCAAAAGAATCCTTAATTACACTTTTCGTTGGTTCAGACTTACTTCTTACTATGTTTGGTGTGAATAATATTTGACAGTGACATTACAAATTTATCTGTCAATCAATAAAATAATGAGCGTAATGTTAGAATGGACTTCAATATCAACATTACATATAATGAAACATTTCATGATCATTACACATTAGAGACATTCATGAATACAAAAAAAAAAAATTAATGATCATTATGCACTATTATCATCATTCAATTATGAACGTTTATGAATACGGCCGTTTGAGTACGGACATGTAGAAAAGCGCCGAGAAATATGCGTCTATCGGTGCTTGTTGTCGGCGTTTGTTGATGCCGGCTGATGCACACAGAAAGATTATTATTATAATTATTAATACCTTTATTCATTAATTTGTAATACAATATTATACAAAATAGCATTATTTGATTACACTTACTAAAAACCTACAAAACCCTGAAATGTGTGAAAATTCACACTTCACATCAATTTTTTTAACAGATGTTTTCACAATTCTATTTATTTTTCAGGGCTCAAAAAGCAATGAAAGTCTTTCCCGAACTTCCACCGATAAAACGCTGTCATGATTACGTTATCAACTACAAATACACTTTCAAATGTATGGAGTGTGGTTACAGTATCGGTCGACATACCAAATCCCTAAACACTGATACACACCGCTGCGGTTACTGCCATGGAAAGTTTGAAGTATTCATCAATAAGACTACAAAAGGGGGAGAACAGAAAACTGTCCCCATTACACCAAGAGGTAAAGGACAGCCGACTGGTTTCGCACTGTTCGTTAAAGAAAATTATAATTCGGTTAAAAGACCTGATTTAAAACACGGAGAGGTTATGAAATTACTCGGACAACAATTTTCAGCTTTGAAGATTGCAAAGACTACATAGATTTAAGTTCTAACTTTTTAAATGTGTTCATTATTTGTTGTAAATGTTTTATTATTTTTGCTCAAGATAATATTTATTTTTAATAAGATTTTAATATATTTAGTGTAAATTTGACAGTTATATTTTTATTAAAATGTACTTTTTTAAATATAATACATAATTTAAACAATATAAAATCAGTGTTTCAATGTATAGCCTGTTTCTTTGGTTTAAGCGGAACTAGATTTTGACAACTAGTGATTTTTATCGGTTAAATGAAGCTTTTGATCATTTTTTTAAGCAAAAGCCACCTTCAAACATGTAAAAAATAAATCGTGACAACTTAAGAAAATGAAAATTCCATTTGATTCCGTTTAAAGGTTTGGAATAGCCTATAGTCAATTTTGGTACAGATGTTTTTTATATGTTTTTTGAGTTTCGCAGTTATTTGGCGAGAATAGGGGAAACTTCCTGAGCGCCCTGACATCTGTTGGCGATTTTCAGAAGATATGAAAGAGACATTGTTTTGTTTTGTTCAATGAAGAAGTACGTGTTTATTTGTTGTTTGTGTTTTATTTTTGTGAATCATGGCAAAAAACAATTCATTTTGTTGTGTGCCGTGATATAAATCGTGAATAAAGAAGTATCCCACTTAAACTTTCCATAATTTTCCTAAATCGGGAACAATATCAACTGAATTGACATTTGGAGGTAGAGAGAAACTGGATCGTACGTCTCTATCATACACAAATGTCTTTATGGATTCAAAAACTAAAAATGGGCAAAAATCCAAGCAAATGAATGAGTGTTTGCTCGTTGCGTAAAATGCAACGAGCAACTTTTAAAAGTGATTTTTTGACATCCAAGAAAAGACTGAATAAAAACATTTACCCCACCTAAAATTTGTCTAAATTATCAGGTCATATATTAAAAGGCCATTCCACTTCTTCAGGCAGAGATTTTTATTTTATACTAATATATTTATCATATTTTTGTTGATACCATATTGACAGACAGTCAAAAAGAATTAAAAATACAGTGAAAAACTTAAACTTTCCTTGAAATTTCTTTAGAATAGTATATTATTACATATCTTGTAAATCGTAGATTACTTTTAAATAATAAAAATGGCCTAAAAAGCTTGGAAAATAGAAAAATACAACTCATGTTCATTTTCACCATGTAATCAAATACACAAGTAACAGTTTAATGTCATTTTCGAGCGTTCCAGCTTTTGCGCATATAGCGATGCGATCTTAAAAAGTTTCCCCTATAGATCAGTCGAAGCTGACGTCACTTGTCACGTGATTTCGCACCAGTGGAAGTATACCAGGAATGTTTTACTATGCTTTGTTATGTTATTTTCGCTAATTTTATAGTAAATTTACGTGCTTAAAGATATTTGTTTAAAACTTTTTGTACTAGTTCTATCCCTTCTCAATAATACACAACTGCAAGTGTAAAACTGCGTTCACAACTCTAAAATTTGTAGGCTATACGCTAGGACTTGTGCACTGTTGATCGTAATTAACGTCTAACGTATTTTAGGTCTTCACTTGAAATTTTGCCCTATCTGGGGGCGTTCCATTAAATCTTGCATACGGGCCCCAAAGACCCTCGCGCCGGCCCTGGTAAAGCTTTTCAAAATACAAATACTGTCGCACAAATTTTATTACTTTATTTATTTTATTTTACTACAGGATTTCTCTACAATCCTTCAATATTGTCTCCCTGTTTCTCCTTAATCGTGTCTCAACGTTTGGGAAGCTTTATTATTCCATCTAAGACACCTGTCTGTTTATCATTCGATTGGCTCGGCCAACGGCAGCATTAAGCATTTCCAGAGACTGATAACGTTGTCCACGCATAGGTTTTTTCAGCTTTGGAAGTAAGTCGAAGTCTGGTGGACTCATGTCCGGACTGTAGGGAGCATGTGGTAATACTTCCCAATTATATTCACACAGTGTTTCGATTACAACATTCCCGATGTGAGGGCGACAATTGTCATGGAAAATGGCCCAACCTCAAGCAACTGAGGTCGGGTTTTGTGCATTTTTCTAAGCAATTTTTGCATAAAGTCATGATAATAAACCGCTGTGAGCTTGTTCTACATGGAACTCTGTCTGCCATGATGATTCCTTGGTAATCATAAGCAAAAATCACCATTTCGGCTTTCCTGGTCGTGGACCATTGTTTATGCTCACACGACCACCACGAAAACGATTAGCCCAATAAGAAAGTGTACTACGGTCCACTGTTAAGTCACCGCAAATTTCTCTTAAAGCTCTGTAGATTTCTGTTGGGTTTTTGTCACTTAAGTTTCGATTTTAATGTACGACCTCTGATCGCCAACAGTCACAATACCCGAGACTTCTGCAGGCTCCATTTCTAGCTTGCGTTTGTTAAAAACAGAATACGTTATATATGAAAACAAAACACACGCTTCTTCCTCGAGCCTTCAACTACAACTGACATAACTGTCACTGTTGTTGCATCATCCAACCCGCAGTGTTGCCAAATTCCCAGGGGGTCTATTCTGTAAGCTTTTCGACAATCGTTTTTACAGTCTCCTGTTGAAAGTTCCGATTTTCAACACCCCATGTTGGTATTGAGAAGTGACATTACCGTTGGCGGCGCTGTAATGGAAGGCAATATGGCTGAATTGTCTAGTATTCAGCTGTGAATATGCTAACAGGGAACAGGTTAATTTAAGCACAGTACATTTTTATTTTATGAAAATGTATCTATCGACATTCTAACAAAAAATCAACACTAGAAAATATGTAATAATTTCAAACAGTACTACAGTCGCCTAGTACAATATTTGACCACAAGACTACGTATCCGAGCGTGTCAGTTCTCAATTCTGTAACTAATTAATAGTGCACTTTTAATAGTGTTGTGTCGCTCTTGAGAGGAGACCTAGGAACGTGTCCTTTTTGTAAAATGATATTGTTTTTTGACATTTGTACTTGTTGTTTAGATATGTTTGAATATTTTGTAGGTTAGTGTGATTTAAAATGTGTTTTTTATATGGAAATATATATTTTTGTTGCTTTTTACGTAAAATGTTTTAGTTATGGCCAGTGGCGGCGTTAGCTCTTAAAATCTGGAGGGGGGGGGTAAAAAATTATGAGTAAAATTGGGGGGGGGGGGCAGGAAATATTTTTTTATCGTTTACATATGAAAATACAAGTAATGACCTAAAAAAAGGTCCTCACTTCCAAAATATATTTTTTCCAAGCTATTCTAGGGGTGCCAACTGGGGTCCAGAGCAACTTTTAGGGGGGCCTGGCCCCTCCCGGACCCCCCGCTAGCGCCGCCACTGGTTATGGCCCAGGAATATATGTTTTATGAATTTTTAGATGTACTTGAAGTGGGGAAGATTAGACAGCTCGGTCATTTAATGAGATCATTTATTTTTATATATATATTTTTTTGTGTTCTTAACTAATTTATATTAAACATATAAGATACTTCTAATAAAATTTAATTAATCTAAATAAGCTGTTTTGCGCAGTTTATCCAATAGAATCTGCAATCCTCTCCATTGATCCCAGTGACAACGTTATCTTACAATCAACATTCTTGAAGGAATTCGATGTATATCCGTAATTATTATTAATATTTTGTAAGACTTTAGCATTTCTATTCAAAATAACCTGTTTGAAATCTATTCTATCACAATATGTCAAAATTTCAAAACGGCGCTACTTATTTTCGATATTGCCGAATACAAAACAACATCACAACGGACAGTCTACGAAGACAGTGCAGTGTGCATAGGTGACATGATACTGTGCATGTGACTGTCGAGAAGTTACAAAATAGACCCCCTGCATTATTTATGAAATAATCCTCGTATACTATGTATATTTATAGAATGGCGTGCTAATAATATTAGCTATTGAAGCACCCCTAAATATATTAATAAAAAATAAAGATGAATATTTGGGGAGTTACGGGGAGACACTCTAAAACTAAAACCTTGAAATATCTCACTGTTATTTACTTTACATCAAAAATGTGTATGAGGAAACATTGTTTTTTTTTCTCTTCAATGCAGTTTTTAATAAGAGATATTTGGGGAGCTATGGGGAGACCTTTTCGATTATTTTCTGTTCTACTTGAAATTGAAATATCTCACTTGTCATTTATGTTTGAGCAAACATGTACATTACAAAAACCGTACTAAGTACTCCTGCTATTAATAAATAATCTAGATTATCTAAGTTCTGCGTTGATATTTTGTACAGCCCTAAATGAAATAGGCGCAAATGACAGCACATCAAAAACAGGAGGGAGGAAGTGATGTATTGAACCGTGTTTACTTCCACTCCTCCGTAATTAACTGTTTAAACAGGCTAATTTGTTTGCCATTCCAAAACGGAACTACCAATTAATTTTCATTTATCGACTATTTGCTCCTAATTAATTAAGTCACGTTATTTGTTATTCGTGACATCGGGAATATTCATTTGATATATTTTATAAGAAGAAAAACATGACAATGATGATATAACTAGTGTTATATAAGTATTGTGTGAACAATAAATTCGTGATTTTTTTAAAGATAATCGATCAAATTTGTTGCTAACAACATCCTGGATTTATTGAAAATATTTTAACAACTAAAACAAAAAAAGCTGTTTTTGAAAGCTTAATTTATTGTTATAAGTTATACCACCCGGATGTGAATATCACTATTTTTAACCTATAGCTTATTTCTTAGGTTTAATCCAAACTAGATTTTTAAAACTAGTAATTTTTATAGGATAAATGAGGTTTTTATTAATTTTATTTAGCAAAAGCCCTTTTCAATCATTAAAAAGTGAGCTGGTGACAACTTACAAAAATAAAAATTCCATTTAATTACTCCTGATTGTTTGGAATAGCCTATACAATATCTCTATAAATAATATTGTAGACTTTATCTGTTTTCAGTTATTCATTTTTTCGTCTTCATACTTCGTTCCTACAATAGGTGATTATAAGACGATATCCATTAATAAAGTAATTCATGTATATTTGTCCAGGTTTCACCCAAAAACAGCTATATTATCATTGGCGGCTTTTGATTTCGTTTGCAGGGTTTAGAAACAAAAAAAAAAAAAAAAATGTTTTCTTATATTTCTTTATGTAAACACGAATTTAGCCAAAAATGTGCTAAAAATACTCTTGCACCGCAGCTTATAAGTCCGGGGGGTTAATTTAAAAATCCGAAAAAATCCGAATAATGCACATTAATATGTAAACCAGAATAGTAGTTTTTTTGCAACACAATGCTTACAATATATATCTGACTGACTGAGTCGGCGCTAACGGGCATGCAAGGCAAATTGCCAAATTAATATAAAAGTAAGATAGTGAAATGTAATTTTAGAAGTGAGGACCTTTTTTTTCTAGGTCTTCACTTGAAATTTAGAAATGAGGACCTTTTTTTTCACTTCAAATTTAGAAGGTAAGATTTCGAAAAAAGCTAATTGCGCCCTATTTAAGGGCGCTCAATTAAATCTTGCCTACGGGTGCCGCAGACCCTCCCGCCGTTTCTGGTTGTAAGTCTCTAGATCAGTGTTTCTCAACCAAAAACGCACCGTGGACCAGTTAATTATATAATTTTCTAACGCGGACCACCAATAATAATTGTTGGTTAAATTTTTGCAAGAAAACAAATATATTTAATGTGCTACTAAATGCATTTATTTCATTTGTAGAAAATCACAGAAATTTTACAGAAAATAAACAAAATAAAAATATTTACATAAAAAATGGGTATAAAAAATGAAAAAAAAACTGCAAAAAACACATAAAAACTTTCGCGGACCACTAACATTTTTCTGGGGACCACTGGTGGTCCGCGGACCACCTGTTGAGAAACACTGCTCTAGATGACAGCACGTGGAAATTCTTTTAAAATTTATCGAAATTTATGATTTTTAATATGTACTCAGAATTTGTTATCACTTACTAAATGCCTACAAAACCCTGAATTGTGTAAAAATCACACTTAACATCAATTTTTTAAAAAGGGGTAAGCTCTTTTAGTTATGAAATCGATGTTCCTTAATGAAAAGGTTGTAGATATTTATATAAACTTTTGCAAAATTAACTTCACATTACTTTTTATTACTTAATAATTATTACTAAAAATTTCCATTTTGTAATATGAATATAATATTCATTGTAATAAACATAGTATAATAGCAAACAAAGAACAGCTGATGTTTATATATTTTTAATTAACAATTATTATGTAAAAAAGTGTCATCATTAAGTATATTTGCATATGTATTAGTATTGTTTTAAATAATAATTGTAACATTATGCGCAGTTTACGTTCTGAGAAATGTAATTATTGAAGTAGATTGATGATTCAGATATACATACGTTTAACTACGATGCAGGACTGGAAGCCTAACCTAACCTAATCTTATTAACAGGAGCGTATTTAGGTGGGGGGGGGGGGGACTGGGAAGCTGCAGCGCCTAATTATTTTATTCAAATATCTAATTAGTATTTTGTTATTGGTCTTAGCGATTTTTATCTACATGAATTGTCAGTTTAAACATCTCGCCTTTTTAGGGATTTGTAGATATGACCACCAAATAAGCCTTACAACGTCACTTATGTCCCTGTTTTTCAGTAGCAATTGCAGCCAATCTACAACATAGAAAGTTAAAACAGAGATATTATTTACCATGACCATGGAAACGTTACATATAAGTATGAAAAAATTGAGACAAAAATTTTTCGTTTTATCAAAAAACGTCTCAAATAGAAGTTATTAGTTATTGCATTTATAGCAACTTTTGTTAAATAATTTTTTTCGAAATATTTTTCTGTTGCTAAATATTCGCATAAATCTTAAAATCGACACGAGTAAACTCCCATTTCTAGTTAACCGATTTTTACCAAAAGTTGATCAACTCGTGCCATTGATGGCAGAAGCTTAAATATGAAGTTTCATAAAAATCCTTTTAGCCGAATTTGCTCTGCACGTGTACACAGACAAACAGACGGACGGACGGACAAACCGACAGACGGACAGACGGACGGACAGACAGACCGACAGATATCATGCTAGAAATAGTCAAAACGTTATGTAGGGACCTCAATTCGTGGAGCTCCATCGAAATCTCGAAATGTCAAAATCGGTATGATCACAATACCTCCCTTATATATATGTTGGTGGTCGGTAAAAAAAATATAAAATTCAAAAAAATACATCGCGAGATAAATATAAACAAATATGTATTTAATGAAAATATATAATTTTTTATATAAGCTGTTCACTTTTGTAAGAACACACTAGATCTGGTTATTTTGGTTACTTTTATGGTGTGTTACTGACTTTAAATGTCAATTAAAAATATTCCTTAGGCTGTAAAACCGACTTTAGGTTGATAAGGTTATGATCACTATAATTAAGATACAGTCTGTTCCAAACGGTTAAGCGGAACTAGATTTTGCAATCTAGTTACTTTCATCGTTTAAATCGTGCCTTTCGGCCGTTGTGTTTAAGCTTTGTAAATCATACTTACAATAAACATTTTTTGGTTAAGGTTAATATCATTTTAAAATGTCATTTTCTTTATATTTTGATTTTTTGTGTCATTCTTAATACAAACTTCCCATTTATTTATTTTTTTGTCATTAAAATATCTAAAAAAAAAATATTTAATTTTGACATATGTCATTCGTTTCCATGGTTTCATTGTTGGAATTTTTAATTTTGACATCCCAACGTGAAAAATGAAATAACCCAATCAAGGTCCCTTCTCGTGACAACCTAAAAGAACAAAATTCCCATTTAGTTCCGCTTAACCGTTTGGAACAGACTGTATCATTTTTCATTATGACATATGTCAAATGGATCGACATTTTAAAAAAGTGACATTTTTTAATACCAACATGAAATACAGCTTCAAAGGTGCAAACTATTGAAAACAAAATTCCCTCTTAGTTTGTTCTTACAAAACTGCTTATAGTATATCAAATGAAATCATTTCATGCGTATATAAACAAGCAAATTTATATTTTTTAAAAGTCGATTTTTTTATGGAATTTTTGCCAAAAATATGTAAAAACTTTTGTCTTTCACCCTGTATCCCAAAGGGGTTGGTCTAAAAATCGGAAGAGAATCTCAATAATGTAAATTGACCGTAATAGCTTAACAAGAATTTTTGATCACATTATTATTTCGAAAATATCGATATTTTTGTCGAAAAAAGTAATTATTAAAAAAAAAAAAAATTATATTGTGATATCGAAAGAAAGCTCTTAAGACGTAGGTTAAGGTACGGATAGTCGGTTTTAAACCCCTAAAAGGGGTTAAATTAAAAATTTGAAAAAATTCTAAGTAATGTACATTGATATAAATTAATGTGAGCAAATAAAACTCTTGAAGCGTCGATTACGGCAAGAAAAATATTTTTTAACAACCTTATTTGCCCCAATGTATTCAAAAGTTTGCGAAAAAAATCGCGTTTTAAATAAAATAGTATATTGTGCAACTAGCGCGAAATTAGTGATTCTTCTTGAGAATTTCTCGAGAAAAAGTTTTAATTCTCATTTTTCATTTCTCGACAAATGTAAAATTTGCTCGACGCCTTTACTTTAGTACTTTAAAGGTGATTATAATTTTAACATGTTTTTATCCACATTATTTTCAACATTAAAAAAAGATGTAAATTCTAATAATTATATAATTATTTTTCTCGAGATTTCTCGAGAAAATAAGTCTAATGTCGAAAAATCAGAAACACTACGCGGAATGCTATATATTCCGCACGAGAATGAAGATGAATAAACCGAAGGCGAGTGAAGCATTCGACTGTAGAATATGCAATTTGCGCGTGTTGCACACTATGCTTTTCCTCCGATTACTATTTTTCAATAACTAAAAAATTTTAATCAAGGGAATAGAATGCATATATTGCTGACAGCCATTAATGCGCGAACAACCAGTACGGGAATAAAAATTTTCTCATCGCTGCACATGCGCATTCGTGCGAATTTATTCACTGCCGCACAGTCTGTGCGCGCATGCGGGTAATATACAGAATTAAGTTAATTTCCTGTTGAAATGAGAGAATTCCATAGTGGTTGGAAGAAAATATTTTTTTGAAATTCTTAAATTTTCAATCTCTATCAATTATTATTACAATAATGAAATCAGTTCAGTTATATGGATTATGTAATTATGTTAAAATATCTTACTAACAATTATATTGCACAATATAGATCACCTTTTTGCATATTCTTTTATCAGGGGCAAGGATTTGAATAATTTTAAATAATAATTATATTTACATTTAAAAAAACAAATTATAAGTAAAATATTCTGCATCACAATCAGATCATCAGGAATAATATACTGGAAGACAAAAAAAAAAATACATAATAATAATTATGTGAATTGTGAATTTTCACACATTCAGGGTTTTTTAGGTATTTAGTAAGGAAGGGGTTCTTAAACTTATGTAGTCCAGGGACCCCTCTTGACCAACATTTTTTTTGCGGACCCCATCCCTACCCTAGGCATTTTACGTCGTTCTTGAGACTTAATTTCTGGCTCAGTAATCTCATAGGCACTACGTTATAATAAATATTGGTAAAATTGTATCGCTGGTTATTTTAATAAATGGTCATTTATAGAGATGAACAGTTTTATTAGCATTACGAATAAAAAACATAAAATGAATAAAAATAGTAGTAAAAATAATTAGAAAAATTACAAATTATAATACGTTAAGGTCATACAAACATTTCTTGGTCAAATATTGGTCAAAATAGATCTTATCATATGTTTTCTATAAATAATTTGCAGTTGAATAAAAATAATTAAATTTTTCCTAATTATTGTTTAGTTATGTCAATAAATAGTTAGGTAACAACAAATATAAAAAGTCCTGACCATGTAGTATATTTATTAAATGAGTTAAGTTAATGTCAAAATTGTTTCGCGGACCTCAGGGGTCCGCGGGCCACAGTTTAAGAACCGCTGTAGTAAGGGATAACAAATTGTGGGTACATTTTAAAAATTTCGATAATTTTTGAAAGAATAATTCTTCCGTCTATAGCTGTTTCCGTCACGATGTTGTAAAAGAAATATAACTTTCGAAATAATTATCAAATAAATAATTATATTCTGGTTCACATTAATGTTCATTACTCCGAATTTTTTCATATATTTAGATGATCCGTGGGTGCAGAAGAGTATTTCTTTAGCACATTTTGGGCAACAATCGTTTTAATATAAATTAATTTAAAAAAGTACTTTTCCTTCCTTAATCTACGTCTTAAGAGCTTTCTTTTGATTCCAATTTTTCAACGACACAAAAAAAATGATTTTTTAAAAATAATAATTTGTTGGTTTATCCTCGTATTAAGGGTTTCATTTGAAAACCTACTCAAAAATAAAAAATAATATAAAATTATAAATAAAAATATAAATAAAATTGAATACATATTTGTTTATATTTTCCCCACGATGCATTTTTTGAACTCTCGATAGTTTTGCTATATGTGGGTTGTACAAGAATGCCAAATTTCAACTTTCTAGGTTCAGCCATTTTGCCACAATAGGGGATACGCATAAAATTTATATTTTCTTAAAACTACATTTTTTTGATATGTTAATGTTAGTTATGTCACCTAACAAAACAAAAATCACATTTTAATTAATATTTCAGTCAAATTTTTTAATTAAAATATTATACATTTGAAATAAGCCGACCAAAGCGCGCAGGTTGCCGAGTAAATACGACTGAGCATGACGTCAAACCCTAGACGGCCCAGACTACAAAATAATCTTTACGTGTGTATATTGTATTGTTCGAGAGTTTTATATTTGTTTTTAAACAATTTTTCACACATTTATTATTAAAATGACAGATAAAGATTTTGTTAGGGCTCAGAGTGACAATTTACCCAACATTGATTCTTTTCTTCCTTTTCTTTTGTTTTTCACCATTAGGTAATGAAATAAATTATTTTTGTGGAGTTCTAAACAAAGTATTTGTTCACATCGGTACTAAACAATATTTTCGATGTTTCGAAGTACTGGGCCCTGGATTTTCCATATTTTATATATTTTAATACATAATTTAATTCGGTAAACATGTAGAATAACTTTATTTTAATTAAAATCACTCTAACTTTACACAATCTATAAAAGTTATACAAGCAAATAAGTTCAGGACAGACTGTGTAGGCTGTACACTGTAGACTGGGTAGGCTGTACGCAGTACACTAGGTAGATTCTGACATCACACGTGGTTTTCGCGCGCTACATACATTTATGATTTTTTTAAGCCATCAAATTAAAAAAAATGCAAAACTGTTTTTTATGTTTATATGCAACAAGAGGAATATAATAAAAAATAAAAAAAAATCATGCCAATCCCCTATTTCTACTTTATAGACAGACAGACACATGAGTGACGTTATAAGTATTTTACCTTATTAATAGATTGTAAGAGTCATACTTACAAAATCCTAAAAAAATTCGTGAACTGCGCGCGTTGTAATAGCTAGTATGTGGAGAGGATACTAACGACTTGATATAATACAGCTGTCATTTGTAAGTTGTATTTGTTGAATTTTATAACAGTTTTTGTAATTCGATTTTCTTTAGTATTTTAAGACGAACCTGATCGAATAGCAGTGTGTCTGTGAAATATTGTTACAAAATTGAAGTAGAGGACAGAAGCTATAAAAAAAAAATATTTTTTTGTTCTTTGGCTTTTATTATATTTGGCTTAAAATATAAAGAGAAAAGAATGTAAATTCTTTTCTTTTTATATTTTCCTTCTTTATTTTTTATATTTACATTCTTTTTTTTGTATATTTACATTCTTTTAAGCTGATCTCAAATCTTTTCCTTTGAAATACGATTAAGTCATTTAACCGCAAAAAGATAAACAACTACTCAGTTCAGCAGGTTGTGTCATCGTATTGTTTGTGAAAGAGAGCTTATTCAACACAAAAACAATGTACCCTGAATCATCGAATCATTAACAATAAAATAAAACTTTTATCTGGAATTACTCACTGGCGCTTTAACCACAAAGAATAAACAATTAATAATTGTAACCATTGTATTAGGGTTTTATTTACGTCAATTCGTTTTCTGCTAACTTCAAAAGAGATAAGAACGAATTCATCGAACATGGAGTGATACATATACGAAGTAGACGCCTTAAGTTTTTGGCCAAGATCATGGCGACGATTTTTTGGGTTTCGAACGAAAGTAAGAGATGATACAAAAATCTTCTGATCAATAACACTGGTCAACACAATTTTTGCTGACTTACATCTAAAGCCTGTAATACATGATGCGATTTCTCGTTTTGAATCTCGTACGAGTTATCGTACAAGAATTATTGTATCGTGTACTACAGGATTTTCGTACGAGATCTTGTACGATATTGAAAACCATCCAATATTTATGCTCCAGAGCTAAAATATTGTATAGAAATGAACAGATATCGGCGCAGTAGATTATTGCGCATAGTCACGTGACCGATACCGTTAGGAATATTTATCGTACGATAACTCGTACGAGATTCAAAACGAGAAATCGCATCATGTATTACAGGCTTTAGACTTGTTTCTTACTAATTTGGTGCTGCTGAACTCAAATATCACATCAGTTTTTGCGTATCGCATCAGATTTTTGCTCTACAACAAATACATATTTTCGGCCAAATAATGCTTCTATCGTTTAATTTTAGACGTCGATACTGTAATTGGTACAAATTTGGCGAACAATAAGGACTAAAAAAAAGGAGAAAATATTCTTAAAATCTTATTTATAGTGAAAGAAAGAAAATGAGAACAGTTTTAATTACATTTTAATGCATTGGAGTGTTAAAATAAAAATACAAAATAATTTAAGGATTAAATGGTCGTTTGTAAGATCTTCTGGAGTGCACCATTCCCGATAAGTCTCTTTTAATACTACAACAGTAGTCAGTCATCATGTGAGTATCCCACCTTCCTTGATAACGTCACTCCATCTCTTTTAAATCCTGATGGAAACGTTCACCCTGTTCATCATTAACATCTCCAAGATTGACAGGAAATTTTTCAAGATGACTGTTTAAAAAATTAAGTTTCACGCTCATTTTGCACCCCAGATGATGATAATTTTCAATCAAATTTTCAACGACCTCCACATAGTTTTTTTTTTTACATATCAGAACGTGAAAAGGTGAAAAAAGTCAAAATACGATAGAACAAAAATTTGACGTGATAGGCAGAAACTGTTAACCTGGTTAACATTTTTGAAATCAGCACCCCAAAATTAGTTAAAAACAAGTATCAGATCTAAGTCAGCAAAAGTTTAAATTTGTTGACCAGTCCCAGCAAACATTTTTATACGAGCCAGTGCTGGTAAAGCACATACTCCCCGGCATTGAAAGTAATGGGCCAGTGCTGGCATTTCGTACTGGGCCAGTACCGCGGTGTCCCCGTGGCCGTTATTGGACCATTGATGAATCAGTTGCCGGCCCAGCAACGGTAAAGTGCATTGAAAGTAATGGGCCAGTGCTGGCATTTCGCACTGGGCCAGTGCTGGCATTTCGCACTGGGCTAGTGCTGGCATTTCGCACTGGGCCAGTGCATATATTATACCCACTCTCTAGTGTTTCAAATGTAACATATGTGTACTTACCCAGTATTAAAATAAATTAATGGTTAGGTGCAAAATAAATACTCATTTGGCCATTTTCACCATCGTTGAATACATTTATTTAACAAATAAAGTTGACAATGTCGCATCGGTTTTAAATTATTAATGAAGAAATTAACATTGCTGTCAATAGAATGATGCGATATTGTTAACTTAAGTTGTTAAATAAATTTATTCAACGATGGTAAAACTGGCCGATTGTAAATTGTATTAACAGTTATAATTTATTGATTTATTTATAAATATTAAATAAATATAATTTCAGGAATAACAGGAATTAGTTTATTTAATTTATTAATTTAATGAAGAATTTTAAGAAAATGGTTTTCTGCCATTTCGGCCAAAAAATTGCATCCTAAAGATAAGTGGTGACTATTAATTTTCGCCAATATTCGGCTTGTTTTATCTACCACATCTTTTCCCCCTGACTTGAAGAGTGCCAACCTAAAGAAATCATACTTGTTAAAATAAATTCAGTTATCAAATTTTATAAGCATTAATGCTATAAGCTGTTCACTTTTATAAGAACAAACTAGATCTGGTCATTTTGGTGATTTTTATAGTGTATTACTGACTTTTAGAAACTTGGTTATATTGTAAAAAAAAGCTTTACAGTTTTGGATTAAGTTTGTATTATTTTAGGTTAGTATTATATTTACAAAATATTTAAGATGTCACTATTCAAAATAAAATATGACAAATTATATTTTTTAAATGACATATTTATAATCTTGTAACAGATTTATTAATAATTGAATATTTTATTACATGAAAAAACTATGATTTAACTAAACTAAAAATTAAACAATTTAACATGAAACAGTTTGTGTAAAATACGTCCTTAAATCTAATAAAACACACACAAATCACAATAAAAAGCTGTATAATGTTCACAAAACAATAACTATTTAAATACACATCTTGACACATCTTGACTGTCCACCGACACGTATCAACTTGTACTGGCCCTCCAAGGCCACGCGGTTAGGGCGTTTTATGACTAAGAACAATCAGACTTTTCAAATTATTACATTCAAAAAAAGTTTAGTTTTAAGTAAAAAGTATGAGTGAAGAAGAGACGATAGCCCGTATAAAAATGTTTGCTTGGATTAATACAAATAAGGAGTGCTTATAAAATGCTGGTAAAGTACTTCGTATAGGCGGAATGCGAAATACAAATGTGAAGTACATTATTGATACTGGCGTTGCACTTACTTTTGGTGCCAGCAATATACCAACAGTAAAAGCAGTTTGCCGGCATTCGGCCGTTAGTTGAATGTTTGCTGGGGTGTTATCATAAAGTGTATTTTGTCATAAATTTGTAGGGCAGTCTATTTGAAACTAATAGGCTAAAACTAAAGGGCGTATCACACTAGAACGCTATCCAAATTTAATTTTTGTAGGTTTTTTTCTGGATCCACGTCTTTAGGTCTTGACTTATCACACAGTAGGTATTTGAGTGTTATTTAAGACTTGGAATTTTTTTGTCTGCGCATGCGTACATCGTGTTATTATGATAGTTGACAGTTTTACTTTGAAAAGTTTATTTGTGAGGTTTCACTAAATTAATTAGTTGTTCTTCCAAAATCATTTTTTTTGAAAATATTATATTCGAAAATAACAGTTTACAAACTAACAAATAAACTAACCTCAACGTAAAAAAATTGGTGTGAAGTGTGAATTTTCACACATTTCAGGGTTTTGCAGGTATTTAGTAAGTGAATGATGATTATTTTGGATGCGAAAACAAATTATATTAAAATATTTTTTTTGTTAATTTTAATTCGAACGCCTAATACCATTATTTAAGTTTCTAAATATGTGCAGTATTTTTTTTTATATAGCAAGGTTCATTAAGAATTTTAAAAATTGCGCCTATGGCTTCCATTGGTTCCGCCCCTCTGATTTCGTGTACATTGAAACAGAATTAAATTATAATTTAAACAATTTCCGCTGGTTATTAAATTTATGCTTTTAAAAATTAAATGCAACATTTGCCAAAATATAACTAGAATTTTGAAAAAATAATTTAAACAATATAAAAATTTAAAAAAAAAATCAAAAAATTAGTCAAAAATCACAAAAAATTCTCAAATCGTAATCTGATCAAAAATTCCTGTTGTACTATTCCGGTTCACACCAATGTACATTACTTAGATTTTTTTCATATTTTTAGTTTAAACCATCTGGGCTACAGGGTGTGGAACAAAAAAATTTTTCCACAATTTTGGCAAAAATCGTTTCTAAACAATTTATTTTGCAAAAATAAAAATTTGATCGTTAATCCACGTACCAAGGGCTTTCATTTGATACCCTACTCAGAATTATAAAAAAATATTTTATTTTTTCGATGAGCACATATTTGTTTATATTTTTAGGGAGATATGTTTTTTAGATGTTTTAGTATTTTTCCTATGTGCGGGTCAAAGAGTTGTATAAGCATGCCAAATTTCAACTCTCTAGGTTTAGCCGTTTGGCTACAATTTTTACCGAACAGACAGACAGACGGACAGACAGACAGACAGACAGACAGACAGACAGACAGACAGACAGACAGACAGACAGACAGACAGACAGACAGACAGACAGACAGACAGACAAACAGACAGACAGACAGACGACAAAATGACGGTATAAGGGTTTTTTGGTCATACCTACAAAACCCTAAAAAGACAAAGACGCAAAACAGCTAAGAGCGAGAGGACATCAGTTGGCGCACGCGCTTTTTGACAAACCTGGATAAATAGACAGAGGAATTGAATCTTGTTTCATTTGTGTAGTCTTTAAAACCAAGCTTTTTTTCATACTATCATACACAAAAGACTTCGATTCGAATGCAAAAAGTCGTATCCCATTTAGTTTTCGAGATCCTCATAGATTCTCGATTAAATAGGACATCCATACATACAAAATCCTAAAAATACAAAAATGTTTACACGTCCCAATATTACAAGCAGATAAACATATTTACTACAATCTTGAGGTCGTAAAACATCTGAAACATTGATAAATATATTGTACCTGTTTGGAATAAAATCATAGAGGTGTTTTTCATATACTCGTATGAGTGGGCAAGTGATGATCCACATTGCGGGAGTGCCCGATGCCTGATGCCCGAGCCCGCGAGTAGATATTGTAATTCATCCACCGTGCCAGTGCCAGCGATGTCCCAGCAATTGCTTGCTCAAGGACAAAACAATGATTCATAGCATCCTTACTATGTTCATAGCGCGTTTCCCACCAATCAATACTCTATCTAATATTATTTCTATGAAATATGTTAAAATCATTTTTATATCTTGAAGGAAGTCATATTGGCACGAATTCAATATTTTATCATTTTTATTTTATAGTTGTTGTGAATAGTAGGAGGAAGGGAGAGAGGATCATGATGCTCTGGGTGCCAATCTTGGGGAGCGTCGCGAATATTATGTTGTCCCGAAAGAACAAGTAATAAAAACGAGATTCATTCATCTGAGAGATCTAAATTTGTATTTCCTTTTGATGTAGAAAACTTGAATGACACAATTTGTTAGGAGATGAACAATGAATAATATAAAGTTTTACCCATATACTCCCTCCGTTCGAAAATATGGTATACATTACTTTAAATAAAAATTGAAGTGTAGTGTGATTTTTCACACATTTCAGGGTTTTGTATGTATTTAATAAGTGTAAGAAGAAAATGATTAGGAAGGTAGAATTATGCACACGGAACCATAGGCGCTCGCAGAAATTATTCTAGGGGGGGGGGGCAAGGCCAAAGCCAAAACATAGATATAGATGTCATATTCGAACAATGCTTTCCACGTGGCGGGTCTGGGAACGATCCCCGCTGAGGATAAACATTTATTTTCTAGTTAAAAATGTGTTCTCTATAGTTAAAAATCATCGATTTAGTAAATAAGAACTATCCTGGCTAATAGCCAAAGTTGCTAAAGCTATATAATAATAAACAATCGTTTTTAGGGTTTTGTAGGTATGACCAAAAAACCTTCCCAGCAAACATTGAACTAACGGCCGAACGCCGGCAAACTGCTTTTACGCTGGTACATTGCTGGCACCAAAAGTAAGTGCAATGCCAGTATTAATAATGTACTTCACATTTGTATTTCGCACTCTGCCTATACGAAGTACTTTACCAGCATTTTATAAGCATTCCTTATTTGTATTAGTCCAAGGTTATTTCTAGCGAGCCAGTGCTTATGTTTATAACTTTTTTTGAATGTAATAATTTGAAAAGTCTGACCGTTCTTAGTCATAAAACACCCTAATGGCGTGGCCTTCGAGGGTCGGTACAAGTGATATTCTGTGAGTTCAAGTCAGTTCTATTTGATTTGTGGTTCAAGTTGGGACGTGTTGGTGAACAGTTTTTAAAGATGTGTGTTTGAATAGTTATTGATTGTGAGCATTATACAGTTTTTTATTGTGATTTGTGTGTGTTTTGTTAGATTTAAGGACGTAGTTTACACAAACTATTTCATATTAAATTGTTTAATTTTTAGTTTAGTTCAATCATAGTTTTTTTCATGTAATAAAATTTTCAATTATTAATAAATCTGATACAAGATTATAAATATGTCATTTAAAAAATATAATTTGTCATATTTCATTTTGAATAGTGACATCTTAAATATTTTGTAAATATAATACTAACCTAAAATAATACAAACTTAATCCAAAACTGTAAAGCTTTTTTTACAATATAACCAAGTTTCTAAAAGTCAGTAATACACTATAAAAATCACCAAAATAACCAGATCTAGTTTGTTCTTACAAAAGCTTATAGCATTAATGCTTATAAAATTTGTTTATTGAATTTATTTTAACAAGTATGATTTCTTTAGGTTGGCACTCTTCAAGTCAGGGGGAAAAGATGTGGTAGATAATACAAGACGAATATTGGCG
Source organism: Liopterus haemorrhoidalis (assembly GCA_963971575.1). NCBI lineage: Eukaryota > Metazoa > Arthropoda > Insecta > Coleoptera > Dytiscidae > Liopterus > Liopterus haemorrhoidalis. The sequence goes on from OZ020611.1 coordinate 233,231,871, forward strand.
AAAATTATTAGTCACCCCTTATCTTAAGGATGAAATTGGTTTGACCGAAATGGCAGAAAACCATTTTCTTAAAATTCTTCATTAAATTAATAAATTAAATAAACTAATTCCTGTTATTCCTGAAATTATATTTATTTAATATTTATAAATAAATCAATAAATTATAACTGTTAATTCAATTTACAATCGGCTAGTTTTACCATCGTTGAATAAATTTATTTAACAACTTAAGTTAACAATATCGCATCATTCTATTGACAGCAATGTTAATTTCTTCATTAATAGTTTAAAACCGATGCGATATTGTCAACTTTACTTGTTAAATAAATTTATTCAACGATGGTGAAAATGGCCAAATGAGTATTTATTTTGCACCTAACCATTAATTTATTTTAATACTGGGTAAGTACACATATATTACATTTGAAACACTAGAGAGTGGGTATAATATAAGCACTAGTCTGTCAGAAATAAATCTTGCAACTAATGCGATTATTTTGCACTTTACCGTTGCTGGGCCAGCTAACGGCCACGGGGACACCCGGGTACTGGCCCAGTGCAAAATGCCAGCACTGGACCAATGCGAAATGCCAGCACTGGCCCAGTGCGAAATGCCAGCACTGGCCCATTACTTTCAATGCACTTTACCGTTGCTGGGCCAGCAACTGATACATCAATGGACCAGCTAAGGGCCACGGGACACCGGGGTACTGGCCCAGTACGAAATGCCAGCACTGGCCCATTACTTTCAATGCCGGCGAGTATGTGCTTTACCAGTACTGGTCCGGATAAAAATGTTTGCTGGGTTTATACCTTTTATTTTGACGCGTATTTTGCCAAAATTGTGCAAAAAAAATTTGTCCCGCTCTCTGTAGCCCAGATGGTTTAAACTAAAAATCTGAAAAAGTAATGTACATTGGTGTGAACCGGAATAGTACAACAGGAATTTTTGATCGGATTATGTTTTCGGAAAATAACGCATTTTTTGTGTTTTTAACTAAAATATGTTAAATATTTAATTCGCTATGTAACACAGTAACTAAGTAATCGCCCGTAGCGTAGTGCGTAGTGTCATCGCTTAGTAATTTGCAAACTACAGTTCGATTCCTGTCAATTTTAATTTTTCTGTTTTTTTTTTGCATTTTTATCTTGTTTAAATTATTTTGTCAAAATTCTGGTAATATTTTGGTAAATGTTGCATTTAATTTTTAAAAGCGTAAATTTAATAACCAGTGGAAAGTGTTGCAATTATAATTTAAGTCTATGTTTGAATTTATGCGAAATCAGAAGGGCTTATGATTTAAGCAACCAATGGAAGCCATAGGGGTAATTTTCAAAATCTTAATAAAACTTGCTGTATAAAAAAAAATACTGCACATATTTAGAAACTTAAATAATGATATTAGGCATTCGAATTAAAATTCATAAAAAAATATTTTGACATAATATTTGTCTTGGCATCCCAAATAATCATCATTCAGTTACTAAATACCTGCGAAACCCTGAAATGTGTGAAAATTCACACTTCACATAAATTTTTTTTTTTATGAATTTTATATTTAAATAATATATATTTTTTTTCTAAGATACGTATTAGTAATTGGTTCCGAAATCCAGGGGGGGGGCAAATGACCCATCTTGCCCCCCTTGCGGGCGCCTATGCACGGAACCTTTCTATCTAAAAACTCATTTTTCTCAAAATTGTAAAACCAAAGGGTTCTATCTAAAATGAAATTATTTTAAGGTCGCGATATACATTTTTGAGTGATTTTTTTTTTTCGAAGTACGAGTATTTGCGGTTTTAAATACTGCGTGCACATGTCAAATTTTATCCTTTGAGTGTCAAGAAACGTTAGGGAACCACTGATTCAGATTTATTTTTGTGTAGAAAGTTTTTAGTATAAAAAAATACTATTTGATCTGGAAATAAAATATATGATCTGATCAAGGTAAAACGTTAATTACAATTTAAATTGTTTAAGGTCGATTTTTTACTAGATGCATTCTAATAAAAATATGTATATACATATGTAGAATGTATCTTGAAATACACTTATTTAGGAGAAACACTTAATATATGACAAGAGACCTTTCATTTCATATGAAAGGTCTTAAAGGATACATAAATTAATTTTTTTGCTAAAATATGAAAGAAACTTTATGACGCTGTATGGGCTATTTCAAACGTTTAGGCGGAACTAGATTTTGAAATCTAGTAATTTTTATCTATTAATTCGGACTTTTGGTCATTTTGTTTAAGCTTTATAAACCATACTCACATTCCAAATTCTATAATAGTTTAAATTGATTGTCATTATAAAATGTCCTTTTCATTGCATTTATTTTTTTGTCATTCTTAATAAAAAAATTACCATTTATTTATTTTTTTGTCTTCAAAATATGGAAAAATGTATTAAAATTTTTGACATATCTCATTCGTTTCCATGGTTTCACTGTTGGATTTTTTAATTTTCACATACCAAACGTAAAACAAGAAATAACCCAAGCAAGGTCCCTTCTCGTGACAACCTAAAAGAACGAAATTACCATGTAGTTCTGCCACAGTATAATACAGTAGTTCCACTCGACCGTTTTTCTGTACCAGATTTTTCATGCGCATGCGTGAGCCCTGGGTAGGACGCGAAGTTTTCCGAAGCTATTCCGAAGCATGTAATATTTTTAAAATTCATTTTAGAGTGATAAAATGCAAAATTCTTAATTTTGACATTTTAAAATAAAAAAAAAAAATTTCATTTTGTAACTAAATAAATAGACATTTCCTTGCATACTTATTGCACTATGATTTAGAAATGTTGAACTTTTGAATCAACATTTTCTACAACTTGTTTTGATGATTTTGTTTCCACTTCGTCACCCTCTGGCACTTGTTCAGATTCTGTGTCATCTTCTGCTTCCAAATTTAATAATAAGCTAGTAGAAGGAACTGGAGTAGTCGATTCTGCCGTCGATTGTTTAAAAAAGCTATCTAGTTTAGGCAATTTATTTATTCCCTCTTTCGCTTCTTCTTTTTTCTTTCTTTTCGTCGCCCCGCTCTGATGTTTCGGCATATTTATCCTTATAAGTATATACTACATTAGACATGTATTAAACATAAAAAAATATCTTTTTAAACTTACCTTGAAAAAAAAAAGTTATATAAGATATGAAGTGAGTAGCAGGTGATTCTTTGTATCCATAGCAATATCCAGGTAATCCAAAAATTTAGTACATATTTTTCATCTTATCATACATTAATACTTCAGTAAAACTCACCCTATTCATCCCTACAGTCAAAATTCACTTACATCGCTCATAAATAACACTTACACATAACCACATTTCTCCACACACTACAACCGTCAGCACAAGTGTACGGACAAGTCGGAGCACTTGTCAAGTGCAACCTGCACATTTTCGGCAGGTCACTTGAACAAGACAATGAACGAACTTGTAGCTACAAACTAGCGCGGAATATTTAAAATAAAAAATGTCTATTAATTCAACCAAAAATAGTCAAATCAACCAAACCAACATGCAAAAGTACAACCAACAAATCAATCAAACAAATACAACCCAAAATAAAACTTTCGCCAATGTGGCCAGCACAAATAGTCGTAAATACCCTAACAAGAATCAGGCAATTATTATCAAACCCATAGACACCATACCAATTGAAGAATACATCTATAAAATCGGAGACATCGTAGGCGAAGAAAATATCACCCACATATGTAAGCTATCAAATAATAGATTATGTCTTTATTTGGCTACCAAAGAGCTGACAGATAAATTCATTCAAGAGCACAATACAATTGTAATTAATGACATATTAGTGGAGGTACGGCGATATGTGAATACCGCACAACGCGTCATACTCTCTAATGTATGCCCATCAATACCAGACATAATAATAGAAAATGAAATGATTAAATGTGGTATAAAAATAGTTTCCCCAATTACGCATTTGAAATTCAGTTTATCATTAAAAAAAACATACTGGCATATACTTAGCTCACGTAGACAAGTATTCATTCCACATGACATGGAAACCGAACTGCCCAGCCATATCAACATAGTATTTGAAGATACGGACTATAAAATATATCTAGCGCTGGACACCACATGTTTTGCATGCAAGCAGAAGGGGCACATAGCAAGTAGATGTCCGACTAAAGAACAAACATCAAGGATGACCCAAAACTCGAATACTGCCACAACAGACAATGACAACATTCATTCTGCAGACATCGCCAATTTATCAGAGAGTGTAAAAATTGATGATGCCTCTGTGACACGTGAAATAGTAGACACAAACGACACAGTAGTAACTAAGCAAAGTATTCTAGGAAACCCTGAAAACACAAAAATAAATGAAGGAAAAAACCAAACAGATAACGAAATCAAAACAAATGAAGAAACAAGCAAACCAACCAAACGTACAGCCCAAGCACTGAGTAGCTTAGATGACGAATGTATTAGTGAAACGCAAGAGGACACCAACTTAGAAGATACTAACAATGTAAATGAAAATAAAACAAATTCAAAAAATAAAAAGAAGCAAAAAACTAAGAAAATTAGATCCAGTAGATCTCCTAGTCCAGCAAGTGATACATCAATAACATTAGAAGAGGTGCTGGAACCAGTAAAAACCCAGATGGAATCTTACCCGGCGCTATATTCTGTATCTTTTAGTGTAGTGCACGACTTCTTACAGGAATCACAAAACTCGACAGAATATCTCGAAATCGCCGAAAAATACACAAAAGATACAAGTGGCTTACTGCTAACGCTAAAAGACGTGCAACAATATTTTCCATGCAGGTCATCAAAAAACAAAATAACGCGACTAACCAATAAATATAGAGAATTAATTAATAAACAAGTTTCACAATCGCCCAAACAAGGCCCACCCCCACAGTAATAGGAATATAAGTAAATAATAATAAAAATGTCTATGTTACAGTGGAATTTAAACGGTCTAAAATCACATTTACCTGAACTACAACAGCTTATTAGAACTGTTGAACCAATATACATATGCCTACAGGAAACACGTCTAAACGAACAACAAAACATAAATATACGGGGATACAAGGGCTTTAGAAAAGACCGTCTAAATGCTAATATAGCAAGCGGAGGCGTCACAATATTGGTCAAGAACTCCATAGTAGCAGACGAGATAAACCTAAATACGGACTTAGAAGCGATCGCGATATCCACACATATTCCCAATTTCACGAAAATTACAATATGTAACCTATACCTTCCTCCAAACTTTTCTTTCTCTTTAAATCAACTAGAATCCCTCTTACAGCAGCTTCCTTCCCCCGTCCTATTAGTAGGAGATTTAAACAGCCACAACATCTTATGGGGATCTGACAAGACTGATACCAGAGGACGAAAAATCGAAAAAATCATTGACGATAACAGAATTCTAATAAATGATTTCTCACACACACATTTTTGCTCCAGATCTGGCACATTCTCGAACATCGATTCATCAATCTGTGATGCGGCTCTAGCTCCAAGTATTACGTGGGAAACTTTACAACACATATACAGCCTCGGTCATTTCCCCATCAAGATATCCTTCCCTCAAACTTCAGTACCTAAACAATCCATTCAAAGATGGAATATAAAAAAAGCTAACTGGGAAGAGTATAAAAAGGCGTGTAAATTAAATATTATTGATATTGCCGAAAATATTAACATCAACATAACAATACGAAACCTAACCGAACACATAAGTAAAGCCGCCCAGGAAAATATAAATTACAAGAAACAACATAGCAAGAAAAATGCGCCGTGGTGGAACACACAATGTACGGATGTAACGAAGAGATTAAAGAAAGATCTAAATAAATACAAAAGAACAAAATTACTGGAAGATCTAATTACTCTAAAGCAGAGCAGAGCAAAAGCTAGAAGAACAATACTGTGCAGCAAAAGAAAATCTTGGGAGAATTATACTAGCACTATTACAAGTTCAACAACACCAGCTGAAGTATGGAACAAAATTAGAAAAATAAAAGGAGCAAGAACTAACACCATGACCACAGCACTAATTGAAAACGGACAAGTCATAACATCGGATGAACAGATAGCTGAATGTTTTGCTAATGCCTTTCAATTCAACTCGAGCAACCAAAACTACAGTCAAGAATTTCTAGAACACAAAGTAACTGTAGAAAGCCACGATTTTATAATTGAAGACACCGAAGATGACATTAACAAACCATTCACTATAGAAGAACTACGCTCGGCAATAAATGACATGAAAGATAACAAATGCCCAGGGCCAGATGGAATAAGCACTGAACTGATCAAACAACTACCGGAAGAAACGATAAAGTACCTACTACATCTTTACAACTACATGTGGTCACAGGATATCTATCCAGAACAATGGAGGGAGGTTGTAACATTTCCCATTCTCAAACCTCATAAATCCAAAACGAACACCGACAACTACAGACCAATCTCAGCAGCAAACAACCTGAGTAAACTTTGGCAAAAAATGGTAAATAAACGATTTATGTGGTATCTGGAAAACCGTAAAATCCTCTCCCAATATCAATCAGGATTTCGAAAAGATCGATCGACAACAGACAATCTACTGTATCTGTCCAACGAAATAGAAAGAGCTTTTCAGAATAGACAAAACACGATAGCCATATTCTTTGACCTTAAGAAAGCTTATGATATGACGTGGAGACGACATATTCTAGAATCCTTGAAATCTTGTGGATTAAAAGGACACATTGTTAAATATACAGAAAATTTCCTCCAAAATTGTAAATTCCGAGTGTTCGCAAATGGTTATTATTCTGAAGAGAAAACTCAAGTAAACGGAGTACCACAGGGAGAAATATATAGTGTTAGTCTTTTCCTAATCGCTATAAATAAAATTATAGATCAAATTAGAAGCCCTGTTAAAGCCAGTTTATTTGCAGACGATCTAGTTATCTTCTGCAGTGGTAAAAACCTTCTCACAATACAACACCACTTGCAACAAGCTATAAAGACGTTAACAGACTGGACAAACAAAACTGGCTTTCAATTTGCAACAACCAAAACTAAAGCAGTACATTTTGTGAGAAGACAATACAACAACTTCAATCCAAGATTAATAATAAATAATAGAGCCGTAGAATACGTTGACGAAATCAAATTCCTCGGGGTGACTTTTGACAAAAAATTGCGCTGGAAGCCTCATCTGACATACCTAAAAAAAGAATGTGCACAAAGGTTAAACATACTAAAAACCCTAAGTCACCACAAATGGGGAGCAGACAGAGAAATCCTTTTAAGAATATACAAGGCTCTTATTAGGTCAAAGCTAGAATATGGTTGTACTATATTTTATAATGCAAAACACAGCTACATAAAACAAATTGAGCCTATACAGAACGCCGCAATAAGAATTGCCACAGGTGCCCTGCGTACAACTCCAATATCCAGCTTACTGTGTGAATCTAACAATATCCCTCTAGAACATCGCAGAACTCAGCTTGTTATTAATTACATAACAAATCTGGCCTCCAGACAAGATATTCCAGCACATAAAGAAATTTTCGTGAGAGATGAAGTCCTACACGTGCATGACTACACCCCGTCACTGAACAAAATCACACAAAAACTATTAGATCACAACATCAACATCTCAAATTCCTTTCCACAATATCCCAACAAATACCCCCCCTGGATCGTTAAAAACCCCAAATATAACCTATCCTTAACCCAATATCCCAAAGAATCCACTAATCCCGAAATATATAGATCCTTGTACCGAGAAATCCAACAAGACCACAAAGAATACCACGCTATTTTCACTGACGGGTCAATAATAAACAATAAAACAGGTGCCGCTATAGTGGTTAACAACAGAATAAACAAATACCATCTACCGGATCACACAAACATATTTACCGCAGAAGCCTACGCTATACTAGAAGCTACCGAATTCATCCGATCCAACAGCCAGGGGCACACAAAATACGCAATATTCAGTGATTCTATGAGCATCATCCAAAGCCTTCAACAACTGTACCCTCGAAACCCTATCATCACCAAAATCAAAGACAACATCAACGACATAATTAATATGGGCAAAAAAATAATAATAATCTGGATCCCATCCCATGTGGGCATTGATGGTAACGAGAAAGCAGATAAGGCAGCGAAAGAAGCAACAACAGAAGAGATAGTGCAAGTGCAGATGCATCTCGTAGACACAAAGTCACAAGTGAAAAACAACATTCTTGCAAAATGGAAGGAAGAATGGAGGAACATCCAAAACAACCACCTTAGAACCATCAAAGAAGAGGCCAAATTGTGGGAATTTAGACAAAACAGAAAGGACCAAACAATATTGACAAGACTGCGACATGGACACACCTTGCTGACCCATAAGTATATTTTTGAGAAATCTGACCCCAGCACTTGTACTGACTGCCAAGTACGATTAACAGTGGATCATATCATAATCTCCTGTCCAAAATATAATGCTGAGAGAATTAAAAACAATATACCGACAACAATAAAACAAGCACTGGCTCCAACCAAGAATTCAGAAGATCAGACGCTTCAATTCCTCAGAGACATCAACATCTCCCACCTAATATAAAATCTGTTCACCTATCTCTTTACTTACACAATGTTTAAATACCCCCATTTTTGTTCTAATACTTATTACCTATAATTGTAACCAATATATGTACAAGTATATAATAGTATTACCTTAAAAATGTAATTATACTCAAGTGCTAATAGCCTCGTAGCTGAAGCACTTAAATTAATAAAAAAAAAAAAAAAAAAAAAAAAAAAAACTTACCTTATGATAAATTAGCACAAATGAAAATTGTAACGTATTTTTAAAACAATTGCACTCAAGCTTCAGGTAAACTTTAAACTAAATATTAACAATACAAATTATACAAATTGATAATATGTATGTCAATAGGAACCATTCGCAATCAGGGTAAGAGTTGAAATAAATGAAATCAAGTAAAAGACCGTTGTCTATGGACAATTCAGACTTGTTCAGACTAGTGCCGCGTATTGATAGGGGAAAAATTTTAAGATCGTAGCGCCACGCGGATTTTTTTGAAACCATTCTAAATCAGATACCACTTGACATTTACTAGTAAATAATAGCGAAAAGTGTATCAAAAAACGACAAAAAAATAAATAATTGTTTGGGATTTTCTGATTTTGTGAAGTGACATTACTTGTAAACATCTAAAATACTACATTTTGTGATCTGGTTTTAAGTTATGGCGGTTTTCCATTGTCGATTATTTTAACTATATTGGGGGAAATAATAGTTCCCGTGTTGTTTACCAAGGGGTAGAAATCTACAATGCTGGGCATATAATATTGTGTGGAGTCACTGAAAAAAACAGAGTTCATAAAGATTTAGGCATTATGCCTACAAACTTGTGCATTACAAACCCACACACAATAACAGGAATTTTCAAGATATGCGATAATAAATACAAAATTGAAAATATTTTTTGTAGTCACTATCATTAAAATGTAATGAGCAAACTTTGATATAAGGGCTCACTTTTTTTCCAATTTTTAAATTGTTTATCTAAACATCGCGTCGATTCCTAACCTCTTGCTTTCCCAATTTTGTTTCGAACCGTACGGTGTCTGATATTAATGGAAACAAATGAAACGATATTTCCGGGTTTCTTCTTTTCAATGAATTGCACATAGGCACACAACAATATGTATTATACATTTTTCAATGATTATAATAAAACTTTAAAAACAAACTTCATACAAAACCAATACACAAAACGAAATGTTATCTGATGTACACAAGTTCATGAAACGCTCACCAGATGGTAGGGTGCTTAGCTGCAAATCCCTATAGTTAAGCCAACATTCAATGTGTCTATTGCATTTCGTTATTTACATTTAAAAAAATAATTAATATATTAACTAGAGCAACTTGTGGCCCCCACCCCCCCGCTAGTGCCACCACTGGAGAAAATATATAAATTTCACCACATATGAAAGTAAAATATTTAAAAAAATTCAATATTTTCCAATATCGCACTGAAGATTCTCAATTTCCAATTAAATATAAATCATGATAAATTAAATTCATACATGTTATAAACAATATAAATAACATTCACTCTCATTTGATGTGACTTTTAAAACAGATTCCTGCGTGCAAACCTTACCGACATACTAATTGTATTTGGAGATGTCGTCGCGCATTTTGATGTGTTTCTTGTATTCTGCTGTGTCATTTTTGGAGCTTCAAATAAGGTTATAATGGGATATAAATTTAAATAATTTTTTCAAGGGTATGACAATGTTATTGTTTAAATTTAAATTTTGAGAACTGGGTAGGGTCACGCATTCTTTTTAACCATCATTTCATGTTATTGACATGAGAGTAACATAATAATAATACTGGTATATTATAAAGCCTTTTAAAATCAGTAGCGGCTGGTGAGTAAAATATTTGGGGGGACACTTTTTGATCCATATACTGTAATGGTGCCCAACCTGCGGCCCGCGGGCCGAATCCGGCCCAACAATAAGTTTAAAACGGCCCGCCTGAAATTTCCGCCCCTGTTTTTTTTTGGAATTACCCTCCCTCCGTCCTTTAAAGATTTTCGGAATCCTCCCTATCCTGTCTGTCCGTCTGTCTGTGTACACGTGCAGAGCAAATTCGGCTGAAAGGATTTTTATGAAACTTCATATTTAAGCTTCTGCTATCAATGGCACGAGTTGGTCAACTTTTGGTAAAAATCGGTTGACTAAAAATGAGAGTTTACTCGTATCGATTTTAAGATTTTTGTGAATATTTCACAACAGAAAAATATTTCGAAAAAAATTATTGAACAAAAGTTGCTATAAAAGCAATAACTAATAACTTTAATTTGAGACGTTTTTTGATAAAACTAAAAATTTCGAATAATTTCTGTAAAGTTTTTCGAAATTTTTCTCATACTTATATGTAATGTTTCCATGGTCATGATAAATGATATCTCTGTTAGAAAATATTAGGCCAAGTTATTTCTACTCTGCTGCTAGAATGTATTTTATATAAGTACTTTACGATGGCGGTCGGTCCTGTGGTGGCCACAGCTGATTTTTTATTAATAATATAGTTTCAAAGTTAAGCACGTTAGTTTTAATATAACGCACTGTATCCAGTTTCACTGAGTAAAAGTAAAATCAAAACAAACGAACGGTAAGGTAAGACCACCGGCCTAAATTCACCAACACATACACACTAACAACTCGCCGCTGTTTCCCTTTCCAGTTAATTTTTATTACTTGCATAGATAAATACATTAGAAATCGCATGTGGCAACACTGTACCGGGACATTAACTTATAGTCTCCACGACATTGTTTTCTAGATTTAAATTTTTAAAATCTAACTCTTATACAAAAAATCTTTGAATTAGAAATAATAAAAACAAATATACTCAGATATATTTAGCTGGTTTAATGCAATTTTAAAGTATAAATAAGATTTTCAAAACGAAACTCTTACCGAGGAGCACCAAGATCAAGTTATACCAAGTTATAGTACGTCCCATACTTATGTATGGCTCCGAAACATGGACCTTAACAAAACGAGATCGACAACTCCTCACAGTTTTCGAAAATAATTGGTCCCATTCAAATGAATGGTGAATGGTGAATCTGTAAGAACAAAGATATCCGAGAACTGTACTTAAGGCCAAGTATCACCCAAGAACTCAGAGGCACACGATTACAGTGGATAGGACACGTTATGAGGATGATGGAGGACAGAATGGTTAGAAAGATATGGGAAGGAAGATTGAATACCCGTCGACCAGTGGGAAGACCTCGCAAGAAATGGAGAGAACAGCTAACCGAAGATCTGATAAATATTGGTATACAGGGTATTTGGCAAGACTTGACAATGAATAGATCGAGATGGAGGGCTTATGTGGGTGAGGACAAAAGTCAACCTGACTGATAGTGTCCAAAGGAGAAGAAGAAGAAGAAGAAATAAGATTTTAAATTCAGTTTTCCTTATTAATTTTTTTTAGGAGGACACTGTCCCAGCGCTACCCTGTCTCAGCCGCCACAGTCTAGGAGTGAAGGGAATGTCAAAATTTTGAGAAATACTAATTAAGAACCGCAATAATTTGGAACCACTATTGTTAAGCATGAAGCTATTGCGTATAATTTAGAGTAAGAGTATTTTTCCAATGAATCATTTGTATGTGACCAGTTGCAAATATTTAATACATTTTTTACTCATAAGGTAACCTGTAATTTTATTCAAAACACGTCTGATTAATTGCTTATTATTTATACTTTCTCCAGCTTATCGTATGACTCACACATGTTTATATCATTCTAAAATAGTTACTGATTAGTTGCTAATCTATGTTTCTAGAAATAATAAAATGTGCCATTTGAGACTGACATATTTGTTTTCATTTGCTATGCATAATTTTATCAGTAATATTTTTATTCTGTATTAACAGGGTCGGCTTTTCCAATAAGGAGCATGTGTGCAAGTAATTTTTGAAAATATTTTCAACCCTCACCTATTACCCAGATGGGTTGGTCTAAAAATCTGAACAAATCCATAGTAATGAACTTTGATGTGAATCGACATAATACAACAAGAATTGTTGACCAGATTTTTTTTCGAAAAATATATATTTTTTTTTGTATTATTAAAAATTATATTATTAAACAAAGAAAAACTTTCGAGGTATGGGTTATCGGACAAGAAGTAATTTCTAGAAAATTTCAAGAAAATTTGTATAGAACATAATTTGATGTATTTTTGAAGATTTATACAAATATTAAAAAAAAAAAAAAATTAAATTAATTTATTTTTTTTTTATTTATTTTTTTTGGGAGGGCAAGTCTAGCGGAGGTTTCCCTTCGCCACTGGTTTTAGAGAACAAGCGAATTTCTGGGTGACTTCTTTTTTTACGGGCGCCAAATCAATCTTTGCATCGGGGCGCCATAACCCCTAAAGCCGGCACTGCTAATATCCCAAGCAGCTAAAGCCAATAAATAAAAGGAATAGAAAAAAAAAAATAGTAGATTTTAAATTACTCATTGTTCTACTGATTATTCTTCTGTTTTATTTTTTTTTCCTTTTCGTTTCTCTTTTTCCCTTTTCTTTTCTCTTTTTTTTTAGCATATTTTAACTTTAACATATCCCTATAAAAATATAAACAAATATGTCCTCATCGAAAACAAAAATATTTTTTTTAAATTCTGAGTAGGGTATCAAATGAAAGCCCTTAGTACGTGGATTAACGATCAAATTTTTATTTTTGCAAAATAAATTATTTTGATGCGATTTTTGCCAAAAATGTGCAAAAAAAATTTTGTCCCACACCCTGTAGCCCAGATGGTTTAAACTAAAAATCTAAAAAAATTCTAAGTAATGTATATTGGTGTGAACCGAAATAGTACAACAGGAATTTTTGATCAGATTATGTTTTTGGAAAATAACGCATTTTTTGTGGTTTTTGGTTCACAAAGTACAAAAGTTATACCAATGTAAGACACTCACATGCATGGCGTGCGATGGCTACATGCGTTAGAGCACTCTTAAACTGGCTGGAAAACGAAGGGTTTCGAGTTCGAGTACGGAGTGAATTTTATTTTTTCTGTTTTTTTCTTTGCATTTTTATTATGTTGAAATTATTTTGTCAAAATTCTAGTTATATTTTGACAAATGTTGTATTTAATTTTTATGAGCGTAAATTTAATAACCAGTCTTATTATATGATTAACAGACGATAAATTATTTTAAAAATATCGTTGATTTTGCCGTGATTACTACAAAGTAAAATTTGTCCTACACACTCAGCATACCGCCTTCACTTATTATATACCTGCGAAACCCTGAAATGTGTGAATATTCACACTTCACATCAGTTTTTTTTCTCTTCCTCTGGGGTCATGTACAGCCTGTGGCCTGTATTAACATTTCACAGTAGAAACATGGGAAATATTTTAACTAATTATGAGAGAATATAATATAGTCAGTATGGAAAGTTTTTTCAGCGAAGTGTTAATTTCTACCAGGACGGTAAATTTATTATCGTGAATTGTTATTTTGATTTTAGGTTAAATATACTGGTTGAACTAGTTTGTCACGAGGTGTGACTGGCCCATTCTTAGAAAAATCATATTACCCAGCAAACATTTTTATCCGGACCAGTACTGGTAAAGCACATACTCGCCGGCATTGAAAGTAATGGACCAGTGCTGGCATTTCGTACTGGGCCAGTACCCCGGTGTCCCGTGGCCCTTAGCTGGTCCATTGATGTATCAGTTGCTGGCCCAGCAACGGTAAAGTGCATTGAAAGTAATGGGCCAGTGCTGGCATTTCGCATTGGTCCAGTGCTGGCATTTTGCACTGGGCCAGTACCCCGGTGTCCCCGTGGCCGTTAGCTGGCCCATTGATGTATCAGTTGCTGGCCCAGCAACGGTAAAGTGCAAAATAATCGCATTAGTTGCAAGATTTATTTCTGACAGACTAGTGCTTATATTATACCCACTCTCTAGTGTTTCAAATGTAATATATGTGTACTTACCCAGTATTAAAATAAATTAATGGTTAGGTGCAAAATAAATACTCATTTGGCCATTTTCACCATCGTTGAATAAATTTATTTAACAAGTAAAGTTGACAATATCGCATCGGTTTTAAACTATTAATGAAGAAATTAACATTGCTGTCAATAGAATGATGCGATATTGTTAACTTAAGTTGTTAAATAAATTTATTCAACGATGGTAAAACTAGCCGATTGTAAATTGAATTAACAGTTATAATTTATTGATTTATTTATAAATATTAAATAAATATAATTTCAGGAATAACAGGAATTAGTTTATTTAATTTATTAATTTAATGAAGAATTTTAAGAAAATGGTTTTCTGCCATTTCGGTCAAACCAATTTCATCCTAAAGATAAGGGGTGACTAATAATTTTCGCCAATATTCGTCTTGTATTATCTACCACATCTTTTCCCCCTCACTTGAAGAGTGCCAACCTAAAGAAATCATACTTGTTAAAATAAATTCAATAAACAAATTTTATAAGCATTAATGCTATAAGCTGTTCACTTTTGTAAGAACAAACTAGATCTGGTTATTTTGGTGATTTTTATAGTGTATTACTGACTTTTAGAAACTTGGTTATATTGTAAAAAAAGCTTTACAGTTTTGGATTAAGTTTGTATTATTTTAGGTTAGTATTATATTTACAAAATATTTAAGATGTCACTATTCAAAATGAAATATGACAAATTATATTTTTTAAATGACATATTTATAATCTTGTATCAGATTTATTAATAATTGAAAATTTTATTACATGAAAAAAACTATGATTGAACTAAATTAAAAATTAAACAATTTAATATGAAATAGTTTGTGTAAACTACGTCCTTAAATCTAACAAAACACACACAAATCACAATAAAAAACTGTATAATGCTCACAATCAATAACTATTCAAATACACATCTTTAAAAACTGTTCACCAACACGTCCCAACTCGTACTCACAGAATATCACTTGTACCGACCCTCGAAGGCCACGCCATTAGGGTGTTTTATGACTAATACCCTTGTCACACTAGATCTTTAAGATCGGATGTTTAAGTGAATGGATCTTTAAACGCTAATGTGAAACCGTACGGCCTCGTCTAAACACGACCGTTGTTTAAGACAGAGATCTGCGTCTTAAACTTTGCCCGCATTGCCAACTTAATTCCCATTATAAAAAAATACTCCTTGAATTTGTGCTTCTCTTCTTTTATCTATGTTCAGCTGTTATCATTTTATATATCGAGGTTATGAGAAGATTATTTGCGTTATTATTTAAATAAATATAAAAAATAAACTTCTCCTAACCTCGATATACAAAATAATGACAGAATAAATTCAAACGATATGAAATTATGTTGGCAATACATACTAGCTTTACATGGAGATTTCTTCTTCAAATTAAACATCAAGTGTGAAAGCAAACCGATATTAAACATCGATGAAGTTTAAGTTCAATCGTCTTAAAGATCTAGTGTGAAAAGGGTATAAGAACGGTCAGACTTTTCAAATTATTACATTCAAAAAAAGTTATAAACATAAGCACTGGCCCGCTAGAAATAATCTTGGATTAATACAAATAAGGAATGCTTATAAAATGCTGGTAAAGTACTTCGTATAGGCGGAGTGCGAAATACAAATGTGAAGTACATTATTAATACTGGCGTTGCACTTACTTTTGGTGCCAGCAATGTACCAGCGTAAAAGCAGTTTCCCGGCGTCCGGCCGTTAGTTCAATGTTTGCTGGGTAGTTTCTCCAAACGAATAAATTGATTTTATATCTTCTATTAATCAGATTTATAGTTGACAAAAACACATTATTGAGATTTAAATCATATTATTTTATTTATTTCTTCATCTTTTCATAAATCTTTTAAAACTTGAACCGTTCTTCTGTCTTATTTAATATATTCTTTTTTATGATAAAATTTAATTCAGACTCGAGTAATATCCACAGATTTTAAATATTATATTAATTATAATTGCTATTTTGAAAATCTAATTAAACTATTTTTTTATTGTTAGAATTTGTTTTTAAAAATATTTCGCAGTCGGTAGGATTCGAACCTACGCTCCCAGAGGGAATCTGATTTCTAGTCAGACGCCTTAACCGCTCGGCCACGACTGCTTCTTACTTATAAATATTGTCAACTGACAATAACTGAAGCGCCTCTAGTGAGATTTTGAGAAACTGACGGTTGTAGGATAGTCGAGTTTGTTTACTGTTGTTTTCATAGCAAGTTTTTAAAAAAATGTCTTTAAAACTGCAAGAAAAAATTAAATGCAACGTGAATTGTTGTGTTTATCTTTGCAATACAAAAGTAGGTCGTGATAGAGACCTAAGTTTTCATCGTGTTCCGAAACGTGGCAAAAAAAACGTGTTTCTGAATTTACGTGGTGGTGCACGTGTAGTTATGGATAGAAGACAAGCATGGGAATATATTCTTAGAAGTGGAAAGACAGTTAAAGACCATTTTAGAGTGTGTTCCCGTGTGTTTAAATAATTATCACATGAAGATACCATTGAACCTGTCAAAAATATCCTACCAAAGTCAGACATGATGTAAAATGCAGTAGCGCCTCTATCGGTAGTGTCAGATGTCAATACTACTTGTTTTATTTTCACAAATAATATTTAACCGTTTGTTAAATTTATATCATCACTCATATTCCTCTCCATACAGTAGACATTGTGGCCATACGGCTGGACCTAGAGAGTTGAAATTTGACATGCATGTACCGATCTTTAACTTTGTTCGGGTTGACCAGTTTTAAAAATAGTTCGCAGTCGGTAGGATTCGAACCTACGCTCCCAGAGGGAATCTGATTTCTAGTCAGACGCCTTAACCGCTCGGCCACGACTGCTTCTTCTTTATAAATATACTACCTGTTTTACTTTCAAAAATAATACTTAACCGTTATAAAATATAAAGTCCGCATAGTTGCTTTTTTTAGTAGCAGAGCCGTCGAGAGCTAACGCTGGGCCCGGAGAAAAAATCCGGGCCCGGGTAAAGTTACCAGATCCACAATAAAAATAAAGAGCTTGATTTTATAAGAGCTTAAAAAAATATATTTCTGCTAGATTTCAACATGTGGCTTGATACCTTTTTCTCCCAAGCTCTTCAAGCTCTTCCCAAATAAAAGAACAATAGATCCCTGGGGAATTATTTTTTTGGCCAATCATTTTTATTCGTTATTTGAGTACTAAGCTTTCATTTAATTTTTAGGGTTTTGTAGGTATGACCAAAAAACCCTTATACCGTCATTTTGTCGTCTGTCTGTCTGTCTGTTCGGTAAAAATTGTAGCCAAACGGCTAAACCTAGAGAGTTGAAATTTGGCATGCTTATGCAACTCTTTAACCCGCACATAGGAAAAATACTAAAACATCTAAAAAACATATACCCCTAAAAATATAAACAAATATGTGCTCATCGAAAAAAAAAATATTTTTTTATAATTATGAGTAGGGTATCAAATGAAAGCCCTTGGTACGTGGATTAACGATCAAATTTTTATTTTTGCAAAACAAATTTTGCCAAAATTGCGCAAAATTTTTTTTACTCACACCCTGTAGCCCAGATGGTTAAACTAAAAATCTGAAAAAATTCTAAGTAATGTAAATTTGTGTGAACCGGAATAGTACAACAGGAATTTTTGATCAGATTATGTTTTTGGAAAAAAACGCATTTTTTGTGTTTTTTTGGCTAATAATGTACACAAGTTATAGCTTTGTAACACGCTACACTGGAAGGTATATCCTGGTGTAGTGGTTATGTCACTGTCTTCTCACCCAACTAACTCGATCGAAAGGGATCGAATCCTGCGGGAAGAGACAATATTATTTTTTGTTTTTTTTTTTAATTTTTATATTGTTTAAATTATTTTTTCAATTTATATTTTGGCAAATGTTGCATTTAATGTTTAAAAGCGTAAATTTAATAACCAGTGGAAATTGTTTAAATTATAATTTAATTCTGTTTCAATGTACACGAAATCAGAGGGGCGGAGCTTATAACAACCAATGGAAGCCATAGGCGCAATTTTTAAAATTCTTAATGAACCTTGCTATATAAAAAAAAAAATACTGCACATATTTAGAAACCTAAATAATGGTATTAGGCGTTCGAATTAAAATTAACAAAATAATATTTTTATATAAAATTTGTTTTGGCATCCCAAATAATCATCATTCACTTACTAAATACCTGCAAAACCCTGAAATGTGTGAAAATTCACACTTCACATCAATTTTTCAAAACTAAATTTTAATAATTACTGGAAATTTCTTCATATTAAAATTTAAATTAAATAATCCCAACTATATTTTATGCATTTGCTTCATATCTAAGTTTAAGTGAAATTCAATAATTCAATGAAATCCTTTAATTTTTACGAGGGTCGTCTCAATAGTAAGTTACACTATTTTTTTTAATCCGTGTGGTTTGCGGAAAAAGTGTGAGAGTCTCAGGGAATTTGCGTCTGGGTGTAGTGGCAGCACTGTAAAATTTCTATCCGCGTGCGTCGATCGATCCGGCAGTCAGGCTCCAGCCACTATGGAGACTCCACTTGCTCCTACCGCCGATTGCGAAGTTCGTAGTGTCATTCGTTTTTTGACGGCAAAAAATAAAAATGCTACTGAAATTCATCGCGAGTTGCGTAGAGTTTATGGTGGAATAGCAAAAAAAGCTCTATTCAAAATTATCGTAACCTACCATAATACCCTTTTCACACTAGAACTTTAAGACGAGTGAACTTAAAGTTCACCGATGTTTAACATCAGTATGCTTTCACACTTGATGTTTAAATCTCTGGTGCTGTCATCAGCTACAGTAATTTTGTCCTTAAGTTACCGTCATAAAATTACCAGTTTTGAACTGTCTGCGCAGACGCACATATTGAATTATTATAAACAAATATGGATATTTCATTTCATTCTACAATAAAGACACTACAATAAAGAATATATTACACCTGTATTAAGATGTAAGTCGATACATTTTATCTCAATTATTGTAGCTCTGTATTTTATTAAACACATTATTAAAATAAATAATTTTATTATAACAATAAGTATAAACTTCTTATAACGTCGATATAATACAGTATTCTTGTTTATGATAATATAAAATGTTGACAGCACAAATTCAAAGAGTATTTTTTATAATAGAAATTATGTTGGCAATGCGGACGATGTTTAAGATGCAGATCTCTGTCTTAAACATCGCTTGTATTTAGACGAGGCCATACGGTTTCACATTAGCGTTTAAAGATACATTCACTTTAACATCCGATCTTAAAGTTCTAGTGTGAAAAGGGTATAAGCTCCATATGAAAAATTAAAAGTGACCCCGATAACTTGAAAACGGTATGCGATAAAAAATATTTGAGAACCTCTGTAAATTTACTACGAAAAAGTGCTTGAAAAAAACCAAAATTACTTAATATTTTAATTTTGGAAGTTACGAGCAAAAATTAAAAACCGGAAAATTTACATTTTCGTTCATATCTAGTAACCATAGTTGAAGGTAATGGGATTCGGACCAGTCAGAAATAATCTAATATCATTGCTAATCTCTGAGTTCAATACCGGACAATATGATGTGTTCGTTATTAATTTTAGAATTGTTATTTTATTTCGTGACTATTAACTAAGCTCTGATGAAGATTTAAAATAAAAATCGAAACGTTAGCGAAGTTAATAAATTTGTTTTTATTTTCTGACTGGTCCGAATCCCATTACCTTCAACTATAATTACTGACTTACGGACGTAACTCATCTAATCAATATCTAGTAACCTATATATTTTTTTAGGAGAATAAAAACATCGTTAAAATGGCCTCTTAATGCGGCACCTTTGGTCTAATTTAACCTACCTCATATCTCTTACCGTTCTCGATAGACCCATGCTTAACAAGTTATTCATGGCCTTCCGGCACTTCATCCCGTGGCACTCTTAGCCGGTCGACAAGACTCGCATAATGGTAAGGCCCTGACTAAAATTAGATTTGAAATTAGCATCCTTTTCATACAAAACCAGTTACGCGAAGATAAACGAAAATAAATGAACGCAAGCTTATGTTATTTGTAACCATATGTTTATTAGTAATTTAAGTATTGATTATCTATAAATTAATCTTGTGATTCTGAAAAGTGAACTAATTTATTTTTATTGAATAAGATATTTTTTAAAAATAGTTCGCAGTCGGTAGGATTCGAACCTACGCTCCCAGAGGGAATCTGATTTCTAGTCAGACGCCTTAACCGCTCGGCCACGACTGCTCGATATTTGTTAATATACTACCTGTTTTATTTTCAAAAATAATACTTAACCGTATGCTAAATTTATATCGTCACTCATATTCCTCTCAGTACAGTAGACATTGTGGCCATACGGCTGGACCTAGAGAGTTGAAATTTGGCATGCATGTACTGATATTTAACTTTGATCGGGTTGACCAGTTTTAAAAATAGTTCGCAGTCGGTAGGATTCGAACCTACGCTCCCAGAGGGAATCTGATTTCTAGTCAGACGCCTTAACCGCTCGGCCACGACTGCTTCTTACTCATACCATTTTCACACTAGAACTTTAAGATCGGATGGTAAAGTGAATGTATCTTTAAACGCTAATGTGAAACCGTACGGCTTCGTTTAAATACAAACGATGTTTAAGACAGAGATCTGCGTCTTAAACTTCGTCCGCATTGCCAACTTAATTTCTATTATAAAAAATTATTCTTGAATTTGTGCTGTCAACAATTTATATTATCATAAACAAGAATACTGTATTATATCGACGTTATAAGAAGTTTGTACTTATTGTTATAATAAAATTATTTATTTTAATAATGTGTTTAATAAAATACAGAGCTACAATAATTGAGATAAAATGTATCGACTTACATGTTAATACAGGTGTAATATATTCTTTATTGTAGAATGAAATGAAATATCCATATTTGTTTATAATAATTCAAAATGTGCGTCTGCGCAGACAGTTCAAAACTGGTAATTTCATGACGGTAACTTAAGGACAAAATTACTGTAGCTGATTACAGCACCAGAGATTTTAACATCAATTGTGAAAGCATACCGATCTTAAACATCGGTGAACTTTAAGTTCAGTCGTCTTAAAGTTCTAGTGTGAAAAGGATATTACTGCTGTATTATTTTTATTTAGTCTTTATCGCATTTCCTTATTGAGATACGTACACGCAAAGATGAAAATTTCTAAAAATCACTCCATATTAAAGTTTGACATAATTTTAAAATACGCAAAACAAATAAGGCCACAAATGTTTTCTAGACTAAATAAACCACGGGGAATCTAATTCCAATTCCAGGTCGCTGTCTCTAAACATTTTTGAGTTATGCTTTTTTTAATTCACAATTTTCACAAATAATGTAAATTATGCCAATAAAAAAAAAAAAAAATATGTCGTAATCTCAAAACGCGTTAAACGAATAAAGCCCCAAATGATTTCTAGACTAAATAAATTACGGATAATCAAAAAATTACAACATTAGGTTGCTATCTTTAACCGTTTTTGAGTTGTAAATTTTTTAATTCACAATTTTCACAAACAATGTAAATTATACCAATAAAAAAAAAATGTAATCTCAAAACGCGTTAAATGATTAAAGCCCCAATTCTTTCTAGCCTAAATAAACTATGGAAAATTCAAAAATTGCAACCACAGGTCGCTATATCTAACTGTTTTTGATTGTACTTTTTTTTAATTCACAATTTTCACAAATAAAAAAATCACTGTCCCGCACCCTTTAACACAAAAGGGTTAAAACAAAAATCTGAAAAATTCTAAGTACTGTACTTTGATCTAAACCGGAAATATACGAGAGGAATTTAATATCAGATTTCGTTTTTGGAAAATGTTGTAGTTTTCGACAAAATTAATTATTTTTTAAATTATGGTTTTAAAAATGTCTAAATTATGGTTAATACTAAGATAGTCTTTGTCTTTTTTGGAAATCAAAAATATAATAAAAAAAAATCAGCTGTGGCCAACACAGGACTGACCGCCGTCACAAAGTACTTGTATAAAATACATTCTAGCAGCGGAGTAGAAATAACTTGGCCCACTATTTTCTAACAGAGATAATATTTATCATTACCATGGAAACGTTACATAGAAGTATGAAAAAAGAGATACTAGGAAAAAATTTCGAAAAATTTTTCAAAATTTTTTCGTTTTATCAAAAAACGTCTCAAATAAAAATTGTTAGTTATTACTTTTATAGCAACCTTTGTTAAATAATTTTTTTCGAAATATTTCTCTGTTGTGAAATATTCGCAAAAATCTTAAAACCGACACGAGTAAACTCGCATTTCTAGTAAACCGATTTTTACCAAAAGTTGATCAACTCGTGCCATTGTTGGCAGAAGCTTAAATATGAAGTTTCATAAAAATCCTTTGAGCCGAATTTGCTCTGCACGTGTACACAGACAGACAGACACAGACAGACAGACAGAAAGACAGACCGGCAGACATCATGCTAAAAATAGTCAAAACGGGACCTGAATTCGTGGAGATCCATCGAAATCTCGAAATGTCAAAATCGGTATGATCACAATACCTCCCTTATATATGTTGGCGGTCGGTAAATATTTTAACAGCTGAGAACCGAGATCATGTGTGTAGATTGTAGTGTGTAGTATTCATTAGGCTTCGCCCACTATTATACGTCGTGATTCAACCTATTGTTTGAATTACTCTAGGTTTTTGTTTTTAAAGTATCGAAGAGGAATAAATCATTTATAACAATGAAATACTTATAAATCAAATAACACATTGTTAATAGTGAGAAATACATTTCTGAAATTGAAAAAAAAAAAATCAGCTGTGGCCACCACAGGACCGACCGCCATCATAAAGTAATTGTATAAAATACATTCTAGCAGCAGAGTAGAAATAACTTGGCCCAATATTTTCTAACAGAGATATTATTTATCATGACCATGGAAACGTTACATATAAGTATGAAAAAATGGACACTTAAAAAAAAATTAAAAAAATTTTACAAAAATTTTTCGAAATTTTTAGTTTTATCAAAAAACGTCTCAAATAAAAGTTATTATTTATTGCATTTATAGCAACTTTTCTTAAATAAATTTTTTCGAAATATTTTTCTGTTGCTAAATATTCGCAAAAATCTTAAAATCGACACGAGTAAACTCCCATTTCTAGTCAACCGATTTTTACCAAAAGTTGATCAACTCGTGTCATTGATGTCAAAAGCTTAAATATGCAGTTTCATAAAAATCCTTTTTGCCGAATTTGCTCTGCACGTGTACACAGACAGACGGACAGACAGACCGACAGACATCATGCTAAAAATAATCAAAACGTTATGTAGGGACCTCAATTCGTGGAGATCCATCGAAATCTCGAAATGTCAAAATCGGTATGATCACAATACCTCCCTTATATATGTTGACGGTCGGTAATAAATCATTTATCAATATATTTCTTATCAATTTAATGAATACTTCAATATGAACTAAATGAAAAAAAAAAAAAATGCTGGGTATTTAAATTTAAATTTTATTATGACTAAAAACTATTGATTTTGATGGGATTATATGTGGTACATTTTCAAGGTTCGGTTTTTTCTAGTATATGTTTGTGTGTCCTATTCTAAGCCCAGTAAGTAATATTTGTTGTCTTCTAATTTCTTGTGCTGTCCATCTTCTTGTTTCTTCTTTGATGTTTCGCAGGTGGTTTTGGGTAGTGTTTCTTCATTCTTCTTGTAACGTTTGTTCCATTATTCTTTGTAACTGGCTTTTTAGATCTTCCGGGGAGATTTTCATATTTGTTAAATTCAACTCTTGTTTGATGCTCTGTCGGCTTCTTTATTTCCTTGTTTTCCTGAATGGTACGGTACCCAGATAAATTTTATCCTTTTTCCCATCTCTTGTTTGATATTGTGCAGAATTTATTGTATTTCGTTTATTTGCATGTTTTTATTGAAACGGCCTTGTATTTTTTTTTTTCTTGGATTTTCCAGGAAGAAACGAAGAAATAGAATAAACATTCACAGACATCCAGCATTATGTAGGCTTCTTACACTTATTAAATACCTACAAAACCCTGAAATATGTGAACATTCACACTTCACATACATTTTTTTTAATCACATGATACCATGAACTTACTTCATTAGGTACTTCCAAAAGGCGCTATTCATATTTCTCGCATCGGTCGCCAAGTTGACTTGCCGCGTCACTGAACCCTGAAATGTGTGAAAATTGACACCACATCAATTTTAATGTTCCCCTTTTGGCCTTATTACGTCAGATTTCGTCATACATATATAATACTTTTATATTTATCTAAATTTTAAATAATGATGATAACCAAAGAACATGATAATGTAATCATTTTCAATGACAATAATTTTGGACAATAACTTTATGTAATCAAATTATAAAATTATCTGTAGGAAATTTTACACTAAATTACTATCTATTTATTAATAAATTCACTTGTATTTTTTGACAACAATTCATTATACAATTTTCTTACTAATAATTTAATATACTGAAGTTATTGATACATAATTTTTTCAAAAAGTTTCTTAGATACAAGGTGTCTCAAAAGAAATTTTATATTTATTTAGCTTACTGCGTGAACGCAACGTTTCCGAGGGGCGCGGGGGTTATGTCAATCGGTAGCCTGGCTCTTGGGAATTCAATCGCTATGGAGCGTTTCTCGGGAGCAGACCGCGCGTTATGCGTTCGAGAGTTTTACAAAAACGGTGATTCGGCGACTGTAGCGCGTTGAAAGTTCTGCAGTATTCGAGGTTTCGCCACTTAAATGATGCGCCAAGCATTCCTCTCATTCGACATTGGGTTAAAAAGTTTGAAGAGACTGGTACAACGCTGGATAAATCAAAATCCGGGCGACCTAGGTCATCAAGAACGGTAGAAAACGTGGAGAATGTTAATCAGTCTGTTCGTGACGACCCGAACCTTTCACTTCGGAAGCGCGCAAGTGCTTTAAATGTGCATAGATCATCATTACATCGCATTATGCACAAAGACCTAAAGTTGCACCCCTACAAAATTCAATTGGTGCAAGAATTAAAGACCCAAGATGCCAGTCAGAGGCTTAATTTCGTAAATCAGGTGATTGAGCGATTTTCAACGTTTACCAACATTTTGTTTTCGGATGAAGCTCATTTTCATCTTAATGGCCACGTAAATAAGCAGAACTGCCGCTACTGGAGTGCAACGAATCCGAAACGCAAACATCAGAAACCCCTACATTCGCTTAAAGTGACCGTATGGGCTGCGATGTCGGCGCGAGGCATTATCGGCCCTTACTTTTTTGAAGACGAAAGGGGGCGTGCAGTTACAGTGAATTCAGAGCGTTATGTGGAGATGTTAGACAACTTCTTGGTACCTGAACTGCAAAACTTTCCTGGCTATAAGCAAAGAACATGGTTCCAACAGGACGGAGCAACTTCACACACGTCCAATATGTCTCTGCCACGTGTTCGTGAAATTTTCTCAGGCAAATTGATCTCCCGGATAGGTGACATAAATTGGCCTCCACGCAGTCCAGATTTAACCCCTATGGACTTTTTCCTATGGGGTTATCTTAAATCTAAAGTTTACGCCAATAAACCGACTTCACTGGCGCATTTGAAAGAAAATATCCGTCACGAAAATGGCAGCCATCCCTGAGTCCACCTGCCGAGACGTCATAAGTAATTTTACTGTTCGATTAAATGAGTGCCGAGAACGCAAGGGTCTACATTTAGACGATATTATTTTTAAGAAATAAATCCCCAAAAAGTGTATTTTAATAATTAATAAACATTTTTTCTATATACGGCTTACTTTTTTTTTAATCGATCCACTAAATATAAAATTTCTTTTGAGACACCTTGTATTAAGTAGAATATATGCGCATTTCATAAGTGTGGGAGTTAATTAACAATGAAGACGGGAGTTGAGCGAGACAAGCATAAAGACATCAATTGATATGGTAATAGAAGTCAGTGATAATATTAGAATTCTCGTGGGTTTTGACAATTTGAATATGCATATAACAACCATAGCTGCAGTGATAATTGAAACCAACTTAGATAGCTTACAGTTGTGGATAGAATATATGAAACCATGCCAGCCAAGAATACCCTCAAAGCAGTACCACAGGGAACGCAGAAAAGATCCTCCCAGGAAGTAAATTCGAAAAAATAATCTGATCAAAAATATGAAGCATACTATTCCGGTTCACATCTGATTGTTCTGATTTTTTCTTTCAGGTTTTTAAAATAACCCCTCTGGGATATAAGGTTGGAGACAAAAAGTCGAATACCGTCGTTGATGTTGTAACGAATCGTTTAGTCCACCCAGACAATGTCTCTAAAACTTTTGAAACAATTTCAATGACAGGAACTGCTAGTATTTTTTAGAATTTTAAAGGGTTAATTGTTCAAAGTGACATTTGTTCAAAGTTATTGCCTAATAACTTTGACAATTCCTTGAACAATTTCATACCTTTATTTCTAGAAATGATATCAGAACCCTTATATATACACTCATCTCTCTGAAGACAAGGTGAGAAGTATTCAGGCCGCTTAGTGAAAACATCTAGAACGTTGAATTCTTAGAGGCACTGTGTCGGCATTCTGGTGGTCTACCCGATTCTGTTTGTTTAATTTTTTCATTATTTTAATTTAAGAATTTTAGCACATTTTTGGCAAAAAAGTGTTAAAATAAAGACACTTAAAAACAGCATTCTGTTTCTTAATTTTCCAATTAAAAGCTTTCATCTGACAACAAATAAATACTTTCACCGTACAATAAATTTTAAAAAATAAGAATCTGTTTTTCAATGGACATAAATTCGATATTTTTCGAAAAGATCTGATCAAAAATTTCTGATGAACTATTCCGGTTCCCATCAATGTACATTATTGAAACATTTTTCAGATTTTTAGATCAACCCCTCTGGGAAACAGTTGGTACACTTTTAATGAAAATCAAATTGAAACATTTGACTATACAAAAAAAAAAAAAAATCTGTTCTACAGACGTTAAGAGGTTTCTTTTGATACCACTCAATAAATATATATATTATTTTTTTCAACGGCACATATATTCGATATTTTTCGAAAAGCTGATATGATCAAAAAATCCTGTTGAACTATTTCGGTTCCTATCAATGTACAATATTTTTCAAATTTTTAAATGAACCCCTCTGGGAAACAGAGTGGAGGGACAAAAGTTTTTTGACACAAATTGAATCATTTGATTTTTAAAAAATAAACATTTGTTTGTTTATCCCCAGACATTAGGTTTCATTTAATACCCCACTCAAAAATTTATTATTATTATTTTTTTTCATTTATTACATATTATATATATAATAGCCCTAATTTCTGTGTGTTTGTAACGCTAAGTTCCTAGGTTCTAGCGGGGCTTGAGGTGTGTGGTCGGTCACTCCCCACCAGTGAGAGCGACGTTCTCCGACAAACAACAGCTCACTTAGGCTAAGCACATAGTGAAGCATAGAGCAAAGCAGCGATGAAAGCGGAGAGTAAAACAGCGAAAGAATGTCGCGCTTATAAAAGAGTGTCTACACATAGTGACGCGTTTAAAATCGAGCAGAAAGTTCACAAAATTATAATGGATTTCTTGCTAACATAAAACTCTTCCCTGAAAATTTGGTATTTACTAAAAAATAAAAATAAACACACTAGAAGGTGCAATGTTCACAGAATAAATAAAAGTAGACATATACATGGTGAATTTCATCATTTCTATATGCAACTCCGCAAACATCCAGAAAAGTTTCATTCTTATTTTCGCATGAGTATTTCAACGTTTGATTATATTTTGGAAAAAATTCAACAAAAATTGGTAAAAAATGGACAAATTTCAATCGGAAGCTACACTAAATACCTCTTATAAATGAGAACTACTTGTAAATGCCTCAATATCCATTTTAAACAACTATTTCAGCAACGATGATAGCAGAGAAATCAAAATTGTTTGAACGCGTCGCCTTGCTCGACTATAACAACGATATAACCTCGCTGCAGTACGCTCCACTATGCGCGTGTTAACAGGAATTAATTTATTTAATTTCGCCACTTTGCTCTCTTTTTTATACCTTGGCTATAATCAGAAACAGATATACCATTGATGTCCAGTATATGGGCCGCGGGCCGTATCCAGCCCAATACTAATTTTTAAACGACACGCATTAAGCGATTTTTAGGATTTCCTAGGTATAATCAGAAACAGCTATAACATTGATATCCAGCATATGGGCCGCGGGCCGTATCAAGCCCGTTACTAATTTTTAAACGACACGCATTAAGCGGTTTTTAGGATTTCCTAGGTATAATCAAGAAACATTTTTGTTTTGTTAATATACGCAGAATCATGCAAATTATAATAATTAATTCCTGCTTATATTGATTTTTATTCGATATCAGTTTGCCAACGTTGTTGGCAACGGGGTCTGCTAGTTTGTTTATAATTTTCCTGCGATGTGTTTTTTTGAACTCACTCTAGTTTTCCTATATGTAGGTTAAAGAGTTGTACACGCATGCCAAATTTCAACTTTCAACAAAAATCAAAATATCTCAAAACAAATAATTTTGTACTTGGACCATTTTTATAATAATTAGCTCATTAATTCCAGAGAATGGAGAATAATACTTAATTTGTTCACAAAAACCTGGAGATGTGAACAAATTTCCTGTGTGACCTTCCAGGATTGCGTCATTCTAAAAATAACTTTTTATTTTGAAAATGATATAAAATTTATTTTATGACAGTATTAAACGTTAATTTCTGTAAGAATATATAAAGTGCGCAGTATGTATGAGAAAATATATGAGTTGTCGATAAAAAGATCCTTTAACATAACGTATCAATAGATCTGGCTGTGTTCCAAATTCAAGTGCATATCTATCTGGCGTACTTGACTCGAGGATGCTCTTCCTTTTGTTAGAAAACCAATGAAAATTTATCAGATCCACTCTCAAGATCATCTCTATGACTTGCCAACCGTATAGCTTATAATACAATTACTAAGCACTATAACGTAGGAAGTTTATAATTGGAAAAAAATGATGTGAAGCATTTTACATATTTCAGGGTTTCGTAGATATCTAGTTAGTGAAGGAATCCCACAAATATAGGGTGACCAGATGTATTTTCACAAAACCAGGACAAGTATATGAAATCCCAGGACATTTAGCATTTTTAAAATCAAGACAAAACCAGAACTTGTTTTGTATTAAAAAAAATACATTGATACAATTATAAACGTTTAATGGTATAAAAATCAATAAAATAAAATAAAACATTTAATAAATAAAATAATAATATTCTTTATAAACTAACGCCCGTAATCATAAATAGCTTTTGATGCTGTGTTCCAGAAATTTTAACTAATAGCCTTTTCGATTTGTATGAGAGCTCCGAGACTGCTCTCAGAGCAAAAAACATTTTCGAATTGGTTTAGAGTAGTTGGAGCGTTCTCCAATTCATTTTCGATTTACTCGGTCGATTGTATCGCGAGTGTTTTCGGAGCGCTCAATTTGACCTGCCTCACTGGACGCTAAAAAATTTGACTGAGCAGCTATAAAATTCTTGTGGGCAGAATTTTAGAGGAGGAAATAATTTTGAAATTTATACATTTTAGATATACTACAGTATTGGCCATAAAGATAGCAACTTTTGATAATCCTCTTTTATTTTTATTCTATTCAATATTATTAAAATAAAAAAATGTAATTCTTACCTTTAACAATCCTCTACATATATTATAGTAAAAAATTAAATTTTAACATTAAATTATTTTTTTTTTATAGTATTTATTATTTTTACCTGGACATAAAGATAGCAACTACTCTTAAAAAAATCTTTTTTTTTTATTAATTAAGAAAATGAATTATTATTAACAGATAATTTTTAATATTTTGTATAGTAACCACTAGTATTTATAACTTCCCGAGATCTTTTCGGCATTGATTCTAATAATTTCGTGATCATTTCATTATCAATATTAGACCAGGCACCTTGCAAAACTTTAAACAAATCTTGCGTTTTGTTTCTAATCTTTCTGTCGACAATCTCCCAAAGGTTTTCTATTGGATTTAAATCGAGTGACTGTGACGGCCAAGTCATTACGTTAATTTTTTAATCCACGAACCATTCTTTGACCATCTTCGAAGAATGTTTTGTGTCATTATCATGCTGAAAAATATGTTTTAAAGGCATGAACTCATCAGCATAAGGTTCCATAACATTCTGAAGGATGTCTATATATTTAAATCGATCCATTATTCCTTCAATGTGGTATAGAGGACCCATACCATATCCCGAGAAACAGCCTCATACCATCACACCACCTCTGCCATGTTGAACTGTTGGCAAGGTGTATTTTTGAACTAATCTTTTATTTGCAGGCCTCCTAACGTAACTTACACCATCACTTTTAAACAAATTGAACTTAGATTCATCACTAAAAATAACTTTTTTCCATTGATCCACAGTCCAGTCAATATGATTTTTAGCAAATTCTAATCGGGCCTTCACATTCTTTTTGGATAGAAGTGGTTTTTTAGCAGGACGGCGACTAAAAAGACCCTCACTAACTAATCTTCTGCGAATAGTTCTTGTTGAGATGTTTTCTTGATCCATTTGTGGCAAAAGGCCCAAAATTTTCTCCGATGACAGAAAGGGGTTATTGGTAGATAAATAAATAACTTTTTTATAAGTTCATTTTGTAGTTTTTCGTGGCCGTCCTGGAATTTTTTAAACTTCGAACGTACCTTCTTCTCGAAATCGTTTTATAATTCGCGACACAGTAGATTTATAAACATTTAAATTTTGTGAAATCACATTTTGCAGCAGCCCGTCTTTAAAACCAGAAATTATTAAGTTTCTAATTTCACTTGAAACAGTTTTACTACGACCCTTGATTGACAAATATAAACTGAAATATTACTTGTGCACAACATATTATTTATGGATAAAACCTGCATATAACAAGAAAATTCAACTAGTTGCAATATTTTTGTCCAAGCAAAAATGAAGAAATAATTTATTATTAATCTGTGAGTCAGATTATTTGACTATTGATTGATGTAACAGATAAAATATGATTAAATTATAGAACTAAGAGTATTTATTTTCCAATATTATTATTAAAATTTGAAAAATTGAAAAATGTTAAAAGTTGCAATCTTTATGGCCAATACTGTATATATATATATATATATATTACAAATTGTAATGCTGTAATTAACAGTAAGCATTTAAGCCCAAAAACTTGCAACAATTACTTGCATTACGTGCGCGAGTGATATTTTAACTGGGATGTAGATACAGCGCGCGCGTCCACGCGCAGCTTGGAGGGAACGTTGCTCACAACACAGATCAAGTAGAGCTTCCCAAACTTTTTGAGCTGCGAAGCACTTTTCACGAGAAGAATTCGTCGCGGAGCACTATCGTTGCTATATATTTATATATATATATATATATTTTAGTTGGATCTTGACGGGTGATATGTTCTGGAAATAAATTTCCCAGTTGATTGATACAGGATAATTGTTTTATGACGATCTTTAAAAGTTTTCTGGTTACGTACTATAACTCAGCAAAATGTAAAAATGCTTTATTAGTTAAAAGCAAAAATATTAATAAAAAATCAGCTGCGGCCACCACAAGACCAACCGCCATCACAAAATACTTAAATAAAATACTTTCTAACATAGAAATTATTTACAATAATCATGGAAACGCTACATACACGTATGTTAAATCATATAGAAAAAATATCGCAAAAAATATGAAGAAAGAAAAAATATAACTATTACGTTGTATCAAAAATTGTCTCAAATAGAAGTTGTTAGTTATTTCTTGTATAGCAACTTTTGTTAACCATTATTTTTTTGCCGAAATATTTCTCTGTTGCTAAAAAAAAAGTATCCGCAAAAATCTTAAAACCGATACGAAAAATCTTCCATTTCTGAATGACCGGTTTTTACCAAAAGTTGATTAACTGATGCCATTGATAAAAAATAAGTTTCGTAAAAATCCGTTTAGCCAAATTCGCTTTATTCGTGTCCAACGACCGACAGACAGACATAGAGACATGATGTCTATCGGTCTGACAGACATCATGCTAAAAATAATAAAAACATTATGTAGGAACCTCAATTCGTGGACATCCATCGAATTTTAAAAATGTCCAAATCGGTATGATCACAATACCTCCCTTATATGTATATGTATGTGGCGGTCGGTAAAAACATAACTAGGGGGAACCGAGACAAAAAAAAAAAGATTTTCAAAATACAAAATAGAAAATACCGATTTAAAAACTATTGAAATACTATCTTAATAATATATGCACATACTTGTCGTCTACTGGAAGTTCTGAGATGGAGACTGTGGCAGCATTTTTTAAGATCTGTACTTTAGTCAGCGATCCATCGAAAAATAAGTAACACTGCACTACTATGACTTACTGTCTGAATTAAAAGAGATCTAAAGAATATAATTCATATTCCTATTGCATGAAACGTCACAACATCCATTATCTATTATTTGGTACTTACAAAACCCTAAAAAAGAAAAATAGGACAAACAAGGACAATTTTTAAAAACTAGCCAGGACATGTGCTGGGAAAACAGGACGTCTGGTCACCCTACATAAAGAGCCGGAATGCTGGATAACTATGATAACATTTTTTGGGTACTTTTTACTTGCTCGACCTTAATATATAAGGGGCAAGTATTGTAATCGCGAAAATTTTCGATGTCGAGATTTTGACGGATGACCACGTTTCATGGTCCAGGGAATCCAAAAAACCTATTTTCGAAGTGCCGTCCGTATGTGTGTGTGTGTGTGTGTGTGTGTGTGTGTGTGTGTGTGTGTGTGTGTCTGTCTGTCTGTCTGTGTGTATACACGATAACTCAAAAACGGTTTAACTTAAAGAGTTCGTTCTGGTACTAAAAAATTCTCCTATTAAATAGGAAGAACCCTATTGTTTTTTATGAAAATCGGTTGACTAGAAATGGGAGTTTACTCGTGTCGATTTTAAGATTTTTGCGAATATTTAGCAACAGAAAAATATTTCGAAAAAATTTATTGAACAAAAGTTACTATAAATGCAATAACTAATAACTTTTATTTGAGACGTTTTTTGATAAAACGAAATATTTCGAAATTTTTTTGTAAAATTATTTAAAATTTTTCCAAGTCTCAATGTTTTCATGTAACTATATGTAACGTTTCCATGGTCATGCTAATTAATTCGTAACTTGTAAAGCAAGCCTTGGACAAAAATTTGTATAAAACATAATTTGATGTATTTTTGAAGATTTATCTAAATATGTAATTTTTCTTTTTTTAATTTACATTTTTTTTTAAATATATTTTTTATGGGAGGGCAAGTCTAGCGGAGGTTTCCCTTCGCCACTGGTTTACGTAGAATACGTCTATCTAAAGAATTCGTCTTTTTAAATATTTCAAGTAGTTTATCATGTATTACGCGGTCAAAACCCTTTATATAATCAGTAAAACATAGGTGTACATCTTGATTAACATTTCTGCAGCAATGAATTAACACATTGAAAGAACATTTCAGGGTTTGTAGGTATTTAATAAATATCAGAAGCCAACAGAATGCTGGATGTCTAAGAATATTTTTTTGATAAAAAGTAATTGATAATCATTTTTATTCGTTATTTGAGTATTAAAAGCTTCCATTTAATTTTTTAAACTAAATTTAATTAATTTTCTAAAATTACACCACAATATAATTTAAATTAAAAAATCCCAGAGATTTTTTCTTCATTTGCTTCATATCTAAGTCTTCATTAAACATATGGCTTAATTTTTTCAATATCAAAATCGTATTTGTCACTAATAACAATGTGTAATTTTATTTATAAGTATTTCACTACTAAAAATGATACATTCTTGTTTGAAACCTTAAAAACAAAAAACTAAACTGATTCAAACAATAGGTTGAATCATGGCGTATAATAGTAGGCGCCTGTATGCTCCTTACGCACATGAACTCGATTCTCAGTTGGTAATTTTTTTTTATTAATTTTTATTTTCAAATGAGAACATATACTACCTTAGTCATAAATACAAAAAAAACATAACATAACCAGAATAATATGCATTATCTATAAATTTTTCAGTTTTTTAGTTTAACTCTTTTAGGTAAAAGGGTGCGAGAGAAGAACTTTTTTAGCACATTTATGGCTAAAATCGTGTAAAAAGAAACAAAGTTTAAAATGCTACTTTTCGTTTGATACCACAAAATAAATTTAATAATTTTTTTTTTTTTTTTATTCCTTAACAAGAAAATTAATATTTTTCGAAAAACTAATCTGATCAAATTCCCGTTCAACTATTCCGGTCCTGATCAATGTAGCTTATGGAGTTTTTTTTTTCAGATATTCAGTCTTCCCCTTTGGGACGGGGGACGAAACTATTTTGACATATTTTTGGAGAAAATACTAAACTGATTTTTCAAAAATAAATAAACTGTTTGTTTATTCACGCATTCAAATGTTTCATTTGTTACTCCACTCAAAACTTTAAAATAATATATATATATATATATATATTTTCATTAAATACAAATTTGTTTATATTTATTTCTTGATGCGTTGTTTTGAACTCTCAGTATTTTTCCTATAGGTATGTTTGTCAAAGAGTTGTATAAGCTTGTCCCATTTCAACTTTCTATGTTCAGCCGTTTGTCTACAATTTCTGCCGTACAGATAGACAGTCAGACATGAGTGACGTTATAAGGTTTTTTTTGTTGCTCATACATACAAATCCGTTCCCAAATCCAAACTGTGTTTCTTTCATCATTTCTGCGCACTTATTGTAAATTATTTTATGAATTATTTTTATTTTTAACTATAAAATGACACAATATAGGCTTTATATTCTTCGTATCGACTTTATCAGCAATTATTCATATAAAATATGAATTGTTTTCAAATTATTTTTCCCAGAATAACAACTATAAAATATTAACTAATAATGTAACAATTTATTAGAAAAATAAATTATATTTTAATAGTTTGATATGAAAAATAAATGTTTGCTGGTGTTCAAGGTGTGGAATATTGTTCTGAGAAATATTCTAATAAATATAATATTACTTTTATATCTTTGATAACATTATTTAATTAATCATTCTACAATAATATTAATAAAATAATAAATTATTTTGTTTCAAGCAATTAACACTGAATTATTGCAATATTTTTTTTAATATTGTACAAATAAATATATAAATCTAGAAAGAGCTTTAATAAAATTGCAGTTGAAATATGAAATAAGCTGGAAGTCTAAAATGATATGTAATCGGATAATTCCATTAAATATTAGGCAGGTATTACACTATAAAAGATGTTTTATAAAATACTACCTGATATACCTGGTATTGCACGGGCGATTGTTTAGATGTAATTTATTGCTGTCACTGTATAGAATTAGACTGTCTTCTCGCTGTATTTTTTAGAACTATTTAAACACGCAAATATAATTTAAAACTGTCCAAGTCTTAGACCAGATATCGGGTCCGAGTATTTACAACTGGACTCAGCGAGTTCGAATCCGGTTACCCGGACCCGTAAAACCTTATTTACAATCCATGGTCTTGCCCGGAAGCGTATTCTTTTTCAATAATAAATGTATTATTATTATTGCACTAATCGCCGCTGTAATCGTGCTTTGTCCATGTTTCATAATGATATTTTATAAAACTTTTTCAACAGTGTCTGTTTCAGATTCTTTAAAGAAAATTTGTAAATGAATCCTATAATCAGAGCCGGCGCGAGGTCTTTGGCGCCTGTAGGCAAGATTTAATGGAGCGCCCCCAGACAGGGCAAAATTTCAAGTGAAGACCTAAAAAATAGGTCCTCGCTTCCATTACATGCACGTCAATATTTTATATTTAGCTTTTTCATTAAAAAATAAATAAATATAATTTAAAAACACAAAAATTTTGAGCGTCAATTATATGACTTCAGAACGGAAGTCATCAAGATGACTAGCGAACTACCAGCTGATTGTAACCTACAACAATGTTTAAATAGTATTTTATTTAACAAGCATATAATGTAGGCAATATTACACGAGGATTAAGTTTACAACATGAGCAGAGGGCGAGAGTTGTAATCATCCGAGTGAAATATAGCCATTATATGCAAATCAAATAAAATATTTTATTTAAAACTACATAGTTTTTCCATTAGTAAAATAGTAAATATAATTTAACAACACAAAAATCCTAAGCATCAATTTTAGAACTGACGTCATCAAGATGGGATGGCTACCCTACTGCCAGCTGATTGTAACCTACAACAGTGTTTAAAATACTATTATTTATTGTTTTATTTATAAATATTATTAACTATTATCTACTATTATACTGTACAAGTGTGGTATATATGTTCTATTCAACTTCTGGTGTATCTTCATTTTTCCGGTAACGCGGAGAGATGAAAATGAACCGCCGTCTTATCCGGGTGATATTTTTTTAGTGCTTATGTTTAATTTTATTTCGACAGGGCGTACTGACTAATTTTTATTGATAAAAATTTTGCATTTTTTCCTCGAATCCGTGTCGATGCAAAGTCACCCTTGATCGGCACGGACAAGTTTTATCAGACGATAATTTAAAAATATTCTTAATTCAAGACGGCCAGTCCAGAATATTTACGGCCAGAATCAAAGTGTTAAATGGTAATAATGGTTCAGGATAGCTTTTTGGACGTGCGAGATAATTTTTTTAAGTATCAGAAAACATTTTTCAAAGAATCTGGGCCATTATTTGAGCATTTTGAGGCAAAAATATGCTTACAAGGTTTCAAGAGGAGACAGCTGTCAATTTTTATGCATTTTAAAATGGGACGAGATTTCACATATTGAACGTGTTTCTTGACAGAAGAATACTAATTAAGGATAAGGTGAATTAACGATAAAGTTTAAGACATTTGCAGGGCGAATTTCCATAAAATAGTGTTAAAAAAAGATTTATATATATTGAAAATTTCAGGGTTAATCAAAGTGTTAAGTGGTGATAATGGTTCAAGATATATAATAGTTTTTTGACGCGCGAGATAATATTTTGAGGCATCAGAAAACATTTTTCAAAGAATCTGGGTCATTATTGGATCATTTTGAGGCAAAAATATGCTTACAAAATTTCAAAAGGTGACAGCTGTCAATTTTTTTGCAATTTAAAATGTGACAAGATTTCTCATTTTGAACGTATTTCTTGACAGAAGAAAACTAATTAAGTATTTAAGGTGAATTAATGATAAAACTTAAGACATTTTCAGGGGGAATTTCCAAAAAATAGTGTTAAAAAAAGATGAGCGAAGAGTTTTATAATCAACAAGTGGAACAAAATGCCTTATTATATTAAAACGAGTCGCGAAACGACGAGTTTTAACAACGTAGGGGAGAACACCGGCGTAGCCGGGCTGAGGCCCCTAGTTATAAATAATATTCTAATTATAAAGATGGGCTGTGTGAGGCGTAAATAGCCATCATTGCTCGGCGTCAAACATTTGAATGAACTAACACCTTAAAAAAAGTGTGCCGTGTTTAAAACTTTCATTATTCACGGGTAATTATAATAATATTTGTTAAAACACAAGTTTCATAAGGCATCATTTTGCGAGGTTAAAACGAGTTGCGAAGCGACGAGTTTTCTAATCGACACGTGCGGCAAAAATACTTATGTAACGAGTTTTGTATACTATTTTTTCCTATTTTGCTTTTTAATACCTTTTAAAATAATAAATTGCATTATATAATCGAACATCATCCTTCAGTGGGGAAGTATATATGTGAATGTAGCGGTTGGTCGGACTGGTTTGAGAGTTTTATATTTTTCAAGGAGTGGAATATAGCCATTATACGCGAGTCAATTACAATATTTTATCTAAAACTATATGATTTTATCATTAAAAAATCAGTAAACTGAATTAAAAATAATTAATAACTTTTTCGAGGTAAACACACATTCGCGTCCCTTTTTACCCTTGTTGCAAACTTGTGAACATCATTATGTGTTTACAGTTGAACACATACTCTATTTATTATATAGCGGGCGTTATTAAAAAATATTTTATAAAAAATATTAGTTAAAAATCTTTTTTAAGTGATGAATAAATATGTATGTTTCTGTTAGTTGGTAACATTGAACTGCAATTATGAATTAATTAAATTTATATTTAATATTTTCGAATGATGTGTAAAAATATAAGCAGGAAATGGTAGATGACACTTGATAATATAAACAATAGGAAATTAATTCTGCTGGTATAAAATTCGTTCTAGCAGAATACCAATTAAGTATTATTAAAACGTAAAAAATGGCGAGTACACGAGCTAAGTGCTAGTTGACGTAGAATAATAATTACGAGAAAGATGTTCAATATTTTTAAATTTAAGGATAAACTCCGTTATACTGCAACTTTCTATACTGAAATGTGGAGAAATTACATATTTTTAGCAGTATCTTATTACAAAAACTGGGTGTTGTTGCCAATCTTGCTGCAATAATATCATGGGCTCAAGCCCGTGACCCCCTCCCTCCAATCACTCAAAAAAGTGTTTTTAAGGAACACATTTGAACGTGAGTCTGCCCCAAGAAAAAAATTTAGCTTCTGAGCTCCCTAAGAAACATTATTGCCTACTGAGACACCCTCCCTTTAAGAAAAAAAGTTCCGAAACAGGTGCCCGCCACCGGCGCAGCAGTGTGGAGAGCGCAAAATTTTTAGTTGCTGTTTTTTTTATGCTCATTATGGAGGTGATATTTACTCAATATGGAGGTGAGGACCTTGGTTTTTTTGCTCATCATTTGTATTTTGGAAGTTAGGACCTTTTTTGTTTCTCATCACTTGTATTTTGGAGGTGAGGACTCTTTTTTTACTCATCACTTATTAGATTCGTTTTCCTTTTTTTTTTACTCATCAGCATTCGAAATAGGGGCGCCAAAATATTCGAAAGGGCGCAACTTGGACACTTGCTACCGGTGCTTAATATCCTCGTTACGGCCCTGTCGAGCATATCGTTCCCCTTCCAGTCAACATGTATAACCACGGCACGCCTGCAACCTTGCTCCATACCTCGAACGTTACGCAAAGACAACCACAGGGGCTTTTATATATAATTTATTTTACACAAAGGTTAAACAACTGTATCCAAAAGCCTTTTAATGTTATCATTTGGTTCCGTTTTAATTTTACCGACTGCTACATATTTAAGGAATGCATTGTGATCATCCCGATTTTGACATTTCGAGATTTCGATGGATATCCATTAGTTGAGGTCTCTACATAA
Source organism: Liopterus haemorrhoidalis (assembly GCA_963971575.1). NCBI lineage: Eukaryota > Metazoa > Arthropoda > Insecta > Coleoptera > Dytiscidae > Liopterus > Liopterus haemorrhoidalis. Next base: position 233,271,855 of record OZ020611.1, read on the forward strand.
CAAATTTGGCTAAACGGATTTTTATGAAACTTCACATTTAAGTTTTTGACATCAGTGCCACCATTTAATCAACTTTTGGTAAAACTGGTCAACCGTGAATAGAAGTTTACTCGTATTATTTTTGTTTTTTCCGAATATTTCGTTACAGAAATATTTAGAAAAAAAATATTTGAAGAATGTTATTGTACAATATGAGAGTAACAACTTTTATTTGAAAATTTTTATGATTTAGTGATTTGGTTTTTGTTTTGGTTTAGTGAATATTTTATTTAATTAGTTTATCATATGGATGTGCGTTTGCAAGCCGTAGTAATGTTGACGGCGTCCTTGGGCAAATACAATAAATTGATTAAACAAAACAAAAAAAGGTCCTCACCCGCCGAATTCAACTGACGAGCAAAAAAAAGGTCTTCACCTACCAAATCCAAGTGATGAGCAAAACAAAAAAGTTCCTCACCATCTAAACCAAAAGTGATGAGCAAAAAAAAAATTAATGACCGAAAAAAATTAATTTAAATTAAATTAATTTTTTTTAATTATACACTATAGCGTCCCTCATCAAATCTCGCGCCCCTGGCAAGTGCCCCGATGCCATCCCGTTCCTACGGGTCTGTGCGTTTGGCGTGTGAAAACCTTCGTTTAGTTTAATTTTTTTTAAAACATGTTAGAATGCATTTTATTTGATTACGTATTCTGTAGTGGTGGTCGGTTCTGTGATGGTCACAGCTGATTTTCCTTTTTGTCACTTCCGATCCGACTTCTTCTTTTGTCGTCATCATTTCGAAACGCCAAACTATTTTTGTCATCACTTCATTCCGTCTTTGGTAGAATTCTTGTAGATTTTATTGGCACTTTTGGCAGAAAATAAGTCTCCACTGTTGGCAATACTGTACCTATGGAACCTTAAAATGAGTGTAACATAAATAATAATTATTTTAATTAAATTATAGAACCATTTCTAATATAAAATACATTAAACAATTATCTGACTGATAAGATGAAACAATCACAACCTTGTTGCGCTGATCTGAAGCGGATGTATGTTAAATTATCTAGCCATGGAACAGCATTACCCATCAACAGGCAGATGAGAAAGTCATCTAATGCAGGGTCAGCAAAATTAAAATTTAGTTAACAATTGTTTTATTGAATTGTTCAATTGTTATTAATATGTATTTAACACCTCAAACCTTTTGTTTACTTTGTGGTCATATTTCCAGAATAATTTTTGATAATGAACACCTGTTAAATTTAATTACAAGTTGTTAAATAGCAATTAGCATTGACACAACCATTCTGGGAAGATATTCTTGAAAAAAATTGAAAAAAATTGCGGAAACGTTGTTAGTAATGTTTCCTGGTTTTGATTTTGACTCGTTAGTGAAAATTCCTCAACAGATTCCAAATCCAAGTGATGAGCAACAAAAAAAATGGTCCTCACCTTCGCCATGTGGCGCCCTTTTCCTTAGTGCGCTAGGGGCCGTCCCCCCTTACTGCTGCTCTGCCTACAATGAACACATGCAGTTTTGCTGGTCCAGAATTTAAAGTCATTTTCGGTTGCTCATGTACCGAGACGATTCATATTCAGCTGAAGCTGATGTTCGATAGTACTCGGCTTTTGCCCGGTGACAAAGATACCAATATCGTCAATAAAAAACAAACTCTGTATAGGTAATCGACTACATGAAGCTGCACCTTTGATGGCGATCAAAAATAATGTAGCACTCAGTATTGAACCCTGTGGGATTCATTGTCCAGTGCGAACATTTGTTTTTTTTTTTTTTTTTAATTGTTTATTGCCTGTTTAACAAATACATTTGTTATTCACAGCAGGGTCATAGGGGTTAACAATAGTTTTTATTTCTTACGTGGGGATTACATAACTTCCCTAATTTAAATATAGGTTATAAAATATAATTATCAAAAATATAATATTAATTAGATTTAGAGCTAATCTTCTATGTCAGAAAAATCTGAGCAGAGATCTTGGGGTAAGCGTCGCTTCAGTCTTTTATGTACTCCTTTGTTATCAATGTTGTAGTGTGCAGCATTTTTACAGTTGTTTAAGCTTTCTTGAAAACATTGAGTTTGTTTCTTGACTTGGGTGGATATTGACGATATTAGGAGTTCATTATGCAATTGTTCGTTTCTGATAAACCAAGGGACATTTACACTAATTCTTAGGATTTTATTTTGGAGCACTTGCACTTTGTTTAGTTTAGTTTTGGAGGTGTTTTTCCACACTTCACAGCCGTAAAGTACTAAAGGTTTTATTTTATATAATAGGAGTGCACACTTTGCTTTAAGGGCGGATTTTCAATTTAATAAGAGGTATAGTTGACGAAGTCTGGTGTATGCTTGTTGCAGTTTAATGTTGATGTGGTTGCTCCAAGTTAGACGGGTATCTAAATGTAGTCCTAAATACCTCACAGATTTATCTATTGCATTCCATTCTAAGGTTTGATTATTGATGATAATATTGTTTGGATTTCGGATTCTCTTTAGGGCAAATATTTTACCTTCGCACTTTCGTATTTAAATTTATATTCCAGATTTTGAGCCAACGACAAACAATATCTGCATTGGCCTGCAGCTCATGTATTGCTTGCTGTAGTTTGAAGTTTTTTGTAATAATTGCGGTATCATCCGTTAGGATGTCGCTGGCATAGATGTTGAATAAAATTGGGCCTAATATACTGCTTTGAACATTTGTGGCAGAGTATTTCCAATCCGTACCTTAGAACAGTGTTTCTCAACCTTTTCTGGCATGGAGCCCCCCAAAATAACGTAAATATGGTCTGCGGCCCCCCTATATATATATATATATATATATACAGAGAGAGAGAGAGAGAGAGAGAGAGAGAGAGAGAGAGAGAGATAGAGAGAGAGAGAGAGAAAGAGAGGGAGGAGGGATCACAAGGTGTATCAAGATAGAGATTGGTATATATTTGGATAAAGCTTTTGAAAAGAAACAACTTTTACATAAACATGTTTTTAATATCTGTTACGGTTACTAAAATGGCTTGCAAGTATTTTTATTTACAAGTGTTCAAAATTGCTTTCCATTTTGAACACTTTCGCATCCTTACTCTTAAGCTCGGAGCAAAAAAAAAATATTGCACGTTCAAGTACTTGAAAGTACTTGAAGTACCTCCAACGCGAACCGTTTTAATTAGTTTAAATTAGTTGTCAAAATAAGTATAATTTATTTTATTTATGTTTAAAAGGTATATTTTAATGAATATAAATGTCATATATTTATGAATATATCTTGCAAAATTGAGCGTTTTTACCGACCGCCAACATATATAAGGGATGTATTGTGATCATACCGATTTTGACGTTTCGAGATTTCGATGGATCTCCACGAATTGAGGTCCCTACATAACGTTTTGAGTATTTTTAGCATGATGTCTGTCGATCTGTCTGTCCGTCTGTCCATCTGTCCGTCTATCCGTCCGTTCGTCTGTCCGTCTGTCCGCCCGTCCGTCTGTCTGTTTGTGTACATGTGCAGAGCTAATTCGGCTAAAAGGATTTTTATGAAAATGCATATTTAAGCTTTTGACATTAAAGGTACAAGTTGATCAACTTCTGCTAATAATCGGTTGACTAGAAATGAGATTTACTCATGTCGATTTTAAGATTTTTGCGAATATTTAGCAACAGAAAAATATTTCGAAAAAATTTATTTAACAAAAGTTGCTATAAATGCAATTACTAATAACTTTTATTTGAGATATTTTTTGATAAAACGAAAAAATGTTTTTCTAAGTATCTATTTTTTCATACTTATATGTAACGTTTCCATGGTCATGATAAATAATATCTCTGTTAGTAAATATTAGGCCAAGTTATTTCTACTCTGCTGCTAGAATGTATTTTATACAAGTACTTTGTGATGGCGGTGGGTCCTGTGGTGGCCACAGCTGATTTTTCTATTATAATTTCATGATTCGATCTTGTATGACTTCGAGGCCCTCCGATGAAGCTTTCACGGCCCCCCGGTTGAGAAACGCTGCCTTAGAATACATTAAGACTATGCTTGATATTGTTCACTATGAAAAAAAGTAAACAAACTCATTTTTCTTGGAGCAAGGAGTGGAGCTGGAGTAAATATTTTGATGTCGGAGTTGGAGCGGATCAGGTGTAAAATTAGACTGCTCCAAATCTTATTCGATTTTTACTCCCCTGTTATTACGTAATTTTCTAAATTTCTTTCCAGCTCGCCCCCTACCCAGAGTTTACATTAATATTCTCGTGGATGGGTGAATGGCTTTGGATGGTGCCCCAGTGCTTTGCTTTGCCGATGGCTTCAGTAGTGGAAGACGGCTTTGTTCCTTATAGCTCTTTATACCCATTTATCACCCCCTTACGTCGTACAGTGTTCTCCTTCCATCTAATATATTACGTTGATAGTGTATTTGCTTGTATATCATAATAATTATCAATTAAGAAGTGGTAGATATGCAAATATGATATCGTGTGTAGTATGCACGAATTCCGTGACTGTTGTCTTAGCGCTTAATATATTTAGCGCGTGATGGTGTGAGTGCAGAGAAGTCATCACAGTTCAGTTCCCAGAGAATCCGTTAACAAATTATTTTGTTTTAATACCATCACGATTGCTCTGCTGACAGAAATAACTCGTTAAAAGTTGCGACAAAATAATAGTAACTGTCACTGTGTTACAGAAGTCTTAATTGACTACCAACTGAAGAAATTCTATTCAAATTTTAATTATTTCTTCTGATTTAGAACGAGATTATTTGCGTATTTTGTTTAGTGATTTATTTTACAGAAGTTTTATAAAAAAGTGTGAATTTTCAACTATTTCAGGATACATATGGTCTATTTCAGGGTTTTTGCAAACTTTTCGGAAGCAGGCCATATCAAAATTTCATAAATAAAGACAACTTGAATTGGCACTCTTGGCACTTGATTTTAAAAACTAGCTTGATAATAATGTTGATATTATTAATTTTAAGAATCGGAAATTATTTAGTTAACAGTGAAATCTCTATTTATCGTTTTTGAAGGGACCTATTGAAATAAACTATGGATGAGGGAAAACAATGAATGCGGGAATATAGAAAAAACACATTAATACATATTTAAATGTTTAATATGTACATACATACATATTCTAAAAATAATACATGTTTCAGGTATAAATCAATTTGTTTAAATTTAAAATATCGTAACAAAATAAAAAAGGAAGATGCATGCAGACAAAAAAAAAGAAAAATTATACTTTGTATATAATCTTTCATCGGCATTTGCTTTTTGGTTTTTTTAGTGCCGCAGGAAATCAATATTTTTTCGGTGTTACAAATTACATTTTTTTCGGCATCAGTTATCGAATATGCATAAAAAAAAGTTTTCAATCTTTCGAACATAGTGCACGCTTCCGAAAATGAAGGGACAGGCGGCGGATCCTCTTCATCGACATCGACCTCTTCTACAGTCTCCTTCAAGCTTGTTATTAACCATTTATATACGAAATTTGCTGCGTAATTTAAACGATTAATGCGGTAAAATGATATATAGAGGAAAGATCGCTGCGATCTATTTTTGAGTGTTTTGTATGAAATTAATTCGGAACCGCAAGAAATAACGACACATACGGGAAAACTATTATTCGAGGAACGATAGAGGTTTCACTGTAGTTATGTTTTGTTTTGTAATTGCTCTTTTTACGTAAGAAAACTTTTTATAAAGGTTCGCGGGCCTAATGATGTTTTCTTGCAGGGCCAAATTTGTCCCGCAAGCCGTATTTTAACACGTTGACTGCCCACTACGAGATTACTCGTGGTGGGTAAACTGCCCGTGGCTGCACACCACGTAACTTGTCGGTGCCCAACACGCCTTATATCATCGTAAATACATAGGAATTCTGTGGAAGGTTCATTCTTAACAAAAAGGTGTCAATGAAAGATTTTTTTACTATTTATTACAGGATAATCGTAATATGAAAAAAAAAAAAATACAAAACAATCAAATTATCAAATATCAAGTAAAACAACCGCCTTACCCTACCCTACCCCGAAGAAAGAATGACATAAAAACACTTTTTTTTAGAAAACTTTATTACCATCGTTCATCACTAATTCAGAAACAAGGACCTTTTTTTTAGGTTTTCACTTGTATTTCAGAAGTGAGGACCTTTTTTAGGGTTTTGTAGGTATGACCAAAAAAGCCCTTATACCGTCATTTTCTCGTCTGTCTGACTGTCTGTTCGGTAAAAATTGTAGCCAAACGGCTAAACTCTCTAGTTGAAATTTGCAAACTTATACAACTCTTTGACTCGCACATAGGAAAAATACTAAAACATCTAAAAAACATATCCCCCTAAAAATATAAACAAATATATGCTCATCGAAAAAAAAATAATATTTTTTTACAGTTCTGTGTAGGGTATCAAATGAAAGTCCTTATTTTAAATGAAAATTTTATTTTTGCAAAATAAATTATTTTGACGCGATTTTTGCCAAAATTGTGCAAAAAAAAATTTTTGTCCCACACCCTGTAGCCCAGATGGTTTAAACTAAAAATCTGAAAAAATTCTAAGTAATGTACATTGGTGTGAACCGGAATAGTACAACAGGAATTTTTGATCAGATTATGTTTTCGGAAAATAAGGCATTTTTTGTGTTTTTAACTAAAATATATAAAATATTTAATCCGCTATTTAACAAAGTAAATGATTGTACATTCATAGTCCAGTGGTAACTTTATCGCTACGTAAGTTGCAAACTACTGTTCGAATCCCGTAAATTTTTATTTTATCTATTTTTTTTTGCATTTTTATTTTATTTAAATTATGTTGTCAAAATTCTAGTTATATTTTGGCAAATGTTGCATTTAATTTTTAAAAGCGTAAATTTAATAACTAGTGGGAAGTGTTGAAATTATAATTTAATTCTATGTTTGAATGTATACGAAATCAGAGGGGCGGAGTTTATTAATTAAACAACCAATGGAAGCCGTAGACGCAATTTTCAAAATATTAAGTAACCTTGCTATATAAAAAATATACTGCAAATATTTAGAAACCCAAATAATGGTATTAGGCATTCGAATTAAAATTAATAAAAAAATATTTTAACATAAAATTTGTTTTGGCATCCCAAATAATTATCATTCATTTACTAAATACTTGCGAAACCCGTGAATATGTGTGAAAATTCACACTTCACATAAATTTTTTATAATTCTGAACATAAATCAGTAAATTAAAAAAAAAAAAATCGAATATTGCTTATTTTTATAAATAACATTTAGCTTATTTTGTTATAAACTATTCTTTATTGAGTATTTTAATTGATAGATTACAATAAACATACAAACGAAACCATACGCTATTTAGTTTAATATATTTTTTTATATCCCTAGACTTTTCCGATGTGGGTATTTTGTTATTGCATTTATTTTATAAAACATTTAGATAAAATTCTAGTCATACTTACATATGAAAAAAATATATACCTATAAAAAATATATAAAAAATAATGGTCCATAAAACTTAGGTAGGTATTTAAAAAAAATCCCTTTATATGTAAATTATATTATGTCATGATAAAATACGCTTGAAAATTTCTCAAGAACAGTTTCATTTTGTATTTCCTTATTTAAAAAGAGCAATATTAGTATTCATTTAGCTGTGATATTATTCGTATTAACTAGATTCCTACAGGATTTTCGTTCCTGACCTTTGTTCAGGAGTTGCACGTTGTGGAGCATTATGGAATTTGTTGTCCTGCGTTTTGCTCATGACCCGACAATATTGATTGCTCCAGATTCAGGGTGAATGTTACTCTTTCCAGAAACTGGAGATACCACTATGTATATTCTTATTAAAGGGGATATCTTATATAAAAACAGAAAAAAATTATATGAAGAGTGAATTTTCATAAATGTCTGGATTTCGTTGGTATCTAGTAAGTAAACATTATTTAAGTATATTTTCGACTGAAATCGAGTCAAAATCTTTTTTTTTTTTTAATCTGTTTACTAATATTTTGTATAGTATTTACGAAATAGCCACCCTAACTTATTGATTCCAATAATGGCTGACAGTATAACCATTATACCTGCAGAGTTTATGGTTCTGTTAACAGTAGTTGTCAGGACCGTAATAATTATTTAAAATAACGTGTTTTCTTATATGTTATTTAAAATGAACTCTATATAATCACATGATATTCCTTCACATTTTTATCAGGCTTAGATCTGGATAGATTTGAATTATAAATATAGGTTTAAAAATCGTTTTGTTTTAAAGTCTTTATAATCTATATTAAATACTTCAAATTTGCACAAACAAAAATCATTCTTTTTTTTAAATTGCCAATTTATGATAATTTAAAATTATTAAAATATTTATCATTATCACTATTATCATTGTTTATATCACTATCGGAGTTTGTGTCACTACCACTGTCATTTAAATTAAAAATTATTGAAGATTTATTTGGTGGATTTATAAAAAAAAATTCTTTCAGTTGTCTTTACATGTTCTACACATTTTTTTCACAAATCACTACTTATTGCACTTGTTCCGTCTTTAATTAATTGGACTACAATGTCATTACCTTCCGAAACTAACTTTTTATAAACGTTCAGTATCAGAACTTCTTCTGACAATCTTCTGACAAATGACATTTTTCTTTAGTAGCCATGTCCACATTTTCGCATTCCACGTCCACAGTTTCGCACTCCAAATCACCTTGCACAGAAGAGCCATGTATTTAATGTATGCACGCTATGAACGTTGAAAATTAACTAACAAACAAGCATAACAACCCCTTTCCATTATTAATTTGGAAAATATCCTTAATGGTTTTTAAACTGTTATAGTTCAATTATACATCTATCCTATTTAAATTTAAAATTCCCGTAATACCTCTCATATTATTTTTACAGCATTAAGTCTCAGGTTTACTGCCATAAACCCATTACCACATTGTTAAGCTGCTTAACCAGACCGGCCATTTCATTTCGGAAATACTATATCTAGAAGTCGTAGATTTCGAAAATGGAGATAAGATTTGCTTCATTTAAGGTTGTATTGTGTCCGTTTTTTTTTTTTTTCTTTTATTGTATTCTTACATAACATAACATATTCTTACATAATTTACATAACAGTGAGATTCATTACAGCACAGTGAATTACTCTTCATCCAAAAGTATAGTATTTAGCAGTTCTGACAAAATAATATGGACTACTACGCACTAAATGCTATTCTAATGCCGATGAAAAATACTTTTTCTAAAATAGTTCATATATTATTTAATATTGTTACTTGTTATCAGGAGAACATTGTAATATGTTGATAGTTCTTCTATATATGCGAATTACGCTGACTTCCATGCTACATAATTGTATACAAAATGAAGAGGTCTATGGAATTCTTATTTAATACTAATTTAATTTATTCGAAAAAAGGTGTGAAACATTATTTTCTTAATAAAATTTCATGTCTTAGACAGTGGCAGCTGAGACAGGGTGGGGCTGGGACATTGCTCTCTTAAAAAATTTTAATAAGGAAAACTGAATTTAAAATCTTATTTATACTTTACAAATGCATTAAAAAAGCTAAATATATCTGCGAATATTTATTTTTATTATTTCTAATTCAAAGATTTTTTATATAAATGTTAGATTTTAAAAATTTAGATCTAGAAGACAATGCTGTGGACACTACACGTTAGTGTCCCGGTACAGTTTTGCCACATGCGATTTCTAATGTATTTATCTACGCAAGTAATAAAAATGTATGTGAAGTGTGAATCTTCACACATTTCTGGGTTTTGCAGGTATTTAGTAACTGAATGATGATTATTTGGGATGCCAAAACAAATTTTATGTCAAAATATTTTTTTATGAATTTTAATTCGAATGCCTAATACCATTATTTAAGTTCCTAAATATGTACAGTATTTTATTTATACAGCAAGGTTCAGTAAGATTTTTAAAATTGCGCCTATGGCTTCCATTGGTTGCTTATATCATAAGTCCCTCCCTCTGATATCGTCACAGAATTAAATTATAATTTCAACACTTCCCACTGGTTATTAAATTTACGCTTTTAAAAAATAAATGCAACATTTACCAAAATATAACGAATTTTGACAAAATAATTTAAACAAAATAAAAATGCAAAAAAAAAAAACAATTAAATTAACAGGATTCGAACTCTGCAACGTTCGCACTGCAATTTACAAAGTGCGTTACGAAACCATCTGAGCCACCAGAGTTTCTTATCTGAAGTGTTACATAGCGAATTATATATTTAACATATTTTAGTTAAAAACACAAAAAATGCGTTATTTTCTAAAAACACAATCTGATCAAAAATTCCTGTTGTACTATTCCGGTTCACACCAATGTACATTACTTAGAATTTTTTCAGATTTTTAGTTTAAACCATCTAGGCTACAGGGTGTGGGACAAAAAAATTTTTGCACAATTTTGGCAAAAATCGCATCAAAATAATTTTTTTTGCAAAAATAAAATTTTGATCGTTAATCCACGTACTAAGGGCTTTCATTTGATACCCTACTCAGAATTTAAAAAAAATATTTTTTTTTTTGATGAGCACATTTTAGTTTATATTTTTAGGGGGATATGTTTTTTAGATGTTTTAGTATTTTTCCTATGTGTGGGTCAAAGAGTTGTATAAGCATGCCAAATTTCAACTCTCTAGGTTTAGCCGTTTGGCTACAATTTTTACCGAACAGAGAGACAGACAGACAGACAGACAGACAGACGACAAAATGACGGTATAAGGGTTTTTTGGTCATACCTACAAAACCCTAAAAATGAACTGGAAATGGCAATAACGGCGAGTTAGTGAATGTAGGCCGGCGGCCATAGCTTAGCGTTCTTTTTATCTGATTTTACTCAGACGTGAAACTGGATACAGTGCGTTATATTAAAACTAACGTGCTTAACTATGAAATTATATTATTAATAATAATGATTGATCCTCATTGGCCAAAATTGAATATTTCACAATCTAACAAAAATGGAAATAGAACATTAATAGAGAGTTCAGTAAAAAACAATGGTAATAATTTAGAATAAGGCACCAAAAGCTACAATTACTTTAACGACCGATGATTGCGCTATCTGTAGCTCGGAGCTTAATAAAAAAATATACATAATAAAAAATTATTCACTTATAAGTATATTTTGGAAGCAAAATATTTTTAATAATTTTTAATGTCATTATGGTCAGCTTAGGTCTTTAATTTTTTTTACCAACTTAAACATCGCGTTTTTGAAAAAATCGTATACCCTCTACCTTAATACATTGTGTATATAAATTCTAAATATGTTTCACAGGCCAGATTGAGTTAGATTGGGGGCCAGATATTTAAAAATCACGGACGGGTGGGCGAAATTCTGAAAATCATTTTAGAACGTGGGGAAGAAATTCTGAAAATTAATTAAGGATAAGGGGTGTGGAGAAATTCCGAAAATATTTTGAGGAAGGGGGAGGGTGATTCTAAAAACACAAGGGGTAGAAATTTCATGCGAGCCGTTTGAACATTATTGTTGGGCCAGATGAGGCCCGCGGACCATAGGCTGAACACCATTGCCAGGGCCGGCTCAAGGGTACCTGGGTCCCCGATGCAAAATTAGGTTAGGCGCCCCCCCCCACATATATTTTTTTAAATAATTTTTTTGGTAACTATTATAAATAGAGAAAATTATATATATAAAAGCCCAAATTCCTGTGTATCCTCACGTAACGCTAAATTCCTGGGTGCTAGCGGGTGTTGAGGTGTGCTGTCGGTCACGAACTCAGTGGAGGGAGATGCGAACGACGTACCTCCACCAAGCAGCTCACTTTGCGAGAATATAGCTCTTAGCTCTCCAGTCAGTATATACCTTGGCTTGATCAAAGAATTTTATGTCAATTAATGTTATCTATTACATATATAATATCCCTTTACCCAAATTCTCAATAATTTTCGGCCGTCTTGCAGCTTTCGAAAGAGGAACTATTTTATTACATTTTGCCACTCTACCGACCTTAGAGGAATAACATATTTGGTAATGTCTTCCTCAAATTTTGTTGTGACAATGTTCCGGTTCTAATTGTTCTTAATTTTTGAGGAACAACTGTTTGTCTACCTTTAGAATCAATGTTTTTTAAATACAATAAATGCATCGTTTCCGTGTCGTCTTAAAGATGAGATATAAAATTTGATGAACTATTTTTATATTCTTTAATTTCAACAGGTTGGCATTGAATACATTAAGCAATGAACTTATTTTGCTCAAAATACTTTTTTTCAACTAAATATTAAAATATATTGCATTTTGAAAAAAACGTATCATCTACCGTTTTCGATTTAAATAAAAGATTTCTTCTTTTACCATCATTGGCTTACTGAATAGAGTTTGAAGCTCCTAAATGCTTCAGATATTAAAAGAGTCGATGCACCAAAACTTTCACGAGTATCGCTGTCACTCATGTTGGCGAAAAAATACAAATATATAATTGTAAAATATATCACTCAAATTTTTCACAAATTAAATCTGCGTCAGACGTCAACAATGTATAAATACTAAATTCCAATGACCAGTGAGAGTGAAAAAATCAAATCTCAATCCTGATTAAAATTAAATAAGCTGAATTATACTTAAATTTATGAGTACCATATGAGTTTTATTGTTAATTATGATTAAATAACAAAAATTACACGAACAAACACAAATTAAAAAAGGCGAAATTTTCTGCTTTTTGCCTCACTGAATCTTTTCAAAATTGTGTCATAACTAACTCCAGCCGCTATTTCAGCTTCAATTGACAAAACTGATAACGCAGATAGTCTTTCTTGGCTCATCGTGCTTCTTAAGTAGATCTTAATCAGTTTTAACTTTGAGAAGATTCTCTCAGCAGAAGCTGTACTTATTGGAATTGTGAGCATGATTCTGATTGTTATGTAAAGATTTGGATATATTTCTTCAAAATTATTTTCCGATAAAACCGACAAATATACAAATAAACATATTTTTGTCCAGCAAAGCGAAATGAGAAATGTAAAAATATCATAAGTCATAATTAATATATAATATTTAAACTTTCAATAACTTGTAAAATTTTTGCGAGGCCCCCTCAAGCGCGAGGCCGTCGGCAGTCGCCGACGCCTAACGCCGCCACTGACTGCAAATATATAAAAATAATAATAATAAAAACAGTTTTTATTACATTTCAAAGAATAGTAAGAAAGCTATTTAAAACAGTAAATCATCCTCTGTCAGATAAACTACCTGACTTAATAAAGACAGGTATAATACTATAACTAATACCTTAACAAAACATACATACAGCTACAGAATAATCTACTTGAATTCATTTTATCAAACGAACCTTGAAAGCTTCCAAGAAACCAGGAAACCTTAACTTAACGGGTCATCTTAATATCAGCTTTTTAAGAGTGCCTTGCTTCTAGAACAAAAACAAAAGAACAGTATACCCCACTCCGAGCGCGGCATAGGTCGCGGTTATATAAAGCGAGACTGTGCAGGCTCGTCTTCAGTTCTTCGTTATTCGTTGCCGGTAAACAAGTGAAAAAGTGAAGAGTGACATTACAATGTTTAAGTGGAGTTTCTTGTTGATACTCTGGCTGGCATATCAAGGTCAATGCCAGTTCTTGAGGTAAGATTTAACCTCCTCAATTCAACTATAGCTTGTTTCTTTGGTTTAAGCGGAGCTAGATTTTGAATTTTAATCACATTTACGGATTAAGTGAGGTTTTTGATAGTTTTGTTTAACAAAAGCCCTCTTCAAAACTTAAAAAAAAGCTCATGACAACTTAGCTAGGGTTACCAAATGTCTCTCGTGACAGAGTAGGATATTTCAACTAAAAATAGTAGTTTAGTAGGACACAGTAGGACAGTTTTTTTTTTTTTTTTTTAATTTTTATTATGCTACGAAATATATAGGTACCTAATTAAGTTCAAATCCCAAACAAGGCCATTTTTTCATAGTAAGGCATTTTTTTTCGTAATGAGGCCAAAACATTTTATTATAGATTATATATTATTTAACAAATTTTCAAAAAGGCCTTATTATGGGATCCAACATAACATATAATTAACGAGAAACAGTCAATAAATAATAAGTAATACTACTATTATGAAAATTAAATTATATGTTTATTGGTTCACATCTTTCTTTATATTTAACAAAATCACATTTTAGAAATAAAAATATAAAATAAATCATAAGAAATTTTTTTAAATTTTCTTTGTATATAATTAATAAGAAACAACCAATAAATAATTAACAATCAAGTTTAAATATATATGGTAATAAAAAATATAATTAGATATGTTTATTGGTTGACAAGTTCAAATTTTTTTTTTTTTTTTTATAAAATCATATTTTTTAGATGTACCTGCTTTTTTTAATAAAGCTTTATCGTTAATGACATCATAGAAATTTAGTCAAAACGTTATGCCTCGATCGCGTTCATCGGCAAACGTCGACTCAGCGGTAAAGGCGTCTTCAAAAGTAAAAATATTATAAGGTAGGACATTTCCGATATTTTTTAACAGTAGGTAGGACGAAGGACAAGGAGGTAAATTGTAGGACATGTCCTACTAAAGTAGGACGGTTGGTAACACTAAACTTAGCAAAATGAAAATTCCACCGCTTAAATGTTTAGAATAGCCTATATTTTATGATAGGTTATCAACTAAGGGTTTCTGAAAGCTTAGCTGAGTTTAATATTTTGGTTAAACTTGGTTACAATATAACAATCCCATAAGTAACCATAGCAATTTTCTAACTATTTGGTTATAGTTAACTATGCTTTCAGAAACCGGCCCTAAATGTTTGAATTCAACTAAAATTATTACATTTTCTTTATAAAAATTAATAAAAGTATTTTAATAATTCTTTATAAAAAATAATATTATAGTCGGTTTCATTGATTTAAGCGGAATTAGATTTTCAAATCTAGTAATTTTTGACGATCGAGTGAAGCGTTTTATCATTTTGTGTAGCAAAAACCCATTTCAATTGGTACAAAGTTAGCTAGTGACTACTTAAGAAAATTGAAATTCTATTTAGTTCAGCTTAAACGTTTGGAATAGCCCATAATTACGAGGGCTACCTTTTAAGTTTTCACAAAAAGTAAGAAAGAAAAATTTTTTTTTGGTACAAACTGTTTTATTGATGTTCAAAATATCCGCCTTTAAGATTAACACTTTCAAAAAACTTCTCTATTTTGACGTTATATTTCCTGGTCTACTCTACCTGCTCCGCCTTTGGAGATCGAGCAAGTTTAGTTTGCTCGATAGAAGGCCAGCTTTTAAATCTAAAACAAAAACTAAGAAAGAAAAAAAATTTTTTTTGGAACAAACTGTTTTATTGCTTTTCAAAATATTCGCCTTTAAGATTTATACACTTTTGCATGCGTTCTAACCAATTCTCAAAACAATTTTTCCACTCTGAATTTGGTATCTCAAAAACATGGTTCTCGAAGGCTTGAAGAGCTTCTTAAGGTGATGAAAATCGCTGACCACGCATTTTTTATTTGGCATTTGGGAACAAAAAAAGTCGTTAGGGGATAAATCAGGTGAATACGGGCAATGAGACATTAATTCGATGTTTTCTCCTTCAAATAATCAATTATTCGGCGTGCTGTGTGGGAGCTTGCATTGTCACGATGAAGAATGATGCGACGTTTTTGTTTGTTTTTCCTAATTTTGTCGATGACTTCTGGCAAACAAATTGTAAATACCATTCAGCATTAACTGTTCTCCGATCCTCTAAAGGAATGGTTGAGACATGTCCAGTACAACCGAAGAAACAAGCGATCATTTTCTTGGAAGTGCTTCGTGAACGAACAATTTTTGTAGGTTTCGGTTCATCTTAGAAGACCCAAACAGTGGATTGTTGCTTAGTTTCCGGTTCATATGAATAAATCCAAGTTGAAATATTTTAACTCGTATGGCAATGCATTGCATTTTGTTATTTATTTAATTTATTATTATTATTATTTTATTTTTTATCTTTTTATTTGTTTGTAAAAGAAGCATTAACTATCGGGGTGTTAAATTTTAAGAAGCTCAATTAAATTCTATTAAACTTATCTTACAGACATTCCGCAGGTAGAACTTAATGCTCGTATTTAGTTTCTTTTGTATCTTTGAATGTGAATACTTTCGCACTTTACTATTAGGTTACATGCTCCCACTAACACTGAATCCTAATTTAACAGTGTTATTGTTAAAATTCAACAATATTGTTACAATTGTATTGTTACAATACTGTTTACAAATTGATAAGAATGGATTTTAAAAGAAATTTCAATTATTTATTAATTATGTGATAATTATTAATTATGAAATAATTTGTATTATAAACCCAGTTTATTTTATAATTTTTTATAACTATAGTAAAGCTGGTTTTAGCCGGTACTTCATTCTGGTTAAAACCGGTTTCAGAGGAATATTAAGACATTATCTTTAGTATTTTTAACGTCTTGACTTGGAAAATTAAAATTTACGCATTCGAATCGAAGTCATTTGTGTGTGATAATATGAAAAAAGATCAGCTGTGGCAATCACAGTACAAACCGGCATCACAAAGTACTTGTTTAATTTAAGCTGCTTTATCAAAAAATGTCTCAAGAAAAGTTGTTAGTTATTGGTTTTATAGCAACTTTTGTTAAATAAATTTTTACCGACCGCCAACATATATAAGGAAGGTATTGTGATCATACCGATTTTGACATTTCAATGGATCTCCACGAATTGAGGTCTCTACATAACATTATGACTATTTTTAGCATGGTGTCTGTCGGTCTGTCTGTCTGTCGGTCCGTGTACATGTGCAGAGCAAATTCGACTAAAAGGATTTTTATGAAACTTCATATTTAAGTTTTTGACATCAATGGCACGAGTTGATCAACTTTTGGTGAAAATCGGTTAACTAGAAATTGCAGTTTACTCGTATCGGTTTTAAGATTTTTGCGAATATATCACAACAGAGAAATATTTCGAAAAAATTATTTAACAAAAGTTGCTATGAAAGCAATAACTAACAACTTTTATTTGAGACATTTTTTGATAACGCAGCATAAATTAAACAAGAACTTTGTGATGGCGGTCGGTCCTGTGGTGGCCACACCTGTTTTTTCGAAATATTTCTCTGTTGTGAAATATTCGCAATAATCTTAAAACCAACACGAATAAACTGCCATTTCTAGTTAACCGAATTTTACCTAAAGTTGATCAACTCGTGCCATTGATGTCAAAAGCTTAAATATGAAGTTTGATAAAGATCTTTTTAGCCAAATTTGCACTGCACATTTACACGGACCGCCAGACAGACCGACCGATAGATCGACCGACAGACCGACCGACGGACAGACGGACAGACAAACCGATACACATCATGCTAAAAATAGTCAAAACGTTATGTAGCGACCTCAATTCGTGGAGATCCATCGAAATGTCAAAATCGGTATGATCACAATACCTCCCTTATACCAGGTCTACAAGTATGAAATGCGGTTTTTTTTTTTTTAATAAAACACTTTATCTTAAAAGAACAGTAAAAGATTATTTATTCAAAGTATGCTCTATTAGAAGTTATACATTTTTCCCATCAATCAGGCAATTTGTGTATACCTCGCCAGAAGAACCCCTTTCCCCGCAAACCATTCATCTAGCCATTCTTTCACATTTTCATATGAACAAAAGTGCTGCTCGGCAAGTGCGTGACCCATCGATGCGAACAAGTGGTAATTTGAAGGGGCCAAGTCTGGTGAATAAGCGGCATGGGGTAGCACTTCCCACTTGAGTGCCTCCAATGTGTTGCAAACTGCTTTTGCCTTATGTGATGGAGCGATATCGTGAAGAAAGATTACCTTGTGCTGTCTTCTTTCGTATTCTGGTCGTTTTATGAGCAGCGAATGGTTCAATTCGATCAGTTGTTGTTGGTAGCGTTGGGTATTAACTGTTTCACCAGGTTTTAACAATTCATAATAGACCACACCCTTTTGGTCCCACTAAGTATAGAGCATTGTCTTTTTGCCAAAGCGATTCGGTCTTGCAGTTGATGTGGATGGTGAGCCTGGGTTCACCCATGATTTTTTGCGTTTGGGATTTTCAAAATAAATCCATTTTTCATCGCCAGTAATGATACGATGCAAAAAAGACTTTCTTTTGTATCGTGCAAGCAAAATTTCACAAGTGTTTTTGCGTTTTTCCATCTGCCTCTCATTCAATGCATGTGGAACCCATCTGCCGACTTTCTGGATCTTACTCATCTCACGTAGGCGATTGGAAACAGCTTGTTGACTAACGCCTAACTGTTCTGCTAGTTGTTTTTGTGATTTTGTGACTTTCGTCTTCCTGTAGCAATGTTTACAATTTTGTATCTTCATATTTTTTTGGAGGTTTTCCATGTTCTTTGTCTGTAAGATCAAAGTCACCACTTTTGAAACGCCGAAACCATCGTTCACACGTATCTTGCGATGGAGCATATTCACCATAAGCTTCTCGAAGCAGTTGGTATGATTCAGCAGCAGTTTTTTTCAAATGAAAACCAAACAGTAGTACTCTCCGCGAATGCTCGTTATTTGGCACAAAATTTGACATTTTTAACACAGTAAAACAAAACTATATGATCACTTTTCAAATTATAACCTATACGCATTTGACACTTAATGATAACTTAACAAAACGCCATATGTGTTGAACTATACACTCAGTTTGCGCGGCAAGTTTGAAAAAAATCCGCATTTCATACTTGTAGACCTGGTATATGTTGGCGGTCGGTAAAAAAACGCATAGATGCCCATCTCTGGTATAGAGTGGTATGGACTGTTCGAGGTGCAAAGCTATAATCACTTATCTAGAAGGGGTAGCTAACCTCTAATTTAATCTACTAACGGAAACCAAGGTGTGACTATTATTATATATCCTGCTAAGTATAAGTATACTGCTGTGGACAGTTTATTTCAGTTTATCATTGAACTTGAAACTTATATTTTAGATTGTGATTCTAAACTATAGTGTTAGGGCTAAGTGGTTTCTGTTGTAATTGCATGGAACTAATGTTGTTAACATAGATAATAAAAAGCTTTTTTCATACAACATTCTTGTTATATGAAGACATAAACACTGCAATAGCTATTAAAATGCTATGATTTTGAAATGTCTTGGGTAAAAATTAGAAGACCAAACATCAAAATATTATAAATATTTTTAGGTTGGAAAACAATGTTAATTTAATGGAATTAATCATTTAATTTTTGGAAATTTTAATTCATTTCAAATGTATTTTGGTAAATTTTAACCAAAAAATTTGCCAGCCCCGCTACCCGTTAATAAATAAAAATGAAAAGTAAGTAAACCAAAATTAATGTGAAGTGTGAGTTTTACACGATTTAATTAATTGATCAATTAATTGAAAAAGTTGACATTCAATTAATAGATGTGTGTAAAACGTAAATATTTCGTCAAATTTTCAAAAAAATTGATAAATAAATTGATGTGTGTAAAGTGAAGTTTTTGTTCCCAAGGTTACCAATAAATTTTTCAATTAATTGACAAAAAACTTGATCAATTTGTTGATCAATTAATTGAACTGTGTAAAACTAACTTTAGAAGCCAACAAGAATGCTAGATGCCTTGCAAAATATTTTATCTATAAGGCATTCAGAGGCGAGTTTGCAATACAGGGCATATGGAGTAGTTCTTTTTCATACTCTCTAATGGGTTTACACAATGACGCTATCCTTTTCTTGCTTGTCGACGTTGCCAGCTCTAAAACGCGCTGATCTGTGTAGCCGCAGTATTCTACAAATGGCCATTTGTTTTTGTTGAGTGTTATTTTCAGTTTTATAAGAGTTGATTTTTGTAAATCATACGAGTTTTTCATTTTATTATAATTGACACATTTGACACCTTTACAACATTTGGCAACACCGCTCCCATTTGCCATAAGAGCTATACTGCAAACTCACCTTTGAACGCACTATATAATCACCAAAAGTTTTTTGATAATTATTTTTATTCGTTATTTGAGTACTAAGAGCTTCAATTTAATTTTTTAAACTTAAATAATTTGGGCAAATTTCATCAGGATAAAATTTAAATTAAAAAATCCTAGCTTTATTTGCTTCGTATTCAAGTCTTCATTAAATTAATAAGAAATATATTGATAAATGGCTTAAATAAAAAAACTTAACTAATTCAAACATGTGGGATCATGATGTATAACAGTAGGCGCTCCACCTACAGGCTCCTTACACACGTGAACTCGTTTCTCTGCTGTTTTATTATATATATTTTTTATTATATATATAATTAAAAAATGCATTTACTACCTTAGCCATAAATGCAAAATATCCGTAACATTATTAACCGTAATTTAGCCATTAGTTAAAAAAATAATTTATTTTATCAAAAACACAAAAACTACAATATTTTCCAAAAACGGTAATCTGATAAAAAATTTATTTCGAAAAGTACTTATTTTTCTACATAATCGCCTTGTTTTTCAATACATTTTTGGTACCGTGGTAAAAGTTTTTTCAATCTAGTGTCATACCATTCTGCCGCCATATTGGTTAGCCATCTTTCAACTTCTTGTTTCAAATTATCCTCGTTTGTGAAGCGTCTTCCCCCAAGATGTTGCTTCAGCTGCGGAAACATCTTCGACAACAGTCGAGCTGCGGGAAGTGGAGAGGCGACCGCTTCGTTGTTCATCGTGTAATGTTATTCTCCCTTCAATGAATGATTGGCGCCATCGAGAAACCATTGGCCTTGACATAACGTCTTCACCATTAACACTACACAACTCGCGATGAATTTCAGTAGCATTTTTATTTGTTGCCGTCAAAAAACGAATAACACCACGAACTTCGCAATCGGCCGTAGGAGCAAGTGGAGTCTCCACAGTGGCTGGAGCCTGACTGCCAGATCAATCGACGCACGCGCATAGCAATTTTACAGTGCTGCCACTACACCCAGACGCAAATTCCCTGAGACTCCCACACTTTTCCCGCCAACTACACGGCTTAAAAAAAATAGTGTAACTTACTTTTGAGACGACCCTCGTATATTACCTATAATTTTTTCAGATTTTTTGTTTAACCCCTTTGGGTAAAAGGGTGCGGGTTTACGTCTCAAGATATTTAATTTGATACCACACAATGAATTTAAAAAGAAATAATTATTTTTTCAAAAAACTAATCTCATCAAAAATTACTGTTGAACTATTCAGGCGCCTATCAATGTACATTAGGGAAATTTTTTTCAGATTTTTAGATCAACCTCTCTGGGAGATAGGGTGGGGGACAAAAGTTTCATGACCTTTTTTTTTGGCAAAGATCCCTTACAAAAATTGTTTTTTCAAAAATATAAATTTGCTTGTTGATTCACGCATTAAGGGGTTTTATTTGATATGCCACTCAAAATAAAGTTCCCGCCCTAGTTGTGCCACCTGTACCCGAACCTGTTGTGGTTGTGGAACTGTGGTTATCAGAATGAGTTCTCATCCTCTCTAATTTTAAAAACTTGTAAATAACATCAGTTCCTGAACCGGAATCAATCCCAAAACCATTTATAAAACAGGTTATACTGCACTTTACTGCATGCAAGAAAATAATTAACTAAAATAAAATGTAAGCCATGGCAGGAAAGTAATGTGCTGGCCCAGCATATATTTTTATATCAAGTTGACAGTTATGTTGTGTTGAGTTGCCGCTACTAAGTGGTTGAAATTATTTAAATTGCTGATCTAAATCTCGACAAGCTTTGAGTCATACTTCCTGCATAATCATCTGTGCGTTCCGGAATCTTCTATAATTTATTCACATTGCAACGTATGATAAACACTGCGTTTGTTTTAATAAAAAAATTAATGTGAAGTGTGAATTTTCACACATTTCAGGGTTTTGAAGGTATTTATTAAGTGTAAGAAGTCAAGAATGCTGGATATCTAGCACAATATTTTTTCTATAATCACATCAAAATCAATAGTCTTTTGATGATTATTTTTACTCGTTATTTGAGTACACATTCAAGTACAAGTTCTATTTAATGTTATAAGCTAAATTTAAATAATGTGCTAAAGTTTCGTCACAATAAAATTTAAATTAAAAGATCCCAACCATTTATTTTGAATTTGCTTTGTGTCTAAGTCTTCATTAAATTTATAAGAAATATAGTGATAAATGGCATAAATTTTCAATTTTAGAAACGTATTTCTCACTATTAACTATGTGCTATTTGATTATAGGTATTTCATTACTATAAATGATTTCGCATGACATGCATGAACTCAATTATCAGCTGTTAAAATGTTTTTACCACATAATCGGACTAGCAGATTCCCCCTTCTGCCATTGCTCACCAGAAGTAGTACAGGACGTCAACCACCTTATCTTTAACTGCCCAAAATACAGCCTCAATAGACCTACTCTCCTACAGGAATTATTAAAGCACAGTATCATCTTCCCTACAAGCATACAGATTACTCTATTTCAGAACAACCCAACTGCAATAACATCAATAGTTCAATTTCTTAGCATAAATAAAATATTAATATAAAATTAATTGTATATTGTGTTTAGCAAGTCTAGCCCAAAATAAATTTAAAAAAAAAGAAAAGTTTTTATTATATTTTTACTTTCAAAAAAGGACCTACACTACCTTAGCCATAAATACAAAAAATCCGTAACATTATTAGCCATAATTTCGGTATGAATTAAAAAAACAATCAATTTTGTCAAAAATACAACAACCGCAACAATAATTTGATTAGATTTGGTTTCTGGAAAAAAACGAAATCTGATAAAAAATTCTTCCCATACGTTTCCGGTTTAGATCAATGTACATTACTGAGAACTTTCAGACTTTAAGTTAAATCTCTTGCGTGAAAGAGTGCGAGTCAGTAATTTTATTAGTACATTTGTAGAAAAAAACCTGTTTGTAAATCTCGAAAATAAATAATTCTAAAAAACTACTCAGTCTCAAGATACCTCACAATACTTTTAAAAAATTATTATTTTTAAAATAAATATGCAATATTTTTCGAAAAAAGGGTGGGGGACAAAAGTTTTTAGACTTTTTACCGACGGCCAACATATATAAGGGAGGTATTGTGATCATACCGATTTTGACATTTCGAGATTTCGATGGATCTCCACGAATTGAGGTACCTACATAACGTTTTGATTATTTTTAGCATGATGTCTGTATGTCTCTCTGTTTGTCTGTCGGTCTGTGTACACGTGTAGAGCAAATTCGGCTAAAAGGATTTTATGAAACTTCATATTTAAGCTTTTAACATTAATGGCTTGATGGTTGATCAACTTTTGATAAAAATCGGTTAACTAGAAATGGGAGTTTACTCTTGTCATTTTTAAGATATTTGGGAATATTTCACAACAGAGAAATATTTCGAAAAAATTTATTCAACAAAAGTTGCTATAAAAACAGTAACTAACAATTTTTATTTGAGACAATTTTAATTTTTTTTTTTAAATTATTTATTTATTATTATTATTATTTTTTTTTGTATGTATGCTGGTACGTGTTCATGGTTATCGTAAATTATAAATACACATTATGAAATTGTCAACGTAATATAATACGTTGTTGTCTTTTACAATAATAACTACTGTGCTGCTAGAATGTATTTTATACAAGTACTTTATGATAGCGGTTGGTCCTGTAGTGGCCACAGCTGATTTTTTATTTTAATAAATTGATTTTTCAAAAATAAAATTTTGTTTGTTCATACGTTAAGAGGTTTCATTTGATAACCCACTCAAAATTTTCAAAACATATTTATTTTTTCATTAATACACATTTGCTTGTATTAATCTCGTGATGTGTTTTTTGCACTCTCTAAAGTTTTCCTATATATGGGTCAAAGAGTTGTACAAGTATGCCAAATTTCAATTTTATATGTTTAGCCGTTTGGGTAAAATTTCTACCGTACAAACAGACACACGACTGATGTTATAAGGTTTTTTGGTGGTCATACCTACAAACAGTGGCGGACTGGCCCGCCGGGACACCGGGCAATATCACTGTGGGCCGGTCCCAATAGGACCGATTCTTGGATCAATGGGGCCGGTCCTTGAACCAATGAGGCCGTCTCTTAACCCTATGGGGCCGATTTATTCCAATTTTCCAGGGCCGGAAAATGTTGCCAGTTCGGGATCTGCGTAGTTAAAAAGTCTAGAAGCAAAAAGGCAAGAAAAGCTGTCTCGAAAAAGCTAAGTGTAGTACCTACCATCTACTTTTAAAAGTTATGTCATTAATAAAGGTGTTCATAAAATAATTAACTTTTTTTAAATTTCTCCTGTAAACTTATAACCGTGCACATTTTGTATTGTGAATTGTGCGTGCGTGGGGTCCTTAATTTGTGCTCTGATGAGTCATTTTTAAAAAGTGTTTTATTTTTAAATGTTTATAATGACAGATGGAAAGGTGACTGTATATAATAATGTTAGTATGCCAATTTCAGTGATTATGATTATACACTTTCTCAAAATTGTTTCTTAGAATGTGTTCGTGATCTTCTCACAAGGAAATGTCGCCAATTTTTTATTTTTGAATGTTAGATCTCATCATTTCTCATAAATCAAAATTTATTACTTAGGAGAAAGTAAAAAAACTCTTATATATAAGTTATAATATAAAGTGATTTATATTATAAAGTAAAACAAAAGTGATTTCTTCAAAATCTTTTTCTTGGATTTAATTACAATATTTATTATTATTCCAGTTGTACAATAGAGGTTTTGTTTTTGTTTTTTTGTCTAGACGTTTTCTTGTTTAACAGATTTATCTGTTTTATCTTGGTTCCTAGGTATTTGAAGGTATATACTCCCTCAAAACTCTTACTATTTACCTGCAATCTGGTCTTTTTCTTCTGACCGTCAACTGAGAGTTTTGACAAACAAACTATCCCTTTATAACAATATTGTTCTTTAGATAACGTTAAAAAAAATTAATAGTTACTTTACACTGAGAGAAGCTTATTTTTAACAATGCTTATTTAAATGTTAGATTAGCATACAATTATTTCCGCTATGACATTTTACTATTTTCACAAAAAACATTTGTTTAAAAAATTGACAGTATTCTTTTATTTGTTATGACCTAACACAAAACCTATTGTTAAACTGAAGGTGCTAAAAAATAATAATAATAATAATAATAATAATGCAAAACAAAAACATTAAATAAATATACACAAATATATAGAAAACTTGAGGAAATGTGTGCATAAAAATCTAATAATTTGCTTAAATCAATTCATTTGAAATTCAAAACATTTTCCAAAGAGTACGTGGTGGTACCCTGCAACTAACGTTACAAGCAATACTTAATATTAATGTTACACTGCTTTTTTATTATTAATTATAAACAATTTAATATTAATGTTTGATGAATATATTTAAAATACAAAAGTGTAAAAGAAGACTCAATGTACCTAATAATCCTCTCAGACTGATAGCATTTAAAACACAAATAAGTCAGTAGGGCTATTTTGATATTTAGTGCATCATGATTTAGTTCTAATGCAAAATAAATTTGCATTTGAACCACATAGTTATGTGGTATGCTTAGGAGATTCCATTACAATTATAATTGGTGAATGTCATTAGCAAGTGATGGCCAATGTTTACATTTGTCTAGTTCCGCGTATCGTGTGTACGGACACATCATAAGTCACAGCCAATATAGGTTGAGCTTGGCGCTGGCCGATGTTCTCTTCCAAGACGATATTCTTATCACACGTCAAATGGGGTTTGATCAACGTTATGCACACATCAATCGAGAGTGTTGTATGGAAGGTAATAATCAATTTTATTTAATTTTGTAGTCTACTTATAGTAAAAAGTTTTTTTATAGTTTCAATCTAATTTAAATATTAAAAGGAAGGTCAAAGCTGTGACGATAACTTTCACTATCAGGCGCCATTTTACAAACATTGGACCCTTGTTCGTTATTTTAGCACTTGGCCAGTACTGGTGCTTAATCGACGTATTGTTTGTATGCTACGCATATACAAATATCCACCAATGCTAAATGCTTCATCCAATGTTGGTGCCAGCGTTGGCCAACGCTAGACACATCATCTGTAGGCATCTTAAGAGCTGACCAATGCGAATTGGATCAAAATAAGGAAAGAGACCGATACTGTTTAATTCTTGTTTGAACAAACTATTTTATTACACCACTTACTGAGTGGTGTGATAAAATACCTAGAGCCCTGCAAATCCGCGGATATCCGCCATTTTTTTGCGGATGCGGATAAATTATCATTTAAATCGTGCGGATGCGGATCGGATGCGGATTATATATCATATCCGCTAATCCGCAATATCCGCGTGAACAGTTGGACGTCAGTTGGATTTTCAGTTGGACGTCTCAAAGTACGGAAGACGCGTTTAGAACCCCAAAAATGTATCGCTGGCATTTGTATTGTGATTATGGCAAGAGTGAAATAATAATACGTTACGGCACTTTTTACTTTTTTTACTCTTCCCATAAAGACCTACTTTACGCTTACTTAAATAGTTAAATATAATAGAGTTTATATAACAATCGTAGATACAACAATTTCTTTGGATTTATTGCATTTATTAATTTAAAAATAATAATGTTTCGCCTTATTTTGCAATTTTGGAAATATTAGTAAAAATTAACCATGGTTATTTGCCACATTTAAAAACATAGAAGCTCATATCAAATTTAAAAAATAAAAATATCTTAATATTCTTGAAATTTTCATATAACTTTCATCTTTTAATAATAGGATGAATTTAAGAATTTAGTTTTATTATTAAGAACTTATTGTTGAAAATTTGCTGATTTTATAGGACTTTCCTTGTTATTTATTGGTCATAAATGTGATAAATTAATCTGTTTAATTATTTCTAAATATCGCTGCTCTAAAATAATAGTGAGATATCTTAAAAAACTAAGTTTCTGAGATATTGCTGTTTCAAGCTTTACATTTTATATAAACTTGGTTTAAGAGTCGAATAATTGTAATTTCCATCTTATTTTTTAATCTATATAATCTCAGTACGACGTTATTTACAAAACATATTTATGGACCAAGTAATATTAATGTGATAAAATTTAAAAAAATTTAGTAGTGTTTTAGCACAGCGATATGCCGAATAAGGCGATACATATTAGATATTTCCAAACAGACAGCAAATTCTGTGCGGATTGTGTGGATATTTTTGCGGATGCGGATCCTGTCTATGTGGATGCGGATCGGATGCGGATACAGAAAAACGTATCTGCGCAGGGTTCTAAAAATAAAAAAGTAAAGATAATGTTATAAAGTCACTTTCTGATTCCAAGAAGAATACCATTGGTTAACGTAAATTCTTCCTTTCTAGATCTTCTTATCAATCTTTCTTCTTTTATTTTCATCTTGTGTTCTATCCACTTAAAATTGGATGCTCGGATCTTGCTGGATCTTGTAATGCTCGGTTTTAAGGTTAAAATAAGAAAAACATTTTTTATAATAGAACATGTATATTCGTAATACATTATAAATAATAAAAATATCCGTATTATAACCGCAACAAAATCAACAGATACGGATATGATTTTTCTTGTGGATATCTACGAATACGGATAGGGATATCTGACACATCTCTAGTGTGTACAGTGGAACCTCGATATAACGGACCAATGCGGGTGAGGGAGTGTCCGATATAGCCGAATGTCCGTTATATAAAAATACATTTTCTGAATAAGCTATTTGTTAACTATCAAATAAAAATATATTATAAACGAAAGTTTACATTCTAATTACACTTTATAATTGCACTTTATTCGCCTCCAGATGATATGTCACTATACGCCCGTTGAGGAGAGTAGTCAATGTTTGTTTTTGAACTTTCTGGTTTCGGTGGTAATGGTTTGAAAAATGTATCAAATTTTGTTTGGATTTTTGAAGTTTGTTGTTTCTTAATTATTAACTCTCTAAAATTGCGAATTCCCGGCCGCAACTCGGGTGCTTCCCCGAGTGTGCAGTTACGTGCAGTTTACGGTCGCTTACATGCTGTCCGTTATATCCGAAGTCCGTTGTATCGAGGTCCGTTATATCGAGGTTTTACTGTATTGTAGTTGGGTAGAGCTTTATATTTATGTTTCTAAAGATATCTTGAAATCTGTTTTTGTAAATTAATAGTAATTCTAATGTTTTGAATATTTTAAATCTGATTTTTCTCATATATCACCTTGATATTTGAAGATCTTGATCTTGCTTATTTGCATTTATGCAACTTTCAAAACTTAGAAATAACTAATAATATTTTATCGTGTAATTTATTAAGTTTAAAAATAGAATTTGTTTCGTGTAGCTAATTACTTATGTTACAAATTTGAAACAAAAAATATGAATAAAAAATTAGTTCAATCAAGACATTCACAACTGCAATTTCTTTTCAAAATATACTTTGATCTGTTTATGATTAAATAATATAAATTTTTTGCTTGTCAATTTTGCTGAGCTCATAGAAATAAGCAAAAACCAAATACGATTTTTATCCTTGAAAATATAAAAAATAGTATGGGAAATGATTTAGAGCAGATATATTTAAACAAAAAATTAAACAGTAGTAAACAAAATCGACATATGTATACTTTTATCATATCAAGTAATCAAGAAATCCTTATATCAGCGTTTCCCAAAGTGTGGGTCGCGACCCGGCACCGGGTCGCAGAAAAATTTTGCAGGGTCGCGAAAAAAAATTGTAAAAACACAAAAAAGATTTTTTTTGTACATATTATTTTTTTTTACGTCAGTTAATCACTAGAATAGTGCGTATTTGTGCTATTTATTACTATACTATATTCTTTATAGCTATACTATACTCTTTATTACTATACTATATTCTTTATTATTATAAAGCTACTGCTTTAAAATAAAATTTGTTTAGTAAATAAATATATATTTTTTTTAAGGTGGGTCGCGAAAAATTTTAAAACCTCGTACCGGGTCGCGGTCAAAAAAGTTTGGGAACCGCTGCCTTATATCATCGATCTTTGCTGATCCTAGGCACAAACGTTTTTAGGATTTTGTAGGTATGACCACCGAAAAACCCTTATAACGTCACTCATGTGTCTGTCTGTCTGTCTGGCTGTGTGTACGGTAGAAATTGTAGCCAAACGGATTCACATAGAAAGTTGAAATTTGGCACGGTTATACAACTCTTTAACTCACATATAAGATACTGAGAGTTAAAAAAACAATCCTGAGATAAATATAAACAAATATGTATTTAATAAAAAAATAAATATATTTTTTAAATTTTGAGTGGAATATCAATTGAAACCTCTTAATCCGTTGATCAACATGCGAATTTTTATTTTTGAATAATCATCTTTTTATGTGATTTTCGCCAAAAAAACGTTTGTCCCCCACCCTATCTCCCAGAGGGGCTGATCTAAAAAACTGAAAAAATCTCCGTAATGAACATTGATGGGAACCGGAATAGTTCAACAGGAATTTTTGATAAGAGAATTTTTCGAAAAATGTAATTTTTTGTGTCGTTCATAAAAAAAATTATTGTGTGGTATCAGAAGAAAGCTCTTAAGACGTAGATTAAGAAACGATAAATAGTTTTTTGTAATTCGTTTCTTTTAATACGATTTTAGCCAAAAATTATCTAAAAAAGTTCTTGTCCCGCACCCTTTTATCAAAAAGGGGTTAAACTAAAAATCTGAAAAAATTATACGTAATGTATATTGATTTAATCCGAAAACGTACGAGAGGAATTTTTGATCAGATTGTGTTATTGAAAAATATGGCAGCTTTTGTGTTTTTGACAAAATTAATTATTTTTTTAAATCATGGTTAAATTATGGCTAATAATGTTATGGATTTTTTGTATTTATAGTAAATAATATATTTTTTTAATAGTTACTCACACCATACCACACCACACTCTACACTGTAAAGTATTTCTTATTAATCCAATGAAGATTTGAATACGAAGCAAATGGAGAAAAAACGCTGGGATATTTGGCAAATAATTTTAATTTTGTTTAAAAAAAATTAAATGGAACCTCTTAGTTCTCCAATAACGAATAAAAGTGATTTAAAAAAATAATAATAATAAAACTGTTGATTTCGATGTGATAAATATACCTAGACCAGGAGTCGGCAAACTTTAGAAGCCAAAGAGCCAAATTCACC
This sequence comes from Liopterus haemorrhoidalis, assembly GCA_963971575.1. Classification (NCBI taxonomy): domain Eukaryota; kingdom Metazoa; phylum Arthropoda; class Insecta; order Coleoptera; family Dytiscidae; genus Liopterus; species Liopterus haemorrhoidalis. Next base: position 233,302,082 of record OZ020611.1, read on the forward strand.
CTTTACGGGATCTCAAAACATTTTAAAGAGCCATAATTTTGTTTTAATACATGACTTTTTGAATATTTTCTAAACTTTATTCTTTATCAACTTAATTTAAAGAGCCACACGAATGTCCTCAAAGAGCCGCATGCGGCTCGCGAGCCTTGGTCTGCCGACCCCTGGTCTAGACATCCAGTAATAGGTTGGCTTTTTACACTTATAAAATGCCTACAAAACCATGAAATGTGTGAAAATTCACACTTCACTTCAATTTTTTCCTTTGTGGGCGAGTTTCTTAGATTTCGATAATCACTACTTCCTGAAATTTGCAATAGATGTTGAAATAAATAAAAGTATGTACTATATAAAATATTACTAAATTATAGTTGAAAAATGAAGTTTAGTGAAATTTTACCTAGTAATTTTATTTATTTCAACATAATTGTCATTTTAGTCCATGCAATATATTTTTTTTACTCAAGCATATAGGTATAAGTAATAGTATAAGCAAAAAAGAGCTTATGCATCCAGTAATGTATTAAAACAATAAAAAAAGAAACAAAGTATCTCTAAAATAAACTGTTATAACTAGTTATTATATGAAATAACATATATATATATATTGTGTCCTAGATCTCCTCGCTGGAGCATAGGGCCTTTACAAACTCGCGCCATCGGGGTCTGTGAAGAGCAAGCCTTTTCACCTGGCGCCAGGTAGTTCCGTGAGCATCAAGTTCTTTGTATATTGTTCTCCATGTGGATACAGGTCGACCTCTACGACGGTTTCCCTGAGGGTTCCACTCTAATGCCATTCTGGAGATGTCGTTTACTGCCTTCCGGAGGGTATGCCCAATCCAGTTCCACTTTCTTGCCTGAATTTCCAAGTGGATAGGTTTTTGTGCTGTCGATTCCCAAAGATGAGTATTGGGAATATGATCTGACCAAGTAATGCGAAAAATTCTGCGCAGACATGTTAATAAAAACTTGGAGTTTATGAGTAATTTATTTAGTGACTTTCCAAGTTTCGCAGCCATACATCAGAACTGATTTTACATTGGTTTTAAATATGCGTACCTTAATGTTACGAGAGATCTTATTGGATTTCCAGACTTCTTTCAACAAGCCGAAAGCTTGTTGAGCTTTAAGTATTCTGTTGTTCACGTCCCTTGTAGTTCCTCCATCTCTCGTTATTGCACTACCGAGGTAGCAGAATTCTTCCACATCTTCTAAGACTTCGCCGTTAATGTAAAATCTGTTGACGTTATTGGTACCAATCCGCATTACTTTGGTTTTCCCTATATTTATGCATAAGCCAACTAAATTTGCCAAAGTACTTATACTTTCAAGTTTGGCTTGCATATCTTCATAATTATGTGAAAGAAGGCATATATCGTCCGCATAGCTCAAATCTTCCAAACGGTTTTGGAAGTCCCACTGTATGCCTCTGTGTTCTGTGAGGGCATTACGAAGAACCCAGTCCAAAACGGTATTAAATAGTAGAGGAGATAGTAGCAGCCTTGCTTAACTCCGCTTTTGACGGTAATACTTTTACTTCTCATCCCATTATGCACAACTTGCGAACTTGCTTCACGGTATAGTTCTTTTATTCTTTTATGCTGATATGAAATAACATGAAATAACTTAAATTTTAATTTTTTAATTAAATGTTTTATAAGTAACAAGAGTGTAATAGTTTATTTTACTTATTTTTGTTTGAAAAAAAAAAAAATTATTAATTGGTAGTAAGTCGTTATTTGTACCTAATTATGGTTTTTTATTGTTTTCAAAGCTTGCTACGTTCAACTTTGTAAAACTTATGTTGATTATTATTTTGTAAATAAATGGTCGCCATTTTGAAATGGTTAACATAAAAATATGACTTTTTGGTGTCATTGTAAAGCTAATTTAATGTACTTTTAGGAAAAAAATATAAAATTATCGATTCCCTATGCTAGATCAAAAGTTGACATCATTTCCGGTGAAACCGGAAGTGCCTCAGAATTCTTATAGTAACCTTTAGATGTGCCTTTTTGTCTAGTTTAACTTTTGTTCTGAAGATTTTTTGTATCTTCACAAATAAAGGAGATTTTCGGGGTGCCCCGTTTCAAACAAACACCCTGTATATATATCACTAAATAACGAACACTTAAGAATTCAGTTTTCCTTCAAAATTACATTTGTGACTGTTGGTCTTTTACGAGTAAGTACTACTTACGCGCTTAGTAAACCATGGACCCGCAAACACATAATTTTCGTTTACATGCGTGTTGCTAGATTAAGAATAGTTATTTACGGAATAGGTAGTATAAAACTTAATAAATAAATATCATTAACATTATGTCTAATTTAAAACTTTCTTTCAGTAACCCTGACGACTACATCCGTCATTACCTAAACTGGCGTTCCAACACGGGACCCGGTCAGCTCTGGCCCCCAAGACCGGATGCACGTCGTGATGTTGAGGAAACAACTAATCGTGACCGAGAACCATTAGGTCCAGAATACACGGACCCGAACCCTCTGCCTGATGCTGATGGAGATGAAGCAGATATTGACACTGGTGTCATTGATGTTGATGCTAGCGGATTGCCGAATGGTTTCCCCAGCGGTTTCCCGGATATCAATGACAATAGCCCTGGATTTGGTTTCGGTGGTGGATTTCCAAATATCTTTAATATCTTTGGGAACTTCAGGACTGCTACTCCTTGGTGGAATGGGTGAGTTATTAATTCTATTAAATATAACACTGGGTTTGGTTAATAAGCTTGATAAAAAGAATTTATATCTATGAAGTCAACATACAGTTACGGTCAAAATAATAAATACACCTAATACACCAACCTTATTATTTGTAATTGGAACACTAAATAAATTTATATTTTTATTCTAACTGGCATAACCAATAAAGCACTTTATGATGTATTGAAACCATAATATTTATCAAGAAATATTGTATGGCGATAGAAATATTTTGATATTTGTGAAAACACTACCTGAAACGGTTGGTCAAAATAATAAATACAATCGAGAAAATTTAGTCAAATATAAAATTTATTATTCATTTTACTGTTACTAATTACATAATACTAATTTTTATAATCTTAGTAATCAATAGCATGCCTTTTATTTGCCAAAACGGCCCGACATCGTTTGGGTATCGACTCGATGAGCCGTTGACAGCTATCTACAGGAATGGTGTACCAAGCTTCTTGAACAGCAATCCATAATGCATTTTTGTTCCTTGGTTTTTCCTGCTCAACCCCATCCTTTACTAATTTCCAAAGATTTTCTGTTGGATTCAAATCGGGTAATTGAGCAGGCCAAGGTAAAATTTGAAAATTGTTTTTCTGGAACCATGTTTTTGTTGCACGAGCCGTGTGTTTAGAGTCGTTATCTTGCTGGTAGATCCATATTAGTGACATATTCCATTCCGCATAGGGTAACATAATAGTTTCCAAAATTAGGTTGTAAATTTCTTTCGTCATTATCTCATCTATGCGAAATAAGGGCCCTATACCATACCCAGAAAAACAACTCCAAACTTAAATCTTACCTCCTCCATGTTAAACGTTTTTTTTTTTTCGCGTACTTAGGGTTAAACGCCTGGTTTGGAGGACGCCTAACAATTCTTTTCCCATCATTTCCAAACAACATAAATTTACTTTCGTCACTAAACGAAATATTTCTCCATTTTTTAATACCTTCTGCACCATACCAGTAAATGTGTTCTTGAGCATATTCCTTACGGGCTTGTAAGTGTCTTGGTTTTAATAATGGTACTTTTCTAGGCGAACATGATCTTAAGTTATGCTCTACCAACCTCCTTCTAATGGTTCGTGCAGAAATATTCGGTTGTAGTTCGGTTAGTAAATTAGTTGATGACATGAAATGATTTTTTTCACTTCCTTTAACAAGCGTCTATCTTCGTTCTTTTAAGTTTTGTGTGGTCTACCCCGGGTTTCTTCTTTTAATGAGTGACTGATGACATTTTGTACCATTCCCAAAGAGCAACCCATAATATTAGCAAATCTTCTAAAAGAATTGCCATCATTTTTAATTTTTTAATTAAGTTGCTTATTTCACTACCACAATGCTTATTCTTACCCATATTTGCAATAGTTTGAACAAAACTAAATATTTTTTTTTGTAACACGTATATTTATAAATACATTATGCACTTGTATGAACCTGTCTTAACTCCGTTATCAAATTATTTTTATGAGTTTTAGGAAATGTATTTATTATTTTGACCAACCATGTCAGGCAGTGTTTTCACAAAAATCAAAATATTTCTATGACCAAATAATATTTCTTGATAAATATTATGGATTTAATAGCTCATAAAGTGCTTTATTGGTTATGCCAGTTAAAATAAAAATATGAATTTATTTAGTGATCGAACTACAAATAATAAGGTTACTATATTAGGTGTATTTATTATTTTGACCGTAACGGTATACGTACTTTTCTATGGCCGTAAAGTGGGGAACATAATGCAACGAGTTCTACGGCGCCTTGACGGCGTTTGGACGGCGCTGTCTATCGGCGACTATAGTTTCGCCATACAATGGCATTGTCAAGTGTTCAAAAATAAATGAATGTAAAACAGTCGGTGTACTACCCTTATATGATAACAATTTAGAAAAACCTAATTAACAAATTCCTCGAAGATAGGCGAATAAACTAAATCTTGTTGTTCATTGAGGACCGGTGCGCCTTGCCTCAGACATTTAAATATTTCTTAAGATTCAAAAAGATTTAGTTTATAGCCCTTGTTTACAAAATGTAATGGTTTTAAACACAGGATTATAGACCGGGAGCTCATGACAGTTTTTGGTCTCCGATTTCATACAGCATGCCTTTTGGAGGAGAGAATATTTACCCTGTGACAACAAAAAAGGGATGGTACTAAACCCCTGCACGCTTTCCGGTCATAGGGAAAATTGCATTTCCACTTAAACACAAAATTTTTGTGCTTGTCTCTGATTTAATATTGCTTGCCCTTTTGTCAAAAGAAAGTTATAACAAATTTAAAGTCTTTTAAATATATGCATGCGATTCGGAGGGTCCCAAAGGGCTCAAACGGTCATGTAATCTTGTAATAAAAAAATATAATTTTCCGCGTTTTCATACAGCATCCCTATAATTAAAAGACTTTAAATTTGTTATAACTTTCTTTTGATAAAAGGGCAAGCAATATTAAATCAGAGAAAAACACAAAAATTTTGTGCAAGTGGAAATGCAATTTTCCCTATAACCGGAAAGCGTGCAGGGGTTTAGTACAATCCCTTTTTTGTTGTCACAGGGTAAATATTCTCTCCTCCAAAAGGCATGCTGTATGAAATCGGAGACCAAAAATGTCATGAGCTCCCGGTCTATTAACTGAATAACCGCTAGCAATGTGGTTACAGTTTTTCAGATGGTCACTACAGGTAGAATGATAAATATCAAGATTAGAATTAAAGGCTCTATTATGTTCCTTTAATCTAATATTAAAATTTCTTCCTGTTTGACCAATATAAAGGGACCTGCACTCACAAGTTAACTTATAGACTCCAGACTTAAAAAGGGGTTTAATAGGGTCTTTAGCGTTAAAAAGACAATTAAGCCTGGTTTATAATAGATATGTTATGGAACATAAGCATAAAAATTACACTACTCTCTTTGTTCTGTTTATTACAAACAGATGTTTTGAAGGGTCAAATCTATTGTTTAATGCATATGCAGTTATGCTATGGGCTTATTATAAACCAGGCTTTAGATGTTTTAGAGGTGGGTTTAAAGGCAATCTTTAAATTGTGTTTTTTGAATAGACAATTTTATCAGATATAGTACCGTAATATGTAAGGGAAATATAAATATTATCTTCAGTATTGGATACATGGGGATAAATGCTATTTTGTAATTTTTTAATTTTCCATTTGTAACAAATTTTGTCTATAATTGATGGATTAAACCCGTTATGAATGGCTATGATTTTAATGGTGTTAATTTCTAGATTAAATCTAATGCTGCGTTCAGAACCTCGAAATTAGGAATTAGAATTAGTACTTAGAATTAACGTAAATATTTTATATACGTAACTGTACGTTATCGTTCACAACCTTCAAAATTAATACTTATACTTATAAATTAAAATTAGTTGTTTGTAGACTGCAAACCCTTACGTTAATTTATAATTGACGCATGCGCAGTAAGCACTTGTCAACCTAAAAATTTCTATGACCATATTTTTTTGCTTCTATCCACATCTTTATGTTTTCTATGAGTATAAATATAAATTTTTCCTCTATTTTAATTCTTTTCAGTACTATGAAACACTCAAAAACTCATTAGCAAATGTAAATAGCTGCCAAATATCTATCGATAAAGTAGAAATCGATAAAAATATCTGTCAGTGGCTTAATAATTGGGATCGGATATTATAATAAGAAATAATACAAGTTGTACTTTTAATATAAAAATAAATGATAATTAATACTAATACACAAATAGCTATTATATTTGATGGTATTTACTAATTAAATTACTGGAAAGTTTGCCAGTTTCTGCTAACCACTGGTTTATTATTTTTCCTTAGTTATCTCTTTCAATAATTTTAAGAATTTGAGGTATTGGTTTTCAAATCTGAATAATCAACTGAATTATTAGTAAATGTCATCAGACTACTTGATATTATATTTCTGCTGGCGAACGATTTAAGTGAAGTTGGTGAAATCAGCAGTTCGTAAGTTCACATTACAAACCTACTTAGAATAAACAAGTGAACGTCATAATGATAACATGAACAATGTTAAAGTACTTAACCGTGAACGTGAAAAGTTGCTTTTATTTTTCATAAAAACCAGAGAAACTTAAAAATGTCAACAAAATTAACCTAATATACTTTGATGTGAATGGAAACAAAAACGAAAATAAACAATACTGCTTTAAATAAACAATGGTAGATTATTTTTGTTGTTAAAGTTCGTTGGAAATAAAAATCATTGTGTTTTTAAACAAAATTGTTAGTTTCGAGTTATTTAAAAAATGATGGGAAGTGTAAACTTTCACACACTTTAGGCTTTTGTAGTTATTAGGGTTTTGTAGGTATGACCACCAAAAAACCCACCTAACGTCACTCTTGTGTGTTTGTCTGTCTGTACGTCTCTCGCTCTGTCCATCTGTCTTTCCATCTGTCTGTCCATCCATTCGACCGTCCGTCCGTCTGGCTATCTGTCTGTACGGTACAAATTGTAGCCAAACAGCTGATCATACAAAGTTGAAATTTGGCATACTTATACAACCCTTTGACCCACATATAGGGAAAATACTGAGAATTCAAAAAAGTACATCACGAGATATAAAGAAACATGTATTTAATGAAACAATAAATATATATTTTAATTTTGAGTGAGGTATCAAATAAAACCTTTCAATAGGTGAATAAACAAGCAAATTTTTTATTTTGAAAAATCTTTTTTTTTTAATGGTATACAATTTTGACTTAAATATATCTAAAACTTATGTCCCCCCTTATTTCTTAGAGGAGTTGATTTAAAAATCTGAAAGAAATCTCAATAATAAACAATGATGGGAACCGGAATAGTTCAACAGAAATTTCTAATCAGATTAGTTTTTCGAAAAATACTGATTTTTCTTTGTGTCGTTGAAAATAATAATTGTTTTTTAATATTCATTGTGTGGTATCAAAAAAAGCTCTCAACAAGTAAATTAAGGAACAAAAAGAAGTTTTTCAAAAAAAAAAAAAAATGTAATACATTTTTTTTCCAAAAAATACTAAATAAATCAGCCAAAAGGGTTAAACGAAAAATCTGAAAAAAATTGCACATTGATCTAAACCGGAAACGTCCGAGAGGATTTTTTGATCAGATTTCGTTTTTGGAAAATATTGCAGTTTTTATGTTTTTAACAAAATTAATTTTATTTTTAATTCATAGCTAAATTATGGCTAGTAATGTTATGGATTTTTTTGTAGTTATGGCGAAGATAGTTTTATATAGTATTTTCTATAGTATTAATAATATAAGTAATAAAAAAATTTAACAGCTGAAAACCGACTTCATGAGTGTAAAGTGTAGTGTGCAGTGTTTAATGGGCCCCACCTACTATTAAACGTCGTGATTCAAATTATTGTTTGGATTTATTTAGTTTTTAGTTTTTAAGGTATCAAAGAGAAATGGCTAAAACATAGTGTGTGTATTTTCTTTTTTAATTAAAAATAGTTTTAATAATTTTAACAGCTGCTGACCGAGTTTTGAACTCCCCACTACTCTGTACACTATAGAGTGTAGAGTGTAGTATGTAGTGTTCAGTTTATTTATTATACGTTGTGATTCAACCTATTGTTCAAATTACTTTAGATTTTTATTTTTAAGGTATCTAAGAGGAATAATTCATTTATAGCAATGAAATACTTATATTTCAAATAACACATTGTTAATCGTGAGAAATACATTTCTGAAATTGAAAAAAATTAAGCCATTTATCAATATATCTTAATAATTTAATTAAGACTTGAATACGAAGCAAATGCAGAAAAAAAAAACGCTGGGATTTTTGAATTAAAATTTTATCTGAGGAAATTTTCGCAAATTATTTATATTTGTTTAAGCAAATTAAATGGAAGCTCTTAGTACTTAAAATACGTGTAAAAATGATTATCAAAAGTTTGTTAATTTTGATGGGATAATAGAACAAATAATACTGGACATCTTGCATTATGTTGACTTCTTACAGTTATTAAATACCTACAAAACCATGAAATGTGTGAAAATTCACACATCACAAAAAAAAGAAAAGATTTTTAAAACAACCCCTGTGGGAAATAGGAGGGTAAATGTTTTCTGGCATATATTTGGAATATTTTTTGTTTTTTTTTTCTCTCCATGCGTTTGTATATTATTTCAAATGCGTGTTCAATTTTTAGGGTTTTGTAGGTATGACCAAAAAACCCTTATACCGTCATTTTGTCGTCTGTCTGTCTGTCTGTCTGTCTGTCTGTTCGGTAAAAATTGTAGCCAAACGGCTAAACCTAGAGAGTTGAAATTTGGCATGCTTATACAACTCTTTGACCCGCACATAGGAAAAATACTAAAACATCTAAAAAACATACCCCCCTAAAAATATAAACAAATATGTGCTCATCGAGAAAAAAAAAAAAAAAATTTTATAATCCTGAGTAGGGTATCAAATGAAAGCCCTTGGTACGTGGATTAACGATCAAATTTTTATTTTTGCAAAATAAATTATTTTGAAGCGATTTTTGCCAAAATTGTGCAAAAAATTTTTTGTCCCACACCCTGTAGCCCAGATGGTTTAAACTAAAAATCTGAAAAAATTCTAAGTAATGTACATTGGTGTGAACCGGAATAATTAATAATCAACAGGAATTTTTGATCAGATTAGGTTTTTGAAAAAAAACGCATTTTTTGTGATTTTCGGCTAATAATGTACACAAGTTATAGCTTTGTAACACGGCACAGTGTAACGTGTATGCTGGTCTAGTGGTATTAGACACTGAATTTTCACCCAAGTAACCCGATCCGAAAGGGATCGAACCCTGTAAGAAGAGACTATATTATTTTTTGTTTTTTTTTTTAATTTTTATATTGTTTAAATTATTTTTTCAAAATTCTAGTTATATTTTGGCAAATGTTGCATTAAATTTTTAAAAGCGTAAATTTAATAGCCAGTGGAAATTGTTTAAAATCAGAGGGGCGGAACTTATAACAACCAATGGAAGCCATAGGCGCAATTTTTAAAATTCTTAATGAACCTTGCTATATAAAAAAAAATACTGCACATATTTAGAAACCTAAATAATGGTATTAGGCGTTCGAATTAAAATTAACAAAAAAAATATTTTAATATAAAATTTGTTTTCGCATCCAAAATAATCATCATTCACTTACTAAATACCTGCAAAACCCTGAAATGTGTAAAAATTCACACTTCACATAAATTTTTTGAACATAGCAAATAAATTCAGGCGTATTATTCCTGTACACGTCAATGTGATTTACTTATTTTATTTCAGCCAGATTTTTAAAACAACCCCTGTGGGAAATAGGAGGGTAAATGTTTTCTGGCATATATTTGGAATATTTTTTGTTTTTTTTTTCTCTCCATGCGTTTGTATATTATTTCAAATGCGTGTTCAATTTTTAGGGTTTTGTAGGTATGACCAAAAAACCCTTATACCGTCATTTTGTCGTCTGTCTGTCTGTCTGTCTGTCTGTCTGTTCGGTAAAAATTGTAGCCAAACGGCTAAACCTAGAGAGTTGAAATTTGGCATGCTTATACAACTCTTTGTTAAATTTTTTATTGATTCTTTATTTGAAAGTAGCCCTTAACTTATTCTTTATTGTTACGCGCTTGTTTGAGCAAGTCCAATCCTGCAATTCAATTGTTAGTCAAGTCAATTGTTACTCTTTACGCACAAAGACATCAGAAGGTTAAATTTTGTCACGGACTTTGTGTTTAGAAATAATTGATAACATGTTTCCTTCAACATATTAAATTTTAATTGTATACAATATTTTTCTATTTATTTTTATATAAAATTAAGTTGCATTTCATGAATATTAAGTAATTAAAATTGGAAGTGGCCTCTACTAGAATTAAAATGAGGAATATAAAATTCACGATTTTTCAAATTTTGGTAACATTATGAATATTTTAATATTACTTGTAGAATTTACTAAACATTTTCAACATTATTATTAGTATTCTAAAATAGTAATGTCTTACTCTAGAATTTTAACATCGGGCAGGACAGTGTCGAGGACATACCGCTACGTAGAATACGCCAGTGTCGTTTTGTGACAGTGTCGTTCATATGTAGCAATGAAGTAATGACTAGCGATGAATTTAATTTATTTCGATACATTTAATCGAAGTGAATAGGAATTCGTGAGATATGTAACATAGATTCGTCTGTGTCACACATTTTAACTCAGTGTTTACAGTTCGAGGATGTCAGGGAGAGGTTAGGCTTGTGCTATGACCTGTCAATTGCTTTATGTGACAACAGGGTACTCATGGACAGGCTGATACTCTTCCTCAGGGAATCGAACTTAATTTTTTTAAACTGTTTTTTATCCTTTTATTTGTGTGTGTTCATGCAAGGTTTCTGTTATTGAGTATGCGTATAAGATTTTATTTATTTACTAGCATTTTTGCTGTAACGTAAAGGATAAGCGAGATATTTCAGTTTCAAATAAAACACAAAACAATCTTTTTTTTATTCTAAACCACTCTTTTGTATATATTTTTGATGTTAAGTATATAATAAGTGAGATACTTCGTTTATAAGTAGCTCTCCAAATATGCATCTTATGCTGCAATGCAAAACTGCATTGAACAGAGAGGAATAGGGTATTTTTTCTCATAATAAGTTTTGCTGTTAAGTAAATGACAAATGAGATATTTCTACCTTATAAGTAATTCTGTCCTGGGGTAATCCTGCAATGTTCTCAGACGGAGACATTGACTAGATTACATCTAAATGAAAAACGCTAAATAAAGCGAATGGACTTTATTGGGCGCAATTTCAGGCGATTGTAGAATTCTGGAGATGGGATTGGATATATACAAGTTGATGGACTTACCTGGTGTTTGAAACGTCACGTAGCAAAAGGCCCTTTGAGATGATATAGGCTTCGTAATACACCAGGTCTGGAATGGAGAGTTTGGACACACAGCTACGATCGATTTCACAAGTCCACACAGTATATTCGCGAAATATACTAACATACACGAATGTGAATGCATTTTTGTCATATAATTTTGCAGTTAAGTCAATAATAGGGTAGTTTAAGAGTTGTAAGTACATTTTAGTTTTAGAAATTCATTTAACATCTAATTGAAAAAATTCATGGAACAAGAAAGATTGGTTTTATAAACAATTTTTGTTCTATATATTTTTGCTGTTGTAAACAATAAGAGAGATATTTCAAAAGTTTAGCCTTAGGGTGTTCCCTGTAACTCCCCAAATATTCATCTAAGTGAAAAAATACATAAAAAATATTATTTATTTTCTTATTTTAAACTATTTTTATCATGCATAATTTTCTGTTAAGTCAATAATAAGGGCGATATTTTAAGTTTTTTAATAAACAGTTTTAAACATGAAACACCTTAGAATAATTTTTTTTAAATGTTTTGTAGCCCATGTTCGAATACTGGTTCTACTCTATCATCATACCAAATTACGTGAAAATATATCCAGCCGTTTATGCGTGAATCTTGGACAGACAGACAGATATACAGACAGCCAGATAGATATACAGAGAGACAAACAGGCAAGCAGGCAGACAGACAAAGCAATCTGATTCCTTTCGTATGTTTGCGGTTCAGATCAATGTACATTACTTAGAATTTTTCAGATTGTTTAGTTTTTTAGTTTAATCCCCCCTATTAATATATTTTTGAAAAAAAAAAAACGTGTTAAAAAGATTTTTTATTTTGATACCACACAATAATTTTAAATTAAATTAAATAAAAACATTATTATTTTTGACACAAAAAAATCGATAATTTTTGAAAAACTAATTTGTTCAAATATTCCTATTGAACTATTCCTGTTCCCATCAATGTACATTATTGAGATTTTTTCAGATCTTAAGATCAACCCCTCTGGGAAATAGAACAAAAATTTTCACATGTTTAGCGAAAAACCCATAAATAAAATTCATTTAAAAAAATAAAAATTTACTAGTTTATCCACGCATTTAATGATACTTCCTTTCATTTGATGAGACAAACAGACAGACAAAAATTGATTTTTTTGCGGATATTGTCTTATAATAATCTGAAACCTGTAGAAACTAAATATGTGGCCGAAAAAATAAAAAACAGATAAGCCGCCAATTTTATTAATATAGATGTATTATTTAATTGATTGTTGTAAATGGACGATGTTACGTGCAAATAGTCATTGCTATGCGCCTAAAATTTTAACTAATATAACTAACTAACCAACTTAATAGGTAGCTGAAGTTCTATTCTACAAATATGAATTTAGATGTTTTTCTCTAGCTATTGCTGGTTATTGTCTACAGTAGCAAACTGGCAAAATTTTCTCACCGGGAAATTGCCCGGTTTTCCTGGCGGGCCAGTCCGCCACTGATTGTCATCGTACTTAGTGGGCCTTTTTTAGCTGCCATCTTGAATCTGTCTCGGTTCGCATAGGTGCTGTTGAGCAAAATGATTAAATTTTTATAAAGAATACGCGTACTTAGTGGCATTTCATTATCATCAAGTGCAGTATTAACCTAAACTATGGTTCATAGGCTCTAGGCTAGTTGTGGAGTTCCTAGTTTATTATTTCCCGGTGTAACATATGACCCCCAGTCTATCAGTGACAATGAAGTAGTTATTCATTCCTACCGACATCTCATTACAGCGCGTTCTATTGTGCGAGCAGATAAATGAATAGCGCAAACAAATGCGTCCGTTATCGCGTTAATAACGCCGTTAAGTTCACTGACATCTGCCGGTAATTTCATGAAGTGTGCCGTAAGAAACAGAGCATTTTGTTGAACGAGATGATTGTTTTTATTCTTTGCGATTACTAGACCTTTTAATTGTTAGGTGTCATATTGTCATAAATATTTTCATGCTACAATTAATCTGTCGACCTAGATTTCTGGGAAATTTTGACAGAATGAGTTATATATGTAATTTGTTCATCAGTTAATTTGCTTTTTGTTAACTTGGTAAATTAAACAATCATTGAACACAAACATTGAAATAAAAAAAAAAAAAACAAAACTATGTGAAATATTCTCACACATTTTAGAATTAAAACAGATTATTTGGAGAAATCTGCGACAATAATTTTGGCTATAATTGTGGCGTCAGAATCAACAATTATTGAAACTTCCATTTGTCTGATAGGGCAAATTCCAGAATTCATCAGCAAATTAATCGATAAATTCAGTCAATGGAACCGATGCAAGATGATTAGCATTGAAATCTGGAACGATTTGTTGATTTGTGTAATATTTACCCAACCTAAAATTTTGGCTAACGTCATGACGGTATTATTATTTTCATAAGTGCAAAATTATTCATCGTCTTCGTCTGATTCTGATGAATTAAGCGTTTCAGATGAAGTATTATTTTAATACGTGGCAAAACAATATATCGCAAAGTTATTCGCAATTATGCAGCGAATATATATGCAAGTGAATACATATTTCAATGATGATTTCTAGAAACATTTTATGATTACACGCTAGTCATTGATAAATGGCGGCATGTGTTTCATTTAAATTACGCTTCACTCATGGCCAACTTTACCTCTTGATAGAGTTGGTCTTACATCAATCAGTTAATCGGTTTTTTCATCCGATGGAACCGATTGCTAATCGGATTTTACATCGGTGAATTTAGAAACGCGTCGATTGAAAAAATCGATGAATTAAGAAACGGTTTGATAGATTTTCGATGCAATCGATTAGTCAATCGACGAATTCTGGAACTTGTCCTTATACTAATGCCCGGTTGCACAAAAGTCTTAAAATTAGATATAAACTAAACTCGATATAAACCACAAAATTGCTTAGAATCCCAGTGATTTTTTCTGTATTTACTTCGTATCTAAGACTTCATTAAATTAGTAAGAAATATATTGATAAATTGCTTAACTGTTTACAATTTCAGAAACGTATTTCTAACTATCAATAATGTGTTATTTGTTTTATAAGTATTTCACTACTAAAAATGATTTATTCCTCTTTGATACCTTAACAAGAGGTTGATTCATGACGGATAATAGTAGGCGGCGCTTATACACATGAACTCGTTTCTCAGCTGTTAATTTTTTTTTATTATTATTTTTTTTTTATTTCTAACGAAAACATTATTAGCCACATTTTAACCATGTTTAAAAAAAATAATTAATTTTGTCAAAAGCACAAAAGCTACAATATTTTCCAGAAATGCAATCAGCTCAAGAATTCCTTTTGTACATTTCCGGTTTAGATAAATGTATATTATTTAGATTTTTTTCAGAATATTAATTTTAATATTTTATTTTAAAAATCTTTGTTTTGATACCACACAAATACTGCACTATTTTCCAAAAACGAAACATGATCGATATACATTACTAAGAATTTTTTCAGATTTTTGTTTAACGCTTTTGATGAAAGGGTGCGGGACAGTGATTTATTTATTTTTTTATTATTTCGTTCCTTAATTTAAGTTAAGAGCTTTCTTTTGATACCACACATTAAATTTAAAACAATTTTTTTTCAACGATACAAAAATTGATAGTTTTTGAAAAACTAATTTGATCAAAAATTCCTGTTGAACTATTCCGGTCCCCATCAATGTACATTATGGAGATTTTTTCATATCTTTAGATCAACCCCTCTGGAAAATAGGGTGGAGAAAAAATTTTTTTTTTGAAATATTTTTGGCGAAAATCCCGTAAATAAAATCGTTTTTTAAAAAATAAAAATTTATTTGTTTATTCACGCATTCATTGACAACTCATTTAATTTGATACCCCACTCAAATTAGAAAAAAAATATATATATATATATTTATTCATTAAATATATTTTTGTTTATATTTATCTCGCGATGTGTTCTTTTGAATTCTCTATAGTTTTCCTATACGTGGATCAAAGAGTTGTACAAGCATTCCATTTTTCAACTTTCTATGTTCAGCTGTTTGGCTTCATTTTCTATCGTACAGACAGACAGACACATGAGCGATGTTATAAGAGTTTTTTGGTGATCATACCTACAAAACTCTAAAAATGTTGTCCTTTACCATGGTTGGTAACATATGTATGGCTCTTGGTATCAAATAGGTCTCTTTTGATACTTGCAGAAATTTTTATGCTTGGTCTCGAAATACTTTTTTTAGGCGGCCATATCAAAAGTAGTTCTTTTTTATCATCTAGTACTAGACAAAAAGTAAATCTTTTTCGGTCTAGGCCAATTTGCTTACTTTTTAGGCCGCTGGATGCGAACGCCATCTACGATAGTAATCTTTGTTCAATAACAAGCGAATTTTAAATATTATGTAGCTAATTAAAATAAAAAAGATTATTTTTTGTAATTAAAATTACTTGTGATCGCCCAAAAAATAGAATGTGCACCTTTGCCAAAAAGTTCTTTTCCGTCCTCATGACGGTTTGAAGCCCTCGGTTCTGCCTCGGCCATCAAATTCAGATAGTGACGAAAAAGATCCACTTTTTGGCCATGGTACACAAATAACAATTTTTATCGCTGTTGATCTTCTTAAAATCTGCTTTAAGAAGAGCTTTACGACTTTTAGCTTTTGTTACATTACATTCTGTGTTACTAACTCATATCTCAGATATCTGAACCCTTTTTGGTAAACCTTAACTTATATGATATCTATGAAATCTTGAAATGTATGAAAATTAAACCCGCTTCAGACCTCTGTAAATTAACAAGTTATAGACTCTGCATTGTGTCGCTCTGAGTTATGCTTTAATACATTCATTTAACGTTCCATGTACCGTTCACATCTGTTATAAATTAGTACGTTACGAATAGCCCTCCATCTGTGAATTTTAAAACCAACTATTTAGCTTCGTAAAATATTTTATATGTGTATTATTGTTCTTATAATTCTGTTGTCTTAGATTTTAACTACCTAATTACATATGTTGACGAATTATGTCCGTAGATAATATAATAGTTAAGTTTATGGGAGTCGGACAGGTGTAGAAATAAATAAAAAAGTTTATTTAACTAAGCTTACGTTTCGATTTTAATCAAATCTTCCTCAGAGCTAGTTAAAGTCACATAATTTTAAAATAAAACGTTAAATAATAAAATATATCGGTATATATGTCCATGGTTAATAAGGTCGTTGAACTTGGTGATAAGAATGATACTGAAAATTGTTACCTAATTACCTAATTACCTAATTACCTAAATTGATCATATTTACTGTCCGTTTTTGTAATTTTGAGCAAGATTTGTTAATGATGACATTATGTTAGGTTATGTAAAGGCATTCGATAACTACGGTGTCACTGATAGACTGCGATACACAATGTCTTTATATGTCTGTCTCATTAAAACATCTCACTAGCTATAAGTTTAGAAAATTATGCACAATCCACAACAAACAGCGTATTAAATTTGGAGGTCTGAACGGTTTCACGTCTTATCATATGACAAACTTGCTGGCGACAGTGAACAGTCCATAAGATACAGTGCATAAGCTGTTGATTTAAGAGCTCTGAATGCGGCTTAACACTATAAATCATTTTTTTTTTTGTTTTTTCTTTGCAACTAACTACTTCTTGATGAACAGCAACAAACATTTTCTGGAAGAAACGTTAAAGAACATAATTTAAATTGTAGTTATAAATGTTAATGGCCCTATTAATAATGAATGAAGGTGCCACAATATGGCAGTTAAGCGGTGTGAACACCTTAATTACCGTCCTCATATGAGATGTTCCACTTTATATGGTAATAAACTCAAATTTAACACACCTATGACATATGAGGAGTATTGTCTCGCATGTCCTCAATATCTGCTTGTGTGCCTGCCTTAGTCACTCTAATGGCTCTTCATTTGAGATAACGACACTAATTAAAAAATAATTGAACAATGGAGTCATTTTCTCTACCTAGTTCATATTGACGAACGTTATAATAGTTGATTTTTTATTTTGTCAGGAGTTGTCTTCAAATAGATTTGCAAACCACTGTTAATTAATCTGTTTAGAATTATGTTTTTAGGGTTTTGTAGATATGACTAAAAAACCCTTATACTGTCATTTTGTCGTCTGTTTGGTAAAAATTCTAGCCAAACGGCTAAACCTAGAGATTTGAAATTTGGCATGCTTATACAACACTTTGACCCGCACATAGGAAAAACACTAAACCATCTAAAAAACATAAACCTCTAAAAATATAAACAAATATCTGCTCATCGAAAAAAAAAATATTTTTTTAAAATTCTGAGTATGGTATCAAATGGAAGCCCTTAGTACGTGGATTAACGATCAAAATTTTATTTTTGTAAAATAAATTATTTAGACGCGATTTTTGCCAAAATTGTGCAAAAAAAAATTTGTCCCACACCCTGTAGCCCAGATGGTTTAAACTAAAAATCTGAAAAAAATCTAAGTAATGTACATTTGTGTGAACCGGAATAGTACCATATGAATTTTTAATCAGATTATGTTTTCGGAAAATAACGCATTTTTTGTGTTTTTTGCTTGACCACGTAAAATATTTAATAACTTATCTAAAAGAGTGATCGAGCATGCTTTGATAGTGCAAATTTAAGTTCGCCCCGCTCTCAAGGCAATTTTATTTTTTCTCTTTTTTTTGCATTTTTATTTTATTTAAATTATTTTTTCAAAATTCTAGTTATATTTGGGCAAACGTTGCATTTAATTTTTAAAAGCGTAATTTAATAACCAGTGGAAATTGTTAAAATTGAATACACGAAATCAGAGGGGCGGGGTTATGACTTAAAACCATTGGTGGTTTTAAGCCATAGGCGCAATTTTCAAAAGCTTACTGAAACTTGTTATATACAAAAAAATAAAATAAAATAAAAAATACTGCCCATGTTTAGAAACCTAAATAATGTTATTAGGCATTCGAATTAAATTAACAAAAAAAATATTTTAACATAAAATTTATTTTGGCATTCCAAATAATCATCATTCACTTACTAAACACCTGCGAAACCCTGAAATATGTGAAAATTCACACTTGATATCAATTTTTTTTGGACACTGTGCAACTTTTGATTGTAGTCATAAATATTTTCTATTCTTGTTGTTAAATGTCAGGGTTTTCCAGGTACGTTATATATCATTATTTGCTTGAAATTTTGTTAGCTGATTTTTCACTGGTCTTTTCTTAGGTCAGAGCGCCGGGCTGCCACTAGCAATAGGGGCAACTGGTGCAAAGATGAAATCCGCCCCCACCCAATACTTAATAATTTAACAACAAAAAAATAATAATAATCACTTCTCAACATGCTAAAATTAAAAAAGGAAAAAAACACTTAAAAATTATGTTCTTTTACATGGTGCAAATAAATATTTACCAGATATAAAGTTTTATTTCTCGAGTATAACAAAAATAAAAACATTTGTTTAAAAATATGTTTAAGATATATCATAATTATGTCAATGTTAAACAGTTGAAAATTGTCAAAAAATTTTTTTGTTAAGAACAAAAAAAATGTAATTCTAGGTTTGATGTAAACAACATATCTAATCATATTAATAAATATAGATATTCTAGAATCTCTAGACCGATGTATATTAATTAAATTAATAAATCTTTACATAAATTGCTAATGGTGCCTGTCCACTTGAGAGTAAATTGTGGCGAGAAGCTCTCGATAGCAGTTACTCTCAAGTGGACAGGCATCTGAGAGTAACTCGCAGAAAGTGGCGAGCTACTCTCCGAGAGCTGACTACTCTCAACGTACTCGCAAGTGGACACGTGCTCCCTACACTCTCCGAGAGTAGCTCGCCAAATACGAACTGTGTTCGAATTCCTGAGAGTACTCTCGAGAGCTGTCTGCTTTCAAGATGTTCAAAAATTCGTCACCGGAGGAAATAAATAAATTAATCGACTTGTACGAACTCCGGGAAATTCTGTCGATCGTGAAATGTGTCGATTACCGTGACAGAATGAAAAAACATAATGTTTTGTAGGAAATTTTATACCCCCAAATTTAGAAAATTACCAACCTATTAACCATTTTTTTAAAAATTTTATTAAAAATAATTAATTAGTTTAAATTTAATTCAATTTAAAAATAAAAATATATATGTTTTTTTTATTAAAATAAAGTTTAAAACATTATGCGCCTGATTAAAAGAATTATTTTGATAGAATAAATTATGTAAATTTTTACCTTTGTTAATAACTAATTACCCAAAATAATTAAGTAAAATGAGCCTAAAATAAAATTATTAAATTATTTTAGTAATTACATTTAATTGAATTAAACTATTTTTTAAAGTATCAAAAAACTATGTACAGTACCTAGACAAAATATTATAACCACTTACAAAAACAACTGTTTATTAAAAATGCCGACATATAATCATATGCTACTTTATTTATTTCTTTAACATATCGTGAATTTATTAAAAGATAAGCCATTTTAAACATCTTCAACTCTGTATTTTTATTCTGAAACTGATTTGTAAGAACAAAAAGTATCGATTTTGTCCTGGCCAGGTAATTCGCCGGATATCAATCCTATCGAAAATGTTTGGAACCCCCTGAAAAGACTTGTTTATGATTTAAATAATACTAATAAACTAGTTTTAATAGATAATATTAAAAAAGTATGGCATGGCTCTCCAGAAATTGAAAATTGTATTAGGGCATGTATTGAGAGTATGCCTCGAAGAATTGCGGCAGTAATAAAAGCAAAGGAGGCAACACAAAATATTAAAAAACATTTTATAAATGTACTAAAATAATTGGAAACAATAAAATACAAAATAAAAATAAAATTGGTGTATTACTATTTTGTTGCTTTTGTGTAAAACAATGAATTTTTAAAAATTCATAAGTGGTTATAATATTTTGTCTAGGTACTGTACATCATCTACTAAAATGTAATTAACAACAAAATATGCTAATAAAGCTTTTAGGTACATACCCCAAATATAAAGGTAATAACCCTTTAATTTTAATATCTATTTTTTATTTTTTTATCAACTTTATTTACAGGAACAATAATCTCTATTTCTTCAATTTCATGAATAGGGGCATGATAGGATTAGAAATTAATTTACTTTCTTTTCTTTTACTTTACATTCCTTTATTAAGAAAAAAGAAAAATCATATTCCTTTAAATCTTCTATTCAATATTTTTTAGTACAAGCTATAGCTTCAACTATTTTCATTTGCAAATTATTAATAATATTTAAAATAAATTTTATAAGAGAATTATTAAAAATACATACATTTTTAATAATATTAATCAATTCAACTTTATTATTAAAAATAGATGCAGCACCATTTCATTTTTGATTTCCAGAAATTATTAATATTTATTATAATAAAATGCACGTAAAACACTTCTATCAATCCATGACTTAATGCAGCAGATTTTTTTTTATTCAACTTTTTTCTTTTTTATAAATAGTTAGAATTATTACAGCTGCTGCGATCTTTCTATAGTACGACGCCATCTTGACCACTCTCCACAACTGATCAAGTGGACACTACTGGCTTGAGAGTTCTCTCTCGAGTAACTCTCGAGAGCAACTCGCAGGATACTCTCGAGAGTACACCCGGTCTCAATCAGCTCTCTAGTGGACAAGCCCGTGAGAGTTACTCTCGAGAGTACTCTCAAGTGGACAGGCACCTTAACAATTGTTGTACTCCGTAATGTTATTCTAAATATATCTAAATATAATTGAAAAAGAAATGGGAAAGGGTGAAGTGCCCCAAAGTGTCTAGGAATTAATGTTTTACAGCGCTCCTCTATGTAACAAACAACCGATTTCGCACGAAAAACGTAAATTGGAATTTTTAGTACTTTCACCCTTTTCCCATTTCTACTTTTCCATTGATTAATTTACATACTTATGTACATTGATGTGTAAATATGTTACTACGTAAATTAATATTATTTTTAAAAATTTTTTAAAATAAATTATAAGTTTATATTCATTGTTTTCGTAGTTCTTAGACTCTTGTACCGTCAGCCATGTGTCTGTCTGTCTGATTGTACGGTAGAAATTGCGCTATATAAGAAAAATAAGAGACTTCGAAAAAAATATTGTATTAGTTGACGAAATGTAATTTTGCTCGTTGCTCGTTTGATTGTACATTGAGATGAATGCAAAGAGTACACTTTTTAGGTTGGGAGTTTTTTCAGTTTATAGCATGCACCGTAAATAGCAGATTTCAACCAATAATGTAATTTTTCGTTCCAAAAATACAACATTGCTGGGAAAATGTGATTTACGAAACGCTATTACTGAAGTTTGATAGAATGATTACTAACCAAAACAACCAAGATCGTAGCTTGGTGTTTCTAAGTTTCGTACTCCCCACCACTTTTTTATGGCTCGAAACTGATCTCTGTTCAAATAATTCATAATAAATTCATCATCATCGCTTTCAATCGACAATGAATCAGTTAAAACTATCTTGTTTAAATAAATATTGTTGATATATATTTACATATACGCGGCATGTCCACAAAGTAAGAGTACTGAATTTTTAAAAACTCAAAAAATCAATTTATTTGACAAAAAAATTTAGTTATCAAATGTACTGTCCATTATTTTCTATCACTTTGGACAAACGATCAGGCAATTTCATAATACCATCTCTCCAGAAAGTTCCGTCTTTGCTCTCGAAAAATCTGTCCTGTGAATTTTGATATCGTCCACAGATGCGAAATTTTTTCCGTTAAGAGAATTTTGTAGAAAGCACAAATTTGTACAAATGGTAGTCGGATGGTGCGATGTCTGGACCATATGCTCCGACTACCATTTGTTCCGCTCTCTACAAAATTCCCTTAACGGAAAAAATTTCACATCTTTGGACAATATCAAAATTCACCTCTACAGATTTTTCGAGAGCAAAGACGGAACCTTCTGAAGAGTTATGAAATTGCCTGAGCTTTTGCCCAAAGTGATAGCAAATAATGGACAGTACATTTGATAATAAAAGTTTTTTTAGGGTTTTGTAGGTATGACCAAAAAACCCTTATACCGTCATTTTGTCGTCTGTCTGTTTGTCTGTCTGTCTGTCTGTCTGTCTGTTCGGTAAAAATTGTAGCAAAACGGCTAAACCTAGAGAGTTGAAATTTGGCATGCTTATACAACTCTTTGACCCGCACATAGGAAAAATACTAAAACATCTAAAAAACATATCCCCCTAAAAATATAAACAAATATGTGCTCATCGAAAAAAAAAATATGTTTTTATAATTCTGAGTAGGGTATCAAATGAAAGCCCTTGGTACGTGGATTAACGATCAAAATTTTATTTTTGCAAAATAAATTATTTCGAAGCGATTTTTGCCAAAATTGTGCAAATATTTTTTGTCCCCCACCCTGTAGCCCAGATGGTTTAAACTAAAAATCTGAAAAAATTCTAAGTAATGTACATTGGTGTGAACCGGAATTTTTGTTCAGATTAGGTTTTTGGAAATAAACGCATTTTTTGTGATTTTTGGCTAATAATGTACACAAGTTATAGCTTTGTAACACGCCACACTATAACGTGTATGCTGGTCTAGTGGTATTAGACGCTGATTTTTCACCCAAGTAACCCGATCCGAAAGGGATCGAACCCTGTGAGAAGAGACTATATTATTTTTTGTTTTTTTTTTTAAATTTTTATATTGTTTAAATTATTTTTTCAAAATTCTAGTTATATTTTGGCAAATGTTGCATTTAATTTATAAAGTTAATAGCCAATGGAAATTGTTTAAATTATAATTTAATTCTGTTTCAAAGTACACGAAATCAGAGGGGCGGAACTTATAACAACCAATGGAAGCCATAGGCGCAATTTTTAAAATTATTTATGAACCTTGCTATATATAAAAAAAAAATACTGCACATATTTAGAAACCTAAATAATGGTATTAGGCGTTCGAATTAAAATTAACAAAAAAAATATTTTAATATAAAATTTGTTTTCGCATCCAAAATAATCATCATTCACTTACTAAATACCTGCAAAACCCTGAAATGTGTGAAAATTCACACTTCACATCAATTTTTTTAGAATGTATATTTTATTGAATAAAAGGTGAAAAAATAAATAAACGAAAGGACTTATGTAACAACTCAATAATAGGGATGATGTTCTAAACCAATCCGAAGCAAGGACAAACAGCTCCAATCTTTTAACACACATTTTTCTAAGCTGACATAGAACATAGTAACGTATTACAAAATGAAACATATATCAAATGAGAGCTTTAAAACAGTAGATTCAAAAGACAAAAATAAATTAAAAACATGACCTGGCAAGAAACATTTCTGATTGAGAAACATTGCTCTGAACGGAACTACAATAATATTTAAAAAAAAGAAACAAGAACTTAAAGATCAGGTCAACTTTTTGCAACTGGAACAGTTACTCACAGTACCTGTAGAGACATTCACAAAATACTGTTATGCATAAATTAGCCATGGTAACTCGAGATAATAATAAAACTTTTAAATTGTCTTTCACACAGTTGTAATTCTTATAAAATTAATGTATAATTAAAGATAAAAAATGTAATTTTGTTTTTATGTGTTTTGTAAATAACAGTTAATTAAAAAAATGTCAACAAAAAAAGTATTATTAACACATAAAAAAGTGTTTAAAAGTATAGTATGGTTTAAACAACATGTTTCAAACTTATGTACATATGTATTGTCCAATGCGGTTATATAACAGAGAATGAACGCGGGTAATTTGTTTTAAAGCCAAGACTTCCGTAGGCGGGGTAACGAGAGGTTGCCCCTTTGAGTAGTGTGGGTTGCTTACTTCAATATTTTACTGACAATAAATTGCAAATAAATAAATAAATAAATAAATATATATATATATATTTTAATACTGTAAACTGCAAATTTTAATAGGAATAAGTTTCATAAATAATATTTAATTAACCAGAATTTCTTAGTATATTTTTCATATAACTTGTATGTTCTTATACACGGTATCCAAAATAACTTGTTAAATTAGGCCAAAGTTGCCACATTAAGGAACAATTTTAAGGTCTTTGTTCTCTTAAAAAAATACATAGGTTACTAGATATGAACGAAAATGTATATTTTCCGGTTTTTAACTTTTGCTCATAATTTCCAAAATTAAAATATTA
Organism: Liopterus haemorrhoidalis; assembly: GCA_963971575.1. NCBI lineage: Eukaryota > Metazoa > Arthropoda > Insecta > Coleoptera > Dytiscidae > Liopterus > Liopterus haemorrhoidalis. Next base: position 233,326,904 of record OZ020611.1, read on the forward strand.
AGTGATTTTGGTGTGCACTTTCTTGAGATACTTTTTCATGGTGAATTTACAGAGGTTCTTAATTTGTTTTTGATCGCGTACCGTTTTCAATTTATAGGGGTCAATTTATTTTTTCTTATGGAGCTTATAGTAAGTTATGATAATTTTGAATAGAGTTTTTTTAGGGTTTTGTAGGTATGACCAAAAAACCCTTATACCGTCATTTTGTCGTCTGTCTGTCTGTCTGTCTGTCTGTCTGTCTGTCTGTCAGTCTGTCTGTCTGTCTGTCTGTTCGGTAAAAATTGTAGCCAAACGGCTAAACCTAGAGATTTGAAATTTGGCATGCTTGTACAACTTTTTGACCCGCACATAGGAAAAATACTAAAACATCTAAAGAACATATCCACCTAAAAATATAAACAAATATGTGCTCAACGAAAAAAAAAAAAATTTAAAATTCTGAGTAGGGTATCAAATGAAAGCCCTTAGTACGTGGATTAACGATCAAAATTTTATTTTTGCAAAATAAATTATTTTGCCGCGATTTTTGCCAAAATAATGCAAAAAAATTTTTGTCCCACACCCTGTAGCCCAGATGGTTTAAACTAAAAATGTGAAAAAATTCTAAGTTATGTATATTGGTGTGAACCGGAATAGTACAACAGGAATTTTTGATCAGATTATGTTTTCGGAAAATAATGCATTTTTTGTGTTTTTAACCAAAATATGTTAAATATTTAATTCGCTATGTAACCAAGTTCAGACGTCAGCGCTGATAGCGATGTGTGTTTAGTCATTGGTTTTCTAATTTGCTAAACACAGTTAACTTGCAAACTAGAGTTCGAATCCTGTCAATTTTAATTTTTTTGTTTTTTTTTTTTGCAGTTTTCTTTTGTTTAAATTATTTTGTAAAAATTCTAGCTATATTTTGGTAAATGTTGCATTTAATTTTTAAAAGCGTAAATTTAATAACCAGTGGGAAGTGTTGAAATTATAATTTAATTCTGTTTGATGTATACGAAATCAGAGGGCGGGGCTAATGATTTAAGCAACCAATAGAAGCCATTGGCGCAATTTTCAAAATCTTAATGAACCTTGCTATGTAAAAAAAGACTGCACATATTTAGAAACTTAAATAATGGTATTAGGCATTCGAATTAAAATTCATAAAAAAATATTTTGACATAAAATTTGTTTTGGCATCCCAAATAATCATAATTCAGTTATTTAATACCTGCAAAATACTGCCATGTGTGAAAATTCACACTTCACATAAATTTTTTTACTATTCAACCATATCAGAAAGTCCAAACTGGATTTCGTAAATAATTGTTGAGACTATACGTTGTTCCGAGCTGCTGTCTCCACCTTGCCAGTTTCCATGGTTTTGATGTCAATAGATATTAAACATTTGTTCAATGTAATATCTAGTAGTCGTTGTTTATATGTAATCAAGAACTGTCAATGTGTAATTGTTGTTAATATATTTTTGCATACTTATTAATAAATATACTATTTACATTTCCGCTGTTGCAGTTACGCTCATGCTAACAATAATATGAAAAATTAAGAAAAACGTTTTTTGTCTTTCAATGTAATCGGTGTATGAGAATGGCGCACGTTCTCTACGATGTAGACTAAGATAGCCAATGCGTGTTTATATGTCTGTCTCATTAAAACAACTCACTAACTAGAAGTTTGGAAAACTATCGATAATCGACAACGTATAATGTATTAAATTTAAAGCTCTGTCGATAGCCTATAATAGGGGATACGCATAAAATTTATATTTCCTTAAAACTACATGTTTTTGATATATTAATGTTAGTTATGTCACCTAACAAAACAAAAATCACATTTTAATTAATATTATAGCCAAATTTTTTAATTAAAATATTGTAAATTTGAAATAAGCCGACCACGGCGCGAAGGTTGCCGAGTAAATACGACTGAGTATGACGTCAAACGACTGGGGTTTGACGTCACAGATACAGCTACAACATAATCTTTACGTGTGTATATTGTATTGTTCGAGAGTTTTGTATTTGTTTTTGACAATTTTTCACGCATTTATTATTAAAATGGTAGATAAAAATTTTGTTAGGGCTCAGAATGATAATTTACCCAACATTGATGCATTTATGCACACAAAATAAAATTTACTTTTTTCTGAAATATTGGTTTTATTTCGCCTCATAGCTTTCAGCCACAAATTTCGCCTTTTCTGTTGTTTTTCGCCATCAGGTAATGATATAAATTGTTTTTTTGGATTTCTATTTGAACTGTTTGTGCACATCGGTACTAAACAATACTTTCGACTATGTTTCGAAGTACTGGGGCCTGGATCTTCCATATTTTATATACTTTAATATAAAATTTAATTCGGTAAACATGTATAAATTGTTTTTATTTTTTATAGAATTAAACTTTATTTTAATTAAAATCACTCTAATTTTACATAACCTATAAAAGTTATACAAGCAAATAAGTTCACAACAGACTATGTAGGCTGCACGCTGTACACTGGGTAGGCTGTACGCAGTACACTGGGTAGGCTAGTAGTGTACTGTGTCACTTAGAAGGGGTATGACGTCACACGCCATTTCGCGCGCTACCTACATTTATGATTTTATTAATCCTTCAAAATAAAAATAAAAAAATGCAAAACTGTTTTTTATGTTTATATGCAACAAGAGGAATATAATAAAAAATTAAAATAAAATCATGCCTATCCCCTATTGACTAATTTAAGAGCTCTAAACACAGCTTTAGTACTTAAATACTTAAATTTACTGACGAAAAATGATTTTCAAGAAATTTTTGATTTTATGTAATTTCAGTAAAAAAAAAATGTCCCAAAATGATGTGTCATATATTTAGCATTCGCATTTACCGTGTAATTTAAAACTTTTGTGTGAGCGAAATGAATCGCCTCAAAACGATGGATGCCTTTATTTAATCTACCAGTGCAATATTTTAAATTAAATATAAACTATTACTTACATAGTTTTTTGGCCTATTTATACTAAACTTTTCCCAATTTGTTAGAAAAAGTAGAAAATATGAAAGTATAAGCGAAGTAGATTGTAACCCTTAACTAGTAATAATTGAACAGCATATGTTTCAGCCTAGTTCATTTAATTTCCTAGTTTCTAATTTGTCTTCTTATCTCTAATGTTTGAAATTCTCAATGACAGTATTAATTTGCGATAAGTGGCATTCATTTTGATAAATTCAGAAATGGTTTTACTTAAAACGCAGCTTGAAAAGAAGCTATTTTGCTATTAACTTTTTCTCATATGAACATAAAAATGAATTTAACATTGTTATATTCTGTGGGAAGGTTGTACATTGTTATACTTTCTTATACGGTATTTTGTAAAATAGTGTTTTGCAATTTGTGGATGTAATATGTAGTAATTATAAACTATATCCACCTATATATATAGCGTTTCTAGAACTCCTGGGAGGAGCATAGGGCTTCCACAAAGCTTCACCATCTGACTCTCTGTTGGTCATTTTCTTTAGTTGAATGTTATAAGTTCTAAAGAGTTGAATGTTATAGTTTCTAATCGGGTTGACTTTTGGCTTCACTCACATATGTAAGTCCTCCATCTTGATCTATTTATTGTTAGACCTTTCCATGTATCATGTACACCAAAACGTCTGAATCTTATGATATGCTGCGTATATTTTATTTTGCTGCTTTTCAGTCTCGCTTAACTTACATCATTCACTGAGGTACAAATTCGTCTGTCAACAGTTTGTTTTTACTTCAAAAACGTGCTTTTAGTATCCTAAATAATGTTCCTAACAAGTACCATTGCCGAGAGCTTTTTAGGAAATGTAACATTATGTCTTTTTATAGTTTATTCGTTTATGTTTGTCTGGTATACGTTAAAGAAAACCCGAACAAGTATGTAACCGTATCCTCTACATATGATTACAATGTTCGCTCTGGTGGCAACATCAGACTACCAAGACTTAGAATGTCTAAAACTAGGAATGGTATTTTTTTGGCAGCCACCTTCTTTAACTACCTTCCAGATTCTAGAAAAAAATTATCAATTAGATTATTTAAGCTTAGGCTCAAAAAACATACTTATTGAGAATTATCTTTACAATTCGGCTGAATTTTTCAATATTAATCTTTGTAATTACACCTAACATGAATGCCATTTTTTCTACTATTGTTTATACTATTATTTTTTTGTATCTATCCAGTGGCGGCGTTAGGTGTTAAAATCTGGGGGGGTAAGAAATTTTTGAGAAAAAATTGGGGGGCCAGGAAATATTTGAAATAATTTTTTTATCGTTTACACATGAAAATACAAGTGATGACCTAAAAAAAAGGTCTTCACTTTTAACTCTAAAATTATTTTTTCTCCAAGCATTTCTGGGGGGGCTAACTGGGGGACAGAATACATTTTGGGAGGACGAGTCTCCCCGGACCCCCGCTAGCGCCGCTACTGTATTTATCACGTTTAATATTGTATTTTAATTTGTCTATGTATTTATCATGTATGTATTGACAAATGTAAACGTCGTAAGATGTTAATCATGAAAATAATAATAATAATTATTTATTTATTTATTTATTTTACATCGACCTATTTCTGCAACGAGGCTAATACACCTGGATGAGGGGTGAATGATTTTGAAATGAGAGTAATGTAAACATATTATTCTCGCCCGAATAATATCACCAACGGAGAATCGAAGTACCGACCGCACATCCAGACTGTATTACCAGTTCAAATTGCACGATTTAGTGCGCTCGGCCACTCCGTTGGCTTAATAATAACAATTATTATTGTTAGATCTTCGATTAACTGATCTCTCCATCTCTTGCGAAGTTTCCCTCTGGTCGATGGGTATTCAATGTTCTTTCCCATATCTGCCTAACCATTTTGTCCTCCCTCATCCTTATCGCTTGCTCCATCCACAAAAAAAAACAATTATTAAATTTTTTAGAAAATAAATAATACGCAAGAAGTTTTTTTCGAAATTTTTCGTTTTATCAAAAAACGTCTCAAATAAAAGTTATTAGTTATTGCATTTATAGCAACTTTTGTTCAATAATTTTTTTCGAAATATTTTTCTGTTGCTAAATATTCGCAAAAATCTTAAAATCGACACGAGTAAACTCCCATTTCTAGTCAACCGATTTTTACCAAAAGTTGATCAACTCGTGTCATTGATGTCAAAAGCTTAAATATGCAGTTTCATAAAAATCCTTTCAGCCTAATTTGCTCTGCACGTGTACACAGACGGACAGACAGACAGACAGACGGACAGACAGACGGACAGACAGACAGACAGACAGACCGACCGACAGACATCATGCTAAAAATAGTCCAAACGTTATGTAGGGACCTCAATTCGTGGAGATCTATCGAAATCTCGAAATGTCAAAATCTATATGATCACAATACAGAGTGATTATTTAATGGCGAGACGACGTCACTGGAAGTTTTAATAATTTGCCGTTTCATACACATCGTAGCAGGCGATTATGCGCGCATGCGCATAATCTTTTTTTCTTCATAATCATAGTTATTATAGTCATAGTATTCACCAGTATTTCTGCTAGAAGGCACGTAAAATTCGGTGACGTCGTCTCGCCATTAAATAATCACTCTGTACCTCCCTTATATATGTTGACGGTCGGTAAAAATAATATAGATAGGTATGTGTAAAAAAATCTGTATAAACTTCCTCATCGTATTAATATCTTAATCAGATGAATATTAAGTTAAACGAGTTAAAATCAGTATTAAATATTATCGATTTCATATTCGTTCTTGAACAAAAACACAAAACGTCGTTCTTGTTTTCGTTTCTGTTCTTAAAATTTTTTTTGGTTAATATCATAAATTCGTCTTCGTTTTCGTTCCTTTCTCAGTATTTACTTTTACAGACATGTTTTCCCCAAATAATCTTGAAATCAGGGACATACTGTTTTACTCAATTGTAAAGGAATGCGGATTTTCGAAAAGTGCATACATAATAAATTTCAACATAAAAATTAATTTTATTTAAATACATCCTGATGAAAGTCGCGATAATTTAAAATCTTTTTATGTTGAAGGACAACATAACTTATTATAAATTGTTTTTGTAATATTAATTACTTTAAATAATTTTTGTAACATTTATTTAACGTGAAAAAAAAAACAGCATGCTTAGAGATTAAGAAAAAGCATTCGGAAAAATAAGGACACGTACTATATTATGTTTAGTTTTTTTTTAGGTTTTCCTAGGTATAACCAAGAAACCCTTATATCGTAATTCATATACACACCTTCGGCCCACATATAGGAAAAATACTTTGAGAAATATATACAAGCCAGAAAACCCGTCGCAGACCATCCGCGAAAGTGGTTTATTAATTTTATTGATCAATTAAATTAGCACAGATAATATCTAGTACCATATTATATACCAGTCAATCTCAAGCCTTTATACATCTACACTATTTTAAATTACTTTTTACCGACCGCCAACATATATAAGGGAGGTATTGTGATCATACCGATTTTGACATTTCGAGATTTCGATGGATCTCCACGAATTGAGGTCCCTACATAACGTTTCGACTATTTTTAGCATGATGTCTGTCGGTCTGTCTGTCCGTCTCTCTGACCGTCTGTCTGTTCCTCCGTCTGCCTGTCCGTCTGTCTGTGTACACGTGCAGAGCAAATTCGGCTGAAAAGATTTTTATGAAACTTTATATTTAAGCTTCTGCTATCAATGGCACGAGTTGATCAACTTTTGGTAAAAATCGGTTGACTAAAAATGGGAGTTTACTCGTGTCGATTTTAAGATTTTTGTGAATATTTTACAACAAAATTTTTTTTTCGAAAAAATTTATTGAACAAAAGTTGCTATAAAAGCAATAATTAATAACTTTGATTTGAGACGTTTTTTGATAAAACGAAAAATTTCGAATAATTTTTGTACTCTCAATTTTTTCATACTTAAATGTAACGTTTCCATGGTCATGATAAATAATATCCCGCCAAGAAAATATTAGGCCAAGTTATTTCTACTCTGCTGCTAAATAAATACATTATTTTATATAAGAACTTTATGATGGCGGTCGGTCCTGTGGTGGCCACAGCTGATTTTTTAAACACATCTTTGAAATACGCGCGCACCGTGGTGGGAGACTCGAGGTCTTGGGCAACCAAAGCACTCAGAAAACACGTTTTTAAAGGATACGCAATCATGAAATGTGTGAGGATTCATACTTCACATAAATGTTTAGGGTTTTGTAGGTATGAACAAAAAATCCTTATAACGTCACTCATGTGTCTGTCTGTCTGTACGGTAGAAATTGTGGATAAACGGCTGAACATAGAAAGTTGAAATTTGGCATGCTTGTACAACTCTTTGATCCACATAGCCAACGGAGTGGCCGAGCGCATTAAGTCGTGCAGTTTGGGCTGGTGAAAAGCAGTCTGAATTGTACGATCGGTAGTTTGATTCTCCGTTGGTGATATTATTCGGGCGAGAATAATATGTTTACATTACTCTCATTTCACAATCATTCACCCCTCATCCAGGTGTAAGAGCTCCCCCCTGGCATCGGCAATTAGCCTCGTTGCAGAAATAGGCCGATGTAAAATAAATAAATAAAAAAAAATCTTTGACCCACATATAGAAAAACTATAAGAGTTCAAAAAACATATATGGAGAAAAATATAAACAAATATGTATTTAACGAAAAAATAAATATTTTTTTTATAAGTTTGAGTAGGGTGTCAAATGAAGCTCCTTAATGCATAGATAATTCAACAATCTTGGAAATGGAAATTTCACCAAAACTTTTGTCCCCACCGTATTTCTAAGAGGAATTGGACAAGAACCTTTTTAAAAAATCTCAAGAATGTACATTGATGGGAAATATATAGTTTTACAAGAATTTTTGATTTGATTATTATTTCGAAAAATGTCGAATTTTTGTGTCGTTATTAAAAATTATTTTTATAAAATTTATTGTATGGTATCAAAATAAAGCTCTTAGTAGAAAGCTCGGGAAAAATTTAGTATAGTAGACAACTACGATGTGGTGGGAGATATTTAAGAAATAATGGCCGTGGCCATCGAAAAATACCTAAAAAACAGTGCTTCTCAAACAATTACTTATCATTTACGTTACAGCAAAAAAAAAAACACATTATAAAAACGGTAAAAGTAACTTTTAGCTGCTTATACTACGCCCTGAGTTTGCACTTTTGCTCTGTTTGCACTGTTCACTTCAGTTAATTTAAAATACTTTCAATTCACTTTAAAATACAATTTATTTTTAGATGGGTTATAAAAAAGTTATCAATAATAACCTAAGATAGTGCTTTTAAGGTGAATCACTGTCCCTGGCCCTGCACAGAACAGTATGCGTATTATAGGCAGCTAAACTTACCTTTACCACAAAAACCGTACGAAGTACGGGTACTCCAGCTAGTTATATTATATTATCTTTTAATTATAATCTTTATTTATTATTTGTTTTTGTTTGAGAAGTCTCCTTTCTCAAATATCCCCCACCAGATTCGACCATCGTACTACATTTTAGCCGTACCGTAAGCTCTCTTAAATTAAGGAACAAAGAGTAGTTTTGTAAAATATCTTTATTTTAACACACCAATGCTAAAAAGATCTTGTTTTGCACCTTATAACTCAGAGGGGTTTAATATAAAAATCTGAAAGAATTCTAAGCACATTAATGTAAACCAGAATAGTTCTACAGCAATTCTTGTTCTAACAATTATTTTAAAAGTTATCGATTTTTTTTTTTTTTTTCGTGCTTACCATATTTATTTGGCTACTGGACAACTGGATAATTATAGCTGGGTCATGATGCGAGTGCATCGCAAGTACGGTTGTATATCGATGGAAGCACGTCGATTATTCTTACCGAAATTTATGATTTTTAATATCCACAATTTATCACTTACTAATAAATACCTACAAAACCTTGAATAAGTAAAAATTCACACTTTAATTTTTTCTTTTTGTCGGAGTTGAAATTGGTTTACACTATAAATAGCCTCTCAAAAAAACGTACATTTGTTACATAATTTATATAAAATAAATTGCTATAAAATGTACAAAATATTTGAACAGACGAAGCGTATATAACTTTCATATATTTTAAAATATATTTAAAGTTTATTAAACCTATTTTGTTTGTTTAATTAAAGATCAGTGAAAATAGAAAATGAAGACACTTTCAATCTTTGCTTTCAACTTTCCTCCTGTTGCCATTTGTTTAATATGTTTATTCAATGTCATTAGTATGTATCTGGTTACACTCGCGCAATACGGGCGGCCTATCATGTCTACAGATAACTAAACATTATAATTGCTAAGTGGCTTTTCAAATCAATTAATGAAGGTTAAGAACATACGGGCGCATTGTTTCCAACTAATTAACGACTATTATTGTTTTAATTATTAAGGTAAATCGTAAGTATTTTCACTTTTCACGCACAAAAATAATATTAATTGTTAAGATGTTTGTTATTGACCCAGAATACTTCTAACAGGCACGCACCCAAAATTTGTATTTGGGGGAGGGGGGGGGGGGTATATCAGAAGACCAAATTGTTCTTCAGGGGCAGAGATGGACCTTCATTTTTATCGGGAAATGACTGACCTGACAGGCTCATTCTAACACAGCTATTGCATCTCTCCAAACAAAACAAGTGCTGACCAAAAACAAAAAATTGACGTGAAGTGTGAATTTTCACACATTTCAGGGTTTTATAGGTATTTAGTCAGTGAATGATGATTATTAAAAAGCCAAACGATGAATGCCTGTCAATACATAACACAATTACAAGTGTTGGTTTTAAATCCTTTCAGAGGCGCACACAAGGGGGCGGGTCCAAGGGGTCCGGACCCCCCCCCCGTACTGTGAGAAGTGAGGACTTTTTTTTTGCTCTTCACTTAAAATTTAGAAAGGAGGACCTTTTTTTTGCTCTTCACTTGAAATTGAAATTTTGCCCTGTGTTTATAAAAATTATGTATAATTGACCCCCCCAAGCCAAAAATCTGTGTGCGCCCCTGAATCCTTTAAATCAATAGGCATGACAAGAAGGTTGTAGTATTATTCAAATCCACACCTGGATACACTGCGGGCGATCTTTTGTCACGCAAGAGCATAACGCCTACAGAGACATTGTTTATATTGCGACTATATGAAAAACTAACAGATTCTGTACTAGAAATGGAATCCCAGCAACCGGCCAGTTATGTATTTATTTTCCTAGTCGATATTAGTAAAATTAATTTACGTACCTCTTCTCTACCACGTATCCATGTACAGGCCCGACAAGAAGGGAGTAGCCGGGGAAAATTCCCGGGGCCACCCGGGTGTTTGCGCCCCGGAGTCATGGGCAGAGCCCTAGGAACGGCCTGGCATCGAGGCAAGTGCCAGGGGGGCGTGGCCGTCAATCACTTGTATTTTGAAAGGGAGTTTTTTTTTTTTGCTCATCACTCGTATTTTTAGAAGTGAAATATTTTTTTTTGTGCTCATCACATGTTTTTTGTATGTGAGGACCATTTTTTTTAAGGTCATCAGTTCACCTATATTATAATAAAAATTCCCGGATAAAGAATTGATCATTACACGGGGCCCGCAATAAAGTTTCTCCCCGGGGCCCCAGAAGTCCTCTCGGTGGCCCTGTCCATGTATATACAAATATATTTTTTTAATTTTATATATTAAACGAAAATCTTAATACTTGGCAAAACTTAGACAAAATGAAATGTATTTCAAAAATCAATTACCGTTCCTTAATCTGCACTTAAATAGTTTCCATTTAATATCCCCACAATAAAAGATAAATTAAAAAATATATATTTTTTTCAATAACACAAAAACTGTAATATTTTCCAAAAACGAAATCGGATAAAAATTCCTCTCGTACGTTTCCGGTTCATAGCAATATATATTGTTTAGAATTTTTTCAGATTTTTAATTTAACCCCTTAGTGTTAAAAGGTGCGGGACACCGATTTTTTAGTACTTTTTTGGAAAAAAATCGTATTAAAATAAAAAACTACTCCCGTTCCTTTATCTACGTCTTAAGAGCTTTCTTTTGATACCACTCAATAAATTTTAGAAAACAAAATTTTTATTTCGAGAACACAATAAAATCAATATTTTTTCAGAATTTTAGTGCAACCCCTCTGGGAGATAGTGTGGGGGACAAAAGTGTTTTGCTATTTTATTGACAAAAACCCCATAAAAAAAAGATTTTTCAGTTTTTTTTTGATCATTATGACGTTTCATTTGACCCCACTCATATTTTTTAAAAAATATTTATTTTTCCATTAAATACATATTTGTTTATATTTATCCCGCGCTGTATTTTTTTCTAACTCTCTATGGTTTTCCTATATGTGGGTCAAAAAGTTGTACAGGTGTACCAAATTTCAACTTTCTATGTTCTACCGTTTGGCTACAATTTCTACCGTATAGATAGACAGACAGACACATGAGTGACGTTGTAAGGGTTTTTTTGTGGGCCTACCTACAAAGCCCTAAAAAGGATTTTACCTTTAAACTTCAAGTGATGACTAAAAAACGCTCATGAAATCTAAAACTCAAGTGAAAAAGTGAAAAATAAATGTATTTCTTAAAAACACTAAAAACACGTGTTTTTTTAGTGCTGAGGTCCGTGGTACACTATTCCAGTTCACATCTGTATTACTCAGAAATTTTAGCCAACATAGCCAACCCTTATGTAATTTCTTTTTGAACTCATGGTATAAACAATTGAACAAATTAAACAATTACTGTAATGATAGTTTTGTTGTTTAAATGTATTCGATATGATGCAATAGTTAATTAACTTATAATGGGTAACATTTAAATGCTGCTCTGCTTCATTGAATTGGGTAATTGTTATTGTAAATGTGACCCAATTCCAGGTGTCACTGCATTTTAAATACCAACCAGTTATTAGGAACAATAGTAAAAAATAACTACATCCTAAAGTTCAGTAAGCAGAAGTTGTTAGTTAATTTTACTTTTAACTAATGAAAATGAACTAATTTTCAGTCTCACCAACATTCTGCCTTATCATTCTTCTCCAAATAACAAACAAGTAAAACACAAAAGTGTATTTTTACATCACAACTAGAAATCTAGTTTATTATAAATGCCCGGATTAAATGTTCCATTAAAGGCCTTTTTTACTGAAGAGGAATTGCTTTATGTTTAAATTCGGATTAATTCTTTCAAGTAATTTTATTTCAGCTTTATTGCTGGAAGATCGACTAAAAAATGCTAAAACGTTATTAAACTTTACACATTTAATTTTTACGAAAATAAAAGCTTGGTTGCTAGCGTACTAAGTTGCAATTGACCTGTAACCTGCTCCCTCTAATAGAAACAAACTTAAATTGCGCAAACCTGCAACTAAAGCACAAGCCGCCACTGATTCACTGAGACACGAATTGGTTGTCGAAGCTAAATTCGTTCACTGCTGAGCATATTCATTATTCAACATAGTTCTTCTTCAAGCCTTTCTATCGTCATAACCTTATAATAGTACAGAAGTGTAGACAGAGGCGGATCTAGCTTTTTGGGGGCCCAGGGCTTAAAAATGCCAAGGGGCCCTTCACATGCTCTTCACTTATGTTGAATATTTTTATAAGTGAAGAGCAAAAAAAAAGGTCCTCATCTCCCAAATCCAAGTGAAGAGCAAAAAAATGGTCCTCACCTCCCAAATCCAAGTGAAGAGCAAAAAAAAGGTCCTCACTTCCCAAATCCAAGTGAAGAGCAAAAAAAAAGAATCTGTCCGAGAGGTTGGGGGCCCCTTCCGAATCCGGGGCCCAGAGCTTAAGCCCTATTAGCCCGTATGTAGATCCGCCTCTGAGTGTAGAGTAACGCAGGTTACTTTTTTAACGTTATTAAATTTTTAAGTAACATTTATAAAAAGTTATTAAATGCCAATTATACTAATTTTTATTTTTTATTTACAGACCAAATGTTTGTATTGATCGAGAAGAAACAACCGAGAATGACGATGATGACGACGAAGAAGTAACAACAGAAAAGGATGGAGAAACCACAGATGTGGCTGTACCGAAGAAGAAGAAGCCAAAGAAGAAGGATGATGATGAAACTGGATTTTTGGCTCGTATCAACCTGTCTTCTTGTCATGAAACTGCTGAGAAATACGAATGTGTCACCAGGTAAGTCACCATAGATTTTATTGTGTTGCATCATGTGTTGCAAAGTCCCAACTAGGATGAGGATTGTATACTCCTACTTAACACTTTGAAACATACGCATGATTTAGACGGAACTAAATCAGAGGAAAAATAAATCAAGAGGAATAATAAATCGTTTATTTCAAATTTCATCAGTGGTTACAAGTAGACGAATCAGTCATACTCTTTATAAATCGAGTAAAATACCCAAGATATTCGCTTGAAATTTTGAAAAATTGTCAGCAAACGCGGCCCCCATATTTCCGATTTCTTTAACATACCAAATTCTTCAGATATGGTGGCCATAAGTATGGGAACTTCAGTTATTTCGTCAATTCTGAGAGAAATTGGAATGGAATATACTGATAATGCAATGGCCAGGTCATAGTCCTAATTTTAATTCATTTGAGTACCTTTAGGAACATTTATATAACAAAATCCGGCAGCATGGAATTTCAAACAACGGCCAGCTTTTTAAAATTATTGAACAAGTGGACAACGTGCCAATTTGGTAGTTTCAGTGTCAATAAGATATTCTGCTGTAATTAAAGCAAATGACAACTCCTCGAAATATAATTATTTTAATTTTTATATTAAATAATTTTCATATTTTTTGACCAGGCATTGTTTAAAATTTGAGTGTAAAATACCGAATAGATAAAAATAATTTATTCTAATTATTGTAAAAAAAAATTCGTTGCTTTTAAACTATATGTACATTACAACAAAAAAATAAATAAGTATATATAGTCAAACGTTAGAATGTAGTACATGACAAATGGAGTAGTTCTTTTTCATACTCTCTAATGCAGTGTTTTTCAACTTTTTTGCACCGGTGGACCGGTGAAAATAGGATAAATATATAGCGGACCGGCTGAAAGCTAAGATAATTTGATATACTTGGCTGTAGAGTTGTTTCTGGGAGACAAAGCGCTGCACTGACATCCTTTCGATTTCTCTGTTTGGTTTTTATTATTGACATGGCCGAAAAACTCTTTTCGCACAATAGGATGTCGAAATATGACCAATAATTTGATAGCTTTATAACTCAAAGATGGATGTTCTTTTTCTTCCGATTTCCAAAATTGAGACAATTATTACATTTTATGTCTGGACACCAGAGTGACATCACAAGCCAACTCGATCAGCTTTTCTTTTTCAGGAGGATCAAGTGCACATGATTTTATATCTTCCAAGAATAGATTATTAATCCAGAGGTTACCTTTACGAGCATCCTCATTTTCAGGGAAATAATTATAAAAATTTCAGCTAATGCTCTTAAATGTTGACTTATGTTGAATATGACTTTCTGGTTGACATCAGCAGAAGTCAAAAATTCTTCCAAAAGTGGAAACATTTCTGAATCTTCCTCTTGTAAGCGACTATTCCAAAGAGCTAGATTCTTTTTGAACGTATTCATTTTATTTATTAAATTTAAAATATGTGTATATGACCCCTGCAGAAAAATATTAACTCCATTGAACAGACTGAACATATCCGCCGTGTAAGCAAGGTTTGTCAGCACTCAAGTTCACGGCAAAATCTGGAAACACGTTCTAAAGGAGTATGAAAAATAGCCGCGAGAGGCGTTGTATTGGGGCTTAGTAAATATTAAATAAATCATGGTTCGGACAAAAGTTAGCTTATGTGTCGACAAAAAAAATGTTCGCTATATACTCATGTGTATCTACATGAGTCGGTCGAAATTTTCTGCGGACCATGGGTTGAAACACTGCTCTAATGCATTCTCCCAATGACTCTGTCCTTTCCTGTCTTGGCGACGTTGTCGGCTGTTAAATGCGCTGATCTGTGAATACACGGTATTTTACAAATGATTATTTATAGTTCTACCGTGTTACCTAATTTTTGTTAATTATACGGTCTCCGATACTTTTTCCATTTGGTTTCAAAGAATTAGCAACAAAATAATATAAAATTGGAACTTTTGCAACATTTGGCAACATCACTCCCATTTACCATAAGAGCAATACTGCATTCTAACGTTTGAACGGACTATGGATAATAATTTATGCTTTATTAACGACAAAAGTTTCCATACTTATAACCACCACTGTATATATGCATTGTAGACTTTTGGAGACAACAATAGTTTCAATTATGTCAAAATTATGTTTTTTAATTATTTCATCCTCATATGATATAATTTTGGAGTTTCGGCAGTTTCTTTCACTTTAATTATTAATTACAAAACACGTTATGTAAGGAAACAAATTTGACATGATTCTTCTTCTACTTGTAACATTTAATTATTGTTAATTGTAACCCATAATTAGACCACGAACAGTCACGAAAACCAACAATATAATTTGACTGAATATAGGTTGGAAAAACAAATAATAACATTGCTTAGAATTATTGTGCTATTTTACAAGGTCAGACCATAATTTAAGGATCTCGTACTCATCCTTATACACAGGGTGCCGCGAGCATACCCTCCGCCTGGATGTGACCATCATATTGACGCCCTTATAAAAAGGGCCGCAAGTTTAAAAGTCGTAAGAAAAAATTACTATCGACTACTGTCGATTTATTAACGTCACACACGATTTTTCGAATTTTTAAATATAGAAACAGGCCAGAAGGCCGTATCTGTACCACATCCATCTTTTGGAAATCCAAATTCACTGGAAATACTACCGAACAATTGAAACATTGATCTTTCGGTGCTAACAATTAATGAATGTTTAACTCAAAAATAAATATTCTAAAATTTGCTGTCCGTGTGCGGTTTTTATACCGTCACGTATGTGTATGTCTGTACTAAAGAAATTGTGGGACCTAATTATCCACTGTGTTTTAGTTTTTACTGTTTTCTAAAATAATATAATCTTGCAGGACCAATACTCGTGGAATTATGAAAACCTTCACCATCAAATACAAGTGTTGTTATGGATTCCAGAGAGCACATGGTGCCCCTGGTTGTGTTAAAGTCGACCTGAAGACCATTCTGGAAACTATTCAAGATGTGGAAGCTTCTGAATTCAGAAGATTGATTACAAATACTGGCTTGGAAGATAGCTTCAAGGAAAAGAATTTAACCGTCTTCGTACCACTGGATAAGGCATTGGCTGACTTTGGAGAAGTTATGACTGAATTGGTAAGAATAATAATACAGGTTTTTATACTAGAAAAAGATTGATATTTTATTATTTGTATACTAGCTGACGTATAGGTACTTCGTACATTTTGTGGTAATGCATTTTTACTGAAAAGTATATTATAAGAGAAATGTTTCAAGTTTTTTAGTTAGCAATGAGATAATCGTGTCCGACCATACTATACGCAAAATAACATAGGGAGCGATTTATAAATAATGCGGAAAGTATTTATTTGGCCTATTCACGATCGAATTGATCGGAAGCCAGCTTGATTCTGTCGACGCTTATTTATTAATTTATTTATGTTTTTTTGATTTTGAGCCGTACTTTTTTGAATTTCACTATAATACCCGAGACAGGTAAAAGTATTTGTATCCCAACCAAAAATGCTAGCCACATTGACTGCCGGGAGTTAAATTAGTTTTTTAAAAGTATGTATGTCTATATTTTTAGTATTTCTCTACTTTGGCTAGAACAAAATATATTATTTCTAATCACATTATTTTTTGCAGAACCAAGTTGAAGCCCAGAGACGTAAGCGTGATTTGAAGAACGCTTTATCCTCCAGAGATCTAGTTTTGAACCATGCTACACCCGGCTTCTTGGATCTCCATGACATCCACAATGAACAAATAGTGAAGAGGTATGACAATTTTAGAACCTATTTATTTATATATCAGTAGTCGACCTCATTTAGCAACAGTGCTCACCCTCTTTCACGTGTCAGAAGTTCTAGCTCAAGTCTTAACCAGGCCATGAAACGCCTATTCGCACTGCTGCGCCTGCGGGGCCTTAGCTATGGAATTGATTAATAGTGCTCCAAATTCTAATTGTATCACCGTGGAGTTAACCCTATCCGACTTTTGCTGGTTGAAATTTAAACTTGGTCATATTTTTTGCAGTGAATTGAAAGACAGTACAATCAGATTAAACATCTACCCCACTGCTACTGGAGAAAAATTGGTTACAGCCAACTGTGCCCCAGTTCGCAAGGCTAATGTCCTGGCTTCCAATGGCATCGTCCATGTTATTGATGGAGTCATTCCACCAGCTACCAACTCTATCCTCGACATCATTGAAAATAGCGACAAACTTAGGATGTTCAGAAAAGGTATTTGTTATTAAATAAATATGAAGATTAAATTTTAAATATTGCAGAAAATAATTAAAATATTTTTCTGTGATTTTAGTGCTGAAGAATACTGACTTATCTAGTGTTTTGGAAAAATCCAAATCATTCACTTTGCTTGCCCCAACTGATGAAGCCTTTGAAAAACTTAGCAAGGAAACTAAAGAAAAATTATTTAATGGTGACGACTGTGCTCTTAGTAAGTATCAATTAAATATTATTAATTTATTTTGACCAGTACATCACTTGGGTTTCGTAGATATGACCAAGAAACCTTACTATTTTTATTTATGTGTATTTCAAAGCCATGATTTTTGAAAAAATCAAATCCCTTGATGTGTTAATTATCGGATGAAAAATTATTTTTAATAATCTTTTTATTTTGATGTGATTTTTGTTAACAAAATACCCACATCCTATAACCCAGAAGGAGCTGATTTAAAAAATCTGTAAGTGCAAAGTAATGCGCATTATAAACCAAATTATTTTTTTGATAAATTTCAAATTTTTTAATTTTCATAACGTCGTGTGATGTGTTAAAAAATCGACTTAAATTGATTACAGAAATCATTAATTTTTACTCGATTTTCAAGCGATTACAGTCAAAAATGTCGTCACTTACTACAAAAACACCTTTCTTATAATTTTTGGCTCTTTCTCTATGCTTCGGTATCGCCTGAGAGTGGTTCTCAACTGGTGTGGCACAAAATAGCTTTGTAAACATGATATATAAAAATATTTTTTTTCTATTTTGCATTCATAAGAGAGTTTATAAGTCTCATTATAACACTAAACATTTTATTGCAAAAAATGGTAAAATGGTACAATAACCAACAAATTTTGCAGCATAATTGATAGATACATTAAAAAATATAAAACTGTTCAACCAGTCCGGCCAACCGCTACATTCACATACCGAATTAACTAATCGGGGATGTTTTTACCGACCGCCAACATATATAAGGGAGGTATTGTGATCATACCGATTTTTACATTTCGAGATTTCGATGGATCTCCACGAATTGAGGTCCCTACATAACGTTTTGACTATTTTTAGCATGATGTCTGTCAGTCTGTCTGTCCGTCCGTCTGTCCGTACGTCTGTCCGTCTGTCTGTCCGTCCGTCCGTCCGTCTGTCTGTCTGTGTACACGTGCAGAGCAAATTCGGCTGAAAGTATTTCTATGAAACTTCATATTTAAGCTTCTGCCATCAATGGCACGAGTTGATCAACTTTTGTTAAAAATCGGTTGACTAAAAAGAGGAGTTTACTCGTGTTTATTTTAAGATTTTTGCGAATATTTCACAACAGCAAAATATTTTGAAAAAATTTATTGAACAAAAGTTGATATAAAAGCAATAACTAACAATTTTTATTTGAGACATTTTTTGATAAAACGAAAAAATTTTGAAAAATTTTTCGAAACGTTTCCATGGTCATGGTAAATAATATCTCTGTTAGAAAATTTTATTAAGTTATTTCTACTCTGCTGCTAGAATGTATTTTATACAAGTACTTTATGATGGCGGTCGGTCCTGTGGTGGCCATAGCTGATTTTTTTGATTATATAATGCAAATTTCTTATTTTAAAAGGCATGAAAAGGCAAAATAGAAAAATAAATAGTATGAAAAACTTGTTACATAAGACTTTTTGCTGCACTTTTCTATTCTTTGTTATTAGACGCATATAAAAATAATCATAGAATATATTAGTAACCCGGGATTTTGCAAGGTGTTGCTGAATTACTGATAGAAAATGTAATCCTTTAATAAAATTATTTATTTCTCTACAGACATTCTGAAATACCACATCATACCACACACAGTATGTTCCAAAGCAATAAACGGAAATGCAACCACTCACAACATCGAGGGCAACATTTTGAATCTGGAACGTCGTGAAGATGACCATCTCATCATTGAAGGAAACACAGAGATTATTAAACCAGACATCATGGCCACAGATGGTGTTATTCATTTTATTGATAACATCTTTCTTCCGGACTCTGGACTTCATATCATGCAAATTCTTAAGAAACATAACTTTACTAGGTAAGATTTTTATAGCAATAAGGTAGTTTGGGTTGAGGGCAAGGTGCAGAACCTTTTCATAGGTTCTACTGGTAGGTTTAACTGTTTTATTTGAGAAAAGATGGCCCTATTCTTATTTAGTTTCATAGGTATAGATAATATAATAGGGTTTTTGTAAAAGGACCATGTTATAGTATTATACAGAGCGATCAAGAAATCTTGTCTGTTATGCAACACTTGACAGAAACATTTAGTTATCAAACTTATTTCCAAGGAAATGTACTCATAGGCGTACATTCTATTTTTATTACCTTATACGCAGGGCAGCCCTAATCACAGGGTTAAATGGGCTACAGCCCCGGGGCGTAAGCCTTCTGGGGGCGGCATTTTTATTGGTGTATGTACAAAACGGGTTGGCACTTGCCAGGAGCGCCATTGCAGAAATGAGGACTCTTTTTTTTTCTCCTCACTTAAATTTGGAGAGGCGAGGACTTTTTTTTGCTCGTAACTTGGTTTTGTGGAAAGTACGGACCTTTTTTTTGCTATTCACTTGGATTTGAAAAGTCAAGACCTTTGTTTTTTGTTTAATCAATTTACTTTATTTGCCAAGGGCGCCAAAAACATTGCTATGGTTCTGGTTATGTATTTTCTTATGAAGAGGGGCGCATTTTTTTAGTAGCCCACGGGCGCCGAATATCTTAGGACGGTCCTGCTTATACGATTTGGTTATTAAATGAACACTATTTTTCACTACACGTCAATGAGTTGACAACAGGTATGAAGTGAGGAACACATATTTTCGTTGATTGTCGGGTGAGTTCGGACCAACGAAGTAATCTGATTTGTTCTTTGTTAAATTGGGATTTTCAGATGTGGATTAGAATACAGTTTTGATATTTTTAAACTTTTGATATTTTTACTGTTATGTAACTGACAAGAAATTTTGATCGCACGGTATAAGTCCTGAGGAAATACTAGTCTTCAGCTCTAAACCTAAACAAGTCGGTGCCGATTTTGGGCTTCACATCAACTGTCATAAGACCAAAATCATTGTAGGTGATAGAGAACAACAACATACCAAATTGAAAACTATCACGAACTGTGGTCTCTAAATTCGTACACCTTGATTCTATTATTAATAATGTCGGTGAGTGCGGATAGTTGCAATACGACGCATGATTAAATTGAATCGGTCATTTTGAAAAGGGGTCATGTCCATTTTTTTTCATAAAACTACCTTTTACCAGATTCTGCCCATTATCATGTCTATTCATGTATTCCATATGAAAACGGGTCTTTTTTCACTAGCTGAAGCAGCTTTAAAAAGACCTGGCTTCTGTCAGTCAGTTTAAAAAAGATTCATCTCTGAAAGATAGTCCGTTTTCAAACTTAACCGGTGAAGAATATATTGCCCTAGTGAATATGAAAATTTTATTGAATCCTCTACAAACACACAGATATTCCAAGTGAAACATTTAACGTATCAAGACGTAACTGCTTTTAAAATTTGGTGAGCAGATTTTTTTAAAAAGAAAGTTCTGTCACAGGAAATTTACGGAAGGAAAATTAGTCAAGAACAAAAGATTCAGTTTGATGTCAATAAGTTTTTTGAATTTGTTTTGAGTGAAGAACCAGGCCAATTGCCAATTATTGCCAAACCTTATATCGATAGTCTTGTGCAACACCGTCTCCTTCTAAAGAAAGCATGCATCAAGTGCTCTCAGCTATTCATTCAATCACCTGAAACCTGAAACCTGAAAAAAAAATGCAAGACATCAGAAAACTGTATCATTACATTCCTAGCGACAATAAAGTTTTCTGGGATGAAATCTACGAATGGCCGACAACAACAGGCAAAGAATAGCCAGAAGAGTTTTAACTACCTATTTTACTTTTGTAATTACATTTTTAATTTTTATTATCTTTACTTTTTACTCTTTTACCATTTCAAAATTGTCAAAATAAAGTTAAAAAAAAAAAAATGGACGTTGTCTATGAAAAACTTTGTTCATTTTGAAAAGGGGTCAACTCTGCTAGAGAAAAAAATATCTGGCAGCCCCTCAGTTTCCAAAAAGATTAACAAATATATTTTTGCACCAGGGTTGATGCCTTATAAACATAAAAAAATACTACGTTACCCTAACCAATAATGAATGTAAGTTAAATAGTGTTTTATTTCTCCTGAAAATTTTCAAAAAATGGACAACACCCCTTTTCAAAATGATCGATTCAATTGGGGAGAGAGGCCTTTGCTCTGCTGAGGAATATCTGGGCCAAATCGTATTATCTGTAAATGCGTAAAGGTCTCTCAAGTTAACAGTCTTAGTTTTTTTCATATTTCTTTTTGCTGTGGAACCATGGAAATTAAAGCATTCGAAATGCACTGCACTGTCTTTTTCTGCCCACAGCGCTGTCTTGATGTTACTGAAGACATAGTACATGGGCCGCTAGAAGTAGCCGTAAAAACTGCACAACATCGCGACAAATGGAAGTTGCTTTTAAAGGAAAATGTTTCTTTTTATCTAATTATTTAAAATTCATCTGTTTAATGGCATGATGAAGACGATATAGATATAATCAAGAAACCGTTATAACGTCACTTACGTGTCTTTTGTAAAAATTTTAAAACAAAAAGAGCACCAAAATTTTAATAAATACCGTTTTATGATAAAATGGAATTATTGTTTATGAAAAAATAAAAATATTTGTTTTTTTCCAGATTTGAAAAACTGATTCGCAAATTCCCAGGACTGGCTGATGAACTGAATGAAATGAAAAACAGCTCCTTCTTCATTCCAACTAACAAGGCCTTCACCAGCGAAGTTGATGATCTGTTGGAAGGTGAAGATAAGCTGCCAGAAGAAGATCTTAAATCCCTCATCAAATTCCACATCTCAGCCGACAAAGTCTATTCCTGTGACTTCAACAACAACCAACAACTGGAGACTGGAATTCAAGGACGATCCAGAATTAACTTGTATTCAACGGTTGGTATTTAAATTTTTATTAAAAAATTTTGTATAGAAATATGAACAAAAGATTTTTTCGGAATGTTATAACTCAACAAACACAATAATTACAAAGGGTTCTATAATTCAGCCCGAATATAGATTTGCCTCTTTAGGGGATGATTAGGGTAATATCCCGAATTATGTTTTTATACATGTGTATGGGTAACTTTTGTAAGCAAAAACGAAGACGATATCTCGTCAGGCCTAAAAGATTCCATGAAAAAATATTTCACCTCCGTAGGGATCGAAATACTTAACCTTATTTAAAATAATGTGGAGATCATCTGCGTGCACGTCGTATTTTCATTATAATTTCGATTTCTGTTGACAAATAATACAATTATATTTATTTCAGCTTCCAATCTTCTCCAACGTAGTCAACCGCGCCACAATAAACTGCGCTCGCATCCTGGATATTGACAAGAAGACCTGCAGTTCCGTAGTCCACGTCATCGACAAAGTCATGGTCCCACCAACTCAGACCATCTACGACATCATAACAAAGGGCGTTAACTACACCATCCTCGCCAAAATGTTGAACGGAACCAAGGTCGAAGATATGTTGAAGGACGAGCAATCGAGCATTAGTTTCCTAGCACCTACTGACGACGCGTTGGGACAGATCAGTGAAAAAGATATGGATATTTTAGTAAAGGACAAGGAAAAGGCTAACCTTATCTTGTTGAATCATGTTTTGGAAGGTAAATATTATGACCATTTTTAGGATTACGTAGGTAAAACATAGTACCTTATACCGTCATTTATGTGTTTAACTAACCTGTTGATTCAGTAGAAATTTAGATCACACCGCTAGACCTAAAAAGTCAAGACTAATGTTTCTCAACTTTTTCTAGCATGGGACCCCCGCAATTATGTAAATATTGTCTGCAGCCCCCCTATACAGTGTGTTATATTTTAGTGAACCCAGCAAATATCTCGCTTATTTATTAAGTTAGTAATTTATTTCATATAACATGATTTATACAGCAACATGTAAGCTACTTGATGACGGATGTACATTCATGATACCACTTCCGGTTTATTAGTAATTAATATCAACTTTGAAATTTCAAACGGAACATACTACATTTTTTTACAAATTTGAAAAATACATCAAATTTGCTTCACAATCATGTAATATAATCCATATGTTACATTATTAAAAAGTAAATTGGCGGGCACTTTTTTATACACCTAGTCGAAAAAGAATAGTGAGCCATAACTAAAAATTAACTAAAACAATTGTAAACCTGTATTTACAGGTTGACAATTGTTACTGAGTATTTATTCAGTAATAATTGTTCTAACCTTTATTATTAGCAAGTTTCAGTTTAATAATAATAGTTAATTGTTTTAGTTAATTTTTTAATTCTGATCTTCTATGACTTCGCGGCCCTCAACAAAGCTTTCACGCCCCCCCCCCCCGGTTGCTGGTCTAGACGCTTGTCTAGACCATCGTTTCTCAACAGGTGGTCCGTGGACCAATAGTGGTCCCCAGAAAAATATTAGTGGTCCGCGAAAGTTTTAATATGTAATTTTTGCAGTTTTTTAAAAAAATGTATGCACATTTTTTATATAAATAATTTATATTTTGTTTCTTTTCTGTAAACTTTCTGTGATTTTCTACAAATAAAATAAATGTATTTAGTAGCATATTAAATATATTTGTTTTCTTGCAAAATGAACCAACAATTGTTATTAGTGGTCCGCGTTAGAAAATTATATATTATACTGGTCCGCAGTGCGTTTTTGGTTGAGAAACACTGGTCTAGACCACTAAAGAGCGGGATATAGAAAAAGTTTAACCATTTTAATGGTAAAAAATGTCTTTTCGAGTGAAGACGAAATATTTATGATAGACAACATTGATTTAAAAATTTTACTTAAAGTTGAATTAAAATACTTGCTAATTATGCACAGCAAATTTTACAGTTCTACCAAATATTAAAATACAATTATTTCCAGATGTCCTCTGTTGTTCTGGAGTTGGTAGCACACCATGGAATTTCAACAACTTCATCCAAACTGCTTCTGGGCAGTCCAAGGAGTTGACCCGCAATATCCATCACCAAGTTCGAGTTGGTTCAGCCACCTTGACAAAATGCGACATTATGGCCACCAATGGGGTCATCCATGAAGTCAACCATGTCATGTTCCCAGAAAGACGTACATTCCCCTTCCCGAACCTTGGGTTGTTTTTGTTTGATTTTTAATTTGTGATAAGAGTTAAGGAGGGATGTCTTACCGTGTGTTTGACTGATATATTTATGTACTTTTTATATATTTCTAATTGTAAGTAGCAAGATGTAGAAGGTAAGACTTTTATATGTAGTGTACCATTACAATTTTACTAGAATAAAATGTGATCTATAGAGTAAACATTGTTTTATTTGAGGTACCTAGAAACAAAGCAGGACGAAACCAAAAACCCAATTATAGACTTAACATCACCAGTGTTATTCGGACCAAAATTGGACTTACTTAATGTCTGTACAGGTATACAGGACTTCCAAGTGCATTCAAACGGTAAAGTATTCCTTCATGGTTATCTCCACGGAGTATTTGGTTTGTGGTTATCTCTGCTTTTTAAGGTTTTGTAGTTATGACCAAAAAACCCTTATACCGTCATTTTGTCGTCTGTCTGTCTGTCGGTTTGTCTGTTCGATAAAAAACGGCTAAACCTAGAGAGCTGAAATTTGGCATGCTTATACAGCTCTTTGACTCTGCATATAGGAAAAATACTAAAACATCTAAAAAACATATCCCCCTAAAAATATAAACAAATATGTGTTCATCGAAAAAATTTTTGCAAAATAAATTATTTTGACGCGATTTTTGCCAAAATTGTGCAAAAAAAATGTTGTCCCACACCCTGTAGCCCAGATGGTTTAAACTAAAAATCTGAAAAAATTCTAAGTAATGTACATTGGTGTGAACCGGAATAGTACAACAGGAATTTTTGATCAGATTACGTTTTCGGAAAATTACGCATTTTTGGTGTTTTTAACCAAAATATGTTAAATATTTAATTCGCTGTGTAACCCAGTAGATAACTCAGCGCTCATAGGGATGTGCGTTTCGTCATTGCTTTGTAATTTGCCAAAGAAGTAACTTGCAAACTAGAGTTCGAATCCTGTCAATTTTAAATTTTCTGTTTATTTTTTTGCAGTTTTCTTTTGTTTAAATTATTTTGTCAAAATTCTAGTTATATTTTGGTAAATGTTGCATTTAATTTTTAAAAGCGTAAATTTAATAACCAGTGGGAAGTGTTGAACTACCCCACTGCTACTGGAGAAAAATTGGTTACAGCCAACTGTGCCCCAGTTCGCAAGGCTAATGTCCTGGCTTCCAATGGCATCGTCCATGTTATTGATGGAGTCATTCCACCAGCTACCAACTCTATCCTCGACATCATTGAAAATAGCGACAAACTTAGGATGTTCAGAAAAGGTATTTGTTATTAAATAAATATGAAGATTAAATTTTAAATATTGCAGAAAATAATTAAAATATTTTTCTGTGATTTTAGTGCTGAAGAATACTGACTTATCTAGTGTTTTGGAAAAATCCAAATCATTCACTTTGCTTGCCCCAACTGATGAAGCCTTTGAAAAACTTAGCAAGGAAACTAAAGAAAAATTATTTAATGGTGACGACTGTGCTCTTAGTAAGTATCAATTAAATATTATTAATTTATTTTGACCAGTACATCACTTGGGTTTCGTAGATATGACCAAGAAACCTTACTATTTTTATTTATGTGTATTTCAAAGCCATGATTTTTGAAAAAATCAAATCCCTTGATGTGTTAATTATCGGATGAAAAATTATTTTTAATAATCTTTTTATTTTGATGTGATTTTTGTTAACAAAATACCCACATCCTATAACCCAGAAGGAGCTGATTTAAAAAATCTGTAAGTGCAAAGTAATGCGCATTATAAACCAAATTATTTTTTTGATAAATTTCAAATTTTTTAATTTTCATAACGTCGTGTGATGTGTTAAAAAATCGACTTAAATTGATTACAGAAATCATTAATTTTTACTCGATTTTCAAGCGATTACAGTCAAAAATGTCGTCACTTACTACAAAAACACCTTTCTTATAATTTTTGGCTCTTTCTCTATGCTTCGGTATCGCCTGAGAGTGGTTCTCAACTGGTGTGGCACAAAATAGCTTTGTAAACATGATATATAAAAATATTTTTTTTCTATTTTGCATTCATAAGTGAGTTTATAAGTCTCATTATAACACTAAACATTTTATTGCAAAAAATGGTAAAATGGTACAATAACCAACAAATTTTGCAGCATAATTGATAGATACATTAAAAAATATAAAACTGTTCAACCAGTCCGGCCAACCGCTACATTCACATACCGAATTAACTAATCGGGGATGTTTTTACCGACCGCCAACATATATAAGGGAGGTATTGTGATCATACCGATTTTTACATTTCGAGATTTCGATGGATCTCCACGAATTGAGGTCCCTACATAACGTTTTGACTATTTTTAGCATGATGTCTGTCAGTCTGTCTGTCCGTCCGTCTGTCCGTACGTCTGTCCGTCTGTCTGTCCGTCCGTCCGTCCGTCTGTCTGTCTGTGTACACGTGCAGAGCAAATTCGGCTGAAAGTATTTCTATGAAACTTCATATTTAAGCTTCTGCCATCAATGGCACGAGTTGATCAACTTTTGTTAAAAATCGGTTGACTAAAAAGAGGAGTTTACTCGTGTTTATTTTAAGATTTTTGCGAATATTTCACAACAGCAAAATATTTTGAAAAAATTTATTGAACAAAAGTTGATATAAAAGCAATAACTAACAATTTTTATTTGAGACATTTTTTGATAAAACGAAAAAATTTTGAAAAATTTTTCGAAACGTTTCCATGGTCATGGTAAATAATATCTCTGTTAGAAAATTTTATTAAGTTATTTCTACTCTGCTGCTAGAATGTATTTTATACAAGTACTTTATGATGGCGGTCGGTCCTGTGGTGGCCATAGCTGATTTTTTTGATTATATAATGCAAATTTCTTATTTTAAAAGGCATGAAAAGGCAAAATAGAAAAATAAATAGTATGAAAAACTTGTTACATAAGACTTTTTGCTGCACTTTTCTATTCTTTGTTATTAGACGCATATAAAAATAATCATAGAATATATTAGTAACCCGGGATTTTGCAAGGTGTTGCTGAATTACTGATAGAAAATGTAATCCTTTAATAAAATTATTTATTTCTCTACAGACATTCTGAAATACCACATCATACCACACACAGTATGTTCCAAAGCAATAAACGGAAATGCAACCACTCACAACATCGAGGGCAACATTTTGAATCTGGAACGTCGTGAAGATGACCATCTCATCATTGAAGGAAACACAGAGATTATTAAACCAGACATCATGGCCACAGATGGTGTTATTCATTTTATTGATAACATCTTTCTTCCGGACTCTGGACTTCATATCATGCAAATTCTTAAGAAACATAACTTTACTAGGTAAGATTTTT
Organism: Liopterus haemorrhoidalis; assembly: GCA_963971575.1. Taxonomy (NCBI): domain Eukaryota; kingdom Metazoa; phylum Arthropoda; class Insecta; order Coleoptera; family Dytiscidae; genus Liopterus; species Liopterus haemorrhoidalis. The sequence goes on from OZ020611.1 coordinate 233,354,931, forward strand.
ATAGCAATAAGGTAGTTTGGGTTGAGGGCAAGGTGCAGAACCTTTTCATAGGTTCTACTGGTAGGTTTAACTGTTTTATTTGAGAAAAGATGGCCCTATTCTTATTTAGTTTCATAGGTATAGATAATATAATAGGGTTTTTGTAAAAGGACCATGTTATAGTATTATACAGAGCGATCAAGAAATCTTGTCTGTTATGCAACACTTGACAGAAACATTTAGTTATCAAACTTATTTCCAAGGAAATGTACTCATAGGCGTACATTCTATTTTTATTACCTTATACGCAGGGCAGCCCTAATCACAGGGTTAAATGGGCTACAGCCCCGGGGCGTAAGCCTTCTGGGGGCGGCATTTTTATTGGTGTATGTACAAAACGGGTTGGCACTTGCCAGGAGCGCCATTGCAGAAATGAGGACTCTTTTTTTTTCTCCTCACTTAAATTTGGAGAGGCGAGGACTTTTTTTTGCTCGTAACTTGGTTTTGTGGAAAGTACGGACCTTTTTTTTGCTATTCACTTGGATTTGAAAAGTCAAGACCTTTGTTTTTTGTTTAATCAATTTACTTTATTTGCCAAGGGCGCCAAAAACATTGCTATGGTTCTGGTTATGTATTTTCTTATGAAGAGGGGCGCATTTTTTTAGTAGCCCACGGGCGCCGAATATCTTAGGACGGTCCTGCTTATACGATTTGGTTATTAAATGAACACTATTTTTCACTACACGTCAATGAGTTGACAACAGGTATGAAGTGAGGAACACATATTTTCGTTGATTGTCGGGTGAGTTCGGACCAACGAAGTAATCTGATTTGTTCTTTGTTAAATTGGGATTTTCAGATGTGGATTAGAATACAGTTTTGATATTTTTAAACTTTTGATATTTTTACTGTTATGTAACTGACAAGAAATTTTGATCGCACGGTATAAGTCCTGAGGAAATACTAGTCTTCAGCTCTAAACCTAAACAAGTCGGTGCCGATTTTGGGCTTCACATCAACTGTCATAAGACCAAAATCATTGTAGGTGATAGAGAACAACAACATACCAAATTGAAAACTATCACGAACTGTGGTCTCTAAATTCGTACACCTTGATTCTATTATTAATAATGTCGGTGAGTGCGGATAGTTGCAATACGACGCATGATTAAATTGAATCGGTCATTTTGAAAAGGGGTCATGTCCATTTTTTTTCATAAAACTACCTTTTACCAGATTCTGCCCATTATCATGTCTATTCATGTATTCCATATGAAAACGGGTCTTTTTTCACTAGCTGAAGCAGCTTTAAAAAGACCTGGCTTCTGTCAGTCAGTTTAAAAAAGATTCATCTCTGAAAGATAGTCCGTTTTCAAACTTAACCGGTGAAGAATATATTGCCCTAGTGAATATGAAAATTTTATTGAATCCTCTACAAACACACAGATATTCCAAGTGAAACATTTAACGTATCAAGACGTAACTGCTTTTAAAATTTGGTGAGCAGATTTTTTTAAAAAGAAAGTTCTGTCACAGGAAATTTACGGAAGGAAAATTAGTCAAGAACAAAAGATTCAGTTTGATGTCAATAAGTTTTTTGAATTTGTTTTGAGTGAAGAACCAGGCCAATTGCCAATTATTGCCAAACCTTATATCGATAGTCTTGTGCAACACCGTCTCCTTCTAAAGAAAGCATGCATCAAGTGCTCTCAGCTATTCATTCAATCACCTGAAACCTGAAACCTGAAAAAAAAATGCAAGACATCAGAAAACTGTATCATTACATTCCTAGCGACAATAAAGTTTTCTGGGATGAAATCTACGAATGGCCGACAACAACAGGCAAAGAATAGCCAGAAGAGTTTTAACTACCTATTTTACTTTTGTAATTACATTTTTAATTTTTATTATCTTTACTTTTTACTCTTTTACCATTTCAAAATTGTCAAAATAAAGTTAAAAAAAAAAAAATGGACGTTGTCTATGAAAAACTTTGTTCATTTTGAAAAGGGGTCAACTCTGCTAGAGAAAAAAATATCTGGCAGCCCCTCAGTTTCCAAAAAGATTAACAAATATATTTTTGCACCAGGGTTGATGCCTTATAAACATAAAAAAATACTACGTTACCCTAACCAATAATGAATGTAAGTTAAATAGTGTTTTATTTCTCCTGAAAATTTTCAAAAAATGGACAACACCCCTTTTCAAAATGATCGATTCAATTGGGGAGAGAGGCCTTTGCTCTGCTGAGGAATATCTGGGCCAAATCGTATTATCTGTAAATGCGTAAAGGTCTCTCAAGTTAACAGTCTTAGTTTTTTTCATATTTCTTTTTGCTGTGGAACCATGGAAATTAAAGCATTCGAAATGCACTGCACTGTCTTTTTCTGCCCACAGCGCTGTCTTGATGTTACTGAAGACATAGTACATGGGCCGCTAGAAGTAGCCGTAAAAACTGCACAACATCGCGACAAATGGAAGTTGCTTTTAAAGGAAAATGTTTCTTTTTATCTAATTATTTAAAATTCATCTGTTTAATGGCATGATGAAGACGATATAGATATAATCAAGAAACCGTTATAACGTCACTTACGTGTCTTTTGTAAAAATTTTAAAACAAAAAGAGCACCAAAATTTTAATAAATACCGTTTTATGATAAAATGGAATTATTGTTTATGAAAAAATAAAAATATTTGTTTTTTTCCAGATTTGAAAAACTGATTCGCAAATTCCCAGGACTGGCTGATGAACTGAATGAAATGAAAAACAGCTCCTTCTTCATTCCAACTAACAAGGCCTTCACCAGCGAAGTTGATGATCTGTTGGAAGGTGAAGATAAGCTGCCAGAAGAAGATCTTAAATCCCTCATCAAATTCCACATCTCAGCCGACAAAGTCTATTCCTGTGACTTCAACAACAACCAACAACTGGAGACTGGAATTCAAGGACGATCCAGAATTAACTTGTATTCAACGGTTGGTATTTAAATTTTTATTAAAAAATTTTGTATAGAAATATGAACAAAAGATTTTTTCGGAATGTTATAACTCAACAAACACAATAATTACAAAGGGTTCTATAATTCAGCCCGAATATAGATTTGCCTCTTTAGGGGATGATTAGGGTAATATCCCGAATTATGTTTTTATACATGTGTATGGGTAACTTTTGTAAGCAAAAACGAAGACGATATCTCGTCAGGCCTAAAAGATTCCATGAAAAAATATTTCACCTCCGTAGGGATCGAAATACTTAACCTTATTTAAAATAATGTGGAGATCATCTGCGTGCACGTCGTATTTTCATTATAATTTCGATTTCTGTTGACAAATAATACAATTATATTTATTTCAGCTTCCAATCTTCTCCAACGTAGTCAACCGCGCCACAATAAACTGCGCTCGCATCCTGGATATTGACAAGAAGACCTGCAGTTCCGTAGTCCACGTCATCGACAAAGTCATGGTCCCACCAACTCAGACCATCTACGACATCATAACAAAGGGCGTTAACTACACCATCCTCGCCAAAATGTTGAACGGAACCAAGGTCGAAGATATGTTGAAGGACGAGCAATCGAGCATTAGTTTCCTAGCACCTACTGACGACGCGTTGGGACAGATCAGTGAAAAAGATATGGATATTTTAGTAAAGGACAAGGAAAAGGCTAACCTTATCTTGTTGAATCATGTTTTGGAAGGTAAATATTATGACCATTTTTAGGATTACGTAGGTAAAACATAGTACCTTATACCGTCATTTATGTGTTTAACTAACCTGTTGATTCAGTAGAAATTTAGATCACACCGCTAGACCTAAAAAGTCAAGACTAATGTTTCTCAACTTTTTCTAGCATGGGACCCCCGCAATTATGTAAATATTGTCTGCAGCCCCCCTATACAGTGTGTTATATTTTAGTGAACCCAGCAAATATCTCGCTTATTTATTAAGTTAGTAATTTATTTCATATAACATGATTTATACAGCAACATGTAAGCTACTTGATGACGGATGTACATTCATGATACCACTTCCGGTTTATTAGTAATTAATATCAACTTTGAAATTTCAAACGGAACATACTACATTTTTTTACAAATTTGAAAAATACATCAAATTTGCTTCACAATCATGTAATATAATCCATATGTTACATTATTAAAAAGTAAATTGGCGGGCACTTTTTTATACACCTAGTCGAAAAAGAATAGTGAGCCATAACTAAAAATTAACTAAAACAATTGTAAACCTGTATTTACAGGTTGACAATTGTTACTGAGTATTTATTCAGTAATAATTGTTCTAACCTTTATTATTAGCAAGTTTCAGTTTAATAATAATAGTTAATTGTTTTAGTTAATTTTTTAATTCTGATCTTCTATGACTTCGCGGCCCTCAACAAAGCTTTCACGCCCCCCCCCCCGGTTGCTGGTCTAGACGCTTGTCTAGACCATCGTTTCTCAACAGGTGGTCCGTGGACCAATAGTGGTCCCCAGAAAAATATTAGTGGTCCGCGAAAGTTTTAATATGTAATTTTTGCAGTTTTTTAAAAAAATGTATGCACATTTTTTATATAAATAATTTATATTTTGTTTCTTTTCTGTAAACTTTCTGTGATTTTCTACAAATAAAATAAATGTATTTAGTAGCATATTAAATATATTTGTTTTCTTGCAAAATGAACCAACAATTGTTATTAGTGGTCCGCGTTAGAAAATTATATATTATACTGGTCCGCAGTGCGTTTTTGGTTGAGAAACACTGGTCTAGACCACTAAAGAGCGGGATATAGAAAAAGTTTAACCATTTTAATGGTAAAAAATGTCTTTTCGAGTGAAGACGAAATATTTATGATAGACAACATTGATTTAAAAATTTTACTTAAAGTTGAATTAAAATACTTGCTAATTATGCACAGCAAATTTTACAGTTCTACCAAATATTAAAATACAATTATTTCCAGATGTCCTCTGTTGTTCTGGAGTTGGTAGCACACCATGGAATTTCAACAACTTCTTCCAAACTGCTTCTGGGCAGTCCAAGGAGTTGACCCGCAATATCCATCACCAAGTTCGAGTTGGTTCAGCCACCTTGACAAAATGCGACATTATGGCCACCAATGGGGTCATCCATGAAGTCAACCATGTCATGTTCCCAGAAAGACGTACATTCCCCTTCCCGAACCTTGGGTTGTTTTTGTTTGATTTTTAATTTGTGATAAGAGTTAAGGAGGGATGTCTTACCGTGTGTTTGACTGATATATTTATGTACTTTTTATATATTTCTAATTGTAAGTAGCAAGATGTAGAAGGTAAGACTTTTATATGTAGTGTACCATTACAATTTTACTAGAATAAAATGTGATCTATAGAGTAAACATTGTTTTATTTGAGGTACCTAGAAACAAAGCAGGACGAAACCAAAAACCCAATTATAGACTTAACATCACCAGTGTTATTCGGACCAAAATTGGACTTACTTAATGTCTGTACAGGTATACAGGACTTCCAAGTGCATTCAAACGGTAAAGTATTCCTTCATGGTTATCTCCACGGAGTATTTGGTTTGTGGTTATCTCTGCTTTTTAAGGTTTTGTAGTTATGACCAAAAAACCCTTATACCGTCATTTTGTCGTCTGTCTGTCTGTCGGTTTGTCTGTTCGATAAAAAACGGCTAAACCTAGAGAGCTGAAATTTGGCATGCTTATACAGCTCTTTGACTCTGCATATAGGAAAAATACTAAAACATCTAAAAAACATATCCCCCTAAAAATATAAACAAATATGTGTTCATCGAAAAAATTTTTGCAAAATAAATTATTTTGACGCGATTTTTGCCAAAATTGTGCAAAAAAAATGTTGTCCCACACCCTGTAGCCCAGATGGTTTAAACTAAAAATCTGAAAAAATTCTAAGTAATGTACATTGGTGTGAACCGGAATAGTACAACAGGAATTTTTGATCAGATTACGTTTTCGGAAAATTACGCATTTTTGGTGTTTTTAACCAAAATATGTTAAATATTTAATTCGCTGTGTAACCCAGTAGATAACTCAGCGCTCATAGGGATGTGCGTTTCGTCATTGCTTTGTAATTTGCCAAAGAAGTAACTTGCAAACTAGAGTTCGAATCCTGTCAATTTTAAATTTTCTGTTTATTTTTTTGCAGTTTTCTTTTGTTTAAATTATTTTGTCAAAATTCTAGTTATATTTTGGTAAATGTTGCATTTAATTTTTAAAAGCGTAAATTTAATAACCAGTGGGAAGTGTTGAAATTATAATACAATTCTATGTTTGAATGTATACGAAATCAGAGGGCGGGGCTAATGATTTAAGCAACCAATAGAAGCCATAGGCGCAATTTTCAAAATCTTAATGAATATATAATATGTAATGAATATATAATTTATATTATTATTTATATCGACTACACAACGTTTCACTAATTTTTCAATACCCTCTCTATAGAAGTTTTCTGGTTTTGACTTAAAATAACTGATAAGGTTTTCTACGGAAATTATTTCACATTTATCGTATTCACCCGATCTCGAGCCTTCCTATTTTCACCTATTTAGGTTTATGGAACATACTCTCAAAGATAAATAATTTCGGAATATCACCGAAGTAGAAAATCACCTGATTCTTCACTGGCTTTGCCCATTACGAAAAAACATTTGAGAATATATGAGTACTTCGACCATTCCATCGCGATATTTGTTTTCTATTTAGAAAAAATGTGAAGTGTAAATTTTCACACATTTCAGGGTTTTGCAGGTATTTAGTAACTGAATGATGATTATTTGGGAGGCCAAAACAAATTTTATGTCAAAATATTTTTTTATGAATTTTAATTCGAATGCCTAATACCATTATTTAAGTTTCTAAATACGTGCAGTATTTTTTTTTTATATAGCAAGGTTCATTAAGATTTTGAAAATTGCGCCTACCGCTTCCATTGGTTGCTTAAATCATAAGCCCCGCCCTCTGCTTTCGTATACATTCAACATAGAATTAAATTATAATTTCAACACTTCCCACTGGTTATTAAATTTACGCTTTTAAAAATTAAATGCAACATTTACCAAAATATAACTAGAATTTTGACAAAATAATTACAACAAAATAAAAATGTTAAAAAAAAACAGAAAAATTAAAATTGACAAGATTCGAACTCTAGTTTGCAAATTACAAACCAACTATGCTATGAGTGCTTCCTTGTCTACTGTGTTACATAGCGAATAAAATATTTAACATATTTAAGTTAAAAACACAAAAAATTCGTTATTTTCCGAAAACATAATCTGATTAAAAATTCCTGTTGTACTATTCCGGTTCACACCAATGTACATTACTTAGAATTTTTTCAGATTTTTAATTTAAACCTACAGACTGTGGTCTACGGTCTACGGTCTACGGTCTGTGGCTACAAGGTGTGGGACAAAAAATTTTTCACAATTTTGTCAAAAATAGCTTCAAAATAATTTATTTTGCAAAAATAAAATTTTGATCGTTAATCCACGTACTAAGGGCTTTCATTTAATACCTTACTCAGAATTTAAACAAATTTTTTTTTTTCGATGAGCACATATTTGTTTATATTTTTAGGGGGATAGGTTTTTTAGATGTTTTAGTATTTTTCCTATATGCAGGTCAAAGAGTTGTATAAGTATGCCAAATTTCAACTCTCTAGGTTTAGCCGTTTGGCTACAATTTTTAGCGAACAGACAGACAGACAGACAGACGACAAAATGACGGTATAAGGGTTTTTTGGTCATACCTACAAAACCCTAAAAATGATTTAAAAACAATTTATTTTCTCATTGCATCAATGCATTTACATTGGCCCGTTTGGATACAATTTTTACGGAACAGACAGACAGACAAACAGACGACAAAATGACGATATAAGGGTTTTTTGGTAATACCTACAAAACCCTAAAAATAAAGCAATATTTAACATCATAATTTAGTCCAGTTTTAAGAAAGAATTGCATAAAAACCGCGGATTATAAAAATAAACTTGGATACGCTTATGTGAAGGACAGGGGCGCGCCAACCCGAGGGTGCAAGGAGTGCACCGCACACGGGCGGCAAATTTCAAGGGCGGCAAACGCTCGTCAATCGTTGTTTAATAAAATACAGTTATTTAAAATGAGAGTTTTTTTTTAATTTTATACAGTCAAATAATAATTTTCAAATGGATTTAAAAATATGAGGTTATATAGATACATTTAAAATTTTATTGTGTTTTATTGTCGACATATGTACGTAGGAGCGGCAAATAAAGTTTTGCACCCGGGCGGCGAATTTCGTTGGTGCGCCACTGGTGAAGGATCTAGTTTCTACAGGGTATTTGAGTACTGGTAGAATGCAATGCACTGGTTGAATATATTTGACATTAACTAACAAAAAATAATAATAATAATAAAATACAAGCTACGGTAACAATAAGCGAATAAAGGTTAGTTGGGCAGCATACTTATGTACATATAAGATATTTTAAAATCAAAACAGTAACTTATATTTAGTACTTACTTTAACATATTTTAAATTTGGTTTTGTATTAAGTTATGTCTTCACTATCAACCTTCACTTTACCTTTTACCTTCTGATGTGTAGCCAGCTCCAGGGATCAACTTAGCTTTGATTATTTATACTTGGATAATAAAACCGATCGAAACGACACGCTGACTAAGCTGTTTTCATATCATGCAAGAGGTCTAGAACAGAATACTTATTTTCTCTGTTTTATGCCATACGTAGGAGTTGAGATAATTTTTATACAAATATGCTTCTTGTTTAAAATTTACTTTAAAAAATTGTCTTATCTATCACGTTATCAATTTCTGTAATTAATTTTGAGGTATTTTGTTAATTATGTTATCTTAATCATGTGTGCGACTTATAATTTATAATCTCTTCAAATGAATTTGCATATTTTAGAAGTTCTTAGATGTATTTCGTATTTACATGTTACATGAAACATGTACCAAGTTTTCATCTGAAAAGACCATCTATCAAAGTGTTAATAGATAGATAACTAGGTAGATAACCTACATCATTTTTATTCTGTTCTACTTCTGGGAATTAATTAAAAAGGTAAGTTCATTTGTATTTTATTTAAATTATTTTATATTGTTTAGGAAACATTTTCACACATTTATCTATTTATATATGTAGATACAATTTGAATATGTTATTTCTACATATTTTTATTCTCATATTTCGTCTATACCTTTCTGGTGATTATAAGACGATATCTACAAAAAAACAGTTTCTCTATTTCTTTTTGTTTTTCCGAGATTTACGCCAAATTAACTAGAATATTTTTGGTATGGTAATACAACAAAACCGGGATGCAAATTGATTATACGGTATCCCAAAATTTTCATTTTGGTTAGGAAAGTTTGGAGAGAGATGTTATATAAAAAACTTGTAATATGTCATTTATTACTGACTGAATTTCAGAATCGTATATGACAAAAAATTGGTGTGAAATGTGAATTTTCACATATTTCAGGCTTTGGTAGGTATTTAGTAGGTAATAACAAATTGTGGGTACATAAGAATAATAGATAGACTTACTATAGTATTTTTTTTTTTCAAACCGGGACAATTTTGAGATTTTGTTCAAAACAGAAAGTAGCGCCTTCTACGATAAGTAATTAAAATTGAAAAATGATACTAAGTAACGGAGTGGTTAACAAAAAACAAAAATTACGTAGTAATAATTTTTAATTACTCCCAATTGAACATAACTTATTATTAAAAAGTTATTAATACTTATCACTAGCATGAAATTTCTTTAAAAAACATTTGTTATTTTTAATAAGTTGCCTAATCGCCACATTCCGTGGCTGAATTTTTTGCACAGCGTGTATATTCGGCATTTTTTAATTTTTACCAAATATCCGAGACAAAGTAACAAACTGGCCGGGGCACCGGGACCATACTTTCAAACCGGGACAGTCCCGGTCAAACCGGTACCTATGGAAAACCTAATAATAGATCAAAAATTCCTATTGTACTATTCCCGTTCAAATTCATGTACGTTGCTCACAATTTTTTCTCCCCTTAATAATAATAATAAAAATAATAATAATCTTTATTTAATGATTTCTAAAAGAACAATTGTTCAATTTATTGATCAATAAACTGAACCGTGTAAAACCCAATTAAAATTAGAAGACGAATCATTTTTGTTCTATGTATTCTTTTTGTAACTATGAAATATTCCTGGAGACTAATGTTAATTATTATAGACGATCCCCTTAAAATTTAGATTGAAATTGTAGCCGCTGTCAAATTATAGAGACATGGTGGTGAAAATGTTGCATACTGTACCGTATCAACCAAATTAAAATAAGTGGTAGCAATAGTTGATACCACCCCAAACACAATAACAAAAACAATGAAAACAAATTCATATTTAACCATCGCCCAAAAATTCTTATCCTTCATAAAGAATTCCTTCTCCTTCGTCGTCAAACTAACTTGTGAACTATAACGAATTCTAGAACAATTATATCGACAAGCATCGAGGAGTATAATATCTGTATCCGTATGGTACATATAATGGTTTGCTTGTTGAAGCGATAGGATGTGCTGGTGTTTGTTTTTTAGATATAGCATTTTGATGTAGAAGAGTGGGGGTAGGATGAAGACTAGGGGCCCTGTGAGAGTACCCCCTATTAGGCTCATGACGATGTCGAAACGTGGGACTGATTCTGCGACGAATACGGCAAGGATTGTTAGAGTTGTTCGAATTAAACATCTTTTGTGATTGAAGTCTGAAAATAAAAGGTTTTTTGTTAGAAAAATAATATATTAAGGCCCGGTCTTTCCACTTTCAGATAAAGTCCCAGGTAACTATCTGACAGATAAGGTTATTTTTAACTTCATCTGCTGAGTAAATGTCAACCCTTCTTTCTATACAAATGTATCTATCGGATAGTTATCTAACGGATAATGAGACTGACGTATTGGATTCACTGACTGGTATTGACATTTATTCAGCAGATGAAGTTACAAATAACCTTATCTGTCAGATAGTTACCTGGGACTTTATCTGAAGGTGGAAAGAACGGGCCTAAAACTTTTAACATATGTTAATCAAGATTTCGGAGTTATTAAGTAAGTCGATGGCGAAAAAATATTCTGTACAAACATTTCTATTGTACAGTGGCGTTGCGTTCATAGAAGTAAGGGATGCACTGCACCCCTTACTCCATCAGACGAAAACAGGAAATTTAGAAAAAAAAAAAAATTTTTACTGGGCGGCACTTCAGGCTTCTAGTAAAAGGGGGTTCCAAAAAGGAGATTTGGAAAATAACTACTTTTTTTACTGGGCGGCATGCCCTATGCAAGGAAACTTAGCGAAAAAATAAAAATCTAAAATGAGATATTAGTAAACAAATGGGAAATTAAACTTACTACGATATTAGAAATCAAAATAAAGTCGATAATACCTCTTTGATTTAGCTGCAAAAATATAGTAAAAAAAAGTTTCATTCTGTCTTCGTAACGCTATGAGATATGCCCGTAATATTTCGGGTTGGCGCGTATGCACGTTGCTGGGTTAAAAGAGGAGAATTAAAAGATGGTCAACACCTTTTAAGCCGATAAATCACATGTTAAAAAAAAAATCATTTTTATGTGTTTATCTTTAAATAAAATTCATTGACCTTAAGACTTTTAGTCAATAATTTTGGTTATACAGAGCGGTCATAATTTCTTGGCAGTTATGCAATAGTTGACAGAAACATTTTGTTATCAAATTTATTTCCAAGGACATGCACACATAGACGTAGATTCGATTTTTATATTGGGTTATGTATGTTCAATATTTCACTTACCTCTAAGAGCTAACCTCGATCAACAATCGTCTTCCAATTACAATCTTAATAACAATAATATCAACAACAACAATAATAACAAAAAAAATAATATAACCTTTCGGTATTTTTTTTTTTAGTTCAAATTTTGTAAAAATAATTTTAGTTGGAATATATTAAAAATAAATATTGAAAATAAGTATCTTTTCTAAAATTCGGGACAATTCAGCCTATAGAAATGTAATAGTAGAACACAATGAAAGCGTTGACAAAAACAGCTAGATTTACAAGACAACCTGCTACCTAAGATTTTGGTAAGTCACTTCTATTTAATTTAAGTATCCATGTTTAGGTAGATAAGTACCCGGGATAAGTACTTACTGCATTTTTCATTTTTAAATAACTTATCTATTTGTCTACATTAAAATTTTTGTGTCGGTGTTTTTTTAATTGGTAATAAACGAGGTAATAAATTACTGCTAACTGTGCTGATTCAAAACTTTGGGTAAAATGGGAGGGGGGGGGGAGTAGAGGATTGGGAAACAACCGCGAACGTAAAAACCGTAAATTTCGAATATTAAGGGTTGACTGTAATATGAAAATTTACTACTGCTAATAGTATATTTTCCTTCCTTTTTTCAAATGGAAATTTTTTTATTATAGTTTATAATTTTTTTATCAGAAAGTCGCGCCATTTTTCTGTTAAAAATTTAATATTTACCCCTTGGTATGCTTAAGTAATCCTCAACATGTTGATAGAGAGCACTGTTACTAACGGCCGATGTTAAGCATAGTTGCACTGTGACCAACAGGACTGTCATATACAGGGGTACAGAAGGGGGCAATCCCTGCAGTATGTTAGAATATGTGTTGACTCCATATTTCTTAGTTGCTATTATTGTAGTAATCATCGAGATGATTGCTGTAACTAAAAACGCAGAATTAAATATTTGAAATATTGTTAGCAGGACGCACGTAAGTGTATACTTTTGATCACGTATAAACTTCCTTATTTAAAGAATGAAAATAAATTTATTTAAATAAATTATTTACTCACATAAAAATCCTCCAAAAACAGCACAGGGTAATTTGGTTTTATTTCTCATATCAACGTGGATTGTCAGTAGTACTGGATGGATATCGAACTGAAAAGCTATGATGCCATAGGCTGAAATAACATTCCTCCATGTTGGATTCTCGGAGGTTGGAGAAAACGTTGGAGGAATCACTTGTGTATTATCTCTCAGCATAGATATCCAAACCATCATGGAAACTGATATTACAGTTACAACAGATACTGAGCAAAGAATCCTGAAATTTTATTTTATTTATTTACTTATTTTTCATGTTTAAAATTGGTAAAAAATTGGTTTCTTAGCAAGAATATCGACGCATTTGTCAGTTTGGACTAAAATTTTATTATATAATACAATTATTAAACCTCATTTTGAATACTGTAGTATTCTATTATTATCGCTATACAAAATAGATATTATTCGCTTTCAGAAACTTTAGAATAAAGCTATGTGAATTATATTAAAATGCAGGAAAAGAACACATATATTTTTTATTAAATTTGTTAAGAGTTTTGAGTGGCTTTCCTTTAGTCAAAAAATGTATTTCCACGTTCTTGTTTTTGTATTTAAAACTGTTAACGGCCTTAAGCCTAGATATTTCAATAAATATATGGCATGCAATCATGAAACCCACTCCTATAATACGAAAAATAAAAATAATTTGTACTTTGAAATGTATTTCCGATAAAGGATTTCAAATATTTAATGAACTACCTCTTGAAATTAAAAATAGTTCTAACCTGAATCAATTCAAAACTAAATGTAAAAATCCCTAATATATAAAAAGCTTATGTCTGTTCGTACGGTCGGAATAATTCGGGATGATTCGTCGGATTTCGGAGACAAACAAGAAATTTTGGACACCGCTACATACTTTGACCAACATGAATAATATTTTGCAGATTTCTTCTCTAAGAAAGTGCGGATAAAATAACGTATAGAAATGTCTAGGGTTTCGTAGGGATAAACGAGAAACTCTCCTATATCCTTTGACTGATATGAAAAATATTTTTCAAATTAATTCTCTAAGAATCTACGAATATAATTACGTACAGAAATGTCTAGGGTTTCGTAGGCATAAACGAAAAACTCTTGACACTCCTATATGCTTTGACCGATATGAACAATATTTTGCAGATTTATTCTGTAAGAATCTATGAATATAATTACATATAGAAATGTCTAGGGTTTCATAGGCATTATTAAAAAATAAACTTGAAACACAGACATTTCGTACAGTTCGAGAATTCGTACTTTTTGAAAGGCTTTAAGAAGTTGAAATATCGCTGAGCAAAATGTATCTACCTAAAACGAGACTATGTGCAAAAATAAGATGCATTTAGGTAAAAAAAAAAAAATCATTTCGAAGCATTTACTTCAAATTAAATTTATCATTTATCAAACGCATCGTACTTACTTCATGTCCTTTGGACTTCCTAGCCACAAAAAAGGACACAGTGCAGTAGCAATAATTAACATCCAATAACAATATGAGAACTGGAAAGAAGCATCACTCATTTTCAGTCCGAAAATTTGTAAATTTTGCGCCGCTGAAAAAGATAAGTTGATTAAAAATTATAGTAATAAAATGTATATGTAAATAAAAGTCTGAATACAGGACCAGAGCGTATACGCCTTGGCGACCCGGAAACACGATTTAAAATATCTTAACGAGAATAAGTTTATTCAATATATTATTTATGTATATAGGGAGTAAAGTAATGGTTTAATCTGGTTAAGACCGAAGGAAGTCGAGGGTATTTTCATTTGAGAGATTAAGGCACTCCCAAGATGCATACAAAACTTTTCTCACAACGATCAGTTACAATTTATTTAATCAATTTCAGGGGCGTACACAGAAGGGTGGTTCAGTAGTCTGGACCGCCCCTGACATTCAAGTTGAATGTTTTTAATTATACCATAATAAGTAAAAAAGCTCAGAATATAGTGGATATATAAACATACGAAATTTATTTTTATGAAACGTCTTAACATCAGTATCTATTATTTAAGGAATTTCTATTAAATTTATGCTGTCACCTTTCGCTAATTTGACTACTTGCTAGAAACTTGACAATATTTTTGGGAAATTAAATACTTACCGACTAGTAGATTAGGAATACCAGCTCCAAAGACTGTAAAATCTAATAATATAGTAACAAATCTCGACATATGTTTGCCATATGTCATCTCTGCGATGGCCGCATAAGGGGAACGATTTTTCTTAACAATATTTTTATCAATTTCTTCAGCTATTATCCAACATTTTCCCAAAATAATCGCTGTATAAATTTGTAAGGAAAATACAAAAATGACTAGAGGAACTCCAAACCAATCTAAAAATAAATAATATTTTTATTAATAAAAGAATGAAAAAGAAAACTGGAAAACTATTGAGAAAAAACATTACCTATAGAGGCGCTGTTGTCGCTTACAAAATGGCGATTGAAATAGGATATTGTTGACATTTGCCATTTGATACACAACAATTCACATTGCAGTTAATTTTCTGCGATTTTAAAGATATTTTATTAAAGTTTTCTTCACTTTAGCACATACAAACAATGCAATTAAATGAACCACATCCAACAAAATCCTATTCCGTTAAGTTCCAAAATATTCCGCTAGGCGTCACTTCAGTTATTGTCAGTTCTCAATAGGAATACAATGAATATTATATAAAAATATTCATAAACAAATTTCTTCTCCTCTGTACAATATTTTACAAATGTTTCTTTTAAAAATGATTACTAAAGATATTTTCCAGATTTGCTTAAATTCTCACAAGCCTGTCATATTTTTAAACAAGGAGAGAAAAATCTGTTATCAAATTACAGATTACAATTATCTATAACTACGTCCTGTTCAAAAGTTTAGAAAAGCTCTCAAATAATAGGTTAATATCTTATTTTTAAAAATATGCTAATAATCAGTATCTGTTTCCTTAAAAAAAAGTGCAAAAGTTTCCATTTCAGTTTTAATCGAAAATATTTACAAATCTTTAGATCTATCTAAACCCTGTTTGGCTTAACCAGGGTGTTAAGTCAACCATGATATTCTAAAAAAAAAAATAAAAAAATGGTATAAGAGATTTGGCTAGAAAGTTTCTCAAAAGTTATCTCTTGTGTAGAACTCAAACTGTTAAAATAAAAAATCATTCATTACTCCATCAATTGTTACTTGTGGGGTTCCACTAGGCACAATTTTAGATCCACTGTTGTTATTGAACTATACAAATGATGTGTAATATTGTGTAAAAATATCTACCAGGAATCAAAAATCAAATAAAAAAAAAAAAGTTTAGAATCAATAAACATTTTTTTCTGCAGTTTTTTAAGCTGTACAACTTGGGAGTTATGGTGGGCTGAATATCTCACTTGTTATTTACATGACAGCAAAATAACTATTTAAGCACCAAGGGTGTTACTAAGATGATTACGACCGGAGAGAGACTCGATGGGAAACAACTTTATCTACATTTTGAAGATATTATTCCATAAATCTTTGGATTTCAAATCCAATAATTGCAGTTCAAATTGTACCTGAAAAATCAATGGAAATGGTGATAAATGTAATTGCTGCATATCTGCTTCAATTGGTTTTGTCAAAAAAGCTAGTGTAGCTTTATATTTTCTAAACTCATTAAATCTATTTCCAAAAGCTTCTTGCATGTTAAAAATAGTTTGTGCAAAAAGATTTGCATTAATAACGTTGTTATTGTCCTTATGATTTTATAAATTAATAAAATGTAAAAATGTTTTTGCACGTAAATCATTCACAAATACATATAACTTTTTTTCGAAACAAATTACTTCTTCTATAAGGAAATATGCAGTAACTCGGGGAATTACCGGGCGTGAATTGCACCGTAAAACATCCTGAACAATACAAAACCTATATAGTACAGGCAGAAAGTTGAAAATTAAAAAATAAATTATATTAAAATAAAAACCAGCCAATTTTCAAAGAGCCACAAAATTTACTAAAAGAGCCGCAGGTTGCCGACCCCTGGGTTATGCTAATGATAATAGCCACGGATGCTGTGCACAAAAATTTTAACCAACTAACATTGTATAGGTCAGTGATGGCGAACCTATGACACGCGTGTCACGGGTGACACGCTAAGATATTTTTGGTGACACGCATCAGTGGTGACAAAAATTTTCCCTCTAGGTATTTTTGTGAGACCCTATTCTCGGCGTTAAATAATATTAAAATGAATAAAAAAACCGACTCACAGATGAAGTTTGTAGCACTTGCTTGGGCTCAAGCCCAAGTGCACGAAATACCAAACTTCAATTGAAGATTTAGCAAATGCAATTCAGCAACAAAAAAGTCACCAATTTAAAGAATTATTTATTTTTGCTTTTTTAATAAATAAATAGATCAAAAATATAACCACAAGCTATTCCAAACGATTAGGTAGAACTAAATGGAAATTTCGTTCTTTTAGGTTGTTACGAAAAGGGACCTTGCTTGGGTTATTTCATGTTTCAGGTTTGGAATGTGAAAATTTTAAATTACAACATTGATACTTTGGAAACGAATGACATATATCAAAAATTTTAATACATTTTTCCATATTTTGAAGACAAAAAAATAAATGGGAAATTTTAATTAAGAATGACAAAAAATTAAAATGCAATGAAAAGGACATTTTTTATTGACATTCAATTTAATTTACAATTTGCAATGTGATTTACAAAGCTTAAAGAAAATGACCAAAAGTCCGAATTAATAGATAAAAATTACTAGATTTCAAAATCTAGTTCCGCCTCAACGTTTGGAATAGCCCTTATTTTTTACTAGGGCTGCATATATTACAAAGTTATGGATATTTTTAGAAGTGACACGGCACCCGAGTTAAGCTAGTTTTTTCTCCGAATTTTGACACACCAAGTTCAAAAGGTTCGCCAACACTGGTATAGGTATAACAAAAAACTTACGAAGTACGTGACACGTCAGATAGTATTAAATATCTTCTAAATACTTTTAAACTGTGTATTTCATGAAAATATAAAATAAAAACATTTTCAAAAAACTGCGCGATTGCTTACCGCATTGTATAATAGCTTTGGGCAAAGCAATGATTGGAAACACTCCAAAAACATCAACAATACATATCACAGCAAAGAACAAGGACAAGCCTTGAGCAGTCCTTTTATTTTCTTCAAATCTCTGAGACACTGTACTTAAAAGTGGACTAGACTCACTAAAGTCCATCTTACACAATATTATGACATGGTGACAATTGCAATGCTAATGAACTTAAACCTGTTTATTTTTCTCAACGCACTCGACTTATTTTTAAGGTTTCCCAGTTTCTGGTAGATTGAATTACAGCAGTAATTGAAACGACAAGATTCAAACTATTCAATAAATAATAAACAATCTATTTTCATATTATTAAATTATTTATTTAAAATATTTTGAAATTATTTTAATACAATACGTATATATTGTTTAAGAAATATAATAGGATTTAATTTTAGATTAAAAATATATATTTTTGTAGTTCATAGTTTTAACAACAGGGGTAATTTCTTGTTAGGTGTGTTCACAGAATCATTTCAACGGTTTGTTACTTTTAAGTTTTTACAAAAACTAAGAAAGAATTTTTTTTTTTGAATAAACTGTTTTATTGCTTTTTAAAATATTCGCCTTTAAGATTTATACACTTTGGCATGCGTTCAAACCAATTCTCTAAACATTTTTTCCACTCTGAAGTTGGTATCTCAAAAACATGGTTTTCGAAGGCTTCAACAGTTCTTGAGGTGATGAAAATCGCTGTCCACGTATTTTTTGTTTGATATTGGGGAACAAAAAAAAAAAGTCATTAGGGGACAAATCAGGTGAATTCTCCTTCAAATAATCAATTGTTTGACGTGCTGTGTGGGAGCTTGCATTGTCATGATGAAGAATGATGCGACGTTTTTGGTTGTTCTTCCTGATTTTGTCGATGACTTCTGGCAAACAAATAGTTGTATACCATTCAGCATTAACTGTTCTCCGGTCCTCTAAAGGAATAGTTGCGACATGTCCAGTACAACCGAAGAAATAAACGATCATTTTCTTGGAAGTGCTTCGTGAACGAACAATTTTTGTAGGTTTAAACAGTGGATTGTTGCTTAGTTTCCGGTTCATATGAATAAATACAAGTTTCGTCACTTGTAACGATGTTGTATACGGATTTTGCAGTATCTAGGTTGATTTTTTTTTAGCAATCCCTTATACCAATCAATACGAGCTTTTTTTTGAGCTTCGGTCAAATTATGCGAAATCTATCGGGAACAGATCTTTTACACAGCTAAATGTTCATGCAAAATCGAATGTATTACAGTCTGCGATATGCCAAAGGATGTTTTTATCTCACGGTAAGTCACATGCCGATCTTCTTCAATCATTTTCCGCACAGCATCGATGCTTTTTTGAATCACAACCGATTTTGGTCGACCTTCACGAGAATGATCACTGACGGACACACGACCACGACAAAATTCTGCAAACCAATTGTAAACAGTCTTTTCTGATGGTGCTTTATTATCAAAAGTTGAACGAAGGGAATCTTTGTATAATAATTTAATAATAATAATAATAATAATTTTATTTAGTGCTTATGCAAGTTTTACACGTTTACAACAGTCAATGATCATCATACATAATTTTTAGAAATATAAATTATAAAATTAATACAATAGCCAGATGGGGTACTTAAAAAGAGAAGGAAATTTTTTAGTATTTGCTGAAATCAATGCTGTAGTACTCTTCAGTGCTGTACAGACAGTTTTCAAGAAGAACCTCTCTTAGTTTTTTCCTGAAGATCCTGTTATTAATATTTCTGACAGCAGAAGGCAAATAAATGAAGAAACATGCAGCCGAATAAAGACCGTTTTTTGACTTCTCAAGTCTTAGGGGAGACGAATATTGTCTTTTGAGCGAACATTATGAGAATGACTTGAAGAAACGGTGACAAACTGGGCTGCATTGTATTAATGTTGAGTTAGGCCTTAAACTTTTAGGTACCTTTACCTTTAGGTACTAAAATCGTAAAAAATCATCCAACGAAAACCTTCACGAGTAATATTAATTTTTTCACAAACTTTTTTAGACGCTCACTGTTAAGAAACTACTCGGTCAATTTATAAGCTGCCACTGATTTCACAATAACAAATTTCAAATTTTACGAATATAATAATGTCACATTTCAATATTGTCATCTAGTGGTCGTCTGTTAAAACATAAAAGGTAACCCTCGTATAAGATATATAGTATAACAAGTCACTGTGGGCCGCAAAAATGGAATAATTGGGCCACATGCGGCCCGCGAGTTTGACACCCCTGATGACTATTTACTAAGCACAGTGCATTAATTTAGAGCTCTGAATGGGGCCGTTATGCTTTGGGAGTTTTTGGCAAAAAACGAAGTCACTCTTGATTTTCATCTTCCATACAATAAAGGCTTTATTGTACGCTCTCATGGCAACGTTAAAAAATAGACGCAATAAAAAATGATGTTTTTTTTTGGACAATGTAGTAAAATAAAATAAAAACATTTTCAATCTTTGAGAGAATATATTTTTCAACAAAAATACATAAATTTACAGTACATAATTTCCATTTTTGATTTCTAATAGTTAACTCTACAATTCGACTACTTTTATTCACCCATATAGATGAAAATTCCTGAAAGATATAGAAAAACATACAGAAAATTTACATTTAAAATAAATAAAATACTAAAACCAAAAATAACAAATCTGGAAGGAACTTTTGAAGAACATGATTTAACAATTGAACAACACAATTCTATTCTACGATACACCAAGTATTGTCATCTTTTAACACTTATCGATTTGAAAGAAAATTTTAATACTGAACAAATCGACAAAGAAAAAGTTCATTATTCAAAAATTCTAATTGACCTGAATATCATTTAGATACTATCAATTATTTAGAACAGTGGTTCCCAAACTTTTTCGGTTCCCAGCGCCCTTAATGTATCAGAATTTTTCTGCGGAGCCCCAAGTCAAAACATTGGTTTAACTAACGCAGTTGAAGGAATATTGGAACGTTTTCGCGGCGCCCCTGTACCCCAGCCAAGGCGCCTCAGAGCGCCGCGGCGCACACTTTGGGAATCACAGCACAATTGGGAAATTTATATATATGTATATCAGCACCTTAGAGGTAAACTGTATCAAGTCACTTTTTTATCAGAAATGACATTTTAGTACCAAGTGACTTAATACTTTATAGTCCGTCGATTGGAAAATAATTTTGAACTATAGCTCTAGCCAGTTTCAATATACGTTGCTTTAAAACTGTATCAAGTCGATCAACGCAAGGAAGTAAACAATCTTAAATCGTCTTTTCTGAGCTGTTTATCATTTGTGACTTAATAAAATTTACCTCTGAGGTGCTGATATATAGACAGGGAATATCCAATTTTTGCAATTTTCCAAAATGCAAGTGATGAGCCCCCAATAGCTCCAAAAAGAGCTCATTAGGTATCATCACTTGGTCATTTCGTTTTTGTTAATTGAATATTACGGAGTTACGACCCCTAATGAGCTCTTTTGGAGCTCTTGGGGGGGTCATTACTAGAATTTTGGAAAAAAAACGTGTTTTTTCAAAACACCTGGGTGCACCTCTAGACGTTAAGGGCCAGACGAGAATTAAAATTTTGGGGGGCAGCTCAAAGACCAACTTTTTTAGCGGGATTTCAAAGCCAAATATTTTCTGGTGGAGGCAGGCTTACTCGTTTATTTAAGAGAAAAATGAGTCCTTTAAAATGTAATTTTTGAGTGTTTGAAGGTAACTCAAACCCGTGAGAGCTTGGTGCACGCCTAAACAGGTCTGTAGTGGAAGGTAGACAACATATACCTTCTACTTTGTATCGAATAAATAGCGTATACCCTATGATTTTTTAAATTTAGATGAGTTACATAAACCTCCCTCCAGTTACAGTTTTGATGGCTATATACCCTCTAATTTGTACAATATATGTACAGTATACCCTTTGCAGATTTTTCAACTACAGCACTGCGTATATAAATTCATCATTATTATCAATGCGCGACAGCTCGAAGAGTCTTGGCCTTCTATTTTCAGGTTTCGTGACCATGTTTTCAATCTGTGTATATTCTGGAGCAATGTAGTCATTATCACGTCCTTTTTTAACGTACATAGAAAGGAGGTTTCTTTGGTTAAAGCGGAATTAGATTTTCAAATCTAGTGCCGATACTTTTACCGACTGATTGAAGCTTTTTATTATTTTGTTCGGGAAAAGTACACTTTAATATACAGTGAATTTATTCTTTTACGCAACATGTACTATGTCATTACCATGGATACAGTTTTTGACAGCAATATAAATCGTGTTCATTTTCATTTGCAACATAGAAAAAACCATATTTACTAGCAAAATCAAAATATTTTATTGAAAATACAAATTAAAAAATAATAATAATAATAATAAATAAATAACTAATAAAAACTTATAATAAATGTTCCAAAGTTTCTCCGTTTACTTGGATAAAAAATGTTAAGCGATCATAAAAATGATTCAAAACATTCAGCAATTGCTCTTGAGATATATTGTTGGATGCTTAAACAATTATGTCGTGCAGTTCAGCAACATCCCTAAGTTCTTCATTATATACTTTGGCCTTTAAATATCCCCAATAAAAAAAATCATTGGGTGCCAAATCCGGAGATCTCGCTGGCCAATTCATCGACCCTCCTCTTCCAGTCCAGCTTTTTGGGAAAGTTCTATGTAAATATTCTTTAACTATTCTAGAATAATGGACTTGTGCGCCATCATGTTAAAACCATACTTGTCCATTAATATTCAGGTTTCGCAACGCAGGTAATATTTGATTTTGCAAAAGGGCTAGATATTTTGCGGCATTAAGGTTACCGTCAATAAAAAAAGGCCCTATAATATTGGTTCCTATTATCCCTGCCCAAACATTTAATTTTTGCGGATTTTGAGTTCGGGAGGAATGAAACAAATGTAAATTTTCTCGACTCCAGTACCTAAAATTTTGTCTGTGCACTTCACCATTTAGAGTAAACGTTGCTTCGTCTGTAAATAAAATTCTTTGAAGCATTGTTGGGTCGGAATTAATTTTTTCAAACAATTCAAAATAAAAATCCATACGTACTGCTGCGTCCCTTTCTAACAATTCTTGATGATTTTGAAATTTGTATGATCGAAACTTTTCTTTTTTTAAGAAGTTAAAAACAGATCCAGTACTGACACCAACGATTTGTGCAATTGATCTTAAAATATTTTGATTGTTTTCTTCCACTTGTAATAATATTTCCAACTGCTTCTCTTCTGTAAGCACGTGCGATGTTGTTCTTTTTAGGGTTTTGTAGGTATGACCAAAAAACCCTTATACCGTCATTTTGTCGTCTGTCTGTCTGTCTGTCTGTCTGTCTGTCTGTCTGTCTGTTCGGTAAAAATTGTAGCCAAACGGCTAAACCTAGAGAGTTGAAATTTGGCATGCTTATACAACTCTTTGACCCGCACATAGGAAAAATACTAAAACATCTAAAAAACATATCCCCCTAAAAATATAAACAAATATGTGCTCATCGAAAAAAAAAATATTTTTTTTTAATTCTGAGTAGGGTATCAAATGAAAGCCCTTGGTACGTGGATTAACGATCAAATTTTTATTTTTGCAAAATAAATTATTTTGAAGCGATTTTTGCCAATATTGTGCAAAAAAAATTTTGTCCCACACCCTGTAGCCCAGATGGTTTAAACTAAAAATCTGAAAAAATTCTAAGTAATGTACATTGGTGTGAACCGGAATAGTTCAACAGGAATTTTTGATCAGATTATGTTTTTGGAAAAAAAAGCATTATTTGTGTTTTTTTGCTAATAATGTTGACAACTTATAGTTATATAATACGCTAAACAGTAACGTGTTTCTTGGTGCTGTGGCTAAGATACTTGCGTTCTGCCCAAGAATTCATATTCGGACTCATGTTCGAGTCCTACGTGAGGAGACAATATTATTTTTTATTTTTTTTTTTGCATTTTTATATTGTTTAAATTATTTTTTCAAAATTTTAATTATATTTTGGCAATTGTTGCATTTAATTTTTAATAGCGTAAATTTAATAACCAGTGGAAATTGTTGAAATTATAATTTAATTATATATTTATGTACACGAAATCAAAGGGGAGGAGCTATGACTAAAAACAACCAATGGAAGCCATAGGCGCAATTTTCAAAATCTTAATGAACCTTGATATATATAAAAAAAAAATACTGCACATCTTTAAAAACTTAAATAATGGTAATAGGCATTCGATTTAAAATTCATAAAAAAATATTTTGAGATAAAATTTGTTTTGGCATCCCAAATAATCATCATTCACTTACTAAATACCTGCAAAACCCTGAAATGTGTGAAAATTCACACTTCACATCAATTTTTTTATTATGTTTTGACTTAAGACATCCTTCGCGATGAAATTTATTATCTAGTCTTGAAATTGTAGAGGGATTTGGTATTGGCCGATCTGGATATGTTGCACTAAATACAGCAAAAACTTCTCCTCATTTGGGAATTATACCAAGTTACCATCATTATTTTTTCTTCATCTGTATATACATGTTGATTAATTTTTAAATCAGTAATGAGCGAAAGTATACACACTAACTGTCTATGTTGTGAAAATGTACACGATTTATATTGCTGTCAAAAACTGTATCCATGGTAACGACATAGTACATGTTGCATAAAAGAATAAATTCACTGTATAAAAAGTTAACTGGTTAACTTATTATGCAAATTTTAATTCCGCTTAAAAGTTTAGAATAGCCTATATAGTTTATCAGCTGCAAACAGCTAATCTGAACCTGTAATTTGTATAAATATGATTACACAAATTATTTGACATAGTCAGGATCTGCACCCATATCCATACCCTTGCATCAACGGCAAGAACAAAAGCTTTAGCGCTTGCGGAACTTTATTGTTTTTAATTACATATAAATATTACAAATATTTAATTTTGCGACCTCTTATGGTACTAGAGCAGTGTTTTTTAATCTTTTTTCCATTTTGTATTGGTGAAAATTCATATTTTATTTATTCGAAAAATACCGAATTTTTTGGGTCGTTAAATAGTCGAATAAATTATATTTTGAAATTTCTTAATGGGATATCAATAGAAATCTTTTGAAACGTAGATAATGAAATGAAAAGAAAAATATCTTTATTTTAACACGATTTCTATTAAAAATGTACATTTTTTTGTCCCACCCTCAATAACCAGAGGGGTTGATCTAAAAAACTGATTTTTTTTTGAGTAATCCACATAGATGTGAACCGGCTTAGTTCAACAGACATTTTTGATCAGATTAGTTTTTCGAAAGATAAAAGAATTCATATTATTGAAATAAATCTATTTTTGATATTTCATGTAGGGTATTAAATGAAATCTCTTAGTAAAGCCAGATTCGTGGATACAGGCAAATTTTTTTTTTACGGTCTCTAGTTTTTTTTCTCTAGTCTGTTAGAATTTTGAACTAAATAATTGATAGTTTCTATTTCTAATTGATTTAATTTCGGGATGTTATTAAATAATATTGAAAAATTTTCGGGCAAAGATATCTTGATAAATTACGTAATTAAAAAAATTATTCATTGTTGCATTACAATTGCAAAAAAAAGGAATTATTAACTTTGTTTTTGTTTTTAATATTTTTTGGACTTAGCTACTAAGACCATTATCCAAAATTTAACGATTGTATAATTTTGGACTACACAAATATCCATGCCTTTACCGGGATTATAACCCGAACCCTCATGGCCTAGAAGTCAGTGCATCACTACTCCAACCACTACGCCACGATGATCGGTATTAACTTTGTTCTGACGGTAATATCTTTGCTCAAAATCTATAAATAATTTTATCATTAAAATTGCTCCAGGAGTATAATTTAATATCAATTTAAAAATGAAAAAATCAAATTTAAAAATATCAATTTATTCATAAAACAAAACAATAAAACTAACTTTATTTTAATAACAATAAAGATCTAAAATCTGAAATAGCTACTTAACGTCAACTGGTTCTAAAACGAACCAAACAAAAAATTAATCTAAAATATCAATCGGCAAGTAAATCAGGCATGCAAATTAACAAATAAGACTTTAAATAAAATTGTTCATTATTTGGAATTTACGTAAATAAAGATTTACTTCTTGACACCGAGTAGTGTTTCAGCAAATCCTAGGTAGTAGACCATTTGGGCTATGCCGAATAGAGGAGCTATGACGATCATACGGCATGCACCTCCTTTGAAGAAAGCCAATGGACCTTCGTGCCACAGTGTTTTTCTGAAAAGAAAATCTTACAGTTAGTACAAGGTGTCTCAAAAGAAATTTTATATTTAGTGCATCGATTAAAAAAAAAGTAAGCCGTATATAGAAAAAATGTTTATTAATTATTAAAATACACTTTTTGGGGATTTATTTCTTAAAAATAATATCGTCTAAATGTAGACCCTCGCGTTCTCGGCACTCATTTAATCGAACAGTAAAATTACTTATGACGTCTCGGCAGGTGGACTCAGGGATGGCTGCCATTTCGTGACGGATATTTTCTTTCAAATGCGCCAGTGATGTCGGTTTATTGGCGTAAACTTTAGATTTAAGATAACCCCATAGGAAAAAGTCCATAGGGGTTAAATCTGGACTGTTTGGAGGCCAATTTATGTCACCTCTCCGGGAAAATCGCTCAATCACCTGATTTACGAAATTAAGCCTCTGACTGGCATCTTGGGGTTTTAATTCTTGCACCAATTGAATTTTGTAGGGGTGCAGCTTTAGGTCTTTGTGCATAATGCGATGTAATGATGATCTATGCACATTTAAAGCACTTGCGCGCTTCCGAATTGAAAGGTTCGGGTCGTCACGAACAGACTGATTAACATTCTCCACGTTTTCTACCGTTCTTGATGACCTAGGTCGCCCGGATTTTGATTTATCCAGCGTTGTACCAGTCTCTTCAAAAATTTTTTAACCCAATGTCGAATGCTTGGCGCATCATTTAAGTGGCGAAAACCTCGAATACTGCAGAATTTTCTACGCGCTACAGTCGCCGAATCACCGTTTTTGTAAAACTCTCGCACGCATAACGCGCGGTCTGCTCCCGAGAAACGCTTCATAGCGACTGAATTCCCAAGAGCCAGGCTACCGATTGACATAACCCCCGCGCCCCTCGGATACGTTGCATTCACGCAGTAAGCTAAATAACTATAAAATTTCTTTTGAGACACCTTGTATAAGCGATTTCAATTTAGGTATAACAAAATGTACGAGTACTACGTGTTTTACACAATATCTAGTAGTGAGAATAGCGACTTGATTTGTTGTAGCTGTCATTTGTTGGTTGATTTCCGTAGAGTTTGTTTCGTGAAGTTATTTCGTTTTATTTTTTCTGTACATGTATGTGTCTCTAAATACGGGAAAATCTCAATATAGAAGCGTCCACTGTGGAGTACCTCAAGGATCTGTACTAGGCCCAATCCTTTTTCTCATTTACATAAATGATCTTCCAGCATACATACGTGCAAATTCGGTACTTTATGCTGATTACACTACCTTGTTAGATAGATCCGAATGCTTCGACGCTCTATTGATAAAAAGCATTGACCAATCAACTACCTGTACAGTATAAATTGTGGCCAAACGGCTGAAGATAGAAAGTTGAAATTTGGTATACTTGTAACCACATACAGACGATTCCGCTTAATTGGGCCACCGCTTAATTGGGGCAGCCGCTTATTTGGGACAAATCTCAAAGAACAGAAACCAAACCAAGGAACCAACAGTAAATTTACATGTTTAATTGGGACAACATTCCGCTTAATTTGGACAATTAAGATCACAGTACATATTATGTTACACATATTTTCAAGAAAATGTACAAAGAATTTAATATTACAGCGTTATTTTATGCAGGAAGGAAATGAAGGGAGCCCTACATCCGCACTGAATACCTGTGCTGATTTTGTAGAAGTGAAATGTTACAAAAACAAAAGACAGACTACACTTGACGCTTTTTTGCATTGAATTAAATTGTATGTACCTATTTATTATTTTATTTTGGAATTTATTATTATTTTTTCTTAAAAGTTTATATTTTTTGGATATATGTAATTTATAGTTTGGTCCAAGAGTTTATAAAGTAAAATTATTGAAAGAAAAATATGCATAGTTTAATTTTATGTGAAATTCGCTTAATTGGGGCAGCCGCTTAATTGGGCCAAAATGCCTAAGTCCCGATGTGTCCCAATTAAGCGGAATCGACTGTATAAGAAAAATATAGAGAGTTAAAAAAAAAACACATCAAGAGATCGACTATAAAAAAATGAAAAAAATAAATAATTAATTAAATTTTTGAGTGGGGAATCAAATGAAACATCTTAATGCAAGCATCAACAAGCAAACTTTTCTTTTTGAAAAACCATTCTTTTTTTTATTCCTATTTCCCAGAAGAGTTGATATATAAATCTGCAAAAAATCTCAATAACGAACATTGATGGGAACCGGAATAGTTCAACAGGATTTTTTGATCAGGGTAGTTTTTCGAAAAATATAGAATTTATGTCGTTGAAAAAAATAGATTTTTTAAATTGTTTGTATTGCGGTATCAAAAGAAATTTCTAAAAACGTAGATAAAGGAACGGAAAATAGCTTTTTTTGAATTTTTTTATTTTAACACGAATTTTTCCAAAAATATAATTAAAAAAATATTGTAGCGCACCCTTTAACGCAAAGAGGTTAAACTAAAAATTTGAAAAAATATTAAGTAATGTACATTGATATAAACCGGAAACGTACGAGAGAAATTTTTGATCAGATTTCATTTTTAGAAAATATTGCAGTTATTGTGTTTTGGACAAATTATTATTTTTTTCTTAAATTTATCGCTATATTATGGCTAATAATGTTATAGATTTTGTGTCTATGGCTAAGGTAGTGTATGTCTTTTTTTGAAATTAAATATATAACAGTTGAAAATCGAGTTTAAACGTGAGCTAAAGTACGTTATGTAATGCAAGTTATATAATGCGTAGCGCTCATGTATATAAGCTCCGCCTACTATTATAATCATGAACCAACTTATTGTTTGAATTATTTCAGTTTTTGTTTTCATAGTATCAAAGAGGAATAAATCATTTATAGTAGTGAAATAAATCAAATTTAAGACAATGTTAACAGTGAGAAACACGTTTCTGAAATTGAAAAAAATAGAGCTATTTATCAATATATTTTCTATTAATTTAATGAAGATACGAAGAAAATGCAGTAAAAAAAAAGAAAAAATGATGGGATTTTTTAATTTAAATTTTATTGTGACGCAAATACTAATGCATATAATCAAATATGGCTGAATGCTGAATCGCCAAGTAAACATTCAAAAATCGACAACTTATGCAAAAACGATATTTAAAAAATTGATGTGAAGTGTGAATATTCACACATTTCAGGGTTTCGCAGGTATATAATAAGTGAAGGCGGTATGCTGAGTGTGTAGGACAAATTTTACTTTGTAGTAATCACGGCAAAATGAACGATATTTTTAAAATAATTTATCGTCTGTTAATCATATAATAAGACCGGTTTTTAAATTTACGCTCTTAAAAATTAAATACAACATTTGTTAAAATATAACTAGAATTTTGACAAAATAATTTCAACATAATAAAAATGCAAAAAAAAAAACAGAAAAAATTAATTTTGCTCCGTACTCGAACTCGAAACCCTTCGTTTTCCAGCTTACGACACCAGTGCTCTAACCCATTAAGCTATTGCACGCCTTGCATGTGAGTGTCTTACATTGGTATAACTTTTGTACTTTGTGAACCAAAAACCACAAAAAATGCGTTATTTTCCGAAAACATAATCTGATCAAAAATTCCTGTTGTACTATTTCGGTTCACACCAATATACATTACTTAGAATTTTTTTAGATTTTTAGTTTAAACCATCTGGGCTACAGGGTGTGGGACAAAATTTTTTTTGCACAATTTTGGCAAAAATCTCATCAAAATAATTTATTTTGCAAAAATAAAAATTTGATCCTAAATCCACGTACTAAGGGCTTTCATTTGATACCCTACTCAGAATTTAAAAAAAATATTTTTGTTTTCGATGAGCACATATTTGTTTATATTTTTAGGGGGGTATGTTTTTTAGATGTTTTAGTATTTTTCCTATGTGCGGGTCAAAGAGTTGTATAAGCATGCCAAATTTCAACTATCTAGGTTTAGCCGTTTGGCTACAATTTTTACCGAACAGACAGACAGACAGACAGACAGACAGACAGACAGACAGACAGACAGACAGACAGACAGACAGACGACAAAATGACGGTATAAGGGTTTTTTGGTCATACCTACAAAACCCTAAAAATACTTACACAAAACAATCGGCTAAATTTTTGTATTTCGGTTGTCCGGTTTCAGTGACTTGCGCCTGTAATCTCGTTTTAACCACATCGAAAGGGTTGACTACTAACGCTGCAGTTGCTCCCGCTACTATACCTGACAGTAAAGAGCACCAGAATACTGCTTCACCTGTAACAAAATTTAGACGAATTATTGTGAGAACAGTATTATATTAAGAGTTAAGAGACTTATGGTATATAGAAAATATAGTTACCTGATCCGTCCTTTTTCCTTGGTCCCATATCGTTGAGAGTAGCGAATAATGGGAAATATACAACGGAAAATGAGACGTCTCTGCAACCTGTCGCGAATGTGCCTTTGTACAACCCTGCTACACCTCTTGTTTTCAATAAATATTTTGTTAAGCCCCACGCAGATGGCTTTTGCATTGTTTTACCAACTGAAAAAGACATTTTTATTAAAACATTAATAATAAGAGAAGTTGACGAAAGAAGAAAAATAAACTAAGAGAAATGAGCAGGTGTATATATGCTTTTACACTTTGCATGAGGGTAACAAGTAATATAGATATAGTAGAACCTCGATTATCCGGACTAGGTCGGGGATGAAGGTAGTCCGGATAACGAAAAATCCAGATAATAAAAAAAGTGAGGAGAAATAAAAAAGAAAAATTACGTACATTAAGCATGAATCTTTTTTTATTGATATATATACGTTCAGAAAACTGTGTAATTTTTTCACTTTGTTTTTTTATATCCGATATTGTGGAAGTGCCAACGCCATATTTATCAGACCTATTGGTCTGATAAATATGGCGTCGGAGAGACATCCTGAGTCACCTCATTTCAATGCACTAATGATATCTAATTTGTCTTTTAAAGCTAGTACAAGACGTTTTCTTTTCGATGACATATCGGTAATATTAAAAGAAAATATTTAAATCGCATGTCCAGACACGTCATGACGTGAAAAACGGTATACAGCGGTGTAACACAGCGAATTCGTAAAATAATTTCCTCGTTTAAAAGAATCCGGATAATCGAAAACTCGGATAATCGAGGTTCTACTGTATATATAAAATAAATAATAGGATCCTAACGCCTAGATAGGCGTATATGGAGCAGAGAAGGTAAGTTCTCCGTTTCTAGACCGCCGGCCGTAGATATGAAAGCCACGTGGTCAGTGTGACGTTTCGACCGGTCCTATTCTCCATGTATAAACAGGTACTCATTTTAAATATTAAATACTTGAGGCTGAGTCGACCCCAGAGCTGACTGCACATTTTCGGAAGATATAAATCGGAAGGAGGTGGGAGGTCTCGAATATATATATATATAAAATGTTCTTCTTTAATCGTCAGTATTAGTTAGGAAAATTAAAAAACAAGTATCATGGTACGTTTCGCGTTTTATTAGTTAACGCATCTTCAGCCTAAAAATCCTTTTATACCATTTTTTATATTAATATAAAATTGTAATTCAATGTATATAATTATTTTAGGCTGAAGATGCGTTAACTAATAAAACGCGAAACGTACCATGATACTTGTTTTTTAATTTTCCTAACTAATACTGACGATTAAAGAAGAACATTTTATATCTGTATATTACTCGTCAAGAATTTACATCTATATATATATATATATATATATATATATATATATATATATATATATATATATATATATATATATATATATATATATATATATAGTTATTTATTTATTTATTTTTTTTATTAATTTTTGGTCTTAGCTACTGATGGCCATTAACCAGTATATCTTTTATTTATATTTTGGATACTTTATTAATTTTATGTCAAATACAAACATCCATGCCATCACCGCGATTCGAACCCGCGCCCCCACGGTTAGCAGTCAAATGAGCTGACCACTACGCCATAGCGACCGGCCTATATAGATATTGATAGGTTGGAAAATTGAACCGACAAGATTTTAGGTCTGTAGTATTTCACCAGAAAAACTTTTTTGGTTAGATTTAACAAAATTTACTGAATCTGGGGTAGTAACTTTAAAATTTCTAATTTTGGGGTAGTTGTAGGATTCGAATTAATTTAAATTGAACAGAAATAAGCTCACCTGCTTTTGCCTCTGCAGCTTTTCTACCAGCATCCTGCATTTGAATTTTTAATAATTCCATAGGTGTAGTTACGATAATTTGACATAGACCAGCTAAACCACCAGCTAACATTTGTCGAGTTAGAGGAAGAACAGCACTAGAAAAAAATAATACACAATCAGAAAACACCGAATATGTCAATTAACAACATTTAACTACGCCATAAATCTATAAAACAAAGAACTTGCGCACACTATCAAGACCAATCGGGCCCTGCCTTGGATCCTGGACTATTTCCGAAAGGAAATCATTGTATTAAATAACACCGGTCAACAGGAATTTTGAGTCTGGGTTCTACATATCTGATTTTTATTTCTTCCACATTATTAATTAAAGAAAAATTAGTTTTACCCGAAAAAGTTTGCTTTTGTAGAAACCATCAGAATGAAATTACGGATTGTAAGAAAATTTCCCTTTTTTCAGACCTTTATTGTATGTAAAAATAATACAAACTTTTGTTATGAATTTGAATCAGTTTTATTTACAAGAAAACCATTCGAAACAAACAACTACTGTAACAGAATATATAAAAAAGTTTAGAAATGATTATTTTTCGTATTTCTTCTGTGATTGTATGAACTTTCTCGTATTAGCCCCCAAGTATAGTTCCCCATCATACTCTCATTGCATTGCCCCTGATAACGACGTTCAAAGTCCATCACGTCTTGATGAAAACGTTCACCTTGTTCTTCCGAATAGGCTCCCATGTTATCTTTAAATTGGTCCAAGTACGCATGTAACATATGCACTTTAAGGGACATTCTGCAACCCATGAGTTTAAAGTTATCAAGCATAGTTGCAATAACCTCTATGTAATTGTCTGCTCTGTTGTTTCCGAGAAAACCATGAACCACTGCTTTCAGGCTTTCCTTTCATGAGTATTGAGTATCTGTGAAAAATCGTCACTGGCCATTATTTTCTTTATTTGTGGTCCGACAAAAATAAAGGTAGCAAGGATATTTAGTATAACCGCCTATGCAAGGCGGTCGGAATCTCATGCATTCTTTCTGACTGGCGTCTTTTCATAGACGTTATATTAAGAGATTATTATTTATTTTGTAAAATAATTTAAACTTTATTTATTAAATACAATTATAATTTATTTTGAATATATATATAGGCTATATTTTAAATAAACATGTTAGATTGTTCTTAGAATTTTGACACGGAACCTAACCTTATATCGTCCATTATATTTGTGTTCATTTGGCGCCGATTTTTTTTACGCCGGTGTCTATTGGAACGAAACCCCGGCTTAAAACAAGGTTTACCTGTACTTTTGTTTGACCAATTAAACAGTATCAGTTAAAACTTTACTTGCCCTTTTTCCACATCTACCGAGCAGACAAAAAGACAGACACATAAGTGACTTGATTATACGAAACCCTAAAAATGGTGATAGCAAATAGTTTATGAACATATCTATTGTGCTGGCCACAACGATGAGCTCCTCGCAGATTTGTTGCTGTAATTTTTAGTGGTAACGGCGGGCTAGCGCTCGCTCTTTCACATGAAAATCAGTACTCTAGCAGATTGGTCGAGATAGCGAGGGCATGTTCCAAAACTTCCAAATTTATGTAGTGTGTTGTGACTTACTCGTTCGTCCTTAAGTGAAATCTAAAGAAATCATTAGCAGCTAGCTTGATGGCTTTTTCTGGAGTAATGAGTAATATATTAACGGCTGATCCTCTGTACATTCCAAAATATCCTTCAGCTCTGTAAGTTTTCTTGAAACAATCCAACCTAAAAAAATAAATATACTCATTAGATTGTTGATTTCCACAAACTGTTGTAAGATGCTACCTTTTGGCAGCTTTCTGAACTACACCAGTAGTGATACTTACATGGAGTTGTACATCTTTTCTCCATGAGGACCAATAGTTTGATTCTGCAGTCGAGTTTTGACCAAATCCAGGGGAAACACACATGTCACACCAATTATACCCGCTACACCACCGTTTATAATTTTGGGAAGTAATCTGGAACAAAAATGTAACTTATTAATAATAATAATAATTGTAAAGGACATAAGAAAGTAAAATACAACGAAATAAGAGCAATTGCGGTGCTAGCTCTTAAAATTTGGTTAAAAAAGTAGTGATATCTGAGAAGTAGATAAATTGGATGATACATAAATTTACATGTTAGTAATATTTAGAGCAAATACTGTCTAAAGATCTGCTTATCACTAAAGTGAGTAATTGTTTACATTTCTCATACTCACAAATACAAATATTACTAGGAACGACTTCAACAAAAATTTTAAACATTTTTTTTTTTATATAAAATTTTTATGTAAATTTTGACTGTAATCGCGACAAAATCATTTAATTATTTATAAAATAATAAATAAATATTTATCAAATCAATTTATTTTTAAGTAATAAAATATATATATTTTTTTAAATCCTTAAAATTAATTTGTATTGTTCTGGTTTTGAAAAAAAAAACAAACTATTTTTTGGGCGACCATATCAAAAACAGTTCTTTATTATCATCTAGTACCGGCCAAAAAGTAAATCTTTTTCGGCCTAGGCCGAAATTGATAATTGTAATAGGTGATCAATAGGTGTAATAGGTAGAGCCCTGCGCGGATAAGCTTTTCTGTATCCGCATCCGATCCGCATCCGCACATCCATGATCCGCATCCGATCCGCATCCGCAGCTTTTGTAAGTAACAAATCCGCATCCGCAAAAATATCCGCACTACAGGTTTTGCTGTCAGTTTGGAAAGAACTAACATATTTCGCCTGTTTAGGTAATCTCTGCTCTAAAACGCTACTGAAAATTTTTTGATTTACCAGCTTATTTATTACTAACCTAACCTAAGGGACCCCAAAAGTTTTAAGGCCTAGATGCGCTAATAACTTATTTAAATCTAGAGAGAGATAACAATTTTGGGGGGCCTAAGCGTTCTTTTTCGTAGGGAGTAAGTGGCGTGTTGCTTTTTTTAATATTGAATTTAAAAAAAAATCAGCAAAGTTACTTGATAGAAGGTGCTTCATATTTTTAGGATCAAGTAATTCTCTTACGCCATTTCGCGCATGGCGTTGCAACTTTTTCAAATTTTTGGGATCTGCAAGACGTTTTACTTCGGGTAGTATAAAAAATTGGCAGGTTACATAATAAAATTTTCGAGAAAAAATTAGGTAGGTAAATTTTGGTATTTAAATAAAACTTACTAACTTTACTTTACTTTACTTTATGTAAAAAAAAAACCTTTATCAGATTTAAAAGCCGGAATTAGAGCAGAGGTAGGAAGAATTACGTCGAAAGTGTACCAGGAAACTTTTGTCCAAAATATTATTTTCTATAATATATTCAATAATAAAAATAAAGTTAAGTTGATTGTCTCAACTCAGTCTTGATCATGGACAATTGTCTTAATAAAAATAACATAAAGTGAGATTGAATGCTACAAAATATCATGTATATACAGACAACCGAAAATAACCGAGGACTGCGTAGTCAGAACACAATTGCTTGTTTCTCCGAAAGTAACCGAAGATTTAATGTTCACGCGGATAATGCGGATAAGCGGATATGATATTTAATCCGCATCCGATCCGCATCCGCATGGTTTAAATGATAATTTATCCGCATCCGCAGAAAAGTTGCGGATATCCGCGGATAAACCGCGGATACCCGCGGATTTGCAGGGCTCTAGTAATAGGTGATCATAACCATAAATTATGCAATGTAAATCAACAAATTAAATTTTTCTAATTAAAATTACTTTTGATCTAAAAAATATAATGCGCACCTTTGCCAAAAAGTTCTTTTCAATCGTCATCTATTTGAAGGCCTTAGTTCTGCCTCAGCCATAAAATTCAGATGCGGGCGAAAAAGATTTGGCCACGGTAAACAAATAATTATTTTTCTTACGGTTTAGACAATTTTAAAGGTTCTGCGGTAAGAGTAAAGCAGGCCTTTTTTAAAACCTTTTAATAATGAAATATTGCACACTTTTCAGTAATATTTATTTTTTTTACGCTACCAACATGGATAAACACTTTTGCCATGATTTTGAAGATTAGATATATAAAAAGTAGAACTGTTATCAGGTATTATCTTTCTAAGAACTGTACGTTTACGAAACTGTAATCATAGGAAAAACAACTCGTGTGTAAAATATATTTTTGTATTCTAGCGTTTGTATTCTGACGCGTTGTTGCTAAAAATATTGTTTTTCGCTCTATTTCCTAAAGGGTTTGGTTGAAAAATCTAAAAACTACATATTAATGCACCGGAATAGTATGCTTGGAATTTATGATGCGATACGTTTTTTGAATTTTTGTATTTTTGAAAAAATATTTGATTTAATATACGGTTAACTTAATTATAAAAGCTTTTAATACTTAGCTTAATAGACAAAAATGATGTTTAAATAGAGCATACAAGTGCATAAAGCATTATGTTTTCTCACGAATGGAAACTATGATCGCACGAGCTGTAGGCGAGTGCAGCAATCCCATGAGTGAAAAAAAGACGCTTTATGCATGAGTTTCATACAATATTTTTTCTACGACTGCCTGCAATTTGAAAAATAAAATACAAATTGATATATACATATATTTTTCTACAACTGTCTCTAATTAAAAAAAAATATATATATATATATATATATGATAAAACCAATATTTTAGTTTTTTGTAGTTATATTGACGAATTGCCTTGAACTGTTTTTCTTAAATTGCATTCTGTAGTCCTTGAAGATTCTACAGTTCTGTCGCCCCCATAAGCCAATGTATTATGCTTATGGAAAGTGTGAAATAATAAGACGCTTATGAGACTTTTTTAACACTTTTTACATTTTTTGGTCACCATAAACACGCATTTTATACACAAAAACAAGTGAAACACAGTATTTTTACTTGCACGACCTTAATATATAAGGGACAAGTATTGTAATCGCGAAAATTTTCGATGTCAAAATTTTGACTGATGACCACGTTTCATGGTCCAGGGAATCCAAAAAACCTATTTTCGAAGTGCCGTCCGTATGTGTGTGTGTGTGTGTCTGTGTGTATACACGATAACTCAAAAATGGTTTAACTTAAAGAGTTCGTTCTGGTACTAAAAAATTCTCCTAATAATTGGGAAGAAACCCTATTGTTTTTTATTAAAATCCGAAACCGGAAACGGAAGTTATTAAACATTAAAATTTAAAAAAATGCGTAACTAGTAAACCAAGCCTTGGACAAAAAATTGTATAGGACATAATTTGATGTATTTTTGAAGATTTACCTAAATCTTTTTTTAAATTAAAAAAAAAAATATGTATTTTTTTTTTATTATTATTTTTTTTATGGGAGGGCAAGTCTAGCGGAGGTCTTCCTTCGCCACTGGTTTTAATAGTCGTGAAATATATTATTTTTTTGGTGCGATTACAGCAAAAAATATCCCCTTATTAAATACCTATGAAACCGAAAATGTCGTACTAAGGAAAATCATGGCCCTAAGCAAGGTTCTCATTGCGGGCCCTACTAGTCAAACAAATCATAAAATATTGGAAAAAAATATATAAAAAAAACCTTTTATGGGCCCCAATAAAATATGGGCCCTAGACAGTTGCCTAGTCTGCCTAGGCCAAAGTCCGCCTCTGGATAATTCACATTTATAATGTAAAAGCATTTTTGTTTATTTAAGTTTAAATTTACTATAACAAAATACATAAATTCTCAATGTAGGTGATATGTTTACATTTTTTATAAATATATTTTTTAAAGTTAACGTTAACATCTTTGTTTATCTTTTTTATATTCTAATCAGAAACTAAATATATAATATTTTTAACAAATAAAAAGAAAAAAAACAAATTAATAAAAATAAACGAAATGAAATCTATTTTGAAACAACAATTTCTGAAATAATCTCAATGTCATTGATTTTTATACTGTTATCGACCTTTTGGCAAGTAATTCTATGCTTTGTTTAACGAATTGTCAGGTAACGCGTTTGCCCGATAAAAACTGAAAAGTGAGTACGTGAGCACAGTGGCGGATTAACGGGCGGGCTGACCGGGCGACCGCCCGGTCTGTCAGATTTAGAGGGGCGCCAAAATAAGAATCGGACAATATAAATAAATTGCATTTGATTTAGGTATTATATTTTATATATAAAATTATTTGTTATTTATTAATTTGGCAATGTTTTTATTCATTCATATCAATAGCATACTTATAAAGTAAAGGCTTCTTATCTTTTGAAAAATAAACTGTAACCAAAGAATATGAAAAGAAAGAGACATGGTATACGATTTTTTGTGAACGCCGTGCCGCGGAAAAAAGCGCGGGGCGAGGAGTAGCGAGACACTTCGTTGATAAGGGCGCACCTAAGAATTCATTAGCAAAACTAGGATCATATCGTCGGTTTAAAGGTAAACGTCACTAAGTACACTTTTTGTGAAAAATGAGTTAGATATACCAAATTGACAATTATTTGATATTTTTATCATATAACACACTTATTAAGTGCATTACTATTCTCTACAATAGAAAAATGTAAAAATAAATTATTTGCGATATAATATGTTGCTTACAACATCAAAACACCGTTAATGTATTGAAAGTTATTAAAAAAAATCCGTTTATAATAAACGTGTTTAATTTCATATAGTTTCTTCAGTTTTTGTTATATTCTGCTAGTGACAACAAGCATATATTTCGAAATGTGCAAAACTAACCTGTTTATATAAAAATTATCGTACTTTTGTGTTAATTATTTTTAATTATCTTTCATTATGAGTTATTATATCTGAAATTTATTTTAATAACATTGGTAAGTTTTACATTTTATAAACTTAAAATGCATGAGCTACTTATTAAACTTTTTGCAGTTATTTGGAATTTTCAACACATAAAAAATTATCTGGATCACAAAACCGTAAAAGAAAATTGGAAAGAGAAAATGAATTTTCTAAAAGTGCAACATATCTATCCAACTATCTGCAATCAAATGTATCTAATTCAAATTTGCTTAGCAATGCTTTTGGAGAAGGTACATCACAAAATGCAGATGTTAAAAATTTGAGTGCTATTAACTCAAACGAAACTAAAGAATTATCATTTCAATTATCAGATGTTAGAGAAATGACAATTTTCGAAAAATTGACAAATACTGAGGAAAATGTAGACTACACTTCTGAAAGTATTTTTCAATATAATGATCCAGCTACGTGGCCTTTTTGAATAAATGAATTATTATTACCTACCTATTAGATTTTTGAGGTGTATCGCCTGCTTAGAAATAAATCAATATTAGTGAAATAATTATTTTTTGTTTTTTAATACTCTTGTGAATAAAAATTGATTTATTAATTATTTTATTTTTTATTATTTTTTTTTATGTCAACCAATTTTAGAATCTTGAAAAATTTTAGGGCGCCAAAACAAGGGGTTCGCCCGGGGTGCAAGATTGCCTCGGTCCGGCACTGCGTGAGCATTACGTAAAATGACATTGAGCCAAGTACACACGTGGGAAATCTTTGGAAATTTACTCAAATGTGTAATCAATGAAACTTAAATTTAGACTAAGGAATGGATAACTGTTGTATAACATGAATATTTACTACGAACATTGCTATGATATTTGTATAAATAAATATATATGTAGGGCCAAGAGTTCCGGTTGCTAATAAACTGTCTAATAAATTTATAAGCAAGATATTTTTTTTTGCGAGAGGTCCACCCGGAAATAGTTATTAAGCAGTGGCGGCTCCTGAGTACGCGCTGCGGAGCTGCAGCTCTTACTTGAAAATAATTTTAAAAAATTTATGTGAAGTGTGAATCTTCACACATTTCTGGGTTTTGCAGGTATTTAGTAACTGAATGATGATTATTTGGGATGCCAAAACAAATTTTATGTCAAAATATTTTTTTATGAATTTTAATTCGAATGCCTAATACCATTATTTAAGTTTCTAAATATGTACAGTATTTTATTTATACAGCAAGGTTCAGTAAGATTTTTAAAATTGCGCCTATGGCTTCCATTGGTTGCTTATATCATAAGTCCCTCCCTCTGATTTCGTCACAGAATTAAATTATAATTTCAACACTTCCCACTGGTTATTAAATTTACGCTTTTAAAAAATAAATGCAACATTTACCAAAATATATCGAATTTTGACAAAATAATTTAAACAAAATAGAAATGCAAAAAAAAAAAAAACAATAAAATTAACAGGATTCGAACTCTGCAACGTTCGCACTGCAATTTACAAAGTGCGTTACGAAACCATCTGAGCTACCAGAGTTTCTTATCTCAAGTGTTACATAGCGAATTATATATTTAACATATTTTATTTAAAAACACAAAAAATGCGTTATTTTCTAAAAACATAATCTGATCAAAAATTCCTGTTGTACTATTCCGGTTCACACCAATGTACATTACTTAGAATTTTTTCAGATTTTTAGTTTAAACCATCTAGGCTACAGGGTGTGGGACAAAAAATTTTTTGTACAATTTTGGCTAAAATCGCATCAAAATAATTTTTTTTGCAAAAATAAAATTTTGATCGTTAATCCACGTACTAAGGGCTTTCATTTGATACCCTACTCAGAATTTAAAAAAAAATATATTTTTTTTTTTATGAGCACTTTTTAGTTTATATTTTTAGGGAGATATGTTTTTTAGATGTTTTAGTATTTTTCCTATGTGTGGGTCAAAGAGTTGTATAAGCATGCCAAATTTCAACTCTCTAGGTTTAGCCGTTTGGCTACAATTTTTACCGAACAGACAGACAGACAGACAGACGACAAAATGACGGTATAAGGGTTTTTTGGTCATACCTACAAAACCCTAAAAAATGAAAATAATTTAAAAAAACACAAAATGCATTTAACATAGTAATTGTGGTGTGAAAATGCTATTTTTAAATATATTTTGAACATTGAATGCTATTGTTACATAAATATTTACAAATTTCCTTTGAATAATGCCCTTTTCACACTAGGGGCCGAATTCAGAAACGTTCCTAATCCTCACCTCATCCTCACCTCAAACTCAATTGGCAATGAGTCACTCATTTGGAATTCAGAAACAAAAGTTGGAAATTTGTAACTCATTGCCCACTCACTTATCTGTCAAATTTGAGTGAATAGTGAGTGAGATTTGAGGCCAGTAGCTGGTAACCTTAAATTTGACTCATTTAACATTTTGCTTTATATAAATATAGAAATATATTTGTAGTAATGTAGATAATGATTTTTTAGAGTATGTAGAAGTTGAAAATATTTATTTAAATGTGCATCGATACATTTGGAACGTAAAAAAGAAACAGTAATCTATTTTTTAATACAAAATAATTGTTTTTATCAGGCGGTATATGCGGGACGCTTAAGATCCTCTTACTTAAAATATCAATGACTATGAACTTATTCAGATATTTCATTTCTTAAGAAACACTACAACACATAAATTATTTCCTACAGTATATCCAAAAATTGGGGTACTACAGAAGCATAGGTTGCCTATTCCTCTAGCTGTGGCAGGCATAATTTTATTAGATATGACAAATTATATTTCTTAATTCATTATAATATACCTTTATTTAAGAGAACACATGGCGACTTACATTTACTTAATCAACCTTTGATATGCAAAATAATATAATAAGTTGCCGAAAATATTGCTGTATACCTGGGTAGATATGTTAGATTTCCCGGAACTAACGAGAATATCGGAAAAAAAATCTTGGATTTAATGAATATCGCTGGTTTTCCTGAAGTCACTGGTTGGATTGAAGATACCCATATCGAAATAGGAAATCCAGGAGGCAGAAATGTGGAACTATTTTGAAATAGAAACGGCTAGATGTGATTAAACGTGCAAGTAGTAGCAGGTGCAAACTGTAAAGTATTTGACAATGATATTTGCTGGACAGGATCTGTCCATAATAGCAGGATATTTAATAGTAGTTCTGTTAAAATGATAATCGAAGAAAATCGATTGTCTGGGCTTATTCTCGGTAGTAATGCTATAAAAGCAGCTTTTATTCTACACCATTTTATAAACTAATAAAAAAATAATAATTATAAGTACATTTATTATAATTATGTTGTATATTTATTTATAATAAATTATTTAAATAACATTACAAGTTTTCCTAAAATTTTTGTTTTTAAAGTTTCTTGCATTAATTATTGTTCGGCATATTTTTTTCTTATTTCTTGCTTTTCTACTTGTAGCTGTTGTTTACACATATATTTTAAGCCAACATTCTTCGGGACGAAAGATATGAATTTTTTCATCTTGCGGGATATTTTTTTCTGAGCTCTTCATTATACCTCTAATTCTTTTTCAATTGCAGTAGCTCTTGATGTGTACGCAGTTTTCTTAATTGTTTGCCTATTTTCTTATTATTTTTAATTTGGTAATTAGATTATTTGCCTATTGTAAAAATTAATCTATTTAAAAATTACATCCCCTGGGAGTAGAGTCGTCTTTTGAAGGTGTAGTCGTCATCTGTATGCATTGGGCAGCGTCACCCGTCATAAATATTCTACTTGCCATGATAAAAACAACAATATATATAAAATACACTATATTTCATTGAATTGAGTTTTGACAATACACTACTGTCAAAATGTTTATTAAAATCACTACCAAAAGGTTTCCATGGCTATTACGTATTGACGTCATAAAATTAGTGACGTTTTCCCTCAACCGTCCCTCAAGTTAGTGACTCATTTACAATTGTTTATGAATAACAAAAGTGAGTGAGGGAACGACTCAACCTAAAATGAGTGAGATATGAGGTGAGGCTGAGGTGAGGATGAGGTGAGGATTAGGAACGTTTATGAATTCGGCCCTAGATCTTTAAGACGAGTGAACTTAAAGTTCACCGATGTTTAAGATCGGTATGCTTTCACACTTGATGTTTAAATCTCTGGGCTTGTCATCAGCTACAGTAATTTTGTCCTTAAGTTACCGTCATGAAATTACCAGTTTTGAACTGTCTGCGCAGACGCACATTTTGAATTATTATAAACAATTAAGAATATTTCATTTCATTCTACAATAAAGGCACTACAATAAAGAATATATTACACCTGTATTAACATGTAAGTCGATACATTTTATCTCAATTATTGTAGCTCTGTATTTTATTAAACACATTATTAAAATAAATAATTTTATTATAACAATAAGTATAAACTTCTTATAATGTCGATATAATACAGTATTCTTGTTTATGATAATATAAAATGTTGACAGCACAAATTCAAGGAGTATTTTTTTATAATAGAAATTAAGTTGGCAATGCGGACGAAGTTTAAGACGCAGATCTCTGTCTTAAACATCGCTTGTATTTAACCGAGGCCATACGGTTTCACATTAGCGTTTAAAGATACATTCACTTTAACATCCGATCTTAAAGATCTAGTGTGAAAAGGGTATTATAAACCGTTCATAAGGGTATTATAAACAGGTTGAAGAGTGTTTTTTATTAGATAAAATATTCAATTTAAGTAATATAATGCAACTAGTATTTGCTTAATTTGTTTTCTTTTCTGCGTATAAAAAATACCAATTACCATAACTAGTTAAACTGCTTTAAAAATATATGAAAAATAAATGAATACCCCGATTAATTATAAATTAATGTGAACGAGACGTAGAGAAAAAGAACTAAATTTATTTTTCTATCGATATCAAATATGTACAAGATGCTTGCCCTGGGAAAGTGATTACAATGACGTAAACGTGAGGATTGATTGTTACAAGCATTATTATATATAAAAAAGCCCTAATTTCTGTGTGTCATCGTAACGCTAAGTTGCGTGGTGTGAATGGGTTTTGCGGGGTGTGGGCGGTAACGAAGTGAGTAGTAGGGGGCGACGTATACGTCGAAACATATAGCTTACCAGACACTAGAGCAGAGCATTGCAGTACATACGGTGACTCGAGGGAAGGTTGTTGTGTCAGGGGCATGTTTTGAATTGATGTTACGCAACGTATAATGACCCGCGGGCCGTCTCCAGCCCGATACTAAATTTAACGACTAATTAAACTTTAAACGACATGCATTGAGCGGCTTTTTAGGATTTCCTAGGTATAATCAGAAACAGCTATACCATTGATGTCCAGCATATGGCCCGCGGGCCGTATCCAGCCCGATACTAATTTTTAAACGACACGCATTAAGCGGTTTTTATGATTTCCTAGGTATAATCAAGAAACGTTTTTGTTTTGTTAATATACGCAGAATCATGCAAATTTTAATAATTAATTCCTGCTTATATTGATTTTTATTCGATATCAGTTTGCCAACGTTGTTGGCAACGGGGTCTGCTAGTTGATTAATAAACCCTCAGAGGAACTACTAGCAAGGAAGACATAACGCAAATTTTGTGTAACTTGAGGGATTGACAAGGAAAAGATATATTCTGTCTCAAAGTAAAGTCGACATGCGCCAATAGCTCAGAGGAACTGATCTTATTGGTTC
The DNA here is from genome assembly GCA_963971575.1 of Liopterus haemorrhoidalis. Lineage (NCBI taxonomy): Eukaryota > Metazoa > Arthropoda > Insecta > Coleoptera > Dytiscidae > Liopterus > Liopterus haemorrhoidalis. The sequence goes on from OZ020611.1 coordinate 233,399,855, forward strand.
CTCCGAGACAGAATGACGTTTATTACCGTAGGTGACCTAAATTACCGACTGAAAACTGTTTACCGACTGTCTCTTGTTAGGAGTATGTAATCAAAAGAGTACCTTTTCTGATAAATTTTATAGATGACCTTAATTTATAGCATAATAACTTTAAAAAAATAATCTACCGAAATTGTGTCAAGTGCAATTTTTTATCATAAGAAATTCCAAAGAAAACTATTGTTTAAAGTTGAATTCTAATAAAAATTTTCGTTATCTCAAATTATAAAACGAATGTCAGTGTCGTAATTCATGTCGATATGTTATCTAAAAGTCAAAGGTTTTAACACATTAGTGCATTAGCAACAATGTTCTGGAAATATTTACAAAAGTGATATTTCCTACAGAAATAATTCTTATTGCTAATTCTATATACATACATATTAATAAAAAAGGTATTTTATAAATAATAAGACATGATTTTATTGATCAACTAATACAGTCTGTTCCAAACGGTTAAGCGGAACTAAATGGGAATTTAGTTCTTTTAGGTTGTCACGAGAATGGACCTTGCTTGGGTTATTTCATTTTTCACGTTGGGATGTCAAAATTTAAAATTCCAACAATGAAACCATGGAAACGAATGACATATGTCAAAATTAAATATTTTTTTTTAGATATTTTAATGACAAAAAAATAAATAAATGGGAAATTTGTATTAAGAGTGACACAAAAAATCAAAATATAAAGAAAATGACATTAACCTTAACCAAAAAATGTTTATTGTAAGTATGATTTACAAAGCTTAAACAAAACGGCCGAAAGGTACGATTTAAACGATGAAAGTAACTAGATTGCAAAATCTAGTTCCGCTTAACCGTTTGGAACAGACTGTACGGCTCGCACATCATATGATATATTTCCTACTATTCTATTTACATCAAAACAATATGCCTTAGCAACGATATAGCACACTACGATCGTAAATAAGGGTAAATGTTGTATAATGATATTTTCGCTAACATACATATATCATCTACATTATCATGTTTTGTCCATCATTGAGTGTCTCTTAAAAGAGCATAGAAAACTTTTCCATCTAATTCGTCTATTTGCAACTGGATTCACGTCAGTATTGTTACTGTCAATTTTTTTTTTTTTTTTGAGAGCTTCTATGCATTTTTTTTGCATTGAGCCATCTTCATCTCTTACTGACCTGTAGATAGTATGGTAGTACAAGATGGTGTTAGGTTAGGAGCTCTTCAAAGAGTGTGAACTAACCAATCATAATTTCTTCTTTTATTTGCAAATTTATGTCTATTGACCAGTTCGATTATTTTTGGAATAGAATAGACCATATTAGTGTGTCGTCACATACATGTGCTGCCATCTGCGAGTTGAGTCCTTTTGAAGTTTAAAATACATGGGATATTACTTTTGTTACCTTAATTTTATAAATATTTTCAATTTTGGAGCAAAAAATATGTATTTTTGATAAATATATACTAATATATACAGTCCAGACACTTTATATTATAGAATAATGATTTTATAAATATATAAATAAGGATTCGAAGATATATTTATAGGTTACGTTTTTAAATAATATGAAATTCGGAATATCTTTAGTATTTATTTAATTAACACTAAGTAATAATTAATATTTTGTTTTAGAATGCATATTGGTGTATTGTTTTGCTCCAAATTGTAACAATTACATCTACATTATTAATTGCAAATTTTTTCGTTTTTTTGACAGATGAAAATGAAAAACAATAATGGAAAATTAAAAACATCATATTATTCCTTTAAACCATTTAGATATGGCACACACACTTATTGCTATGTTACTTGCCATAATAATGATTATTAACGTAAATTTTTCAAAATTAACCTGCAAAATAATATTGTTCTGCAAAAATAATGACATATTAAATTATAATGTATAAAATAAGAATTTTAATAAATAAATATTGACTTGTAGTTTTGATGTGAAGCACTCTCTTACTTTGAAAACTTAATTTATATTTCCAAAATACAATTTAACAAAAAAACAACATGCTAAATTCAAATAAAAGGAATCCAACCGCGAGACGGCAGCACTGAATCCCATTTTGTGACGTAGTTACTAATATGGTCTATTTTATAATATAATAGTTGTAACTTTTGTTTATATTTTCTTTATTATATCTTTCCAACGGTCTCAACGTTCTACCTCTATAACGGCTTCAAAAATATCTGGCTACGAGCTCGTCGAAAAGTTAGCACTAACCCAGTGTTTCTCAACCTTTTCTGGCATGAGACTCCCGAAATTATGTAAATATTGTCTAGGTTCGGTTAGGTTAGTAGAATGGGAATCGAGCGGTGCGAAGCGAGCTATCTACTTTCTAGTTTAATAATAATAATAATAATAATAATGATATATTAATGTTAATAAAATGTATACATTTCTTACATACATCAAAAATACAAACACATATTACATTGAAATAATCATATGTGTACATTTGTCATTAGATTAACTTATTAATTATTGGAACCAATGGATGTAAAATCACAATTCCAGTATTCTTCGAAATTGTAAAATGCTTTTTCTTTTAGCGTTTTCTTTATTACAGAATTAATGACAAAGCGTTATCTTAGGTTAGGAAAGTGTCAGTTGTAGAACCGAGTAGAGCGAGCTAATTAAAGTTATTTAACGAACTAAATCAGCAACAAAGAATTAATCATTATGGAAACCAATAATTAAAATAAAAAATGTTAAATATGTCTGAATTAAAAGCCCCTCAAGATAAAAATGTATGCTACGCCAATCGCCTGATTTTGATAGGCGTGGCTATAAATCTTAGTTCGGAACATTCGAATATGACCTTGACTGGATTATACTTTGATTAATCAAAGTGTGCTTAGGGTTTATAGTAGTGCTGTCAGAAATCGACCTTGAAGGAACCGGAACCGGTTCCAAAAAAAAAACCGGTTCCGGGTTTACCCGGTTACCCGGTTTCGGAACCGGGTATCCGTAACCGGGTATCCGAAACCGGGTATCCGAAACCGGGTACTCGGAACCGGGTATCCGAAACCGGGTATCCGGAACCGGGTATCCGGAACCGGGTATCCGGAACCGGGTATCCGGAACCGGGTATCCGGAACCGGGTATCCGGAATGCTATCCGGAACCGGGTATCTGGAACCGGGTATCCGGAACCGGGTATCCGGAACCGGGTAATAGGAACCGGGTATCCGAAACCGGGTAATCGGAACCGGGTATTCGGGATGAGGTATCCGGAACCGGGTTACTTCAAAATTACGTACCCGTTTTGCCCGAAATCCAGAACCGGATACCTGTTAAACATGTTTCGGTTTCCAGCATCATAACAATTACGGTTATTGTGATTGAGATACGTTGAGTAATACTTGCTGACGTGCATCTACTACGTACGTTTTTTGTTATATACATTTTCAATTTTTAATAGAAAAAAAAATTTAATCGTTACTTTATTTTAATTCTAAAAATTTTCTTTATAATATATATTTTTGATATATTATAACTATATCAATTATAATATATGTTGCGCCGAGTTTAATTTTCTCACACTAAAGGATCGTCGCACTTTGACTGACATGAAAATTTTGCATAAAATTCTTAATAATCTATTATCTTGTGTTGAACTACAAAATTTAATCACTATTAATGTTCCAGTGTAATAAACAATACGCGATCTTCTTCGCTTCTTTGTATACCTTTTGCGAACACGAATTCTTACCAAAATTCTCCAATAGTCAGACTCTGTAGTACTTACAATAATAATTTCTCAGATGTTAACATTACCAATGTGTCTGTTAAAATGTTCAATAAATATTGTAAAAACAAAATTTGTCATCAATATTAATAATATGTATTGTAACAGTTTATTATATTTAACTATTTTTATATTCAACTAATTATTGTGTTTCATAGGCGATAGAAGAAAAAAAGAAAAAAAAAATCCAAAATTCTAATTAACACCGACTTAAGTCCTTTACAAAACCCGCTTTTAGAGATAATCCCAAGAACCTAATTATAAAAATTCCCCAATTCATAACCATTACCTACAATAATCGTAAATGTTCAAATACCCTAATTCACCCCCATTCACACCGAGTCTATTGATAATGTTCACGTGGTGAACGAAATGTACATCTAGTATAAAAATAAAATTTTGAAGGAAAGATCTACTTTTTTCTTAATTTCAAACCCTTCAATTTCAACAATTTATATTTATACTAAATATCAAGTTTGAATCAGGGAACTCGGAATAGCGTATCTGGAACCGGGTATCCGGAACCGGGCATTCGGAACCGGGTATTCGAAACCTGGTAATCGGAACCGGGTATTCGAAACCGGGTATTTGGAACCGGGTATCCGAAACCGGGTATCCGAAAACGGGTATTCGAAACCGGGTATCTGGAACCGGGTATCCGAAACCGGGTATCCGAAAACGGGTATCCGAAACCGGGTATCCGGAACCGGGTATCCGGGTAACGCGAAAATTATAAACCCGGTTTTACCCGTAAACCGGAACCGGGTACCCGAAAAACCGGTTTCGGTTCCCAGCACTAGTTTATAGGTACTCTAATAAAACAATATATGGGAAGGTATCATTCAAACCGTGATTTGTCATAATACTATAATTTTGAAGTAACTGAAAAAAAAAACATTATAATCCTGTTTGCAAAAAGTTGGCAACCTAATTTTTCAATACACTTATTTTTAAGATCCCAAACATTAATTCTCATCATGTCACTAATATTTTAATGAGAAAAAAATACATAAATATGTTTGGTTTATTAATTTGTGGATCTCAGGTAGCATCAGAAAATCAACATCAAGCTTCGTTGCGTCAAACTTGATGTGAGCGGGTTATAATCACGATATCATATCCCACACTCATCATGTGCTATCAGTGGATCAGTAATGACCCTACTGAGACCAAATTTTGCAACTGTTGAGTGCGATAGACTACTGCAACAGTTACTGTTAACTTAAGGAGCGTTAAGTAGTGTCATCCAGCGCCATCTATGATCTTGCTACTAAACCAATACGAATTACAGGTACTCCAGCTAGTATAGTATAATTTTAACTTTGAAACCTAAATAACTAATGTGTAGTTTAAATACCAATATTTAGAAAAGACCCACATGTACTAACCAGATTATTGTTATTTCCAAAATAAGTAATGAAGACACCGGTATATCGCGGTTTGAGCAAAATTATGTTTGCGGATGAAGTAAATAATGATATTATTTTACAAAATTACTACATTATAATTTTAAAACGTATCTTCTTAAATATATTGACTTACGCGAAAGTATTTTTCTGTGTAGTTGCTGGCAGAGGGGCTGCAGAGGCAGTTTCCAATTTTGTGGCCATGGTGTCCCCTGAAAATCAATAAATTATTTATTTAATATCATAGAAAATAAAATATACAAAATATGCACATAATTGTAGAACTACCTTTGTTTATTGAACATTAGGGTGGTCCTTATTTTCGAAGTAAAAAATAATTTTATACCGGACCCCCCCCATTTTGTAGCTTAGGATGAAGTATTAAAATGTGCAAAATTTCAGTTCCATCGGATTATTTTAACACGTGCTGCATCCAGCTTAAAATTTATAAAAATCAACAAATACTAGGACTTTTTAGTTCGTTCCTACGGAAACCGGTAATTCAAACTTATCCCTAGTATTCTTTTTATTTTTCTGAGCACTACTACAACTTGAGTAATCATTTGAGACTAATTACGAGTAAATCGGTTGAACGATAGTAATTCTGCAGCGGTGTTAGTTGCGGATATGAGTGTGCTACGCTCAGCTTAAGGGAACAATGAGAAACACGGTAACTATATTATATGACGTCATTGCTATAAACTAGGGGTCTACATATTCTAACCTATACACACTGAACTGTCTCCGTAGACTGTCTTCTGTGATGTTGTTTTGTATTCCGCATTATCGAAAATAAGTGGCGCCATTTTGAAATTTTGACATAGTGATATAGTAAACTTCTAACAGGGGTTATTTTGGGTTAATATAAATGCCAAAAGTCTTACAAAATATTAATAATAATTCCAGAAATATATCGAATTCCTTCAAGAATATTGACTGTAAAATAACATCGTCACTCGAGACGATTGCAGATACCGTTGGAGCAATTGTGCATAACAGCTCATATGGATTAATTAAATTTTATTAGAAGTATCTTATATGTTTAATATAAATAAGTTAAATAACAGTGCAATAATTATAAAAAATAAATTATATTCTCATTAAATTACGGAACTGTCTTGTCTTATCCACTTCAAGTACATCTAAAAATTCATAAAATATATATATCTGCACCCAGTGGCGCACCCAGGAGGGTGCCCCCCCCCAAGAAGGAGGGAAATACCAAATTTTTTTTTTATCACTATTTCTTAGGTAAATATATGGATTTAAAAAGAGATGAGGACCTTTTTTTTGTCACCACTTGTATTTTACAAGTGAGGACCTTTTTTTTTAGGTCATTACTTATATTTCAAAAGCGAGGAACTTTTTTGCATTCCGGGCCCCCCTCCATAAAAAAATCCTGGGTGCGCCATAGCTAAAATATTTTACGTAAAAAGCAAAACAAATATATATTTCCATATAAAAAACACATTTTGGATCACACTAACCTACAAATATATTCAAACTTATGTAAACAAACACAAATGTTAAAAAACAATATCACTTTTCAAAGAGGACACGTTCCTAGTTCTCCTCCCATGAGCGACACAACACTGTTGAAAATCCACTATCAATGAGTTACAGAAAACACATAATACCAACACAAGTTTCAACAGGATACCGTAGAAACGATTGTCGAAAAGTAATTGTACCAAAATTTTTTGAAAATTACTTCTTCGTCCTGACTCTTATAACTTCGGAAGTTCGAATACTAGCCACGCTGAGTAAATTCAGGAAAATAGTATATTGTGCAACTAGCGCGGAATATGCATTCTGCGCGTGATGCTCACTATGCTTTTCCTCCGATTACCATTTTTCAATAAATAAATAATCAAGAAAATACAATATAAATTTGGTTAATAGCCATCAGCGCGCACCCAGTACGGGAATGAAAATTCTCGGAAATTGCAAATGCGCATTGCTGCGAATTTATTCTTTCCCGCACACTGCACATGCGCATTGGGGCGCATTTATCATTCCCGCATCGCCTGCGTTCGCATGATTTTAACATGCGAAATTAAGTGTAGCAGTACAAGCTACCTGGCACTATTGAAACTTAAAAACCTTTTATTAAGAAAAACCATTACGTTTTGTTAACTATGTAACTAATATTCCTGACGTCATTTCTTGTTTTCACAAATCACTATAATTATACTTAAATTATTCTATTCTTAAATTTTGTTATGATTTAATAATAACTTGGTACTTTCACCCTGAGTGTTCATGAGTCACCCTTATGAACCTTAGTATTGTCAAATATTGTTAATGAGTAATAGAAAATGACCAAGGTGGAAGGGACTGAGAGAAAGTCCAAGGGAATAAAGTCTTAAGTAGTCAGTCTAATGTGATATATAAAAGGTGTTCACAACATCAAACTTGGTAGTTGGGAATTAGTCAGAAGAAAGTCAGAATAGAACTCATTTAGTCAGAAGAAGTTAGAAGAGAAAAGTACTTCAAGCTATTTTATTTTAATAAGTGTTAGACTAACTGAGAATGATGAGTAAGTAGACGGATTCATTGTAAATTTATTTTTATACATTTTTAATTTTGTAACATTTGTAACTATATTCCAATTTGTCGACTTGTAAATACATGTGTATATTTAGTGGAGTCAAGTTTATTTGTTATTACGTTATCCCTTCAAACTCTGCTCTTGCTATCCTTCCTAGAATAATCTACATATACTTATTTATATATATTTTCTTTTCCTAATTTCACTCTAGTTCTCTCACACTGTTATAATTCAATTAATTTTTATTTATTTATACATTTAAAGTCTCCCCCCCCCCCATTTATAACTATTAGTTTTCGGCACGTTACATAAGCTAATTTCTTTTCAACTAACACTATCGAAATGATGCAGTTCTATACTGGTCCCAGGAAAAAAAAATATCTTGGTGAAACTACTCTTTACACTATAATAAAAACGTCTTGTAGTCCCCAAAAAAATACGGGCCCTAGGCAGTTGCCTAGTTTGCCGAGGCCAAAATCCGCCTCTGATTTTATAGTGCGTTCTCTCTCACAGATTCAGCGTGCTGAGCGAGTTCGCGCAGTTCGTATGAACCCCCATCTATTTTTATTATACTTTTTATCACAAAAATAGATTAATATAAAAATAACAGATTTACAATTACGTAAAAAAGAACCTTGAAACAAAAAAAAAAAAAAAAAAACTATTTACGCATATTTACTATAATTTGTATCACATATGTGTTTATCACTCATTCATGTCATTGTTTTCGTTATCCATTATATTTTTAATCTAATCTCCTTTCATGGAAATTCAATCTAACGAGTGTTTGCATCATTATCATTATTTTATTGTCATAAAAGGACATTTTTCAAAATATAATCCTCTCCATGGCAATCTGTGTGAAGTGTCGCATTTTAATAAATGTTGATAACGTTTTATATTTTATTTTGTAGCCGCAATATAAGTTTTACGATAACAATGACGTATTTAAAGTTATTGTCGTTAGTAAATTTCTGTTGCATAATAGATGTAGTAGAGTATGAAAATATCGCAAATATCCATTCGACATAGTACGATGTAACTAAATGTGCTAATGTGCCACACAATTAATAAAAAAAATAAAAAAATCGATCTGAAATGTGAAATTTGACACATTCCAGGATTTTGTAGGTATTTAATAAGTGTAAGAAGCCAACATAATGCAAGATGTCTAGGACAATATTTCTTTTGGATAATCATTTTTATTCCTTGTTTGAGTACTAAAACCTTTCATTTAATTTGTTTAAATTAAATTACAATATTTTGCGAAAATTTCGTCACAATAAAACTTAAATTAAAAATTCTAGAGATTTTTCTGCATTTGCTTCGTATTCAAGTTTTCATTAAATTAATACAAAATATTAGAACACAAAAACGTATTTCTCACTATTAATCAGGGCTTCGAACCGGAACTGAACCGAAAACCGAAAAAAACCGTTATTTTTGTCGGAACGAAAACCGGAACTGAACCGAAAAAAAATATCGGTTTATTTCGGTTCAGATAATGTTTATGTGAGTGAATATAAAAAATACATTTTATTTAAGATTATTTTTTAAATTGATAAGCAGAAAAAAATCGTAATTTTTTAACTGAAAAGTAAAAAAAAAAATGCGCTACTATTAAATCGGGGGGGGGTCAAGAACATAAAACTGCAATATTTCGTGTATTTCCGATTCAGATCAATGTATATTACTTAAAATTTTTAACAACTTTGGGTTAAAAGGTGTGAGGCAGTAATTTTTTTTTGGTAAAATATGTTAAAAATAAAGACATTAAAAAATAAATTTGTCAGTGACAGAAAAATCGAAATTTTTCGAAAAACTATTCAGATCACAAATTCCTGTTGAACTATTCCGGTTCCCATCAACATTGAGATTTTTTTCCAGATTTTTAGAGCAACACCTTTAGGAAGCAGAGTGGGGGACAAAAGTTTCTTGACATATTTCTGGCGGAAATCCCATTAAAAAAAATGCTTTTTTATCCATGGATTATGAGGTTTCAATTGATACCCTAGTCAAAATTTAAAAAAATACACATGAATTTATGATTACATATATATTTGTTTATATTTATCTCGCGATGCGCGTTTGTTTTTTATTCTCTAATTTTTCCTATATGTGGGTCAAAGATTTGTACGAGCATGCCAAATTTCAACTTTCTATGTTGAGCCGTTTAGTAAGACAGACTTTTGGTGGTCATGCCTACAAAACCCTAAAAACGTTTCCAGTTGAATGGGGCACCCGGTACATATTGAATATATGTATATGGTTTTTAAGGTTTAAACTTTTTTTATAATGCATATGAAAATAAAATAATCTTTATTTTATAAAATACTATTTTTACAGTTTTGTTTTTATATTTTATATTTACTTTGTTTTCATATATTTTTGTTTTTGTGAATTAAACAAAACTTTGGTTTAAAAATATACGATAAAATACTGATTTTAGTTCAACTATTTTTACAGAAAATATACTTGGCAATCACCAAAGTAGTATCAGACTAATATGCGGAAAAATATTTAAAAATAATCATGATGAAAATTAATTGATTTTTTATTTATATCACACCGTTCTTCATTTTATTATTTTTAAATTGCACATCGGTTCGATTAAGTTACTTCTAGTAATATAAAGTCTAATTAAATATATATAAATAGAATTGGAGACTATATCTGTTCCTTATTTTTACCGACCGCCAACATATATAAGGGAGGTATTACGATCATACCGATTTTGATATTTCGAGATTTCGATGGATCTCCACGGATTGAGGTCCCTACATAACGTTTTGACTATTTTTAGCATGATGTCTGTCGGTCTGTCTGTCTGTCGGTCTTTCTGTCTGTCTGTCCGTCCGTCCGTACCTCCCTCCCACTCCCGGTCCGTACGTCCGTCTGTCTGTCGGTCCGTGTATTCGGCTAAAAGAATTTTTATAAAACTTCATATTTAAGCTTTTGACATCAATGGCACGAGTTGATCATATTTTGGTAAAAATCGGTTAGCTAAAAATGAGAGTTTACTCGTGTCGGTTTTAAGATTTTTGCGAATATTTCACAACAGAGAAATATTTCGAAAAAATTTATTCAACAAAAGTTGCCATAAAAGCATTAATTAACAACTTTTATTTGAGATATTTTTTGGATAAAGCAGCATAAAATATCTCAAAGAAAAGTTGTTGGTTATTACTTAGCAACTTTCGTTAATTTTTTTTCCGACATTTTTTTTTTTGCAGTGAAAAATGCCTATAAAAGTGACAGTGGCGGACTGGCCCGCCAATAGGACCAATTCCATGGGGCCGAATTAGCTAATTTATATACCCTATTCTTTTTATTGACAATCATTAAAGATTTTAAAAGTTTGATCAGTTTAAAAAATAATCTTAAATAAAATGTATTTTATATTTTGGTTCACTCCCATAAACATTATATGAACCAAAATAAATCGATATTTTTTTTCGGTTCAGTTCCGGTTTTCGTTCCGACAAAAATAACGGATTTTTTCGGTTTTCGGTTCAGCTCCAGTTCGAAACCCTGCCTGTAGTATCACCCATTAAAAAATAAATAAGAAGACCGTAACCACCATATATACCAGTGGTGGGCAAACAGCAGCCCGCGGGCCTCATGCGGCGGTGATAGTTTTACATGCGGCCCTCCATGCATTATTATATTAGTAAAAACTTTCCTTTACTGCGGCCAATAAACGAGCATAATTATTACCTTTATAATTGGTTTGTAAGTAATAAATAATGTATCATATGTATGTTAGCCTTTTTAATACATTAATTTTTTGACGTTCCCAACGTACACATAATCAATAAGTCGTTATTATTATCATTATTATTTCTTTTTTTTTACTGGGGCCCTTTTAGTCTCATAATTGCGCAAACTGGCCCTCTTCAAAAAAAGTTTGCCCACCGCTGATATATACTGTGGTCCTTCTAATTTGTTATAATAATATTTGTGACGACTGGGTTCAATAGGTCTTAAGCCGCTTAATCGTTTTACGTGTTTCCATTTATGGTACAGCTCTCTATAAATATATTATTTTGCCCTTATAAATTATTACATCAATTTTCTTTGCGAAATAAAATACTAATTGTTAAGTTTTAATAAAATAGGGGAGGGCTAATTGGAAGGCGGCGATTATTTACAAAAGGTTGAGAGACATTTGTCTAAATATATCTATATTTTAGTTTTTAAAATTACTTACATACAACTTCAATTGTCAATAGCTTATGTCAGACTGACAAAACAAATGAATTCTACTTCTTATCTTGTAAAAGACAAAAGAAATCAAAGTGACTGATCTTTGTTCAATATATTTATCGACTGAATCAGCTGCTCTAATTAGTGAACTTATAAGTGTCACATGCACCCATTTGTTATAAATACTGACTAAAAAAATCAATCTACTTTAAATTCATGAATTAAACTATAAATTTTTAACAATTAACAGTATCTAAAACACTCTTTTGTTTAAAAATAAAATATATTTTATAACAAATTCGTTCAAATATTATTTCGTACAAATGTATGGTTAGTTTCAATTGAACAAAATAGAAATGACCTTGATTGCTGAATCTTATTATTTAAAATGCTAATTCATTTTTTAAACTTTTAAATAGTAAGCAAATTTGCAATTTTTACTGTAGGTAAGCAAAATAACCGGGTTCTGAAATATAAATAGCAATAAGCAAGGTCAAATAAACTATTTAAATATTCAAAAATTACATAAATTATATAATTGTTGTACTAAATTAAACATTTTCCTAAATTAAAATATAATTAAATTTTAACTGAATTTAGAACAAAAACCTAGTTACTTTCCCTATTAAAAGGTTTTTACAAATTTTGACACTTTCTTGAGAAATAATTTTGCCAGGTTAGATCGATTTTTATTTAATGGAGCTTAAATTTCATTTGTACTTACCGACGTGTGGTGTTTCTATTAAAACTGTTTATTTAAACTGTTTTCATATATAACTATTAATTTTAATAAGTGCAAATACACACACTTTGAATTTCACAGAGAACAGACGTCAAATGACGAATTTTGTGGACATTTGACAAGTCAATTGATAATACAGAAATTTTTAGGTTAGTGTCAGATTTCGCCGATAGATGACAGCACAAGTTGTGATTAGTTCTAAATTTTTATCAGAGATGGTGCTGTTAAAATTTTACTATATTGAGTACCGTTTATACCAGTGTTCTTCAACTTTTTAATACCTACCGCCCACTTTTGTAATATTCATTTCTTAGCTTTGTGCGGAACTAAATTTTGAAATCTAGTAATTTTTAACGATTGAATGGGTCTGGCAAACCGATTGTGAATAGACGATATCTAAAGTAACGGCAATATTAGCGCCACTGTGCTTTTGTCAAAATAATCTTACAAATACAAGTACCAATTCCCTATGCTAGATAAAAACAATTTCCGCTGAAACCGGAAGTGATGCAGAATTCTTATTACAGTCCTTAAGTGGGCCTTTTGTCTATACTCTATGTCAAATTAGAAAAGAGTAGATAGCGCTGCGAACCGAGTACGATTTACACAGGACAAATACAGTATAGCGGGAAATTTAAAATAAGTTACAACTAGGGCTTGGGCGTAGTAACTGGTTTAGCAAGTGATTTTTTTTTTTTTTTTAATATGAAAAAGGAATTGGGTAATAAGATATTGAAATAAACAAGACAGATAATACACTTACGTTATAAGCTTTTCACTTTTGTAAGAACAAACTAAGAGGAAATTTTGTTTTAAATAGTTTGCATCTTTGAAATTGTATGTCAGGTTGGTATTAAAAAATGTCACTTTTTTAAAATGTCGATCCATTTGACATATGTCATAATGAAAAATGATATCTTAAATGATCATAACCTAGAAACCTAAAGTCGGTTTTATAGCGTAAGGAATATTTTTAATTGAAATCAGTAATACACTATAAAAGTAACCAAAATAACCAGATCTAGTTTGTTCCTACAGATGTAAACAGCTAATACCCTTTTCACACTAGATCTTTAAGATCGGATGTTTAAGTGAATGGATCTTTAACCGCTAATGTGAAACCGTACGGTCTCGTCTAAACACGACCGATGTTTAAGACAGAGATCTGCGTCTTAAACTTCGCCCGCATTGCCAACTTAATTCCCATTATAAAAAATACTCCTTGAATTTGTGCTTCTCTTCTTTTATCTATGTTCAGCTGTTATCATTTTATATATCGAGGTTATGAGAAGATTATTTGCGTTATTATTTAAATAAATATAAAAAATAAACTTCTCCTAACCTCGATATACAAAATAATGACAGAATAAATTCAAACGATATGAAATTATGTTGGCAATACATACTAGCTTTACATGGAGATTTCTTCTTCAAATTAAACATCAAGTGTGAAAGCAAACCGATATTAAACATCGATGAAGTTTAAGTTTAATCGTCTTAAAGATCTAGTGTGAAAAGGGTATAAGATAACCAACAAATCTGAAGTCTAGTTTACAACGTAAAAAAACATAAATACATTATAATATTAACCAAAATAACCAGATCTGGTTGGTCCTTACAAAAGCAGACGCAATATAATTAAAAAAATAAGATATAAACTTAAAATATTTTTTTATTTTAATTTTGACAAACGTGCACAACATAATTACTAAAAGCATTTACAAATTTACTAAGCACGTTGACGAATACATTTTAGACTCCTTTTTTCTGCTTAACACCACAGATATATTCTCCAACTCCAATATAATATATCATTTGTACTATGCCGAAAAGTGGAGCAATCACAACCATTCGGCAAAATCCGCCTTTGAAAAAAGCTGTTGGACCCTCCGCCATTGTTTTCCTAAAAATAAATAAATATTTGAATCATTATCAATTACAATATACCGATAGTAGAAGTTTCATTGAGCCGATCCGATAATGAACCGAGTAACGTAATGCTCGCTTGAAATCTACTTATCGCGAATGTATTGCAACTTCCTGTGAACAGTCCGAGATTGGAGCATGCTACAAACATAAATAAAAAATCAATTATGTTTAATTAATAATGTTAAATTCAGTTATGTATATTCTAAATACACAATGTAACTCGTTTTACGTTAAGTTTCGTAGAAAAAATTGATGTGAAGTGTGAATTTTCACTCATTTCAAGGTTTCGCAGGTATATAATAAGTGAAGGCGGCATGCTGAGTGTGTAGGACAAATTTTGCTTTGTAGTAATCACGGCAAAATTAATGATATTTTTAAAATAATTTATCTTATGTTAATCTAAGAGCTTTAAAAACAAATTTTATGTTAAAATATTTTTTTGTTAATTTTAATTCGAATACCTAATACCATTATTTAAGTTTCCAAATATGTGCAGTATTTTTTTATATAGCAAGGTTCATTATGATTTTGAAAATTGCGCCTATGGCTTCCATTGGTTGTTTTAAGTCATATGCTACGGCCCTCTGGTTTCGTGTATATGACACATAGAATGAAAATATAATTCCAACAGGTTATTAAATATACGCTCTTAAAAATGAAATGCAACATTTGCCAAAATATAACTAGAATTTTGACAACATAAAAATGAAAAAAAAAAAAACAAAAAATAAAATTGTGTCCTCTGCCCAGGAGCGAACCCAAGTTTGCTGCGTAGCAAGCGAGGAAGCTAACTAATAGACCAAGATACGCCTTCTAGTATAGTGTGTTACATAAATATAACTTATGTACATCATCAACCAAAAAAACAGAAAAAAAAATTGATCGTTAATCCACGTACTAAGGGCTATCATTTAAAACCCTACTTAAAATTTTTTTTTTTTTTTTTTTCTATGAGCACTTATTTGTTTATATTTTTAGTCTATTCCAAACGATTAGGCGGAACTAACCGGAATTTTCATTTTTGTAAGTTGTCATTAGCTATTTTTTTATATATTGAAGTTGGCTTTTCCTGAACAAAATGATCAAAAGCTTCAATCAATCGGTAAAAGTAATTAGATGTGAATATCTAGTTCCGCCTAAACCAAAGAAACAGACTTTAAATTATAACTTTTTTAAAAACATTTAAAATCATTTAAAAACAAATTTAAATTTACCGCAAAATATATTTAATTTTAAATTATAAACTTTAATTTGATACAGTGTGAAACCGGCCGCGCTATCAGCGCCATCTACTTCGTTCTTAAAAAAAATAGAGTATGGTTCCAAAAAATAAGGGCAAAAAGAAAACATAATGGGTAACATAATAATTACATGGATACAAATTAATATTTTGACCAAGTCAAATATGGTGGCTGCCTGTTTCTCTCGCCGCACTTTACTACACTTACCCGTTTTCCCCACCACACTCAACTGCACTTATCTCTATGTTGCGAGTGCAAAACTACCTTGAACACGTCCAATCAAATTCGGCGAACTCCTATGAGCGCGACAAAAACCGACACAGAGTGGATCAGGTCAAGTACTTTGCGAGTCGCTTGGAATGTGCACGTGATCCCGTCCAAACTAGTCAAAAATGTTACACAGCGGGTTACATTACACGTACATTACAGGATCGGCTAATCTGGACCTAGTTTTATACTGTGTTTAGGTATTGCAGGGTACATAAATTGTGTGTTAATCATTCGTATAAATTGTCCAACATAAGGAGATCTTTTTGCTGTCAGATGAGCGGGCACTCCTACGCTCTACAGGCCGTCGTTTTGAACCAGGAGTTTCAGTGGCGTTCGTACTTATTGTGAATCGACTTATTGTGAATCGACTACATTTGTACATACACTAACTAAATAAACCATCGTCGGACGACACTGTATTTATTACTTAGTACAGGTAGGCCTCGATTTACGCCGGTGTTACGTACCGGCGCAAAATAAAGCGGCGCAAATCAAAGCAAAGAATGTTCATTCCAGAGACGGATTAACATTCTATTCGAATTAATATTTTTGTTTTTTTTAAATTATTTTTGTTTTTTCTTTATTTATTACTTATATATACAGAAAATTATAATATTATTACAGAACATACAATACAATGCAACAATACGATACAAATAAACAAAAATTAAAACAGAAATCAAAATTATAATCAAAAATAAAAGCAAAACCTTTGAAAGAATATTAAACATTTATTTTTCTTTATTTTTTCTTTCACGCTTATGTGCTCAAGGTTCCATAGATGTTTTGATATTTTTTATTATAGTTGAACTGCGTTCGCAATCATGATCTGTCTTACAAATGTCTTAATTTTTTAATTTTATCTGCATTTTTCAATATTGTAGTCACCGTTGATGGAGGTAAGTTTAGGCATCTACAAATCTTCGGACGAGTTTCACCATTCTCTATTCTTTTAATAACTTCAATTTTTGTCTCAATCGAAATAGACCTACGTTGTTTTCTATCGTGTTTTGTAGATATATCTTCCATTGGTATTAATGAAAATTATAATTATTACTCAATAATTTTAAATTAAATTTTAAAAGTAAGTTAATAAAAATAATATAGAAAAATTAAAAATTATTAAATTTAGATTATATAAAATATTAGATTTAGATTTATTTAAATTTAAATATGTACATATCATAAAGCAGACACTCTTAAGCGAGTTAAATTTATTTTACAACTGAATACGTCTCAGTAGTGCGATTACTGCGACTGCGTAAACCACGAGACATCCCCGCTTCGACCCCTGAACCGTCGACACCCGACTCCGACGTTCAACTGTTTCAAAGCGGCGTTATTTTAAGGTCACTGCCAACCGGCGTAAAATAAAGCGGCGTAAAATAAGGCCCACCTGTATATAATTGCCCGAACGTCCAATCCCAAATAGTGAGGGCGAAGCTATTAACTCACTGCGCATTTAGATTTTATGGTTTTTGGCTCAGCTTACGATGGACAACTTATACGTTGCACTAACGCGGGATTGGTGTATTACTTACGCGAAACAATCTGCGATTCCTGAATACTTTTTAACAGCACCAGAGCCCTGGGCTTGCAGTCTCGTCTTTACAACATCAAAAGGTGTGACGGCGACTGCACAAATTGCCCCAGCAAGTAACCCGGCCAGAAGGGACCACCAAAACTTGGCTTCACCTAAAATATATTATTATTGTTACTCCTATTATTTATTGGCCGTACCATTGACCATATTTATCCGTATGTTTGTATTGCTACGAATACGGCTCTGCCAAAGAATACACTAGCCTTGAAGTGGACAGCGAACCTTGAACACTGAGTTGCTCGAAGGTTCTAGAAATCTATGGAACGTATTAGGGTCTCGTAATCTTGTGAGAGACAAGGAGTCGTGAGTAAACCATCACCGGTGTCGAACGAACCGCCCAAGCATTTTTGGTGAGAAACCCGGTAGCGTGTAGTGAACCAGAAGTAGTGTGGAAGTGTTGAGGACAGTTTGAATGAATTGAACGAACCTCGATAACGGGTTAAACACTGTGAGTGTTGTGTGGTGTTTAACGGTTTGTGAGGTGAAACGGTGATTGTGAGGTTTTGGGTTGAGTGTCTCTTATGGGATTTCGTAACCATCTTGTAATTGTAATTTCTAGTGTAATTATTAATTTCAACTTTAACTAAACATTAAACGTAGATTAAGTACAATGCAGACTTTAATTCAAACACCATTATTCCTGTCATAAAGGATCTAAGCGACCGACCGGCGGACCTTTAGGGCTTCAGACTTGATCTCGCTCGCAAGTCCTGGAAACCCACTATCTGGAAGGGCCTTTCAAAGTAAGCACCATGCAGTACAATGAAAATACTTAACGTTTCGAACGATCCTAGAAATGCTCCCATATATCCCTATTCATTTTTGAGTAATTTATTATTATAGGGTACAAACTTATTAAATATAACTTCCCACCATATATAATTCATTTATTGAAAACATATTTAGCAAATAGGCAATTTAAAGTACAATTAAATAATAATCTTTCTCTTAATCGAACCATAACTGCAGGTGTACCTCAAGGAAGTGTGTTAGGACCTACCCTTTTCAATATTTATGTCAATGACATACCGAAAACCGAACATGTCAATTTAAGTCTTTATGCTGACGATACAGCTTTATTCACTACTTCGTTTAGATTGGATACTATTACCAACAGGTTAAATAACAATTTGCATAAAATTAATAAACATTTCAACAAATGGAGAATCAAATTAAACGCAGAAAAAACAGAATTTATAATATTAACTAAAAGACGTCCCAATCTTAATAATATCTATGTTCAAATAAACAATGAAAAATTTTATCACAAACCCTTCATCAAATATCTAGGAGTAATACTAGACAAATCCCTAAATTTTACTGAACATATCAAAAAACTACCAATACTGCTAATAAAATCCTTTTTCAATTATTTAAAATATGCAATAGAAGATCTTTTTTATCTTATAATAATAAATTACTAATTTATAAATCAATAGTAAGACCAGTACTAACTTACGCCTGCCCAGTCTGGCGTATAGGTAATGTATCTAATTTAAACAAGTTACAGGTAATTCAAAACAAGTGCTTACGTATCATTGGTAAATATCCCAGATATGAAATGATCAGTAGGATGCATAAAAATATCAAAATTGAAACTATTTCCGAACATATCCACAAACTATCAACCAAATACTTTATAAGAACTAGTCAACATACAAACGAACTTGTTTCGAACATCGGTAAAATTGTTTTAAAACCAAAATCTAAAAAACATAAACGTATCAAACTTGATATTTAAATCAATTTTATACAATTTTATACAATAGAAATTTTTCGGAAATTAAAATAATGTAATATTAATGTTAAGGTTTTTTTTTTTAAATTTTCCTTTAAGTCATAATTGTTAAATTCTAAATTAAAATTTCTATTTGTTAAATAGCGTCAAAACCGAATTTTGTGAGGTTACACAGAACTCTGTACTGTAATTATGTGTTTTTCTCTTTTATTGTAGACATGCAAATAATTTCAATAAAGCTTTATTTTATTTTATTTTATTTTATTTTATTTATTATTATTATAGGGTTAAAAATTATATAATAAATACCTGAGCCATCTGTTTTCCTTGGTCCCATGTCATTAAATGTAGCAAACATTGGGAAATAAAAAATTGAAAACGTAATATCTCTCAAACCGGTAGCAAATGTGCCTTTATAAAAACCCAGTACACCATGTTTCTTTATCAAGTTTGTAACTAACTCTACGGTGGTGGGTTGATGGAACTTTGTACCAGCTGTAAACAAAATAGATATTAAAGCTTAAACTATACGACTATGATCTAAGAAAGTTTCGTGAGGCAAGCACTTGTTTATACTGCGTTTGAAAATAAGCGACGTTTTACTATCACGAGATTTGTCATTGGGAATAAAGATGTTGGCTATAAAGCAATCCTTTGATCTTAAACGACAGTTTCTGGAAACAAGAACAACTTGTCCCCCAACAGGGTTATGTCTTTTAAATTACTTAAGTTTTACAGGGCTATTCAAAGACAAAACACAAATTTAAACACTGTCTAAATTCAGTGTTTATTATTTTTTCTTATTCAAAGACACTTTTTAAACACTGTTTAATTTTTTAAACACTTTTTTTCTTAGTTACAGTAGTTAAGTTGATTTTGTCTATTCAGAAACATTAATAGTGTATTTGGCTCTAGTATTACTACGCAGCAGACAATATCAAATTCGTTCGTTCAATATCAAATTATAATGATAAAAATTTTCGTGAAAAATATCTTTTTGATTTTCTAAACAGAGAGTTAACTTACACTACCTTGTTGAAAATGAAATTAATCATGTGACATCTAAGGGACGGCATATAGATTCAAAATTACATTTATTATCCGAATTAAGATATTTCGGTAGGGGACATTTCAGGATGATACTGCTGATCTTCATGGATTTAGTCAACCTACTATGTCACGTATCATACGTAAGCAGTTCTAAGTATATTAGAAGAAACCATATCTTTAAGCTTTATTAATATAAAACAAGATTTGCTAAGTTTAAGTAGCATATATTCTACGTGATTTTGCCAACTCAGATTATCACTTATCATTATACCTAAAAATTTGTTGATTGGGAACACTGAATGCTTTTTTGTCCTTTTAAGTGGATATATGGGCTGGTAATAGATGCATTTTTGTGTCCATGGAAGAGCAGAGCATGAATTTTTTTGTATTTAAAATGAGTTTATTTTCATAACACCATTTACTCATTGATTCTTTTACTTAAGTTACTTTTACCATCGAAAGCTAGTGAAGTTGCATCTGCATTATGAAGCAAGTATGAAGTATCATCTGTATATAGACAAATAGAATTATTTGAGAAGAATAGAACCTTGTGGGACTCCAGTATTTGTTCCCGAAACTGAAGAAAGAGCTTCAAGGGAAGAAATTTACGAGCGACGAACAAGTTTAAGATAAGATAAATTAATTCAAAGATCGGATAAATGTATTAGGGTTAAGGGGGAGTATATTGAAAATAAAAAATAATATTATGTTTTTTTAACCTTCTTCCCCTCTATTCCGCCAACTTTTTCACCTCCCCTAGTAGATTAAAAATATATTTGTAACCTTGTTTTGCTTCAATAGCTTTTCTTCCAGCGTCTTGCATCTGGATTTTCATCAATTCCATAGGAGTTGTTACAACGATTTGAAATAATCCAGCAAGTCCCCCTGCTAGACATTGTCTTGGTAATGGTAACACCTTACTAAAAATAATAATTTCAATAAAGTATTTACACACGTATTTAGATTATAGAGTCAATTTCAACGGTTTATTATCATCAGACGCAAGAGCAGTATATTAAAATTACTCTGCGTTTGCGTCAGATGATAATAAACCATTGGAAATGACTACGAACAGAACTTATGTTAGTTCATATTTATAACAGGGTCGTCTGTTTTGCCTAAAGCTGCGTTCACACCTCTTAAATTAGTCGACTATAGAATATGCATTGTGCATAAAATTAGTAAATAGTTTTAACGTTTAACGAAAACGTTTACAGCTCTGAAAATAAATGGGTAACGAATGTTGTGATATCTATGCTTTTACAAACCAACTATGATGGAAAAAGGCATTTGAAACTTTTACGAACCCGCCATCAGCGAGATTTTCGCTAACTAAACATAACCTAATTAATTTTATCATTGATTATTTGCATATAGCGAAGATATATAAATGATTTATATAGTTTTTATACATTTACATAATTTAGCATCTATGAATGCGATGAAAAACGAAATGATCTATGTAAAACATAAAATTGGTAAGTCGGAATATATTGATATTTTTGAGGAATCTCTCTTTTAATAAAGTTAATGTTTTTCAAAATATGTATACTAGAAATCTCATTTAAACCATATAAATGTGACTTTAAGCGTATAAATACTGAAATTTCATTATTCAAGTTTTTCTTTAAAAACGTTAATACGAGCTAAATGTTAACACTTATTAAATAATTTCTTGGATTTCAGAACGGCTAACTATCATGTACTTATTTAGATTTCAGTTTTGAATAAAAATATTGGAACATATGAACTGAATCGTAAATGTTAGGTTTTGCAAGAAGCGGGTGGCGCTTCGCCAAAAACAAATCTCATACTAACTAGCTTACGCGTTTTCTCAGACGAGTTGTTTGTGGTGGATTTATACGGAACATTAACCACTATTTCGAATAGGTTTATTTAGTTAAGAATATTTGTTTAAACAAGACGCTATTCCAGACATATTTTAGTAAACCTAGTATTAGCAGTTTGTTTATAAGACACAGAGAAGGAAGTTCTTTTAAAGGCATAACAGACGATCCATTTAACTTACTCATTCGTCCTTAATTGAAATCGAAAGAAGTCATTGGCAGCTAATTTAATAGCTTTTTCCGGAGTAATAAGAATCAGATTAATAGCAGATCCTCTGTACATTCCAAAAAAACCTTCATGTTGAATTACTTTCTTGAAGCAATCAAACCTAAACACAAATACATTTTACGATTCTATACAGTTGTTTTAATAGTTTAACAAGGCGAAAAGATTTGTCTATTTCTTAAAACAAAACTAAGTATTTATATTGTTTTGTGGGTCTATTAATGTGTCGATATTAAAATCTATTATAAACATTTTCTCTTACAAGATACTTACAATGAAGAATACATTTTTTCTCCATGAGGACCAATAGTCTGATTCTGTAGTCGAGTTTTTACTAAATCCAAAGGAAATACACATGTCACACCAATAATACCTGCAACGCCACCATTAATAATTTTTGGCAGCAAGCTAAAACATTTATTAATATGTTAACACTTAAAAAAGTAGAAAACTTGGATTGAAAGTTTGAAAGAAGTATTGTGTTTTTCACATTATACTTTTTACATCAATACTATGCAAAACAAGTGGCAAAGGGAGACCTTGGAGAAAGGGAGACACAAAACGCACACAGACACACATACAGCCACAGATACATCCAAACACACACACAGGTACAGACAGACACACATACGGATGGCAGTTCGAAAATAAAGGATATTCCAAATATTTATGCGGAACTAACTGGGAATTTGGGTCTTTTAGGTTGTCACGAGAAGGGACCTTGTTTGGGTTATTTCACTTTTTTATGTTGGTATGTGAAAATTTAAAATTCTGACAGTGAAACCATAGAAAAGAATGACATTTTTTTAAAAAGTAATACTTTTCTACATATTTTGAAGACATAAAAATAAATGAATGGCAAATTTTTATTAATAATGACACAAAAAATCGGTTCCACGACATTTGAACATACGACAGATTAAAATGCGACACTTTAACATGGACAGATTAACATGCGACAGACAGTAGCGGCTGGTGAGTAAAATATTTGGGGGGACACTTTTTTTCCCATATATATCTATTAAAATATAGTTATACGAGAAAAAAGTAAATAAATAAAAAATACCTGAAAATATGTTCTGCAACTAGAAAAACTGACAAATCTGGCACTTTTATTAAGATTTATGCTCAATATTATTGTTATCATTTTTGTAGTTATTACTTCTATTATTATTATTATTATTATTATTATTATTATTATTAAAATTGCAATATTATTAAGACAATGCTTTGTAGTCAGAAACATAACATATTTGGTTATTAATTAAGCAGATACCTACACATATTCACATGTATTTAAATATTAGATTTAACCTTTTCGTTATGTTCTTTAATTGAACGCTTATACGCAGTATCAAGTTGAAATCGTATATTTACCGATCCCAGCATGGCAAATTTGACCGAATAATGCATATGTTTATGAGACACATTATGTTTAAGAACTTTATCTTTGAAACGTTTAATATCTTTAACACTATTTACTATCTTTATTTCATATGCGTCTGATGAGCAAATCAAACACACGAAACAAAAATAAAAAAAAAAAAATATTTATTATATCCACACAACCAACTTCTATTTAAATATTGTTTTTCACTAAACTTTCTATTAAATGTTCTATTTCCATTTTTATCCTGTTGGGAAATATTCAATTTTGGCCGATGAGGACCCATATTTTTACCGACCGCCAATATATATAAGGGAGGTATTGTGATCATACCGATTTCGAGATTTCGATGGATCTCCACGAATTGAGGTATCTACATAACGTTTTGACTATTTTTAGCATGATGTCTGTCGGCCTGTCTGTCCGTCCGTCTGTCCGTCCGTCCGATTTTTATGAAACTTCATATTTAAGCTTCTGCCATCAATGGCACGAGTTGATCAACTTTGGTAAAAATCGGTTGACTAAAAATGGGAGTTTACTCGTGTCGATTTTAAGATTTTTGCAAATATTTAGCAACAGAAAAATATTTCGAAAAAATTTATTTAACAAAAGTTGCTATAAATGCAATAACTAATAACTTTTATTTGAGATGTTTTTTGATGAAACGAAAAATTTCGAAAAATTTGTTGTAAATTTTTGTAAAATTTTTTCCAAGTCTCAAATTTTCATACTTATATGTAACGTTTCCATGGTCATGATAAATAATATCTCTGTTAGAAAATATTAGGCCAAGTTATTTCTACTCTGCTGCTAGAATATATTTTATACAAGTACTTTATAATGGCGGTCGGTCTTGTGGTGGCCACAGCCTTTATTAATAATTTTGTTTCATAGTTAAGCACGTTAGTTTTATTAAAATATACAGTATATTTTAATAAAACTAACGTGCTTCATTCGATTAATTTTCACGTTTAAGTACTTGTCACAAATCACAACGACCGAACTAAGCTACGGGACACCGGCCGTAATTCACTAATACATACAACACTAACCTTCACCGCTGTTGCCGTTACTAGAAAATTTTTGCTACATATGTAGATAAGAACATTAGATATTGCATGTGGCAACGCTGTATCTGGGGACACTCCGTGGAGTGTCCAACAACGCTCGGAAGAGCGTTGTTGTCTTGATTTAAATTTTTTAAATCTAACATTTATATGAAAAATCTTTGAATAAGAAATAATAAAAATAAAAATATGCAGATATATCTAGCTACTTTAATGCAATTTTAAAGAAGTATAAATAAAGTATTAAATTTAGCTTTTTTACTAAAATTTTTTAGGAGGTCACTGTCCCAGCGCCTCCCTGTCTCAGCCGCCACTGGCGACAGATGAACATAGACACATTTTAACACACGACAAATGAACTCTGTGACATATTATCATAGCGACAGATGAACATAAGTCAATTGAACACACGACATTTGATCTCACATTTCATTTTTATTTATTCTAGCATATAAGTTCAGAGGTTGGTCAATGGTGGGTCATCGTTTAGTCAACGATTGGTCAGCGGTTGGTCAGCGGTTAGTCGTAGTAGTAATCTTACGTGTATAACTTACTTGAAGGTCATTGGTGGAGGTGCGGCAGGAGCTGCTTTTTGAGCCATGAGGCCGATGAACTCCTGTAAAACATATTTATTAAATTAGATTAGAAGAATATATATATATATAATAAATGTGTTTCTTCTTTAATCGTCAAATAGGTAGGAAAAAATAATAAGTTAGTTTAATTCATTGGGACGTTTCGCATATTGTCAACTGACAATAACTGAAGCGCCTCTAGTGAGATTTTGAGAAACTGTCGGTTGTAGGATAGTCGAGTTTGTGACAAGCATGGGAATATGTTCTTAGAAGTGGAAAGACAGTTAAAGACCATTTTAGAGTGTGTTCCCGTGTGTTTCAATAAATATCACATGAAGATACCATTGAACCTGTCAAAAATATCCTACCAAAGTCAGCCATGATGTGAATGCAGTAGCGCCTCTATCGGTAGTGTCAGATGCCAATATTAGTTTTATGCATCTTCAGCCTGTGATATGTAGTTAATCTTCAGCGGCTGATGTAATGGACGTACATTATAAAATACGGTGGTCGTTGTAATAAAAAATTAGTATAACAATAAAATTAAAAAATATAAAAAAATCACTATTGTTTGTCAAACACATAAAAAACCGTAAATAACTGTTTACGTGCCAGTAGTTTAAAATCAAGTGAATTATAATGTACGCCCATTACATCAGCCGCTGATGATTAACTGCATATCACAGGCTGAAGATGCATAAAACTAATACAGTCGATTCCGCTTAATTGGGACACATCAGGACTGCCCCAATTAAGCGAATTTCACATAAAATTAAACAATGCATATTTTTCTTTCAATAATTTTACTTTATAAACTCTTGGACAAAACTATAAATTAGATATAACCAAAAAATTTATGTGAAGTGTGAATCTTCACACATTTCTGGGTTTTGCAGGTATTTAGTAACTGAATGATGATTATTTGGGATGCCAAAACAAATTTTATGTCAAAATATTTTTTTATGAATTTTAATTCGAATGCCTAATACCATTATTTAAGTTTCTAAATATGTACAGTATTTTATTTATACAGCAAGGTTCAGTAAGATTTTTAAAATTGCGCCTAAGTCCCGCCCTCTGATTTCGTCAAACAGAATTAAATTATAATTTCAACACGTCCCACTGTTATTCATTTACGCTTTTAAAAAATAAATGCAACATTTACCAAAATATAACTAGAATTTTGACAAAATAATTTAAACAAAATAGAAATGAAAAAAAAAAAACAGAAAAAAATAAAATTAACAGGATTCGAACTCTGCAACGTTCGCACTGCAAATTACAAAGTGCATCACGAAACCAACTGAGCTACCAGAGTTTCTGAATCTGGAGTGTTACATAGCGAATTAAATATTTAACATATTTTAGTTAAAAACACAAAAAATGCGTTATTTTCCGAAAACATAATCTGATCAAAAATTCCTGTTGTACTATTCCGGTTCACACCAATGTACATTACTTAGAATTTTTTCAGATTTTTAGTTTAAACCATTTGGGCTACAGGGTGTGGGACAAAATTTTTTTTGCACAATTTTGGCAAAAATCGCATCAAAATAATTTAATTTGCAAAAATAAAATTTTGATCGTTAATTCACGTACTAAGGGCTTTCATTTGATACCCTACTCAGAATTTTAAAAAAATATTTTTTTTTGATGAGCACATATTTGTTTATATTTTTAGGGGAATATGTTTTTTAGATGTTTTAGTATTTTTCCTATGTGCGGGTCAAAGAGTTGTATAAGCATGCCAAATTTCAACTCTCTAAGTTTAGCCGTTTGGCTACAATTTTTACCGAACAGACAGACAGACAGACGACAAAATGACGGTATAAGGGTTTTTTGGTCATACCTACAAAACCCCAAAAATATAAACTTTTAAGAAAAAATAATAATAAATTGCAAAATAAAATAATAAATAGGTACATACAATTTAATTCAATGCAAAAATGCGTCAATTGTAGTCTGTCTTTTGTTTTAGTAACATTTCACTTTTACAAAATCAGCACAGGTATTCAGTGCGGATGTAGGGCTCCCTTCATTTCCTTCCTGCATAAAATAACGCTGTAATATTAAATTCTTTGTACATATTTTTTCTTGAGAATATGTGTAACATAATATGTACTGTGATCTTAAATTTACTGTCTTATTAAGCGGAATGTTGTCCCAATTAAACATGTAAATTTACTGTTGGTTCCTTGGTTTGGTTTCTGTTCTTTGAGATTTGGCCCAAATAAACGGCTGACCCAATTAAGCGGAATCGTCTGTATATGCGAAACGTCTCAATGAATTAAACTAACTTATTATTAGCGCTGTGGTAAGCGTTAAATTTACGTTGATATATGGAGAAATCTAACCTAAAATTGCAAGTTGAAAAGTGAAAAATAATTAAAACTGTGAAGAAAACTAACAATTTCCGTACCTAATATAATTTATTATTATCTAAGAAAGATGTCCCTAAAAAAAATCATGAAAATAATGTAAATTAAGTGTGTATATATACGGCACCAGAGCCCAAATAATCACTGTTTGGCAAGTTTGTTTTCTGATTATCATTAATATAAAATTTCTATTTGTACTTACCGCCTACATGAAAAATACACTAAAAATGTTACAATTACTGTATTTTAAGGACCAAAATTTAGAAAATGCCATTTGTTACTACAATTTGACAGATGTGAAAATTTCAAACTTAAAATTTCCTTGGAAACATCTACTGAAATAAAATACAACACAAATGCTAAATATGTATAATATTATATTGGGTTGTCCGGAAAGTTCATGCCGATTTTTCAGGAAAAGTCAAAGGCAACATTTTTATGTATCGATATATACCAGGTCTACAAGTTTGAAATGCGGATTTTTTTCAAACTTGCCGCGCAGACATAGTTTATACTTCAAAGTTTCAACACATATGGCGTTTTGTTAAGTTATCATTAGTTTCAAATGCGTATAGGTTATAATTTGACAAGTGATCATATAGTTTTGTTTTTCTGTGTTAAAAATGTCAAATTTTGTGCCAAATAAAGAACATTCACGGACAGTACTACTGTTTTGATTTCATTTGAAAAAAACTGCTGCTGAATCATACCGACTGCTTCGAGAAGCTTATGGTGAATATGCTCCATCGCAAGATACGTGTGAACGATGGTTTCGGCGTTTCAAAAGTGGTGACTTTGATCTTACAGACAAAGAACATAGAAAACGCCAAAAAAATATGAAGATACAAAATTGGAAACATTGCTATAGGAAGACGATAGTCAATCACAAAAACAACTAGCAGAGCAGTTAGGCGTTAGTCAACAAGCTGTTTCCAATCGCCTACGAGAGATGGGTAAGATCCAGAAAGTCGGCAGATGGGTTCCACATGCATTGAATGAGAGGCAGATGGAAAAACGCAAAAACACTTGTGAAATTTTGCTTGCACGATACAAAAGAAAGTCTTTTTTGCATCGTATCATTACTGGCGATGAAAAATGGATTTATTTTGAAAATCCCAAACGCAAAAAATCATGGGTGAACCCAGGCTCACCATCCACATCAACTGCAAGACCGAATCGCTTTGGCAAAAAGACAATGCTCTGTACTTGGTGGGACCAAAAGGGTGTGGTCTATTATGAATTGTTAAAACCTGGTGAAACAGTTAATACCCAACGCTACCAACAACAACTGATCGAATAGAACCATTCGCTGCTCATAAAACGACCAGAATACGAAAGAAGACAGCACAAGGTAATCTTTGTTCGCATTAACGCTCCATCACATAAGGCAAAAGCAGTTTGCAACACATTGGAGGTACTCAAGTGGGAAGTGCTACCCCATGCCGCTTACTCACCAGACTTGGCCCCTTCAGATTACCACTTGTTCGCATCGATGGGTCACGCACTTGCCGAGCAGCACTTTTGTTCATATGAAAATGTGAAAGAATGGCTTGATGAATGGTTTGCGGGGAAAGGGGAAGAATTCTACTGGCGAGGTATTCACAAATTGCCTGAAAGATGGGAAAAATGTATAACTTCTAATGGAGCATACTTTGAATAAATAAACTTTTACTGTTCTTTATGAGTTTAATGTGCTTTATTTAAACAAAAAGCCGCATTTCATACTTGTAGACCTGGTATTTATTTAATGCACCATCTTTCACGCAACTTTAGGATTCCATCCTCCCAGAATTTGTCGGAGAAAAACTTTTTAAGGTGTTTTTTTACGTCACAAAAGAGTTAAAGTTCTTTTCGTTAAAGGAATTTTGCAAAGACCTGAATAAGTGGAAGTCAGTATGTGTAATATTTGATGAATACGGTGGGTGGGGTAAATCCCAGCCTAACTCGAACAATTTTTGTCGGGTAGTCAAAGAAACATGAGGTGGAAACCGTGGCATTGTCATGGTGGAACACGACACCGTTCCGATTAGCTAATTCTGGACGTTTTATTTGAATCGTTGTCTTTAATTGGTTCAGTTGAGACCAATACTTGTCTGAATTTATCGTCTGGTTATTCGGTAGTAGCTCATAATATAGGATTACTTTCTAATCCCGCCAGACATAGAGCAAGACTTTCTTCGGACGAAGACCGGCTTTAGGGGTGAGTTATGGTGGTTCATTTCTCTTACCCCGGGATCTTTTTTAATCAACATTATTGTAAATGGTCAATTTTTATCACCCGTCACTATTTGCTTCAAAAACGGTATGATTTAATTGCGTTAGTACATCGAATCGCAGATGGAAATGCAATCAAATTTGTTTCTGTTAAATTGTGCGGAACCCTTACATCGTAAAGATTTATGTAACAAGCTTTACAAACTTCATTTGAGAAATACGAGGTGTGGAAATTAAGTAACCGAACTGGCAACATACCGTTTGATCTGGCAACATTTGGGACACAGGACTTCAGTACGAGTATGAAATCGCTAGAGTAATTTTGTTGTCCCTAGCGAGTTTTTAGGGTTTTGTAGGTATGACCCAAAAAACCCTTATACCGTCATTTTGTCATCTGTCTGTCTGTTTGGTAAAAATTGTAGCCAAACGGCTAAACCTAGAGAGTTGAAATTTGACATGCTTATACAACTCTTTGACCCGCACATAGGAAAAATACTAAAACATCTAAAAAAATATCCCCCGAAAAATATAAACAAATATATGCTCATCGAAAAAAAAAATATTTTTTTACAATTCTGTGTAGGATATCAAATGAAAGCCCTTGGTACGTGGATTAATGATCAAAACTTTATTTTTGCAAAATAAATAATTTCGAGGCGATTTTTGCCAAAATTGTGCAAAAAAAATTATCCCAAAAAGTAGCCCAGATGGTTTAAACTAAAAATCTGAAAAAATTCTAAGTAATGTACATTGGTGTGAACCGGAATAGTACAACAGGAATTTTTGATCAGATTATGTTTTCGGAAAATAACGCATTTCTTGTGTTTTTAATTAAAATATGTAAAATATTTAATCCGCTATTTAACATAGTAAACGAGGTAACTGGACTACGGCAGTGGTAACGTTCCCGCTTCGTAAGTTGCAAACTACTGTTCGATTCCCGTCAATTTTTATTTTTTTTTTGTTTTTTTTTTTTCATTTTTATTTTGTTTAAATTATTTTGTCAAAATTCTAGTTATATTTTGGCAAATGTTGCATTTAATTTTTAAAAGCGTAAATTTAATAACCAGTGGGAAGTGTTGAAATTATAATTTAATTCTATGTGTGAATGTATACGTAATCAGAGGGGCGGAGTTTATGACTTAACCAAGCAATGGAAGCCATAGGCGCAATTTTCAAAATATTAATGAACCTTGCTATATGAAAAAATACTGCAAATATTTAGAAACCCAAATAATGGTATTAGGCATTCGAATTAAAATTAATAAAAAAATATTTTAACATAAAATTTGTTTTGGCATCCCAAATAATCATCATTCACTTACTAAATACCTGCGAAATCCTGAAATGTGTGAAAATTCACACTTCACATAAATTTTTTCGTGAAACAGTTTTTTCTAGTGCGTTCTAAAAACGAATAACATTCATTTCGAGCAACGGTGTGCTATTAGTTTTTGCTTCAGACTTGGGCACAGTGCAACGGAAACTTTTGCAAGACTGCAGCAGGCCTCGAAGACTGTGTTTTGTCAAGAACTCAGGTTTTTTGGTGGTTTAAGGCATTTTCAGAAGGAAGAGAGTTGATTCAAGATGAATCATGCAGCGGAATGCCTTCATTCTCAAAAACCGATGAAAATGTCAAAAAATGACAGAATCCGGGATCTTGTGCGTTCAGATCGTCGGTTGACAGTCATAATGATCGGGGAAGAGTTGAATTTGATTCACACTACCGTTCATCAAATTTTGCCCAATGAATAATGATTTTGAACAATGCGCCTTGTCACACAGCAATTTCAATAAACGAGTTTTTGTCCAGTAAAAACATTCCTGTGGCTCCTCAGCCTCCTTATTCGCCTGACTTGAACCTATGTGACTGTTTCCTCTTCCCAAGATTGAAAAATCACCTCAAGGAACGTCATTTTAAGACACTCGAAAACATTCAAACGTCCGTAACCAACCAGCTGAAAGCTATTCCAGTATCCGAGTTCCAGCACTGCTATGAGGATTGTAAAAACCGTCTCCAGCGCTGTGTGGCTTCCCAAGGAAGTTATTTTGAGGGAGACAATATGGAATTGTAACTCTAGTCGAATACAATTTTTTTTAAATATCAGTCCGGTTATGTGCAGTTCACTTTTATAAGAACAAACTAGATCTGGTAATTTTGATGTTTTTTATAGTGTATGACTGACTTTTAGAAACTTGGTTATATTGTAAAAAAGGCTTTACAGTTTTGGGTTATGTTTGTATTATGTTAGGTTAGTATTATATTTACAAAATATTTAAGATGTCACTATTCAAAATGAAATATGACAAATGAAATTTTTTTAAATGACATATTTATAATCTGACTTTTCAAATTATTTTTCTGTAATACCAACATGACATACAGTTTCAAAGGTGCAACCTGTTGAAAACTAAATTTCCTTTTAGTTTGTTGTTACAAAAGTGAACTGCTTATACTTAATTTACAGAAGCATTTAGTTAGAATATGGTTGCTATGGTTACCTATGGGATTGTAACCGAGTTTAACCAAAAGATTAAAGATTAGAATTGTACTGGCTAATTGCCTCAGTAACAAAGGGCATAAACGTGAAAAAAACAAAAAAAAATAAAATAAAATAAACTCGGCTAAGCTTTCAGAAACCAGCCCTTAAGTTTTTACCATTAAGAGAACTTTGCAAAGACCTGAATAAGTGGAAACCAGAAGGTGCAATCAGATCAATTCTGTAAAAAATTACTGTGTAGGAACGTTACTACGAGATAAAATATTATAAAAAGTACAATGACTTTCATTCATGGTAGTAGCCAGGGGTATGAAACTCATATACACGGCCTTGAAACGGTTTTAAGTTATATTCCATCCACCGACAGCGCTAAAAGCGTTTTGTTTTAACCAACATTTTGAGAACACTTCATTATCGGCAATTGTTTTTGACGTTGTAACGATAGGTGACAGCACCCGGGTGCCACTGGTATGTAATGACCTTGGCTCGAGTTTTAGTTTTCTGGTATATTGGTAGATGGTGACATAGTGCAAAATAAATTACGAATACACCCGACTTCAAACGATCAGAAACTTCGTGTTTTAGCTGTCGATCTGCCGCCATTAGCTGTCAAACACATGACAGTTGGTGTTGAAGTAATACGCATTTAAGCTTGTTAATTTTCAAATACATGGTTCAAATAATAGAATTTTATTTGGAATTTTGGTCATCTTATACTGTATTTGATACATACATTGTACATCTCGGGAAGACGGACAAAAATTGATTTTTTGCGGATATTGTCTTATAATGATCTGAAATGTGTAGAAACCAATATGAGGCCGAAAAAATAAAAAAACAGGTATAGCCTCCAATTTTATTAATACAGTGTTTGTAATTAGTAATTATAATGTTGTGTTTAAAATAATATTTAATGTTGTGTATAATTTTGTGTTTCAAAAATAAATAGCTTACACCTTTTATTTATATTTATTTATTTAAATTCCTTATTTATGTGTTATATTAATGTATATGGATTATTAAATATATATGTATTTCTTTTCAAAATATATTTAATACAATAATAATGGTAATTTTGAACGTAAATCAGATAGTAAAATTTAAATTTGGCGGTTGTTGTTGTTTAGTTCATTGGTATATTCCTAGAGGGAACGTACTAATTTTTTTTGCTGGCAGTGTCCGTTCTTAATATATTGTGTTCTGTGGGTGACAGTAAATTGTGATTGTGACAGTGATGAATTTTATAAGAAATTTTAAATATTAGCACCACATTTTTTATTTTCAAATGGTGTAGTGTAATTAATAATGTTTTAAATGGTAAATGCAAAAGAAATATAAATAGTGTAATAAAAAAAATGGCACAGACTAAATTTAATATGTACAATAAAAGTAAATATAAAAGTAAAAAATAAATACTTGTTTATTTATTTCATATGCTTGCTTGCAAATAAAATAATAAAACTTAATGCTTACTGAAGTATTAACTTCTAACAATTGTAATTCATTTTAATTTTAGGAAATTAATTAGGAGAGTTGTAAATAAATTAATCATAATTTTCGGTTCAAGGCAATCTTTAATTTTCTACCAAAATTACATTTTATTTTTCAATTTTGGTAGAAAATTAATGATCGCGCGATTCATGGCAATTTGAAATATAAAAATATATTTATGTACACTGCGGGTTGCATACTACCTAATCCTAGTTCATATTACAACCACGAATGTCGCAACTATCGCTGTCCAAAGCCGTAACGTGGGAGTCCGCTATCTTCCTTGTTTTATAATTTGTGGTAGTAACTAACCTTGCTCGTAGTGACGAATTTAGTTCCTATTTTCATAGTAACTGAGTTTCAGAATTGGTCTGGTTGTCTGGTAGAGAAGTTTATATATTTTGAGAATAAAACACAAAAATAATTTTTTTAAATAATATATTTATTTTAAAATTAACGATTTTATACAAATATATATTGAAATGTTCTTTATCTTTTACTTAATAATTATACTGTAGATATTATAGCTGATTCTTCTAAAAAAACTTATGACTATGGGAGTGGAATAAAAGAACAAGTGGCGCTGCGATTTCAAAAACATTCTTAAAGTAAAACTCTCAAACGCAGTGGTTTTCTACCGCTGTGCCGAGGCATAAATATATGTCACGAGATCTAAAAAATAGCACTGTAAACAATATATTAGGTCGTCAAGGATGAAATTTGTAGAAAAAAAGGCAAAGTTGGTTGATAACTTACAAATATAAGGAATTATTTTATTCATCAAAGTATGCACCCATATTGTCTATACACTTTTGCTATTTAAGCGGCAGGTTGTCCAGGCAGGTGGTTTAAACGCCAGGACGAGAGTCAATGAATTCCTGGAAGGCCAGTTTTACAACATTGTCGGAATTATACTGTTTTCATATTAAAAAGTTGTCCAAATTGCGGAAGAAGTGGTAGTCAGTGGGGGCTAGGTCTGGTGAATATGGAGGATGATGAAGAAGTTTCAACTCCAATTCCTGTAGTTTTGCCACAGTCATTTGTGCAGTGTGTGGTCTATGCAATAAGATAGGACCAATCTAAGCTCTTTTTCTTTAAGTTTTTGCATCATTTCGTCCAGTTGGTTGCAGTATATTTCTGCTGTGATCGATGAGTCAGGATTTTTTTTTTTTTTTTTTGTTTGTTTTCTTTTAAATTACCTGTATGAAATTTGGCGAACCAATTTGATATTGTCTGCTGCGTAGTAACACTAGAGCCAAATACACTATTAATGTTTCGGGCGGTCTGCGATGCTGTAGTTCCACGTAAGAACTCATACTTCATAATAGTGCGAATTTCCGACCATTCCATTTTCAACAAATTAATTTAAAAAAAAGTTTTTGATATTTTTTAGAGCATACAATGATTTCTTTAAACAGAACGGTAAAATATTAAGCTAATGTCAAATAATAAACTGTTAAAGTTGGCAATAGTATTAACTACAAATTTCATCCTTGGCGACCTGATATATAAATTTATACAACATAATACTACGCTGAATGAATTTTTCTAATCAGTTCGGTAGTTTCTGAGATTAAGCCGTAAGACACTAACAAATTAGCTGCTCTATAATAGTTATAAATAATACGCTGTACTGACATCCTAAGTAGGGGAGATGGCTGGTTCTAGATCGGAAGTGACGTCACAGTACAGGTGCGTAATCAGGAGACCTGATAAAATCAGTTACTACCTGATAAACGGGTGTATTCTGTAAGAAATGCGTTAAAATTAGCGTCAGGTTAATATTTTTATTTTAACTCCATGTCTAACGTCATTATCCAAAAATGTTATTCTGTAAGAGCATTTGTTAAGGTAAGCGTTAATACAATATTTGTTAACGCGAGGCGCTAACTCACCCTGTAGAGAGGCTAATATTAACTGCACGCGCATGCGCTGTTACGTTGAATTTTAACAGGAGTATTTATTTAGTCAAATGCCAAAAGAATCTTAACCTAATATTTCGGTATTGAACTAAATTTTCAGTGGCGAAATGTATTTTAAAAATGGAACAGAAATGTTTGGTCCTGTAATACTCATTATAACTGGTTTCCACAGTGTATTAAATAAAAGTATAACCTTATTCAACTTTTGTTTAGTCAATTTATATACTACATTGTATTATAACAGTTTATCTAATTTTTTAATAATATGTGAATTATATGTTCATTCTATTTTTAAAAAGGTGTTCGGTGATATTAATTATTAAATTTGATTTATTACGCTATTTCTACCCTAGAATAACACTGTTGTGATCGTCATTATCAATCTCATCAATTGTTTCTTCAAATAATACGCCATTAAAATGTACTGCGATATTTTGAAACACGGCGGAGGCATAAGTGAAGTTTTGTAGCTTTCAGAGGATTATAATTTTAAGTTCTGTGTCTGAACAAAAACCAAAACTGCTCTTACTTCATTAACTTCCTTTCTATACAATTACTTGAACTTGCGTCTGGGTTACTTGTATAACAAAAATTATGAAGCGTCATTCTTATCTCTACTGTAAAGAATTCACTTTATAAAGTAATAGAAAGTTGATTAATATTCCTACCGTCTTGTGTTTTATTCATTTTTTTTAAATAACATGACATTTGCTTAAACAGGATCAGCCATTTTTGCAAACTAAACACTAGCGTTAACTTTTAAAGCCACCGTTTCGGTAAGCGCTTATTGTAGAACGTTAACTGGCTATTTTAACCCCGCCGCGCTATAATAATAACAGATATATGTTTAGCGAATAGCATTTAGGTTAAAAATGGTGTTAAAAAAATTAACGTCAGTTTCTGACGCTAAGATTTTAACATCATGCTTAGAGAATAGACCCGAAAATCAGTTACCAGATCAGGTGACCAGATCAGGTACTTGATAAAATCAGGTCACCTGATTACACACCTGTACTGTGGTCACTTCCGGTCTAGAACCAGCCAATCTCCCCTACTATCCTATTATTGAAGTTTATCCTGTATGAGGTTGTCCTGTATGTTCTCGGTGCCTAGTTAACCATCGTCGACGTGGCTAATACCGAGTTAACCTCAGTCGAGTTGACAGCGCCGAGTTGACCACCACCGAGTTGACCATCATCGAGTTGCCATCGCCAAGTTACCGTCACCGAGTTGTCGCGTACCGAAATATTGAAAACCATTGCTTCATCATTCAGCGCCACTTGTGACTCTTTTTTATAACGGTACATTAAAACTTTGATATGTCTTTATTATTCTTGTTAGTAAATTCGAGTTATTTAAGATGAGAATACTGATAAAATATTTACAATTGCACATAATTTTAATTAAATGTCATACTTGAGATGGTTCTTGTGGCTGGAAACTTGGAATTCCATTTGATGATGATGTTGTCAATTTGTACGTTTGCTGTAACAAAAAATTATTTATGCAAGGTATTTTTAGGCACTAATTATTTATTATAAGATATACTAACAAGGTTAAATAAGCTCGAGTATTCCACACCGAAAATAATAATTATTAAATTGGAAAAACAATTGAACAACAAATAAACGAATTGTTTTAAAAAATATATTTTTTTTATAAGGATCCTCTATATTTTTTTAATCGCATAAAAAATGCATTTTTCTTTAATAAATCATTATGGCACTATGGGTCTAAACTAAGGTGACCATGCGTCCCGAATTTCCGCCTTGCACCTTGTCTCGAATTATCCCGAATTTTAGAAAAAGTACTTATTTTCAATATTTATTTTAAATTTATTTCAACATTTGAACTAAAAAAAATCTACCGAAAGGGTATTTTCCTTGATGAACAGCTTTTGGACAGGTGACAAGGCTCAACTGTATGTAGACACATTAATAGCAATATTACTGATTAAATTAAATTCTGAAGAAAATTGTTCGGATTTTTATAAAATGCTGTAAAGTAAAAAATACCTATTCAAAAAGATACATAGTTCGGAAAAATATAAAAAGTTTTCAACTGAGTAATTTTAATGAATAAAGTGTGAAATCATTAAAAAGAAAATACTGTGATTTTAATAATGTCCCTTTTAATAATATAAGTTAATTATCTGTGATTGGAAATTTTTATTTGTTATAAATTATAATTTATTATAATTATTTATTGTATATAATTTGCATTAAAAAAAAAATGAATTAAACAATTATATTTGATAATTACCCCCCCCCCCCCCCGCCCCTGTCTATGAACTCCCGTCCCGAATTTTGAACTAAAAAATATGGTCACCTTAGTCTAAACGCAGTATTAAAATAGTATATGAAAACACAAGTTTCATAAGGGATGATTTTGCCGCATGCGTCTGTGTTAGAGAACGATTCGCGAAGAGATAGTTTTCTAACCGACAAGTTCGTTAAAACGCCTTATGTAACGAGTTTTTTTATACTAATTTTTCTATTTTGCTTTCTCATGCCTTTTAAAATAGTAAATTTGCATTTTATAATCAAACAGCATTCTCGATCAGGAAATTTGGTATTAATGTATCTGTTGATCGGACTGGTTTATCATTTTAATATATTCAGGGTAACTATCAATTATATTTTGTAAAGTTTGCAGGTTATTGTACTAATTTTACCAATTTTATGAAATAAAATGTATAGTGTCATAATGAAGCTGATTATAATACTCAATTCAGTTTCACAATGACTCTCTTATGAATGTAAAATAGAAAGAAAAGACGTTATGACAGTGAATTTGTGTTCGGGTCAAAAATCGACACAGAGCGAATGACGTCGAGCGCATTGCGATCCGCTTGGCTTGTGTGGTGATCCTGTCCATACTACACAAAAACATTACATGGCGTAACGTTTTTGGTAACAACCTTACACAGTACATTACATGATTAATTCGCTAATATAGACGAAGCTTAACGTGTTTGCATAGACGATCAGATTTAAGACGTATTTGTGCGAATTATAACATTTGCGAGGCTGATCTTAAGCGATCAGCCTTAGAAATGCTTTTTATACGTACCGGTTCATACGCCAGTATAATATCTTGTTGTGGTGGTTGGTTTGGATATTCTCTAGGTTTGATGCAGCGTCTTACTATAGGCGCTAATAGCCCAGGCTCCACATCTCTGGGATCGTTGGCCTTGGTGGCAAAACTCACTAAGAGACCCACACTGCATGTAACGGCCACCCCAAACAGCACGTACCATAAATATGATAGACGATACAGCATCCAGAGTTCACTGAAAAAAAAAAATTAAACTGTTTCAACTCTGCTACTCTTCAAATCTTCTGAGAATATATGGAATATTATTTTCTAATAGTTAGTTAAATTTTTCGACGCACACCAACGATGGCTATTTGCGTCTAACACAGCCCATCTAAATAACTAGAGTATATTATAAAAAGAATAAATTAATTGTTATGCAAGGTAAACAGTTTTTGTTGTTTTCTGACAAACTATGTCTATGTAACTGAGGATATATTGCACGCGCATCGTTGATATACAACTGCAATTTGTTCAAGATGCATCTATGTATTATGTACTAAAAGAAAATTAAAATATCTTTAAGCATCTTGTGGAATTTTACTGAAAACTTTGTAAAATTATTTAGGGAAAGACTAGGTATGATAAAGGAATTTTGCATCTTTATTTTTGTGTAATAACTACTAACATATACTACCGTATTTTTCGGACCATAAGACTTTTTTACACAGAAAATATTAAAACCTACTTCAACATAGGTACCTTTGGAACGCTGCAAAGCCATGGTTACAGTGGTAACCATTATAGTAATAAAATATTATAATTTTGATTAATTTACTGTCATTAATATATTTAATAATAGTTGTGTACTTTTGTATTCTATTAAATATTTTTTGCACAAGCTCTGATTATCTCTATAAAAAATCGATTGACAATTGGGGTGCGTCTTATGGTCCGAAGATACAGGTGCGTTATTTCAAAAGTGTGCGATATTAGTGTGGAATCAATTCGGAGCGCATAAAACACAATCAACCAAGAAAATGTAATAGAAATGAATACAGAATTAGTAATTTCTGGAGACCTTACAAGTCAACGACAACCCTTGGGTCGATTAATAAACCATTTAATAATTTTACGCGGGAAGAGTGGAACAAACGAATGATACAGCCAAATCGCGATGTTACAGCAACAGATGAAATGGACGACAATTTCAAAAGTACCTCGGTAAAAAAATCATGGGAAGCTGTAAAAGAAAACACGATTGTAAAGTCTTTTAAGAAATTCGGTATAAGCAACGCATTGGATAATATCGAAGATGACTTGGTTTTTGAAGAGATTGACTACAATAGTTCAGACGAAAATAATACGAACATTGACATTAAGGAGACGAGTGATAGCACAAAGAGTGAATATGAACAGAATGTTGCTGGTACAAGTTATTGTCATAATAAATATTCTTCCTAAAAATTGTCTCATCAATTTGGGGTGCGTCTTATGGTCCGAAAAATACGGTAAATTTAAATAATGTTTCCTTCGTCTTTAATTAACTTACTCAGCATGTGCTGTATCAGGATTATCAATCATGCTCATGGATGGGGGTTTATTGATGAAATGATAGTTGCATCCCTCTGTGGACGTTGCTTTCTCTTCGAAATGAATATCTCCAGCTGCAATAGCAGCTTGCGCTCTCAAACACAGCCAGGACATGAAGGCCAGACCTGCTATCCCACCACTCAAGGCACCCTACAAAATTGTACTTATTAACTAAGTAATGTCACAAAAAATATTTGTTTGGTATTAGTAGGGACTTTTCCAGAAACATAATATTTTGTATTTTGGATTTTACATAATATTTTGTATTTAGAAAAAATCCTACTAATATCTATAGAAAATAGATGGAAAGCGACAGATTAGTTAAGTAAAGCACATCTCATACAGTCACTCATGTCTGTTTAAAAATTCTTGTTGTACCAGTGGCGTACCTAGAGGGGGCGGTGTGTGCGGTCCGCACCGGGCGGCACATATTTTTGGGCGGCATTTTTTATATTTAGTTATAGTTGTAAAAAACAACTTATTCACTTCATAAGTTTACTATTCGATTTCCACGAATTATGAATTACTATATGATTTCGAATATTTTGCATGTGTTTGCATTTTGAATATGTTGCATTTATAGGTATATCAATTTATGCGGCCTCCTTTATTACAGACTAATTTAAATATGGCATCCAATGGTAAAAAAGTTCCCCACCTATAGTTTGTCTCAATTACAATTATTTATTTATGTTTATTATTTTATAAAAACCACCATTTGATTGACTTAGAAAGGGCGGCAAATTGGAGACCGCCCCGGGCGGCAAAAGTTCTAGGTACGCCACTGTGTTGTACTACTCCGTTTCGATCTGTTTGTTTGTCTGTATATCTCTAGGGTAGAAATTGTGGCCAAATGGTTGAACTTAGAAAGTTAAAAGTTGGCATGCATGTACGTCCTTGACCCGCATATTATAAAAAAAAATGAAGTGAAGTGTGAATTTTCACATATTTCAGGGTTTTGCAGGTATTTAATAGGTGTAAAAAGCCAACATAATACTGGATGTCTAGGCATATTTATCACATCAAAATCAACAGTTTTTTTGATAATCACTTTTATTCGTTATTTGAGAACTAAGAGCATCCATTTATTTTTTTTAAACTAAATTCAAATAATTTGCCAAATATCCCAAAGTTTTTTTTTTTTTTTTGCTTGTATTCAAGTCTTCATTAGATTATTAAGAAATATTTTACAGTGTAGAGTGTAGTGTGGTGTGGTATGAGTAACACAGTTTGCAACTATTAAAAAAATATATAATTTTTTTAATATATTTAATTCCAAAAAAATACACACACTACCTTAGCTATAAATACAAAAAATCAAATTATTAGCCATAAATTAAATTATTAGCCATAATTTAACCATGAATTAAATAAATATTTAATTTTATCAAAAACACAAAACTGCCATATTTTCCAAAAACACAATCTGATCAAAAATTCCTCTCGTACGTTTCCGGCTCAGATCAGTATACATTATCTATAATTATTTCAGATTTTTTGTTTAATCGTTTTTGGTAAAAAGGTGCGGGACAAGAACTTTTGCACATTTTTGGCTAAATTCGTGTTAAAAGAAACGAATTTAAAAAACTATCTATCGTTCCGTAATCTACGTCTTAAGAGCTTTCTTTTGATACCACACAATAAATTTTTTTTAAATATATTTTTTTTTATCAACGACAGAAAAATCGACATTTTTTCGAAAAATTTTTTTGATCAAAAATTCCTGTTGAGCTATTTCGGTTCCCATCAATGTTCATTACGGAGATTTATAGATCAATCCATTTGGCAGATAGGGTGGGGGACAAAAGTTTTTTGACACATTTTTGGCAAAAAATTATAAAAAAAAAATGATTTTTCAAAAATAAAAATTTGTTTGTTGATCCACGCATTAAGAGGTTTCATTTGGAATGCCACTCAAAATTTAAAAAAAATATTTATTTTTTATTAAATACATATTTGCTTATATTTATCCCGCGTTGTATTTTTTTATTATTAAGTTTATTATTTTATTTATTTGAGATTGTTTATTTAAGTGATCAATGTGTGTCAATTTTTACTTGCCATTTTATAAAAAAATAGATAAATAAATAAATAAACAAGATTTATTATTAAACTAACTATTTAAAGCAAATTTTAAATTTTATCAATAGATCTGAAGTGTCAAAGGTTATGTGAGTAGTTCTAACGTACAAATTTGTTAGACATATGTGTTTTTTTTTTTGCCAACTCTGAAGTTTTTTTTTTAATCACACGTTAAATGCAAATATATATTTTTGCTTATAAGAATAATATTCCATTTTTGTTGATGATAGAACTAGACACACTGCTTTTTAAGGGTAAGAGAGAAAAAATAGATTTTTAGATAGAAAGACAGTCTAAAAGACCATAGAAAAGCATAAGACCTAATAGAGAGACTAGGCAGCAATATATCAATTTTTTAATGTTACCGTAGCGTTAACCCAGGGCAACAGTACGCCCATGGTGAATATACCTAAAGATGGCCCAGAACTAATTGTTCCAATACTCATTGTTAACTAAAATAAAAATATTACAAAATTTAAAACAAAAATTAGAGGTATTTTAGTAGTCGAACACTTACTTGGAGAACAGTTCCGAGTTTTTCAACAACTTGAACAAGAGCTACACACAGACCACCGAAAACTACAACTACAGTTTTCATGACTATCTGTGTGTGTTTGTCTGATAATTCTTTACTGAAAAATGGACGGTAGAAATCTTCCAGTACAATTGCTGACATTGAATTCAGTCCAGTTGAGAGAGAACTGCAAAACCAAAAACAATTGACTAGTTAAAAAAATAAATTGTTATTTGTAAAACAAGTAGGCTTTACTCACCTGAGGGAGGCACTAAATATTCCAGCAACAAATACTCCTGGAAATCCCGGAATGTTTCCAAGAACATCCATCACCAAAAGCGGGAGTAATTGATCCTTTTGTCGAGCCAACTAAAACAATCGTATTTTTAAAAATTGGATTTATAAACTCCATTCACAATAAATATGAGATGACGTCACACTTGGTTATTTTAAGTACCAATGTCATAATGTGATTTAACCAATATCAGACCATTACTAAGTTGGTACATTTTTTTACTAAATGTTGGTAACGTTTTTACACGTTGTCACGTTTAGATTGTA
This sequence comes from Liopterus haemorrhoidalis, assembly GCA_963971575.1. NCBI lineage: Eukaryota > Metazoa > Arthropoda > Insecta > Coleoptera > Dytiscidae > Liopterus > Liopterus haemorrhoidalis. The sequence continues at coordinate 233,443,763 of OZ020611.1, forward strand.
CTGTTCAGTCGTTTTTAAGTCTGGTTTGACATTTATGTGAGGTTAAACTTTATTTTACATTAAAGCAAGTATTGTTGTAATAAAAATGTCGAAATTTCTTAGTATCCGTGCTCAAAAGATGGTTTTGTCTCTTATTAATTATTTTGAAAGAGAGCGAGATAATACTGGACCTTTAATGGATTTGAAATGTGTGGATATGTAAGTAAATACCAAATTTTGTTTATATCTATGGTCTTTTCACTTGAATATTTTTCTACAAATGATTGTTAATTCATTTTTAGAGAGTCGCTGCTGCATTCGATGTCAGCATTTCTAAAGTGAATAAAATCTCTGCACAACAATTGAGAGGTGAAGCTGTCAGTAGCCCGAAAAACACCTACTAAATCTGTTGTAGAATTATACAATTTTACAACAGTTGGGTTACGTAATGTAAAAATGCCAAATTTCTGTATTAATCTGTTTGGCTACAATTTCTACCGTACAGACAGACACATGATGACGTTGTAAGGGATTTTTGGTGGTCATACCTACAAAACCCTAAAAAAGAACTATCAAGAATTATTTACTGAAAAATCCAATATATTCTTTTGATGATTTTACACAAGTCAAATATATGGACAATATGCCTATTACAATTTTAAAATATTTTATTTTTACTGTATTTGAACTGGTTATATATTTAAGTATTTTCCATGTTGGGAGATATTTCTATAACGTACTTTTATCTTATTCTGTATATGATGTTTGTATATTTTAAAAGGTTTTGTAATTTGTAATGTGTCTGACCAAAAACAATATTTCATTTTGTATCTTGGTCGATAAATAAATATTATATATGATTAATAAAATATGTTCTATTTACATTTGTTACGTTCATTCTTTTTTCTAATTTTAAGCTATAGGTCTGTTAAGTAGAGTCATAACGGTTTATTATCATCATATGCAAGATAAGAGTAATTTTAGCGTACTCGTGAAATCTACACTTGCAGCTAGCGGAAATAAACTGTTCGAACTGGCAATGATATTTGAATTTTCATTATTCGAAGTAAAATTGTATCGAACATCTAAAATTCAAATATTCAAAAATTTCTGTTCGAATAATAAAAAAATTGATTCTTTATTATTGCTTTCCGATCTGTTTAGGTGGGTTCGGGAAGCAAGCTCGGAGCGTTCGAGAAAAGGTCTAAACGCGTTTCCTCGAGCGGTCTGGAGTTAAACAGAGTGACTCGGTCACTCCGTAGTAAGTTGTATAAAAAGGATAAAAAGAACACGACACATTTCTAAAAACAGTTATTTTTGATTCTTATACACTGCAATTTTCATTTTATTTTGTATTACATTACACACTTAATCATACATAGTCATAACATACATTCATAAATTTCGCGACAAATCGGTTGAAAAGAACTGCTAATTCCTTTCCTCCACAGGAAATATTAGTTTTCAATCTGGTTTTAGAAGTAGTTCGATATAATCTAACTTTTTTGACAATTAGCGAAGTGGCAACATGGGAAGTTTTTTAACTGTGACATCATCTCATTGTTATGATAAATGGACTCCAATAATATGTTTAATAGTGCAAAATATTAAAACTTACCTTGGTAGTTATAGGATCACAGCTATGGTACGTGGCATAAATGAGTAATCCACAATATCCACAGACGCACATTAGAAAGGATACACCAATGACAAAAATCCAAAGAGAACTGAAACAGGATAATAATCTAAAATGTTCAAAGTTAAATACAGGTTATTCCAAACGTTTAGGCGGAACTAAATGGGAATTTCATTCTTTTAGATTGTCACGAGAAAGGACCTCGCTTAGGTTATTTCAGGTTGGTATGTGTTAATTTAAAATTCCAACATTCAAACCATGGAAACGAATGACATTTCTTATAAATTATAATACATTTTTACATATTTTGAAGACAAAAAAAAAAAAAAAATGGGAAATTTTCATTAAGAACACAAAAAATCATGTAATGAAAAAGACATTTTATAATGACAGTCAATTTAATCTAGAATTTGCAATGTGAATATGATTTACAAAGTTTACACCAAATGACCAAAAGTCCGATTTAATAAATAAAAATTACTAGATTTCATAATCTAGTTACACCTATAATGTTATGTTGGTATTAAAAAATTATTAAAAGTGTCACTTTTGGTACAATGGTCACAATGGTATGACATATTAAAGTCTGTTTTACAGTGTAAGGAATTTTTTTAACGACTTTTTTAGTCTAGTCAACAAGGGTGAAATTTGTGAATATTGAAAGAAACCGTGTTAAAACTCAGAGTCACCAAACTAAAAGAGCCCAAAGGCAGTCTTGAAATGACGTAAATCGGTAAATTTTATTATCAATAAACTTCATTCATCCAAATTCATCGCATAGTATTAGAGTATAACTATAATTCAACTATATGAAATCTGAAATAAAAATGAATAAATTGTCATACCATTTGGCAGATTTCAATGTAGGCAAAGCTAAGTATCTTTGGATCATTGTTTGGTTGACTGAACTGGTCTGTAACCAGTAAACTGCTCCACCGATCACCAAAGCCCATATCGTGTGACGACAGAAAATACTCAACTCCAAACTGAAACCAATTTTAGTCAAATTAAAGGAGTCGAAAAATCCGAATCGTTATCGAATCGAAAAAGGCGCTTACTTGGGTGGTTCAATTCTTCCAGTATCCATGTTTCTTTGTATCACAACAGACAATCCACCGATGTCCAGAGTTCCTTTAACAGCTACTAATATCATACTTCCAAACATTATCACTGTTTGGATAACATCTGTCCATACCACTGCTTTCAGTCCACCCTACAAAATATATATTATATTTTAAAAAAATGATATTTTAAAAATATTAGTAAGGCCCGCAATAAGGGCCTTGCCTAGGGCCCCGATTTTCCTTAGGCCGTCACCAATGATTGGTAAAAGAACTGCGTGTAGATAGAAAATGTTCTTCATTGTCATCATCATCATTGGCGCGACAGCCCGAGTTGAGCCAAGGCCTCTTGTTTCCAGGTTTCATGACCATGTTTTCAATCTACAGATCTACATTCAGGAGTAATATGGTCAGTATTACGTCCATTTTTTTAGCGTACACAGAAGGCACCTACAGTTTATAGCTGGTTGCGAACAACTAAGCAGAACCTGTAATTTGTATAAATATTTTTACACAAATTATTTGACATAAGCAGGAGTTGAACTCATGTCCGTGCCCTTGCTTAACGGACAAACAGCAGCTACAAGCGGTTTAACGCTTGCAGCCACAGGCTTATTTCATTCATTTTATCTGTAATACAATATAATACGAGATTTACGCACAGGCAAACCTAGGCAGTTGTCTAAGAGCACCGAACATAAAAAGGCGTTTGGTCGGTCGGTTTGCATATTTTTTTCATCAACTGGAATCTCCTTCCTGTTTTTGAACATTACTTCGTTATAAGAGGGCTCAACAACGTTTTGTGCATAAAAAGGGCTGCTTTTTTACCGATCGCCAACATATATAAGGGAAGTATTGTGATCATAACGATTTTGACTTTTCGAAATTTCGATGTACCTCCACGAATTGAGGTCCCTACATAACGTTTTGACTATTTTTAGCATGATGTCTGTCGGTCTGTCAGTCTGTCTGTCTGTCTGTCTGTCTGTCGGTCCGTGTACACGTGCAGAACAAATTTGGCTAAAAGGATTTTTATGAAACTTCATCTTTAATCTTTTGATATCAATGGCACGAGTTGATCTAGTTACTAGACAGGTTATTGAAGGTATAAAGACAATTGTATATGATGAAACATTAGCATAAAATTTTCAGGTTTGGAGATTTTTTCAAATTTTGAAATCTGTATATAGGAAACTATTAAGTCTCAAAATTCTGGTCTCAAATTGTACAAAATTTAATCTAGTTTAGAAATGCATAGAATGATGTTTGTCAAAAACGTGCTCCTTTATGATCAAAATGGGCAGAAACCGAAAAAAGTGCGAAAAGTTAGTCGTTTTTGAGTTATTCAAAAGCGTTCCGGAGGGCTGCCGAGGTCGGAAACTTGGACTTTGCATGTCAGGCACATCCCATACAAGAAAAAAAAAAACGAAACTAACTACCCCCACTTGATGCAACTTATGATGTACTAGGTTACTGGACTATTAGGATTTTTGATCATTTTCAAAAGTTTTGTTTGACGATTCGTGTTTATTGTAACAGTTGGGTTATTAAAGCTCAAATTTGGTTCTAGATTAAACAATATACGAATATTTGAAAAATTTAAACCGCAGTTCGCTATATTTTATTGCTCTTAAGTTAAGATATTTTAAAATTACAAAAAAAAAAAATTAAATTTCAAATTGCACAAATAAAAAATGCAAAATTAAAAATTGCGCAAAAATACAACAATCACTTTTACATAATCGGTTTATTAACAACGAAAACCAATACACTATCAAATTCTTTATATATTGTTTTATAAAAAATGTATGAGAATAATATTATCAAGTTAAAATGATAGATAAAAGAGGTATTACTAAAACATCGGACAAACAGGGGACATCGAGACATTATCTATAATAGCGGGACTGTCCCGGCCAAAACGGGACGGATGGGATCCCTATTATAGGACAAACGCCACAAACTATACCAAGATAGACATGTTTTGGCCCAAGAGTGGAGAAAAATAGCAACTTGTCTCGCAGAACACTGAGAGGATAAACCTCTCTGATATGACCCGTACGTATCGACCGCGACATCGTCATCAACTGCGACATCGAGATCAACCGCGACATCGTCATCAACTGCGACATCGAGATCAACCGCGATATCGACATCAACCGCACCATAGACCGCGGGCAGTGAGGCATTTTCGGTATGTCCGTACCCTAAGAAGCCCATAGCAACGCGGCAGTAATGTGTTGTTTACTCTGGAAAAGATAAGTAAACATTATATTTTCTAGTTAGTGGGTCGCATAAAATTATTCGGCGGTCCGCATACGTCTCATGGGTCGGCAGTTGCCGACCCCTAAGTTAGAATTTAAATGTAAGTGAGTTTCACATTAATTCCTAGGTAACTTACCACACAGGTGTAAAATATACAGATGAGGCAAACAACTGGCGTAACCAAATGGACATTTACTCCAGTCACTAAAAATATAAACCAAAAATAAATTCAAATTTCAACTTGCATCTTATAATTCTTAAATTTACCTTGATTAAATGCTAACGCTGGTACATAGATAACAACTGGTAACCATGTAGTCTGGAAATTAAAGAAAATTATTCAATGACCATGAAATTACAAACGTATTATTCAGGCGCCAAATTACGAAAATTTAAAGCAGACGTAGTGGGTGTAATAATTTTGTCAAATCTTCAAATTAATATTAAGTGATTTTAAGTGGCACAAATTAAATTATTTAAAATTCAGTGTTTTGCCTCATAAATACAATTTTTGATAAATTTTCTGATTTTTTTCAGGCCGGTATTAATTTAATTTAAAGACAAAAAATTATTAACTGAAGGTAAAGAAAATAAGAATTTAATTAAAAAATGTGTGTTACTTACTATTCCAATAACGCATAAAAATGATCCAAGTAGTCTAAGTTTTCTGCTGAATCTTCTTTCTAAGTACTGCAAATAAAATATCAATTAAAATATAATGTTAAACAAGCATTCGACAGGGTCAGTCAAGAGGCACTCTGAAATATCTTGGATTATGTTGGGGCCCCTACTAAAATAATTAACCTCATAAAAGAACTATACCGTGAAGCAAGTTCGCAAGTTGTGCATAATGGGATGAGAAGTAAAAGTATGCTGTCAAAAGCGGAGTTAAGCAAGGCTGCCTACTATCTCCTCTACTATTTAATACCGTGTTGGACTGGGTTCTTCGTAATGCTCTCACAGAACACAGAGGCATACAGTGGGACTTCCAAAACTGTTTGGAAGATTTGAGTTATGCGGACGATATATGCCTTCTTTCACATAATTATGAAGATATGCAAGCCAAACTTGAAAGTATAAGTACTTTGGCAAATTTAGTTCGCTTATGCATAAATAAAGGGAAAACCACAGTAATGCGGATTGGTACCAATAACGTCAACAGATTTTACATTAACGGCAAAGTCTTAGAAGATGTGGAAGAATTCTGCTACCTCGGTAGTGCAATAACGAGAGATGGAGGAACTACAAAGGACGTGAACAACAGAATACTTAAAGCTCAACAAGTATTCGGCTTGTTGAAAGAAGTCTGTAAATCCAATAAGATCTCTCGTAACACTAAGGTACGCATATTTAAAACCAATGTAAAATCAGTTCTGATGTATGGGTGCAAAACTCAAAAAGTCACTAAAGAAATTACCCATAAACTCCAAGTTTTTATTAACAGATGTCTGCGCAGAATTTTTCGCATTACTTGGTCAGATCATATTCCCAATACTCATCTTTGGGAATCGACAGCACAAAAACCTATCCACTTGGAAATTCAGGCAAGAAAGTGGAACTATATTGGGCATACCCTCCGGAAGGCAGTAAACGACGTCTCCAGAATGGCATTAGAGTGGAACCCTCAGGGAAACCGTCGTAGAGGTCGACCTGTATCCACATGGAGGAGAACAATACACAAATAAATTGATGCTCTCGGAACTATCTGGCGCCAGGTGAAGAGGCTTGCTCTTCATAGTCCCCGATGGCGCGAGTTTGTAAAGGCCCTATGCTCCAGCGAAGAGATCTAGGACACTATATATATATATATATATATATATATATATATATATATATATATATATATATATATAATATAATGTGGGATAATTGTGTTTGCAGGGTTTAAATAAAAATGCTAGTGCAAATCTGTGTTCACAGCTCTAAAATTAGTCGACGAAGCAGTACGTTGTGGATAAATTTAGTAGACAGTTTTAATGTTTAATGACAGCGTTCACAGCTTCGAGTTTTTATACTGGGTATTGTAAGAGTGGGACCAGGTTATAGGTGTGTTGCTATTGGTTGGGTGGTTGGCACAATAATGTGACAAACAACCTTAATCCGGTCGTTAATCTTTCGCAACCCCACAGCTGACCCCAACCACCCAACCAATAGCAACACACCTATAGGTGTGTTGCTAGTGGGACCAGGTTATAACCTGGTCCCACTCTTACAATACCCGGTATAAAAACTCGAAGTAAATTGAAATGTTTATCACTTCTCGAGATCGCTGAAGACGGAAACAGATTGTTGAGCAGTTTCCGAAACGTCCGAAAATATTTTATATAACTCATGAAATATTATATCTTTGATACTAATACTCATTATATTGTACTATTTCTCGTGATCGCTGTATTGTACTATTCTAGCCCAGTACTATCAGCAATGGCAAACGTCCAAAATAACGGTGTCCGCATTAATATTGGACCATTGTAAAATAATTTCAAAGATATTAGCAAAATATCCCAGCAAACATTCAACCATCGGTCGAATGCCGATTAACTGCTTTTTCTGTTAGTAAATTGCTGGCACTAAAAGTTTGTGCAACGCCAGTATTAATAATGTACTTCACATTTGTATTTCGCACTCCTATACGAAGTACTTTACCAGTGCTCATAAAATAGCACTCCTTATTTTTGATAATATGTTACATTTTACTTTTGTTTCACCATCGTTGAATAAATTTATTCAACGAATAAAGTTGACAATATCGCATCATTCTATTGACAGCAACGTTAATTTCTTCATTAATAGTTTAAAACCGATGCGATATTGTCAACTTTATTTGTTAAATAAATTTATTCAACGATGGTGAAATGGTCAAATGAGTATTTATTTTGCACCTAACCATTAATTTATTTTAATACTGGGTAACTATAAGGTAAATATACATATGTTACATTTGAAATACTAAAGAGTGGGTATAATATAAGCACTGGTCCGTCAGAAATAAATCTTGCAAGTAATGCGATTATTTTGCACTTTACCGCTGCTGGGCCGGCAGTTGATTAAATCAATGGGCCAGCTAACGGCCACGGGGACACCGGGGTACTGGCCCATTACTTTCAATGACGGGGAGTATGTGCTTCAACAGTACTGGCGCGTATAAAAATGTTTGCTGGGATACATTACAAAAACCGTACAAAGTACAGGTACATCAGCTAGTCTTCAATAAAACCATTTATTTTTAAGAATATTCATTTTATTTTATGAAAATAAAAATTAGAAAATATTTTGCATGATAAATATTTAAAACTTTCTATATACAATTATAAAAGTAAACATTGCATATCAAATTCTTAATTAAATAATATTTACCAGGTCTACAAGTATGAAATGCGGATTTTTTTCAAACTTGCCGCGCAAACAGAGTGTATAGTTCAAAGTTTCAACACATATGGCGTTTTGTTAAGTTATCATTAAGTGTCAAATGCATATAGGTTATAATTTGAAAAGTGATCATATAGTTTTGTTTTACTGTGTTAAAAATGTCAAATTTTGTGCCAAATAAAGAGCATTCGCGGACAGTACTACTGTTTTGTTTTAATTTGAAAAAAACTGCTGCGGAAGCCGGTGAAGCCGGTGAACCCAGGCTCACCATCCACTTCAACTGCAAGACCGAATCGCTTTGGCTAAAAGACAATGCTCTGTACTTGGTGGGACCAAAAGGGTGTGGTCTATTATGAATTGTTAAAACCTGGTGAAACAGTTAATACCCAACGCTACCAACAACAACTGATCGAATTGAACCATTCGCTGCTCATAAAACCACCAGAATACGAAAGAAGACAGCACAAAGTAATCTTTCTTCACGATAACGCTCCATCACATAAGGCAAAAGCAGTTTGCAACACATTGAAGGCACCCAAGTGGGAAGTGCTACCCCATGCCGCTTACTCACCAGACTTGGCCCCTTCAGATTACCACTTGTTCGCATCGATGGGTCACGCACTTGCCGAGCAGCACTTTTGTTTATATGAAAATGTGAAAGAATGGCTAGATGAATAGTTTGCAGGGAAAGGGGAAGAGTTCTACTGGCGAGGTATTCACAAATTGCCTGAAAGATGGGAAAAATGTATAACTTCTAATGGAGCATACTTTGAATAAATAAACTTTTACTGTTCTTTTGAGTTTAATGTGTTTTATTTAAAAAAAAAATCCGCATTTCATACTTGTAGACCTGGTAATTAACAAGGGCGGCTAAATTATTTTTGTACCTGGGCGGCCAACAACCCAGGAACGACCTTGCATTTACAGTTTCTAAAATATAACATACCTCAAATGTAGATGTTAATTTAAGATCATGGAAGACGGGTAGATAGAGGTATTGCATCAAGAAGCCCATGATGACAACGCCACCTATTATATATAGATACTGCATGCCGTATATGTAAATTTCAGTCGGGATACCAAGTAAGGAGATACCGCTCACAAAACTGCAATAAAACATCATTTCAATCTAATATATAAAGCGTAATGTATGTTTGTTTGTGTGTGGTAATGTTAGGCTTCGTGTCATGTCGTAAGACTTGACACGAAGCGTGAAATTGACCTGTCTGCCGAATGAGTGTTGGACTGTTACACGTTACACGTATCAGTTGATGACAGATCGTACGCAATGTACGTCCATTGTTAAAACCCAACATAAAACTATTTTGATAAATTAAACGTTCTTAAATTAAATAACTAAAATCGAAGGTAACGTATGTTGGTATTTCACCCACCATTAAAGCAGATATGTTAAAGTAGATTAGCTGTATTTTGTTGTTTATTAATATTCCATAAAATAAGAGTTTTTATATTTTTACTTGCCCGACCTTAACATTTGACTGCCATAGAAAATTACTTAAAAATGTTCAAGGTGCCAAGTTGAAAATAAATGTTATGTTGGTCCAGAAACATGGTTCAAGGGTTTGTTTTTATATTTTTGTTTAATTAACCAATATTTTTGCAAAATTCGTATTCGTTTTTAGGGTTTTGTAGGTATGACCAAAAAACCCTTATACCGTCATTTTGTCGTCTGTCTGTCTGTCTGTCTGTCTGTCTGTCTGTCTGTCTGTCTGTCTGTCTGTCTGTCTGTTCGGTAAAAATTGTAGCCAAACGGCTAAACCTAGAGAGTTGAAATTTGGCATGATTGTACAACTTTTTGACCCGCACATAGGAAAAATACTAAAACATCTAAAAAACATATCTCCCTAAAAATATAAACAAATATGTGCTCATCGAAAAAAAAAATATTTTTTTTAAATTCTGAGTAGGGTATCAAATGAAAGCCCTTAGTACGTGGATTAACGATCAAAATTTTATTTTTGCAAAATAAATTATTTTGACGAGATTTTTGCCAAAATTGTGCAAAAAAATTTTTGTCCCACACCCTGTAGCCCAGATGGTTTAAACTAAAAATGTGAAAAAATTCTAAGTAATGTATATTGGTGTGAACCGGAATAGTACAACTGGAATTTTTGATCAGATTATGTTTTCGGAAAATAATGCATTTTTTGTGTTTTTAACCAAAATATGTTAAATATTTAATTCGCTATGTAACCAAGTTCAGACGTCAGCGCTGATAGCCATGTGTGTTTAGTCATTGGTTTTCTAATTTGCTAAACACAGTTAACTTGCAAACTAGAGTTCGAATCCTGTCAATTTTAATTTTTTTTTTTTTTTTGCAGTTTTCTTTTGTTTAAATTATTTAATATTAAAAATTAAAAAATTTAACAGTAAAAATTCTAGCTATATTTTGGCAAATGTTGCATATAATTTTTAAAAGCGTAAATTTAATAACCAGTGGGAAGTGTTGAAATTATAATTTAATTCTGTTTGATGTATACGAAATCAGAGGGCGTGGCTAATGATTTAAGCAACCAATAGAAGCCATAGGCGCAATTTTCAAAATCTTAATGAACCTTGCTATGTAAAAAAAATACTGCACATATTTAGAAACTTAAATAATGGTATTAGGCATTCGAATTAAAATTCATAAAAAAATATTTTGACATAAAATTTGTTTTGGCATCCCAAATAATCATCATTCAGTTATTAAATACCTGCAAAACCCTGCAATGTGTGAAAATTCACACTTCACATCAATTTTTATATTTAATGTATTCTTAAACCTAAGTAATAAAACAATTTGAATTTCAGCTTTTGATTTAAAATATTTGAAAATTCGCACTTGTTTAGAACTTTTGTATGCCACAGCGGTCATTCAAAGTCTTATGCCCGACCGCTGGCATAATATTTACGAAAATAATTCATAGTATTCTAGCGGTCGTATACGACCGCTTGGGCATACGGGGAAATACTAGCCGGCGGTCGTATACTACCTCTTGGCAGTCAACCTGTTAATGTATAAGGGGCAAGTATTGTAATCGCGAAATTTTTCGATGTCGAGATTTGACTGATGACCACGTTTCATGGTCCAGGGAATTCAAAAAACCTATTTTCAAAGTACCGTCCGTGTGTATGTGCATGTGCGTGTGCGTACAATGTCTTATTCTACGTCTTAAGAGTTTTCTTTTGATAACACATAAAAAAAATCACAAAAAATTCGATATATTTCAAAAAACTAATTCGGTCAAAAATTTCTTTTGAACAATTTCGGTTTTCATCAACGCAACATATTCAGATTTTTCAGATTTTTAGATTCACTCCTCTAGAAAATAGGATTGGGGACAAAAGTTTTTTGACATATTTATACATACATACATCCCATAAAAAAAAAAAAAATTAATAAATAAAAATTTGCTTGTTGATCCTTCTTCACTAGGGGTTTGACACTCGTCTCAAAATTTAAATAAAATGTTTATCTCATCATTCAATACATATTTGTTTATATTTATCTTATGATGTGTTTTTTTAACGCTCTATACTTTTTCTATATGTGGGTCAAAAAGTTGTATAAGCATGTCAAATTTGTTTGTTCAGCTATTTGGCTACAATTTTTACCGTACAGACAGACAGACAGACACATGAGTGACGTTATAAAGGTTTTTTGTAGTCATACCTACAAAACCCTAAAAAGAGGATACCGCAGATTACTAGCGCCCCCCTCCCTAGCTACACGCCTGTGTTCCTCGATAACCAATGAGAATTAAACCTATATTTTTCTACCGCTAATTTATAAATGTGTTATATAATCTTTAAAAAAATATTTTTACATAACTGTAGTTATATATAAATGTCTAATTTGTGATAAAAAATATACATACGTCACACATTTATTATCAAGAAAAATATGACAAAGACCAATTATTTCAAATAAAAATAAAAATATTATTTCATATAACAGATAAGAATAAAACTGTTGAACGTGAGGTGCACCATGTAACCAAACGCTGCTCAAAATTATCTTTTTCAAAAAATATTGATTGCAGTGAAATATAACTGCAATAACCCTATTAAATTCTTTCTTTATGGTGAAAAATAATTGAATACCGTTTTTTTGTCGCACAGTTTGTTCTGATTTTTCTTTGATGACATATTGATGTTCTCAGGAGAGAAGCATCTTCACTTTTAAAAAGCTTATAAAGAAGAATTTTGCAATATGGATGGTTAAAATTACGCTCAAACTTAATATTAAAAAATTGATGTGAAGTGTGCATTTTCACACATTTCAGGGTTTTGCAGGTATTTAGTAAGTGAATCATGATTATTTGAGATGCCAATACAAATTTTATCTTAAAATATTTTTTTTGTAAATTTTAATTCGAACGCCTAATACCATTATTTAGGTTTCTAAATATGTGCAGTATTTTTTTTTTTTTTTTTTTTTCTATAGCAAGGTTCATTGAGAATTTTAAAAATTCCGCCTATGGCTTCCATTGGTTGTTATAAGCTCCGCCCCTCTGATTTCGTGTACATTGAAACAGAATTAAATTATAATTTAAACAATTTCCACAGGTTATTAAATTTACGCTTTTAATTAAAATTAAATGCAACATTTGCCAAAATATAACTAGAATTTTGAAAAAATAATTTAAACAATATAAAAATTTAAAAAAAAAAAACAAAAAATAATATTGTCTCTTCTCGCAGGGTTCAATCCCTTTCAGATCGAGTTAGTTGGGTGAGAAGCCAGCGCAAGAACCACTACACCAGGATACGCCTTCCAGTGTAGCGTGTTACAAAGCTATAACTTGTGTACATTATTAGCAAAAAACACAAAAAATGCGTTTTTTCCAAAAACATAATTTGATCAAAAATTCCTGTTGTACTATTCCGGTTCACACAAATGTACATTACTTAGTATTTTTTCAGATTTTTAGTTTAAACCATCTGGGCTACAGGGTGTGAGACAAAAATTTTTTTGCACAATTTTGGCAAAAATCTCTTCAAAATAATTTATTTTGCAAAAATAAAAATTTGATCGTTAATCCACGTACCAAGGGCTTTCATTTGATACCCTACTCAGAATTATAAAAAAGTATTTTCTTTTTTGATGAGCACATATTTGTTTATATTTTTAGGGGGATATGTTTTTTGATGTTTTAGTATTTTTCTTATGTGCGGGTCAAAGAGTTGTATAAGCATGCCAAATTTCAACTCTCTAGGTTTAGCCGTTTGGCTACAATTTTTACCGAACAGATAGACAGACAGACAGACGACAAAATGACGGTATAAGGGTTTTTTGGTCATACCTACAAAACCCTAAAAACTAAGGGAACGTTGAAACAAATATCGGAATAATAAAACAAAAAATCCAAAAGATGGTATTAAAATAGAAATAGGTGGAGAAAAAATTAATTTAGTATCACAATTTAAATAATTATAAGTAAATATCGACGAAGATTTATAGGGTAAAATCATAAAAAACTATTTTAAAAAATCTTAAAAAGATTAACTATTTAAGAAAAATAAGTCCCAACGTGTCACTCTGGTGTGCTAAGCAATATGCGTAGCAATAATAAAGCCCCATTTCCAATATTGCTGTACCTTTTTATATATCCGCAGCAAATTAAAAACAGATATGCTAGGAGCTTTGGGTTGGTTAAATATTGTAAATTTTATAAACGGAAACTCTTTGCTACCTCGTAATGACGTAATATATTTACCTGGCAATAAGAGACATAGAGATAGGAAATATATTCATGTTCCTTCCTCCAACTAAATACTCGGAGGCCGTTTTGGCAGATTTGAAAAATCCGAAGTATATTCCTATGGCTATGCATATTAACAGCATGACAACGAATACCACATAATCGGGCCAGCCGAATCTCTGCATCATGCGTCCAATATCATCCACATTTTGGATAATGATGATTGGTTCTTGGAGTATTTGTTCTGGCTCTTGACTGGATGACTCCATCTTGGAAAACTAACTAGAAAAATAAATAAATTAATTAATTATTAATTAATTAATTAATAAAAATAATATAATAGTAAAAATAATTGATGTGAATTGTTAATTGTCACACATTACAGGCTTTCGTAAGTATTCAGTACGGGACAAATTGTTTAATATTGCACCAAAATCAAGAAATTTTGCAAACTTTCATCCATTAATACCACTCATTGAACAAAAAAATGCTAATCATTTACTAACTTCCTCATTTACTAACTTTAATTGCTTACAATTTCTGGGCGTTAGACAGCCATGGGAAAGATTTAAAATGAAGGAAGATGGGTGCCGTACGAACTGAAATAAAAAGACATAGACAAGAGGGGCGCAAAACCATGTCTGAAATCTTGCTTACCAGGCAAAAAAGAAACAGCTTTTTGTATCGTATTGTGACTGGAGACGAAAAGTGTATATATTTCAATAATCCCAAACGAAGGAAATCCATTTGCGACCCAAGAAAACCAACCCCATCGAGACCAAAGCGGAATATTATAATAATAATAATAATTTATTTAACAGCCTTACGGCCAAAACAAGAAAAACATTACAGTTACATCACAGTAAATTAGGATGACCATTTTCTTAGGAAGGCAATGCGGGACGGAGCAAAAAAAGGTCATCACTTCCCAAATATGTGAAGAGCAAAAAAAAGGTCCTCACCTCCCAAATCCAAGTGGAGAGCAAAAAGAAAAAAAGGTCCTCACTTCCTAAATCCAAGTGAAGAGCAAAAAAAAAGGTCCTCACCTTCCAAATCCAAGTGAAGAGCAAAAAAAAGGTCCCCACCTCCCAAATCTAAGTGAAGAGCAAAACAAAAGTTCCTCATTTCCTCAAATACAAGTTACAATGCGGGACAAAATGTTAAAATGCGGGACAAAATGTTAGAATGCGGGACTTATGCTGGACGCATCTAAATGCGGGACACCCAATCAAAATGCGGGATAGTCCCGCATAAAGCGGGACGAATGGTCGCCCTACAGTAAATAAATATCATACATTCATAAAGAAATATTTTAACACTTGAATACAAAAGTACATTATATGTATACAAATGTACAAATAAACATTTTTACAAAAGTAGAAAAACATGAACAAAAAATTATGACAAATGATTTTGTAAACAAACAAAATCATACACATGTTTACATTGATAATGTTATTTGACAGACACTAATGTTATGTTATTCACGGCAAGAAAGAAATCTGTATATGGTGGCACCAGAAGGGTGAAGTGTATCATAAGCTAGGATGATTAAGTAAAGGATGCGCTATTCGTATACTAACAACATTGACGATTGTGTGGAAACCCCTGTTGAGAAAGAAGGCAATATATGTCTGTACTGTGCACACTGCAACTACGTAATGCGCATGTGCTACATTTGAATTTGAAACAATCGTATTTTTAAATGAAAATAATTATGGAATTTCTTAGAAATTATTCTAAAATCTCGTAATTTCACAGCAAATTTTATAACATATTGAGAAATTTGTATAACACGGTGTTAATTTTCTGCGTATCGTGTCAAACGGACCTAAAACTGTATAAATGTGTATTTAAAATTTATCTAATCATTTTAAAATAATATTATTTGTCATTAAAACAATGTTTAATGATATTTTAAAAATTAAAGGCTGCCAATAAAGGAAGCAGTATTATGAATTTAATAGTCAGTTAAAGGATAAAGTGGTAGTTACAATAAACTAAAATAAGCTTGAAAAATATTAGTGCCAAATAATACTACCCAAACATCATGTTGCGAAAATTACATGACTATGGCCCGATTGCAAGAATCTCTATTAAATTTAATGATTCAAAATACCAGAGGTGGCTAGCTATGGGTTCTTCTCAAATATTCCGATAAGACGTTGAAGGGCCACATCCTTTGAGTATCCCCCCCACAAACCAGAAATTAATTTAATTTTTATCGTTCGATTAATGAAGGATTGAAAGACGGATGTACAAAATGAAATATATGGGGGAGGGGGTGCAGAGGGGTTAATTTTGATATATATTTTTTTACATTACATAGAAATATTCTAATCTTTACCTATAAGGGATGGTTTGATAATTTTTATTTAGTTGTGATAATTGATTAAATATGGAAATAAAATATATAACACAAATAGATACACATATGTTTATTCGTTTTGAAATATCACAAGTCTGTTGAACATTTTTCTTTTCGCCACCTTGTGTATATCTAACAATTTAGCACAGTAATAGCGTCTTACGTGTGTACGCAGTACCGCGATATATATCTTTCTCACTCAGTAAGGGTTTCCACACATTTTACACACGAATAGCGCATCCTTTACTTAATCATCCTAGATCATAAGCTATTAAAACAGAGCCAAACCATCGCTGCCGAACTTTACCAACAACCATTGCTCCGTTTAAGCAATGCATTGTAAGCACCCCAAGTGTAAAAACCTGTATATATTTATATCTAAAATGTATATTTTGAGCAATAAAATTATTATTATTATATTATTATTATTGTAGAATAAGCGCCCGGAATATGCAAACAGACACGACAAAATGATCCTCCAGCATGATAACGCTAGACCACATGTTGGAAAGATTGTGAAGCACTTGCTGGGACGTTTTACCTCACCCGCCATTGCTTCCTCAGATTATCACTTGTTCAGATCGATGGCACACGGGCTTTCGGGTCAGCACTTGAACAATTATGAAGAAATAGAGAAATTGCTCAATAAATGGATCGCTTCGAAGGGCGAGTCGATTTTACATCACGGAATATAGCAATTGACAGAAAAATGGGAAAAAATAATAGCAAGCGATGGCAAATACTTTGTATAGTATATTTTTACCGACCGCCAACATATATAAAAGAGGTATTGTGATCATACCGAATTTTGACATTTCGAGATTTCGATGGATCTCCACGAATTGAGGTCCCTACATAACGTTTTGATTATTTTTAGCATGATGTCTGTCGGTCTGTCTGTCCGTCCGTCCGTCCGTCCGCCGTCCGTCTGTCCGTCCGTCCGTCCGTCCGTCCGTCCGTCCGTCTGTCTGTCTGTGTACACGTGCAGAAAAAATTCGGCTAAAAGGATTTTTATGAAACTGCATATTTAAGTTTTTGACATCAATGACACAAGTTGATCAACTTTTGGTAAAAATTGGTTGACAAGAAATTTTTACTCGTGTTTACTCGTGTTTTGGAGTTTACTTTTGTCGATTTTAAGATTTTTGCGAATATTAAAAAATTTATATAACAAAAGTTGCTATAAATGCAATAACTAATATATTTTATTTCAGACATTTTTTGATAAAACGAAAAATTTTGAAACATTTTTCGATATCTATTTTTTCATACTTATATGTAACGTTTCCATGGTCATGATAAATAATATCTCTGTTAGAAAATATTAGGCCAAGTTTCATAGTATACTCTGCTGCTAGAATGTATTTTATACAAATACTTTGTAATGGCGGCCTGTTCTGTGGTGGCCACAGCTGTTTTTTTTAAATTTTTTTTCACAATCAAGTCTTTTCTGGAAGAAAAAACGGACCGAATTAATTCACACACCTAATAGTATGTTCCTGATCTACAGTAAACAATGAAAAATAGCAACATTTGATTTAAGTCAACACGCGTCGGGTTTCGTAAGTATGTCCCCATCTTAAGTTATAAGATGGAAGATGGTTTGTAGTAGTGTTTATGAAACGGTTATAACAGAACCGCAAAACCGCGGTTTTCAGTGGAAAAACCGAAACCGCAAAACCACAAAAAACGCGGTTTTCGGTTTATCCTTAAGAAATTAATTCTTAAGAAAAAAGATACAAAGGTAAGAAGAAAATCTCTCAAATGTGACATCAAATGTATTATTCTTGAATAAAGGCTTTATTAGATTTAAAAAAATATCAGTAGAGAGGTGCAAAATGTATGCTACCAACTAGACTTTTCTTTTTAGGGTTTTGTAGGTATGACCAAAAAACCCTTATACCGTCATTTTGTCGTCTGTCTGTCTGTCTGTCTGTCTGTCTGTCTGTCTGTCTGTCTGTCTGTCTGTCTGTCTGTCTGTCTGTCTGTCTGTCTGTCTGTCTGTCTGTCTGTCTGTCTGTCTGTCTGTCTGTCTGTCTGTCTGTCTGTCTGTCTGTCTGTCTGTCTGTCTGTCTGTCTGTCTGTCTGTCTGTCTGTCTGTCTGTCTGTCTGTCTGTCTGTCTGTCTGTCTGTCTGTCTGTCTGTCTGTCTGTCTGTCTGTTCGGTAAAAATTGTAGCCAAACGGCTAAACCTAGAGAGTTGAAATTTGGCATGCTTATACAACTCTTTGACCCGCACATAGGAAAAATACTAAAACATCTAAAAAACATATCCCCCTAAAAATATAAACAAATATAAGCTCATCGAAAAAAAATATATTTTTTTATAATTCTGTGTAGGGTATCAAATGAAAGCCCTTGGTACGTGGATTAACGATCAAAATTTTATTTTTGCAAAATAAAGTATTTTGAGGCGATTTTTGCCAAAATTTTGCAAAATTTTTTTGTCCCACACCCTGTAGCCCAGATGGTTTAAACTAAAAATCTGAAAAAATTCTCAGTAATGTACATTGGTGTGAACCGGAATAGTACAACAGGAATTTTTGATCAGATTATGTTTTCGGAAAATAACGCATTTTTTGTGTTTTTAAGTAAAATATGTAATATATTTAATCCGCTATTTAACATAGAAAATGAGTGATCCTCTATAGCACAGTGGTAACGTTCTCGCTTAGTGAGTTGAAACTACTGTAAGAAACTGTGTTCGAATCCCGTCAATTTTTATTTTTTCAGTTTTTTTTTTTGCATTTTTATTTTGTTTAAATTATTTTATCAAAATTCTAGTTATATTTTGGTAAATGTTGCATTTAATTTTAAAAAGCGTAAATTTAATAATCAGTGGGAAGTTTTGAAATTATAATTTAATTCTATATTTGAAGGTATCAGAGGGCGAGGGTTATGATTTAAGCAACCAATGGAAGCCATAGGCCCAATTTTCAAAATCTTAATGAACCTTGCTATATAAAAAAAAATACTGCACATATTTAGAAACTTAAATAATGGTATTAGGCATTCGAATTCAAATTCATAAAAAAATATTTTGACATAATATTTGTTTTGGCATCCCAAATAATCATCACACAGTTAAACCCTGAAATGTGTGAAAATTCACACTTCACATCAATTTTTTATTAGATATCAAACAATAAGAAAGTCGGTGCGCCAGGGTGCACTATCCACTATTAAAGCAACATCCACCTACACCGAAAGAACATTTTCATCAAGCGCCAACTTCTACACCAAATTGCGTTCACGTTTAAACGATAAACATTTAAATAGTTTAGTATTTTTAAAAGCCTTTTATTTAAATTTAAATAAACCTTAAGTTAGTATGCTACGTAGGTTGTAGTGTATAATTATTGTATGGTTTTTTATTAGTATTAGTTTTTTTATTCTAAAGTACAATTCGCGACTCAAACTAGCGTTGGCGGAGCTGCGTACGACACTTGATGGCCGACGAGAAGCGTATATGCCAGGTTTTTTCTTAATATTTATCAATTCAAACAATATTTCGGCAAAAAAGCACTGTATTTAAGTCACTATATTTAAAAATACGTCTTAATTCACATAAACTGCAGCACAACACACTACAAATATTATACAAATATACGCTTCTGTTTAATTTACCAAGTCGCCACCAGATGTCTCACTGTTATTTGGAGTCGCGAATAGTGTATTTCAACACATAATAAAAATGTATTGAATTATTTTAGAGTAGGGGAGATGTGGAGACGGTGGCACAATTGGTACAGTGGAACATTTGAAATATCTTTGAAATATAGAATATTTTCATGTCTGTTTGGGTATATATAGGCTCCTCTGGTATTGAGAAATGATAGTATCCACATTTTGAGTCTATAAATTTAAGTCCCGCCATTTATGATGAAAATGTTGATTTGAGGTTGATAAACTAAAGTTTATCGTAACAAGAAATTTTTTATTTGAACGAGACACAACTAAATTAGTAAGAAATTTTGTATTACATGTTGTAAATTGGTCATTTGTCTACAGTGTAAAGCAATTACTAATGTTGTAAACTATATCATTTATTATATTTGATAAAATGTTCGTGAAAATAGGGTTAGGCTAACAGTGGCACACGTGTTATGTGGATACAGTGGTACAGTGAGCCACTGTACCCACGTCCAAGTTAGGGTCCAAGTTAGAAGAACAATTCCAAGCGGCGCAAAATAAAAAAGATCAGAAAATTAAAAGATATTCTTATAAGTTCAGACACATCTGATACTGATGTCAATATTGATGAGAATTCAAACTCAGATGATAATGTTGACTCTGAATGTGATACAGATTCAGAGAAAGAATAAAATGAAGAGCCACTCTATAGGGGAAATCATAGAAATAACGACTGACAATATTGTTGTTACATATCTCCGACGGCTGACTCTACTCTTTAAATTTATTAAAACAAATGAAAATTACACATTTAAAAAATCAGAGCTGATAAAAGTTTTACCATCTCCTGCTCCGTCTGGTAGGACATAACACCGTTTAGACGATTTGATTTTTACAGTAAATTTAATGAAATATAATTAACATTAAAATAAAAACTATCAAAACTTACTACTTCCGACGTATTTACCAAAGTTTATTTTTTTATATTAATAATAAATTTACATTTATATATTTATATACATTATTTAATTACTTAGTAGTTTTTTCCAAAAAAAATGATTTTTTTACAATATTATTAATTTTTAATTATCTTTCAGATGATTTATTTTTAAAGACATTGAATTGAAGTTTCAATAATTTTATTGATACATATACAGATTTTTTAGATGCCTATTATATTTACTGTTCCACTATATCCCTAATGCTGTTTCACTGTACCCTCACGTATAGGTACAGTGGCACAATTGCAGAGGTCAACAAAAATATTAATTATAAATGGCACGTGATAAGGACATTAATTTTTAACAGGTTATTTAAACAACGACATTATAAGTATTAAGTGGCGAAAACATTTATTTAAAAAATTCAAAATTGAAGATGTTATGTACAGAAAGCCAAAATGTGTGCCACCGTCCCCACATCTCCCCTATCTATAGTAGAAAAAATATAAAACTTGAAAAACCGAAACCGCGGTTTTTGATTTTTAAAAACCGAAACCCGCGGTTTTCAAAAAATGCGGTTTTCCCGATACTCTAGTTTGTAGTTAGATGTGCTGAAAACTAGACGAAAATTTAAACATCCTACAAGAATATTTTTAAAAACTTACGTTTTATTTTACTTCAAATGCAATTCAAATTTCCTCTTCGGGTATTCACAATAATTTTTATATCTTTTATTATAAAATATAAATTAATTAATCTTAAATTTATGATAGGGAAATCCATTACTTTGTAAATTATTTACTCATGTAAATTTCCATATCAATAAGTGAAATTAAAACAAATACTTATGGAACTAAAAAAAACTGTTCTTATCAATATGAAAAATGAGCGATAATATGTCTAGATACGTAGAGATAACTGTTTATATAGGAATGTTTATATTTAAAACTAGACAAAAAAGATTATGTGGTGATAAATAATATAATCAAAATATTGTTGTTGTTCGAATGCAGCAAATATACGAAAAATAAATAAAAACAAAAGGTAGGTATTAAAATTGTTTGCACGTCTCTCAGGAATAAACAAATAAATTAACGAATCTGAACAGTCTAAAAATAATACTTTCAAGTTGTTTCAACTATAGACCAGTCCAATCACGTAGTCCGCATGACGTCACCTCATGTGTTGGAGGTATCACAAACTGCTAGAGCCATATACTTATGCTAGAGCCATATACCTGACTGCTAGAGCCGTAAACTTAAAAGCTCATTATCACCTAATGATTTCAATAATTTTTTTTCATCTGTTGCTACCCAAATTATAAATGATCTGCCTGATAACACGGGTAATAGCTCGGACAATAATTTAAAGATTAATTCTAATAATAATACTATGTTTTTGTTGCCAGTCGACGAAAATGAAATTATTAATATTATTAAATCTCTGAATAATAGCAAAAGCACAGACATCTATGATATTAACGTAACTCTACTCAAGTCGACAGCAGAATTTATTTCCAAACCTTTAGTTAATATTATAAATTGTTCGTTTGAAACGGGCATATTTCCACTGGCGCTAAAATTAAATAAAGTTACTCCTGTTTTTAAAAAAAATGGAAATGTAAATGATCCCTCTAATTTTAGGCCGATAGCCATTACGCCTATTTTTTCTAAAGTGTTTGAAGCGGCTTTAAAAAATAGTGTTAATAGTTTTTTAAATAAAAATAACTTGCTAACAGTTAGTCAGTATGGGTTCAGGTCTAATTTCTCCACCACGAAGGCAGCTACTGCGTTGTTTGCCGACGTGATGGAGGGATTGGAAAATGGTTTTCACGTTGCAGCTACTTTTTGCGACCTTACCAAAGCATTTGACTGCGTGTCACATGACATTTTGTGCAACAAACTCGTGCGCTACGGAATTCGCGGCAATGCTCTCGGTATAATTAAAACATTTTTAGCCAAGAGGAAGCAAGCCACTTATTATAATGGAAGACTGTCAGAAATTTGTGATCTTGA
Organism: Liopterus haemorrhoidalis; assembly: GCA_963971575.1. NCBI lineage: Eukaryota > Metazoa > Arthropoda > Insecta > Coleoptera > Dytiscidae > Liopterus > Liopterus haemorrhoidalis. Next base: position 233,466,737 of record OZ020611.1, read on the forward strand.
AGTTGGTGTTGGACAAGGGACAATAATTGGGCCGTTGCTATTTATACTTTACATCAATGACCTTCCAAATAATGTTAATGCATCCACTATCATCTATGCAGACGATACTACATTTATAAATAGCGGGGTACAGTCCAATCAAATACAAGAGAGTATTAACAAAACAAAAGCCGAGGCCACCGAATGGTTCCATGAAAATCATCTCAAACTGAACGAGAGTAAGACACACGACATGGTTTTCAGCTTAAATAAGACCTTAGACAAGAGAGAACTATATGAAATGGAAACAATTAAGTTTCTAGGTTTCATGTTAGATTCCAAGCTAAATTGGAGACAGCATGTAAATGCTACTGCTAAAAAAGTGAACACATACAACTTTATGCTTCACAAAGTGATAAATCATGTTTCTTTGGAATCGGCCAAATTAGTATACTTCTCTTACATACAGTCGACCCTTACGTATGGAATAATTCTTTGGGGAAATTCTATTGAGTGGCCGAGACTATTTAAATTGCAGAAAAGAGCAGTGCGTATTCTTGGTAAGGTTGGCAGAAGGACATCTTGCAGGGATATTTTTCCGCAGTTGAATATTCTTACAATACCTTGTTTGTACATATTAAATTTGTTATTGTTTGTTAAGCAACACGGTAATTTGTTAAACACAAACAGCACTGTCCATATGTATGACACTAGAAAAAAAGAAGAATTCAGATTACCTCGCATAAAATATAATATATCAAAAAATTTACCTACTTATGTCGGTGCTGTATTGTTTAACAAACTGCCTCAAGCGGTTAAAGATCTGAAAACTGTATTATTTAAAAAATACATACAGGATTATTTGCTACAGAAGGCCTTTTATAACATCACTGAGTTTCTCAATGATTTTAGCTTTATGATTTTAGCCTTCTAGTAAAAGCTGTAGAAAAATTGTAATATTCTCTTGTAATATTATTTAAACTTATTTAAATTTTTACTGTGACTGGGTTTCTTGTATCTTTCTTGTACGCACAACTGAACAATAAATTTATTATTATTATTATTATACTATCCTGTTAAATAGACGATTTTCAAATGAGGATTATTTAAATTTGGCATTTCTAATTATGTTGTTCGTATGTCCACGTTATTTCTAAGGTGTATACAGGGTTGTGTTTAGGAGTCTCGAACACCCCCGATATTGAATTTCAACGCTATCGAACAAACTTCATTTTTTGTCCCATTAAGAGATAACATGGGAACTTTTTTGGGTCGCAGGCTCGCCGGCTTTTTGAATTTTCTAGGATTAGGATTTCTCTCATCTTAAGAAGGTTCCCAGGAAACCCCGTGCCAAATTTCAAGTCAACTTTTAGGTCAACGGGAAGTACGCAAAAAACCTCTGGAAGTACTGGAAGTCAGATGTCCATCTGACAGAAACCTCAGGGATTTTATATATATAGATTCCACGGATCTGTATGTTGACGAAAATGTCATATTTTATTTTCCAAATATCTAATATTCCAGACATTCTATAATATCAGATTTAGACTTTCATTAAATAAAAACACATTTAAAATTTTTTTTTATTCTCGTATTTTTGCTCTAAAATGTACAGGAGAGCCAATTTCCGCACTTATCTAAAATCCCATGTTAAACGGCTATGGTCCGCGTTTCGTTGCACACACGGTATATTAAAAAAATTAAGTTTATATAAAATGTAAAACTTGATACAACGATATCTCAGAAACTTAATTTTTTAAGATACAGTCGATTCCGCTTAATTGGGACACATCGGGACTTTGGCCCAATTAAGCGGCTGCCCCAATTAAGCGAATTTCACATAAAATTAAACAATGCATATTTTTCTTTCAATAATTTAACTTTATAAACTCTTGGACAAAACTATAAATTACATATAAACAAAAAATATAAACTTTTAAGAAAAAATAATAATAAATTCCAAAATAAAATAATAAATAGGTACATACAATTTAATTCAATGCAAAAATGCGTCAAGTGTAGTCTGTCTTTTGTTTTTGTAACATTTCACTTCTACAAAATCAGCACAGGTATTCAGTGCAGATGTAGGGCTCCCTTCATTTCCTTCCTGCATAAAATAACGCTGTAATATTAAATTCTTTGTACATATTTTTTCTTGAGAATATGTGTAACATAATATGTACTGTGATCTTAAATTTACTGTCCCAATTAAGCGGAATGTTGTCCCAATTAAACATATAAATTTACTGTTGGTTTCTTGGTTTGGTTTCTGTTCTTTGAGATTTGGCCCAAATAAGCGGCTGCTCCAATTAAGCGGAATCGTCTGTATCTCACTATTTACTTTACAGTAGTGATATTTAGAAATAATTAAACTGATTAATTTATCACATTTATCACCAATAAATAACAAGAAGAGAACTTTAAGATTTTATTTTAAGCAAATTTAAAAAAAATATTTTTTTAATAATAAAACTAAATTCTTAAATTCATTCTATTATTAAAATATGAAAGTTGTATGACGACTTCAAGAATTTAAAGATCTTTTTATTATTAAAAATTCTGCATAGGTTTTTAAATGTAGAAAATTACTAAGGTTAATTTTTACTTTTATTTCCATAAGTGCCAAATAAGGCGAAACATTATTTTTAAATTAATAAACTGGCAATTAATCCAAAGAAATTGTTTTTTCTACGACCGTTAAATATGCTATTAATTATTAATTATTTAGGTATGCGTGAAGTAGGTCTTTATGGGAAGAGTAAAAATGATAAAAAACGTAAAAAAATAGTGCCGTAACATATTATTTCACTCTTACCATAAGCACAATGCAAATGCCAGTGATATATTTTTCCAACCTTAATATCGGCTTTTCAATTCCACTTGTAATCCAGCCTTGAATTTTTATTTTTTGTTTGATAATTTTTACAAAGTAAAAGCGATAATTAAATTAAATGTATTTTTTTAACAAAATAAATTATTTTTTTAGTTCGTGTCCCAATTATGGCTAGTAATGTTATGAATTTTATATTTATGGCTAAGATAGTGTGTGTCTTTTTAGAAATTAAAAATATAATAAAAATTTTTTAACACCTGAGAACCGAGTTCGTATATGTACCAAGTATTGAACAAGGACTTTACGCATATGAACACCACACTACACTCAACACTGTAGAGTGAAGTGAGTAGTGTTCATTTATTTTCATATATTATAATAACGTTATGATTCAAACTATTGTTTGAATTACTTTAATTTTTAATTTTTAAGATATATAAGAGGAATAAATCATTTATATTAATGAGATTCTTATAAATCGATTAACACATTGTTAATAATGAGAAATACGTTTCTAAAATTGAAAAAAAAAAAAAATGTTGCCAAGACTTGAATACGAAGCAAATACAGAAAAAAAGCTGGAATTTTTTTAATTTTAAATTCATTATGACGAATGTTTCGCAAATTTTTTAAATTTTGTTTAAAAAAATTATATAGAAGCTCTTAGTACTAAAATAACGAATAAAAATAATTATCAAAAAAACTGTTGATTATAGAACAAATGTTTCTAAACATCCAGTATCATGTTGGCTTCTTACACTTATTAAATACCTATTTTTTATACAGAATTCTGAAATGTGTGAAAATTCACACTTCCATATTTTTACTTGCCCGACCTTAATATATAAGGGGCAAGTATTGTAATCGCGAAAATTTTCGATGTCGAGATTTTGACTGATGACCACGTTTCATGGTCCAGGGAATCCAAAAAACCTATTTTCGAAGTGCCGTCCGTATGTGTGTGTGTCTGTGTGTCTGTGAGTGTGTCTGTATGTATACACGATAACTCAAGAACGGTTCAACTTAGAGAATTCGTTTTGGTACTAAAAAATTCTCCTACTAAATGGGAAGAACCCTATTGGGTTTTATAAAGATCGTTTGAATAGAAATGGGAGTTTACTCGTGTCGATTTTAAGATTTTTGCGAATATTTAGCAACAGAAAAATATTTCGAAAAAATTTATTGAACAAAAGTTACTATAAATGCAATAACTGATAACTTTTATTTGAGACGTTTTTTGATAAAACGAAAAATATTGAATTTTTTTTGTAAAATTATTTAAAATTTTTCCAAGTCTGAATTTTTTCATATTTATATGTAACGTTTCCATGGTCATGATAATTAATTCGTAACAAGTAAACCTAGCCTTGGACAAAAATTTGTATAGATCATAATTTGATGTATTTTTGAAGATTTACCTAAATATTTAAAAAAAAAAAAATTAAATAATTTTTTTTTTTTTTGGGAGGGCAAGTCTAGCGGAGGTTTCCCTTCGCCACTGGTTTTTTATATTTTTGTTCAGTATAAAACTGTTATGTAAAAGATTAGCTACAAGTATAATAAAATAATTATTACTATTATTATTAATTTATTAATTTTTTGAAAATTTCCCTATACATATGTATTTTCAATTAATATGCAGTTACGTGCCGTTTTCGTAATTATTTCAGAGTCCCGTTATCCATTTGTTCTAATGTTCTTTAACTTTAGAACTCTAAAGTTGCCTATAATTTTAACATGTTTTTATCCTCTACAATATTTTCAACAATAAAAAAAGATATATATTCTAATAATTATTTTTCTCGTTATTTGTCGAGAAAATAAGTATAATTTTTCATTTCTCGAGAAATGAAAAATGTCGAGAAATCAGAAACACTACACATACCTTTTATATGAGTAGATGAAAATACATATAGAAAATATTTTGGAGGATCGGTGTTTAAAGGATTCCACACACCAAAGCGGCCGCGGTGGCGGCCACGGTAGCGATACGGCAGCGGCCTAACGCAACCTATACAATACAATGAGACCACGCACATACAAGCGTTCAGCTATCTGAGAACGCTACCGAATGCAGCGTTCAGTCTAGCGATCACCAAACACTGGCGGCCGAACTCGACAAGTTGCGTTAGGCCGCGCGATATTCATTGTTTATGTACCACAGAGTGAATATATTTAAGGAAATAATGTCGAAAATAGATAATTTAACAGAAAAAATCATAGATCAGTAAAGGATCATTTAATTTTGTATGACTTAGCACATCCTGATTACAAGAATATTAGGAAAACAAATAAAGTGTGGAACGAAATAGGAAAAGTTTTGGAAATTGATAGTAAAGTCTGTTCCAAACGGTTAGGCGGAACTAGATTTTGCAATCTAGTTACTTTCATCGTTTAAATCATGCTTTTCAGCCGTTTTGTTTAAGCTTTGTAAATCATACTTGCAACAAACATTTTTTGGTTACGGTTAATATCATTTTAAAATGTCATTTTCTCTATATTTTGATTTTTTGTGTCTTTCTTAATACAAATATCCCATTTATTTATTTTTTGACATTAAAATATGTAAGAAAATTAATTTAAGTTTGACATATGTCATTTTTCCTCTACATACAATTAATTATTCTATTGTGTTCTCGCAATCAATATTATCATACAACTATATACCGTAATTCACTAACTGATCGCTACCGCTACCGCCACTCCCACCGCGTTAGTGTGAGGAGACCTGATCGCTAGTCGTATCGCCACCGTGGCCGCCACCGCGGCCGCTTTGGTGTGTGGAATCCTTAATTTAGAGGGTTTCTTTTATGGGTGGCGATTTTATTTTTTGTCACATGACCAAGATGTGAAAACCGAAAAAAATTGCTGAAATGTGAAAATTAACTATCTCAACTGGGATTCCCCGATCTGATCGGGAAACTACCGCGACAACTGGACTGGACGGCGCTCCAGTACATTGCGTATAAGTATCCTCCACGTCTGGCGTATATCTAGTTTAGTTTTTCATAATTAAATTAGTTTATTTCTTTCTATAAAATAGGTGTTTTTTTTTTGCATACGCATATACAAAAGGGTACAGTAAAACATATACCATGTCGGAAAAAATTGATGTGAAGTGTGAATATTCACACATTTCAGGTTTTCGCAGGTATATAATAAGTGAAGGCGGTATGCTGAGTGTGTAGGACAAATTTTACTTTGTAGTAATCACGGCAAAATGAACGATATTTTTAAAATAATTTATCGTCTGTTCATCATATAATAAGACCGGTTATTAAATTTACGCTCTTAAAAATTAAATACAACATTTGTCAAAATATAACTAGAATTTTGACAAAATAATTTCAACATAATAAAAATGCAAAAAAAAAAAACAGAAAAAATAAAATTCACTCCGTACTCGAACTCGAAACCCTTCGTTAAAAAATTACGACACCAGTGCTCTAACCCATTGCGCTATCGCACGCCTTGCATGTGAGTGTCTTACATTCGTATAACTTTTGTACTTTGTGAACCAAAAACCACACAAAATGCGTTATTTTCCGAAAACATAATCTGATCAAAAATTCCTGTTGTACTATTTCGGTTCACACCAATATACATTACTTAGAATTTTTTTAGATTTTTAGTTTAAACCATCTGGGCTACAGGGTGTGGGACAAAAATTTTTTTGCACAATTTTGACAAAAATTGCATCAAAATAATTTATTTTGCAAAAATAAAAATTTGATCGTTAATCCACGTACTAAGAGCTTTTATTTGATACCCTACTCAAAATTTAAAAAAAATATTTTTGTTTTCGATGAGCACATATTTGTTTATATTTTTAGGGGGGTATGTTTTTTAGATGTTCTAGTATTTTTCCTATGTGCGGGTCAAAGAGTTGTATAAGCATGCCAAATTTCAACTCTCTAGGTTTAGCCGTTTGGCTACAATTTTTACCGAACAGACAGACAGACAGACAGACAGACAGACAGACAGACAGACAGACAGACAGACAGACAGACAGACAGACAGACAGACAGACAGACAGACAGACAGACAGACAGACAGGCAGGCAGGCAGGCAGGCAGACAGACAGACAGACAGACGACAAAATGACGGTATAAGGGTTTTTTGGTCATACCTACAAAACCCTAAAAATGAAATGTTAACTCAAGCTGGATCTAAAAAGGCTAGAATTTCTATTAACCTTGAGAAAAAGATGGAAGTTATTAGACAAATGGAAAGCCTTCAACTGTTACTACCATTACGAAAAATGCAAATAAAATCAAACAATCTGCTCAACAAACAACAGAAGTAAACGCTAAGCACGAGTCAATGAGTAATAAGTCAAATAAAATGGTTATAGATACCCTTTATGTTTACTGTTTATATACTTGGAACCTAACCCTTTAAGCTGCATTCAGAGCTCCGTAAATCAACACGTTGTACGCTATGGATAGCTTTACCCTCACTATAAGTTTTTTTTTTTTTCATTTTACGCCAATTCGGTTTACGCCGGTCTCTAGGAACGTAACTGCGGCCAGAGGCGGATTAAAATCGGTTGAGGCCCCGGGCGCAAGAGAAAATATTGGGCCCCTTTAAAGAAGGAAGAGACAGAAAATAAAAATACATGTTAACCATATTTTTAAATAAATAAAAAATATTATGTACTATTAATGTTTAATTTCCAATAAAATTTTAATATAATATATATAATATAATTAGTAATAGCATATAAATGCATAATAATGTAAAAGTATAATTACAATTTTTGATAGTTTACGTATAATAGGAGTAACAATCAGAAATTTGAACAAAAAAATCATAGAATTTTACTTGAAATGTTTTTTTTTTTACAAATGTGAAAATATTTAATTATATTTTTTCTTGCTTTTCGTTTTTCAAACTTATTAATCTTATCTCATCACAATCAATAATCGTAAGTACATCGCTCTCTAAATTGGCATGATTAACAAAATTTTCAAAATAATTTCCACGTTTGGAACAGTTGCTTTTATATCTAATGCTTTTTTGTATATATTATTAATTGATCGCTTGTCTTCTTCATCTAAAAAGAATAAACCTGTTCCAACACATTTTTAAAATTACTTGAATCAATGTCATCTTCATACATTTTTATTAAATTATTAACGCATTTTTTCATTTCTTCTACGAGCCCTGTCCACTTTCAGTTGGCCCAGCTATGAATTTTTCAGTTTCTTTAGAAATTATTAAATAATAAGTAAAAGTAAATACTGCTTTGTACATTTTTTGACAATATAATCATATTAGAAGCAATTTGTGATTATAAAAATAATATTCGTAAAAAAAACTTATTTTTTGAGTATTCTTGTAAATATATAAAATAAAAATAACTGGGTTTTTGCGGTAGCTATGCGTAGTAGGCGTTGGAAAACAAAGTTTGTTTATTGACTGTGATGTATTAAAAGTGTTAAGTCTAAATAATTTTAAAACATGGGCAGAGGCAAAGCTATTGATGAAAAAATTCGGTTAATCATTGTGAACTTAGCAAAAACAGGAAAAACCAATTCCGAAATCAGAAAATTATTAGGTTTGTCAAGATACAGTATTAGAAATATTGTAAAATTGTACAAAACAAGTGGTTCAGTTGCCCCAAAGCCCCAGTACGTGAAGAAAACTACACTGACGGACAATGACAAACGTGCATTGAAAAGAATTATGAAGGATAACAGACGTGCTAAGTACAGTCAATTGAGTGTACTGTGGAGCGATGTTGTTGGAAGACGCGTTTCAAGGTCTAAATGTCATAAGGAAGCTAAAAAATTAGGATTTGGAACCTATAAGGTAATATTTTTATAATCGGACTCTTAAATGTATATTTACAGAAATTTATAAAACTTTCTTAGACTAAGGAAAAACCATTGTTGACGTCTAAGCAAAAGAAATGGGCAAGAGAACATAAAATATGGAATTGTGAAAAGTGGAACAGCGTGCAATGGAGCGATGAATCTAGGTTTGAAGTCTGTGTAGGGGACAACCGGAGCAGAGTTGTTCGTCAGAAACATGAAGCATATCATCCCGATTGCTTGAAAAGGAAGGTGAAATTTCCAGCATCTGTCATGGTGTGGGGTTCAATGTCTGCAAGAGGTGTAGGAAAACTTCACTTTATCGATGGCATTGTTAACACAGCCAAATATTTAAGTATTTTAGAGGAGTCTCTGTTGCCAACTATGGAGCATGCATTAATCTCTGGGTACGATTTTATTTTTCAACAAGATGTAGCCGCTTGCCATACGTCAAAAAAATCTTTGAAATGGTTACGTGATCATTCTATTCCACTTTTAGAGTGGGTTTCAAGTAGCCCAGACTTATCCCCCATCGAGACACTTTGGCACGAAATGAAAAAACGATTGCGTATAACACCGGCTAGAACAATTCCAGAATTAAGACTAAAGCTTCAAGAAATATAGGATAATTTTACTCCTCGACAATGCCAAGACCTTGTAGATACTATGCCTAGAAGAATTAATGCCGTTATAAAAATGAAAGGTGACGTTACCCAGTGGTAACTTCTGAAATAGGTTTCCAAGTTAATGACCTTCCAATGGAAATATTATTTTTTTCTTATTAATTTACTTTAATAGTTGTAAATATTAGTCGTAAATCTCTAAAATGTTTAATTGAAAATAAAATATTACCTAGTAGATTTCATAAGCTATTCGCATTCTGTTAATTGAACACCAATAAGTAAAAATTTTGTAGCTGGGCCAACTGATAGTGGACAGGGCTCGTATACACAATGTAAACACGAAAAAAAAAAACTCTAAAGTTACTTTTTCATAGATTTTTCCGCGTCTGTTCAGTTCTGCTATTAAATGATAGCATATTACATAGAGTAAATTATGTAAAAAAGGGTATAGTTAGGGTTTTGCGGGGCCCTTCAGAAGTCGGGGCTAAGGGCGCGAGCCCGGTGCGCCCGCCGTTAAATCCGCCTCTGACTGCGGCGTATATCAAGCTCTAACTATACCTACAAAACCCTGAAATATGTAAATTTTCACATTTCACATCAATTGTATATTTAAATATTAATTACGAAGTTATCTTGTTATTTCCTTATTTTAAAATAGTTATAATTATTACAATTAAACTCGAATTATTGAAAATAATATGATTAGTAACCACTATTTAGTACATAGTAAACAAACTACAAAAAATTATAAAAAAAATTTTCTTATCTCTAAAAATAGAAGAAAAAAAACTTACTAATTATTTTTATAATACACTGTAAGTAACATTAAAAACAAATTTACTAAATTGGTCAATTGAAAAACGTCCACACAAATTTCTTAACTTCTTTTTAAGTACTTTTTTAAAACTTTTCATTTCCACAAAATATAAGTCAACACTTCACGAAATCAAGTAACTGACTGATAACAAATGTTTATGTGGTGTATGTCTGTGTATCTATATGTCTGTGGATGAAATGATTGTTGATAATGGAGGGCTAAGAGCTGTTGGAATGATGTGTGCATGAAACAGGACCGTGATTGGTTGATTTACAACAGGATATAACGTTATTCCGGACCTGTTAATTGGCACTAATTTTGTATTTGCAACTCTTGGACGGTGGGGTTGATTTAAAAGTGCGTAGATTGAATTGGGTAATTGGCGTAGATTAGAAAGAGATGGGAGATGGATTAAGATAGGTTATGTAAAAACTCTATAAGTAAAAAGTAAGTAAGTAGTTTGCATAGATTTAGAACGCAGGGCCGCCGTTATGACGCGTTTACATTACTAGTAAACGAGCTAGTAGCTAGCTTGCTAGTGATACATATAGATACTATCCTGATGTAAATCCTTGAGATTGAATTAGTCCTAGTACTCGTACTAGTAGTTGGGATAGGATAGAGGTTTTGCAGACAAGTAGTTACTATTCCACTAGTCTACTCCCACTACTACATTAGTTATTGTTCGGAGTCCTCCCATATGCGCTAGACCAGCAGTTCTTAAACTGGGGTCCACGGAACCTTGGGGTTTGTAGTTTTGAAGATTCTAATGGCGCGTCTACATTGTGGCAACATGGTAGCATACGACAAGTCTGACGGGACCGTCAGACCATGTCGCATTGACAAGCTAGTGTCTACACCAACACTGGGAGCGTGCTACTGTTTATTGTTGCGAGATCTGTCAGTTTACTGAATAAATATGGCGGGCCGCATAAATTATATGGCATTCGCATAACTATAAATAATATCAAGTCAATTTATACTATTTTATAACAAATTTTAATTCCATTACAAAAACATAACCTTACTTAATTATGTTTATCATTTTTCTCATAATCTATTTTATCAATCTTATATTTACTTACTTACCTTAAATAAATTTAAGTTGCTAAATAATTTTTGTTGATACAGCAACGCTTACAACATTAGTTAATTGAACAACTATCAAATATCAAAATGGCGAACATGTCGCTTTCAGAACTGGTAGCGTGTCGCATGAAAACTCTTTGATGTTTACCGCCAAGTAACGGGAACGAGCAACATGTCGCACGGCTCCCATCAGACCGCTGCACATTGGTAGCATGCGACATGTCGAACGGTCGCATGCCATCATGTTGCCTCGATGTAGACGCGCCATAAAGAGAGATTAGAAGATAACTAAGGATGGGACTAACCGAGCGCATTCTCGAAACAGTGTAGGAAAATCATCAAATATGATATAATAGCGAGAAGAAATTTAATTATTACCTGTTATATAGCTGTATTATATACGTCAAATATAAGGCCGCTAGCTTAGGTAGAGTTAACGAGATTAGCAGGGGATTACACACAAATATTTACACCCTAAAGTGTAGATTTTTATCTACGCGTTATATATTTGACCCGCTATTTAAATCTACAAAATTTAAAATTCATTTTGACCAATCTGGGGAAAAAGGTTCCCTATAGCTGCTCTAGGTTATATACGGGCATATAAAGAACGTGTCACTATCTGTTCTGCCCCTGAAGTAAGCAATAAAAATAAAAATATTATAGTACCGCCCCCCTACCCCAAGAAGAATGGAAATACCAAATTTTTTTATTTTTTAACATTATGATCTTAGGTAAATACATAGATACGTATTTAAAAGTAGAGATGAGGACCTTTCCTTTTTTTTCTCAACACTAGTATTTTACAAGTGAAGACCTTTTTTTTTGGGCATTACTTGTAATGGGTGTTTTTTTTAGAGGTATAGAACTTTAAATTGCAATAAAACAACGATGGATTATTCGATTGACATGAATTTTTTTTTATTCGAAAGATAATCTTGTGGTATTACATTTTAAATATGATTTCTGGCATATGACCGCCACGGCTGGCTCGGATGTAGTCCAATCTGGACGTCCAATTTTCGATGACTTTTTCCAACATTTGTGGCCGTATATCGGCAATAACACGGCGAATGTTGTCTTCCAAATGGTCAAGCGTTTGTGGCTTATCCGCATAGACCAATGACTTTACATAGCCCCACAGAAAGTAGTCCAGCGGTGTTAAATCACAAGATCTTGGAGGCCAATTCACAGGTCCAAAACGTGAAATTAGGCGGTCACCAAACGTGTCTTTCAATAAATCGATTGTGGCACGAGCTGTGTGACATGTTGCGCCGTCTTGTTGGTATGATTTAATGTAATGCCACAAGATTATCTTTCGAATAAAAAAAAATTCATGTCAATCGAATAATCCATCGTTGTTTTATTGCAATTTAAAGTTCTATACCTCTAAAAAAAACACCCGTTATTTCAGAAGCGAGGAGCTTTTTTTATATCTTCACTTTTTTTGTCTACCGGACCCCCCCCCAACAAAATTCCTGGGTGCGCCACTGTGTGGTTAATACCATTATATCTTACATCGTTGTCATTTTCGTTTCGTTCTCAGTCCCTGCTTAAACACAGAAATTGGTAACACTTTACTTTACAACCGAAACCTTTTTTTTCAAGTGAAGTAGTTTTGTTGTCCTTTGCATTAATAAGACACAGTTTAGTTCAAAATACTCATGAAAATTTTTCGAATCCGGCCTAGGTTGATATAATTAATTTTGCTTAAATTAGGGGATAGGCATGATTTTTTTTTTATTTTTTATTATATTCCTCTTGTTGCATATAAACATAAAAAACAGTTTTTATTTATTTTCTTTTGTAATTTGAAGGCTTAAAAAAATCATAAATGTATGTAGCGCGCGAAAACGACGTGTGACGTCATACCCCTTCTAACTGACGTATGACACTACCAGCTTACCGGCGTACATAGTCTGTTGTGAACTTATTTGTTTGTATAACTTTCATAGGTTATGTAAAGTTAGAGTGATTTTAGTTAAAATAAAGTTTAATTCTATAAAAACAATTTATAAAAATAAAAATTACTTTGACACCACGTATTTCCTCAGCACTGTAGCATTCATTATTTTTCATATATTCCATGAGCATAAATGCATCAATGTTGGGTAAATTATCACTCTGAGCCCTAACAAAATCTTTATCTGCCATTTTAATAATAAATGCGTGAAAAATTGCTTAAAAACAAATACAAAACTCTCGAACAATACAATACACACACGTGTAAAGATTATGTTGTAGCTGTATCTGTGATGTGAAAACCCTATCGTTTGACGTCATACTCAGTCGTTTTACTCGGCAACCTTCGCTCCGTGGTCGGCTTATTTCAAATATACAATATTTTAATTAAAAAATTTGGCTATATTATTAATTAAAATGTAATTTTTGTTTTGTTAGGTGACATAACTAACATTAACATATCAAAATAATGTAGTTTTAAGGAAATACAAATATTATGCGTATCCCCTATTATTGACGACACACACACACTTGAAGTGAGTAACTATACGTGTAGTGTACCGTTTGTTAGCAGTTTTTTATTTAAGCAAGAATTTTTATTCGTACATTTCATTTTTAAGATGCAAGGTAGGCCTTATTGCAACTATTTTCCACGTCACTGGAATGCTATGAACAGGTGTTCACAGGAAATTAAATAACAATCTGTCCATATTAAATGTTACCATTGTTTTTATCATTAGCAAAATCACTTGAAGCATATTATAGAATCTTTCATATCATGTTCATAAAAAAAAAACTGATAACAGATACTCTTATAAAAAATTATGTTATAAAATATTGAAGATATATCTGTATTATTTTATCACGTAGATAACACAGTTTTTATCAGATATTTGAATGCAAATAAAATAAACGCCTTGGGACCCTCTCGGTTACGAGTATCTAATACCCTTTTCACACTAGATCTTTAAGATCGGATGTTTAAGTGAATGGATCTTTAACCGCTAATGTGACACCGTACGGCCTCGTCTAAACACGACCGATGTTTAAGACAGAGATCTGCGTCTTAAACTTCGCCCGCATTGCCAACTTAATTCCCATTATAAAAAAATACTCCTTGAATTTGAGCTTCTCTTCTTTTATAGGGATTTGCAGCTAAGCACCCTACCATCTGGTGAGCGTTTCATGAACTTGTGTACATCAGATAACATTTCGTTTTGTGGTTTTGTATGAAGTTTGTTTTTAAAGTTTTATTATAATCATTGAAAAATGTATAATACATATTGTTGTGTGCCTATGTGCAATTCATTGAAAAGAAGAAACCCGGAAATATCGTTTCATTTGTTTCCACTAATATCAGACACCGTACGGTTCGAAACAAAATTGGGAAAGCAAGAGGTTAGGAATCGACGCGATGTTTAGATAAACAATTTAAAAATTGGAAAAAAAGTGAGCCCTTATATCAAAGTTTGCTCATTACATTTTAATGATAGTGACTACAAAAAATATTTTCAATTTTGTATTTATTATCGCATATCTTGAAAATTCCTGTTATTGTGTGTGGGTTTGTAATGCACAAGTCTCTAGGCATAATGCATAAATCTTTATGAACTCTCTGTTTTTTTCAGTGACTCCACACAATATTATATGCCCAGCATTGTAGATTTCTACCCCTTGGTAAACAACACGGGAATTATTATTTCCCCCAATATAGTTAAAATAATCGACAATGGAAAATCGCCATAACTTAAAACCAGATCACAAAATGTAGTATTTTAGATGTTTACAAGTGTTGTCACTTCACAAAATCAGAAAATCCCAAACAATTATTTATTTTTTGTCGTTTTTTGATACACTTTTCGCTATTATTTACTAGTAAATGTCAAGTGGTATTTGATTTAGAATGGTTTCAAAAAAATCTGCGTGGCGCTACGATCTTAAAATTTTTCCCCTATCTATGTTCAGCTGTTATCATTTTATATATCAAGGTTATGAGAAGATTATTTGCGTTATTATTTAAATAAATATAAAAAATAAACTTCTCCTAACCTCGATATACAAAATAATGACAGAATAAATTCAAACGATATGAAATTATGTTGGCAATACATACTAGCTTTACATGGAGATTTCTTCTTCAAATTAAACATCAAGTGTGAAAGCTAACCGATATTAAACATCGATGAAGTTTAAGTTCAATCGTCTTAAAGATCTACTGTGAAAAGGGTATTATGTACCTAACCAGGCATCTTCGTTGGACAAACTCATATATTTAACACTTCTTTATTACTCATCTTGAACGAAAACGTTCTCCGCCAAACGGAGATAAATAGACTATATTAATGTGACGTCACATACATGTGCTGCCATCTCACAGCGGTTTCCTTTGGAAGTTTTTCGCTGGTTTCACTACTTTTGTTACCTTAATCAACACCGTAGCAACGAGGTGGTGTCGGGACATTTGCTAGGGGCGCGAGGTTTGATAAGGGCGCGAGGTATGACGTAGGGTCTCATGAGGGGCGTCTCATTGCGAGTGAAAACCTTTTTTTTTTCTCTTCACTTGAATTAGGGAGGCGACGACCCTTTTTTTTGCTCTTCACTTGAATTTGGAAGGAGATGACCTTTTTTTTGCTCTTCATTTGCTTTTGAAGAACCAAATTTTATCAATTTACTTCATTTGCTAAGGGCGCCGAAAACATTGCTACAGCTTAATTTTACGAATATTTTCAATTTTGGAGCAACAAATATGTATTTTTGATAAGTATATACCAGGGTTGGACTGGGATTAAAATGTGTACCGGGAAATCTGGAGGAAGTCGGGCCACTGACCTTTTGATTTTTGAACGGGCCTTTTGATTTTCGGGCCACCGGGAAATTCCCGGTATCCCGCCGGGCCAATCCAACCCTGGTATATACTAACATATACAGTCCAGATACTTTATATTATAGAATAATGTTTTTATAAACATATAAATAAGGATTCGAAGATATATTTACAGGTTACGTTTTTAAATAATCGGAATATCTTTAGTATTTATTTAATTAACACTAAGTAATCATCAATATTTTGTTTTAGAATGCATAACAGTGTATTGTTTTGTTCCAAATTGTTAATTACAGTCACATTCTTAATTGCAAATTTTTTCGTTTTTTGACAGATGAAAATTAAAAACAATAATGGATAAAATAAAAACAACATATTGTTCCTTCAAACTATTTTGATATGGCACACACACTTATTGCTATGTTACTTGCCATAATAACGATTATTAACGTATTTTTTTCAAAATTAACCTGCAAAATAATATTGTTCTGCAAAAATAATGACATATTAAATTATAATGTATAAAATAAGAAATTGACTTGTAGTTTTGATGTGAAGCATTTTCTCACTTTGAAAACTTAATTTATACTCCCCAAATTCAATTTAAAAAGAAAACAACATGCTAAATTCAAATAAAAGGAAATCAACCGCGAGGCGGCAACACCGAATTACGTAGTTATAACCTAAAAATTGAACATGACATTTTAGCAAACAGATTTTAAATAAAAATTTGCAGATTAGAATAAAGAATTTTTTTTTTCTGTTGGTATTATTTTTCGAATAATACCAATTGAATCAAAAATTCCTCTCATACATTTTCAAATCAGGTTAATGTACATTACCTATAATTTTGGCTAAAAGGGTGCGGGACAAGAACCATGTTAGCTCATTTTTGGTTAAAATCATGTAAAAAAAAAACGAATTTAAAAAAACTACTTTTTGTTCCTTCATCTACGTCTTAAAAGCGTTCCTTTGATATCCCACAATAAATTTTAAAAATATATTTTTTTTTTGTCGACGACAAAAAAAAATGTTTCGAAGAATTAACCTGATCAAAAATTCCGGTTGAACTGTTCTTGTTTCCATCAATGTTCAGTATGGAGATTTTTGTTAGATTTTTAGATCAACCCCTCTGAGAGATTTATTATTGTGTATAATATACATATATACATAATTGTTTATATTTATCTTTGGATGAGTTTTTAGAACTCTAGTATTTTTTCTATATGTGGGTCTAAGAGTTGTATAAGCATGTCAAATTGCAACTTTCTATGTTAAGCCGTTTGGCTGCAATTTCTACCGTACAGACGAACAGACACATGAGTGAGGTTATAAGAGTGTTTTGGTGGTCATATCTACAAAACTCTAAAAACACGCTTTTAAATGACACATATTTATTGTAATTAGCTTCCCCCCGCCAAGAATAATCATGGGTGCGCGCCTGCACCGCATAGATATTATTGTTCTATACTTAATATAAAACTTTTTATTTTTTGTAAAATAAGATAAAAAAAATGAAAGTATAATTAAATAGGTATAAAGTAAAATAAAAATAAGGTAAGGGACTTTTTAGCATATATTTGGCTAAAATCATGGGCAAACTTTGGCCTAGTCAAACTTGCTAGGGCCCTATTTTTTTTTTTTTTTTGGCCCACAAGATGGTTTTATTATACATTTTTTTCTATAATTTTATGATTTTTTTAACTAGTAAGGTCACAATAAGAACCTTGCCTAGGGCCCCGATTTTTCTTAGTCCGCCACTGGCTAAATTCGTGATAAAATAAAAGAATTTTAAAAAACTTCTTTTCGTTCCTCATTTTACATCTTAAGAGCTTTCTTTTGAGACCACACAATAAATTTAAAAAAGAATAATAATAATTTTTTAATCTAACGACACAAAAAATTAATATTTTTCGAAATAATAATCTTATCAAAAATTCCTGTTGAACTATTTGTGTACATTAATGTACATTATTGAAATTTTTTTCCGATATTTAGACCAATCTCTTTGAGAAAAAGGATGGAGGACAAAAGTTTTTGACATATTTTTGGCGAAAATTCGATAAAAATATTTCATTTTTGAAGAATAAAATTTTGTTCGATTATGCATTATGCATAAGGGGTTTCATTTGATATCCCAGTCAAAAATTTTAAAAAAATATTTATTTTCCGGTAAATATATATTTGTTTGTATTTTCCTCCCTATGTATTTTTTTAACTCTTTATAGTTATCCTATATGTTGGTCAAAGAGTTGTACAAGCAGGCCAAATTTCATCTTACTATGTTCATCTATTTGGCCACAATTTCCAACGAAGAGACAGACAGACAGACACATTAGTGACGTTATAAGGTTTATGTGGTTATATCTACGAAGCCTTAAAGATCAAATAATAATAATAATAATATTTTATTGAGCCTATTAGTGATCATAGAAATACAGAGGTTAAGTCAATATAATGTTTACATAGGTAGATATTCTACTGTTTAACAGAATTCAAAATTTAACATTATTCAGCTTTGTAATTTAAATATTCAGAGATTGAATAGAACGTATGTTCTAGTAGATATTTCTTAAACATATTTTTGAATAATTTTACATTGGTTATACTTTTAATGCTATCAGGGATCTTATTATATAATCTTGCAGCTATAAAACGAGGACTTTGTTCGTACAAGGTAGTATGGTGCCTCTCAATATTCAAGCTAGATTTACTCCTTGTATTGTGATTATGATAATCACTATTTATATTAAAGTTACTGTAATGATTTTTGACAAATAGTGCGCATTCTAAAATAAAAATTGAGGGAACTGTTAATATTTTAAGATTTTTGAATAAATTTCTACACGAAGTTCTATATGGAGTAAATGTCAATATTCGAATAGCTTTTTTTTGCTGCAAGAGAATTTTGTGAGCTTCTTTTGATGCTCCCCAGAAAATAATAGCATAATTTATAATTGAATGAAATTTCGCAAAATAAACCGATCTTAATACTGAAGGTGAAATAAAGTACCTGAGCCTTTTTAGCATATAACATGATCCTGATAGCTTAGTATTTATATAATCAATTAATTCAAAATCATTTAAACGCTAACTATTAACATACCCAATATTTTTCTCGGTAGATATTTGTACTAAAACACTTCTCAAAAATTAATAACATAAATAGTTATTCACAACGGGAAAGCTACTAAACTAAAACATAGTAAATACTATAAAAATTATTTAACTCATCAACCATATAGTGTAAATAATTGTCATTAAATTATTAAAAATAAAAATAATATGTTACATAAAGACAAGGGTAATTGTAAAAACCTTCAAAACATAAAAAATATGTCTAAAATATAAAGAACTAAATAACAATTTACATAACATTTCAAATATATTCTACTGCGCATGACAAGTATTGGTTTAATACCAAGATCATAGATGGCGCTGAGCGACTACACTTAACTCTCCTTAAGTTAACGGTAACTGTTGCAATAGTCTATCGCACTCAACAGTGTCACAATTTGGTCTCAGTAGGGTCATTACTGATCCACTGATAGCATGTGATGAAATTGGGATATGATACGGTGATTTCATTCCGCTCACATCAAGTACTTCGCAACGGTCTTGATGCTGATTATCTGATGCTATAACTGAGACCCGCTAATAAGTAATACAAACAGAAATATCTACGAATTCATAGGATACGTTTGTTTAGTAGAGAAAATTTGATAAAAAGCCGTTAATAGCGTAGGCCTGGAGTATCGATAATTTTCTTATTTATTAATATTTTATAGTCAACCATTTCTTTTAAAATTCCTCCTCCTCTTGCATAGATATTGTTTGAAAAATGAATGAAATTAAACAAAAAAAACTTCTCTATTTATACATACATGAATCTCGGTAAATTTAAGATACAAATTAAATGTAGTTTTAGAGATCCAAAACCGCAAAATGTCATTTTGTAAACTTTTAGTAAAGAACTTCTAGAAAGATGCAAAATGCGTAAAATAAAGAAATATATCATTTTAGTAGTGAACATCAAATCAGATCAACTGTGAATATAGACGAATAAGCGCATGTTAAAAGTGCCGCTATTCGGTTTGATCGGCCTATATCATATTGAGCAACGAGGGAAGCCAAGTGAATTTCGCTCATGGGCTTTGTTGTTTTACAATATCCCAATGAGACCGAACGAGGACGAGTTGTTATAAAACCAACACATCATTAGGCGGGAAAACGGGGGTTGCCCTGAGGAATTGTACAGTTTGCATACATCAATGTTTTACCGATAAGAATTGAAAGTAAAAATATAATTTTTTAATACTGTAAACTGGAAATTTTAATAAAATAAATTTCATAAATAATATTAAATTAACCTGAATGTAATTAGTATATATTTAAGATAATTAGTAAGTAGGTTTTTAAATTACGTACATTTAAAATACAATATGATCGAAAAAAAGTTTAGTAGGCCCTGAATTTAAAATGTTAAGTGGGCGATTCTGTTAATATAAAAATAAAAGAATTCCATGTCTATCTATAGTGCGTTCAAAGGTGAGTTTGCAGTACAGGGCATATGGAGTAGTTCTTTTTCATACTCTCTAATGGGTTTACACAATGACACTATCCTTTTCTTGCTTGTCGATGTTGCCAGCTCTAAAACGCACTGATCTGTGAAGACGAAGTATTCTACAAATGGCCATTTGTTTTTGTTGAGTGTTATTTTGAGTTTTATAAGAGTTGATTTTTGTAAATCATACGAGTTTTTCATATTATTATAATTGACACATTTGACACTTTTACAACACTTGGCAACACCGCTCCCATTTTCCATAAGAGCTATACTGCAAACTCACCTTCGAACGCACTATAGCCACCTTTTTTTCTCGATCACATTGTATAGCAATGCTTCAGACACTTTCTAAATTTAAAACGGGCATAATTACATCATTTATTCCATGATAAATTAAAATTTATCTGACAAATTATGAAGATGTATATCTATAATCAATGTTGGGTAAAATACTTTTCTGATGTATTCGAAGTACTGAATACAAATATTTTTTTAAAGGAAAACCTATATGTAACATTTTAATTAAACATTACTTTTTAGTATTTAAAATACTACGTAGTTGACAATTTTATTATGATCAATTTAATCTAGAATTTGCAATGTGAGTATGGTTTATAAAGCTTAAACAAAATGACCAAAAGTCCGAATTAATAGATAAAAATTACTAGATTTCAATATCTAGTTCCGCCTGAATGATTGTAATAGTTTATAAATACTCATCAAAAATGTTCCATGCGCAAAAAAATCCAGAGTAGTTTGGAGTAGAACATTTTGGAGTAGTTGAAAGTATTTTACACCTATCTGGAAAGTGCTGAAATACTGGAGAGGAGAAGTGTTTTCAGCTAGATTTCTCACCCTACCGTCCGACTTCTGTTCGTTATGCGGAAACTTGAATGATACTGATCACAGAAAAAGTGTTACTGACTCTCTTTTGTAAGATTTTCGATAAGTATACTTACTGTTTATGATGTAGGCACGTATTTACTAATTACTTTTGTTCTTTCACATAATAAGTAACAATGCATTCAAATATTTTAATCCGATTATAAAACGTGACTTCATGTCCTTTCTCAAGTTTACATAATTCCTCAAAAGCAAATAGTAATACATTCCAACAAATTTTAATAATTTGTACTGATTCATGATTACAGTTCATGACAGTATCTACAGACTACAGACAGCCACATGAGTGACGTTATAAGTAGGCTGACCAGACGTACTCTTTTTTAGAGTATTATACTCTTTTGTAAGTAATATCCGCTTTTACTTTTTATAAAATAACTCTCAATATACTCTTTTTTTGCTCATCACTTGTCTTTCTAGTCCTTTGCTACGTCGTTTGCTGGTCATACCTACAAAATCCTAAAAAAGGCAGAAATGACAACGTAAAACTTGGAAAAAACAAGCTGAGGAGGAAATGAAATAATGCAGGGAGGATAGGTATTCTGCTAACACCGATCGAAACTTCACACTGGCCACGTGGTTTTCATATATAAAGTGATGATAGTCAGAAAAATTACCTTTTCTGCACTTATAGATGTATACTTATAGACAGTATAGACATTGGGAGCCTATTATTATTATAATAGACCATATTAGTGTGTCGTCACATACATGTGCTGTAAAAAATATGTATTTTTGATAAATATATACTAATATATACAGTCCAGACACTTTATAATAATAATAATAATAATAATAATAATAATTGTTTATTGACAAAATTACAATAATATTTGTTTTAAGTCAGTCAGTACAATCGTGAATGTAATATTTAATAGAATGTACAGGAAACAATATGGCAAACAATATGTACATATACAATATGAAACATTTTGTTTGGTAGAAATTGTGTACTTAGGGAATGAAAATAAAAATAAAATAAAGAATTAGACAAAATAATTCAAAATAGCATCAACTACAATTTTAAAAGCAATAAAAATAATTCAGAATTTATGTTGTAAAAATTCATTTATAGAATAAAAAGCATGGTTGATAAGGAAAATTTTGATGGTATTTTTAAAAGAGTTAAAACTATTGGATTTGAAGGAGTCTGGCAATACGTTAATAAATTTATAAGAATAATAGTTCGTGCTATTTTTAGATTTAGTCAATCTTAAAAATGGTGGATAAATCTTATTTTTATTTCTTGTATTATAATTATGGATTTGTTCAAAAGTATCACATTCGGTTAAGTTTTTAAAAGCTAACAAGAGGCAATAATATATATATAGTGAGGGTAAAGTCATGATTTTTAATTTTGTGAAGTATTACCTGCAGTCGGCTCTATATGATAAACCAGCAATGACTCTGAGCGCTCTGCGTTGCAAGGAGAAAATTCTTTCTGCAGCGGGCGAATGGCCCCATGCTAATAGTGCATAAGCGATCTGAGACTGGAAAAGTGAGAAGTAAACTATCCGCATAACATGTTCAGATACCGAATTCGCTAAATTTCTAAATAGATATATGATACTACATAATTTATTGGAGAGATGGGTTACATGCTGATCCCATTGGAGAGTGGGATCAACATGGATACCTAAGAATTTAACGGAAACTTCATATTATAGAATAATGATTTTATAAATATATAAATAAGGATTCGAAGATATATTTATAGGTTACGTTTTTAAATAATATGAAAATCGGAATATCTTTAGTATTTATTTAATTAACACTAAGTAATAATTAATATTTTGTTTTAGAGTGCATATTGGTGTATTGTTTTGCTCCAAATTGTAACAATTACATCTACATTATTAATTGCAAATTTCTTCGTTTTTTTGACAGATGAAAATGAAAAACAATAATGGAAAATTAAAAACAACATATTATTCCTTTAAACCATTTAGATATGGCACACACACTTATTGCTTATGTTACTTGCCATAATAATGATTATTAACGTAAATTTTTCAAAATTAACCTGCAAAATAATATTGTTCTGCAAAAATAATGACATATTAAATTATAATGTATAAAATAAGAATTTTAATAAATAGATATTGACTTGTAGTTTTGATGTGAAGCACTCTCTTACATTGAAAACTTAATTTATATTTCCAAAATACAATTTAACAAAAAAACAACATGCTAAATTCAAATAAAAGGAATCCAACCGCGAGACGGCAGCACTGAATCCCATTTTGTGACGTAATTACTAATATGGTCTATTATTCACATTGTATTACTATATTTGTGTTTGTAAATGTAAATTTCGTCGTATTGCCTTAAGCCTTATTTAAGTTACTGCCTCATTTCTGTTAAAACTGTTACTGTTAAACATAAAAACAAGGATATAAAAAATATACATTACTTGATAAATAAATAAAAACATTTTTTCTACAAAACAATCTAAAAATATATGTATTTGAGCCAATTTAAATAGCTTTACAAAAGATTAATATACAAACAAGTGTCTATAAATAATCAGAGATGTCACCATTATAGATAATAACAATGCATTTGCACACGTATTTCTGCAATCATCTTGTTAAACAATATTTAACTCGGATAAAGCGAATAAATAACTATAATTGTTCTATTTCAAACAGGCACATGTGCTGAGACGTGTTGAGAAATGAATGAACTATTTTAGAGTCTTGACCTTCGTAATAGACCTGCGCGTGGCGTGGTAATTCAATGAATGTCTCATAGATGGCGGATGTGTGTTAAATTTAAATTAGATAGATTTAAATGTTGTGTATTTGGGGCAGGGGATATAATAATTGGTTCCTATTTATAAATTCAGATGCCTGTTTTGGTTATTAATCATTTAAGTCCTAAATTATATTATTTTATTATTTATTCTAGATATAATATTAGAAAAAGTCTATTATAAATGTTTAAGCGGTATTAAATTGAATTTTTATTTTCTTAAGTTGTAAAGAGCTCATTTTTTAACGATGGAAGTGAGTTTTTGCTAAACAAAATCATCAAGAGCCTCATCAATCGTTAAACATTATTTGATTTCAAAATATTGTTCCGCTGAAACCAAAGAAACAAGCTATATACGAGGGTTGCCCAATGAGGTAGTATAACATAGAGACTGAACGAGGACGAGTTGTTATGAAGCCAACACCTCTTTAGGCGGGGAAACGGGGGTTACCCCGAGAAGTTGATCAGTTTGCATGCATCAATGTTTTGCCGATAAGAATTGAAAGTAAAAATATATTTTTTTTAATACTGAGAAATGTTTGTATGAGTTTAACGTATTATAATTTGTAACTTTTTTAATTCTTTTTACTATTATTTTTATTAATTTTATATTTTTTATTCTATATGCTAACAAAAATGTTTCTCAAAACGCACAAGACTATTAATTAAAATATCCAGCGATACATTTTTACCAATATTTATTATAACTTAGTGCCTATAAGATTATTGAGCCAGAAAATAAGTCTCAAAAACGACGTAAAATGCCTAGGGATGGGATGGGGTCCGCAAAAAAAATGTTGTTCAAAAGGGGGTCCTCGGACTACATAAGTTTAAGAACCCCTGTTCTATTCGGTTTCTGAATTTCTGACAGACAACTAAAATAATATGTTTACTATATTGATGTAATGTTTTATATACATATTTATGTATTACTGTAATATTTGTATTTTTGACGAATCTTATATCGACAATTGTATGATCTATTGGACAATAAAGATTATTATTATTATTAACTAGTTATTAACATTACTCAACAATAATAGGTAAAAGTTTAATTATTTTTATTCAACTGTAAATTATTTACAGAAAACATTTTATAATAAGATCTATTTTGACCAATATTAGACAAAGTGTTTGTATGAGTTTAACGTATTATAATTTGTAACATTTTTAATTCTTTTTATTACTATTTTTATTCATTTTGTATTTTATTCTATATGCTAATAAAAATGTTCATCTCTATAAATGCGCAAGACCTTTTATTAAAATATCCAGCGATACATTTTTACCAATATTTATTATAACGTAGTGTCTGTAAGATTATTGAGCCAGAAATTAAAGGGCCGAATTCATAAACATTCCTAATCCTCACCTCAAACTCAATTGGCAATGAGTCACTCATTTGGAATTCAGAAACAAAAGTTGGATATTATTAACTCATTGCCCATTCACTTATCTGTCAAATTTGAGTGAATAGTAAGTGAGATTTGAGGCCAGTAGCTGGTAACCTTAAATTTGACTCATTTAAGATTTTGCTGTATATAAATATAGAAATATATTTGTATTAATGTGGATAATGATTTTTTAGAGTATGTAGAAGTTGAAAATGTTTAAATGGGGGTATTATAGAAGCATAGGTTGCCTATTCCACCAGTCGTGGCAGGCATAATTTTATTAGATATAACAAATTATTTTCCTTAAGTCATTATAATATATCTTTATTTAAGAGAACACATGGCGACTTACATTTACTTAATCAACCTTATATATGCAAAATAGTATAATAAGTTTCCGAAAATATTGCTGTATACCTACCTGGGTAGATATATTAGATTTCCCGGAACTAACAAGAATATCGAAAAAAAAATCTTTATGGATTTAATTAATAACGCTGGTTTTCTTGAAGTCACTGATTGGATTGAAGGTACCCATATCGAAATGGGAAATCCAGGAGGCAGAAATGTGGAACTATTTTGAAATAGAAAAAGCTAGATGTGATTAAACGTGCAAGTAGTAGCAGGTGCAAACTGTGAAGTCTTGGACAATGATATTCGCTGGTATTCGACTTATTCTCGGTGGTAATGCTATTCGCGACTGAAACTAACGTTGGCGGCGCTGCATACAACAGCTAATGGCGGCCGAGAAGCGTATATGTCAGAAGTTTTTTCTTAACATTTATCTGTTCAAACAATATTTCGGCAAAAAAGCACTGTATTTAAGTCACTATATTTTAAAATACTTCTTAATTCACATAAACTGCAGCACAACACGCTACAAATATTATCCAAATATACGCTTCTGTTTAATTTAGCCAGTCAACACCAGATGTCTCACTGTTATTTGCAGTCACGAATAAAAGCAGCTTTTATTCTAGGCCATTTTATAAACTAATAAATAATAAAAAATTATAAAGACATTTATTATAATTATTTTGTACATTTATTTATAATAGATTATCTAAATTACATTATAAGTTTTTCTAAAATTTGTGTTTTTAAAGTTTCTTGCATTAATTATTGTTCGCCTATATTTTTTCTTATTTCTTGCTTTCCTACTTGCAGCTGTTGTTCATGCATATATTTTAAGCCGATCTTCGAGAATAAAGATATGAATTTCTTCATCTTGCGGGATATTTTTTTCTGAGCTCTTTATTCTAACTTCTAATTCTTTTTCAATTGCAGTAGCTCTTGATGTGTACGCAGTTTTCTTATTTGTTTGCCTATTTTCTTATTACTTTTAATTAGGTAATTAGATTATTTGCCTGTTGTAAATATTAATCTATTTAAAAATAACATCGCCTGGGAGTAGAGTCGTCTTTTAAAGGTGTAGTCATCATCTGTATGCATTGGACAGCGTCACCCGTCATAAATATTCTACTCGCCATTATAAAAACAACAATATATATATAAAATACACTATATTTTATTAAATTGAGTTTTTGATAATACGCTACTGTCAAAATGTTTATTACAGTCACTACCAAAATGTTTCCATAGCTATTACTTATTATTTTATTTTGACGTCATAAAATTAGTGAAGTTTTCCCTTAACCGTCCCTCAAGTTAGTGAGTCATTTGCAATTGTTTATGAATAACAAAAGTGAGTGAGCGAATGACTCAACTTAAAATGAGTGTGAAGTGAGGTGAGGCTGAGGTGAGGATGAGGTGAGGATTAGGATCGTTCGGCCCTTTATACCCTTTTCACACTAGATCTTTAAGACGATTGAACTTAAACATCATCGATGTTTAATATCGGTTTGCTTTCACACTTGATGTTTAATTTGAAGAAGAAATCTCCATGTAAAGCTAGTATGTATTGCCAACATAATTTCATATCGTTTGAATTTATTCTGTCATTATTTTGTATATCGAGGTTAGGAGAAGTTTATTTTTTATATTTATTTAAATAATAACGCAAATAATCATCTCATAACCTCGATATATAAAATGATAACAGCTGAACATAGATAAAAGAAGAGAAGCACAAATTCAAGGAGTATTTTTTTATAATGGGAATTAAGTTGGCAATGCGGGCGAAGTTTAAGACGCAGATCTCTGTCTTAAACATCGGTCGTGTTTAGACGAGGCCGTACGGTTTCACATTAGCGTTTAAAGATCCATTCACTTAAACATCCGATCTTAAAGATCTAGTGTGAAAAGGGTATTAGTCTCAAGAACAACGTAAAATGTCTAGGGTTGGGATGTCCTGGGAGTTCTCGGACTACATAAGTTTAAGAACCCCTGAGATAGACGATGAGAAATATTGCAAAAATAACACTTTTGCACACACTCACTAATTATTTTGATATGACTTGAAATTTCAAATTTTTTATAAAATTTATAATAACCAAAATAATTATAATAATTTATAAAAAGCATGTAGAACATATTTCGTTTTGATAAATGTAATATGCTATCACTCTAATTGCCATGTATCTTATATTAATGACTAGACGTAATTTTTATAATTTGTCGATATGAAAATTAGGGTCTGCCTCTATTTTTTATATTACACCTTACAAATAATATGGAATTGTAATCTTCAAATACAATAATGCTTGGTGAGTGGTCTATCGAATTATGAATCATTTTACCTTTACTCGCCCTTCTTCCAGGTACTGATATCATAACTGTTTTAACCACAAATTACCCTGATAAACACACTAATTGTGACACGGCAATTTTTGGGTATTTCTGATGTATTTTGATACGCTGAAAACAAATCTGAAAAGTGAATTTTTCTATCAAATTTATATTTTGCAATATTCAACATTTTCATATTGCGTCAATTCACGACGTATCTGCGGTGACGATATACAAGTGGTTACGAACAGTTTATTCTTGTTTATCAGGTTTAAAAGTACGCTTCAAAATAGATTGCGTCCATTAGTAAACTACAGGCATCCGAATCTTTTGCATTTTCTATGTCGTGACTCGAGACCAGTGCCGCATCCAGGAATTTTTGTTGGGAGGGGAAGGCAAAATTATTTAAATTATGAATAAAGTTCATATGCTCCTAATAATAATTCTATTGATAAAATATATACTTATTACAGAAAATTAATTCCTATCTTAATAAAAAATGTTAAAAATTCCTATTACTCTAAAAAAATTAATGAAAACACTAAACCTAAAAATTTATGGTCTATTGCGAACGACTATTTGAATAAAAATTATACTAAAAATAATGGAATAAAAAACATTAAAATTAATGAACAATTAATAACTGATAAGCAAGTGATGGCTGACGAGTTCAATAACTATTTCGCAACGGTGGGACAAAACTTTTCTGCATACTTGTCTGAAAATATTTACGATGATACAGATAATATTGAACGAAACGGCAAATCTTTATTTTTGACTCCAATTAATGAACAAGAACTTCGTGAAATTATATTTGGATTTACTAATAATAAAACTAGGGGGCACGATAATATTAATTTAAAAATAATTAAAACTGTTTCGCATTATATTATCCCAACAATTTGTGATATTTTTAATATGTGCATTTCATTGGGCTATTTTCCTAAGACTTTAAAAAAATCAATAGTCACACCCATTTACAAAAATGGTAAAAAGGAACTGCTAGGTAATTATAGACCAATTTCTATAGTTTCAAATTTTGCAAAGTTTCTTGAAAAAGCTATTTACAACAGAATAATATCTTTTATAGATAGCAACTGTATATTATCTGCAAATCAATATGGTTTCCGATCAAAAAAATCCACAGCAGACGCACTATCTTTTTTAACAGACAAGATTTATAAAGCTTTAGACAACTCTCGTCCTTGTATGGCCATCTTTCTAGACTTGGCTAAAGCTTTCGACACGGTAAATCATGAATTATTATTCAAGAAATTAGAACTCTACGGAATAAGAGGTGTAGTATTGAAATTAATTATGAGTTATTTTACTGATAGAATTCAAGTAACCAAAATTTTGAAGATCACTAGTTCGGAAATACATTTAAAAACGGGAGTTCCACAAGGAACAGTGCTTGGACCCTTATTCTTCATTTTATATGTTAATAATTTATTTCAACTTCATATAAATTCTCAAATTATTTCATACGCAGATGACACCGCGCTCTTCATTGAAGGTGATTCATGGGAGCAAGTTAAAGATTTGGCCACTAATGATCTATTAATTATAAAGCAATGGTTGGATTTCAACAAACTATCTTTAAATATTAAAAAATCACACTTTTTAACTTTCTCATGTAATATTACCACTCAACCTAATTTTGATTCTATAATTATTCATAATAATAAGCAGTGTGAACAAACTACAAATTGTACATGTGAAAAAATAACAAAAAAAGATCATACAAATTATCTAGGTTTAATTGTAGACAACTTTCTTAGATGGAACCATCACATTGAAAAAATTTGTAGAAGCCTCAGAAAATCAATCTTCATTTTGAAGAAATTAAGATATATTCTACCCTTTCCTAAATTACAAATATTTTATTTCTCTTTTGTTCAATCTATTTTACAATATGGCATCTTATGCTGGGGAGGGACTACTAATAATTACATAAATAACATTCATATTTTACATAAACATATATTAAAAACAATGTGCTTTAAACCTAGAATGTATTCTTCAAATTTAATTTATAAGGAAACCCAACTGTTTTGTATCACTCAGCTATATATTTTGGCAATCATTACAAAAATTTATAAAAATCCAAACATAATTGAATACTCCAAACATAACTATGCTACAAGATTAAAAATAAATAATTTTTCAATTCCGTATAAACATAATAAGACAAAATCAGAATGCTACTACCTTTTCTACATTAGCGTCATTCACAATAATTTTAATAGTTACTTAAAGACAAATAATATTGAATTAAATGTTCTCAATAAAAAAAGCATATTTAAAAAATGGACATCCTCACTTAATGCAAATGAAATTAACGAAATATTTCAAAAATAACTTTATGTATTTCTACCTCTCTAATTCACATACTTGTACTTATGTATAAATATATATATATATGTATAAATTAAAATGTATAGTAGATACATTTATCACCAACTACGCATATTTAAATTAAACTATATTACCACGCGCTGAACTAAGTTCTTTGTGGGCTTAACCTCTTGGAGGTTATTATTATTATTATTATTATTATAATATGGTACAAAATTGTATATATATGTCTCCTATGTATGTAGATATATTTCTATATTTCTGTATATGTATCTTGTACTATTATTGTTATTTATGATAATAAACTATTATTATTATTATTATTATTATATTTCTAAATTCCAAGTGATGATCTAAAAAAAATAATGTGAAGTGTGAATTTTCACACATTTCAGGGTTTCGCAGCTATTTAGTAACTGAATGATGATTATTTGGGATGCCAAAACAAATTTTATGTCAAAATATTTTTTTATGAATTTTAATTCGAATGCCTAATACCATAATTTAAGTTTCTAAATATGTGGAGTATTTTTTTTTATATAGCAAGGTTCATTAAGATTTTGTAAATTGCGCCTATGGCTTCCATTGGTTGCTTAAATCATAAACCCCGCCCTCTGATTTCGGATACATTCAAACATAGAATTAAATTATAATTTCAACATTTCCCACTGGTTATTAAATTTACGCTTTTAAAAATTAAATGCAACATTTACCAAAATATAACTAGAATTTTGACAAAATAATTTAAACAAAATAAAAATGCAAAAAAAAAAACAAACATACAAAATTGACAGGAATCGATCTCTAGTTTGCAAATTACAAAGTAACGACAAAACGGACTACGCTATGAGCGATTACTTATCTACTGTGTTACATAGCGAATTAAATATTTAACATATTTTAGTTAAAAACAAACACAAACACAAAAAATGCGTTATTTTCCGAAAACATAATCTGATCAAAAATTCCTGTGGTACTATTCCGCTTCACACCAATGTACATTACTTAGAATTTATCAGATTTTTAGTTTAAACCATCTGGGCTACAGGGTGTGGGACAACATTTTTTTTGCACAATTTTGGCAAAAATTGCGTTTGGCAAATTTACATTAAAAAAAAAAAATAGTGGAGTTTATTTCTCATTGTGAGTAGTCCCGAGTTCAAAAACCAATTTTTCCGTCTTCCCGATTTCCCAACAAAATTTTCTTGAGATTCTGGAAGCATAAAATTACAAATAATTCCCTAAAATTCTCAGAAGGAAACCCTAACATTAATATGAATGAAGTGGCAAACCAAATACTTAATGTCCTTCAAGTATTACAGTTTATTTCTTTTTAAATATTAACTGATTACAAATTTAACATGTAATTTAAAAAAAAAGTTCTAATAATTATTTGATAAAGTATATGCTACCCACCTAACGAAATTACCCACCTTTTATCATGGACTAGAAAGATAAGCCAACCATTTACCATTTGAAGTTTTTATTTTTTCATTTAAGTGCGTGACACACCAAGAGTGACAATGTTCAACATTCTAACGTTCTTCTCTTATTTATTACTCTTCATTTTATTATTTCTTTGTTTTGTGTATTTGTTCTTTACCGTGATTATCTATGGATATTGGAGGAGAAGAGGAATCCCAGATTTGGATCCAAGTTTCCCACTTGGTAATATGAAGAAAATATTGTTTGCTGAAGAGTCGATGAATACTCATTTTTGGAAATTGCATGAAAAGATTAAAGGGCCATATGCTGGAATATATTTAGTGAATAAACCTGTACTGATGCTTAAGGTAAGTTTGTAATAGCTAGCACGAACTTCCGGTTTATATCACGATTTATTTAGCCGCCTTGGATAAAATAAATTGTCTGTAATGAGAAGGGGTGAACGACCGGTTGTTTTGCCACTGCGGTTTAAAACCAGAAAATTTCTATTTTCTGTCTGTCTGCCTGCCTACCTGTCTGTCTGTCTTTCTGTCTGTTATCCTCTCTGTCCACCTTCCTCTCAGAGTGTTTGTCTGCCTATTTGCCTGCCTTCCGGTCTGTCTGTCTGTCTATCTGTCTGCTTGCAACAAATTATGGCCAAACGGCTGAACCTGAAATTTCGCATAATTATATATTTTTGACCCATATATAGGAAACATACTGAGACTTCAAAAAACAACCCACCCAACAAATATGTATTTATTGAAAAAAAAATTATGTGAAGTGTGAATATTCACACATTTCAGGTTTTCGCAGGTATATAATAAGTGAAGGCGGTATGCTGAGTGTGTAGGACAAATTTTACTTTGTAGTAATCACGGCAAAATGAACAATATTTTTAAAATAATTTATCGTCTGTTAATCATATAATAAGACTGGTTATTAAATTTACGCTCTTAAAAATTAAATACAACATTTGTCAAAATATAACTAGAATTTTGACAAAATAATTTCAACATAATAAAAATGCAAAAAAAAACAGAAAAAATAAAATTCACTCCGTACTCGAACTCGAAACCCTTCGTTTTCCAGCCAGTTTAAGAGTGCTCTAACGCATGTAACCATCGCACGCCATGCATGTGAGTGTCTTACATTGGTATAACTTTTGTACTTTTTTTGTGAATCAAAAACCACAAAAAATGCGTTATTTTCCAAAAACATAATCTGATCAAAAATTCCTATTGTACTATTTCGGTTCACACCAATATACATTACTTAGAATTTTTTTAGATTTTTAGTTTAAACCATCTGGGCTACAGGGTGTGGGACAAAATTTTTTTTGCACTTTTTTGGCAAAAATCGCATCAAAATAATTTATTTTGCAAAAATAAATATTTGATCGTTAATCCACGTACTAAGGGCTTTCATTTGATACCCTACTCAGAATTTAAAAAAAATATTTTTGTTTTCGATGAGCACATATTTGTTTATATTTTTAGGGGGGTATGTTTTTTAGATGTTTTAGTATTTTTCCTATATGCGGGTCAAAGAGTTGTATAAGCATGCCAAATTTCAACTCTCTAGGTTTAGCCGTTTGGCTACAATTTTTACCGAACAGACAGACAGACAGACAGACAGACAGACAGACAGACAAACAGACGACAAAATGACGGTATAAGGGTTTTTTTGGTCATACCTACAAAACCCTAAAAAGGCTAATAAATTTTGCGTGGGGTGTCAAATAAAAGCACTTAATACCTGGATTAATACTGAAAATTAAATTTTTGAAAATAAAAAATAAAATAAAAAATACATTCATGCGATTTTGACCAAAAATGTGATAATAGTATTTTATTTAACAAGTATATAATGTATAATAACATAAATTTTAAAAGTAATAAATATTTTGACGCAATTTTCGCCAAATTTTGAGTAATCGATTGCATTGAAAATCTATCAAACCGTTTCTTAATTCACCGATTTTTTTAATCGACGCGTTTCTAAATTCACCGTTTTAAAATCCGATTAACAATCGGTTCTATCGGATGAAAAGAGCGATTAACTGATTGAAGTAAGACCAACTGTATCGAGAAGTAAAGTTGGCCATGATTGAAGCGTAAAGGTCGACGATCCCATATCTTTACAACAAATTAATTTTCACACCCCTATTCTCCGTACCAGAAATCCATCTCTTTTCTACCTTCCTCAAGCTCATTCCAATTTACTTCTCAAATCTCCCATAAACCGTATGTGCTCAAATTATATTCTAAATGAATCTCTTGTAAATCTTTTTTGAATTTCTGTATCATTTCTCCATACTTTATTATGTTTATATGCTTTTTTAAAAATATTTATATATGTATATATTTGTTTTGTTACTTTAAGATAATCTTTATTCTCTAGACTTTATTTTTGTACTTTAATAATTTATTGCTGTGTTTATCACTGTTATGTGTTTAGCTTAATTTGTACTTGTCCATTTATTGGTTAATTCTGTTGGACAGATGTACAGAAAATAAAATAAAATAAAAAATAAAATAAAGTAAATCCTAAAATGTTTCTGGAAATCATCATACAGTAATACCTCGTTTAACATTAGGGATGCGTTCCTCAAGAACACTACGTTAACCGAATCAACGTTAACGGAGGAAGAAATAACACGCGAAGGATAGGGATAGGTTACTAAATTGAAAAAAAAAAAAATACATTATTTAATACATTTATTTTTAATTTTTTAATTAATAGATAGGAACAACTGAAAACAGCTTTTCTTGACAAAATTTAAAGTATAAAATTAGTATGCATGTATGTATTACAAAATTAGCGGTTATACATAAATAAATTGACAAGTTCTGACATTTTAATTTTTTGACTAGAATGAATCAAGGGTCGATTGCATTGCTTGTCTCTTCTTTTCTCGTAATAGCTCACTGTAACATGTTAAAGAATTTAATAGATTTCTTTTTACAGCACAACTTCGTGAAAAATCTGGATCATTTTCGGACAAAATATCTACCGAATGAGACACTTGACTCAGGCAATCGGACAATATTTTTGTTGTTAATACTTTAACCGGCGGCTCTGCCATATCAATGTCAGAATTGGCATATTCTCTTACCAAATTTTCTTGTATCAGTTCTTGCAATTCTTTATTTGTTAGCGGATTGTCGTTGTCATCCTATAGGAATTGTTGAATATCATCAGCGTCAACTTCATTGAAATGTAATTGGTGTGCCATTTCAACAAGTTCATTCTGGATTTCATTAGCAAGTTCCGATTCTTCTTCTAAATTGAGTCCTACTGTCGCCCAGAAATGACGTTATAGCGAGGTATTGTTAACGGAGGTAACGTTAAGCGAGGTATTACTGTATTTATATTATATGAAATATTTATTCACTTGCATATTTATTCGCTACATAATTGATCACTGTGCGGTGTATTGTTTTGTCACGTATTAAAATAATTCTTCATCTGAAACACATAATTCATCAGAATAAGACGAAGGGGATGTATCATTTAGCACTTATTTTGAAAATAATAACAGCGTGACGTTAGCAAAAATTTTAGGTTAGGTAAATATTACACAAATCAACAAATCGTCGCAGATTTCAGTGCTAATCATATTGCATCGGTTCCATCCAATGAGGTACAAGGTGTCTCAAAAGAAATTTTATATTTAGTGGATCGATTAAAAAAAAAGTAAGCCGTATATAGAAAAAATGTTTATTAATTATTAAAATACACTTTTTGGGGATTTATTTCTTAAAAATAATATCGTCTAAATGTAGACCCTCGCGTTCTCGGCACTCATTTCATCGAACAGTAAAATTACTTATGACGTCTCGGCAGGTGGACTCAGGGAAGGCTGCCATTTCGTGACGGATATTTTCTTTCAAATGCACCAGTGAAGTCGGTTTATTGGCGTAAACTTTAGATTTAAGATAACTCCATAGGAAAAAGTCCATAGGGGTTAAATCTGGACTGCGTGGAGGCCAATTTATGTTACCTCTCCGGGAGATCAATTTGCCTGAGAAAATTTCACGAACACGTGGCAGAGACATATTGGACGTGTGTGAAGTTGCTCCGTCCTGTTGGAACCATGTTCTTTGGGTATAGCCAGGAAAGTTTTGCAATTCAGGTACCAAGATGTTGTCTAACATCTCCACATAACGCTCTGAATTCACTGTAACTGCACGCCCCCTTTCGTCTTGAAAAAAGTAAGGGCCGATAATTCCTCGCGCCGACATCGCAGCCCATATGATCACTTTAGGCGAATGTAGGGGTTTCTGATGTTTGCGTTTCGGATTCGTTGCACTCCAGTAGCGGCAGTTCTGCTTATTTACGTGGCCATTAAGATGAAAATGAGCTTCATCCGAAAACAAAATGTTGGTAACCGTTGAAAATCGCTCAATCACCTGATTTATGAAATTAAGCCTCTGACTGGCATCTTGGGGCTTTAATTCTTGCACCAATTGAATTTTGTAGGGGTGCAGCTTTAGATCTTTGTGCATAATGCGATGTAATGATGATCTATGCACATTTAAAGCACTTGCTCGCTTCCGAATTGAAAGGTTCGGGTCGTCACGAACAGACTGATTAACATTCTCCACGTTTTCTACCGTTCTTGATGACCTAGGTCGCCCGGATTTTGATTTATCCAGCGTTGTACCAGTCTCTTCAAACTTTTTAACCCAATGTCGAATGAGAGGAATGCTTGGCGCATCATTTAAGTGGCGAAAACCTCGAATACTGCAGAATTTTCTACGCGCTACAGTCGCCGAATCACCGTTTTTGTAAAACTCTCGCACGCATAACGCGCGGTCTGCTCCCGAGAAACGCTCCATAATTCCCAAGAGCCAGGCTACCGATTGACATAACCCCCGCGCCCCTCGGATACGTTGCGTTCACGCAGTAAGCTAAATAAATATAAAATTTCTTTTGAGACACCTTGTAGTATAACACAGAGATTGAACGAGGACGAGTTTTTTGCGAGTGCAAACTGCAAATTTTAATAAAATAAATTTCATAAATAATATTAAATTAACCTGAATTTATTAGTATATTTTTAAGATAATTAGTAGGTTTTTAAATTACATACATTTAAAACAGGGCCGCCCTTAGCATTTGCGGGGCCTGGGGCAAAACTGGAATTGCGGGGCACCAAAACTGGATTTGCGGGACCCTATCTATATATATATATATATATTGAATAACGATATTTTCTTTAATATTATTAACTATTAACAAAGTACACATACTTATATTCAATGAAAATATAAATTTTTTTCTTCAAGCGGATTATAATGCTAACATTACATTGTTCAATACATTCGGTAGAAATGATACATTTTTTTACTAGTAACAAAATGTGAACATTTTGATACTAGTAAATAGTTCATATAGTTATCAACCGATGGCACTGATGGCAGCAGTCGCCATAAACAAAACATCTGTCAATTTAATATGTTTTTAGCGTGGTTTGTAGTGAATTCAGAAGTTAGTTACGTTATTAGTGAGTTACTTTATTATTATTCTGTGATCATTCTGTGATTAATTATAAAATACACAATATAAAGATCAAAAATTAAAAAATGTCTCAAGCAATTCAATGTACACCGCCGGAATTAGCAGCAATAGCTTCTGAAACTATAAAGTCATAAGTATTTATGGTTGCAAATTTTAATACCTACGCTTGAAGAAAAAATAGTATATGTCACTCGGAGTAGAACGTCTTTTTTGTGCTTCGCTCAATATGCAAGCCTCGGCTGCGCCTCGGCAGCAACATTTGAGCTCAGCACAAAAAAGAGCGCGTTCTACTCCTAGTAACATAATATACTATTTCCAACTATTTATAAAACTTGGAATAATATTTTTAATGTATTTTATTATTTTATTACTTGACGGTCGAAGCGCGGGGCCCTTAAAGACGCGGGGCCTGGGGCAGGTGCCCCACTTGCCCCCGCCTAGGGGCGGCCCTGATTTAAAACATAATATGATTTTTTCTTTCTAAATTTAAAACGGGAATACATATATTAAATCATTTATTCCATGATAAATTAAAATTTATCTGACAAATTATATCTATAAGATGTATATCTATAATCAATGCTGGGTAAAATACATTTTTTGATGTATTCGAAGTACTGGATACAAATACTTTTTTTAAGGAAAAACTATCTGCAACATTTTAATTAAACATTACTTTTTAGTATTTAAAATACTATCTAGTTTAAATACAGTTCGCAATTCTTAAAATGCGATTTAGGCAGCTTTCACACTAGAGCAACGCAATTCGAACAACCGACCTAACCAACTAGTTGCATTCATCTGACTCATAAGGATTTCGTTGAAGCATTCACACATGCGCGATGTGCCAGATTCAACCAACTAGTCTGATGCAACTAGTTGGACACGACTGGGCATGCCGGTCGCACGTGGACCAGTTTCATCAGTTTTACATTGAATTTGTAATTTTATTTAAAATGAACGACGAAGCGTATAGCGTGAAATTGGTACAAGAAGTAGAGAATCTTCCGGTGTTGTACAATTTTACCTTAATTTTACCTTAGCGTTATTAGAAGAGTTTCTTCTACACGAATACACCTCCTAAATTTGGTATCCACTTTTCTTATTGACGGAGCCACCATATCAAGCAGTTCTAAAAAGGTTGCTGGACTCATCCTGTACAAAGCTTTAAATTTAACTGGATCTTGTAGTTCCTTTGCAGCCACAAATAGTCTCTGTTTAAATTTTTTTACAAAATATGGGTGAACCCAATGACGTCTTTTCTTTTTTTTTCTTAAGTACCACCACAACATTGTAATATCGTCGTCTTCTTCTGAAGATTCCATTGTGACTGATTGCGATAAATGTGAAAACGTTTGTATGCAACGATTGCGTACAACTGGTTGCATACAACTCATAGCATGCGTTGCGTTGCTCTAGTGTGAAAGCTGCCTTACGGTTATATTATTAAAAGTTGAAAAATGATGAAAAGGTAAAATAGTGAAGTAGAAAAAAATCAATCATAAACACAATATGGCGCGAGATTTTCTTAACAATAGCTGAATAAAATAAATGTAAATTAGGCAAATTGTTATACTTCTCGGGGCAAATCCCCCTTCCGTCTCCGCAGGGTCTTCGCTTCATAACAAACAATGCTAACTAGGGTTGTAAATCGATGGCAAAACATCGATGTTTAACATCGATGTTAACATCGGCGCCTTACTATCGATGTTGAAAAAACATCGAAGGAAAAACATCGATGTATCGGAAACATCGATGTTTTATTAATATTAAAAAAATTGATGTGAAGTGTGAATATTCACACATTTCAGGGTTTCGCAGGTATATAATAAGTGAAGGCGGTATGCTGAGTATGTAGGACAAATTTTACTTTATAGTAATCACGGCAAAATGAACGATATTTTTAAGATAATTTATCGTCTGTTAATCATATAATAAGACTGGTTATTAAATTTACGCTCTTAAAAATTAAATACAACATTTGTCAAAATATAACTAGAATTTTGACAAAATAATTTCAACATAATAAAAATGCAAAAAAAAACAGAAAAAATAAAACTCACTCCGTCCGTACTTGAACTCGAAACCCTTCGTTTTCCAGAGAATTTTAGCTTCCGACACCAGCGCTCTAACCCGTTGCGCCATCGGACGCTTTGCATATGAGTGTCTTACATTGGTATAACTTTTGTACTTTGTGAACCAAAAACCACAAAAAATGCGTTATTTTCCGAAAACATAATCTGATCAAAAATTCCTGTTGTACTATTTCGGTTCACACCAATATACATTACTTGGAATTTTTATAGATTTTTAGTTTAAACCATCTGGGCTACAGGGTGTGGGACAAAAAATTTTTTGCACTATTTTGGCAAAAATCGCTTCAAAATAATTTATTTTGCAAAAATAAAAATTTGATCGTTAATCCACGTACCAAGGGCTTTCATTTGATAGCCTACTCAGAATTTAAAATAAATATTTTTTTTTCGATGAGCACATATTTGTTTATATTTTTAGGGGGATATGTTTTTTAGATGTTTTAGTATTTTTCCTATGTGCGGGTCAAAGAGTTGTATAAGCATGCCAAATTTCAACTCTCTAGGTTTAGCCGTTTGGCTACAATTTTTACCGAACAGACAGACAGACAGACAGACAGACAGACGACAAAATGACGGTATAAGGGTTTTTTGGTCATACCTACAAAACCCTAAAAAGCTATTTATTTATATTATATAGGTTTTATTTAATAATGTAAAGATAAAATACGAAAAAAGTAACACATAATACACAAAAAGCATTTATTAGATTTTGAAATAGAAATATTCCTTTTTAATAGTAATTAATTTCACATTAATATTATTATAACCAATATAATAATCTTAATTTGTACCTACAGTCTATTCCAAACAATTAGGCGGAACTAACCGCAATTTTCATTTTTGTAGTTTGTCATTAGATATTTTTTTATATATTAAAGTTGACTTTTCCGGAACAAAATTATCAAAAGCTTCAATCAATCGGTAAAAGTAACTAGAATTGAAAATCTAGTTCCGCCTAAACCGAAGGAACAGACCTTATTATTTTTACATTTCTAAAATGAAATATTAGATTTTATTACAATACTAATATAGTAATCTTAATGTTAATTTTATATTATTTAACATAAAAATAACACTATCATACACAATTATTTTTATACTTTTTTAAGTTGAAATAAAGTCTGTTCCTTTGGTTTAGGCGGAACTAGATGTTCAATTCTAGTTACTTTTACCGATTAATTGAAGCTTTTGATCATTTTGTTCAGGAAAAGCCAACTTCAATATATAAAAAAATAGCTAATGACAACTTACAAAAATCCAGGGATTGGAGGAATAACAACTGGGAAAGTGTCAACAAGACTCAAAAAGAAAAAGTGTGTTGGCGTCGTTGGTCTTTCGCATTGGTTGCAAAAATTAGAAGTTTCTTCTTATTTTTTCGTGTTCTGCTAACTGCTAAGAAGAATAAGAAGTAACACTATTAGTATTGTTATATCACAATAGATGGCGCTTATATTTTGTGTACTAATTTTAATAAAAAATAAATTTTTAAGATTCCAGCGCCTCTAGTGGTAGTTTCTGAATTTCAAAGTTTAAACATCGACATCGGTAGTAGACATCGATGTTTTATCGATACTATCGCCAGCTGACCATCGATGGTAAAAACATCGATGTTTTTAAAACAAACATCGATGTTTTCGATACATCGATGTTTTTTTCCCATCCCTAATGCTAAGGCATAGAGCGTGCTGTGTCTATTCATATGACGACAATGGTTCCATCGATTACGTCATTGATTGAATTAATCGATTAATTTGCAGCAGAATTCTGGAATTTGCTCATAGTTCGTTCAAGTTAAGAAGAGATGATGTCACACTTGGTTAATTTAATTACCAATATTAAAATGTAATGAATAATTATAAAAATAATAAATATTTAGACGCGATTTTTGTCAAAAACATGCCAACAAATATCATGCTCTTGTGTATACAGTTTGTGTTAGTAGCATCCATCCATCTAGTGACTAACATGTGAACTAAACGTTTTAAATTTTAAAAATAAGGTCAGGCATGGACAGGAAATTCTATTCAACTAAGGACGACCCCATTATATTATATTTATAGACGCATACAAACCATTAAATATATGCCTTAGTGTCGCAGTAGTTATTATATTATTTAGTTAATTGTTAAATGGACTTAATGCTGCACCGATGGCCTTGAATTTGGGACTACAATGTTGTTTTTAATTTGTTGAGATTTTATTATCCTGTTTATGCAGGATGTAAAATTTTTAATTAATTCCAGTGCGTCAATGCATGGCATGGATTTATATAATTTAGCTTGATTAGTTTTATTCTGGATAAAGGTCACAGTACGTTCCGAGAAGGGCCGCCGCGTCCTCTTGTGCAATGTGTGCAAAACACGCAAACGACCGAATAAAAGGGCGGCCGAATCAATTAGTAACAAGCAGATTACCCGGTCTGCGTCTGGGACGTATATCTTAAGGTAACCGCAGACCAATCTCAGACTCGTTCCCGTTGCGCAACCGCGAACTCCATAGATGCATTTTTAATTTAAACAAATGTAAATGCACCATCCACAATTCGCATGAGTATATTTATAAAACTTATGCGGTTTTAAGGCATAAAAATGGTTCGAGCCTGCGGAAAGATGTTCTGAACGCGGTGGTGCAAACCAGACTGTCGAACGATAATTATATACAGAGTTCTGTCCATTTATGTTATTTTTCGATAAATTGCGAATGCAGTGAACTGCTAGTCGGTTAATTGCAGTCGGTAAATTACAGTCGGTGAATTGCTATGCGGTGAATCTTCCGGATACCAGTGTGGAGTGTGGGATTGAGTTCATAAGCGTAGTCTACATATATGAACTCGGTTCTCAGTTGTTATTTTTTAGGGTTTTGTAGGTATGACCAAAAAACCCTTATACCGTCATTTTGTCGTCTGTCTGTCTGTCTGTCTGTCTGTCTGTCTGTCTGTCTGTCTGTCTGTCTGTCTGTCTGTCTGTCTGTCTGTCTGTCTATCTGTCTGTCTGTCTGTCTATCTGTCTGTCTGTCTGTCTGTCTGTCTGTCTGTCTGTCTGTCTGTCTGTCTGTCTGTCTGTCTGTCTGTTCGGTAAAAATTGTAGCCAAACGGCTAAACCTAGAGAGTTGAAATTTGGCATGCTTATACAACTCTTTGACCCACACATAGGAAAAATACTAAAACATCTAAAAAACATATACCCCTAAAAATATAAACAAAAATGTGCTTATCAAAAAAAAATATATTTTTTTAAAATTCTGAGTAGGGTATCAAATGAAAGCCCTTAGTACGTGGATTAATGATCAAAATTTAATTTTTGCAAAATAAATTATTTTGATGCGATTTTTGCCAAAATTGTGCAAAAAATTTTTTGTCCCACATCCTGTAGCCCAGATGGTTTAAACTAAAAATCTGAAAAAATTCTAAGTAATGTACATTGGTGTGGACCGGAATAGTACAACAGGAATTTTTGATCAGATTATGTTTTCGGAAAATAACGCATTTTTTGTGTTTTTAACTAAAATATGTTAAATATTTAATTCGCTATGTAACACTTCAGATAAGAAACTCTGGTAGCTCAGATGGTTTCGTAACGCACTTTGTAAATTGCAGTGCGAACGTTGCAGAGTTCGAATCCTGTTAATTTTATTTTTTTCTGTTTTTTTTTTTGCATTTCTATTTTGTTTAAATTATTTTGTCAAAATTCTAGTTATATTTTGATAAATGTTGCATTTATTTTTTAAAAGCGTAAATTTAATAACCAGTGGGAAGTGTTGAAATTATAATTTAATTATGTTTGACGAAATCAGAGGGCGGGACTTATGATATAAGCAACCAATGGAAGCCATAGGCGAAATTTTAAAAATCTTACTGAACCTTGCTGTATAAATAAAATACTGTACATATTTAGAAACTTAAATAATGGTATTAGGCATTCGAATTAAAATTCATAAAAAAATATTTTGACATAAAATTTGTTTTGGCATCCCAAATAATCATCATTCAGTTACTAAATACCTGCAAAACCCAGAAATGTGTGAAGATTCACACTTCACATAATTTTTTTTTTTATATTTTTAATTTTTAAAAATGGCACACTTTATCTTAGCCATAAATTAAGGTGACCATTCGTACTGGTTTTACCAGTACTGTACTGTTTTTTGGTCATTGGTCCTGGTTAGTCGTGAAATATAACCAGTACAGTTTAGGGACATAAAATCAAAAATTATTAATTTTTCAAAAGATGGAGTAATTTTTCCATCTTATAGTACGCGCGTAAATTTAAACACAAAATACGGCTCAGCAGTGTAGCGTACTTTTCAAATGTACCTTCTTAATCTACAATATAAATAAAAGAAGTACATTTTATATTTTCACTTAAAGGCAAAAAAACTAAGCTTACTCTGCAATATTTTTTTAATATATATTCTACGATAGTCACTTTTCTTCATGCTGACTGAGC
Organism: Liopterus haemorrhoidalis; assembly: GCA_963971575.1. Taxonomy (NCBI): domain Eukaryota; kingdom Metazoa; phylum Arthropoda; class Insecta; order Coleoptera; family Dytiscidae; genus Liopterus; species Liopterus haemorrhoidalis. Next base: position 233,510,836 of record OZ020611.1, read on the forward strand.
AGGCGCGATCCTAGAAAAATTTACTGAGAGGGGGGGGGGTCTGTTTCTAAAAAATTATCCGATAAATAATATAAAATTTATTATTGCCTCTTTACGGGGAGGGGTGGTCTTATATGTTAATTACATTTTGACTATGATTTGTTTTTTTATCAACTTAGTGTTTATTAAGTATATGATTTTTTTAGTTCCTGGGGGGGGGGGGGGGGGCTCAGGACCCAAGGACCCCTCTTCTATTGCATGCGCCCGTGCTTGGGCTATTTTAAATGTCCTGGTTTTATATTGGACAAAAAATGGTCACCTTACATAAATACAAAAATCCATAACATTATAAGCCAGAAATTAAAAAAATAATTAATTTTGTCCAAAACACAAAAACTGCAAGATTTTTAAAAAACGCAGTCTGATCAAAAATTCCTGTCGTACGTTTCCAGCTCAGATAATGTACATTACTCAGACAATGTAATTTTTTCAGATTTTTATTTTAACCATTTTGAGTAAAAGGGTACGGGAAAAGAATTTTTTTAGCACTTTTTCGACTAAAATCGTGTTTGAAAAGAAAAGAATTTAAGAAAAAAATATCCTTGGTTCCCTTAAGAGCTTTCTTTTTACCACAAAATAAATTTAAAAAAAATATTTTCATTTTATAAACCCCAAAAAATCGACATGTTTTGAAAAACTAATCTGATCAACTATTCCGGTTCCCATCAATGTTCATTATAGAGATTTTTTTCATATATTTAGATCAACCCCTCTGGGAGATAGGGTGTGGGACAAAAGTTTTTTGACAAATTTTAGGCAAAATATATTTTTCAAAAATAAAAATTTGTTTGTTGATCCGCGCATTATGAGGTTTTATTTGATATGCCACTCAAAATTTAAAAAAGTATATTAATAATTTTATTAAATACGTATTTGTTTATATTTATCTCGGGATGTGTTTTTTGAAGTATTTCTCAATATTTTTCCTATATCTGGGTCAAAGAGTTGTATATAAGCATGCCAAATTTCAACTTTCTATGTTCCGTTTAGCTACAATTTCTACCGTACAGACTGACAGACAGACACATGTGTGATGTTATAAGTTTTTTTTGGTGGTTTAGATGCGAGATGTGATAGATGTAGTGTTCGAAATAGGGAAAAATTGCTAAGCGATATGACATCTGGCGGGATTTTATGCAACTACAGAAATAGACATTCTATCGCGCTTTTTACATTGAGTTATATGGGATCAAAATATATTTTTGCATTTTACTATAGTTTTGTTGCTATTATATTGTTATATTGTTACGTTTTGTTAAGTTTTATGTTATTTTATTATTTTTAAATCAGTTTTAAATTGTTTTTACTGTGATCAAGTGATAATAAGTGAAAATAACCTTAAACTAAAGTGGAAGACAAGACAAAAATCATGTCGAAGTCGAACTATTATTGCTGTGTACCTGAGTGTAATAGGGGATAGGCATGATTTTTTTATTTTTTTTATTATATTCCTCTTGTTGCATATAAACATAAAAAACAGTTTTTATTTATTTTTTTTTAATTTGAAGGCTTAAAAAAATCATAAATGTATGTAGCGCGCGAAAACGACGTGTGACGTCATACCCCTTCTAACTGACGCATGACAATACTAGCCTACCCAGCCACAGAACATTACCCAGCGTACATAGTCTGTTGTGAACTTATTTGTTTATATAACTTTTATAGGTTATTTAAAGTTAGAGTGATTTTAATTAAAATAAAGTTTAATTCTATAAAAACAATTTATACATGTTTACGGAATTAAACTTTATATTAAAATATATAAAATATGGAAGATCCAGGCCCCAGTACTTCGAAACATAATCGAAAATATTGTTCAGTACCGATATGCACAATTAGTTCAACTAGAAATCCAAAAAAACAATTTATATCTTTACCTGAAGGCGAAAAACAACAGAAAAGGCGAAATTTGTGGCTGGAAGCTATGGGGCGAAATAAAACCGATATTTCAGAAAAAAGTAAATTTTATGTTTGTGAGCATAAATGCATCAATGTTGGGTAAATTATCACTCTGAGCCCTAAAAAAATCTTTATCTGCCATTTTAATAATAAATGCGTGAAAAATTGTTTAAAAACAAATACAAAACTCTCGAACAATACAATATACACACGTGTAAAGATTATGTTGTAGCTGTATCTGTGACGTGAAACCCCTATCGTTTGACGCCATACTCAGTCGTTTCTACTCGGTAACCTTCGCGCCGTGGTCGGCTTATTTCAAATTTACAATATTTTAATTAAAAAATTTGGCTATATTATTAATTAAAATGTGATTTTTGTTTTGGTAGGTGACATAACTAATATTAACATATCAAAATAATGTAGTTTTAAAGAAATATAAATTTTATGCGTATCCCCTATTCGTGGATTAAAAGAAATCCATTTCAACCTAAAAAAAACCTAATCTAAATAACCTAAAAGGTCCATTTCAACCTAAAAAATTAATAAAAACATGCCTAAAATTATTCTTATTTATTAATATTTGACGTTATAATATTTCACTGATTACCCTGCATAAAAACACGTATTAATATTGTAGCAAAATTACAATAACCACAAGTTAACACTAAAATTCACGTTATTGCCCATATGTTTATATGTAATGAATGTCTATTTTGGAAGTTCCAAATATGCCCCAACAGCGCTGCGATCTTAAAATATTTTCCCTATAGAAATATTAATAATTTATTTTTTTCAGGATCCAGATATAATAAAGCAAGTCCTAATAAAGGACTTTAGCAACTTCCAGGACCGTAGTTTTTATTGTGATGAGGAGAAAGAACCTCTCTCAGGTCATCTGTTTCGATTGAGTGGAGAAAGATGGCGGTACATGCGATCCAAACTCTCCCCAGCATTCACGCTGGGCAAACTGAAAATGATGTTCGAAACTATGGTCAACACTGGAAAACAGTTTGAGAATTATCTCAGTGAGACTGCTGATAAAGGAGAAAGTATACAAGTAAGATTTTTTTATATATACAGGGTGCGCGGCCAAAATTCGGACAAATTAATCAATTTTTTCAAACTATATTTTTTATTGTAAAAATGAAAAAGTTAACAAAAATTTTCTTGCCAAATAATGTGCAACGTCATAGAGAAGAAATATTTTCAATATATCCCCCACTTGCTTGAATAACCGCCTCCAATCGTAGTGTGAAGCGTTCGCATGCACGTTGTAATGCGTTACGGTCCATATCATTAAAAGCTGCTTTAATAGCGACTTGAAGTGATGCTACATTTGGATGTCTGGACTTATTCGTGACTCTTTCAATCACGCTCCATACATAAAAGTCCAAAGGATTCAAATCAGGGCTGTTGGGAGGCCAGAATTCTTTTGACCAAAACATGTCAACATTGTCCGACAACCAGTTTTGCACTAAGTGACTAGTGTGGGCGGGTGCACCGTCTTCCTGAATGATTTGACGCATAATTGTTTCACTGACTCCGACCTTCGATGACAATTTTCGAATCGACTGTCCTGGATCTTGCAAAATCAGCTCCTGAGCCCGTTGAATGACCTCAGGCGTCCAGACAACGCGCTCCTTCGAGTGTATCTTCCTCGCTGGTGTTGTAGCACCTTCCTTTGACTCCTCCGACTTATTGTATTTCGCGACATCATCATAAACCGTAGATCACGGGTAACCGAAAAATCGAATAATTTCTGTCGCTGAGCGCCCAGCGCGAATACTTTCAATTATCGCAGCTCTTCGGTTATATTCCGCACTTTGTTTCAACATTGCGACTATTTTGAGGTTATGACTGCTTAGTACATGCGTACAGCTATCTATAGAACCAATGGCGACAATTTCAAGTGATATAGAACTGCGGGAAATTCAAATCTAATTTTGACCGAATTTTGTCCGCGCACCCAGTATATGATAATAATTAATTGAGACGATTTTTCAATTAAATATTGAATTTTCCTTTCAATACGAGGATTACCTTTCTTGTTTTTACAAACGACCACTAGATGGCAATATTGAAATGTGTCGTTACTATATTCGTAAAATTTGACATTTGTTATTGTGAAATCAGTGGCAGCTTATAAATTGTCCGATTCGTTTGTTGACAGTGAGCGTTTAAAAAAAAGTTTGTGAAAATATGAATATTACTCGTGAAGGTTTTCGTTGGATGATTTATTACGATTTTAGTAAAGGCCTAACTCAACAGCAATTCACAGATTCGCTTCGTTCAACTTTTGGTAATGAAGCACCATCAGAAAAGACTGTTTACAATTGGTTTGCAGAATTTCGTCATGGTCCTGTGTCCGTCAGTGATGAATCTCGTGAAGGTTGACCCAAATTGGTTGTGATTAAAAAACAACATCAATGCTGTGCGCAAAATGACTTACTGTGAGATAGAGGCATCCTTTGGCATATCGCAGACTGTAATACATTCGATTTTGTAGGAACATTTAGCTGTGAAAAAGATCTGTTCCCGATGGATTCCGCATAATTTGACCGAAAAAAGGCTCGTGTTGATTGGTGTAAGGGAATGTTAAAAAAAATCAACGTCGGTACTGCAAATCCGTATACAACATCGTTACAGGTGACGAAACTTGGATTAAGATGAACCGAAACTCACAAAAGTTGTTCGTTCGCGAAGCACTTTCACGAAAATGATCGCTGAACCATTCCTTTAGAGCAGGGGTCGGGAAACTTTTTTACCCATTACCCAAAGATATATTTCTTTACACCGACGTTACCCCATTGGCTTGTAAAAAAAAATCAGCTGTGGCCACCACAGGACCGACCGCCATCATAAAGTACTTATATAAATTACATTCTAGCAGCAGAGTAAAAATAACTTGGCCTAATATTTTTTAACAGAGATATTATTTATCATGTCCATGGAAACGTTACATATAAATATGAAAAAATTGAGACTTAATTTCGAATAATTTTACAAAAATTATTCGAAATTTTTCGTTTTATCAAAAAACATCTATAATAAAAGTTATTAGTTATTGCTTTTATAGTAACTTTTGTCCAATAAATTATTTCGAAATATTTTTCTGTTGCGAAATATTCACAAAAATCTTAAAATCGATACGAGTAAACTCCCATTTTTAGTCAACTGATTTTTACTAAAAGTTGATCAACTCGTGCCATTGATGGCAGAAGCTTAAATATGAAGTTTCATAAAAATCCTTTCAGCCGAATTTGCTCTACACGTGTACACAGACAGACGGACAGACGGACAGACAGACGGACAGACAGACGGACAGACAGACAGACAGACGGACGGACAGACAGACCGAAAGACATCATGCTAAAAATAGTCAAAACGTTATGTAGGGACCTCAATTCTTGGAGATCCATAGAAATCTCGAAATGTCAAAATCGGTATGATCACAATACCTCCCTTATATATGTTAGCGGTCAGTAAAAAATTAAGTGACAAGCAAAAAAAAAAAGTCCGCACCTCTCAAAATCCAAATGACGAGCAAAAAAAAAAGATCCTCACCTCCCAAAATCTAAGTGATGAGCAAAAAAAAAGGTCCTCACCTTCGCAATAGCGCCCCTTAGCGCCCTTTTCCTTAGTGCGCTACTAACACGTTTATAAAATATATAATAGCAAATTGTAAAAATGTCCTTATTACCCCCAAAATTTACCCCGGTTCCCCGACCGCTGCTTTAGAGGATCGGAAAGAAGTTAATCCACAACAATTTTTTTGCTAAAAGTCATCGACATAATCAGGAAAATAACCCAAAACGTCCCATCATTCCTCATCATGACAATGCAAGTTCCCACACAGTACGTCAAACAATTGATTATTTGAAGGAGAATTACATCGAATTAATGTCTCATTGCCCGTATTCACCTGATTTATCCCCTAACGATTTTTTTTGTTGCCCAATGTCAAACAAAAAATGCATGTACAGCGATTTTCATTGTTATAACTTTAAGTTTCTAGGGACTTTGTGAAATGGTGATTTTAGACTGCTTGTGCCTCCAGAACGAATTAATCGAATTCCCATAAAAATCTATGGTAAATCGATGATCGGTTAACGAACAATTCGGATAGAGAACATAGTCTTGGAACAGATTATGTTCGTTAACCGATCACCCACTGTAATTGTAAATGATGATTTTAACATCTAAACAAATAAAGATAACTTTCAGATTACTCGTTTCGATCAGCTGGTTTACAGCGATCGCAACGCGACCATCCGTCATTGTTGAGCTCTATTGTATTCTTTAGCAGGGCCGTATTCGTAACAATACATTATTTTTGTTTTAGATTAAGGACTACACAATGCGCTACAGCGCCGATATAATTGCATCTGTAATCTTTGGTATTGAAACCAACAGCTTCAAGAACGATAAAAATAAATGGTGGCAAATCGTTTGCACACTCATCTATAAAACTACATTCCTTCGCCACGCCATCTTCTGTTTTGTAATGCTTGCACCTGATATCATAAGATTGCTTAGACTGTCATCTCTGTTCCACCTATCGAACGTGCAGATATTCGAATTAGTCAAAGAAGTTGTCGAGTACAGGGAGAAGAACAAAATAACCAGAAATGATTTCATGCAATTGTTGATTCAATTGAAGAATCAAGGGGAAGTGAATGCTGATGATAATGTTAAGAATACCGATGTTTATAATAAGAGTAAGTTTATTATTTTAAGGATTTTGTTGGTGGTAATCAGAAACTCTTATTGAGAACTGACAATAACTGAAGTGACGCCTAGCGGAGTATTTTGGAACTTAACGGAATATGATTTTGTTGGATGTGGCTCATTTAATTGCATTGTTTGTATGTTAAAGTGAAGAAAACTTTAATAAAATGTCTTTAAAATCGCAACAGAAAATTAACTGCAATGTGAATTGTTGTGTATCAAATGGCCGATGTCAAAAATATCCTATTCCAATCGCCATTTTGTAAGCGACAACAGCGCCTCTATAGGTAATGTTTATTCTCAATACCATATACGAACATCACACTCATGTTCTGTCAAAAATGGTGTTTTTTTTTATTACCGGCAAGTTTAGAAAGTAATGTGTATCGCAAAAGTTTTATATTTTTTTTTTCACTGATTACAAACACAAAAAAATAAATAAAAAATCAAATATAATTAGTGGAAAAAGAAACAAATTATTACTTAAGGAATTAACTGATTAAGAGTTTTTAACAGTACATAAAAATAATTCTGCGGACCGGCAAAAAATCTCGTGGACCGGCGGTTGGGAAACACTGGTCTAGGTGTTACAATAATTAATTAATGATAACTATATTTAAATGAAAAAAAAGAAATTCTTATAATATAAAATAAAATTACAATAAATTTAAATATCTACGATCCAGAAATTAATTGAAGTAATAATATGGATTTTCAAGCAACCTCGATTTGATAATCATCCTAAAATTACAGAAATTAAGTTTATCATTTGCTTTGGGAGCTTACTATAAAATTTAGGTCCCCAATAAAGAAGTGAATTCTTTCCCACTTCTAGTCTTAATTTTGGAGTTTTAAGATGGGTACCATATCTAGTTGCTCGATAATAGGGGATACGCATAAAATTTGTATTTCCTTAAAACTACATTATTTTGATATGTTAATGTTAGTTATGTCACCTAACAAAACAAAAATCACATTTTAATTAACATTATAGCCAAATTTTTTAATTAAAATATTGTAAATTTGAAATATTCCGAGCACGGGGCGAAGGTTGCCGAGTAGAAACGACTGAGTATGACGTCAAACGATAGGGTTTTCACATCACAGATACAGACAGCCAGGGTTGCCAAGTTGGGCGATTAATCGCAAACTGGGCGATCTGATTTTGTATTTTGCGACCTATTTTTTGTCTTTGGCGCCTGCGACCTGTTTTGCGATCTGAAAAATAATTTTTGCGATTTTGGGCGTTTTTATTATCCGATTAGAATATATTTTTGGTAGTGTCTGAGAATCAGCCTGTATAAGCTGTTCACTTTTGTAAAAACAAACTAGGAGGAAATTTTGATTTCAATAGTTTGCACGTTTGAAATTGTATGTCATGTTGGTATTAAAAAATTATAAAAAATGTCACTCTCTTAATAATGATCATAATCAATAAATTTTAAGTCGTTTTTACAGGGTAAGGGACATTTTTATTTGACATTTAAAGTCCGTAACACACTATAAAAGTAACCAAAATATTACTTATATTTATATCAAAGTAACTGCTGTTATATTTTTTATTATATTTTTAATACAAATATGTAACTAATTTGTCTGTGATTTCTGAACTATTTATATTTAAGTAAAATTAACTTTAGTATTATTTTTTAAATACTAAAATATTATAGTTTCTCTGTGATTTGTGTGTGTAAATCAGATTACTTATAATTATATCAAATTAACTGTTGTATTATATTTTTAATACAAATATATAACTAATTTTTCTGTGATTTCCGAACTATTTATATTTAAATCAAGTGAACTTTAGTATTATATTACTTTTTGAATACATACTGTGTGACTTATCTTAAGTTTCACTATACTTTGTTCGGAATCAAGAAGTAGTCTGTTGGATGTTGAATCGTTAATTTTATGTGGCATCCAATAGGGTAGCGACTTCAGTATTCCACTTGATTTTACTACTATAGGCTATTCCAAACCTTTAAGCGGAACTAAATGGAATTAAGTTGTCACTAGCTAACTTTTTATATATTAAAGTGGACTTTTCCTACGCAAAATGATCAAACGATTAGTCGGTAAAAGTTAATAATTTTGTATAAAATTATATTTATTTTTGTTTATGTCATTAAAAGAATACATTTTTAAGTATTGTACGACTCTTTGTTTTCTCTCAAATCAATTATATGTATATAAAAATTCGGTTTCAATATTTTTTTTTCGATTGTTCACTTAAATTTGGAAAAATCTGCGCTTTGGGCGATTTTTTGTATTAAGTGGGCGATTTGGGCGATATCTGTTGAGTAAAATGGCGCTTTTTTCTTTAAAAGACTTGGCAACCCTGCAGACAGCTACAACATAATCTTCACACGTGTGTGTATTGTATTGTTCGAGAGTTTTGTATTTGTTTTTAAACAATTTTTCACGTATTTACTATTAAAATGGCAGATAAAGATTTTGTTAGGGCTCAGAGTGATAATTTACCCAACATTGATGCATTTATGCACACAACATAAAGTTTACTTTTTTCTGAAATATCGGTTTTATTTCGCCTCATAGTTTTCAGCCACAAATTTCGCCTTTTCTGTTGTTTTTCGCCATTAGGTAATGATATAAATAGTTTTTTTGGATTTCTAGTTGAACTAATTGTGCACATCGGTACTGAACAATATTTTCGATAATGTTTCGAAGTACTGGGGCCTGGATATTCCATATTTTAATATAAAATTTAATTCGGTAAACATGTATAAATTGTTTTTATAGAATTAAACTTTATTTTAATTAAAATCACTCTCCTTTACATAACCTATAAAAGTTACACAAACAAATAATTCACAACAGACTATGTTCGCTGCATAAACAACCGTTCGCTGGATTGGCTAGTAGTCTCATGCGTCAGTTAGAAAGGATTATGACGTCACACGTCGTTTTCGCGCGCTACGTACATTTTTGATTTTTTAAAGCCTTCAAATTAAAAAAAAAAAATTAAAAACTGTTTTTTATGTTTATATACAACAAGAGGAATATAATAAAAAAATAAAAAAAAATCATGCCTATCCCCTATTTCCATCTGACAGTACAAAATTTATTACAAGTGTTAGGTTTTTGCCTTTTTCCCCTAGCAACCGAAATTTGTTAGTCTAACTAAATTGTACAAACATTAATACAATATTAAATTATAATTTTAAGCATACATATTGTTTTATAGGTATATGGTATATAGGTAGTTGTCTTTTGTTTTTAAATTTTCACTGTAAAGGCTTTTGCAAATAAATCATTTTATATTATCATTAATGTTTTGCTTGACATAAATTAGACACTGGAATAAGAACAGACAAGGTACGATTAAAATGTTATTCTTATTAAGGGGATATAATGTCATGTTAATTGAACTGATCATGTAGTTAATTTGCCTCATTTTCTATACTTTATTTTTTGGAAGCACTCGTTTCATAATATTTATTTTCAGCCAGTGTTAAAGGACTGTCCGTCTATGAGATTTCTGCCCAAGCATACACGATGTTCTTTGCTGGTTTTGACACAAGCGCGACAACTATGCACTGGGTGCTGTATCTTCTGGCTAAACACTTGGATGCCCAGCAGAAGGTGCATGAGGAAATAGACAGGGTGCTTAAGAAAACTGGAGGAGAGCTGACATATGATAGTCTCCAAGAGATGAACTACTTAGACATGGTCATTTGTGGTAAGTTTAATAATGATGTTTATTTTCATGTTGGATATTAAATGAAAACTTTTCATACGAGGGATGTCCACAAAGTAAGAGTAGAGGAGAAGGTCCTAAATACGGGCCCTGCATATAATATGAGCCCCCAAAGAAAATCTATTAATATAGCTAACACCATCTTTCGGCAAAAACCAAAAACCCACCTACCTTTCGTTCAACAATTTTACAAATTTAGTGCAGCTGAGTTATTGTTTCGTTAGAAACGAATTACAGTAAATGTATTTGCTTAATTTTGATTCTTTTATTATGGTAAGCTGTTGTTATAAGAATGGGCAAGATTTTTATTCGATCTGCTTGTGATTTATACTTGAAGCTATTGTATTGTGATGGAAGTATTTGTGTTACTGGGAGCTACTGCCTCACTTAATCTCAAATAAATCAGCTGTGGCCACCACATGACCGACCGCCATCACAAGGTACTTGTATAAAATACATTCTAGCAGCAGATAAGATATAACTTGACCTAATATTTTCTTATAGAGATATTATTTTTCAAAAATGTTTCGTTTTATCAAAAAATGTGTCAAATAAAAGTTATTAGTTATTGCTTTTATAACAAATTTTCTTGAATAATTTTTTTCTAAATATTTTTCTGTTGTTAAATATTCGCAAAAATTTAAAATCGACACGAGTAAACTCCCATTTCTAGTCAACCAATTTTTACCAAAAGTTGATCAACTTGTGCCATTGATGTCAAAAGCCTAAATATGAAGTTTCATAAAAATTCTTTTAGCCGAATTTGGTCTGCACGTGTACACAGACAGATAGATGGACAGACAGACAGACAGACGAACGGACAGACAGACAGACGGACAGACAGACCGACAGACATTATGCTAAAAATAGTCAAAACGATATGTAGGGACCTCAATTCGTGGAGATCCATCGAAATCTCGAAATATCAAAATCAGTATGATCACAATACCTCCCTTATATGTATATGTTGGACGTCGGTAATAGCTACTTAGAAAAAATTTATCCCATTCCATATCCAAAAATTTATTCTGCCCATCTCCAGATGGGCGGAACTAAACTTTTAACGATCGATTAAAACTTTTGATCTTTTTGTTTACCAAAAATACTTAAATATTTGAGTACTTAAATACTTAATTATTTCATAAAAGTGAGTTCTAAGAACCAAATAATATATACCCACAATTTCTTGCCATTTACTAGATACGTACAACCAGAGCTGCAGTAAGGAAAACTTGCGCTAGGGGCAAAACTGTGTTTTGGCGCCCTTGGCAAATAAATGTAAGTTATAAGCAAAAACAAGATTCGCACCTCCCAAATTCTAGATGATGAACAAAAAAAAAGTCCTCACCTCCCAAAATCCAAGTGAAGAGCTAACAAAAAAAAGGTCCTCAACTCGCAAATTCCAAGTGAAGAGCAAAAAAATAGGTCCTCACTTTCACTTTCGCAATGTGGCGCCCCTTAGTCAAGCTCATCGGCGCCCTTTTCCTTAGTGCGCTAGGGGCCGTCGCCCCCTCCGCCCCCCCCTTACTGCGGCTCTGCGTACAACGTCCTGAAATGTATGAAAATTCACAGTTCACATTAATTTCTAGAGTCTCTGAGGATGTATCCAATTTTGGGTTTCACCAATCGAGTTCCTCACAATGACTACAAGATTCCTAACACTCGACATGTGATTGAAAAGGGGACACCAGTCTACATATCTATTCTGGGATTGCATAGAGATCCCCAACATTTCCCTAATCCTGATAAATTCGACCCAGAAAGATTCTCTCCTGAAAACAAAATTAAAATAAAATCTGGAACATACATGCCGTTTGGAGATGGACCAAGGAATTGTATTGGTAAATAACTATTTAAATTTGTAATACTAAAAACTCTAATACGGAAACATATTGTTGAGCAGTTTCAGTACCGTTCGAATGTTTTGAAGTACATTGGTACCTCAACTGAATTAATTTTTTTCTGATTGCGGTTCGTTTCTTGAAAAGTATGTATCTCGAAACCCAGTTTTCAATTATATCTTATTATAAATCAAATAAACCGCATCTAGATCCAAAAATTAAAAAAAAAAAAATAAAAAAAATATACATATAATATAAAGATACTATTCTCAATTAAGTAAATGAAGAAAATGCAAAGAAATGGTGGAGAAGTGAGAAGAAGTATTTTTATACTAAAAATATTCATTTTATGTACCATTACATATTAATTTTTATTGTCAAACAATTTATAAACATTTTTTCATGAAAATCCGACACAGAATCATCAATGCTGTCGAAAAATTGTCGCAAAACAAAATTGCCTCTTTTCACTCCGAAAAATACAAATCAAATGAGAAATGTCATTTAGGTTTGATATATGTATAAATAAATTTAGTTCATATTTGACAGTTGTGACCTTGAGATATTTGCAGCACTTAATACCGTGTTATCATAATTTCTTGTCAGTTACATAACAGTAAACAATGAGCTTAAAAATATCAACACTGTATTCTATCTCATATCTAAAAATTCCAATTTAACAAAGAACCAATCAGATTTCTTCGTTTGTCCGATCTCACCCGAGCAGTAACGATATTGTACTGATAACTTCATGTTGTTCGTTAGCTCATTGTCGTTTAATTTTCTGCTCCCCGTCTTGCCAGAAAAAAGCTTTTAGCCAAAAAATGAAGAATGTGTCTTTCATGCTTTTAATATTTAGAGTACAAAATGAATGTAACTTTTAAATAATTGGCGAAAAAATTATATGTTCAATACTGCAGAAATGCAGTTTTACTACCTCGGCTGATCAATGCCTCGGCATCGCCTTGGCTGTGAACCACCAGTCGGGACAGTAAAACTACAACTTTTCTGCCTAGTTAAAGAAATAACTCTTATCGGTACTGTTTCAGGTAAAAGATTTGGCCAACTTCAGACCGCGGTAGGACTTGTAATGGTACTCAGAAAACACAGCGTCAGATTGACCAAGGACTGTCCAACAGGCGAAGTAGAAATGGATCGAAGGAATTTCTCTTACATCCCTCTAAAAGCCTTTACTTTAAAAATTCACAAAAGAAAATAATATAAAACATGTTTTTTTAATTTTATTTATTTTTTAATACGTCAGATGTCTCTGACGGAAGTTAGATTAAATATACTCTACTGAATATTACAATAAACATTATAATTAAGTCATCTTTTACAATACACGAATGTTATTTAAGTTGCATAAGCACAAGGGATTAATTTATACAGTTATTAAAAAGATTTATACTTAGTTTTTTTAATTCAAAGGAGATCTGATCTATGATTGGCTACCGGAAAGTTGTTTTTACATACAGCAAATTTTCATGACAACGGCATCCATAGGGGAAACTTTTTAAGATCGCAGCGCCATATGCGGCAAAGCTGGAACACTCGAAAGTGACATTAAACTGTTACTCGTGTATTTGTTAGATAACATGGTAAAAATGAACACGAGTTGTATTTTTCCTATTTTCCGAGCTTTTTTTTATTTATTTAAAGGTAATCTACGATTTACAAGATATGTAATAATTAGAGCCCTGCAAATCCGCGGGTAACCGCGGATTATCCGCGGATATCCGCAACTTTTCTGCGGATGCGGATAAATTATCATTTAAACCATGCGGATGCGGATCGGATGCGGATTAAATGTCATATCTGCTTATCCGCAATATCCGCGTGAACATTAAATCTTCGGTTACTTTCGGAGAAACAAGCAATTGTGTTCTGACTACGCAGTCCTCGGTTATTTTCGGTTGTCTGTATATACATGATATTTTGTAGCATTCAATCTCACTTTATGTTATTTTTATTAAGACAATTGTCCATGATCAAGACTGAGTTGAGACAATCAACCTAACTTTCTTTTTATTATTGAATATATTATAGAAAATAATATTTTGGACAAAAGTTTCCTGGTACACTTTCGACGTAATTCTTCCTACCTCTGCTCTAATTCTGGCTTTTAAATCTGGTAAAGGTTTTTTTTTACATAAAACTGATTAGTAAGTTTTATTTAAATACCAAAATTTACCTACATAATTTTTTCTTGAAAATTTTACTATGTAACCTGCCAATTTTTTTATACTACCCGAAGTAAAAAGTCTTGCAGATCCCAAAAATTTGAAAAATGACACATGTTGCTATTTGAAAAAATTGCAACGCCTAACTCATGCGCGAAATGGCGTAAGAGAATTATTTGATCGGAAAAATATGAAGCACCTTCTATCAAGTAACTTTTCTGATTTTTTTTTTTAAATTCAATATTAAAAAAAGCAGCACGCCACTTACTTCCTACGAAAAAGAACGCTTAGGCCCCCCAAAATTGTTATCTCTCTCTAGATTTAAATAAGTTATTAGCGCATCTAGGCCTTAAAACTTTTGGGGTCCCTTAGGTTAGGTTAGTAATAAATAAGCTGGTAAATCCAAAAATGTTCAGTAGCGTTTTAGAGCAGAGATTACCTAAACAGGCGAAATATGTTAGTTCTTTCCAAACTGACAGCAAAACCTGTAGTGCGGATAGTGCGGATATTTTTGCGGATGCGGATCGGATGCGGATTTGTTATTTACAAAAGCTGCGGATGCGGATCGGATGCGGATCATGGATGTGCGGATGAGGATCGGATGCGGATACAGAAAAGCTTATCCGCGCAGGGCTCTAGTAATAATATACTATTCTAAAGAAATTTCAAGGAAATTTTTAGTTTTTCATTGTGTTTTTAATTCTTTTTGACTGTTAATATTATATTAACAGAAATATGGTAATTATATTAGTAAAAATAGTTGAAGAGTTTTTTAATATATATTTAATATATCAACTGATGGTTTAGGCAAATTTTGGAGGGAGTAAGTGCTCTTTTTCTGCTTTCTTTTGGACGTAAAAAATCACTTTCCATAAAATGCAACGAGCAAACGTGCCTGTATGGGCTTGGATTTTTGCTCATTTTTAGTTTTTGGGTCCATAGAAACCTTCGATCCACATTCTTTCTACTTCCAAATGTCGTTTCAATTGATATTTTTTCTGATTTAGGAAAATGATGTTAAAGTAGGATTCTTCTTTATCCACGTTTTACATTGCGGCACACAACAAAATGAATTGTTTTTTTCCATGATTCACAAAAATAAAACACAAACTACAAAAAAACACGCATTTCTTCATTGAACAAAACAAAACAATGTCATTCTCGTGTCTTCCGCAAATTGCCACCAGATGTCAGGGCGCTTAAAAAGTTTCCCCTATTACTTCAAACTGTCAACCTCATAATTCTGTCTCAGATAAATTAATCACATGATTGGTTTTCAGATGTAACATATTTTTAAATTTAATACTTAAGTGATCGATCCATAGAGATAAGTTTTTGAAAATAATCTTTTATTTTTTTACATTAATTTTGAATGTAAAACTACATCTTATCTCTAACATTAATAATACAACAATAACAATAATAATAATATAATTTATTGACTATGTTACAATAGATAAATTGTTTAAAGTCAGTCGTAATTACATATAATATACACAAAATAATAATTTAAAATAGAAGAAATAAGTAAATAAAAAATAATAATAATAATAATAAAGAGATATAGTACTAAATATTAAAACAAGAGTTCAGAGAGACTAGCTAGCAAGCGCGTTAAAATTTATAAGACAAGAATTCATTGATAGAATAAAATGGATTGTCTGTTAAAATATTTTATATTTTATTTTTAAAAGAATTAAAACTATCAGGCAGTAAATTCATGAACTTTATTGAATAATAGTTAGTACTATTTCTTGATTTTTGGAGTCTTATATAGGTTGGATAGATTTTGCTTTTATTTCGAGTGTTGTAGTTATGTACCTGCTCATGTGTTACAAGTTCATTGAAGTTTCTGTGGGCATACAATAGGGAATTGTAAATAAATAGAGAAGGCAGTGTCATAATTTCCAGTTCAGGGAAACAAAGACTACAGTCGCTTTGGTAAGAGACTTCGGCCAGAATTCTTACAGCTCGTCCTTGTAAAGAAAATATTCTTCCTGCTGCAGGAGAATGTCCCCAGGCTAAAATGGCATAGGATATTTGCGACTGGAACAATGCAAAATATGTAATGCGAACAATTTCTCTGGAAACTGAGGCCATAAGATTTCTTAATAGATATACAGTGCTACATAATTTATTGGATAGGGAGCTAACGTGATGATGCCACTTGACGGTGGAGTCGAAATGAACACCCAAAAGTCTGGGTTGTCAAAATTATGGTTTCTCAATGCAAATAGGAGGTGTTGAGTTTTGTTATCATTTAAGATGAGGCCGCTTGATGTAAACCACAGTTTGGCTTTGTTAACAACTGCGTTATTTTTACTAATCGTACTTTCTAAGGAATTAGATGTCACTATTAGGTTAGTGTCATCAGCATATAATACACATTTATTATTTACAGCGGATGGAAAGTCATTCACGTATATAATAAATACTAATGCTGCAAAAATAGACCCTTGTGGAAAACCGATATCGAGTGGAAAATGGGTAGACTGGGAATTGTTTACAGAGACGAATTGGATTCTGTTGCTAAGGAAGGATTCTATCAAAGAAGAGCTAACTTCGTCAAACCCGTATTTTTTTAATTTTTCAATGAGAATTTTCAACTCAATCAAACGCTTTAGATAGATCGAAAAAGGTTGAAAGGTTGAAATTTCCTTTTTGTATAATAAGATTCTAAACTCATTCTAATCTGATACAATGCCAAACATGGTCTTTTTAGAAGATAATGTTGGCTGTTGAGTTGGCAAGGTATCCGATGTCTAAGACGATATGTAACATGCAGGAATGTTATCATTGGTTTGTAAACATTAATTCTTAAGACGTAGATTAAGTAGTTATTTAGAATTTTTTTATTTTAACCCGATTTTTTGAAAAATCTAGTAAAAGAATACTATCCCGCACCCTTTACCACAAAGGGGTTACACTAAAAATCTGAGTAATATGCATAACGTACAAGAAGAATTTTTAATCAGATTTCGTTTTTGGAAAATATTGTAGTTTTTATGTTTATGGCAAAATTAATTATTTATTTATTCACGGCTGAAAATTGTATAGATTGTTTGTATTTATGGCTAAGGTACTGTATGTCTTTTTTTTATTAAAAATATAAAAAATAAAATATATCAGCTGAGAATCAGCATATAAATGTACCGTATTTTTCGGACCATAAGTCTTATGGTCAGTATAGCGGATATTGCGGATAAGCGGATATGATATTTTATCCGCATCCGATCCGCATGTGCACGATTGAAATGATAATTTATCCGCATGGCGGATATCCGTGGATTTGCAGGGCTCTAGTTATAATTGGGTTCAGCAGTGACTTTTCTGAATATAAAAATGAGTTGGTTGGTAAGGTATTGAAATAAACATACATAATACATTAAAAAACCGTTATTTTTGTCAGAACGAAAACCGGAACTGAACCGAAAAAAAAATATCGGTTTATTTCGGTTCAGATAATGTTTATGGGAGTGAACCAAAATATAAAATACATTTTATTTAAGATTATTTTTTAAAATGAGGAGAAGAATTTTTTAAACTAATAAATAGAAAAAATGAAGGGCGGGGGGGGGGGTGAATGCGCGGACCTCCCCCTCGGCAGCGGCCTTGGTATGATTATTACAAAATAAGGTATAAAATGTTCTTTTAACTTATAGTAGAAAATAAATTTCTAATAAAAGCATTAAAAAATTTATCACTCGGAACTGAACCGAAAACCGAAAACCGAAAAAAACCGTTGTTTTTGCCGGAACGAAAGCCGAACTGATATATATTTTTTAATTGAACCGGAACGAAAAAAATATCGGTTCGAAGCCCTGCAAATTTTTGAAATCCTGAGGACTCATTCTGAAGCAACTGCCAAACAAAATAATTTTTTGAAAATCTTTAATTTTAATCTTAAAATAGGTTAGTTTTAATATTTAAATAATTTGAATATTTTTAACTAATTGAATAATTTTTTTTTAAATAATAATGAAATTTTATTTCTGAAATTACCGCTCCCATATTATCTTATTAACACTGTATTCTTGCGTGACACAGAGTATAGCAATTTTATCGAAAACCGTCCACTACATAAATGGATGTAAACATCAAAACCTGTTCAGTAATCGTTCATCGTCTCACAATCATGGAGTGCTTAGTGTGTACCGTTATCCGAAACTCGCTACTATTTCTCAGTGTTTTGGGTCTTGCTTTGTATCTGTGCATGAAATATTGCCATGGATATTGGAAGAGGAGAGGTGTGGAGTATATTCAACCATCTATTCCATTTGGAAATATTGAAGGGGTTTTTGATGGAAAAACACATATTTCAACGATGTTTGGGAAGTTGTATGAACAAACCAAAGGGCCTTTTGCTGGATTTTATAGACTTTGGGAGCCCTGTTTGATAATTAAGGTAAGTTATTTGTTTAATACGCGGACTTTTAGTATCGGGTCGTCAATTTTTTATTGGCGCGGGCAACATCGTGATGAGCGCGTAAATAAAATTGTATCACGATCACGCACGCTCATTAAATTAGATCATAGACACGCACGCTCACGAAAACAAATTTAAAATTTCACGATCACGCACGCGTGTTTCACGGGCATGCGTGAATCGTAACTCAAGCGTGATTTTTTTCACGTTAACTTTTCATCTTCAGTTAGGTAATCATTGTAGGGCCTTAGTCATAGTAGGGTCAACCCAAAATTAATTAATGAGTAACGAGTGTTAACCTAACCAAACATACTAGTCCGGCAGTGTTTAAAAATTTTCAGACCTGTAAAATTTAATGTTTTCATCAGCCTCAGCCGCCATTGTTTGTTACTATGTTTACAAATCAAGGTCAAACGCCTCTAATTGGGTGGACCTATGTAAAGATAACATTTTAATGAGTAGAGTGAGGTTAAATTAGGTCATAATACGTTTTAATTCTACTTAATTAAAAAAAAAATATATATTCTTTTTGGGGTTTTGTAGGTATGACCACCAAATACCCTTATAACGTCACTCATATGTCTGTGTCCTTCTGTACGGTAGAAATTGTAGCTAAACAGCTGAACATAGAACGTTGAAATTTGGCATGCTTATACAACTCGTTTACCCACATATGGGAAAAATACTGAGAGCTACAAAAACACATCCGCAGATAAATATAAACCAATATGTAATTAATGAAAAAATAAATATTTTTTAAAATGTTGATTTTAAACACTGATTTCTTACACTTATTAAATATCTACAAAACCCTGAAATGAGTAAAAATTCACACTTCACATCAATTTTTAATTGCATAGGATAAAAACATATTAACACCTAGAATAGGGGATAGGCATGATTTTTTTTTTATTTTTTATTATATTCCTCTTGTTGCATATAAACATAAAAAACAGTTTTTATTTATTTTTTTTTGTAATTTGAAGGCTTAAAAAAATCATAAATGTATGTAGCGCGCGAAAACGACGTGTGACGCCATACCCCTTCTAACTGACGTATGACACTACTAGCTTACCGGCGTACATAGTCTGTTGTGAACTTATTTGTTTGTATAACTTTCATAGGTTATGTAAAGTTAGAGTGATTTTAGTTAAAATAAAGTTTAATTCTATAAAAACAATTTATACATGTTTACCGAATTAAATTTTATATTAAAATAGATAACTTATATTGCAGTATTTCAATTATGCCTCTAACGTTTTGTAACTTCATGTAAACAATGTAGTAAAATTCTGACATCTAAATTACATAAATATTTACATTTTAGAGAGTTGCAGCGTTTGTTTACATAAAGTTATAGAATATAAAATAAAAATTACTTTGACACCACGTATTTCCTCAGCACTGTAGCATTCATTATTTTTCATATATTCCATGAGCATAAATGCATCAATGTTGGGTAAATTATCACTCTGAGCCCTAACAAAATCTGTATCTGCCATTTTAATAATAAATGCGTGAAAAATTGCTTAAAAACAAATACAAAACTCTAGAACAATACAATACACACACGTGTAAAGATTATGTTGTAGCTGTATCTGTGATGTGAAACCCCTATCGTTTGACGTCATACTCAGTCGTTTTACTCGGCAACCTTCGCTCCGTGGTCGGCTTATTTCAAATTTACAATATTTTAATTCAAAAATTTGGCTATAATATTAATTAAAATGTAATTTTTGTTTTGTTAGGTGACATAACTAACATTAACATATCAAAATAATGTAGTTTTAAGGAAATACAAATTTTATGCGTATCCCCTATTGGCCACCACTAATGAGATAGATTTGTTCTATTCATGTTAATTGTACTCATTTCTGGCGTTATTAATTTTTATGCAAGTTTGTTTTAAATTTTTTTAAATTTATTTATTTATTTTACATCGATTTCTGCAACGAGGCTAATCGCCGATGCCAGGGGGCGAGCTCCTACACCTGGATGAGGGGTGAATGATTGTGAAATGAGGGTAATGTAAACATATTATTCTCGCCCGAATAATATCACCAACGGAGAATCGAACCACCAACCTCACAATCGAGACTGTTTTCACCAGTCCAAACTGCACGATTTAATGCGGTCGGCCACTCAGTTGGCTGTTTTAAGTTTTTATGAGAGTAAAAGATGAGAAAATTACATATTTAAAAACTATGTCTATAAAAACGTATTAACTCAAGTTCAGGGCATAAGTATGTCCGTTTCCTAGTTATTTATTAAATACTTAATCATATGTCTTGATATGGAAGAATTATCACCGATAGCAAATAATAGTTTTTTCATGGTCAACAAATCTATAGTTATAAATTGCTATATTAATACGTAAAATAATAAATACGTGACTAGGTATTTTCTATTTAATATTTTTATAAAATTATTACATCTTTTTGTTAAAACTTTAATTTGCATTAATATATTCAATACATTTTCGAATTACTATAATTTCTGTTTAAAAGGAAACATTTTAAAGTTTTATACCTAATAATTTTTAATAATTATGTTATATAATATTAAATATTCTCGCGGAACAATAACATTGGATTTCAATTGTTAATAAAACATGACATTCTTTAAACCTGGGAAAACTGTGCTCCGCGAGTAGATTAGACAGAAAAGTAAAACAAAAATGTGATCAGATGTGAAAATAGTGTTTGTTTTTTTTTTTTTTTCAAAACTAAAGTCCATTCTACATTATACTTTTTTCAATACTATCCAACTCTGACGTCATTTCAACTTTTGATACTACAGAATATAGTGGGGGAAAAAAATAAGAGACAGTGAAAAATTTTATATCTTCCATCTCTTATTACTTTTGTTGCCAACTTAAAAATTTTTAGGTTCAGATGGCAGACAACAATTTGGTTATAGTGAACCAATTTATAAATATTGTTTAATTGTGCTAAGTTTATATTTAATTATATGACCCAAATAAATTTCTTATCAACTTAATAAACTACTAAAAGTTAAGTTGTAAACAAAAACTAAAAAGTTGGTGTTGGTACGATTGAAAAGTACAGAACTGTCATCCAAAACTACCCCCGGTCAAATTTTCGATTGACAGTTCTGTACTTTTCAGTCGTACCAACACCAACTTTTTAGTTTTTGTTTACAACTTAACTTTTAGTAGTTTATTAAGTTGATAAGAAGTTTATTTGGGTCATATAATTAAATATAAACTTAGCACAATTAAACAATATTTATAAATTGGTTCACTATAACCAAATTGTTGTCTGCCATCTGAACCTAAAAATGTTTAAGTTGGCAACAAAAGTAATAAGAGATGGAAGATATAAAATTTTTCACTGTCTCTTATTTTTTTCCCCCCACTATATTCTGTAGTATCAAAAGTTGAAATGACGTCAGAGTTGGATAGTATTGAAAAAAGTATTGAAAAAAGTATAATGTAGAATGGACTTAACGTTTCACTCAGAAATGATACGCTACTGAAGTTAACAAAAGTCAGTACAATAATATTTTATTGCCCCCAATCAATGTTAATAAAGAAACTCGAATCTCAATAGTTCAACTGGTCATTGAAAAAGTTGTAACCATTATGAAATACAAATATGCAGTAGAGTGACTGTCCTATTACAGGGCTGATATATTACAAGAGCGGCATATAATACAGTACAAATTCCTTAAACATTGGCCTCCTACAAGTAGTCTTGTTTCATGTGAAATTGAAACGGAAGAGAAAAGTATAACTGAAACTCATAACCAGATAAGCGAAATGCAAGTTGATAATGATAATTATCAACTTGCTACTCCACAATGATAATTATATAGTGGATATTAAATTAGAAAACATTAATAGTACCAAAATAATTGATTTTAATGATTCCACAACATGGCACACAACTAATATTAACATACAACTATTTGTTCAACATGGACTCGAGTTGAGCGATAATAAAAGTGGTATCAAGTTATCGTGACACAGAAACTCGGCATTTTGATAAAAAATGATGTATAAAACCATATCAAATGTCAAGCAGAAAATGAATGTTAATGTATACTTACTGTTTTAATTCAAGTTAAGTATAACTGGAGTGAAATCATTTAATTCGTTTTTAGCAATCGCGCATTAGTTAACGTATTACATATACAGACGATTCCGCTTAATTGGGCCACCGCTTAATTGGGGCAGCCGCTTATTTGGGCCAAATCTCAAAGAACAGAAACCAAACCAAGGAACCAACAGTAAATTTACATGTTTAATTGGAACAACATTCCGCTTAATTGGGACAGTAAATTCAAGATCACAGTACATATTATGTTACACATATTCTCAACTAGGAGGTAAAAAAATGTATGGCCGTGTTACAGCGTTATTTTATGCAGGAAATGAAGGGAGCCCTACATCCGCACTGAATACCTGTGCTGATTTTGTAGAAGTGAAATGTTACAAATCAAAAGACAGACTACACTTGACGAATTTTTGCCTTGAATTAAATTGTATGTACCTATTTATTATTTTATTTTGGAATTTATTATTATTTTTTCTTAAAAGTTTATATTTTTTCGTTATATGCAATTTATAGTTTTGTCCAAGAGTTTATAAAATAAAATTATTGAAAGAAAAATATGCATTGTTTAATTTTATGTGAAATTCGCTTAATTGGGGCAGCCGCTTAATTTGGCCAAAATGCCTAAGTCCCGATGTGTCCCAATTAAGCGGAATCGACTGTAATTATTATTTTTTATTCATCTTTGGGTTAGAGGGGCGCAAGTTCGGCACTTGTCACAGGTGCTTCAAACCCTCGTTACGGCCTTGATTATAATACACTATTGTCAATTTTATTTACGTTAATTTACTTATTTGTTATTTTACAAACAAATTGCTTTCCTGTTGCAGGACCCACAGTTGATAAAACAAATATTAGTAAAAGATTTTAATAATTTTACTGATCGCGGAATACACATAGATCCGGATGATCCCTTGTCGGGCCACTTATTCAGGTTGGGCGGACAAAAGTGGAAGAATTTAAGGATAAAACTAAGACCTACTTTTACTTCCGGTAAACTGAAGATGATGTTTCCTCTACTGATACACCAGGGAGAACATTTTCAGAATTATCTGAAGAAATGTGCGGAGAAAGAAGAAACAATCGATGTAAGTGAATTTCAAATTTTCGACTGTAGACATCTATAGACAGACTGACACACTGATAGCAGACAGACAGACCAATTCTGTAACTCAGTTACTATGATTTTAGTAACTAAATTTGTCTCTATGAGCAAGGTCAGTTACTATCATGAATGAAAGTCAGTATACTTTTTATAATATTTTATCTTGTAGTAACGTTACTACACAGTAATTTTTTACAGAATTGATCTGATTGAGACTTGTACTATCTAGTGAGTTAAAACGTTCATGTAAAAAAAACGTTCGCATCCTTACACCGTATTAGCCCGAATATAACGCGATATTTTTGAATCAATTATTTTCTGTGAAAAAATTGCCTCAAATTGCTCAATTCGAGGTTTAGGTAATGGAATGTAATATAAACAACCCTTCTTATTAGTACGCCTATGCCTCCATACCACCATAAGAAAGGTGAAAAAACGGTCTTTGAAAGTTATTGATGTCAACTGGTTACGATAAGTCCAGAATTACTGTTATGCTTGCCGTTACTGCTGATGGACAGAAGCTTCAACCTTACGATATATTGAAACCTAAAGCAAAGTCCAAAGAAAAACTGCATACAGGAATAATTTTTCGGGCCCAAGAAAAAGGTTGAATGACAGAGGAATTGATATTAGACTGGTTAAATGTGATATGCGGAAAACGGCCTGAGAAAATCTCGCTCTTTGATGCATTTCGAGTATGCTTACATCAGGTATTAATGGAAAAAATCAGGTATTTAATTCCGATAATACCAGGTGTTATGACATCTCAGTTGCAAGTCTTGGTTGTGGTGGTCAAAAAACCATTTAAAGACAACTTACGAAAAGAATACAACAATTGGGTATTAGCGGGAAATCATCACCTTCAGGAAAAACAAAAAAATCCTCAGACCCACTTTTAGGAGAATGGTTTGCGACCGCCTGGCACGTGATCGAACCTGAATCAATAGTGATGGTTTTAAGAAATGCTGCATTTCAAATATTTTAAATGGGTCTGAAGATGACATTTTGTGGGAGACTGAAAGCGAGCATACTAACGATACCGACGCGATTTTCGGATAACTTTTTTTTCAAAATATCTTCATGAAAAATTTTGGGGTCGCGTTAAATTCGGGGTCGCTAATACGGTATTTTTAATACGAGGGTAGGTCAATAAGTCCTTACAAAACTTTAGAAAAACATATTACTTTGGGTTGATTCATTTTTATTTCTCAACATAGTCTTTTTTTAGCTCGACACACTTCGCTCAGCGTTTCTCCAAAATTTTCAAGCCATCTAAAAAGTAAGATACCGGAAAGCCCTCAAAACAGACATGTTTCGGCGATGACATCCTCGTTCGACGTGAATCTTTCTCTGCCAAGCCATTTCTGCATGTTTAGAAAAAGGAAAAAAAAATCGTTGGGGGCCAATTCTGGTGAATACGGTGGACGTGACAACAATTCGAAGCATAATTAATGCATTTACTCCATCGAAACTGCACAAGTGTGCAGCCGTGCATTGTCTTGATGGATGAGCACTTTCTTCTTGGCCAAATGTGGTGTTTTTTCTTGAATTCTTCGCTCAACTGGTCCAATAATAACGCATAATACTCTACATTTATCGTTTGTCCTTTTTCCAAGTAGTCAATGTGGATGATTCCACGTGCATCCCAAAAAAACCGTGCCCATCACCTTGCCGGCCGATTTCATCGTCTTCGCCTTCTTTGGAGCAGGATCGCCTCCAAAAACCCACGGTTTCGACTCTTGCTTTGTCTCTGGAGTGTAATGGTGGATCCGTGTTTCATTAAGGGTTAGGTATCGACGCAAAAACTCATTACGATTGCGACGTAAAAGCGCCAAACCAGCCTTTGAATCGATCACATGATTGCGTTTATTCTCCACTGTAAGCAAATGCGACACCCCTCTTGCTGATATATTTTCAGAAACTTGTTTCGATACTACTAGCGCCATCTCTTAGCTTTTGTAAGGATTTATTGACCTACCCTTCTAACTGGAGAACATATAGACACACCTTAGACTGATAGACTGATAAACACATAAACTGACATGTCAATGGATTGACCAGTAAAATTCAAAATTGTAGTACAGAATGTGACCTCGAACCCTACGGACAGCTCTGGAGCCATTATTCATTGATTACTGAATATGTGAATTAATTATTTCATACAAACGTTGCCTTTTATATTTTGGGATTTGAGATCAAAAACAATTATTTATCAACAAAAGCGGCTTTATTGTTTTTCAAAATATTCTCCATGAAGATCAATACACTTTTGCATACGTTTGAAACTATTTTCGAAGAACTTTTTCCGCTCCGATTGAGGCTTTTTCCACTGCGATTGTCAAATTATGTGGGATCCAATACGAACAAATCTTTTTGACGGCCAAATGTTCATGCAATAGTGAACGTATGCTGGTCCCACTAATGCCCAAGGATACCTCAATCTCACGATAAGTCACATGACGATCTTGCAGTATCAGTTCACGCACAACATCAATGTTTTCCGGAACAACAACCGATTTTGGACGACCTACACGAAATTCGTCCTTAAGCGAACTATCGCCAAGATTGAAGTCGGCAAACTATCGATAAAGAGTAGGTCTTGATGGTGCTTCATCCCCAAAAGTCGAATTAAGTTCATCGATGCACTGTTGTTGGGTTAATCCATCTCGAAAGTTTTAAAAAATATTCGCTCGAAAATGTTCCCGATTTAATTACATTTTTAGCCGAGATGGATTTTTTCAAGTTACTGTAAACAAGACAAATAGCGCTCGTACGTCAAAACGTTCTGAGTACGTATACCGTCAAAAATGTCAAACTTTACGATAGAAGCGTCAGTTGCCAGATGGCAGTACTAGTTTAGTGCAATCCCGAAATATAAAAGGCAACCCTCGTATGCGAATTTAGCTAAAATTGAGACACCGAGACACAGCCAATAGGTCAAAGATCCACAAATAGACAGAGTGTCAATAAAATAACATACATTAATTATTTCTTACATTTCAGGCAAGAGATGCCTGTCTAAGATTCACCTTAGACGTTATAGATTCCGTTGCATTTGGAATTGAAACAGACAGCTTTGAAAATCCAAAGAACGAAATGCTTCATTTCATCAGTACATTTTTCGCGAAACGCACCACTTATTCAGGTGGAGTTTTGCATTATCTAACTATCATCATGCCATCTTTAATCAGATATTCGCGCTATAAGATTTTCGATATTCGTATCACAGAGTTTCTCTATTCGATATTGAGGAGGATAATCAACCATAGAGAAGAGACGAAAGAGACGAGGAATGATTTCTTACAACTGTTGATTCAATTGAGGAATAAAGGGGAGACCAGCAAGGAAGATGATGCTAGCGACAAAAGTGTTTATGAAGGACGTAAGTATATTAAGTGTATTAATTTAGGTTAACCATTTGGTTAAACTCGGTTACAATATAACAATCCCATAAGTAACCATAGCAACCATTTTCTGACCATTTGGTTATAGTTAACTAATCTTTCAGAAACCGGCCCTTAGTGAAGAAAAGATACTGTTTATTTCTAGCATATGTACAAATAACTGTAAATACTTAACATGCGTATAAAATAAAATTATAAAATATAAATAACAGCTGTGGTCACCACAGGACCGACCGCCATCATAAAGTACTTGTATAAAATACATTCTAGCAGCATAGTAGAAATAAATTGGCCTAATATTTTCCAACAGAGATATTATTTATCATGACCATGGAAACGTTACATATAAGTATGAAAAAATAGATACTTAAAAAAAACGTCTTAAATAAAAGTTATTACAGTCTGTTCCAAATGGTTAGGCGGAACTAGATTTTGCAATCTAGTTACTTTCATCGTTTAAATCGTGCTTTGCGACCGTTTTGTTTAAGCTTTGTAAATCATACTTACAATAAACATTTTTTGGTTAAGGTTAATATTATTTTAAATTGTCAATTTCTTTATATTTTGATTTTTTGTGTCATTCTTAATACAAATTTCCCATCTATTAATTTTTTTGTCATTAAAATGTATAAAAAATAATAATTTAATTTTGACATATGTCATTCGTTTCCATGGTTTCATTGTTGGAATTTTAAATTGTGACATTCCAACGTGAAAAATGAAATAACCCAAGGAAGATCCCTTCTCGTGATAACCTAAAAGAACGAAATTCCCATTTAGTTCCGCCTAACCATTTGGAACAGACTGTAGTTATTGCATTTATAGCAACTTTTGTTCAATAAATTTTTTCGAAATATTTTTCTGTTGCTAAATATTCGCAAAAATCTTAAAATCGACACGAGTAAACTCCCATTTCTAGTCAACCGATTTTTAACAAAAGTTGATTAACTCGTGACATTGATGTCAAAAGCTTAAATATGCAGTTTCATAAAAATCCTTTTGCCGAATTTGCTCTGCCCGTGTACACAGACAGACAGACAGACGGACGGACGGACGGACGGACGGACAGACAGACCGACAGACATCATGCTAAAAATAGTCAAAACGTTATGTAGGGACCTCAATTCGTGGAGATCCATCGAAATCTCGAAATGTCAAAAACGGAATGATCACAATACCTCTCTTATACCGGGTGAATTATTTAAGGAGCAACATATATGTTTCACATATAATGTTAATGAAGTGAGTTTTTCAAAAGCAACATAGCCATAAAATAAATGCTTATGGTATCCATAGAAAAGACAAAATATTATTTTTTAAAATATTTTTGGACTTAGCTACTAAGGACATTATTATTTTTGTTTGTATGTAAATATAAACAAACTAATAAAAATTCATTTATTGTTTCTAATTTACTATTTTTTAGCCGTCTAGGAACTTGTCAAATAACTATTATATCTAATCAACACTGCATATCTGTTGCCATGGATATGAGCTTGCTTTCATAATTTGCAAATGAAATGAAATGTTGCAAATGAAATAATTCACTTCATTAACATTATATGTGAAACATGTATGTTGCTCCTTAAATAATTCACCCGGTATATGTTGGCGGTCGGTACTTACAGTTTTGATTTTTTTTTTTGTCTTGTTAAATATAAAATTTCGAACGTACAATAATTTTCTGAACCTGTTGGAAATACATATGTAAAGAAATAAGGGATTTATTGTTTAAATAAAACTCAAGTTGTTAACAGACTATTTTATTTTAAGTATTCACTCTTACAACGTAAGAAAACATCTGATCTCTCTATCCAAGCTCACGTGTGTTTTATAAAAATCCATTACTATGATAAGCCGTCATCATTAGTGCGTCAGATTACGGATTGCATCTTAGATAACATTTTATGATGACGTAACAGGGTTTCGAAGACCTTGAGCGGCGCTGACTTTGAAATAATGGTTCAGTTCAGGTTCACGAAAAATTCAAGTTTTTTTGGCTTTTCTGTTCCGTTTCAAATTCAGCTTTCGAAGTCCCTACATATAACATGCGTTGTTACATTACCGTTACATGAAAAGTGAAAAAAATGGTTCAAATCGTTTCTTATTTATAATGATTTTGTAAAGTCATTCTATAATCTAGTAAATATTAAAAATTAAACAATTATTTATGATTTCCTGTCATTTCTTTTTTTTTTCTGATAACATTTGATCCCATGTTGAGACTTTGGTTTGTTATTATACATATGTTAACATGTGGAGTCTATTTTAATTTATTGTAAATAATGTTGTTACTATTTATACAACGGATTATTAAATAATAACAGACTAGCGTCCTTAAAATAGTCCTCTGCATCAGAAAATTTATTACTAGGGGTTCTAAAAGCCCAGAAAAAAGAAATGAAAAAAAATACGCATCATACAATACGTATATATGAAGAAATGGAATCGTATATTACGTAACGAGCATGGAATGATGGTTATTTAACACGAGTATGAAAGATGCGCCACGAGCCGCAGCGAGTAGCTTAATTCATACGAGTGAGAAATGACTATTTCATACAAGTTTCATACTATGCTTTTTCCATAACTATAACTTTATTACTTATTTAATTTTTCTTCAATTCCCTTTAAGAACTAACAATAATTTGACAGTTGCCTTCAACCCATTTATTAGGTTGTGTAATAAATTCCCGCGTGTTTTGTATTTTATCTTTTTCCCGCAATTTTGTGTTTTGTTAGGTTAAGTTTATGTATGCATTGTTAAGTGTTTTTCGTGCTTTACAAACTTATCTGCTTTAATTTTCGGAATTAATTAATTTTAATTAAATTTGAGGCTTTAGAAATGGAAGTTCCAGGAGGTAAAAAAAAGTCATTTTCGACATCTGCACTATTTTGACTTTCGTCGTGGTCAAAAAGCTACGGAAGCAGCTCGCAACATTTGTAACGTACATGGAGTAGATGCTATAGCTCCAAGGACCGCGCAAGATTGGTCTTCCAAGTTTAAAAATGGCAATTTTGACCTTGGTGATGCATCTCGCTTCGGCCGACCTCCCGACTTCGACGATAATCGTCTCAAGATGTTTTTGAAGGAAGATGGTCGTCAAACAACACGAGAGTTGGCCGAAAAGATGGAATGTACCTTTACGACCATCGCTAACCATCTTTACTCCATGGGCTTTACTCAAAAACTTGGGAATTGGGTGCCATATAACTTGAGCGATGGCCACAGGATCTTAATGATCTCAAATGGGAGGTTCTATCGCATCCGCCATACACTCTGGACCTTGCGCCAACGGATTATTACCTTTTCCGCTCCATGTCGAAACAAATGAGGGACGTACCCTTCGCTAACGATGAAGACCTCAAAACCTGGCTCACAAACTTCTTCAACACAAAATCAATAGATTTTTAGCGAGACGGCATCAACAAGTTGGTCGATAGGTGGGAACAGGTTGTAAATAATGATGGAGAATATATTATTGATTAATTTGTTACTATAATTATTGTTTTCTTCAATAAAAAAAACGCGGTAATTTATTACACAACCCAATATTACGTTGCCTAACAACGACCATGTTGTCCTACGGAATGTAAATTCAGTTAAAATAATAATACCTGCGTCAACTGGTTAACTTATTGACCAAGACCAGCTCTGTCAAAAATATATTTGCAAAATTCAACAACTTTAACTATACTATTTAATTTTAATCCGGTTTCCTTTACAAACTACCAATAATTTGACATATACTTTCAACCTATTTATTACGTTGCCTAGCAACGGTCGGCCATTGTTGCTTGAACCTGTTATGTAATGAACTCAACCGGTTACGTAATGAGCTCATTACATAACAGGTCAGCGGTGTGTCATTAAAAGGATTGGGGAACGTGCCACATTTACTAATCACTGACACGCCTGTAATGAACGTATATCTATATAGTCGCGGAAAATATAATTTTTGAAACTTTTCATATTGATAAGATATTTTAAAAAATATTACAAAAATCAGCTGTGACCATCACAGGAGCGACCGCCATTCCAAAGTACTTGTTTAATTTATGCTGCATTATCAAAAAATGTCTCAAATAAAAGTTGTTAATTATTGCTTATTTAGTTATTCCTATATAGGGTATTTAATGAAAGCTCTTAGTAAAAGAAACTATTCAGATGAACAGACGAAAATTTATTTTTAAATTGTTGATTTTGATCCAATTAGTATTAAAATTTTGTCAAAAGTTATTTATTTGCACTATTCCTACGAAGCTCTGAAGAGTATTTGAATTAACACTGCACAATAATTTATTCTAGAAAAAGTGGAAGGAATAACATTTGAAGAATTAGCAGCTCAGTCTTTCGTTTTCCTCTTTGCTGGTTTTGAGACATCAGCAAGTACTATGTCTTTTTCCCTCTATCAACTGGCTAAACATCCTGATATCCAGAAGAAAGTCCAAAAAGAAATCAAAGAAGTCCTGCAGAAATATGATGGAAAATTCAGCTACGAATGTGTTTATGAAATGGAATATTTAGGAATGGTTGTATCTGGTAAGTACCAATTTAAAAAAAAAATAATTTAAAGCTATTTTGATATGAAGTGGAAGGCTTAGTGAATTGCACATATCCTTTCCCTGATCGGGGTTCGAACCCAAGACCTTTAGCTCAAGAAGCAGGGTCGCTATCTCTGCTCTGCCGAGGTTGGCCCATATTAAAATTATGTAATCTACAACATACCGTTTTTTGCAGAAATTTTAAGAATGTATCCAGTACTGTCGGTCTTGCAGAGGGTAGCTAATGATAGTTACGAGATACCAGACAGTGGCGTAGTAATTAGAAAAGGCACACAGTTGTTCATATCATTGACAGGACTACATAAAGATCCTAACCTGTTTCCAGAGCCCGAGAAATTTAATCCTGAAAGATTCAGCAAAGAAAACAAGGATAATATTGTGCCGTATTCTTACATGCCATTCGGAGAAGGACCAAGGAACTGTATAGGTAAATAAAAAATAAATATTTGTTAATTGATTTAGTTTAAAACTATATTACCAGATAACCGTTTTCTTGTAATATTTTTTAGGGTTTTGTAGGTATGACCAAAAAACCCTTATACCGTCATTTTGTCGTCTGTCTGTCTGTCTGTCTGTTCGGTAAAAATTGTGGCCAAACTGCTAAACCTAGAGAGTTAAAATTTGGCATGCTTATACAAGTCTTTGACCCGCACATAGGAAAAATACTAAAACATCTAAAAAACATACCCCCCTAAAAATATAAACAAATATGTGCTCATCGAAAACAAAAACGATCAAATTTTTATTTTTGCAAAATAAATTATTTTGATGCGATTTTTGCCAAAATTGTGCAAAAAAAATTTTGTCCCACACCCTGTAGCCCAGATGGTTTAAACTAAAAATCTAAAAAAATTCTAAGTAATGTATATTGGTGTGAACCGAAATAGTACAACAGGAATTTTTGATCAGATTATATTTTCGGAAAATACAGCATTTTTTGTTGTTTTTGGTTCACAAAGTATAAAAGTTATACCAATGTAAGACACTCACATGCAAGGCGTACGATAGCGTAATGGGTTAGAGCACTGGTGTCGTAAGCTAATATTAGCCGGAAAACGAAGGGTTCCGAATGCGACTACGGAGTGAATTTTATTTTTTTTTCTGTTTTTTTTTTGCATTTTTATTATTTTGAAATTATTTTGTCAAAATTCTAGTTATATTTTAACAAATGTTGTATTTAATTTTTAATAGCGTAAATTTAATAACCAGTCTTACTATATGATTAACAGACGATAAATTATTTTAAAAATATCGTTCATTTTGCCGTGATTACTACAAAGTAAAATTTGTCCTACACACTCAGCATACCGCCTTCACTTATTATATACCTGCGAAACCCTGAAATGTGTGAATATTCACACTTCACATCAATTTTTTAAAATATAATTTAATTATTCTCTATTTTCAGGTATGCAGATGGGCAAAATGCAATCCAGAGTTGGACTGGCAATGATTTTAAGCAAATACACCTTCTCGACTTGTCCAGAGACACCAGAAGATATCAAATGGACGCATGGAAGAGTGTTGCTATCAGCTGATAAGCCAATTGCATTATCCGTCACTGAAATTTCTGATTAGATCTTTCTTCTTGGAAAATTAGTCAGTATATTTATATACGGGATCTGTCCAAAATTAAATTTAAATATTTAGTTTAGTTAAATTATGTCTTTATTTGTAATTTACTCAAACTTTTCTATTTCAAAGTATCCCTTTTCACTTTTAATACAATTTCCCAACGTTTCTTCAAGTTATAATACGCTTCTTTAAATACATCTGAAGTAAAGATTATTATTCAATAAATTTTTATACAAAATTCAACATAAAAAATTAATTCTCCTTTCCGTTTTTTTTTTGTTTTTTATGCTTAACCATCTAGTACTCAAATCCGCCTCGTGGTGGATCATATATAAATCGATGTACAAATACAATACGTGCAAATTTAATCGAAATGCCCGTGGTCACCTACAGACGACTGCACAATGAAAGACTTACAAAAGCCGATGGAGCAAAATTACATGTGTTTTTACTAAAAACAATCAGTTGAATGCCAAAGTTGCCGTATTACGGATGATCGCCTAACATAATGCAGTGGATATCGTTTATGACGACGTTGAAGGACAAATGAAATTCGGTTGTTATAACGTAATATAATATGTACGGAGTGATTATTTAATGGCGAGACGACGTCACTGGAAGTTTTAATAATTTGCCGTTTCATACACATCGTAGCAGGCGATTATGCACGCATGCGCATCATGGTTATTATATCTCTTCAAGGTTATTATAGTCATAGTATTCACCAGTATTTCTGCTAGGAGGCACGTAAAATTCGGCGACGTCGTCTCGCCATTAAATAATCACTCTGTATATAATACAATGTTGAAAAATATGTATATTTTATTTATGTTAAAAAATAGTATAATACATTTACATGAGTGCAAGAAATATATTTTTTTTAAGTAACAAAAACAATATTCAAGTGTTATAAAACATAAAAAAAACTGCCCTACTTATTTTACAAACAACTTTACACTTACATAATTTTACATAGGTATGTAGGTATGTATGCATACATATTTAAATTTTAACAAAAAAAATCTGTCATTTACTTTCCGTGGCTTAATTTACGTTTGAAGAGATTTTTTTGATACCGCACAATAAATTTTAAAAAAATAATTATTGAATTAATAAATATGTGCCAAAAATTATACCTAACTAAAAAATCAGCTGTAGCCACCACAGGACCGACCGCCATCATAAAGTACTTATATAAAATACATTTTAGCAGCAGAATAGAAATAACTTGGCCTAATATTTTCTAACAGAGATATTATTTATCATGACCATGGAAACTTATAAGTAAGAAACATATAAGTAAGAAAACATTGAGACTTGAGAATTGAGAAAAATTTTACAAAAATTATTCGTAATTTTTCGTTTTATCAAAAAACGTCTCAAACAAAAGTTATTAATTATTGCTTTTATAGCAACTTTTGTTCAATAAATTTTTTCGAAATATTTTTCTGTTGTGAAATATTCACAAAAATCTTAAAATCGACACGAGTAAACTCCCATTTTTAGTCAACCGATTTTTACCAAAAGTTGATCAACTCGTGCCATTGAGGACAGAAGCTTAAATATGAAGTTTCATAAAAATCCTTTCAGCCGAATTCGCTCTGCACGTGTACACAGACAGACGGACAGACAGACAGACAGACAGACAGACGGACAGACAGACAGACAGACAGACGGACGGACAGACAGACCGACAGACATCATGCTAAAAATAGTCAAAACGTTATGTAGGGACATCAATTCGTGGAGATCCATCGAAATCTTGAAATGTCAAAATCGGTATGATCACAATACCTCCCTTATATATGTTGGCGGTCGGTAAAAAGAAAAAACTCCTTAGATTTTATGTATTTTTACGTTAGCATTTACAAGATATCATCACAATGTTATCAGAAATTTATCTTATCCTATTTTTTATAAGGATCATTCTTCTCATTATATCACAGTACATATATACCAGTAGCATCACTTGTTGTCGGCTCGTTTGATGCTGATGGCAGGGACGTAGCCAGAATTTCAGCTTGGGGGGGGGGGCAAAAATAACAAAATATTCTAAATTGGTCGGTACGACCTTAATTACATGGCTTGGGTAGAAAATAACAGCGTTCTAGGTCTTTTGTAGTATATTAAATAATAAAAGTCCGGTAAAGTTATAAATTTTCTTAACCGGAGGTGAAGAAAACTTATAACAACCTATATTATATTTTATGTAGGGTAAACTATCCTGGGGAGGAGGCAAATGCCCCCTATGCCCCCCCCCTGGCTACGTCCCTGGTTGATGGGGCAAATTTTCGTACAGTACTCGCAATCAGGTGCATATTTTCAGCACGAAACTACTTACCTAGTATAAAATGGTATAAATTACTCCATCTAGTTAAAAAAATACAGAAAATAATGCATTTTTTCATAAATCCTGAACTATTGGTTATACAGAATAATTAAATGTTATTAAAATAAAATAAATGTAGTGCGATATCAAGTGGATAAGCGGCGTATACCCTGCATACCCAGACCACACGCTATTGCATTTTACTATCAAGTTGTTCTAAAAATTATAATTTTATAAAAATTTTCATGATAAATCAATTCATGATGAATCCGGCTCTGATTAACCTAGACATTTAATCTTTCATTACATAAGTGAATATCAGCTCCAAACCAGATCAGTAACTGTTCATCGTCTATTAATCATGGAGTGTGTGTTTTGCACCGTTGTACGATACTCTCTGCTATTTCTCAGTGCTGTGTTTCTTGCTGTGTATTTGTACGTCAAATATTGCCATGGATACTGGAAGAGAAAAGGTGTGGAGTATATCCAACCATCATTTCCATTTGGAAATATTGGAGGGTTGTTTGATGGAAAGACACATCTTTCGACCATGTTAACGAGGATGTATGAACAAACAAAAGGGCCTTTTGCTGGGATTTATAGACTTGGAGAGCCTTGCTTATTAATTAAGGTAGAAACAATTTACTTAAACCTATGGTAGATTAATTAATCAAAAATATATAAGGTCTGTTCAAATTAATGACTTTTTTCCACACTCATGCAAGTCCTGACAATTGATTTGTTAAGGTCTTTCAGGTATCTTGGAATTAATGAACATCAGGTTTTACCATCAAGCGAGTATAAGCGAACACCTAGGGTGACCACAAAATGGGGCGCCGGAAAGCCATGAAATTATAACTTTTGTATACTTACTAACTGGAATTCGCGTACTTTGTACCGTTTTTGTAATGTTTATTTTGCTGTAACGTAAATGATAAGCAAAATAATTCAATTTCAAGTAGAACATAAATAGCTATTTGTGTTCTACTTGATATTATAAACATAGCTCTCCCCATAGCTCCCCAAAAGATATCTTATTAAAAACTGGATTTAACAGAAAGGGATAGTTCTTTTTCTCATACTCTTTTTTGCTGTTAAGTAGGAATGACGACAATTAGAAATTTATGGAAACGGGTACCCTCAACGATTCTCACGGGCATACTCATTACCCGTTACTTACCCATTACCGTTAATTACCCGTTAGCCATTAATTACCCGCTACCAGATAATTACCCGCTAGCCGCTAATTACCCGTAACCTGTTAATTACCCCCTACCTGTTAATATACAGGGTGGAGAAAATTTGATATTCTATTATTGAACTAAAATTAAAATATATTTTTCTCTATGGCAACTACACAACTTCTGGATTAATATGAAAAATTAATAAAAGTCAGTGGTTTTCAAAATTTGGAGCATCTTTTTGTTTGTTTATTTTAGGACGAAATTCACATTTTAGAGAAAATTGGCAAAGGAAAAATCGATTGCATTCTTCGTCACCATGCTGCTTTTTAAATTATGTCGGACATTTACCTAACACCCTGTATAGAAATGAAAACTAAGTATAGAAAAATTGATGTAAAATTTTCACACACTTCAGGGTTTTGTAGGTATTTAAAGAAGCCAACAGAATGCTGGATAAACATTTTTTGAACCTTTTTATTCGTTATTTGAGTACTAAGAGCTTCCATTTAATTTTTTATACTACATTTAAATAATAAGCCATAATTTAGTTCCATTTTTTCGTTCCTTAATCTACGTGTTCCTTTTAATTCCTTCCTAAGAGCTTCCTTTTGATACCACAAAATAAATTTTAAAAAAATAATATTTCTTTCAACGACACAAAAAAATCGATATTAAAAGTGACTGCATATTTGGGATCAAGACTAAAAAGGTATAATTAACAATTATTCAACAAAAATCAAAATTATTGTATCCTAAAATTTTGAAATGTTGGCCAACATTTTTTTGGCACAGATTTTAGCCAATATATATACTTTTAGCTAATTTTAGAGTGTAGATTTAGATGAAAAAATATTTAAAAAATTCATGCTGTCCTCTTTTTTGAGATACAGTCAATTTTGGTCAGTTTTTTGCCTATAATTGGAAAACTTTTGCCCAAACTTTAAAATGGACCAAATTTTGTTGATGTATGACCAAAAATAGATATTTGTTCTAATTTTCAATAAAATCGGACATTTTTTTTAAGGTCTATCCCTTAAGGTGCCTGTCCACTTGAGAGTACTCTCGAGAGTAACTCTCACGGGTTTGTCCACTAGAGAGCTGATTTCGATCGGGTGGACTCTCGAGAGTACCCTGCGAGTTGCTCTCGAGAGTTACTCTCGAGAGAGAGAACTCTCAAGCCTGTGTCCACTTGATCAGTTGTGGAGAGTAGCCAAGATGGCGTCGTATTATAGAAAGGTCGCAGCAGCTGTAATAATTCTAACTATTTATAAAAAAAGAAAAAAGTTGAATTAAAAAAATCTGCTGGATTAAGTCATGGATTGATAGACGACGTGTTTTAGGTGCCTTCAATAATTTCTGAAAATCAAAAATGAAATGGTGCTGCATCTATTTTTAATAATAAAGTTGAATTGATTAATATTATTAAAAATTTATGTACTTTTAATAATTTTCTTATAAAATTTATTTTAAATATTATTAATAAAATTGCAAATAAAAATAGTTGAAGCTATAGCTTGTACTAAAAAATATTTAATAGAAGATTTAAAGGAATATGATTTTTCTTTTTTCTTAATAAAGGAATGTAAAGTAAAAGAAAGGAAAGTAAATTAATTTCTAATCCTATTCACGCCCCTATTCATGAAATTGAAGAAATAGAGATTATTCTTCCTGTAAATAAAGTTGATAAAAAAATTAAAAAATAGATATTAAAAAGAAAAGGGTTATTACTTTTATATTTGGGGTATGTACCTAAAAGCTTAATTAGCATATTTTGTTGTTAATTACATTTTAGTAGATGATGTGCAAAGTTTTTTGATACTTTAAAAAATAGTTTAATTCAATTAAATGTAATTACTAAAATAATTTAATTATTTTATTTTAGGCTCTACTTAATTATTTGGGGTAATTAGTTATTAACAAAGGTAAATATTTACATAATTTATTCTATCAAAATCATTCTTTTAATCAGGCACATAATGTTTTAAACTTTATTTTAATAAAAAAAAACATATATATTATTATTTTTAAATTGAATTAAATTTAAACTAATTAATTATTTGTAATAAAATTTAAAAAAAAATGGTTAATAGGTTGGTAATTTTCTAAATTTGGGGGTATAAAATTTCCTACAAAACATTATGTTTTTTCATTCTGTCACACATTTCACGATCGACAGAATTTCCCGGAGTTCGTACAAGCCGATTAATTTATTTATTTCCTCCGGTGACGAATTTTTCAACAACTTGTAAGCAGACAGCTCTCGAGAGTACTCTCAGGAATTCGAACACAGTTCGTATTTGGCGAGCTACTCTCGGAGAGTGTAGGGAGCACGTGTCCACTTGCGAGTACGTTGAGAGTAGTTAGCTCTCGGAGAGTAGCTCGCCACTTTCTGTGTTTTTCTTTGTGTTCTGTGCTCGCCACTTTCTGCGAGTTACTCTCAGATGCCTGTCCACTTGAGAGTAACTGCTATTGAGAGCTTCTCGCCACTATTTACTCTCAAGTGGACAGGCACCATTACGTTTTTTCGATTTTTGGCCATTTTCAAGGGTTTTGGATTACTGATCATGAAAAACTTAATAATTGCATTATTAAAAGCTCAAATTTAATTTTAGACTAAACAATGTAGGAGAATTTAAAAACTTCAAACCGCAGATATTCCTAACCATTTTTTAGTTAGAATAAATCAAAAATTACAAAAATTAAAAAAAAAAAAATTAAAAATTTTCCAAAATTTTGTATGTTTCAAAATAAAGTCACAAGTCAATTAGGACCTCAAGATGTCAAAAATGTCTTTATTATAAAAGTCTTTATTGCATTTCGTTTTTGAGAAAAGTCCATGCGAAGATGAAAATTTCTATAACTCAAGCCATATTAAAATTTGTCATGATTTTTGTTTTATGTTAAATAAGCTTCTTATTAAACAAAAAACATTCTGTTGCAGGATCCACAGTTGATAAAACAAATATTAGTAAAAGATTTCAATAATTTTCCTGATCGTGGTGTACATATGGATCCCAAAGACCCTTTGTCAGGACACTTATTTAGGCAGACCGGAAACAGGTGGAGAAATTTAAGAACTAAACTACGACCTACATTCACTACTGGAAAACTCAAGATGATGTTCCCATTACTGATACATCAGGGACAACATTTTCAAAATTATCTGAAGAAATGCGCAGAGAAAGGAGAAACATTTGATGTGAGTATAAGAATAACCTATTTATTTTAAGAGGAACTAAATGGGATTTTTATTTTCTTAAGTTGTCATGAGTTCACTTATTAACGATTGAATGAGGCTTTTGTGAAACAAAATTGTATCGATTTATTTTTACTGTTCAAAAAATTACTTTTTACTAACAATTAATGTAATGTGGAGTATCCATATGAAAGGATTTTTTAGGCATAAACGACTGCCCATCTTACCAAGATAAGTTATGTTATTTTAGCATGATAAGTCTTAAAGAAGGTAGAGACATGGTCGACCTTAAACAAATATACAGGATAGTACAAGGTGTCTCAAAAGAAATTTTATATTTAGTGGATCGATTAAAAAAAAAGTAAGCCGTATATAGAAAAAATGTTTATTAATTATTAAAATACACTTTTTGGGGATTTATTTCTTAAAAATAATATCGTCTAAATGTAGACCCTCGCGTTCTCGGCACTCGTTTAATCGAACAGTAAAATTACTTATGACGTCTCGGCAGGTGGACTCAGGGATGGCTGCCATTTCGTGACGAATATTTTCTTTCAAATGGGCTAGTGAAGTCGGTTTATTGGCGTAAACTTTAGATTTAAGATAACCCCAGAGGAAAAAGTCCATAGGGGTTAAATCTGGACTGCGTGGAGGCCAATTTATGTCACCTCTCCGGGAGATCAATTTGCCTGAGAATTAAGCCTCTGACTGGCATCTTGGGGCTTTAATTCTTGCAGCAATTGAATTTTGTAGGGGTGCAGCTTTAGGTCTTTGTGCATAATGGGATGTAATGATGATCTATGCACATTTAAAGCACTTGCGCGCTTCCGAATTGAAAGGTTCGGGTCGTCACGAACAGACTGATTAACATTCTCCACGTTTTCTACCGTTCTTGATGACCTAGGTCGCCCGTATTTTGATTTATCCAGCGTTGTACCAGTCTCTTCAAACTTTTTAACCCAATGTCGAATGAGAGGAATGCTTGGCGCATCATTTAAGTGGCGAAAACCTCGAATACTGCAGAATTTTCTACGCGCTACAGTCGCCGAATCACCGTTTTTGTTTAACACTCGCACGCATAACGCGCGGTCTGCTCCCGAGAAACGCTCCATAGCGACTCCATTCCCAAGAGCCAGGCTACCGATTGACATAACCCCAGCGCCCCTCGGATACGTTGCGTTCACGCAGTAAGCTAAATAAATATAAAATTTCTTTTGAGACACCTTGTACATGGGAAGTATGATGATTAAATTTGTGTTCCGTCTTATAACATACGCAGTATTTGTACATTTAAACAAAATTTTGCCAGTACTAATTACCTAAAGGCTGCGTATAACCCCCGGATGTTATTAGTTTCTTATACAAAACTAACAATCTGAAATAAAATTAGTATCAACCTATACATCAAATTTTGCACCGAATTTGTATCTATCTAATATGATAATTTTAATTGTAGAAACATTTATTGTAAAAATATTATCGCTCAATAACTTAAAAATAGACATCAGTGATATTGTTCTGTAATTTTTTAAATCTATTTGTGGGTTTCGAATAACTTTTATATTTATATAGTTTTGTGTAGAAATGTTCAAATAATACGTCAATTTTTTTTTCGACTTGATTACTTATAGTTTAGAGCCTTCGTCGAAAAATATTATACTTAAAGATAATAGAATGCCACTTAGTATACGTATTCTTTACGAAAAATAAATCATTTTTACCCGTAACACCAATTTTGAAAACCGCGGCAGATTCAAGAGGGCGGCAAAAATAGATTACCAAGTACAATAACTATAAGTAATTTTCACAATACAACAAAATAGCTAGAATCATATTTGTAGAATGAAGCTTTAGGTACAACTTGCCGCATCGTACGCAAATATGCGTCGATTGGTTTACAAGATGGCGTCTATAATGCAATTTACTTATTTACAACTACTTAACAGTTTTTTCTACAGTAAAAAATATCCTTATTAGATAGATAAAAATTCGCTGCAAATTTTGATATATAGATTGTTATTAATTTTATTTCCGATTATTAGTTATGTATAAGAAACTATTGAGGACTATAGGGTTGTGCGCCGCCTTAAATTCACCAGTGAGTCGCATGACAAAATTATTCAATACTGTATGTTGTGATATCGACTTAGATATCCATAATTTATCTTTCCGGAGATTTTTAACTATCATAAAACAGTATTATAAAACTAAACACACTGCATAAAGATATTTTTTCTAGATCATAATAAATAATCACTTAAATTTCTAGCTCCTATGTTCCTCAATGTATATATAGATATATATTTTTTTACATATTTTTTTGTTTTAATATTTTATAATTGTATTATTTGTATTTTGTACCATTGTCATTTGTATGCTAAAGTGGCTGCCTGTTATTGGGTGCTTGCACCTGTTGGCAGTCCAATGGGTTATTAAATAAATAAATAAAACATTGTATTCCACATAATTACTATTAATATTATTATTTATTCTAGGCAAGAGATGCCTGCTTTAAATTCACCTTAGACGTAATAGGCTCAGTGGCATTTGGTATTGAAACAGACAGCTTCGAAAACCCGAACAATGAAATGCGTCACTTTGTCAGTACATTTTTCGCGAAACGCACCACTTATCTAGGAGGAGTATTAGATTATCTAAGCATAATGATGCCATCATTAATAAAATTGTCTGGGTATAAAATGTTTAATACTCGTATCAGTGAGTTCCTCTATTCGATACTGAACAGGATAATCGACCATAGAGAAAAGACGAAAGAGACGAGGAATGATTTCTTACAACTGTTAATTCAGTTGAGGAATAAAGGAGAGACCAGCAAGGAAGATGATGCTAGCGACAAAAGTATTTACGAAGGAAGTAAGTATCTGTAATTTCCAATTACTAAATTAAGATGTAATGGATCGAAGCAGAGTTTCGTGTAGAAACTAAATATGAGACCGAAAAACAAAAAAAAAAAAAGATATAACCTTCTATTTTATTTATATAGGTAGATAGACAGATATAGGGCAGTCGTCGAATCAGTGAAGTTGCGTCACTGGAAACAGTGGCGGATTAAGCCTTCGCCGGGCCCAAGACATTTTTGATTTACGGACCCTCAACTTAGAGGCGTTGAAAGGTGACCATTTTCTTAAGAAGGTAATGCGGGACGGAGAAAAAAAGGTCCTCACCTCCCAAATTCAAGTGAAGAGAAAAAAAAGTTCCTCACCTCCCAAATCCAAATGAAGAGCAAAAAAAAGGTCCTCACCTCCCAAATCCAAGTGAAGAGCAAAAAAAGGTCCTCATTTACTCAAATACAAGTTACAATGCGGGACGAATGGTCACCCTATTCAAAGGGGAAGAGTTCGTTGGGCCCTTGAAGATTACGGGCCCAAGACAATTGTCTTTTTTGTCTTTGCGAAAGTCTGCCACTGACTGGAAATGTCATATGTTTTTGTGACGTCATGTTTAGTACGTCTACGTGGCATCCATGTAACGAATGTAATATTCGTACGCTGTCACTTGTATCGTAATGAAATTAAAATATAAGAATAAGAAGAGAATAGAAACAAATAAACTATTCTAATAGGCTAAGTAGTCCTAAAAAGGGCTGATGTGATCCAAATATATGATCAAAGAAAAGCAAATAGAAATACGTTGAATTTAACCTAAAAAGCTATGCATTATACACAATATCAAATGAATATATATAAGATATCTATAAGAAAATATATAACTAAACACAAAACTGCTAAATAAACAACAAACTAAATAAAAAAGGTTTTTATAAATTACTATAAGTTAGATATGTATATAAAATGTCAAATGTAAATATACAGATCAATTCTGTAAAAATTTACTGTGTAATAATGTTACTACAAGATAAAATATTATAAAAAGTATAATGACTTTCATTCATGATAGTAACTGACCTTGCTCAGTGACAAATTTAGTTCCTATGATCATAGTAATTGAGTTATAGAATTGGTCTGATAGTTTTATTTAGCGATACCAATACAAATGTCCCTATATTAAATAAACACTAAAAAATTTGTAAATCTTCCAAATGACTATCGAACACAAATTAATTATGAGTTCAAAAGGTATCTTTTAGTGAAATAAAAGAGTGAAGAGCAATATTAGTCTATAATT
Organism: Liopterus haemorrhoidalis; assembly: GCA_963971575.1. NCBI lineage: Eukaryota > Metazoa > Arthropoda > Insecta > Coleoptera > Dytiscidae > Liopterus > Liopterus haemorrhoidalis. The sequence continues at coordinate 233,555,257 of OZ020611.1, forward strand.
CACATGAAAAAAAAATCGCTTTAGTTATTTTTTTGCCACTAAGTTTGTTTTTGAAGTTATGATGCAAAATGACCATCTGCGATGATTAAACGACTGACTTATAGTATACAGATTTTCACGTTATTATTTCAATATTATTTTAATTAAGAAATGGTTAAGTTTTTAATTTTCTACTGTGTTTTAATTTTCTAGGCAAAGTGGAAGGAATAACATTTGAAGAATTAGCAGCGCAATCGTTTATCTTTCTTTTCGCCGGTTTTGAGACATCAGCGGGTACCATGTCATTTGCCCTCTATGAACTGGCCAAACGTCCTGATATCCAGAAGAAAGTCCAGAAAGAAATTAAAGAAGTACTGGAGAAATATGATGGAAAATTCAGCTATGAATGTGTTTATGAAATGGAATATTTAGGAATGGTTGTATCTGGTAAGTAGTAAATAGTATATTATTATACGACGAGTTTTATAAGACGATATATTGTCACAAGAGTTGTTTGGAGTACGAAGAGCGAAGCGAGGACTGGGGGGGGGCGGCTAAAATTACTCTGGCCTCCAGTTGGCCCCCCAGAATTTTTTAGAGAAAAATGTATTTTAGAATTGTGGACCTTTTTTTAGGGTTTTGTAGGTATGACCAAAAACCCTTATACCGTCATTTTGTCGTCTGTCTGTCTGTCTGTCTGTCTGTCTGTCTGTCTGTCTGTCTGTCTGTCTGTCTGTCTGTCTGTCTGTCTGTCTGTCTGTCTGTCTGTCTGTCTGTCTGTCTGTCTGTCTGTCTGTCTGTCTGTCTGTCTGTCTGTCTGTCTGTCTGTCTGTTCGGTAAAAATTGTAGCCAAACGGCTAAACCTAGAGAGTCGAAATTTGGCATGCTTATACAACTCTTTGACCCGCATATAGGAAAAATACTAAAACATCTAAAAAACATACCCCCCTAAAAATATAAACAAATACGTGCTCATCGAAAACAAAAATATTTTTTTTTAATTCTGAGTAGGGTATCAAATGAAAGCCCTTAGTACGTGGATTAACGATCAAATTTTTATTTTTGCAAAATAAATTATTTGATGCGATTTTTGCCAAAATTGTGCAAAAAAAATTTTGTCCCACACCCTGTAGCCCAGATGGTTTAAACTAAAAATCTAAAAAAAATCTAAGTAATGTATATTGGTGTGAACCGAAATAGTACAACAGGAATTTTTGATCAGACTATGTTTTCGGAAAATAACGCATTTTATGTGGTTTTTGGTTCACAAAGTATAAAAGTTATACCAATGTAAGACACTCACATGCAAGCCGTGCGATAGCGTAATGGGTTAGAGCACTGGTTAAATTGCGTTGGAAAACGAAGGGTTTCGAGTTCGAGTACGGAGTGAATTTTATTTTTTGTTTTTTTTTTTCATTTTTATTATGTTGAAATTATTTTGTCAAAATTCTAGTCATATTTTGACAAATGTTGTATTTAATTTTTAAGAACGTAAATTTAATAACCAGTCTTATTATATGATTAACAGACGATAAATTATTTTAAAAATATCGTTCATTTTGCCATGATTACTACAAAGTAAAATTTGTCCTACACACTCAGCATACCGCCTTCACTTATTATATACCTGCGAAATCCTGAAATGTGTGAATATTCACACTTCACATCAATTTTTTTTTAGGTTATCACTTGTATTTGGCCCCCCAAATTTTACTAATAACTTTTATTTTATTTATTTATTCATATATTTATATATTTATTTATTTATTTATTTATTTATTTATTTATTTATTTATTTATTTATTTATTTATTTATTTATTTATTTATTTATTTATTTATTTATTTATTTATTTATTTATTTATTTATTTATTTATTTATTTATTTATTTATTTATTTATTTATTTATTTATTTATTAATTTATTTATTTATTTAATTAAGTGTTTTTCACGTTGTAATCGGGATTAAACCCAACACTACAACGACACAAAAGAAAATTACAAAAATATACTTATATATAAACAATGAGTAATAAAATAACAAAATATACCAAAAACTTCTTAAATAATATTCCCTACAACCAATACAATAAGTTTTTATAACAAATCTTTGTTACGATTGTAGATTACAATTACTATTTTTTTTATGAATTTTTTTTTTTTATTATATTTATGTTATTAATATTGATCAGGTATGTTTTTAACGCTGTATAGCCAGCTCTTGTACTTCATATTTTATATTTTGTGTAGCTCTGATGAAGAAACAAATTATTTAGAAATTGTTTAGCTAGATCTAGTTGCTTTATTTATGTGGACAACCCGTACAACCTTTTCCACATATTCATATACACATATTATTAATGAATTTTGTGACTCTCTTAGTCGGACACGTAGGGATTATTATTATTACAGTTATTCATTAAATAATGCAGTTTGGTCTCGTAGCGTGCTAGGATTTTATAATTTAATTTATTTTTCATTTTTAGTAACTAATTTTCTTATAAATCTATTTTGAAAATAATTTTACAGTTCACACCGGTATACGTACGTTATGTAATTAATTATATTTTCCTTTTTTCAGAAACATTAAGAATGCATACAGTATTGCCACTCTTGCAGAGGGTAGCTTATGATGACTACGAGATTCCAAACAGTGGCTTGGTGATTGAAAAAGGCACACAGTTATTCATTCCATTGACAGGGCTACATAAAGATCCAAACTTGTTTCCAGAACCCGAGGAATTTAAACCTGAAAGATTCAGCAATGAAAACAAGGACAATATTGTACCGTATTCATACATGCCATTCGGAGAAGGACCAAGGAACTGTATAGGTAAATAAAAAATAAGTATTTGCTAACTGATTTAGTTTAAAACTCTATTATCAGATGGCGAACCATTTGCCTGAATGGGCTTGTCACAAAAAATTGTGACTACTAAAAAGTGGCGATCTGGTGTTCCGTATACAACTATTCGCGACTAAAATTACCTATAGAAGTTATGGCCATGGGGCCATAACTTCTATAATAACGGGCCAGACCGTGTCAAAAGTGGTTTGCCATTTACCTAAAGTATCTGTACATAAGTCCTCTTAGTGGAGATTCTCAGCAACATCGCGTTTGCGCATGACAGTTCTAAACATGGCGGCCGGCATGGATGTGGTTAAAACAACGAGCTGTCATTGAATTTCTTACTGCGGAGGGTGTAGCGCCCATTGATATCCATCGAAGGTTAAGTGCCGTCTACCGTGAGGCGTGTATCAATGTGAGTACTGTTAGGAGGCGGGTAAGGACTGTGAAAGACGCAAGTCCTGCTGAAACGGATGTCCATGATCGGGCACGCAGTGGCCGACCAGTGTCTGCATGTGGTGAAAGACAGGCTCTCGTGGATCAACTGGTTCTTGAGAATCGACGGTGCAAACAAACTGACATAGCCAACAGGGGAGGTATTTCACAAGAAAGAGTACTTACAATGTGCTGCAGTACAGGAGAGTATTCGCGCATTGGGTACCCCGAATGCTTACTGATGAAACTTCATCCATCTTATAGCCCAGATCTTGCGCCTTGTGACTTTTCTGGGGCAAGCGTTTCTCTTCGGACGCAGAGGTAATAGTGGAGGTGCGGAAATGGTGCCGTGGGAAGTTTTCAGACTTTTTCCGTGACAGACTTGAAAAACTCGTACCACGTTGGCGTAAATGTATTACTGCCAATGGCGATTATGTGGAAAAGTGATTATATCAGTGCGTAGAAGACAGTTTATACTATTATTTCACATTTATATGTAAACCATATATCAATTACTAATAAAGTTATAGCCATGGAGGCATTAGTTTTCAATATGCCCTCTCACTTAAAATGAGTACCTGTTTATACGGGGATAATAAGACCGGTCGAAACGCCATAATAACCACGTGACTTTTATATCTAAGACCGGTGGTCCAGAAATGGTGAACTTACCTTTTCTGACCCTATGCACCTATCTTGGCGTTTGGGAACCTATTATTTATTTATTTATTTACTTATTTATAAAATAAATTATTATTATTATAAACTATATTTGACTCAAAATTTGGTTTTAGGCATGCAGATGGGCAAAATGCAATCCAGGGTTGGACTGGCAATGATTTTAAGCAAATTCACCTTCTCGACTTGCTCTGAGACACCAAAAGAAATCAGATGGGCTCATGGAAGAGTGTTATTATCTTCTGATAAACCAGTAATACTATCCGTCACTGAAACCAAATAGAATGGGATAAAATAATAAAGATAGTGTCAAATAAAATTGATATATGTATATAGTTGTTAATTCTTGATATAATATTTTTGTTGTAATCATATCAAAATTACAATATTTTAAAAATCATTTATCACCTGTTAATTTGTGTAGTAAAGTGTCATTTAACACACTCTATGAATTTAATATAAATATTAAATGCAAAAATAAATAAATCAAAACACATTCGATTACTTTTGAAAAAATAATCTAATCAAAAAATCCTGTTTTTCAAGAACTGGAAGAAAAAGAAAGAAATGAAAAAAATATTCGAGTGAGGAAGGCAAGAGAAAAATATGGGCGAGAGAATGGTAGGCAAGAAGGAAGGAGATTGGAGAGGGAAGCCGGAAGAAGAACAAAGAAATGGAATAAAAAAAATATTGTAATACATTTATTATATGTTATTTTATTTTTAATTTATTTGTAATTGTTTGTTGATTCTTTGTTAATTGGCTGTAATTGTTAATACCCTAAACGCCGCAAGGCCTAGGGGAAATAAGAATATATAAGTGATGTGCAGGAATTTGACGATACCTATCAAAAGATAAACAGAAAGAGTTATTGTAATGTTGTCGACCAATAAGAAATATAATTTCTAATTTAGTTCCCCAACTTCATTTTATTTATATTTTATTATTATAAGCATTTTGACTAATTGTCACTATATACGTACATATACCGAGTTCCTATTTTAGTTAGTTCAAGAATAATTAATGTTAATTTAATTTATATTATATTTTGTTATACATATAGTATGTATTTTTACCGACCGCCAACATATATAATAGTATAAGAGCTAGCAACGTCACAAAAAAGTTTATTTTAGGTCGGTTGGTTTTTCGATATTTCCCTTTCGACGACAAAATGACGGTATAAGGGTTTTTTGGTCATACCTACAAAACCCGGGAAAATGTTTATCTCTCTCATAACGCTCCCTGTTACAGCTATCTCTCTCACGCAACCAACGAATAAGCTGCCACACTCTTCTAACTCACCTATTCTCCCCGGGACTTGATTGGTCTGGTTCCTAATTAAACAACGGAATTTCCGTCTGGCAAATTAATATTGTATTCTTTGATTACAGAACTATACCATATTAAAATTACAGCTATACTAAAAAGGTTTGAAAATTATTATTTTTTAATTTCTTAAATTAGGTCTGGCGCAATGTTAGCAACAACAAAACTGTCTGGCAACTATAAATTTATAATGCTAAAACGACATAGAAAATTATTTAAAAAAAAAAATGTCTTAAAAGGATTTCAAAATATCCTTTTTACCTGTACAGGCGAGATGCGCACAGGTAAACGCAACCGCTCCCAGGTGCCAGACGTACCGCATCCCTACCTAACTTGAAATATATGAATATGAAAGGGAAATATCGAAAAACCAGCCGACTTAAAATTCTTTTTCGAAAACATTGCTAGCTCTCGTACTATAAGTGAGGTATTGTGATCATACCGATTTTGACATTTCGAGATTTCGATGGATCTCCACGAATTGAGGTCCCTACATAACGTTTTGACTATTTTTAGCATGATGTTTGTCGGCCTGTCTGTCTGCCTGTCCGTCCGTCTGCCTGCCTGCCCGCCTGACCGCCCGCCCGCCCGAATATTTGCCGAAACAGCTATCAAAACTTGCTTCTAAGCAGATAACAGGTTGATTCAGTGGTTCCCAAACTTTTCGGTTCCCGGCGCCCTTAATGTATCAGAATTTTTCTGCGGCGCCCCAAGTCAAAACATTGGCCTAACTAACGCAATTGGAGGGTTATTGGAATATTTCTGCGGCGCACAGTTTGGGAACTGCTGATATAGATAAGAAGTAAGTACAGACGATTCCGTTTAATTGGGCCACCGCTTAATTGGGGCAGCCGCTTATTTAGGACAAATCTCAAAGAACAGAAACCAAACCAAGGAACCAACAGTAAATTTACATGTTTAATTGGGACAACATTCCGCTTAATTGGGACAGTTATGATCACAGTACATATTATGTTACACATATTACATTATGTTATGTTACACAAGAAAATGTACAAAGAATTTAATATTACAGCGTTATTTTATGCAGGTGGGAAATGAAGGGAGCCCTACATCCGCACTGAATACCTGTGCTGATTTTGTAGAAGTGAAATGTTACAAAAACAAAAGACAGACTACACTTGACGCATTTTTGCATTGAATTAAATTGTATGTACCTATTTATTATTTTATTTTGGAATTTATTATTATTTTTTCTTAAAAGTTTATATTTTTTGGTTATATGTAATTTATAGTTTTGTCCAAGAGTTTATAAAATAAAATTATTGAAAGAAAAATATGCATAGTTTAATTTTATGTGAAATTCGCTTAATTGGGGCATCCGCTTAATTGGGCCAAAATGCCTAAGTCCCGATGTGTCCCAATGAAGCGGAATCGACTGTATTAGTTTATAATTAATTAATTATAATTATAAGATAATTAAAAGGCTTATTGTGGATAGTTTTTTTTTTTTTTTAATTTTTTTGCTGCAAATGTCAAAATTTTAGACCTTAACTCAAAAGTGACCATATATTTGTGATCTAAAGCTAAAAATATATAAGTATACTAATTTACCAACAAAATTCAATTTTTTTTTCTACTAAAATTTTTAAATTTGGTCAAAAATGTTTTGACTCCAATTTTAGCCAAAATATTGTTTTGAGCTAATTTTGGGGGTGAGGATTAAGAAAAAATATTTTAAAAAATCATTTTTTCCTAGTTTTTGAGTTATAGTCGATTTGCGTCAGTTTTATTGCCTATAATTCCAAAACTTTTGACTAAATTTCAAATTGGACCAAATTTTCTTGATCCCTGACCAAAAATGCATATTTGTACCAATTTTAAATAAAATTGGAGACAAAAATTTTTTACTTCAAAATCACGATTTTTTTAAGGTCTACGATTTTTTCGATTTTTGGCCATTTTCAAGGATTTTGGATTACTGCCCCTGCAAAACTTAATAATATGTTTCTTTAAGTCCAATTTTTTTCTTAGATTAAACAGTGTAGTAGAAGATTAAAATTTCAAGCCGCATATTTATATCCCTAACCATTTTTTAGTTATGTTCAAAATATGGTTACAGGTCAATTATGACCTCAAGATTTAAAAAATTTCAACCGCAGGTCTTTATCGCATTTCGTTTTTGAAATATGTCCATGCGAAGATGAAAATTTCTATAAATCACGTCATATTAAAATTTGTCATAATTTTAAAATAAGCTTAACAAATTAAGCTTCACATTTTTTTAGTCTAAATAAACTACGAGGAATCCAAAAATTCTAACCTCAGGTCATTTTCTCTAACCGTTATTTGAGTTGTAATTTTTATTAATTCACAATTTTCATAAATAATATAAATTATGCCATTAAAAATATTAGTCATAAATAATCTCAAAACACATTAAACTATTAAAGCCCCAAATGATTTTTAAATTAAATAAACTACGGAGAATCCAAAAATTTTAATCAGAGGTCGTTTTCTCAAACCGTTTTATAGTTGTGCTTTTTTTTAATTCACAATTTTCACAAATAATGTAAATTATACTATTAAAACCAGTGGCGAAGGGAAACCTCCGCTAGACTTGCCCTCCCATAAAAAAATATTTAAAAAAAAAATGTAAATTTAAAAAAAAATAATAATAATATTTAGATAAATCTTCAAAAATACATCAAATTATGTTCTATACAAATTTTTGTCCAAGGCTTGCTTTACTAGTTACGAATTAATTATCATGACGATGGAAACGTTACATATAAGTATGAAAAAATTGAGACTTGGAAAAATTTTAAATAATTTTACAAAAATGTTTCGAAATTTTTCGTTTTATCAAAAAACGTCTCAAATAAAAGTTATTAGTTATTGCATTTATAGTAACTTTTGTTCACTAAATTTTTTCGAAATATTTTTCTGTTGCTAAATATTCGCAAAAATCTTAAAATCGACACGAGTAAACTCCCATTTCTAGTCAACCGATTTTCATAAAAAACAATAGGGTTCTTCCCATTTAATAGGAGAATATTTTAGTACCAGAACGAACTCTTTAAGTTAAACCGTTTTTGAGTTATCGTGTATACACACAGACAGACAGACAGACACACACACACACACACACACATACGGACGGCACTTCGAAAATAGGTTTTTTGGATTCCCTGGACCATGAAACGTGGTCATCCGTCAAAATCTCGCCATCGAAAATTTTCGCGATTACAATACTTGCCCCTTATATATTAAGGTCGGGCAAGTAAAAACATAAACAAATGAAAGCTCTTATTATTATTATTTTTTTTGTTTTTGTTTTGAAAAATCATTTTTTTACAGGATTTTTGCCAAAAAACTTTTGTTCCCCACCCTATCTCTCAGAGAGGGATTGATCTAAAAATTTGAAAAAAATCTCCATAATGAATATTGATTGGAACCGAAATAGTTCAATAGGAATTTTTGATCAGGTTAGTTTTTCGAAACATGTCGATTTTTTTGTGTCGTCGATAAAAACAAATATTATTTTTAAAATTTATTGTGTGGTATCAAAGGAAAGCTCTTAGGACGTAGATGAAGGAACGAAAAGTAGATTTTTATTTTTTATTTTTAATACGATTTTAGCCAAAAATGTACCAAGAAATTTCTTATCCCACCCCCTTTTACTCAAAAAGGTTAAACTAAAAATCTGAAAAAATTTTAGTTAATATTTATTGATCTGAGCTGGAAATATACGAGAGGATTTTTTGATCCGATTGCGTTAGACTTGGAAAAATTTTAAATAATTTTAAAAATTTTTTTCAAGATTTTTCGTTTTATCAAAAAACGTCTCAAATAAAAGTTATTAGTTATTGCATTTATAGTAACTTTTGTTCAATAAATTTTTTCGAAATATTTTTCTGTTGCTAAATATTCGCAAAAATCTTAAAATCGACACGAGTAAACTCCCATTTCTAGTCAACCGATTTTCATAAAAAACAATAGGGTGCTTCCTATTTAATAGGAGAATTTTTTAGTACCAGAACGAACTCTTTAAGTTAAACCGTTTTTGAGTTATCGTGTATACACACAGACAGACAGACAGACACACACACACACACACACACACATACGGACGGCACTTCGAAAATAGGTTTTTTGGATTCCCTGGACCATGAAACGTGGTCATCCGTTAAAATCTCGACATCGAAAATTTTCGCGATTACAATACTTGCCCCTTATATATTAAGGTCGGGCAAGTAAAAATGTCGTAATCTCAAAAAGCGTTAAACGATTAAAGCCCAAAATTTTTTCTGAACTAAATAAACTACGAAGATTTTTAGATGCCTATAACCCAGTGGTGCCCAAACTTTATCGGTTCCGGGCGCCCTTAATTTATTAGAATATTTCCGCGCTGTCGCAAGTAAAAACTGGTCTAACTAACGCAGTTGTAGGAATAATGAAATATTTTCGCGGCGCACAGTTTGGGAATTGCTGGGTTGATGTGTATTTTGAAATTTAAATCGCATATACAAAATACTTGTATAGTCAATACGCTACATATTAAAGTCAGCATAGCAAATACCGTATTTTTTAAAAACTGAAAGATTTACAATTCTTGAACAAAATGACCAAAAGTCCGAATAGATAGATAAAATTTACTATATTTCAAAATCTAATTCCGCCTAAACGTTTGGAATAGCCTATACTCTCTCACATATATTCTACTTCTACCATGTGGTCCTGAACACATTTTTTTATTGTTTTAGAACCGTTATATATTTATTTAATTTTTTTTTTTTTACAGTTTATTGACCTATTACTGGCACAAATTTATAACTAGCATATACAATTTTTTTATTTGTAATTTGATAAGCACGGTATCTTTCTTAAAAAAATAAGAAATATAATGATATAATACTTCAATCTTTGATGATATATTTTTGTGCTAGTCCACTAACAACCGCGTAAAGCGAAACATATTGAAAAATCATGGAGTGTTTGCTTTGCACCGTTGTCCGATATTCTCTGGTATTTCTTAGTGTTGTGTTTCTTGCTTTGTATTTGTACGTCAAATATCGCCATGGATATTGGAAAAGGAAGGGTGTGGAGTATATCCAACCATCATTTCCATTTGGAAATATTGGAAGCCTGTTCGATAACAAGACGCATGTTTCTACCATATTTAAGAGGATGTATAAACAAACCAAAGGGCCTTTTGCTGGATTTTATAGACTTGCAGAGCCCTGTTTATTAATTAAGGTGAGAGACAATTATAAACATTTTGTTCTATAAATATCACATTATATTTAATTATACAGCAGTGGTGGCTCGTCAGGTTGTATTAACTTAAGTCATATATTATTCATTTTTAGGGTTTTGTAGGTATGACCAAAAAACCCTTATACCGTCATTTTTTTGTCTGTCTGTTTGTTCGGTAAAAATTGTAGCCAAACGGCTAAACTTAGAGAGTTGAAATTTGGCATGCTTATACAACTCTTTGAACCCCACTTAGGAAAAATACTAAAACATCTAAAAAACATATCCTCCTAAAGATATAAACAAATATGTGCTCATCGAAAAAAAAATATTTTTTTTTAAATTCTGAGTAGGGTATCAAATGAAAGCCCTTAGTACGTGGATTAACGATCAAAATTTTATTTTTGCAAAATAAATGTATTTTGACGCGATTTTTGCCAAAATTTTGCAACATAATTTTTGTCCCACACCTGTAGCCCAGATGGTTTAAACTAAAAATCTGAAAAAATTCTAAGTAATGTATATTGGTGTGAGGGGTTTTTAATATGTAGTGTAGTCATTTAAATGGGCTGCGTTAGGCGCAAACAGCCTTCGTTGCTGTGCGCCAAAAATTTTAACTAACTTACTGATCAGATTAGTTTTTCAAAAAATATCGAATATTTTGTTAAAATATATATTTTTTTAAAATGTATTGTGCAGTATCAAAGGAAAGTTCTTAGGACGTAGATTATGGCACAAAAAGTAGTTTTTATTTTTTTTAACACGAATTTTGTAAAAAATGTATTAAAAAAATTCTTGTGCCACCTTGACCCAGGGGAGTAATCTAAAATCTGAAAAAATTCTGAGTAATGCACATTAATGTAAGCCTGAATACTATAATAGGAATTTATGATCTGAAAATTGCTTTGAAAATTAACGATTTTTTTTAAAACCGCGCTTACAATATTTTTCTGACTGAAGAACTGGGTATGGTTCTGGGCTGGGTACAGTTTTCTAATGGGTTGCCTAAATAACGCTATCCTTTTCTTTCTTGGTGATTTTTCCGACTGCAGAACGCGCTTATCTGCTAATATGCGGTACAAATTTGTATTAATATTTATTTGATACTTGTTCCATTAAATTTCAATAAACTAACGAGAAAATAATATAAAATTCCGCATAATACCAAGAGTTCAAAAAGTAATTACATAAGTGTTGGCTATGGAAAAATGAAATAATGTCTACTGCAAGCTTTAGAATTAATTAACTGTCATCACTGTTGTTTTATGTTATAAGTTTATATTGTTATATAAAGCTTGCAGTAGAAAATATTTTATTTTTCCATAGACAACCCTTATGTTCCGTATTTTCCGGACCATAATTCCGCACCCCAAATTGATGAGACAATTTTTAGAAAAAATATTTATTATTACTATTACATTTTCACTCTCTGTACTATCACTCGTCTCGTTAATGTTATTGTTCGTATTATTTTCGTCTGAACTATTGTCAATCTCTTCAAAAACCAAGTCATCTTCGATACCATCCAATGCGTTGCTTATACCGCATTTCTTAAAAGGCTTTATAATCGTCTTTTCTTTTACAGCTTCCAATGAATTTTTTACCCAGATACTTTTGAAATTGTCTGTTTCATACGCCTGTTGCTAACATCGTGATTTGGCTTTATCATCCGTTTGTTCCATTCTTCCCGCATAAAATTATTAAATGGTTTATTAATCGACACATCAAACGGTGGTTGACTTGTAAGGCCTCCAGAAATGACAGCTAATTCTGTGTTCATTTCTATTATAATTTCTTGGTTGATTCTGTTTTATGCGCTCTAAATTGATTCCACATGGTACTTTGGCGTCAATCATTGACCTATTTGATATTTTACAACACATGTCAACACCGATTTCATTTCATATAATACCAATACTGCATTCTAACAGTTAAACGAACTAAAGTTGAATTCTTTTTTAGGACCCTCAACTTATTAAGCAGATATTAGTTAAGGATTTCAATAATTTTGCTGATCGTGGTGTTCATACGGATCCCGAAGACCCGTTGTCGGGTCACTTATTTCGACTGACGGGAACAAAATGGAAGAATTTAAGAATAAAACTAAGACCTACCTTTACTTCTGGAAAACTGAAAATGATGTTTCCATTATTAATTCAACAAGGACATCACCTTCAAGATCATCTCAAACAATGTGCAAAAAAAGGAGGGACAGTAAATGTAAGATTGCAAATTTCCACGGACCCTAACGGGATCGCGAGTGATTTCAAAAGAATCCTTAGGAAATATTGAAAATGTAGTATAGTCTATTTCACGATAAAGTGAAGTGACTATCTACTTATGGTCTAAACACAGTGGGTGGTAATTACAAATAACTCTAATCCCTTGTTTGTACCCATAAACTAGCCAGAGATGTATCAGGTATAAATTACATTACACCATGTAATGACACAATTGTAACAAGAAATAATGTAAAAAGATATCATCAAAATAAACTTTATTTTTATTATAAATATAAATTTATAGAACTTATAATTAAATTTAAAACATTACAATTAGTATTTAAAACATTACAATAAAATAAATTTTAAATTAAATAATGTTTAAAATTTAAAAAAAATCTTACTAGTCCAAATCATTCTCTGAATCAGTCTCTAAATTAATGATTATAGTACGTTCTATTTGAATATAACTGTCCTCAGTTTTAATAACATGATTTACACAATTTTTCCAACTATCTCCAAGGATATTTTCATCCTCTTTTTTTTATTTCTATCACAGTGCCGTTTAAAGTGGGAGGAACATTATTCCGTTTTATTCTCGCTTTTAACTGACTCCACATTTGTTCAATAGGATTGAATATAAAATAATACGGAGGTAGTCTTAAAACAGTGTGTCCTTTGCATTGAGCAATATTATCGCAAACATATTCTTTAGAAAAACTATAACTTTTTAATAATTTAATTAAACAATTTTTTTTATAACTTTCTTCAAAGTAAATATCATTTTTATATAAAAAGTCTTGGATTTCCTTCTTACTGTTTGCACTATTCGGTACTTTATTTAGTTGCCGACTATGGTAACTTGCATTGTCCATAACAATAACACTGTTAGCCGGTATATTCGGGAGTAATTTATTTTCGAACCAGTTTTCGAACATTTCCGCCGTGGTATCATCATGGTAGTCGAGTCTAGAATCTTTGATATTTTTCGCAGAAAGCAAGAGTGCATTCGGTATCCATCCAGTTTCAGAACCTGCATGAAGTATCGTAATACGTTTACCTTTATTAGACGGTGCTCTTGTTTGACATTTATTTGACGTATCCACCCAACCTTTTGAGTTTGTTTCATGTGTGTCGTACCAAGTTTCATCTAAATAAATTATTGACCTTTTATCTTCTCTGTATTTTTTCATGTTTTTTAAATAATTTTGTCTCAAAAGTTTTAATCGCTCTGACTCCATAAGGAACTGCTTTTTATTTAAAGTTTTAAATTGAAACCCTATACTTTTAAGGGCACGCCATAAGGTCACCTTTGAACAATTAATTTCACACTGGTCTTGGATTAATCTTTTGAGCAATATGTCCAATGTTGGCACATTTTGTTCGGTGTACATTTGGTAATTTTTTTGCCGTATTACATCTTTCTGGAAACCATCCAAACATTTTGATATGCCTGAATTCTTTCGTTTTCTTCTCCTATCAATGGATTTATTTACAATATTCCATACTGTTGTCATCGCTACTTTCGTTGCCTTGCTTGTCTCTTCTAATGCCGCTTGTTTGTTTTTGCGGTTCCTTAAATATAAATACACATTAGCCACAATTTCTTTAGCTTCTACAGGTAAATATATAAGAGTTTTTTCCCGATTTTTTTATTGTATCTTGCACTATATCATCATCTTCTATCATGGTAACATAGTCATCTGCTTCATTTGCTTGCACAGAAGTTAATTGTTCGTTCCAAGGACGCCACATTTTTCTAACACGTACTGAAATATTTAACACAAATCACAAGTTAACTGATAGAAAATTCAAAGCGAAGTGAAAAGATATTTAAAACATCTGCAATTTATACCTGATACATCACTGACTAGTTTATGAGTGCAAACAAGGGATTAGTGTTATTTGTAATTTTACCACCCACTGTGTTTAGGACCATAAGTAGATAGTCACTTCAACTTATCGTGAAATAGGCTATACAATAAAAATAATAAATTCATATCGTTGTGGTGTAACTTGCACAGCACTTAGTTGACGAAACGAGTTTATTGTTTTAAATAAATATATAAATTATTGAAAGTTATGGAAATTCTTAAAATACTAATTATTATTTTTAAAATTATCGTTGTTCAAAGTTTTAACACAAAAAACGCATCTATTTTGCTGTTCCCGCCACGCGAACCCGAATTAGTTTGAGGGAGGTCAGATTTCAAAAATTCTTTCGAAATAAGGTAGTGCGAACTCCTGATGGTCCGCAAAAGTAATAATGAACCGATTTGAAAAATTCTTTCAGTGTCGTATAGCATAGAACTTCCAGAGTGCTATAGGCTACATTAGTGTTTCTCAATCGGGAAGGTGCAACCCTCTGATATTCCACAAAAGCAAATTAAAGACGGAATTAAAAAATTCTTTCAGTGATAAATATTTTAGATTTTCAAAAGTGAAATTAAGAATTTTAAAATCATTTTCACTCAGAAAGTTCTAAAACCTAAGATATGTAGTGAGCCCGATACTTTACTTTACAACGTACCATTTATTGTCCACTGGGTAGCGAGCTTGTGATATAATATGAAGTCTGTCGATCTGTCTGTCCGTCCGTCCGTCCGTCCGTGTGTCCGTCTGTGTACACGGGCAGAGCAAATTCGGCTTAAAGGATTTTTATGAAACTCCATATTAAAGCTTCTGCCATCAATAGCACGAGTTGTTCAACTTTTGGTAAAAATCGGTTGACTAGAAATGGGAGTTTACTCGTGTCGATTTTAAGATTTTTGCGAATATCTAGCAACAGAAAAATATTTTGAAAAAATTTATTTAATAAAAGTTACTATAAATGAAATAACTAATAACTTTTATTTGAGACGTTTTTTAATAAAACAAAAATTTTTGTAAATTAATCTCAATTTTTTCATACTTATATGTAACGTTTCCATGGTCATGGTAAATAATATCTCTGTTAGAAAATATTAAGCCAAGTTATTTCTACTCTGCTGCTAGAATGTATTTTATATAAGTACTTTATGATGGCGGTCAGTCCTGTGGTGACGGTCAGTCCTGGTCTGTCTGTCCGTCCGTCTGTCTGTCTGTCCGTCTGTCTGTCTGTCCGTCTGTGTACACGTGCAGAGCAAATTCAGCTGAAAGGATTTTTATGAAACTTCATATTTAAGCTTCTGTTATCAATGGCACGAGTTGATCAACTTTTGGTAAAAATCGGTTGACTAAAAATGGGAGTTTATTCGTGTCGATTATAAGATTTTTGTGAATATTTCACAACAGAAAAATATTTCGAAAAAAATTATTGAACAAAAGTTGCTATAAAAGCAATAATTAATAACTTTTATTTGAGACGTTTTTTGATAAAACAAAAAATTTCGAATAATTTCTGTAAAATTTTTCGAAATTTTTCTAGTCTCAATTTTTTCATACTAATATGTAACGTTTCCATGGTCATGATAAATAATATCTCTGTTAGAAAATATTAGGCCAAGTTATTTCTACTCTGCTGCTAGAATGTATTTTATATAAGTACTTTACGATGGCGGTCGGTCCTGTGGTGGCCACAGCTGATTTTCTCGAGATATTTTCGAGAAGAAACACTAATCACGGAAAGCTTTGTCGAAGGCTTTTACAGAGGCTTTTACATAAGAACTAGATAAAAGGTGAACCTCCATTCTCCGATCATTCGAACCCTCTTTAGGGTTTTACAAGTCAATTCGTTGATAACATATTTATATATATAAAATATTTATTGCTTTGCAAAGTATTACAATAAAACATTTTTTACAAATTAGAATGCATACATATATCAAATTTTTTTCTATGTATTCTTAGAATTAAATATATAGTTTTCTCTATACAGTCATATATCTACATAATTGAACTGTCAAACAAATTTATTTAAGGGAAAAAAAAGCAAAAACCCTAAACACTTTTAATTGAATCTATTTACAAAAGTATATGCTTTATACGCTTATGTTTGTATTTTTTATAACTTAAATTTTCTAAAGTATAATCACCTAATTTATTTATTAAACTATTACTATTTAGATTACACCTATCGAAGAATCGTTTAGTAAGATATGTTATATAATCTTTAACATATATTATATTCAATTCTTCGTGCATCTCAGATACACGTTTCCATCTAGGGTATCCTCCAATTATTCTAAGACACTTATTCTGTAAGAGCTGAAGGGTCTGTATGTTGGTCTTACTAGTATTGCTCCATACCGGAGCAGCATAGGTAAAAATTGGCCTAATGCACATTTTATAAATAAGTGTTTTATTTTTTATATTAAGTTTACTATGTTTGTTAAACATGGGTAACATATTTAGATTGTATTGATTGTATTGTTCTTTTAGGCAAAAGATGCATGTCTAAAATTCACCCTTGACGTAATAGACTCCGTGGTATTCGGAATTGAAACAAACAGCTTTGAAAATCCAAATAATGAAATGATGCATTTCATCAGCACAGTTTTTGGTCGGTTAGAATCCATGTATTTTAGCCGAATAATGCAAAAAATGGCATTCGTTATGCCATCAGTTATAAAATTCTTCCGATATAAAATGTTCGATAATCGAATCACAGAGTTCCTATATTCGATATTGAGAAGAATTATCAATTATAGAGAGGAGAAGAAGGAGACCAGAAATGATTTCTTACAACTAATGATTCAATTGAGGAATAAAGGAGAGACTAGCAAGGAAGATGATGCTAGCGACAAAAGTATTTATGAAGGAAGTAAGTTTTGCTCTCTACCCTTGATTGTAGATTAAGGCCCGGTGTTTCCACCTTCGGATAAACTTATTGGTAACTATCTGATAGCTAAAGTTATCTGATTCTTTATCTGTTGAATAAATGTCATCTCGTCTTTCAATTCTAATTTATCTATCAGATAGTTAAAGTCTATTCCAAACGATTAGGCGGAACTAGATCTTCAAATTTAGTAATTTTTACAGATTGATTGAAGCTTTTGATCATTTTGTTCAGAAAAAGCCAACTTCAATATATAAAAAATAGCTAATGACAACTTACAAAAATGAAAATTCCAGTTAGTTCCGCCTAATCATTTGGAATATGTCTGTATCTGACGGATAATGAGACTGACATATGAATCGTCAGATTGGTAACACTGAATGTGTAACTGAAATAGGCGTTGAGAAAGAAATTTTTTGTTTCTCTATGGAAATAAATAAAAAGAAAACACTTAAAACGTCACTCATGTGTCTGTCTGTCTGTATGTCTGTCTGTACGGTAGAAATTGTAGCCAAACGGTTGAACATAGAAAGTTGAAATTTGGCATACTTGTACAACTTCTTGACCCACATATAGGAAAACTATAGAGAGTTAAAAAAATACAGCGCGGGATTAATATAAACAAATATGTATTTAATAGAAAAATAAATATTTAAAATTTTTTTTTAAGTGGGGTATCAAATGAAAACTCAGAACACGTGACCATCTTGTGATTACGTCACATTGAAGACAACGTCAAAGCCTACTATGTCTACTCTGTATCTATGTGGTAAAGCATTAGTGATTACACTAAATTATTTTTTAGATAAAGTAGAAGGAATATCGTTTCCAGAGATAGCAGCACAATCATTTGTATTTCTTTTTGCTGGTTTTGATACATCGGCAGCTACAATGTCTTTCGCATTATATGAACTGGCTAGAAATCCTGATATCCAGAAGAAAGTCCAAAAAGAAATTAAAGATGTTCTGGAGAGATATGATGACAAGTTCAGCTACGGAAGTGTCTATGAAATGGAATATTTGGGAATGATTGTTTCTGGTAAATATTAATATTAAATATTATTACTATTGTATTGTGGCAATTAATATTGAGTGGGGCTAACGGCAGAATACTGCTGAATACCAACTTTTGGAGCTGCACGTGTTTGCAGTTAAAAGCTTGTGTAGACGTTTGACTACAGACATTTTCGTATTTTTAATTTTTTATGGTGATGTGAGCATGAAAAGGTGTAATTCAAATTGTTTTAAAATTAAATTAATTTTTAAAGAATTTCAGGAACAGAAGATGGATATAACAGATGCATAATTAAGAATGCGGGATATCGTTTGTTCTGTACAACACATAAAAAGTTAATTTTCTTCTACACTAATACTAATACTGGTGTAGTGTACCAGTCAAGCTCGGAAATATTTTCACGTGTCTTTTTTTGATGAATGAGGTCAGGCATTGTCGCCTTGAAGAATAACCAGTGGCGGAGCTACCATACCGCCAGACCGCGCACGCGGGGGGGGCGAAAATTTTGAGATAATTAGTCGCGTTTTATACTGAAAAATAAAGAATTTACTTTTCACTATAGAACACATACATAAAAAAAAATAATACAAAAAAAATCAACATTTTTTTTTTATCTTACGTTTAGTAAGACCTTAGCAAAACAATAGCGAGATTGTTTATCCATATTGTAGTTCTGAAAATTTGTAGTTCTGCCACTGAGAATAACTCCTCTTCTATTCAAAATTTCTGGCCGATTTCTGGTCAAGTTCTGATTCAATCGATGCAATTGTTCATAGCAGAGATCAGAATTAATACTTTGCGCTGGTTTTAACATATCATAATAAATTATTCTTTTATAGGGCCTTTCAGATCGAAGTTCATCATCCAAGCATAAATTACCTGATTTAATTTTTTTAAACCACTGTTGACATGTGCGTACACTTAGTTTATCACCATAAACAGTGCAAATGTTTTATGTAGCAACTGTAGCAGATTTTTTTTAAGGTACTCATACAACATTAAACAGCATAAAAAATGTTTTGATGAAAATTCCTCCTCCATTTTAAAATGCAAGGGTTTAAAATGAAACGAAAACAATAATTAGGTACTCAAGATTACAGAGTTTAATCAAAACGCAAAAGACGTCTGTTTAAATCAGCGAATAAGTCGTGACTATTTCGCATACTGCACTAATAATAAAAACGAAAAAACTTTCCGGTACACCTAATATAACTTACTTTCGAAAAGCTCAATCTTAACAAACTTTATTTATTTTATTTTTTAATTTGCTGCTGTATCTTTAAAATACTGAATAATTTATTTTTCAGAAACATTAAGAATGTATCCAATACTGTCGTTCCTGCAGAGAGTAACTCAAAATAGCTACGAGATACCAGACAGTGGCGTAATAATTGAGAAGGGCACACAATTATTTATTCCACTAACAGGGCTACATAAAGATCCAAACCTGTTTCCAGAGCCCGAGATATTTAAACCTGAGAGATTCAGCAAAGAGAACAGGGATAATATTGTACCGTATTCTTACATGCCTTTCGGAGATGGACCAAGGAATTGCATAGGTAAAGGAAAAATAAGTACTTGTTAACAGATTGACTGTGCCTCTTAAGCCCTTGCTTTACGCTGCTGCTGAACACTTTCCATTTTAGACATTCATATAATATTTTGTACAATAAATGAAACAACTTTTAATGTCCGAAAGTGAAGTTAGATAATTCCGATGGACGGATCTATACCAAAAGCTGACAAATTGAGACATTTACGTCCGCAGCTTAAATATAAAATTTCTAAAAATCTGTCAATTGTCCCGATGTTTGCGGGACGTCCCGCTTTATTAACAAGAAAAGATTGTCTCGCGCGGGACAGCTAAATTCACGAATTATTCAAAAAGAAATAAAATGTTGAAGTAAGGTCAAAACAATGCGATGGATGCGTGTGCACGTAATGTCGGCGTGCCGTACGGGAATTTGCACGGAACTTTGCACACTGGTAATTGATGAAGTAGATATGGACCTGATTTATGAAGAATTCAACTTGCTAAAACCATCTATTGACGTGATTGCGAAAAAATCGAAAGCTGCACAAAAATGGCATCAGTTATTTAAGCTATTCCCGGAAAAAAACACTAAAAATATTTACAAATTAATTTAATTTATTATAAGCATATCAACATCTAATTGCTATCCCGAACGAGTATTTTGTCAAATGAATTTAAAATGGTCAGAAGCAAGAAACAAGTGTTCTATTGAGTTGATAAAATCGGAATTACTTGTTCAATTCAACATGCAATACTCATGTGCTGAATTTTATCAATATATTAAGAACCAGAAAGAAACTCTTTCTAAAGTAAAATCGTCAGCCAAATACAAATAAGCGAGTTTCTGAAATTTTTTTTGTTCAGTATCAGTATTTAGATTAAAATGTATCCATTCTGATTGCTTTAAGCTAAATAAACATTAAAAAATATTTAACTGTATATTTTATTAGGTTGTCCCGCTTTTTGCGCCTTAATCCCGATTTTTTAAAATTTATTAGGTAAAAATCCCGATTTGGTAAAATAATAATCTGGCAACGCTTACACAGACCAACATCACGGTAAAAACAATTGATTCGTATTAACTTATTTATTCATATAATCCGTCTCAATTTGTAATACGAAATTAGATCTGGTTACTTTGGTAACTGTTGTGGTGTAAACAGACTTTGGCGTATCGTTACGTATTACAAAATGAGACAGATAATATTTAAAATATTGAAAAGCGAAAATTGATATGATTACAATACTCTCTCTATAATGTCGGTAAAAATTAAATAAAATTCAATTTCATCTAATAGTAATTTTTATTTGTGAAATGTAGTAAATTTATCAAAGCGTCACATAAATTAACTTAATCCTAAGATAAATGAAACAAGCCAACGGAGTGGCCGAGCTCGTTAAATCGTGCAGTTTTGACCGGTTAAAAGTCTGAATTGTGAGGTTGCTAGTTCAATTCCCCGTTGGTGATATTATTCGAGCGAGAATATTATGTTTACATTACTCCCATTTTCACAATCATTCACCCTCCATCCAGGTGTAGGAGCTCGCCCCCTGGCATCAGTGATTAGCCTCGTTGCAGAAATAGGGCAATGTAAAATAAATAAAATTTAAAAAAATGAAGCAAAGATATTAACACAAAACATATCATTGTCCCTATCTGGGAACTGAACGAAAAATCTATTGAATATACTTTTAATTTTCCATTTTGGGCTATTTTATACATATATTTATATTTAAATCCTTCTCAAACTCATCAATATTATAGTATACCTTTTTTATTAGGATATTTTTTAACGTAGATTTAAATTTTGCGCTGGTTTAGTAAAAGGCACCTTGATATTATGTTTCTTTCTAGTATATCCATAAGTGTCAATAAGTATGAAAACTTGTGATGTTTTCTTTAATGTGTGTCAGTATATTTAAAATATTGAGCGATGGGAGTGTCAATAACTCATGATGTATGAAAAGCTCCCTGCACGAGGTACTTCACTTAACTTTGCTTAAGATTCGAAGAGATCGTTTCTGCAACCGAAACAATCTTACTGAATCTACAGAGTTGCCCCATAGAATAATGCCATATGCTAAGGTGGACTGTACATATGAGAAGTAGATTATTTTACAGGTCAAGTAGCTTGTAACCTTGGTCAATTGTAAAAGAGCAAAATTGAATTTATTGATTTTCGCAGCCACTGATTCAATATAAGCCTTCCAATTAATTTTGGTTTCTAGTTGAACCCTAAAAAACTTGCTGCCGTGCTATAATCTGTTGTTGTTATATTTATTCTCGGATTGAATGAGAAGAATATGTTAATTGTTTTACTGGACTTCAAACTTAGTTTATTAGCACAAAGCCAATCTTGGGCGTCTCTAATATTATTGTCCAAGCATCTACCTGCTTCTGAGATAGTCCCCCGGTTAATGAAAGTTGTGCCGTCAACGAATATCACAGTTTTAGAATTAAAATGCAAAGGCAAGTCATTTATATAAAATAGAAATTAGATTGGCCCCAAAATAGACCCTTGGGGTACGTCCGAATTAATATCAATTAGAATTAATATCTAATTTTTCTTCTTCTTTGGTCACTGTCAGTTGGGTGCTCGCTGGTGGGTGATATTGAAAGTGAGAAGTGAAAAATATTGCTTTATAGCACTGTCTTATATTTTTGTTTCATTCTTCCACAAAATATTTCTTTAAATATTGCTCCAGATATTATTTCATTTTTGCGTAATTTTATATGAAAATTTCGACAACGATGAATGATAATGAAAGATAATTTTGCTATTAATTTTAATTTTTAGGTATGCAGATGGGCAAAATGCAATCCAGGGTTGGTCTGGCAATGATATTAAACAAATACACCGTCTCGACTTGTCCTGAGACACCAAAAGAAATCAGATTGGCTCATGGAAGAGTGTTGTTGACAACAGAAAAGCCCATTATACTGTCCGTCACTGAAAATTCAGAATAAATTTCTGATATCCGAGATTTTGTCGGCGTATTTACAGGGTGGGCCATGGGAACCTGACTATTTTTGAATGAACATTACACAATGATTTCTCAAGACAATTTTTTTTATTAACATACATAAATAGTAAATTATATGCCGTTTTATCAGTAAAATTATATCAGTTATGTGATGACCATTCTGCTCATAACATGTTTCAAGTCTGTTCATAAATTCTTGGTGAACGCGGTCCAGTAGAGCTTCGTCAATCGCCCGGACTTCTGCACGAATGGCATCCATTAGTTCATCCAATTTTTTATTCATGCGGTTTTTTATTCATGATGTTCCCGCTTGTTCGAAAGTCGTTGACCTATTTGAGAATTGTGTTTCGGCTTGGGATGCTTCCACGGCGCCCAACATTAAACTCAATTCGAAACGTTTTTTGCGCCTCTATTACTGATTCACCGTTTTTAACAAACGCGTCATACACAAATAGACGATATCTTACACCCCATTCAGCCATGATGTACACTAAACTGCACGAACTGACGGTTGGAATGGAACCTACCGCTTGCTTCTACCCCCTCTACCTGCAGAGTACTTCCCGTTTCAAAAACGTCAGGTTCCCATGGCCCACCCTGTATATAGTCTGTATTACAATTTATTATATAATGTTTACTTTTATATCTGTATATAAAATGTTTTAAATATTTATTAATCAATTTAGCAAAATAAATATTTTTTGGGCAACTATATCAAAAACAGTTCTTTTTTTATCATCTAGTACCGGCCAAAACGTAAATCTTTTTCGGCCTAGGCCAATTCGCTTATTTTTATGGCCGCTGGATGCTAGAGCCATCTATGTGTCATATCTTAAGTTACAAATTCTCCATAGTTGCATAAAAACAACTGACAGTCAAACATTTATAATTGTAATAATTGTTTAGTAACCATAATTTATTCAATGTAAATAAATAAATTTAATTTTTCTAATAAAAATTACTTTTGGTTGCCCAAAAAATATAATGTGCACCTTGGCCAAAAAAATCTTTTTCGTTCTATCTATTGGAAGTCCTCGACGGCGTCTCGGCTTTCAAATTCAGATGCGACCGAAAAAAATCTACTTTTTGGCCATGGTACACAAATAACTATTATTTGTCCACGACCACTATAGAATTTACTAATTCTAAAACCAATTTTGACTACAGAAAGTTAATATTCTAACTAGGGTTGTACATCGAAGGCAAAACATCGATGTTTAACATCGATGTTAACATCGGCGCCTTATTATCTATGTTGAAAAAACATCGAAGGAAAAACAGCGATGTATCGGAAACATCGATGTTTTATTAATATTAAAAAAAAGCTATTTATTTATATTATATAGGTGTTATTTAATAATGTAAAGATAAAATACGAAAAAAGTAACACATAATAAACAAAAAGCATTTATCAGATTTTGAAATAGAAATATTCCTTTTTAATAGTAATTAATTTCACATTAATATTATTATACCCAATATAATAATCCTAATTTGTACCTACAGTCTATTCCAAACGATTAGGCGGAACTAACCGCAATTTTCATTTTTGTAATTTGTCATTAAATATTTTTTTATATATTGAAGTTGACTTTTCCTGAACAAAATGATCAAAAGCTTCAATCAATCGGTATAAGTAACTAGAATTGAAAATCTAGTTTCGCCTACACCAAAGGAACAGACCTTACTATTTTTACTTTTCTAAAATGAAATATTGGATTTTATTACTATACTAATATAGTAATCTTAATGTTAATTTTATATTATTTAACATAAAAATAACACTGTCATACACAATTATTTTTATACTTTTTTAAGTTGAAATAAAGTCTGTTCCTTTGGTTTAGGCGGAACTAGATTTTCAATTCTAGTTACTTTTACCGATTAATTGAAGCTTTTGATCATTTTGTTCAGGAAAAGCCAACTTCAATATATATAAAAAATAGCTAATGACAACTTACAAAAATCCAGGGATTGGAGGAATAACAACTGGGAAAGTGTCAACAAGACTCAAAAAGAAAAAGTGTGTTGGCGTCGTTGGTCGTTCGCATTGTTTGCAAAAATTAGAAGTTTCTTCTTATTTTTTCGTATTCTGCTAACTGCTAAGAAGAATAAGAACTAACACTATTAGTATTGTTATATCACAATAAATGGCGCTTATATTTTATGTATTCATTTTAATAAAAATTAAATTTTTAAGATTCCAGCGCCTCGAGCGGTAGTTTCTGAATTTCAAAGTTTAAACATCGACATCGGTAGTAGACATCGATGTTTTATCGATACTATCGCCAGCTGACCATCGATGGTAAAAACATCGATGTTTTCGATACATCGATGTTTCTTTCCCATCCTTAATTCTAACACAAGAGTTGGTGGGACCAGTCGAAATATTACACCAAAATGACCACGTGGCTTTTTCATATCTATATCCGAAAGTCTATAAACGGAGAACTTACCTTCTCTGCCCTTTACGCTCATCTAGGCGTTGAGAACCTATTATTATTATTATTATTATTATTATTATTATTATTAAAGTTAAAAAAAAATTATAAAAGTAAAAACAACTAAATTTGTATTATAATACATTTATTAGATAATTAAGGATTGCAACAATTTACAACATTAACTTGTATATAAGTATTTCTGTCTAGAATAAAAAGCGATAACAGATTTAATTATTAAAATAATATACAATTTTCTTTTCTTCAAAACAATAAGAAATTAGCAGTCTTTCATATTTATTTACTAAAAAAATAAGAATTTCATTTATGAAGAAAGATTTCACATTTGGCAACAGTGTACAATCAAATATATGTTGACATAACCTCAGAAATTTAATTGCCAGGCATGCAGGCAATTGACTATCGACAAATATCGCTTCAGTTAATTACTATCCATACTGCATCAAATAAGAAGAGACATTTGTAGCCTTCATTTAACACTTCCTTTAAGCAGCAATTATCGCTCCATCTTAATTTAGCTCTCATCATTTTATTAATCTATTTATAAATTTAAAATTGCTAATATATAAATTAATTGTACACTGTTTTAATTACTTAATTTTAACTATAAAAAAATAGCTAAATAAGTAATTTAACAAAATTATTTTTAAAATCTATGCAACATAAATAAAATTTTACATAGGTACCATTTTTGGCAGCTGAGTACAAAAATTACTGCTAATTTACACAATATTAACAAGGAATGCTAAAAAATATTAAATGCTAAAATCTAAATTAAGAAGTAAAATAAAAACTTTGTTAACCAGCTCTGAGAATTCGTCTTAAAGGTATAAAATAAATTCGCTGGCATTATCTACAGTTTGGGTTCGACATTGTTAGGATTTTATTGTTATTTATTAAAATCATATACACAAAAAAGGCAATTCTAGTAAATACTTAATTACTTCTCAATAAAAAAGTTTTTTTTTCGTCAAAATATGGTAACCCTCAAGCCTCGTTTTTTAATAGATACATAGCACAAGTGAATTGCATAGCTCCATAACATCATTATGTTACATAAGACTTTTTGCCGCACTTGTCGATTAGATAACTCGTCGCTTCTCGACTCGTTTTTAACCTCGATAAGGAATGATAATGAATGACTTTCGTTGTTCTGTTAATAATACGAACATCTGTTTATAATAAATAGATATAAATAAAGTAATTTATTATGTTATGGAGCGGTTATGTTATGGATCTATAATAAAAAATGTGCTAGAAATTTTTAAACGGTTTCTCTGCAATATGAGTTTAATGCTGTTTTACATTATATTTTTCACTACATATTCAAATTTATGATGTCATTCAAACTTCTAAAACTTTTTTCTGGAGTATAATGCATCATTTTCATGGTAGTGTCAAAGGCGCGACAGGGGTGAGAGGCGTGGTGTTATATTTACAAGTTCGTATTTCATGGTGGGGTTGGAGGCGTGATAAGTGCGCGTTTTCGGTTTTGACAACTTTTGGAAATTAATATAAGTGTCTCGCTAAAGATCTCACCATTCCGAAAAAATATATCTGTTTCTATGGTTTCGACGGTGCGGCCAGCGCTAGATTTGAAATTTCTGAACTTGCGACACCGCGCCTACGACACCATGGTACGGGTTTTTTTAAAATAGAGCGATCCTATTGGTTTAATTTCTTATTCCATGCTTCCAACACCAGAATGAAAATGATACATAAGCAGCAAAAGAGACATTCAACACCTTCTGTCTTTTGTTACGTCTTACTGCCAACTTAACAATTTGATGTGACAGATAAAAGTTGGTTATAATAACCAATTTACAAATATTGTTGAATTATGCTACTTTATATTTAATTATGTCAGTATAGTTTTTATTTACAAGACCAGATCTCAATTGGGAATATTAAAAATATCAGAAAATGTAAAGGAGTACTGCATAAAAACAGTTCTACAGTTGGTACCATTTATGAGGCTTTATGAATTTTTAGACTTCGTTCAACTTAACTTCAGTACAGGGTATCATAAATTACGTCATCAATTCTGCGCGAGAAAACACCTGATCACATTGACGTACATAAGGGTTTTAAACAATTGTTGTAGATACCAAACACACAAAATCATGTACTTCAAATACATTTTTACTCATTTTAGTACACGGTATACCTTGAAACGTATGATAAATAACGGAAATAAACAAACAACATCGCACAATACGCGTAGTGAAAAACAAATCAAACTAAGTGTCGCCACTGAAATGTGTTAAACTAACTGTTGATAACATAATGAACAAAATTTAGTTTCTGCGCATGGGAGTCGGTAACATCCGCCTGTGTTGAGCTTAAGTTGAACGAAGTCTACATACAAATTTTTCTGACAATAATTACGTCTTTCCAAAGACAACAATGGCTGCCAATATTATGTTGTTTTCGTATTAAAAAGATATTATTAACATTTATTTTGATAATTTAAAGTATATTCATAATTTATAAATAAAGAACAGGGCTAAAATAGTTTATAGTTATTCATAATTTAATATAAAATTACGCATTTAACCTGAAATTTTAAATAAAAATGTTTTTGAAACAAAGCATTTAAACCTGTACGTATTTATTTAAACAATTTTAAAATCCAAACAATGTCGATACGTAAGTTTACTTAACATTAAGTAAGCTATTAAGTAGGACTTAAAAAACTGATTTCTCTTCTAAAATCTCTAGATTAGAGGCCGATATTTTGCAGCCTTATATATTAACAGTACATTTTCAAAGTATATATAAATAATTTATCATTATATTATGTTATTGTTAATAAATATTTTAAGTATCTTTTAAAGCTATGGACATTATGGGTTCATGAAGGTTTTGTATGCACAAAAATTAATACTACTATAGAATTTTGGTATAATAATTTTAAATTTCATCACATATTTTCTGAGCCGTCAATTTTTGTAAGCCATATTAATGACACTTAACCTGAATTATTATTTCTTAAATGTTTATTTTCCTAAAAGAGTGTTTCCCATATATATTTAAACTTCTATATAGGTCAGGTCTATCTTACTACATTGAAAAAATGCCCGGTGACGAAGTAAGACGGAAGAAATGACTGCTCAGTTTAAACTGCTACGAACGTATGTATGTGCCAAAATTATTAAAGTAAAGGTTGTCTCGTAACTTCTGACCAATCAGAGCGTGAGAGGGAATACGTCACACGTATGCGTAGTTCAAACTAGTATACAGAATTAATATAGTTGTTGCACGTTTTTAAATAATTTTATTGACTATTTTCGTGATATTTATTTAAATATTTATTTCAAGACAGATGTACTGAATAAATAATAAATAAATACCTTGGGAAATTTTATACTGATTTATATAAAATTTAAGGTCATGGGTATTTGAATTATAGTTAATAAATAACAATAAAATCGAATACAAATATAATTTTAGGTAAATTGCTATGGAGGATT
This sequence comes from Liopterus haemorrhoidalis, assembly GCA_963971575.1. NCBI lineage: Eukaryota > Metazoa > Arthropoda > Insecta > Coleoptera > Dytiscidae > Liopterus > Liopterus haemorrhoidalis. The sequence goes on from OZ020611.1 coordinate 233,584,189, forward strand.
GCAGAAAATTGGAGGTTATATCTGTTTTTGAAAACAGCTGGACGTATTTTAACGAAATTTGGTACAATAGAGTAGAACCAGGATCAAATATAGGCATGGTATCTCAAAATGTTCTTTCTTAGGGGGTGTTTCTGGGTTAAAACTGGTACTAAAAAACTTGAAATATTTCCTTTATAAAAAAACTATACAATAAAATTTGTTTATAAGAAAACAAATCTTATTTGTTCCATGCATTTTTTCAATTTGATGAATGTTATGGTAGTTACGGGAGTCACCCTAAAACTAAAATATTGAAATATTTCACTTATTATTCTCTTCACATCAAAAATGAATGTAAGAAAACTTATTTAGAACGAAGAAACATTCCGTTCAAAGAAAAAATAAATTAAAACAAGTAGAAAATAAAAAAATTAAACGATATTTTTATATTTATAGCAAAAAATCAAACTTCACGTGTATATAACATACACGATAAACAAAGACTGACGTCCCGTTAGCATATGGATGACGCGTAGCCTCTCTATTTACCCCCCCCCCCACTACAAGTTACGAGACCACCTTATACAATAATCTTGTGTATGTGCATGATCAAAATGACAGGGAATTTTAGTTTTACAAAAACTTTACCAACATTAACAAACATTGATTGAAATCTGTTTCCTAAAACATCCAGTTCATTTTCTACATTATAACTGTTTAATAATTATTAAAAATAACATTTAAAATTTTATTAAATTATTTGGTAATAATTCTTATTAGTCCAAACTGAGGCAGGAGCGTATCGCATTACGTGTCAAAGGAATTTATCTCCGTTTGGCAAAGAAGTGTTCTTGCCTACGATGAACAATATAGAAGTATCAAATATATGGTTTCCTAGTTTGCTAGGGTATGCCATATAGGTGGGAGAAGCAGTGACAGAACAAAAATTCACACCTTTGCTCTTTAAGTGGTCGGAAGCGAACTACTGTTCCTTGTTTTTCAAAGGCTCTAAAAAGAATTTCTGTCTCCTCTTTCTTCAAGTGTTTACAAGTGAATTTCTGCCACTCCCATTCTTCAAACTATCCAAACATCTCCAAACATATTTTATTTTACTTTTTTATTATTTTGTTTATTTAATTTTTTCGTTAAAAGATGTTAGGTTTTTTTTATAGTAGAGAAATGGTTTGAGATCTTAAAAAATTACCCTTGCACCCAGGCCCCTTTATGAAGAAGGACTCTAACTTGCCTATTGAGTAATCCATCTCAAGCCCAAGGACTACATATTGAGAAATACTGTTTTAATATAATTTAATGTCAAAATTTACAATGATAAGATTTGCTCAGATGTGTTTTTGTATTCGTCTGTCTTTCTGACTAATATTTTAATATAGACTTACAATAATTCACTTTCGCTGATGATCTTCTCAATATTTTAAAAATAAAAATTTTAATATTAGAACAATTTTATTTATTTATATATTTTTCTTTCATTTAAAATATATTTTTGAATATTCTTTATTATTTTGTAATTATTATAGCAATACAAATCGGTAGAAGATTATCTTGGCTTCACAATATAAGGGACCACTCGTCGTCAAGTAATTATATCTTCGGCATCTCTAACAGCTGTCACGAGACTCCGTCCATCGAGTAGGTGATTTAACGGGCAGCTATTTCCTTCTGGTTTCTTCTGTACGATAAGTTTCTTCATATTATTGTGACAGGTTACATGCCCAAAGAATTTCAGTATTCGTGTAGACGTTTGGACTTGAAAGACGCTGGGACGCTTGGGTATTTCTCCAAAAATTGATATATTTGTAGACTTATTTGTTCATGGTATTCGTAATATGCGAATCAATACACCCTATATGTTTGATTTTTTCCCATTTATTTGTAAGTAGTACCCCCCAAAACAGCCTAGCCCAGGGCCCTTAGAACCCTAAGTCACTAGTTGCATTGCTATAATAAGATTGAAATATAATTAAATACTCTTATTTATAATATTTAAGAAGACTTTAAAATTTTTTATAACCTATTATTTACAATTATATATTATTTTCCTAATTCTCTATTCAAAAACTATTATACCAAAATTCAACATTCACTAATTCTGATCACAATCTTATCTCTAATATCAGTGCATACAATTTTGAATATGTTGTAATTAATTTTTCTTTTTTTTTTTTTGGTCAGTAACACTTAATACTACTATAATACAGTAATACTTTGGTTATGGAATCTCAGTTTTTGGCAACAATGACTACTAATTAAAGTTTTTTTTTTTTATACTTTTTAATTTTTCCGTACAATTACGAAATGCATTGAAATATCAATATACATCTAGGCTCATTGTTTTTTTTTTTCTATAAAATGAACAATTGAAATACTGATTTTATTTATTACGAGGTGGTTAGTATAACCTACTGTCTTTGTTCATCGCGAAACAATCCAACAAAATGTGAGATAAATACATACATTCACTATATTATGTTCACTTTTAATTCAAAAAGATTTTAATTAGAAGAAACATGAAATATAATATAAAAAAATCAGTAATAATTTTGTGAATATTTTCGATACTGCCAATCGGAATACCATTATGTACTCTTGGGGTGCATTCGAGTTGTACAGGGTAGAGCGAGCGCTGAGCGAACAGTTGATGGTGACGTCATGAATAGAGCACTAACGGAGCGCAGCAACTCGAACACGGAGCGAGCGTTGTGTGACGTAATGTTTATAAAATCTAACCCTACAATTTTAGGCGGCGTTTTTACTGTCAGATTAGTTCACGTCAGTCATGAATCAAAATTATATACCTCGGATTTCGTTGACTTTTTTTCAATGATGAAGAAATAAAATGAATTAAAAATTAAATAATAATTAATGAATTAATTTAATGAATCTTTTCCATTTTAATTTTTTGCACGGTGTATTTTAATAATGTTTTTGCTGTTTACAGAATGTCAAAAATACACAAAATGGCCGTACTCTGTAGCCATAGACGAATAACAATATTATTTGTATATTGTTATTTGTCTAAGGCTATTATTTTTATTTATAATTTAATTTTAAACTTTTATTTCTTTGCAGCCGTTCCCCCACTTTTTTACGTCATACTCCATATGCTCGGTCTTAAAACCTCGAACACATAAAGCGCACTCTAAATACTCGCTCGATCGCAAAACGAATGCAATTGAGTGTACTCCGAGCGTCAAATCGAACACGTTTGAGTGTACAGAACGTGCTCGGAACGCTCGGAGCGTCAAATCGAATGTACCCTTGAAGAGCTTTCGGAAAACATAACGCGAGAAATTCAAAGGATTCCACGTGCCATGTTTGGACAACATTGTATGGACAATTTCCCCACCCGTCTACAAGAATACCTCGACAAAAATGGACCCCACCTAACTGACGTGATTTTTATTACGAAAATAAATGTGTATTTTTTGAAAATGGCAATGGTAGCAGTTATGTATAAAAACAATAAATTTTGAAATTGGTTCGAAATTAAATGTGTGACAGTCTTTTAAAAAACATACCTCTCTGCCGGACCCTGTTTAACGTATATATTTAAAATACTAAAAAATTAATAAATATATATGTTTTTCAATAAAATCGTACCTCGGATACCATAAAATCGTATATTGTATACAATTAAAAATTATCGTACGATTTCAATCATACATCTGGCAACACTGCTTTCCATCCCCAAATGATTTTTTTAATCTACCCCTTCCCCACCATTATCAAGTGTTTTTTTTTTAATGTTACTCCCCTCCGTCCTCAAGTGATTTTTTGAATTCTTATCTCCCTTGTCATCATCAATAAGCCGGACGCCACTAAAATAGCCCGGTACCAATTTTCATCATAGTCAGCCTCTGATCCTACGTGTCAAAATAACAAAAATACTTAAAAAATTTAAGACATGTGAGCCTATTTTTTTGGTTCAAGCTGAACTAGATTTTCAATTCTAGTTACTTTTACCGATTAAGTGAGTTTTGTTTAGCAAAAACCAACTAAAAAGAGAGCTCATATAAGCTGTTCACTTTTGTAAGAACAAACTAAGAGGGAATTTTGTTTTCAATAGGGATTTGCAGCTAAGCACCCTACCATCTGGTGAGCGTTTCATGAACTTGTGTACATCATATAACATTTCGTTTTGTGTATTGGTTTTGTATGAAGTTTGTTTTTAAAGTTTTATTATAATCATTGAAAAATGTATAATACATATTGTTGTGTGCCTATGTGCAATTCATTGAAAAGAAGAAACCCGGAAATATCGTTTCATTTGTTTCCACTAATATCAGACACCGTATGGTTCGAAACAAAATTGGGAAAGCAAGAGGTTAGGAATCGACGCGATGTTTAGATAAACAATTTAAAAATTGGAAAAAAAGTGTGCCCTTATATCAAAGTTTGCTCATTACATTTTAATGATAGTGACTACAAAAAATATTTTCAATTTTGTATTTATTATCGCATATCTTGAAAATTCCTGTTATTGTGTGTGGGTTTATAATGCACAAGTTTGTAGGCATAATGCATAAATCTTTATGAACTCTCTGTTTTTTTCAGTGACTCCACACAATATTATATGCCCTGCATTGTAGATTTCTACCCCTTGGTAAACAACACGGGAATTATTATTTCCCCCAATATAGTTAAAATAATCGACAATGGAAAACCGCCATAACTTAAAACCAGATCACAAAATGTAGTATTTAGATGTTTACAAGTAATGTCACTTCACAAAATCAGAAAATCCCAAACAATTATTTATTTTTTGTCGTTTTTTGATACACTTTTCGCTATTATTTACTAGTAAATGTCAAGTGGTATCTGATTTAGAATGGTTTCAAAAAAATCCGCGTGGCGCTACGATCTTAAAATGTTTCCCCTATAGTTTGCACCTTTGAAGCTGTATGTCATGTTGGTATTAAAAATGTCACTTTTTTAAAATGTCGATCCATTTGACATATGTCATAATAAAAAATTATATCTTAATTATAATGATCATAACCTTATCAACCTAAAGTCGGTTTTACAGCGTAAGGAATATTTTTAATTGACATTTAAAGTCAGTAACACACCATAAAAGTAACCAAAATAACCAGATCTAGTGTGTTCTTACAAAAGTGAACAGCTTATATAATTAAGAAAAATAAAAATTTCAGTTTGTCCCGCTTAAACGTTTTTTCTTCAAAAACAAATAGTAATGAGAAGTGATAAAAATGAAAAATCGTGAACAAACGGGAACATACGTCTTTGTCTCACATTATGTCATAAAAGATAGCCTCTTCCACAATGAACAATAATATATTTCCTTATAAAGTATTACACGATAATATTATAATACTTTTTGTGCGAACTGACATTTTCTAAGGCTAAAGCCCTGATATGTTCTTTTATAAAAAATCAAGCAAGCAATTCTTTCAATTTAAAAACAATCTCATATTTAAAAAACACATTAAAGTTCATTGTAAAAAAGGCTATGCTCAATTCCATATCAAAATCAGCTCAAATTCACGAGCCCACTTCCTTATTCGGAAGAAATTTGGAACATATTTTCACCTTAATAAGAACCTAATCTCCTTGTCAAACATTCATTGCGTAATAAAGTGATTTACCATTTCCCACCGGAGGGTTTTGGGGAGATGTTGGGGAGGTCATGGTACTAGTGCTTGTATTGGTGGAGTCTTGCGGAGAGACACTGGCTGCTCCTTCCGGTACTCCTCGTTCTGATGTGAACCTATTTTTTGTCGGTGAACTAGGTGCTGAAGTTTCTCGTTGAGTATATTGTGTGTCTATGGTGGTTTGTCGATAACCATTTGGTATCGGTTGTTGGGTTTCACTATTGGCTAAGGAAATATTATCACCCATTGCGTACCTGAAAACAAAAAAGAGAAAATTAGTTGTGTATCACTAGTTGTGTCACTATAAAAAAATGTAAAAATACCCTGTGGTACAATATTTTATTAAATATTTCGAATATTTTACCTGTAAGATGAAGATAAAATTTATGATGAAATGTGAATCATTTCACAATTTTCAGGGTTTTGTAGGTACCTAGTAAATTCTGATTTTTGGGTTTATATTTAGTTTGGTTTTATAGGTATGACCACCAAAATCCTTTATAATGTGTGTTGGTCTGTCTGGTAGAAATTGTAGCCAAACGGCTGAACATAGAAAGAGTGAATTTGGCATGCTAATACAACTCTTTGACCCATATATAGGAAAACTATAGAGTGTTTAAAAAACATCACGAGATAAATATAAACAACAGAGCCGCAGTAAGGGGGGGGAGGCGCGACGGCCCCTAGCGCACTAAAGGAAAAGGGCGCCGATGAGCTCTTGACTAAGGGGCGCCACATTGCGAAGGTGAGGAGCTTTTTTTTTTTGCTCTTCACTTGGATTTTGGGAGGTGAGGACCTTTTTTTTTGCTCATCATCTACATTTTAGGCGGTGAGAATCTTGTTTTTGCTTATCACTTACATTTATTTGCCAAGGGCACCAAAACGCAGTTTTGCCCCTAGCGCAAGTTTTCCTTACTGCGGCTCTGATAAACAAATATTAATATAAATAAGCCAAAAGGAAAAAAAATCAGAAGACCATCGGTAGATTCCGGTGTGGTAATGAAGAACGGGCGAACTTCTTCTGGAAAACTGAATGTGAAAGGACATGCAGAACATGCGAGGAAACCACCGAGACAATAGAACACAGAATGTTGGACGAAGCAGGTAGTGGCTATCTGTGGATGAAGGAGGTCATCCAAAGAAGAGAGGTGTTAAAGGAGAGAAACAAGATACTACTAGGAAGCGCAGTCCAAAGAGCCAGAATACGTTTTTTGTTTTGAATAATTTTGACGTAATTGTTGTTAATTTATTAGAAATTTATATTATTATAATTGAATGTGATATCACACAAATAGTATTTTGGGAAAATTAATGTACAAATTCAAGGCCAAAAGGCATGAATAAACGGTTATCTATCTATAAATAAATATGTATTTAATGAAAAAATATATTTTGTTTTTTAATTTTGAGTGAGGTATCAAATGAAATCTCTTAATGCGTGGATAAACAAGCAAATTTTTATTTTTTTATTGTATTTTCGCCAAAAATATTTCAAAAATATTTTGTCCCCCACCCTATTTCTCAGAAGGGTTGAACAAATTTCGTTTTTGTAAAATATTGTAGTATTTTAGTTTTTGACAATAATATTTAGTTTTTTAATTCATAGCTAAATTATGGCTGGTAATGTTACGCTCTTTTTGTATTTATGACAAGGTTGTGTATGTCTTTTTTGAAATTATAAATATATTTAAAAAAAATAACAGCTGAGAATCGATGTGTGTAAACTCCGCCTAATTACCTTAACAACATATAACGTTGTTAATGTATCAAAGAGGACTAAATCATTTATACAGTCTGTTCCAAACGGTTAGGCGGAACTAGATTTTGGAATATAGTTACTTTCATCGTTTAAATAGTGCTTTTCGGCCGTTTTGTTTAAGCTTTGTAAATCCTACTTACAATAAACATTTTTTGGTTAAGGTTAATATCATTTTAAATGTCATTTTCTTTATATTTTGATTTTTTGTGTCATTCTTAATACAAACTTTTTTTGTCATTAAAATATGTAAAAAAAATAATTTAATTTTGACATATGTCATTCGTTTCCATGGTATCTTTGTTGGAAATTTAAATTTTGACATTCCAACGTGAAAAATGAAATAACCCAAGCAAAGTCCCTTCTCATGACAACCTAAAAGAACGAAATTCCCATTTAGTTCCGCCTAACCGTTTGGAACAGACTGTAGTAGTTAAATACTTATAAACCAAATAGCACCTTGTTTATATTGAGAAATACGTTTCAGAAAATTGAAAAATATGAAGCCATTTATCGACATATTTCTTATTAATTTAATGAAGGCTTAGATATGAAACAAATGCAGAAAAAATCGCTGGGATTTTTAAATTAAAATTTTATTGGGACGCAAATTATTTAAATTTAGTTTAAAAAAATTAGTTTTTATTAAATGGAAGCTCTTAGTAATCAAATAACAAAGAAATTTTCATTCAACATCGATTAAAGCAAGTATTATTTAAAACAATGATTGAATAAATGTTTTTACCTAGGACCAGCGGCGGGGAAACTATGCCTATTTATTTTGCCTGTGTACATTCCATCGTGCCATATGGTGGTGCCGTTATGTGGTACATTGGCTGGTCCGATTGCTGGCCGGTATCGAGTATTTGGAGGTCCAGGGTAGTAGCCACAATTTGAGAGAGTAGCTGATGGGGTTTGAGTGGCTCTTGCTGTAGCAAATTGACCTGAAAAAAAGGATAAACATTTAGTTTTGAAAAAAATCCAAACAGGGCCGCTGTTACGCATAGGCGCAGCAGACGCTTGCCTGTAGTGTAAAATGAGTGGACAATTCATGACAATAAGGATAGTGGGGCCAAAAATGAGGTTAACTTCTCAAGTATATATGTGACGTTTCGCTTCGACAAGGATCACGATATACTAGAAAGAGAAAACCGTCCGTTTTGCCGGACGAAGTTGAACATGATCCGACTTTTCACGTGTGCCGGACGAATTGAAATATTTGCAGGCTTCTGATTGGTTAGTCGGGCGAACGGATCCGTTGAGCAGAGAGCTGAGTACGTAACATAACATTTACTATTCAGCCTTATCTTTTCTAAAATTTTTAATCAAAACTGAAATTTAAATAAGTATAGATATTTAATAAATATTCATTCTGAAAACTAAATATTTATTTGATGTGTTTGTTAATATTTAATTCGTATTAACGTATTTAAAGAAAAACTTTAATAATGAAATTTCAGTATTTATACGGTTAAATTCACATTTAAATGTTTTCAAGTCTCAAATTCCATACACGTACCCATTTGAGCTCATAGTGAATGTACGTTATAAATGCATGCACAATGATACACAATTTTTAATGGACAAATTGTGGGGGACAAAAATAAAGTAATATGCACCTATAAACTAGATAATTAGGTTAGGTTTAGTTAGCAAGAATTTCGGATAGAAAAAGCCGGAACTTGATAGACGTATGTAAACGGGTACCTATAAAGAATTTTTACCTGTTTTCAATTTATAGTATACATATTATGAAAAACATTAACTTTATAAAAAGAGAGTCCCAATAAATATCAGTTATATTCCGACTAAGAAAATATATCAAAGTCTTGTTTGAAACGCATATTTCTCAGTCAACTACAGATGCATGAATGATTGCTATTGGTTCCCAACTTTTACGGCTGCGTCTTCTCTCTTCTATCAGGTTACAATATACTCTATTCTAAACATACAACCTAGTTCTAATTTAAACTGATGGGAGCGTACGAAACATTTACCGAAAATAGCATTGCCGTAGATGATTTTTTTAATCATCTAAATATTTTAAAGAAAAGCATTATCTGTTAATGAAAAAATTGATGTGAAGTGTGAATTTTCACACATTTCAGGGTTTTGCAGCTATTTAGTAAGTAATGATGATTATTTGGGATGCCAAAACAAATTTTATATTAAAATATTTTTTTTGTTAATTTTAATTCGAACGCCTAATACCATTATTAAGGTTTCTAAATATGTGCAGTATTTTTTTTTTATATAGCAAGGTTTATTAAGAATTTTAAAAATTGCGCCTATGGCTTCCATTGGTTGTTATAAGTTCCGCCCCTCTGATTTCGTATACATTGAAACAGAATTAAATTATAATTTAAACAATTTCCACTGGTTATTAAATTTACGCTTTTAAAAATTAAATGCAACATTTGCCAAAATATAACTAGAATTTAGAAAAAATAATTTAAACAAAATAAAAATTAAAAAAAAAAAACAAAAATAATATTGTCTCTTCTAGCAGGGTTCGATCCTTTTCGGATCGAGTTACTTGGGTAAAAATCCAGCGTCAAAACCACTACACCAGCATACACGTTCTAGTGTAGCGTGTTACAAAGCTATAACTTGTGTACATTATTAGCAAAAAATCACAAAAAATGCGTTTTTTTCCAAAAACGTAATCTGATCAAAAATTCCTGTTGTACTATTCCGGTTCACACCAATGTACATTACTTAGAATTTTTTCAGATTTTTAGTTTACACCATCTGGGCTACACAGGGTGTGGGACAAAATTTTTTTTGCACAATTTTGGCCAAAATCGCTTCAAAATAATTTATTTTGCAAAAATAAAAATTTGATCGTTAATCCACGTACCAAGCGCTTTCATTTGATACCCTACTCAGAATTATAAAAAAATATTTTTTTTTTCGATGAGCACATATTTGTTTATATTTTTAGGGGGATATGTTTTTTAGATGTTTTAGTATTTTCCCTATGCGCGGGTCAAAGAGTTGTATAAGCATGCCAAATTTCAACTCTCTAGGTTTAGCCGTTTTAGCCACTACAATTTTTACCGAACAGATAGACAGACAGACGACAAAATGACGGTATAAGGGTTTTTTGGTCATACCTACAAAACCCTAAAAATCGTGGTGCTAAATTGCAACAATGCAAGAGGCACTGTTGTAAAATTTAAAATACTGAGTCCAACACCAGAAATAAATACCGAAACTAAAATCCAGTACTAAGAAGGGAGACATGATTGCCAATTATTTTGGTTATATCTGCCAAACTCTAGAATATTAATAATGACACAACCGAAAGCAGAATTTATCTGTATATGGACAAATTTTTTAACAAAATTTAAAAATAAATGTGAAAAATTCTTACCTGGAAGGGGACTTTCACTTCGTGAGGTCATGAGGTGAACCTGCACAGGTTGTCCAGCAGAATACGGTACCCTAATCATTTGTTTCTGGGTGAGTTTCATCTGCTGGTATTGTTGTTCGTCCATGTGTGTCGGATGGCCTGGTAACCGAGGCGGCAATGTGCCGTGGTAACCCTCTGGGTACCTCTTGTTAGGTTGATTTGGTGGGAACTTCTTCGTGGTGAACCGGGCATAGTTGCACTGCTCCGGAGATGAGTAGATGGGACTTGGACTGACGTTTCCTGGTTGAAAACCTAGAAAAAAATATTTGTTGAGTATTATGTCGAAAAAATAATTTCTTATTTAAAAGTTTGACAACTATTTATAAGAATGGAACTAAATGGAGAAGATTGGAAGTTGAAGAATAGCTGTAACAGTAAAATAATTATTTTACTATTACGCAGCGGAAATGTTCTCTAATGGCCGGTTGCTAAAGTAAGAATTATCCCTAACTCAAGTTAAAAGCATTTGTTCTTATATGTTGTAACCAGGGCTTCGAACCGGAACTGAACCGAAAACCGAAAAAAACCGTTATTTATGTCGGAGCGAAAACCGGAACTGAACCGAAAAAAAAATATCGGTTTATTTCGGTTCAGATAATGTTTATGTGAGTGAATATAAAATACATTTTGTTTAAGATTATTTTTTAAACTGATGAGCAGAAAAAAAATCTAATTTTTTTAACTGATAGGTAAAAAAATGCGCTTATATTATTTCTGGAGGGGGGGGGGGGTTGAACGCGAAAAATCCCTCCCTGGCAGCGGCCTTGGCATGATGGAATGGAAATAAGGAATAAAATGTTCTACTAAATTATAGTAGAAAATAAATTTCTAATACAAATACAAGCATTTACAAATTTATCACTCGGAACTGAACCGAAAACCGAAAAAAACCGTTATTTTTGCCGGAACGAAAACCGGAACCGAACCGATATATATTTTTTTAATTGAACCGGAACGAAACCCGAAACGAAAAAAATATCGGTTCGAAGCCCTGGTTGTAACATATAAAAATAAATGATTTTAACTTGAGTTAGAGAAAACTCTTACGTTAGCAACCCGACATAAGTGACATTTATGTTTAGTAGGCTCATGTTTTAAAATAATAAAACATGTTATCAGTATAACTCAATTTTATTTTATTCTACAGTACTTAATAACTTCCTTAACAGTTTCCGGTACTTTCGGATATCCGTCATTTGGGTGTATTTTCTAAGAAATGCGTTGAAAATATTTAACACCTTGCTCGAAAAATGCTATTCTGTAAGTTCATTTGTTAAGGAATGCGCTAAAACAATATTTATTAACGCGAGGTGTTAACTTTCCTTGTGAACAAGCCGTACCTTTGAAAGCGCATGCGAACTGTAAAATGTATATAAAACATAACCAAATATTTCGGTGTAAACTGAAATATGCACAGTGGAGATATTTATTTAAAAAATGATACAAAAGTTTTTGATTCTGTTATGCTCCTTATAGCTGGATTCCACACAGTAGCGGCTGGTATATTCATGTATAAACGATAAGTAAATTAATTCAAATATTTCCTGCCCCCCCCCCCCAATTTTAGCCAAAAATTTCCTGCCCCCCCAGATTTTAAGAGCTAGCGCTGCCACTGTTTCGTCAATATATTTAATAAAACTTAATACAACTAAATGAAACAATATACAATTTTAAATATTGACAATTATTTAGTAGCAGTATTTTATATACTACATTGTTTCATTTTTTTAATAAAATCTGAATTTATTTTATTTTAATAAAAGATTTATGTCATTTCTAATTCGTATCCCTTCTTGTAACAAGTTACAATTTATTTGAATACCTGGAAGACATTTTTTAATCATAAGAAATTCAAAACATTAACTAAATGTTACAACCTGGATGGTGTGGAATAACAAGCGCTTTCCAGTTAGATGTGAAACACTTTAAACTACTCTGAACTGTTCTACTCCGAACTGTTCTGAAATTATTACAGTTGGAACACCGCTTAATCCAAGAAGGCGCGATTGAATGAAATTTACCCCACTCCAATCGAATTCGACGTTCGGGAAGAGGGAAGGTAGGTCTAGCGTAGTTTGGGAGTATGGAGTACTTTAACTTGGAACACTAACGAAGTGTTCGGAGCAACTCCGAGTTACTCTTTACAGCAACCTGGAAAGCGCCTATTGTGATCTTCATTATAATTGCCATGAAATACTGTCGGACTATCTTAAGCTGTCCGGTGCAACACTGTACTCCGCAGATTATAGTACGGTATTATGAGTGAGTGAGACATAAGTAGTGCCACCCAGTCGGGAAAAAAACGCATTTATACATTTTATACACAAGAGCGCTTCCCAATTTGATCTGAAAATTTATTTTTGTGTGATTGTAGTGCACGATTGCTACACGAATACTAACGACGTCTCCTTCTATTTTTTGCGCTATTGAGCAGCTATTATAGTTTACACAGGTTTCAAATTCTGGGTCTCAATAAAAACCAATTCTGTTCTTCACAATCCCATTTACACCTTTTTACACAATTTCTTGAAATTGCTCCTGGTAAGTTAAAAGGGTTAGGTACTTTCCCAGTTCTTTTCTAAAGAATTCACTTTAAAGAGTAATATAAAGTTAGTATTTTGTCTTACAATAATTAATATTCTTACCGTATTTGGTTTCATTCAATTTATTTGTTATTAACATGACATTTACTAAAATATAATTCGCCAATTTTTCAAATTAAAACACCAGCGTAATGCTTCGTTCAAAACCACCAAATTATAAATTAGAATTAACATGAAATTAGTACTTACAGTCTGTTCCAAACGGTTAGGCGGAACTAAATGGGAATTTCGTTCTTTTAGGTTGTCACGAGAAGGGACCTTTGCTTGGGTTATTTCATTTTTCACGTTGGAATGTCAAAATTTAAAATTCCAACAATGAAACCATAGAAACGAATGACATGGCAAAATTAAATTATTTTTTTTTACAAATTTTAATAACAAAAAAATAAATAAATGGGAAATTTGTATTAAGAATGCACAAAATATCAAAATATTGGCATCTGACACTACCGATAGAGGCGCTACTGCATTCATATCATGGCTGAATTTGGTAGGATATTTTTGACAGGTTCAATGGTATCTTCATGTGATATTTATTGAAACACACGGGAACAGACTCTAAAATGGTCTTTAACTGTCTTTCCACTTCTAAGAACATATTCCCATGCTTGTCACAAACTCGACTATCCTACAACCTTTAGTTTCTCAAAATCTCACTAGAGGCGCTTCAGTTATTGTCAGTTGACAATAAAGAAAATGACATTTTAAAATGATATTAACCTTAACCAAAAAATGTTAATTGTAAGTATGATTTACAAAGCTTAAACAAAACGGCCGAAAAGCACGATTTAAACGATGAAAGTAACTAGTTTGCAAAATCTAGTTCCGCCTAACCGTTTGGAACAGACTTTAACATAAAATTTGTACGTAGAAATTAAGCAGCATTCACAATAAAAATTAATAAATTAAGCCACTGACAGATATTTTTATCGACTTCTACTTTATCGATAGATATTTGGCAGCTGTTTACATTTGTTAATGAGTTTTTGAGTGTTTTATAGTTCTGAAAAGAATTAAAATAGAGGAAAAATTTATATTTATACTCATAGAAAACACAAAGATGTAGATAGAAGCAAAAAAATATGGTCATAGAAATTTTTAGGTTGACAAGTGCTTACTGCGCATGCGTCAATTATAAATTAACGTAAAGGCGCAATTTCACTGAGGCAACTTTTAGGCAACATGTAGCATGCGCCATTGACGCATGCTACACACAGTCTTTCCATTGAAGGAACATGAAGCGACAAGAAACAAGTCTCCTTGCCGCATGCTACAAGTTGATTGTTGTTGCCGGATCGCATGCGTCACCTCTCGACATGATTCAACGTGTCGAACAGTGTCGTCGTTATCCAACAGCCAACGGATCCGTGCGGCTTGTATCATGCGACATGGAGTGGAATAATGAAAAAACTACATTATTTATTGAAGATTACCATAATTCACCCGAATTATGGAACAATAAAATTAGTAATTATAAAGACATTAGAATTAAAAATGATAAGTTAAAGCAATTGGCGAATAAATACAATTGTACGGTGGCTGAGGTAAAAAATAAAATCAAGAATTTACGTTCAGCATTCCATCGTGAGCGAAAAAAACTGCAATCAAAAAAGAGTGCTTCACGAAAGTTGGTATCATATTTTTTTATAGTAAGTGAGACTTTCTCAAGCAAGTACTCAAAATCTTCTTTACTCATTCGTGTAAAATTTTTAAATAAAGCTTCATCGTCAGTAACCAAGTTGTTGTATAAATTATAATGAGTTTCTTGAACACCAACATATAGTTCTCTTCTCCACCACCGTGGCTTTCTTCTTTTTTTTTTTTCGATTCAGAGCTATTACTAAATAAGCAGCTGCCGCGACTGTTTGTAAAGACATGATACTCCAAACTGAAGTTGCCTGAATGGAATCGTTTTAGACGCATGCTACAAGCATAGACGACAAATCGCATGCAACGTGGGGAGACAATTTTCGCATGCGACATTATTGAATTTTGTGGCACATAGTCGCACGCCTATAATCAGGCGACACTAGGAAACAAATATCATGCCTCATATCGTTCAGTGTTGCCTCAGTGGAATTCCGCCTTAAGGGTTTGTAGTCTACAAACATCTAATTTTAATTTATAAGTATAAGTATTAATTTTGAAGGTTGTGAACGGTAACGTACAGTTACGTATAACAAACATTTACGTTAATTCTAAGTACTAATTCTAATTCCTAATTTCGAGGTTCTGAACGCAGCATTAATTTGTAAAGCTACTGTTTTGGTAGGCGCTTATTGTAGAACGTTAACTTGCAATCTTAACGCCGCCGCTTGGAGAATAGACCTGATTCTGGGTTATCTGACTCTCTCGCAATCTTTGAACTTACCTTCAATCCTGTTGTAAGGTATAAGAACCATAGTTTGGTGGTAACTCCTTGACATATCCATAGGTGGAGGTGATTCAGGTCGGCCACCTCGCTGTCTCTGGGGTAAGGTAGAGTAGATCTCGCTGCAGCCGCCACCGATGCGCATCACTGGTGGGTGCATCACAGTTCCACTGTAGTGCATTTGAGAACACCGTGCATTGCCACAATTCTGATAAATACCTTCTTCAATGAGCGATGTGGGTCGGAACCTGGAAAAACAAAGAATTTGTTCAGGACATAATAAATACTGAAGTGAAAATAGGAAGGTGTCAACAAAAAAATTGATGTGAAGTGTGAATTTTCACACATTTCTGGGTTTTGCAGGTATTTAGTAACTGAACGATGATTATTTGGGATGCCAAAACCAATTTTATGTCAAAATATTTTTTTATGAATTTTAATTCGAATGCCTAATACCATTATTTAAGTTTCTAAATATATGCAGTATTTTTTTTTTATACAGCAAAGTTCATTAGGATTTTGAAAATTGCACCTATGGCTTCCATTGGTTGCTTACATCATAAGTCCCGCCCTTTGATTTCGTCAAACATAGAATTAAATTATAATTTCAACACTTTCCACTGGTTATTAAATTTACGCTTTTAAAAATTAAATGCAACATTTACCAAATATAACTAGAATTTTAACAAAATAATTTAAACAAAATAAAAATGCAAAAAAAAAAACAAAAAATAACATCAACAGGATTCGAACCCTAGTTTGCAAGTTAACTTATATGTATTATTAAGCGTACGACAAATCCAACCACGCCACGAGAGCTGCTGATGTGGTATGTTACACAACGTATTAAATAGTTAACATATTTTAGTTAAAAACACAAAAAATGTGTTATTTTCCGAAAACATAATCTGATCAAAAATTCCTGTTGTACTATTCCGGTTCACACCAATGTACATTACTTAGAATTTTTTCAGATTTTTAGTTTAAACCATCTGGGCTACAGGGTGTGGGACAAAAATTTTTTTGCACAATTTTGGCAAAAATCGCATCAAAATAATTTATTTTGCAAAAATAAAATTTTGTTCGTTAATCCACGTACTAAGGGCTTTCATTTGATACCCTACTCAGAATTTAAAAAAAATATTTTTTTTTTCGATGAGCACAAATTTGTTTATATTTTTAGAGGGATATGTTTTTTAGATGTTTTAGTATTTTTCCTATGTGCGGGTCAAAGAGTTGTATAAGCATGCCAAATTTCAACTCTCTAGGTTTAGCCGTTTGGCTACAATTTTTACCGAACAGACAGACAGCCAGACAGACAGACAGACGACAAAATGACGGTATAAGGGTTTTTTGGTCATACCTACAAAACCCTAAAAAGGATCATAATTAACGAAACTACAGCATTTTTAATTGATAAGTTTTCGAATGACGGATCCTGTATTACTTTCACTATATTGTAGATAAAAAAACCGCCTCTTTAAAATAAAATTTCTTCTCTGTTTGCTAGTTAATTTTAATTTTTGTATTTAAGATAATAATTATTAACAAATACTTGATATAGTCGGCTTGCTGATAGGTGACTGTTCGTTGCTACAAGTATCGATATACAATACTATATGCTTTCTCAGTCTATATCATTATAATTATTTGCATGTTTCCCCTAAGTACAAAGTAATAAAATATTAAGTAAAAATATATTTATTCATATAATATATTGCTACAAAGTGTATTTAAATGTTTATTTTTATTTTAAAAAAATTAGTCACTGTAATGCATGATATCGTCGTCATCTGAACTATCGCTGTCATTTCTTGTATTTATTATTATTGGATTAATATCATCAACAATCCTTTCCCTTTCCCACCATTCATATATTAAATTTTCGATTTTTTTAACAGATTTTGCCCAATTTTCACTACTAATTTGATCACAGGCTACTTGCCACATTTTCAAAACTTCGTTATCACTATATCCGTTTTGACCAATATGTCTATCATAATAATTTTTTCTAATACCCCAAATTTGTTCAATGGGGTTAAACTGGCAGTGATAAGGAGGTAATCTTAGTACTTTATGACCATACGTTTGTACCAATGTATCAATAAAATAAACTGGTACAGATTTTAATTTCCTTCGTTTTCTCGTGATTTTGTTAGTGAGAAGTTCAGATTTATTACATTTTATAATTCTACGAATTGTTGATTCCGAAATCTTTAAGGCAGTTGCTACTCTTTGACGGACACAAGATAGAGAAACAAGTGGTCCATTGTTCTCTTTTTCGGATTTAAAATATTCCAGCAGATTTAAAATTAAAGTTTGTAAATTTAATAATTGGCTGCAAGATCTATTAATTAATATTATTAACAGACACTGACAGCTAAGACAAATAACAAAAAACATTTTTAATATCGCTGAAAAATGGTAACTAGATTATTATATAAATGCATTACTTGATACATACATGTAACAGTCACCTATCAGCAATCCGACTATATTAAAAATATATATTTTGTTTATTTATTTTTTTTTAAATTTCCAATAATTTTTCAATAACAGTAGTACTATTTAGTTACCTCTGCACATCTGGTGGTCCCATTGGCCCATAATACCCATATCCCGTCCTCTTGGCATCGATACCAGTCTCGGAATAGTAAGGCCACTGTTGTCTGGGCTGTGTGGGAGGTTGTGCAGGTTGCTGGGGGCTTTGGCTCTGCTGCGCTGGGGGCTGCAACTGAGACTGGATCTGTTGTAGTATCTCACTGGTGGAGCCGAATCGTGGTTTGATTCCTCTCACCGAGGGTCGTCTGTTGAAACCGTAGTCGTCGTGTTCGTCATCTTCTTCCGCTGTATTTTCGGGTTGGTATCTGAAAATAAAGACCAGACATTAAGAACGGTGGAAGAACTAAAATGTCAAAAAATAGACTTCAGTCTCCATCTCACCACACTTCCGGTAAACATTCTTGTAAAATTATTTTAGTTTTTGACAGTGCCGCAACAACATAAATTGGCGCCTGGTGCGTAAAATTATTTGGCGCACCTCCCCCCACCCTGATTAATTACGTACGCAATTTTTAAAATTTTATGGTAGGGTGATTGCATCAGTAAGGGAACGTTTAAAACATTTACTTACGTTGTTTTCTTCACCAAAATGTTATTTAAGATATTTACTTTTTATATTTTATAGAGAATCCTTAAAATCTTATTGTTTTATTTTGATGCAAGTGAAAATAAAAGAATAACTTAGAAAAATAAAAAACATAACTTTATTCATAAAAATCACAAAATCGCCAGAAAAGGAACACTTACTCCTAATAAAGGAACTATCTTATTATCAGTAAAGGAACATACAAAAATATATATTATAAAGACATTTTTTTAACAATAAATGTATAAAAAAAAATTAAAAAAAAAAAACATTCGTTGGTATTATTTTTTAGTTTAGTTTTAACCTTTTTCTTTGGTTTGGTTTAAATTGCAATATTAACGATTATATTAACAAATTATGTTACAAATCTTTTAATAAACTCAAAAATCATGATAATCAACTAATATAAAAAGGGACAAAATGAAAAACACCTAAAATGAAACACAAAAGGGCTAAAGAAATATTACCATATATTACATAATTGAATAACAAAATAAATAAAAAAAATATATAGTTAATGACAAAAAAAGGGATATTTGAACAAAAAATAATAAATATATAGGTATTTTAATAATATAATATATAGTCACTTTAACGGAATGGAAAATTAAATAATATGAACTTTTCTGGCTTTTAACTGCGAAAATTCGTTAATTAAGTCTTCCTAATTTAATGACTGCGCTGTATTTTCTATTAAAGCTAAATTTTACAAGCTCTTGGCCCATTGTAGAACGCAAATAATTTTTTATTAATTTACTAAAACTGCGTTAATTCGAAGCAACAGTTACAGGGAGCGTTAAAAATATGCGCAGTGCAATGCCAATATTAGGGTACACATCTTTTAAATCGTAAGTGTGAATCAATTCTAATAATTGCATTGCAGTGGCAGTTGTATAGTCATCAATTAATCTTGCCTGCCATTTGTAACTTTCGATTATGAAATCAAATTTGTGTTGATTATAGTTTATTAATATAAAAGATAATAATAAAAAAAAATTGGCCATTCGGCGCCCCTATGAATCCGGCGCCTGGTGCGGCGGCACCTGTCGCACCACCCTTGTTGCGGCACTGGTTTTTGACTATTTTTTGTTATTTTTTTTTATGATCATACGTTTATAGAGTAGCTTTGATGAAGAAATAAACTATTTCGAAACTGATAAGCTAGACCTAGTCGCATTATTTATGTCCGCAACCCGTACAATCTTTTTCCCCATATACTCATTGACGGATACGACCAACTACACAACTAGCCATAATTTGGTCATGAATTAAAAAATAATTAATTTTTCTAAAAACACAATTATTACTGAAATATTTTCCAAAAACGTAATCTATTCAAAATTTCTTTTGTACGTTTCCGATTCAGATCAATGCACATAACTAATAATTTCGGATATCTAGTTTAATCTCTTTGGGTTAAAGGGTGCAGTAGTTTTTTATTACATTTTTGGAAAAAACGTGTTAAAACTATGAAAAACGTTCCGTTGCTTAACTCTTAAGAGCTTTCTTTTAATACCACACAATAGGGGAAACTTCCTAAGCGCCCTGACATCTGGTGGCAATTTGTGAAAGATACGAAAGCCACATTGTTTTGTTTTGTTCAATGGAGAAATACGTGTTTTTTTGTTGTTTGTGTTTTATTTTTGTGTATCATGGAAAAAAAAACAATCAATTTTGTTGTGTGCCGCAATGTAAATCGTGAATAATGAAGAATCCTTCTTAAACATTCCATAATTTACCTAAATCGAAAAAAATATCAATTGAAACGACGTTTGGAGGCAGAGAGAAAGTGGATCGTAGGTTTTTATGGACTCAAAATCTAAAAATGGGCAAAAATCCAAGCCCATGCAGGCATGTTTGCCCGTTGCATTTTATGGAAAGTGATTTTTTACGTCCAAAAAAAAGACTGAAAAAAAGCATTTATCGCACCCAAAATTTGACTAAATCATCAGTTGATATATGAAAAGGCCCTTCTACTTTTTCAGGCAGAGATATTAATTTTTACTAATATATTTACCATATTTTAGTTGTTATTATATTGACAGACAGTCAAAAAGAATTAAAAATACAATGAAAAACTAAAAATATCCTTGAAATTTCTTTAAAATAGTATATTATTACATATCTTGTAAATCGTAGATTCCCTTTAAATTAAAAAAAAGCTCGGAAAACAGGAAAAATACAACTCGTGTTCATTTTCACCATGTAAACAAATACACGAATAACAGTTTAATGTGGCTTTCGAGTGTTCCAGCTTTGCCGCATACGGCGCTGCGATCTTAAAAAGTTTCCCCTATTTAAAAAAAAAAAAATATTTTTTACATTTATTTACAAAATAATAATCAACATAAGTTTTATAAAGTTGAACGTAGCAAGCTTTGAAAACAATAAAAAAAGAAACAAAATATCTCTAAAATAAACTATTTCACTATTTAGAAAAAAAAAAACTATTACTTTTTACAATTATTTTACATTACATTATTGTCCACACATTTTCTCATTCTTAATAAAAACTCTTTTTTTTATTGTTTTCAAAGCTTGCTACGTTCAACTTTGTAAAAGTTATGTTGATCATTATTTTGTAAATAAATGGTCGCCATTTTGAAATGGTTAACATAAAAATATGATTTTTGGTGTCATTGTAAAGCTAATTTAATGTACTTTTAGGAAAAAATATATAAAATTATCGATTCCCTATGCTAGATCAAAAGTTGACATCATTTCCGGTGAAACTGGAAGTGTTTCAGAATTCTTATAGTAACCTTTACATGGGCCTTTTTTGTCTAGTTTAACTTTTGTTCTGAAGATTTTTTGTATCTTTACAAATAAAGGAGATTTTCGGGGTGCCCCGTTTCAAACAAAAACCTGAATAACTTTCCAAAAAAAAAAAAAAAAAAAAACAGGACGGTAAAATATTAAGCCAATGTCAAATAATAATCTGTTAAATTTGGCAATATTATTAACTACAAATTTCATCCTTGACGACCTGATATTTTTCGACGAAGGTTCTACAACTATAAACAATCATATCGAAAAAAGTGTTGACATATTATTTGAACATTTTTATACAAAACTATATAAATATAAAACTTATTTGAAATCTACAAATATATTTAAAAAATTACAGAACATTGTTTTGGGATACCTATTAATACCTAATAAGTTATTATTATGATAACATTTTTACAATAATATTCTCTACAATCAAAAATATCCTATTAGATAGATAAAAATTTTGTGCAAAATTGGATGCATAGATTGTCACTAATTTTATTTCATATTGTTAGTTTTGTATAAGAAACTAATAATCTCTGGGGGTTGTACGTAGCGTTAATCACTCACTATAAACTTTCTATAAACTCTCGGACCAGATCCGGTTCGAACGTAGGAACTTTGTAACATGGTTAGCATGTGTGCTACGTCAGTCTGTTAAAATGAATATTAACACCACATAATTTTAAACAATGAAACAGAATATAATGTTAAATATTAATTTCCCTTTATCTCAAACTCATTATAATATAATACAGAAATGAAACATACAATTTAATAGTGTTCACTATATTTATATGCGGGAATATTATGCAGGATCACGTTCTGGTAATATCCTTCCATTTCATTACATCTACTATTTAATTTCAACCGTTTCTCATTCTAAATTACCGCCTTTATCCCTGTTATTTACTTTACTTGTAAATATTTCAGGATCATCCATGTTTAAATGGTTTGTTATTAAATATCTTTGTGTTATATTTAGTTTTATTTATGAGTGTCAAGCCAAGGACAATATGATAAAGAATTTTGTTGAATTGGAACAAAAATAGTTTTGTTTAATTTGGTTCAAAATTGAGTATTATTGAGATCGACGACTAAGGCAGTAGTTGCTGGTGAGTAAAATATTTGGGGGGAAACTTACTGATTCGAGCAAACGGCCCGCGGGCCGAATCCGACCCAACAATAAGTTTCAGCGGCTCGCACCACGAAATTTCTGCCGCTTCTTTTTACCGACCGTCAACATATATAAGGGAGGTATTGTGATCATACCGATTTTGACATTTCGAGATTTCGATGGATCTCCATGAATTGAGGTCGTAACGTTTTGACTATTTTTAGCATGATGTCTGTCGGTCTGTCTGTCCGTCCGTCCGTCTGTCTGTCTGTCTGTCTGTCTGTCTGTCTGTTAGTCGGTCCGCCGTCCGTCTGTCTGTGTACACGTGCAGAGCAAATTGGGCTGAAAGGATTTTTATGAAACTTCATATTTAAGATTTTGCCATCAATGGCACGAGTTGTTCAACTTTTGGTAAAAATCGGTTGACTAAAAATGGGAGTTTACTCGTGTCGTTTTTAAAATTTTTGTGAATATTTCACAACAGAAAAATATTTCGAAAAAACGAAAGTTTTTGATAAACGAACGAGTTTGATAAAACGAAAAATTTTGAATAATTTTTGTAAAATTTTTCTTTAAAATTTTGTAAAATTAGAAGTCTCAATTTTTACTTATATGTAACGTTTCCATGGTCATGATAAATAATATATCTGTTAGAAAATATTAGGCCAAGTTATTTCTACTCTGCTGCTAGAATGTATTTTATCAGCCACAGCTGATTTTTTGGAATCACTACATCACCCATCCTCAAAAAACTTCGGAATTTCTTCACTTCCCCTATCTTTAATTGACTTTCAGAATAGGGGATACGCATAAAATTTGTATTTCCTTAAAACTACATTATTTTGATATGTTAATGTTAGTTATGTCACCTAACAAAACAAAAATTACATTTTAATTAATATTATAGCCAAATTTTTGAATTAAAATATTGTAAATTTGAAATAAGCCGACCACGGAGCGAAGGTTGCCGAGTAAAAACGACTGAGTATGACGTCAAACGATAGGGGTTTCACGTCACAGATACAGCTACAACATAATCTTTGCACGTGTGTATATTGTATTGTTCGAGAGTTTTGTATTTGTTTTTAAACAATTTTTCACGCATTTATTATTAAAATGGCAGATAAAGATTTTGTTAGGGCTCAGAGTGATAATTTACCCAACATTAAATTTAGAATCAATATATAAGACTTCCATGCACGTTCCATGAGTTACTTATCTCTAAAAATCGGTTTCGTTGCAAAAATGTTTTATAACATCTGGTATAAGTAATGTTGTGAAATTGATTTGTATTCCGTAATGCGGAGACGGTATGCACGTAATATTTCTTAGCTTTATTGGAGAAGAAGACTATAAAAGCCATAAAGCAAGACATTGAATTATTTAGAGGTGTTTAATATAATGTTTTAGTTTATGAGCATCGTTAAAATGGAGTAAATGTCTTCAGACATACATATTGCTTTCGGATGTATCAATTTTATTTCACTTCCTATTTACAAAAATAGAATAATCTAACGCTGATGGCAGCGCCTTGAATTTTTCAATAAAGATGTAATCATAATAGCCGTTCATAATTTTGAATAGCTCAATAAGGTCGCCTCTAGTGCGCCTTTGTTCAAGAGTTGTTAAATTAAGTAGATTAAGCTTATTTTCATACGATAGATTTTTACATTGTACAGGTAGCCTAGTGGCTTTACGCTGAACCCGTTCTAACAAGTCTATATCCTTTTAGTACAGGAAATGAAGCATTTTGGCTCGCAATTTTTTCGTCCAGCATGGAATTACGTGAAATTTTCACAGTAGGTAGGGAATAGCCCAAGGATCATTTTCTACATCATGCCGGTGTACGCTAAAACCTTGGGGGTGGTTGCCACCCGATCTCGGGGGTGGAATTTTTTTACTACATTTTAACTATAGGTATCGATGGGAAAAGTAATTCTAAGAAAAAAATGTTCTTTACGTTTTCTTCGTAAAACTAATATTTTTTGAGTTATTCGCGGTTTAAAGTAACAGTTTTTCGACGAAAAAATCGATGTTTTTAAAAAGTTTTTTGCGAATAATCCGAAAACTATGCATTTTATCAAAAAAACTGTAGAAAGCAAAATTGTAGCTTTTAAAAAACAAACAAAATTCTTTTTTTATTATTTTTCTACGACCAATACGAACCGAGATACGGCATGTTAATGATTAACTTTTTTTCGCCAAATGCATAATTTGAAAGATTCAAATAACAGGTCAAATAACAGGAAAAATTTGCATTTTTCGAGGAAAACTCATTGAATCTTTTTTAAAGTATTTGATTAGACCTTTCAAACAAATAGTCTCTAGCATAAAAATTAAGCGACTTATGATCAAAATAAGGTCGGTACCTACTTTTTTCTATGAAAAAATCAGTGAAAACAACCCCCTATAATACCCCCCTAATTAAAATTGATCCTCACCCTTCTGTGGTTCTCTTCTTATATGTATTTTCAGTACACCCAAGAAGTTTGACCAATTTAAAATGCCTAATTTTAGAAAAATT
Organism: Liopterus haemorrhoidalis; assembly: GCA_963971575.1. Classification (NCBI taxonomy): domain Eukaryota; kingdom Metazoa; phylum Arthropoda; class Insecta; order Coleoptera; family Dytiscidae; genus Liopterus; species Liopterus haemorrhoidalis. The sequence continues at coordinate 233,609,507 of OZ020611.1, forward strand.
GGAGTTTAAAGAAAAAACGATTTTTTGCGATTTCGTATTTTTCACCCTTTTCTTCAAAATATCTCCGAAATTACTGGAGATACGAAAAAAATGATAGAGCACTAAATTGTAGCTTTTTTAATGATTTAAATTTCCCTGTGCATATATTTTCTGTACAGTGAATATTTGGCGAGATATAGCCGTTTAAAACCTCTATTTACAAGCGAACACCACCTTATTCGAGCCCTTCAAACTCACCCCATTTAAAGACTAAGGGATCTTAAGGAATTTAATTTACATAGTTTTATAGCTCTTGAAAAGCCCTACAAAATCGTTTTTAAAAAAACTTTCTATCACTAAAAATGAAGGAGCTATGTTTAAAAAACCAATAAATTTTTTTTCGAAACATTCGTATAGCACGGTTCGGAGCGATTTTTTTTATATCAAGCTCTAACAAGGGTGGGTTTTTAAGGGTTGAAACATTAGAAATTGTATTCCAAAGCATGAAACAATCATTATTCAACTAATCCAAACCAAATTTTACCCATCTTAAGGTTTACAACGTTATATTATAATTTTTGACAATTAGGGGTAGTTTTCACCCTTAAAAAATAAATAGTGCCCATGAGCATGATATAAAATTTGAAGTAGAGGGTGAGACGAACCTAATTTCAAATTTTTGTGCAAATCGATGCAAGATGAAATCATTTTTTAATCCAACAAGGGTTGATTTTTAAGGGTTGAAACATGAAATTGTATTTTAAAGCATAAAACAATCCATATTTAGCTATTCCAAACCAAATTTTACCCATATTAAGGTTTAAAATGTTATTTTATAATTTTTTACAATTAGGGATAGTTTTCACCCTTAAAAAACCAAAAGCGTACAACGGCACAATGTAGAAAATAAACTAGAGGGTGAAATGAGCCTAATTCCAAATTTTTATCCAAATCGATGCTGGACGAAAAAATTGCGAGGTTTTGTCATTTTTTGAGCTTCATTTCCTGTACTATTTTTAAGATAAGGAGACCAAATTTGAAAAGCATACTCTAACAAGGGTCTAATGTATGATTTGTAGAGTTGAAGAAAAGTTCTGGAATCTAAATGTTTAAAAGCTGTTTGATACCATATATGAAATAGTTCTATAAATTCCCACTTAATCACAGCCAATCTGAGGTAAATTCTGAATTTATTCAGAAATTATTATTGATTTATAATAAATATATCTATCGTTTCATTTAACTGTTATTTTATATTTCTTTATTTTTCGTTCTTCAGCCCGCGATGATAACAGTTAAACAGAATATAACCAGAGTAGGTAAAAGTTTGGTCTTTTAAAATGTTTGTTCATACCTATGAAACCCTAAAAATGTCATTACTCACCTCTTCTTAATTCTCTCAATTCTTCCAGCATCCTGTTGCACAAACATCGCCAACTCATCCGCACTTTCCGATGCAGAAGGAGTACCCGCCAGTACATCTGGAGCTATCTTCTTACTCTCTTCAACATCACTCTTCAACACCTCATCAATATCTTCAAGAGAATATTCCGTGCCAGTCGTACTGGCCACCGAGATCCTCTCTCCTGGGTTGGCTAGTTGGTATTGGTACTGGAATTCATCAACTGCTCCGGTACCGCTCACGCAAGCAGTTAAAGGAGCCAGGGTTGATAGGAATTGTTTACGAGCTTCACTTGGGTTTATTTTGGCGACATTTTGGGATTCGATGAACTCACCACCGTTACCTGAAATTATTTATAATATTAATATTTGTATTTGTTTAAGTGACAATTAAAGCACTGGGAAGCAGCAGAGGCAAAAGGAGTACAGGCAGTGGCGTAGCGTTGTGGGGGCGGGGGGTGCGGTCCGCCCCGGGCGGCACTTTTTTGGGGCGGCAAAAATCCTCCATAAATAATATCTTGTAATCTGAACTAAAAATTAGAACCATTTCTTTTCATATTTATGTCGCACCTACAATTCGGGCCGATTAAAATGAGCACGGAACTTTTTATTATTTAATCTGTGACGGAACCGGGGAATACCCTTTCTTTAACACGTTAATCGCCACGTCGGCCATATGTGTCTGACACTAAGAAGTTCTACATGCGCCATGTCAGACATGGTTACCTTGCGGTAATTCCCCGCGTTTTATTTTGTGCTCGGATTGTTCACAACGAATATTCAGCGAGAATCGATTCTTTCATATAAAGAATAGAGTTCAATATTGTCTAATAACACCTTCAACATCAGTCGTCCAATTCACATGGACTAAATTAACTTGCTACAATTCATGATTTTCTTTAAGTGCGTGTTGTAATTGTTAAATTATTGAACTTTCTCGAAACTCGAAAAATTGTATGTAATATCAGTGGTGTAGCATAGCGGAGGCGGTGGTGGCGGCTCTTTATTGGGGCGGCAAATTCTGTAAATTTTGGAGCCTTTTAGATTTAAATATCTAAATAAGGGGGCGGCGAAATTGGCATCCGCCCCGGGCGGCTGAAACCCACGCTACGCCATTGAGTACAGGCCTAGGGCACCTAAACGAGCGCTCAAATATTCACATTCTAAGTGGCGTACCCAGAAAATTATGGAGGGAGATATCAGCAATATAGGAAGACAAAATATCAGCAAACACTATCAGTGATATATCGCAAATATACAGTGAATTTATTTTTTAATGCAACATGTACTATGTCATTACCATGGATACAGTTTTTGACAGCAATATAAATCGTGTTCATTTTCATTTGCAACATAGACAATTAGTGTGTATACTTTCGCTCATTACTGATTTAAAAATTAATCAACATGTATATACAGATGAAGAAAAAATAATGATGGTAACTTGGTATAACTCCCAAATGAGTTTAAGAGAAGTTTTTGCTGTATTTAGTGCAACTTATCCAGATCGGTCAATACCAAATCCCTCTACAATTTCAAAACTAGTTAATAAATTTCATCGAGAAGGATGTCTTACGTAAAAACATAATAAAAAAAGACATCCCACGTGCTTACAGAAGAGAAGCAGTTGGAAATATTATTACAAGTGTAAGAAAACAATCAAAATACTTTAAGATCAATTGCAAAAACCGTTGGTGTCAGTATTGGATCTGTTTTTAACTTAAAAAAAGGAAAGTTTCGATCATACAAATTTCAAAATCATCAAGAATTGTTAGAAAGGGACGCAGCAGTACGTATGGATTTTTGTTTTGAAATGTTTGAAAAAATTAATTCCGACTCAACAATGCTTCAAAGAATTTTATTTACAGACGAAGCAACGTTTACTCTAAATGGTGAAGTGCACAGACAAAATTTTAGGGACTGGAGTCGAGAAAATTTACATTTGTTTCATTCTTCCCGAACTCAAAATCCGCGAAAATTAAATGTTTGGGCAGGGATAATAAGAACCAATATTATAGGGCCTTTTTTATTGACGGTAACCTTAATGCCGCAAAATATCTAGCCCTTTTGCAAAACCAAATATTATCTGCGTTGCGAAACCTGAATATTAATGGACAAGTATGGTTTCAACATGATGGCGCACGTCCATTATTCTAGAATAGTTAAACAATATTTACATATAACTTTCCCAAAAAGCTGGATTGGAAGAGGAGGGTCGATGAATTGGCCAGCGAGATCTCCGGATTTGGCACCCAATGATTTTTTTTATTGGGGCTATTTAAAGGCCAAATTATATAATGGAGAACTTAGGGATGTTGCTGAACTGCAAGACATAATTGTTTAAGCATCCAACAATATACCTCAAGAGCAATTGCTGAATGTTTTGAATCATTTTTATGATCGCTTAACATTTTGTATGCAAGTAAACGGAGAAACTTTTGAACATTTATTATAAGTTTTTATTAGTTATTTATTTATTATTATTATTTTTTTTTTTAATTTTTATTTTCCATAAAATATTTTGATATTGCTAGTAAATATGTTTTTTTCTATGTTGCAAATGAAAATGAACACGATTTATATTGCTGTTAAAAACTATATCCATGGTAATGACGTAGTACATGTTGCATAAAAGAATAAATTCACTGTATCAGTGTCCACAAGTTTTCTCATGTTTTACTAAACTAGCTAACCAAACAGTTTTATTCTTGAATAAATTTTTGAGTATATTGAAAAATAAGTTGATTTTATATTTAAAACCATGGAAAATATTCAATATCTTTCTTATTTTTTAGTAAAAATGGATAGGGCTAAACATTGCACACAGGGGAAACGTCAGTTGATTTTACAAAAGTTGATTTCTGGTAAAACTTTTAAATTTATTCAGAATGTGCTAGGATGCTCCTCTAAAATGGTATGTAATGCCAAAAAGTGGACTCTAGAACCTGTAAGTCGGGGTCGGATATGTAAAACTTCGCCGACAACAGATAGAAAAATTGTAAGGTATGCAAAGTTAAACCCTTTTCTTACTTCTACACAAATAAAAAACGAATTAGACCTGCCAATTACATCAACTGTAAGAAAACACTTTATAAAAGCAAATCTGAAAGCCAGAAGACCAAGATAAACTCCGCTGTTAAATAAGAGACAACAGGAAAATAGAATTCAATTTGCCAAAGAACACCAACTTTGGCCGGGTCAAAAAGATGCAATATTCTATGGTCTGATGAAACAAAAATTGTTTTATTTAATCCTGGTATCTGCCAAAAGCAAGTACGCAGGCCTCCACGGACGGAGTACAATCCTAAGTACACTATAAAGACAATAAAACACGGCGGATGTAGTGTTAAGCGGCGTCCACACTGTGCCGCAGTTTGCCAGTTGGCAAGGCCAGTTGGCAATGCCAGCAGTACTGTAGACGTGACCGTTGGCACATGCCATCGTGCCAGCGGCATGCCAACGAGAATCGCTCGAGTGTCGGTCTCCTTCAAAGAAAGCCGATAAGAACGGTGAGTGGGGACGTGCCAACTGGCATCACGCGGGTAGGCTTAAATTCAGGTTGTGATTCAGACGCATATGAGCAACGATGTTTATAGATGGAGTGGACAAACGAAAAAGTGTTTAAGTTGATCGATTTATACCAGGATCGTCCTGTTTTGTGGGACTGTCGTTTAAAGGACTATAAAGACAGGAATAAGAGATGTGACGCTCTATTGGAAATTGCGGTTAGTTTTGGAGTACAAAAAGAAGAAATTGATAGAAAAATCAAAAACTTGGTGTGTCATTTTTCGCGCGAAATAAAAAAAAGAGAGAGCAGGTAATAAGTCCGGTGCGTGATCTACTTTGAAGACTTTGACGTACCCAAAACAGTCGTTTGCGCCGTTTGCGTATTTTTTCTTCACTGTCAAGTATGATAACAGCAGCTGAAGCAATTAGTAAATCTTCCTCGGTGAACATTGTGCTACTAAACTAAATGCCAACACAGATGTGGACGTTTATACAGCCACTGGCTTTGCCAACTGGCAAACTGCGGCATAGTGGGGATGCGCCTGTATGGTACGGGGATGTTCATTTTGGAACGGAGTGGGCCCTATTTTCTGGATTAAAGATATAATGGACGCGAATGTTTGTCAGTATCTTGTAGTATGTCATGCTTCCCTTTGCATAGGAGAAAATGCCTTTAAAAATGATATTTATGCATAATAATGACCCAAAGTAGACTTTGCGCAAACAAAAAATTAATTTAATGAAAATAGGGTTACTGTTATGAGTTGGCCAGCTCAATCTCCGAACTTAAAACCGATAGAGAACTTGTGGGCGGATGTAAAAATTAAAATATCTTCTTCAAAACCTGCTAACAAAGATGAATTATGGTAGGTAATTGATTCTATGCCGCGAAAATGTGTAGAAGTAATACGAAAAAAGGTTATGGAACCAAATATATAGAAATAATAAAGAATATTAAATACTAAAATGAGTTTTATTTATTTTATGAAGTGTACTGCTATATTTATGAACAGCGTAATGAGTATATTTTTACAAATACTATATATATTTTTTTAAAGAATCGACGAAAATACTTTCGTTTTCATCAAAATAATGAGGGCGAAGCATATGATTTAAAACAACTAATGGAAGCCACAGGCGCAATTCTCAAAACCTTAATGAACCTTGCAATATAAAAAAAAAAAAATACTGCACATGTTTAGAAACCTAAATAATGGTATTATGTATTCGAATTAAAATGAACAAAAAAATATTTTAACATAAAATTTGTTTTTAAAGCTCTTAGATAAATTATTTTAAAAATATCGTTCATTTTACCGTGATTAATACAAAGCAGAATTTGTTTTACACATTCAGCATGCCGCCTTCACTTATTATATACTTGCGAAACCCTCCAATGTGAAAATTCACACTTCACATAAATTTTTGTATAACTATAATAATAAATCTAATATTGGTGGAGGTCGGTTTCACGCAAATTTCTAAAAAAAAAAAAAAAATCCATAAACTTACTGAAAATATCTATGTAATAAAATTATATAATTTTTTAAAATAATATTTCTTTATGCTGGTTTATATTATTGTTCTTGAACAATTTTTGTGGGATACATATAAACTCACTCGACCCTCTTCGGTACGACACTGTTTATTTTATTAAAAGGGCGCAGTTTCGCTCGCCTTGCCCATGGCGCCAAATAAGCTAGCGCAGGCTTTGCTGGGAAGGGACAAAATTCCATTTTTCGTTACCAAATTGATTACTGTATGACTCAACTTGCCATTGAAGAGGCTGACATACTAACCGACATCTGATATATAAAAAATATAAATATAGCCTTCAAATTAATTTATATAGATTTTGAAAATACCTACCTAAATCTGGAGCAGTTTGTAACAAACTTTGCTTCGATTCATTAATGGCATTATTTTGCAAATCAGACACTTTATCTCTCTTCCCAAACAAATCCGTAATTTTTTTATAAGTGGAAGACATTGAAGAATTTGAACTTGTCGTCGAGGAAGAAGATGGTGAAAAACTCTTATCCTGACTAAGTCTATTATTTAATGTTGGTATCTCACTTGGCTTAACACTTTCTTCACCCGTTGGTGAAGATCTAGGTGGTATCTCTTCTTCAGGTGGTGGTTCATCAACATCACAAGTTAACTGTTTTATTCTTTCAACTAAAGAATTATCAGTCTTTTGTACATTTTTCTTACTCCTTGGTTCGTATCTAATCAAACTTCTCCTTAAAGTATTTCTTTCTATTGTCCTTCTCAAGCTTTCATCATCTCCTTGAAGCAATTGTGGGAGCTTAGATCTTTTAGCTTCTTCAAAAGCTTTCAAGGATTCTGCTGTTACTAAATACTGATGCTGTAATTCTTCTTTATCTAAATTCTTTGCTGGAAAGAGTTGTCTTACAGCAGAATTCGGCCTTAGACTGTTATTTGAGATCAGTAAATGGTTTCCTACTTTAAAAGTGAGCATCATTTCTTGAGCTTCTGGTGAAATGGAGTTGTTACACCCATCTGTTTCCTTTTGGTTGTCTTCATGGTCTTCTGGTTTCTTGTCCTCTTCTTCTATGGTGCCTTTGTCTGCTTCTCCATCACAGCTATCGCGTTTGTTTTCTTGGTCGTTTTCGGAGAAGCGAACTATTCTTCGATTTAAGGTATTGCCTTCTTCGTCTGAGGTTATACCACCGTCGCTCAACTGGAAAAAAAGACAATAGTTTAGTATTGGTTTTTCTTGGGTTCCTTATTATTGACTTTATTATTATTGAACAGGAAACTATGCGTAACAAAAATTGTTTATGGTACGAAAACAATTTTTTATACGTGTTTTTTAAGGTGCATCAAAAGAAATTTTATATTTATTTAGCTTACTGCGTGAACGCAACGTATCCGAGGGCCGCGGGGGTTATGTCAATCGGTAGCCTGGCTCTTGGGAATTCAGTCGCTATGGAGCGTTTCTTGGGAGCAGACCGCGCGTTATGCGTGCGAGAATTTTACAAAAACGGTGATTCGGCGACTGTAGCGCGTAGAAAATTCTGCAGTATTCGAGGTTTTCGCCACTTAAATGATGCGCCAAGCATTCCTCTCATTCGACATTGGGTTAAAAAGTTTGAAGAGACTGGTACAACGCTGGATAAATCAAAATCCGGGCGACCTAAGTCATCAAGAACGGTAGAAAACGTGGAGAATGTTAATCAGTCTGTTCGTGACGACCCGCACCTTTCAATTCGGAAGCGCGCAAGTGCTTTAAATGTGCATAGATCATCATTACATCGCATTATGCACAAAGACCTAAAGCTGCACCCCTACAAAATTCAATTGGTGCAAGAATTAAAGCCCCAAGATGCCAGTCAGAGGCTTAATTTCGTAAATCAGGTGATTGAGCGATTTTCAACGTTTACCAACATTTTGTTTTCGGATGAAGCTCATTTTCATCTTAATGGCCACGTAAATAAGCAGAACTGCCGCTACTGGAGTGCAACGAATCCGAAACGCAAACATCAGAAACCCCTACATTCGCCTAAAGTGACCGTATGGGCTGCGATGTCGGCGCGAGGAATTATCGGCCCTTACTTTTTTGAAGACGAAAGGGGGCGTGCAGTTACAGTGAATTCAGAGCGTTATGTGGAGATGTTAGACAACTTCTTGGTACCTGAACTGCAAAGCTTTCCTGGCTATAACCAAAGAACATGGTTCCAACAGGACGGAGCAACTTCACACACGTCCAATATGTCTCTGCCACGTGTTTGAAATTTTCTCAGCCAAATTGATCTCCCAGAGAGGTGACATAAATTGGCCTCCACGCAGTCCAGATTTAACCCCTATGGACTTTTTCCTATGGGGTTATCTTAAATCTAAAGTTTACGCCAATAAACCGACTTCACTGGCGCATTTGAAAAAAAATATCCGTCACGAAATGGCAGCCATCCCTGAGTCCACCTGTCGAGACGTCATAAGTAATTTTACTGTTCGATTAAATGAGTGCCGAGAACGCGAGGGTCTACATTTAGACGATATTATTTTTAAGAAATAAATCCCCAAAAAGTGTATTTTAATAATTAATAAACATTTTTTCTATATACGGCTTACTTTTTTTTTAATCGATCCACTAAAAATAAAATTTCTTTTGAGACAGCTTGTACAATGCATTTTTTCAATTAAATAAATATTTGGGGTTTTGGAGGGACATTCTTAAACTAAAAACTACATATATCTCCCTTATTATCGACTTAACAGCAAAATCATGTATGACAAAAATAGTTTATAATATAAAACATATATTTGATTTTGATGCCTTTTTTTCATTTAGATGAATATTGGGGAGTTACGGTGACACAGCAGATTCCCCATACTGAATTTTCACAATAGAAATTCGTATTATTTCTAAACCTATATTTCGTAATCAGATAACATCTATTTCAAAATTATCTCCTATAATTTTTGTTTCAATTTGTTTTTGTAATTATCCTACCTCTGATAAACAAAAATGCAATAAATACTTCAACCATAACAGATAATCTGATAAAAATATATCTATACATATTTCCTTATGTAGGTAGTATTAGCAAATAAGATTATTATTATTTATTATATTTGTTTATTCACCTAAATAAATAGAATTTCGTAATATTTACGAAATTTATCGATCAATATATCTTATGAAATGAAAAATGTTTGATATATTTAACAAGAACCTCTTGAAATAGATTTAATTGATAAAATTTTTATATTGTTATTCATATCGAAAAGTTAAAATTTTCCGTTACAAATTGTGTAACAAGTTTCATTTATAAAAATCTGTTATTGCACAGCTAAAAATAAAGTGTAAAAGTTCATTCTGTTTGGTACTAAAATTTAGTACTAAAATTTTCAAATCAACGTGTAAATCTTCATTTATTCAGATAGTGTTATTTTTATGAAATATTACTTTTTCAATGTTAAAATTAACACTACTTTAACATTATTTATTTTCTAACACTATAATTTAACCAGTATGTAAGTGTAAACATTATGCTAAATTTAACTAAAAAAGAAGTGTAAATAATTAACACGAAAAGCGAGGGACTTCATGGTACACTAAAAGTTCATTTTTAGGGTTTTGTAGGTATGACCAAAAAACCCTTATACCGTCATTTTGTCGTCTGTCTGTCTGTCTGTCTGTCTGTCTGTCTGTCTGTCTGTTCGGTAAAAATTGTAGCCAAACGGCTAAACCTAGAGAGTTGAAATTTGGCATGCTTATACAACTCTTTGACCCGCACATAGGAAAAATACTAAAACATCTAAAAAACATATCCCCCTAACAATATAAACAAAAAGGTGCTCATCAAAAAAAAAATATTTTTTTTAAATTCTGAGTAGGGTATCAAATGAAAGCCCTTAGTACGTGGATTAACGATTAAAATTTTATTTTTGCAAAATAAATTATTTTGATGCGATTTTTGCCAAAATTGTGCAAAAATTTTTTTGTCCCACACCCTGTAGCCCAGATGGTTTAAACTAAAAATCTGAAAAAATTCTAAGTAATGTACATTGGTGTGAACCGGAATAGTACAACAGGAATTTTTGATCAGAGTATGTTTTCGGAAAATAACGCATTTTTTGTGTTTTTAACTAAAATATGTTAAATATTTAATTCGCTATGTAACACTTCAGATAAGAAACTCTGGTAGCTCAGATGGTTTCGTATCGCACTTTGTAAATTGCAGTGCGAACGTTGCAGAGTTCGAATCCTGTTAATTTTATTTTTTTCTGTTTTTTTTTTGCATTTCTATTTTGTTTAAATTATTTTGTCAAAATTCTAGTAATATTTTGGTAAATGTTGCATTTATTTTTTAAAAGCGTAAATTTAATAACCAGTGGGAAGTGTTGAAATTATAATTTAATTCTGTTTGACGAAATCAGAGGGCGTGAGTTATGATATAAGCAACCAATGGAAGCCATAGGCGCAATTTTAAAAATCTTACTGAACCTTGCTGTATAAATAAAATACTGTACATATTTAGAAACTTAAATAATGGTATTAGGCATTCGAATTAAAATTCATAAAAAAATATTTTGACATAAAATTTGTTTTGGCATCCCAAATAATCATCATTCAGTTACTAAATACCTGCAAAACCCAGAAATGTGTGAAGATTCACATTTCACATAAATTTTTTAGTGTACCATGAAATCCCTTTATAACACAACTTTTTTTAGAGTGTACTAAAATACTAGCTGAGGTTCCCGCACTTGGTAGACATTTTGGTTGTATGTTTTTGGTTGTTTTCTTTATTATAAGATACACGAAGGAGGTTACATTAGGAAAGATAGGTCATTTTACTTTTTATTTTTATTTAAAATTTCTTTTATTGTCTTTGATAAAAAAAAGTATTACATTGTGTAGAACATGTACAATAGTAATAGTTTATGCTTCTAGTATTACCCATATACTATTTACATAAATCTTGTTTTTACAATTAACAATATTTAATTTTTTTTTACAATGAGTGTTGAATTTTACAGGAAAAATAAATTGTAAAATAAAAAACCTGTACTGATTATTTTACTTTACAAATAAAAGTATTAAATTCGAAAAGCAATTTAACATAAAATAAATGAGGTATTTAAAAAAAATACAGTTTTAGGATTTTGTAGGTATGACCACCAAAAAACCCTTATAAAGTCACACATGTGTCTGTCTGTCTGTTTGTCTAAAAATAATTATTTTTTTCAACGACAAAAAAAATCGAAATTTTTTGTAAAACTAATCTGATAAAAAATTCCTGTTGAACCGGTTCCCATCAATGTACATTATGGAGATAGATAGCAATGTACATTAGATCAATCCCCTCTGGGAAATATTGTGTGGGACAATTTTTTTTACATATTTTTGGTGAAAATCCCAAATTAATCTTTCAAAAATAAAAATTTGCTTGTTCATTCACACATTAAAAGCACTTAAAATTAAAAAAAAAAACATTTATTTTTTCATTAATTACATATTTGTTTATATTTACCTGGGGATGTGTTTTTTTTTGAGCTCTCAGCAATTTTCCTATATGTGGGTCAAAGAGTTGTATAGGCATGCCAAATTTTAACATTCTATGTTCAGCCGTTTGGGACAGACAGACAGACAGACAGACAGACAAACAGACAGAGACAGACAGATAGACAGAGAGACAGACACATGATTAACGTTTTTTGTGGTCATACCTACAAAACACTGAAAATAAAAAGGACAAAAAAGATTTACTATTTTTATTTTGATACTCATATTTGCTGTCAAGTCAATAATAAGTGAGATATTTAAAGTCTTTTAGTTAGCATCCCTCAGAAATTTTAGCGATATTGCCTATTGTTCGATTGTTGTAAACAAATTACGTGAAAATACGTTCAGCTATTTTTGAAAATTTCCGACAATACTATGTTTGCAGTATGGAAATATATAGGCTTTTCCAAACGTTTAAGCGGAACTAGATGATGAAATCTAGTAATTTTTATCTATTAAATCGGACTTTTGGTCATTTTGTTGAAGCTTTGTAAATCATACTCTGTAACGTTTTAAAAGAAATTTGTTTAGTTTATAAAAAAATTTAAAACTGTACGCTAATGTACAGCAGCCTACTTTATTAAAATAAGACAATATCGCATAAATTTTGGTAACCATGATTACACAATGATATACAGGGAATAGTCATTTTTTTGATTAGTAAAAAAATTATTTGTAAGTGGACGCACCTTTGTTCTCAGCAAAATAAAATAATTATACTGCGAAGAGTATAGAATATTTTATAAACCTGTATAGGGATGTTTCGAGAACAAAAAGGTGAAGAAGGGCATTGTGTTCCTTCGAAATTATTCGGATAAAAATCGTCACTTGCAAAATTTACTTTACTGAGAGCCGCATTACATCTTCAGGTAAATATCAAAATTATTGTGTTATATTGCTTGTATATTTTTGTATAATTGTATGCGGCGCTTAAAACGCTAGCATTTACCGAAATTTAATGGATATGATCTTATTTTAGGCTCTCCTTCCCAGTATTTCTCCTTTTCTCTCTCTCTCTCTCCCTCTTGGTGCGTCGCAGGAAATATCCAGAGCCAGCTTACGGCATTGGCGTACTGGTTTGGATAATTTGGGGCTGGACGTACCGAGCGTCGAAAGAAGGTTGGATAGAGGAAACTTCAAAGAAAAATCCAGATAAGCTTTTTAATCAAAATTATTTGTGTTATTGTTTATATATTGTTGTTGTTTTTTTTAAATTTTGAATATTAGTTGTATATATTTTTTTTATTCGTTAGATTTTATTCGGAATGTGTAGGAATTTCGTGGCGCTGGTCGACCAACCCGGGAAAATTTTGTAATGCAGCGCATTCTGGTAAAATCGTTTTATTCAAATTTAACTTTAAATTTTACACATTTGTTTGCTATTCTTGAGATAATTATTCTAAATTTGTTATTGATATTTATATATATATATTTTTTTTACATTACGATTTGGAATTATAATAAATTATATTTGTTTGGTATTTACTATATTCAGTCGTTATTGTCTTATGTCCCAAATATCTCATTTTAGGTTAGGTTTCGTCTAGCGACACTGCTTTAGTCAGTGTTTAAAATCTAGTCTGTGCGTGGGATCTATTGGTCGGTCCCAATTATTTTATTTCAAACCAATTGGTGCCCTTTTTTTTATACTTTCACCTGATTTTGAACCGCTCGACCGTCTCGGCTGTTTAAAGGCTAGCCACAAGACTAAATAAACCTATAGTTGGTGATTTATAGGTCACAACTCACATTGCAAATTCTAGATTGACTGTCATTATAAAATGTCATTTTGATTTATTGTGCCACCCTTAACATAAATTTCCCATTTTTTTTTTTTTGTCTTCAAACAATGTAAAAATGTATTATATAGCCTGTTTCTTTGGTTGAAACGGAACTAGATTTTGAATTCTAGTAATTTTTACCGTTTAAGTAATGCTTTTGATCATTTTGTTTAACAAAAGCCGACTTCAAACCTTAAAAAAATAGCTCATAACAACAATGAAAATTCCAGTTAAGTTCGCTTAAATGTTTGGAATAGCCTATATGTTATATTTTTTTACAATAAATGGCACTCATTTTCTTGGTTTCACTATTGGAATTTTAAATTTTCACATGCCAACATGTGTTTGTGCAAGGTTTTTATTGATTTTATTTATTTATTGTTTAATTTATTTATTTATTTTAATATTTAGTGTAGTCATTTAGATGGGCTGCGTTAGGCGCAAATAGCCTTTGTTGCTGTGCGTCAAAAATTTTAACTAACTAACTAACATGCCAACATTAAACATGAAATAAACTAAGCGAATTCCCTTCTCGTGACAACCTAAAAGAACGAAATTCCCATTTAGTTCCGTTTAAACCAAAGAAACAGATTATAGTTCTCGGTTAGTAGCGCTAACTACTGCATTTTCATTTGAAATGGACCATACGTGGTAGTTATAACGAGGTATGCCTGTACAAAATTATTCTTGGTAATAAAGTTAAACAGAAAATTTAATATCAAATGTCGAATGCAAAAATAAGGATTTAATTTGTGTAAATTTTTTTCTGTGTCTCGTTAAAATTAATCAGAGTCTGTGAATAGGGCGAGGGAGATCGGGTCATTACACTTTAAACAATAACCTTGTTTGAATTTGAAATGTTACATTTTTTTGAAATTCATTAATGTAACTGAATCAACATCTCGTTAAGTTATAAATGAAAAAATATACGAAATTCAGAGAGGAAATTGCTGATTTTTTATTCAGCATTTGTTAAAACGGAAATGGCTAAAAATGATAAATAATTATGAAGAGAAATTGATTAAAATGTTATTTACTCTGAAAAAATACTGAATATTTATCTCATTTGTGTCAGTTTCAGGTCGAAGATTATAACGATCTTATAAAGTGGGGTGAATCGGAAGTGGAGGAGTCGAAGATTTTGGGATGAGTCGGAGTTGACAGCCGGAAAAACTATCGGCTTCTCTTTTTAACAGGGATCGGTATTTTTGAAAACCGACTCCAACTCTTGCCTCCGACTACCGACGCCTTTCACTCGTAAATCGTTAAGTCTATTCCAAATGTTTAAGCGGAACTAACTGGAATTTTTATTTTTTTAAGTATCAGGTGTTCACTTTTTAACGATTGTAGTAGGCTTTTGTTAAACAAAATGATAAAAATCCTCATTCAATCGTTAAAATTTAGTAGATTTCAGTATGTAGTTCCGCATAAACCAAAGAAACAAGACTATATTTACAGTAAATATTTTAGGTCGGGGTGAGCTGTTTTTATAAAATGTAATTTTCATTACATCTTGACTTTTTGTATCATTTTAACACAATTTTTCGAATATATTAGTTTCTAAAAAATTTCAGAGAGAGAGAGAGAAGGACGGAGACGGAGACGGAGAGAGAGAGAGAGAGAGAGATGTTAGCCGAGACAACGGGAATTTCAGCTAGTTATTAATAAAGAATTAAGGATTATTGTGAGATGCTTTGTTAGTCAGTTAAACATGTAGTCCAGTTACCCAGTTAAACAATGTTAGTCCGGTGTTACAAAAAAAAACTCGATAACTTAATAGAAAGAACAAAACTGTTCCGGTTCATACCAATGTGCATTACTAAGAATTTTTTCAGAATTTTAGATTAATTTCCGTAGGTCCCACAGCCTGTAGGACAATAGTTTTTGGCTAAAATAGTATTAAAATAAAAAAAAATTAAAAAAAAACTGCTTTTCGTTCCTTAATTTGATACCACACAATAAATATTCAAAATATTTTTTTTTCAACGACATAAAATATTCAATATTTTTCGAAAAATTAATCTGATCAAAAATTCCTGTTGAACTATTTCAATTCCCATCAATGTATATTTATTTCAGTTTTTTAGACCAACCGGTCTGAGAAATAGGGTGTGGGACAAAAGTTTTTTTGACATTTCTGACGAAAATCATGTGATAATATTATATATAATTGTTGACAAATTTTAACTATTACATATAATATTTCAATCTTCTTCATTGTAGCTGTGATGAAGAAATAAAATATTTAAAAACTGGTCAGTTGATTGTAGTTGTAGTATGTCTGTCCAAAAACCCGTACTTTTCTACATTAAACAATCAACGGAACCGATTAAGGTCCGGTCTTTCCACCTTCAGATAAAGTTCCAGGTAACTATCTGACAGATAAGGTTATTTATAACTTCATCTGCTGAATAAATGTCAATACCAGTCAGTGAATCCAATATGTCAGTCTCATTATCTGTTAGATAACTATCCGATAGATACATTTGTATAGAAAGAAGGGATGACATTTACTCAGCAGATGAAGTTACAAATAACCTTATCTGTCAGATAAATACCTGGAACTTTATCTGAAGGTGGAAAAACCGGGCCTTAATCTTTAATAAAACGTTTATGTTATTTAATTCTGTGGATTCAAGCGCCACTGGAAAAGATAATATTTTAAAAATTTACCTGTGCATTATCAACTCCTTTAGGTACACCAATATCTGTAGAGCTCTGTTGTTTCCACAGTTTGCCTCCCTTGAGTATCCCCGAGATGGGTGACCCGGTGGGGAGTGCAGGTGATGGACACGGTGACGGGGAGTCTGGAGGACTTCCTCCCGTTCTCTGGGCAACAGTATCCTCCACCTCCCGCACCATGCGACGTTCCGTTACAGTCGTCATGGTGATTGTTTCCATTATATAACGCTGCTGGATTGGGGTACCTGGAAAATAAGAAATAACATTAATTTGCTGTATTTAAAAATCTATCGATATTAAAAAGTACAAAGTTGTGTGTCTATTAAAAGAAGATTTACAAAGGTTTTTGGTTTTATTTATTTATTTTACATCGGCCTATTTTTCGACGAGGCTAATCGCTGATGCCAGGGGGCGAGCTCCTACACCTGGATGAGGGGTGAATGATTGTGAAAATGGGAGTAATGTAAACATATTATTCTCGCCCGAATAATATTACCAACGGAGACTTGAACTAGCAACCTCACAATTCAGACTGTTGTTACAAGTCGAAATTGCGATTTAACGAGCTCGGCCACTCCGATGGCTTACAAAGGTTAATACATTAAAAATTACTTCTATCAAAAACTGAGCATTCAATAATGTACAGTTAGTTAACATTTTTAATAATAATAATAATAATTCTTTATTGTACTTGGTCAATTACAGCTTGTACATTATACAGCTTTTAGTCAGTCAGATTGTTACATGATACATAACATGGCAAAACCCATAAAATAACATAGGTACTACCAGGTCTACAAGTATGAAATGCGGATTTTTTTTTTTTTAAATAAAACACATTAAACTCAAAAGAACAGTAAAAGTTTATTTATTCAAAGTATGCTCCATTAGAAGTTATACATTTTTCCCATCTTTCAGGCAATTTGTGAATACCTCGCCAGTAGAATTCTTCCCCTTTCCCCGCAAACCATTCATCAAGCCATTCTTTCACATTTTCATATGAACAAAAGTGCTGCTCGGCAAGTGCGTGACCCATCGATGCGAACAAGTGGTAATCTGAAGAGGCCAAGTCTGGTGAGTAAGCGGCATGGGGTAGCACTTCCCACTTGAGTACCTCCAATGTGTTGCAAACTGCTTTTGCCTTATGTGATGGAGCGTTAATGCGAACAAAGATTACCTTGTGCTGTCTTCTTTCGTATTCTGGTCGTTTTATGAGCAGCGAATGGTTCAATTCGATCAGTTGTTGTTGGTAGCGTTGGGTATTAACTGTTTCACCAGGTTTTAACAATTCATAATAGACCACACCCTTTTGGTCCCACCAAGTACAGAGCATTGCCTTTTTGCCAAAGCGATTCGGTCTTGCAGTTGATGTGGATGGTGAGCCTGGTGATCACCCATGATTTTTTGCGTTTGGGATTTTCAAAATAAATCCATTTTTCATCGCCAGTAATGATACGATGCAAAAAAGACTTTCTTTTGTATCGTGCAAGCAAAATTTCACAAGTGTTTTTGCGTTTTTCCATCTGCCTCTCATTCAATGCATGTGGAACCCATCTGCCGACTTTCTGGATCTTACCCATCTCTCGTAGGCGATTGGAAACAGCTTGTTGACTAACGCCTAACTGCTCTGCTAGTTGTTTTTGTGATTGACTATCGTCTTCCTGTAGCAATGTTTCCAATTTTGTATCTTCATATTTTTTTTTTCATGTTCTTTATCTGTAAGATCAAAGTCACCACTTTTGAAACGCCGAAACCATCGTTCACACGTATCTTGCGATGGAGCATATTCACCATAAGCTTCTCGAAGCAGTCGGTATGATTCAGCAGCAGTTTTTTTCAAATGAAAACAAAACAGTAGTACTGTCCGCGAATGCTCTTTATTTGGCACAAAATTTGACATTTTTAACACAGTAAAACAAAACTATATGATCACTTTTCAAATTATAACCTATACGCATTTGACACTTAATGATAACTTAACAAAACGCCATATGTGTTGAAACTTTGAACTATACACTCTGTTTGCGCGGCAAGTTTGAAAAAAATCCGCATTTCATACTTGTAGACCTGGTATATTATAACTAGTTGCATATTTTGAAACTAATATTGTTAAATTCCTCGAAAATATATATTGGATTGCTGGTTAACATATTTTTAATGGTCTTTCTGAAAACATTGAAAGGCGATGATCTAATGCTCATGGGTAATAAGTTGAAGAAACGAATAGATGGATGTACACCAGAGTACATAGTATTAGAAGAGACGAAAGTGTACAAAATTAAAATAGAAGCCGTTAAAAGAGCAATAATATTTGAAGAAAATATATCCAAGAACCCGGAAAAACAATTATTAAACGAATGCTGGAAGGAATTAGAAAATAGAGATAAACAGAAAAAAAAAACATCAAAATGGGAGATAAACAGAAAAAAAAACACATCAAAATGGGAGATAAAAAGAAGTAAAATGTATGAATACGGAGGCTTTTCAACAGAAGAAGTAATGAGGAAAAGAGAGAGTGGTCATGGAATGCAGGAGATAATAGAAAGAATGAAGGACATACAACAACAAGAATTAAACGAGAGAATAAGCGGATCAAGGTACAATAATAAGTACAAAAAAGATTGGAGCGCTGTATCTAAAAGAAAAGGGAAACGGGGGGGGGGGAGAATAATAGCAAGGTTTAGATGTGGGAATGAAGAAAAGGCGAGCAAATTTTGGTTAAAAGAGGAAGATAAACGATGTAGAATGTGCAAAGAAGAAAGAGAGACGGTTGAACATATGCTGGAAGAATGTGAAGAAATGAGAAGCAAAGGAGGAACAAGAGAAGATATTTTAAACGGAAATGACTGCGGATACACATGAATGAAAGAGGTAATGGAGAGGAGAAAAGAAATCAAAGAAAAAGAAAATAATAGGAAATAAAGCAAAATAGATTTCAAGCCAACAGGTAGAAATTAAATTTATATTTTAGTTAAGAATTATAATGTAAGGAATAAATAGATATAGAATAAAATGTAATAGATAAATTAAATGTAATAGTTATTAATTAAAATAAATTGAATTGAATTGAAGAAACGAATAGAGAAATAATTCGACGCGTTTCTAGATTTGTTGAGACGAATAAAATTAGAACGGATATTGTTTTTAGAGCGCGTGTCATGCGTGTGTTGCGCACTAAAGGTATAAGGCACTCGTAAATATAAATAAAGATGGTAGGGTCATTATTTTAAATTTCACAAAAATGTCACGACAATCAGCGCGAAAAGGAATACCTGCAATAACTCTAATCACTTTTCTCTGAACAGCAAAAATCCTATTAGCCGCAGCTGATTTGCCCCATATTATTAAACCATATCTTAGGTGGGACTCAAAAAGGGAAAAATACGCTTTTAATATAATATCTGTGCTGACTTCAGATTTAAAATTTTTTATTAAGTAGATAGTAGAACGGAGTTTTCTACTGAGGAAATCGGTGTGTTGGTCCCATCGTAAATGAGGATCCACATGTAATCCAAGAAATTTAATGCAAGGAGGATTATCGAAGTAGTGTTTTCTGGTGGTCAGCAGCAACGACTGAGTTTTGTCTGAGTTAGGGGTCAGTTTGTTACTATTGAACCATGATTTAGCACTGTCTACCAGTGAAATATTATCCATTAAAAGTGAATCGAAATCAGAATTACAAGCCAGCAGAGTTGTATCATCAGCATACAGAATAGATTTAGCATTTAAAGAAGAAGGGAAGTCGTTTATATAGATTAAGAAGAGAAGAGGTCCAAGGACGGAGCCTTGTGGGACAGCAACGGTTCACAGCAACGGTGACTATTTGCGCTTCATCGATATACACTAGTGCAATCACACTAATCATTATCCTGATTGGACTAATTCAAAATTAAATATAAGGACCATGAAGAGGCTAGCCTATTTAATAAGAAATAACACCGGAAGACATCAGAAGACAAAGAAGATCAGGGCAAGAAGAAGAGCAGGGGAACAGTTCCGGACTATCCGCCATTCTCGGTTATCCGATCCTCTCGCAATCCCGTTTAGGTCGGATAATTAGGACTCTACTGAACATAACTTGCAAGATATTTAATTTTTCAGATGTACACTGTTAAAATAATGGGCAGAAATTAGAAAGAATTTAAATTTCTGGATTATATTTGCAGTGTAATAAGATGATTAGATTTTGTTTTAATTTTCTTAATACAAAAGTTCATTTTCAAAGTGGTAGTTCTAAATTTATATCAGATTAAAATTCTAAAAATAACTTAAATGAAGTAAAACTGACAAAAATCAATTTAGTATGTAGGATCAAATAGATTATTTTTCTTATTTGCTGTTCTACATTGCTAAATCCAATTTATTAACTTTCCCGGCCTACGTCTTTCCAAATTAGATTTAAAACCGCAACTTTTCCATTAGGAGACATCAGTATACACTTTATCTATATAATTTTATTTGCTACTTATTTCAGGGTAGACTAGCTGAAGAACATATATTTTAAAATGCGTACATATTGAAATATGCAAATTTAAAAAGTGAGAACTACGAGGCTTCCTACTTAAATTTTGCGTTTTAGCTATTGCTTCATAGATGTTGGATTCGACAAGTAGTTTTTTGAAATGTTCATGTTTTTCATGTTAGTTTGTGTTACCAAGTCATAGAAATAAGTTGTGTACGACTTTTAGTATGCATTTAATAAATCCATTTCGATTTAAAATTGAAACACGCGAACATTTTCGAGCCATGATTTTTTATCCCGGGTAAAAATAATTTTACAATGGTTGAATAACGGCCGCTTAGCATTACAGCGGCATACAACCGTTTTACGGAATCCAAATTACTCTCCAAAATCTTATAAAGTTCGTACGCAAAGCATATGGCGCCCAAATTTTGAGCAAAAGATGGAAACAGCCGTACACTCGGCATACAGCGGACGTCTTAATTGATAATTATTAAGCCTCAGCTATAACCAGTGGCCCAGCAAAGGGGGGGGGGGGCGACGGGCCTGGGCCCCTCCCAGGACCAGCAGATTACACGGCGCTGCCTGGGGAGTTGAAGATAAAATTTAACCACAACAGTAGTTAATTTTTCAATTACTTCATTGTAAACAAGATTGGCATTTTCTTTTTTTTTTTCGTATAAATAAACATTTTTTTAAGATTGCCTACTCTTGATAAAGTGACATAATTATTGTTCAAGTGAAAATACAAAACTTTCCAAATATGCTCCAACGAATTATATGAAGGGGAGCGTTGATCCTTTTTCCCCCTGACACATCGACTAAAATATTCGCCCAGTCAAATGATAAAACTGTTTTAAAACTAATTACTCGATTCAGATAAGATAAAATGGAAATCTGACTTCGGTATAACCTTCAGAATGTAATTTTAAAATGACACCTCAAACGTGAAATAGAGTAAAAATAGTAGAAATATAATAAAGAGAGTAGTTTGGAGAAAATAGCGCTCTTAAAATCGGTATTTGGTTTTATTTTGTAGATAACTGTGAATATCAATATCTTCTTAGGTATTTTTTAAACTATAATGTTTTACACATAAAAAGGACTGATATAAATTGTACTGAACAACAGTGGCGTATTCAGATGGGGGGGGGGGGGGACACAAGCCCCCTCTGAAGGTCAAATGAAATGAAAATTTAAGAATTTTATCATAATCGTACAACAAAATAACTTATGTATTTTACAATAATAATAAGCTATATTTTATTATGATTAGTGTTGAAATTAACAGAAAATGCACATTTACATATTATTTTTAGGTTTTCGTAGGTATAATCAAGAAATCCTTATTCCGTCACATGAGTCTGTTCGTTCTGGACAAATTGTGGCCAAGCGGCTGATTTAGAGAACTGAACATAAGTAAGAGAAATATTGAGACTTCAAAAATATATCCCGCGAAAAATATAAATAAATATGTATTTATCGAAGAATCTATTTTACATACAAAATGATAAGCAGTGGCGGAACTTTAAATATCCCGAAGGGTTTCTTGACATTTTTTTATCAACAGAAAAGGGGAAGAGAGTATATTTTACATTTTTAAATATATTTTTCCCCTAAATAAGCACAAGTGATTTTGATTATCGCTTCAGGGGCCATAAAAAATAAGGTTCAGGGCCGTATGCAGCCCGCGTGCACTCGAAATTTGATTCGGCCCTCCCCAAGACAAAATCCTGGCTGTGCCACTGGCTATAACTGAGGCTTACTAGACGGATGTTACAGTCTTGTAAAATTCAAGCTAATTGCAATTACGTCTCTAATTCTAACAACACGCCTAGAGCTGTGTGCGATGTAACAAACAAAAATAGACCCTCAAAAAGCATATTTCATGTCCCAAATCACCAAACGAAATTAACATTAATTAGATAAGAAAATTAAATATTATATTTTCTTATTGGTTAAATGCGTCCCGCATTTGTCCCACGGTCCGCCTGTTTCATATATATTGTTATTTCAAGTAAAGATATCTAAGAAGCAAGAAAATTATTTCTTTATACCAAATGTATTGATACAATTAAGCTAGTTAGTTTATCTCTAGAAAACTAAATTTAAAAGTTGTAATCTGTTTTTTTTTTAACTCAAACGAAAAGACTTTGAAAGCACAAACACAAATATCAGCATACAAGATTAAATTAAAAACAAGAAAACACAAAATTCCTTCTCCTTATTGAATTTTAGAATTGGAAATATTCTAAAAGAACCCTTAATAATGCGAGTTGAAATTCAGTTCCCGAAATCTAATTTTAATATGTAAATAAATAAATTATTCTCCGATTAATTTAAATTTTAAATAGAGGGGTTTATGCAGTTGTGCCACTGGATTGATTCTAGTTTAATTCCGCACCGACAGAGGGTTCTACGGTCTCAAGATACCAGATAAGATTCGGATTAACGTTTAATTTCAAATCTAATTGAAAAATGTAATTAATTCTATTTTTAGTTTTTTCAAATTTTAATTTAGAAAATCTAAATTGAAATTTTAAAATATGATTTTATTGGCTTATACAAGGGTTACCTATTAAGTATTTACAAAACTAAGAAAGAAACATTTATTTTGAACAAACTGTTTTATTGCGTATCAAAATATTCGCCATTAAGATTTATACACTTTCGCATACGTTCAAATCAATTCTCGAAACATATTTTTCACTCTGAAGTTGGTATCTCAAAAACATGGTTTTCGAAGGCTTCAACAGTTTCTCGAGGTGATGAAAATCGCTGTCCACGCATTTTTTGTTTGACATTAGGGAACAAAAAAATCGTTAGGGGATAAATCAGGTGAATACGAGCAATAAGACATTAATCGGATGATTTTCTCCAAATATTCAAAAAAAAAAAAAAATGAAAAAAATGAAAAAGCTTCAAAATTTTTTTTTGTTTCAAAATCGGGTTAAAATTAAATTAGGACCTCAAGATTTTAAAAATTTCAACCGCAGGTCTTTATTGCATTTCGTTTTTGAGATATATCCATGCGAAGACGAATATTTCTATAAATCACGCCATACTAAAATTTGTCATAATTTTAAAATACGCAAAACGAGCAAGGCCTCAAATTTTTTCTAGACTTAATAAACTACGAGGAATCCAAAAATTCTAGCGTCAGGTTGTTTTCTTTAACCGTTTTTGAGTTGTGATTTTTTTAAACAATTTTCACAAATTATGTAAATTATGCCATAAAAAAAAAATGTCACAATCTCAAAACGCATTAAATGATTAAAGCCCCAATTTTTTTCTAGACTAAATAAACTACAAAGAATCCAAAAATTTCAACCGCTGGTCGCTATCTCTAACCATTTTTGAGTTGTGATTTTTTTTATTTTACAATTTTCAAAAATAATGTAAATTATGCCATTCAAAAAATTGTCATTATCTCAAAACGTTTTAAACGATTAAAGCCCCAATTTTCTCTAGACCAGTGGTTCCCAACCTTTTTTACTTGCGGAGCCCTTTTTAGAATCAATTTCTCTTTTCATAAACCGGCTAGAGTCAGAAATTACTCGGACATACATTCAACTTGGCAAATATTCGTTCAGAATGTAATTTCCAGTTTTTTTTTAAATTTTGATTCTGTGTTTTATTTCTAATTCTTTTGTTTTTATTCAATTTTCATTTATTTTATTTCCTAGAACGGCTGCGGAGCCCCTGACAAGAGCACGCGGAGCGCTTAGGGCTCCGCGGAGCACAGGTTGGGAAACGATAGTTTAGCGTATGGAAACGCCAACTGAAATTTTTGATTTAGTTTAAATATTTTAAAACAAACTAAAAGGCATCTTATTTAATTACGTATTCTATAGTGACGGCCGGTTCTGTGGAGGGCACAGCTGTTGTTTTTACCGACCGCCAACATATATAAGGGAGGTATTGTGATCATACCGATTTTGACATTTCGAGATTTCGATGGATCTCCACGAATTGAGGTCCCTACATAACGTTTTGACTATTTTTAGCATGATGTCTGGCGGTCTATCTGTCCGTCCGTCCGTCTGTCTGTCTGTCTGTCCGTCTGTCTGTCTGTCCGTCTGTTCGTCTGTCCGTCTGTCTGTCCGTCTGTCCGTCTGTCTGTCTGTCCGTCTGTCTGTCTGTCCGTCTGTGTACACGTGCAGAGCAAATTCGGCTGAAAGGATTTTTATGAAACTGTATATTTAAGCTTTTGCCATCAATGGCACGAGTTGATCAACTTATGGTAAAAATCGGTGTTTTTACTCGTAGTTTACTCGTGTCGATTTTAAGATTTTTATGAATATTTCACAACAGAAAAATATTTCGAAAAAATTTATTGAACAAAAGTTGCTATAAAAGTAATAATTAATAACTTTTATTTGAGACGTTTTTTGATAAAACAAAAAATTTCGAATATTTTTGTAAAATTTTTCGAAATTTTTTCTAAGTTTCAATTTTTTCATACTTATATGTAACGTTTCCATTGTCATGATAAATAATATCTCTGTTAGAAAATATTAGGCCAAGTTATTTCTACTCTGCTGCTAGAATGTATTACTTTATGAAGTACTTTATGATGGCGGTCGGTCCTGTGGTGGCCACAGCTGACTTTTTCATACTTATATGTAACGTTTCCATGGTCATGATAAATAATATCTCTGTTTGAAAATATTAGGCCAAGTTATTTCTACTCTGCTGCTAGAATGTATTTTATACAAGTACTTTATGATGGCGGTTGGTCCTGTGGTGGCACAGCTGATTTTTTTATTTAATTTTAAGATTTATTTCTTGAATGTATTATGCAGTACCAGAATTGCATATAGATCAAGTAGACCCGAAGCCTAGGGTTCCGCGATTTTGGAGCCCGAAGGAACCTGATTTTTCCTTTTTTTGCTCATCATTTCAATTCGACTTAATTTTTTTGCTCATCTCTTCGATCCACTTCCATTAGGGGCCCATTCTATTCATTCGTCCAAAGGAACATAAAAACCTTATTCCGGCACTGAATGTATAAATTGATGTAAAGCATGTATATTGCGATTTTTCATATTTTATGATCAAATTATAATTTTTATTATTTTAGAAATGTTTTGAATAGCTTTTGAAAACCCTCATAAAACATTATTAAGAGAACATTTTGACATAAAATAATATAAAAGAATTTCAAATGGCATATCAGTTAACATGAACATATTGGAAATGTTAAGATGACTGACGTATTTCTGCCATTGTCTTTTATCAAATAATTTTTATTATTTTTATCAATTCACTTGGGAATTTTTCTGACATTCTCAAGTAGAGATGAAAAATATACTCTGATACTTTTATTATTGCTATAAAAGGAATTGTTTTATACGTTAACTGCAGTCAAAGTTTAGAAATCATTATTTCATGTCGATAATGAAATTTTCTATTATCTTTAAGATAAACATATTTAAGTTTAAATGAACAATTATGCAGTTTTTAAGGTTTCACATGTAAAATATGATTAGAGCTGAATATAGGGTGTGGGGAGAGCGGCACCTGCCTCGGGCGCAGAACTAATAGGGGCGCAAGAGCAGAGTTGACAGGAGCGCAAAAATAAGTTTTAGTTTTTGCTCATCACTTCGACTCGTCTTCCCATTTTTCCTTATCAATTCGGTACGTTTTCCTTTTTTGCTCACTAATTCGATACCTTTCCTTGTTAAGCTCATCACTTAGATCCGTTTTACCTTTCTACCGACCGCCAAAATATATAAGGGAGATATTGTGATCATACCGATTTTGACATTTCGAGATTTCGATGGATCTCCACGAATTGAGGTCCCTTCATAACGTTTTGACTATTTTTAGCATGGTGTCTGTTGGTCTGTCTCTCTGTCTGTCTGTCTGTCTGTCTGTCTGTCCGTCCATCGGTTTGTCTGATGGTCCGTGTACACGTGCAGAGCAAATTCGGATAAAAGAATTTTTATGAAACTTCATATTTAAGCTTTTGACATCAATGGCACGATCAACTATTGGTAAAAATCGGTTAACTAGAAACGGGAAACAGAAAAATATTTCGAAAACATTTATTTAACAAGTTGCTACAAAAGCAATAACTAACAACTTTTATTTGAGACATTTTTTGATAAAGCAAGATAAATCAAAGAAGTACTTTGTGATGGCGGTCGGTCCTGTGGTGGCCACAGCTGATTTTTTACTTGCCCGACCTTAATATATAAGGGGCAAGTATTGTAATCGCGAAAATTTTCGATGTCGAGATTTTGACTGATGACCACGTTTCATGGTCCTGGGAATCCAAAAAACCTATTTTCCAAGTGCCGTGCGTATGTGTGTGTGTGTCTGTGTGTGTGTATGTGTGTCTGTGTGTGTGTATACACGATAACTCAACGGTTTAACTTAAAGAGTTCGTTCTGGTACTAAAAAATTCTCCTAATAATTGGGAAGGACCGTATTGTTTTTTATTAAAATCCAAAACCGGAAACGGAAGTTATTAAACTTTAAAATTTAAAAAAATTCATAACTAGTAAACCAAGCCTTGGACAAAAATTAGTATAGAACATAATTTGATGTATTTTTGAAGATTTACCTAAATCTTTTTAAAAATATTTATAAAAATTAAAAAAATATATATATATTTTTTTTATGGGAGAGCAAGTCTAGCAGAGGTCTCTTTTCGCCAATGGTTTAAATGATTGTAAACTTTATTCAGTTTACTTTTATCAGTAGAAAACTTTTTATATTGTTCCGAACTATGGATCTTTTTGAGTAGGTGTTTTTTGCTTTGAAACATTTTATAAAAATCCACACAGTTTTCTTCATAATTTAATTTAATCAGAAATATTGCTTTTAATATGTCTACATCAAGTTGAGTCTCATAACTTGTCCAAAAGCTCTTCATCAAAGAAAATACCGTTTCGGTAGATTTTTTTTTTAGTTCAAGTTTTGTAAAAATAATTTTAGTTGAAATATATTTAAAATAAGTATTAAAAATAAGTACTTTTTCTAAAGTTCGAGACAATTCGGGACAGAAAACCTGAATTCGGGACAAATATTGCCTCTGAAAAAATTCGAGACGCAATGTGGAAATTCGGGACAGTCCCGACAAATTCGGGACGTATGGTCACCTTAGTTCTATCCGTTTTCCCTTTTATGTTGCTCATCACATCGAGCCGGTTTTTTCTATTTTGTCCGTTACTTGAATCGACCTTCCTTTTTTCTGTTCCTACTTTGATCCATTTTTTACGCGCTCGTATAGATACGAAAACAATGAATCGTGAATACTCTCGTAGTGACGCAAGTTCCATCTCATATGGTAAATAGTATATTAAAACTTCCATAACAAACACACATGTATGTACATGGTTCATTCTCCAACCTCCCCCATAACATAATTCAACGTACGCTACTGTCAAGTTACAATATACCAACTTGTTCTAACTCCTGCAATAAAACTAAAAGCACAATTAACCGCAGGTTACACCTTGGTCAATTATATTTGTCTGGAACAATTTAATCCCGGCGAGACTTATTAAACTTAGAAGGCAGTCTAGTCTTGATCTGTCAATAATTTATATGAATCGACGTAAACCACCCAGATCCCAAGCTATTTATTATAAATCTGTCAAAACTACAACTCAAACAGTTTAAACCAGGAAAACAATTCAATCATAAGTTTTTATTTATCGACTTTTCCGAAATTAAACTTTTAAAAGAATAAAATTGATAGATTATGTTTGTTTACGCAGATGTTAGAAAGAAAAAATGTATGTGAAGTGTGAATTTTCCCACATTTCAGGGATTCGCAGGTAATTAGTAAGTGAATGGTGATTATTTGGGATGCCAAAACAAATTTTATCTTAAAATATTTTTTTGTTAATTTTAATTCGAATGCCTAATACCATTATTTGGGTTTCTAAATATTTGCAGTATTTTTTTTATATAGCAAGGTTCATTAATATTTTGAAAATTGCGCCTATGGCTTCCATTGGTTGTTTCAATCATAAACTCCGCCCCTTTGATTTCGTATATATTCAAACATAGAATAAAATTATAATTTCAACACTTCCCACTGGTTATTAAATGTAAGCTTTTAAAAATTAAATGCAAAATTTGCCAAAATATAATTAGAATTATGACAAAATGATTTAAACAAAATAAAAATGCAAAAAAAAAAACAGAAAAAATAAAATTGACGGGAATCGAACAGTAGTTTGCAACTTACGAAGCGAGAACGTTACCACTGGACTACGGATGTTCACTCGTTTACTGTGTTAAATAGCGGATTAAATATTTTACATATTTTAATTAAAACCTCAAAAAATGCGTTATTTTCCGAAAACATAATTAAAAATTTTAAATAAACTGATTAAAAATGCCTGTTGTACTATTCCGGTTCACAGCAATGTACATTACTTTTTCAGATTTTTAGTTTAAACCATCTGGGCTACAGGGTGTGAGACAAAAAAATTTTTGCACAAATTTGTCAAAAATCGCATCAAAATAATTTATTTTGCAAAAATAAAGTTTTGATCGTTAATCCACGTACCAAGGGCTTTCATTTGATACCCTACACAGAATTTAATTTTTTTTTCCATGAGGATATATTTGTTTATATTTTTAGGGGGGTATGTTTTTTAGATGTTTTAGTATTTTTCCTATGTGCGGGTCAAAGAGTTGTATAAGCATGCCAAATTTTAACTCTCTAGGTTTAGCCGTTTGGCTACAATTTTACCAAACAGACAGACAGACAGACAGACAGACGACAAAATGACAGTATAAGTGTTTTTTGGTCATACTTACAAAACCCTAAAAATCTCATAATCCACGTACCTAAACGATCTTTACCTAATTCACGAAACGAAAATCAGTATAGTAACTGAAACATTTCATGTACGACTGAAAATTAACACGTACGAGGGCTATAATCCGTCTCAATTTGTAATACGAAACTAGATCTGGTTACACCTAGGTTAAAACTAAGAATGAAAGTATATTGTTTTTTTGTTTTATTGCTTTTCAAAATATTCGCCTTTAAGATTTATACACTTTTGCATGAGTTCAAACCAATTTTCAAAAAAAAAAATTCCACTCTGAAGTTGGTATCTCAAAAACATGGTTTTCGAAGGCTTCTTGAGGTGATGAAAATCGCTGTCAACGCATTTTTTGTTTGATACTAGGAAACATAAAAAGTCGTTTATAAATCAGGTGAATACGGGCAATGAGATATAATTCAATGTTTTTCTCCTTCAAATAATCAATTGTTTGACGTGCTGTCTGGGAGCTTGCATTGTCATGATGAAGAATGATGCGACGTTTTTGGTTGTTTTTCCTGATTTTGTCGATGACTTCTGGCAAACAAAACGTTGTGTACCACTCAGCAATAACTGTCCTCCGATCCTCTAAAGGAATGGTTGCGACATGTCCAGTACAACCGAAGAAACAAGCAATCATTTTCTTGGAAGTGATTCGTGAACGAACTTTGCTTAATTTCCGGTTCATATGAATAAATCCAAGTTTCGTCACCTGTAACGATATTGTATACGTATTTTGCAGTGCCTAGGTTGAATTTTTTTAGCATTCCCTTACACCAGGGGTCCCCAAAGTGGTCGTAATCGACCCCCGGGGGTCGATATGATATTGTTAGGGGTCGATTTTGGCTCGAGGGTCGATTGGGGGTCTATGTATAAAAGTTAAAAATTACTAGTATAATTTTAATATATATCTGTGTAGCTACACAGTGGTTGAGGCTGGTTTTAGCCATATTAATTCCATCCTGACAAAACAGAGAAACAACTAAGATGTAGAATTCCGTGGCGAATTAAGGCTGAAATTAACTAATTTTGAACCCGACATTGCTAATCTTGCAAAGAGTCACCAACTACACCCGTCACATTGACAATGATAGACAATTTTATTTAATAATAATATTATTGTAATGCAATTAGATATAATTATATAACATAAATGTAATATAAATAAAAAACACTGTACAATAAACAATATAAGAAATCACATAAGCGTATTTTTTGCATGGCCTATTATAATACCGTAATTGTTAAATAGAGGGGGTCGATACGAAGTCGAAAAAATTCTTCAGGGGGTCGACGGTCAAAAAAGTTTGGGGACCCCTGCCTTTAGCCAATCAACACGAGCCTTTTCTTGCGCTTCGGTCAAATTATACGGAATCCGTTGAGAACAGATCATTTTCACAGCTAAATGTTCAAGCAAAATCGAATGTATTCCAGTCTGCGATATGTCAACGAATACCTCTATCTCACGGTAAGTCACATGCCGATCTTCTTCAATCATTTTGCGCACAGCATCGATGTTTTTTTGAATCACAACCGATTTTGGTCGACCTTCACGAGATTCATCACTGTCAGACGCGTGTCTCTTCTTGCAAGCTATGTCCTGAAGCACGGACTAAAATTTATAGTCAAGGGAGTTGATATCAGAGCCAATCAGCAGGTGAAATAAAGTCCGGTACATTGCTTTTAAGCCACTGCTTCGCAACCTTCACCTTATGGGCCGGAAGCGCATAAGACGAATGTCCAGAATCCTGCTGGAAGCACCAGTGTGACCAGCGAAGAGAGAATTTTTGATCAAATAGAAATTTATTTCTAAACGAAAATAATATTTTTTTTTTCATGTTAGGCATTAAATGAAATTGAAGTCATGTGAAGAACACATCTTATTTTTCCTTACATCCTTTAACACGTCTAATATAACAATGACCATTAAAATGAAGCTTATATTGCTCTTTTATTTTACTTTTTTTCTAATTCGTAGCAGCATTAGTAAACTTACTTTGCGCAGTAATTTACACCTTTTTAAGTCTTTTCAATCCGCAGTAATAAAACTTTAACACTAAAATTAATGCTTTACTATATAGTAAATTAAAATTACTCTACAAGATGAAATTATCCAAGTATGTATTTTAAATCTGCCATTAAAATAATTGCAGAATTATTAAAATACAAAAAAGACAATTATCGTTTTGTATAGATACTTGCTTATTTACTGTCATAAATCTTATTTTAAAGATTAAATTGACATAATAGGATGCTAATGTTTACTTCACCACGTTTGTAATTTACTAGACGTACAAGGTGAAGCATGCATATATTTTTAATTGCATTCGTCATTTTATTTTGCTATGCATTATTAATTTTTTTACATAGACAAAATACACTCGTCTACTTGGCGTTTTTGTTATGAATCGGTTAGAACGCTGGAATAATAGACTAAACTTTCACAAAACACTCGTTGCGAGAATTTCTTTGAAAAGGGGTTGCCATCGTTTTTACGTATATCGTTTATCGTTTTTATAAGGGGTATTTTAAAATAAAATTTTTAAAGAATTCAGATAATAAAATAAAAATTAGAAATCTTACGTTACAGCACGTATCTTTAGAAATATATTTTTTAAATGGTTCATTGTTCAAGAAGACGTTTTTTCAGAGTTATTGCTTAATAACTTTGAACACTAGCATCTTCTTGAACAAAGCTTAAACCCCTTTTCCTAGAAATGCCTAGAAATGTTTTATAAAAACTCCTGACGCTCTGAAGACTAGGCAGACAGTATTCGGTCCGGTTAGTGGCAGTGGCGGTCGGTGAATCATTTTTGGGTAAGCAATTACAAAGAATACACACGCTCGTGCTTTGTCGTTGCTATACTGCTGTTGAGCGATATAGTACGAGGTTGTCCGATCATACTAATTGCATACCCAAACATGTTTCACCGACCGCCACTGGTGTTAAGTTGTTGAATTCGTAGAGGCGCTGGGCCGTATGAAGAAAAATAAGCATAACCTTTTACTTGCAAATTATGAAGCGAATCCTCCCAACAATATGAATAAAAATGCAAGCAAAACCTTCTACTTATGAGTAAGAAGCAAATGCGTTTTTGTTGATCTTTTGCTCAAGACAGAAGTAAATGGTTATGAATAAAACAGACCTTTTACTTTAAATTATAAGCAAATGATTCGAAAAATATGCATCTATATATTCACATACTCACTTGTGAAAAAGTGTTGTAGTGAGCTAATTGCCATGGCGGATATTGTGCATTTAAGAAATATGAAACATTATAGGCATTGTTCTTCATCACGTTGTACTGACATAAAAGTTAGTTTCGTTTTGAACAGAAGAACATGGAGTGTTTAGCTAATAATTTTTAGGTAACTTTTTTTTGTTGAGATATCTAGCTGATCTTGGATTTCAAAGAAGTATCGGTGAGGAACTTGGGGTGGAGCAATCCACAGTATCACTGACTGTCAGCAGTGTTGTTGATCAAATAGTTGCACAAGCTGGCAACTGGATTAAATTTCTTACTTCCCAAAATTTATTAGCAGAGGCGAAAAAAATGTGGCAAAGAAAATACCGTTTTCCACCCGCAGTTGGTTTCATAGATTGTACACATATAGGGATAGAAAAACCGAAGATTCATGAAGATGAATATGTCAATCGCAAAGGAAAACCTATGCTAAATGTATAGGCAAATTGTGATGCCATTGAAATGTTCACAAGTGTAGGTGTAAAGTGCCTTGAATCTGTACATGACTTTACACCAATAAAAATAAACTGATATGTCAAACATGGAACTCAGTACAGCACTAGTACAGTTTTGATAGTGTTTATAGACAAATTTCAAGTTGACAGCAATCGGAAAGAAGTAGTACGATTTTGATAAATACTGATTTTCCGGTTTCAACATAAACACATCCTCTTGACATTTTACTCACCGGTAAAAGCATTGACTTGTAAGTAAAAGGTAATCATTATTCATATAAAAAGAAGCAAATGCTTTTACTCCGACCTTTTACTCGAAGCAAATGCTTTTACTTCTACCTTCTACTTATCGCTAAAGGAGGTAGGATGGAAGAGAGCTAGAACAAAGCGTCATTGACGAAGTAGCACATACGATGAAAGATATACAAGGCCAAAAAAGACAGGGAAGAATTAAAGAATCCAGATACAATAATATGTATGGCAAAATTTGCACAAACCGAAGTACTTACTGGAAAAAGGAATTAGAGATAATAAATGGACGGTAACAAGATTTAGATGTAGAAACGAGGAGAAAGACAACCAATTCTAGACAGAAGATTAAGAAAGAGTAAGTAATCGAGCACCTACTTCACAACTGTGAAGGAGTCGGACCCAAAGGAGGAATACTAGAAGAAGTTTTAAATGATACAGGATCAGAATGGACATGGATGAAGGAAATTTCACAGAGAAGAAATGAAAATATGTAAAATAGAGTATATGTATGTACTAAATAACGTACGATTCAAGCCGAAAGGCAGAATTTAATAAAGTTATAATTATTATTATTATTATTCACTTTAGCAGTATTAACGACTCCAAAATACCCTGAAACTTATTGCTTAAAGTAGTAATAAAGAAAACTACTTTTCATAAAAATTTCCAATAAGATGATATCAAAGCTGAACTTGTAATTTGTAAAATTATTTAAGTTAAAATATCTTCGAACCTATTATAAAAAAATCTGTCTGGTTCGAAGCAATATCTTTAAAGTCTGTTATACAACTTTGCTTTTTTTGCTGGCAATCGACCGTATTAAACTAATTACATTAAAAAACAACTTTAGAAACTCGTTAACCAGCTTTTAGCTTGAAATCAGATAATTTGTCTCATCTTTTACTATTTATCCATAGTTTCAGCAGTACCAAACAGTGTCGCAGCTAGAGATTACGTGCCTAGAGATTGCAATAAAAATTAAATAATTGATTAATTAATCATTTGATTAATCGAAATGTTATAATGGATTTTCGATTAAATTGGTAGAAAATAATCGATTAATTGATTATGAAATTTAAAAAAAAAATCAGCTGTGGCCACCACAGGACCGACCGCCATCATAAAGTATTTGTATAAAATACATTCTAGCAGCAGAGTAGAAATAACTTGGCCTAATATTTTCTAACAGAGATATTATTTATCATGACTATGGAAACGTTACATATGAGTATGAAAAAATTGAGACATACATTTTTTTTAAATTTTACAAAAAATTTTCGAAATTTTTCCTTTTATCAAAAAACGTCTCAAATAAAAGTTATTAGTTACTGCATTTATAGCAACTTTTGTTTGTAAATTTTTTCGAAATATTTTTCTGTTGCTAAATATTAAAATCCACATGAGTAAACTCCCATTTCTAGTCAACCGATTTTTAACAAAAGTTGATCAACTCGTGTCATTGATGTCAAAAGCTTAAATATGCAGTTTCATAAAAATCCTTTTAGCCGAATTTGCTCTGCACGTGTACACAGACAGACAGACGGACGGACGGATGGACAGACAGACAGACGGACGGACAGACAGACAGACCGACAGACATCATGCTAAAAATAGTCAAAACGTTATGTAGGGACCTCAATTCGTGGAGATCCATCAAAATCTCGAAATGTCAAAATCGGTATGATCACAATACCTCCCTTATATATGTTGGCGGTCGATAAAAAACACTGGCCGACAAAAAATAGTACTTTCTTAAACCCTTTTCACACTAGATCTTTAAGACGAGTGAACTTAAAGTTCACCGATGTTTAAGATCGGTATGCTTTCACACTTGATGTTTAAATCTCTGGTGCTGTCATCAGCTACAGTAATTTTGTCCTTAAGTTACCGTCATGAAATTACCAGTTTTGAACTGTCTGCGCAGACGCACATTTTGAATTATTATAAACAATTATGGATATTTCATTTCATTCTACAATAAAGACACTACAATAAAGAATATATTACACATGTTAGTCGATATATTTTATCTCAATTATTACAGCTCTGTATTCTATTAAACACATTATTAAAATAAATAATTTTATTATAACAATAAGTACAAACTTCTTATAACGTCGATATAATACAGTATTCTTGTTTATGATAATATAAAATGTTGACAGCACAAATTCAAGGAGTATTTTTTTATAATAGAAATTAAGTTGGCAATGCGGACGAAGTTTAAGACGCAGATCTCTGTATTAAACATCGCTTGTATTTAGACGAGGCCATACGGTTTCACATTAGCGTTTAAAGATACATTCACTTTAACATCCGATCTTAAAGTTCTAGTGTTGAAACGGTATAACTGTTGTATTTTAAAGGTTGATAAAAAATTATTTAACCGTTTTATTAGGAACCTATAAGAATGGGAGGTAGTACAATGTCTACATAAACAAATATTTTGTATTCATACAAGGTGTATCAAAAGAAATTTTATATTTAGTGGATCGATTAAAAAAAAAGTAAGCCGTATATAGAAAAAATGTTTATTAATTATTAAAATACACTTTTTGGGGATTTATTTCTTAAAAATAATATCGTCTAAATGTAGACCCTCGCGTTCTCGGCACTCATTTAATCGAACAGTAAAATTACTTATGACGTCTCGGCAGGTGGACTCAGGGATGGCTGCCATTTCGTGACGGATATTTTCTTTCAAATGCGCCAGTGAAGTCGGTTTATTGGCGTAAACTTTAGATTTAAGATAACCCCATAGGAAAAAGTCCATAGGGGTTAAATCTGGACTGCGTGGAGGCCAATTTATGTCACCTCTCCGGGAGATCAATTTGCCTGAGAAAATTTCACGAACACGTGGCAGAGACATACTGGACGTGTGTGAAGTTGCTCCGTCCTGTTGGAACCATGTTATTTGGTTATAGCCAGGAAAGTTTTGCAGTTCAGGTACCAAGAAGTTGTCTAATATCTCCACATAACGCTCTGAATTCACTGTAACTGCACGCCCCCTTTCGTCTTCAAAAAAGAGTGAATAACATTCTCCACGTTTTCTACCGTTCTTGATAACCTAGGTCGCCCGGATTTTGATTTATCCAGCGTTGTACCAGTCTTTTCAAACTTTTTAACCCAATGTCGAATGAGAGGAATGCTTGGCGCATCATTTAAGTGGCGAAAACCTCGAATACTGCAGAATTTTCTACGCGCTACAGTCGCCGAATCACCGTTTTTGTAAAACTCTCGCACGCATAACGCGCGGTCTGCTCCCGAGAAACGCTCCATAGCGACTGAATTCCCAAGAGCCAGGCTACCGATTGACATAACCCCCGCGCCCCTCGGATACGTTGCGTTCACGCAGTAAGCTAAATAAATATAAAATTTCTTTTGAGACACCTTGTATTACACATTTATATAATACCCTCAAATGTGTGAAAATTCACACCCCATATAATATTTTTCTTCATGATACCTCTTGAAAAAGTAGACTCTACACATGTTTTTACCTGTCTCTCTACTAATTTGCATATAGATACCCACAGTGTTTTTGTTATATCTGTTAAATAACATATATGTTGTAGACACAGGAGTAGACAGAAAGTTATCCCAAAATTGATTATCCAAGTGATTCCAAATAGTTAATCAACTGTTAACTTGACTTATTCCAAATCCTTTCCAATTCAGTGAACTGAGATCTCTAATAAGGATCTTAAAAATATCACTGAACATAAAATGTCATCTAAAAATATATTTTTCTATTTTGCATTCATAAGAGAGTCATTATTAAATTCTAAATGAGTTATAATGAGCTTCATTATGACACTAAACATTTTATTTTTATTAAATTGGCAAAATTGGTACAACAGTCTGCAAATTTTACCAAATAAAAATAGAGAGCTACCTCGAGAAATACAAAACTGTTAAGCCAACCACTACAATCTCATACTAAATTCCTTAAACGAGAATATTGTTTGATATAAATAACAGAAATTTATTATTTTAAAAAGTATGAACAGTCCAAATAGAATAAATAGCATAAAAACTCGTTACATAAGGCTTTTTGCTGCACTTGTAATAATAATAATATCTTTATTTAATAGCACAGTGGCCAATCAAAATACAAAATATAAATTAAAATAGCATTTAAACTAAAATAAACTACTTCTAATAAGTATTAAAAATCAACAAAACAACTTTTTCAAAAGATGTTCACGTACTTTACTCTCAAATAATTTGTATCTTTCAATATCTTTAATTTCCTTAGGAAGTTGGTTATATAAAGTCAAACCTTTATAAAAAACACTGCTCTTAGTTGCTTCTTTTCTAACACAAGTTATTGAAAAATCTTCCTTATTTCTTGTGCTGTACACATGTACATCTTTATTTTGTTTTATTCTAATTCTTAGATAATCAGGTACCATATTTTTTAGTATTTTATAAATAAATGTTAATACTTTAAATTCAAGATAACTACTGATATCTAGCCAATTCATCGCCTTTAACATACACATAATACTTGTATACTTATCACATTTTAATATTACTCTTAGGGCCTTATTTTGACATTTCTGTAACTTATCTATATCTGTTTTATTGCACATAAAAGTGACAGTTGCACAGTATGTAAAGTGTGGCAGTATAATTGTATTATATATTAATAATCTAGTGTATCTACTTAAACTATACCTATAAGAAACTCTGCTGAAAAAGCCTATTTTTTTTGCCACTTTCTTAATTACGTATTGCACGTGCTCTTTAAATTTCAACTTCCTATCTAGTACAACTCCTAAGTATTTATATTTATCAACCAATTCTAACACACAATTATTAACTTCTACTCTTTCTACACTATTGTCTTTTATATCTAAATCGTACTTACTATTTTTACATAATATCATATATTTACATTTATCTAAGTTAAGTTTCAGTCTGTTCATTTCAAAATACTCATTTATTATTTTTAGTTCACCTTTTAAACCACTAACTACCTCTTTATAACTATCTCCTTCAACATATATGAAAGTATCATCCGCGAACATATTTATTTTACACTTTTTTAATATTTTTGTGATGTCATTAATGTATACAATAAATAGCAGTGGTCCCAACACACTTCCCTGTGGCACTCCTATACAGTTTTCTAATTTATCACCAAGCACACCATTCCATTTCACCTTTTGTTCTCTGTTCAGCATGTAACTGTTGAACCATTTCAATGCTGTGCCCCTTATACCATAGCAGTAAAGTTTCTGCAGAAGTATTGATCTATCAATAGTTTCGAAAGCTCTTCTTAGATCTAAGAAAACTAGTCCTACATGTTTTTGCTTATCTAAAGAGGCTTTCCATTCATTTATAACATGCTGCAACGCAGTTTCACATGAATGTTTACTTCTGAATCCCGACTGGAACTTTGATAAAGTATTATTTTTATCCAAATGTTGAATAATTTGTTGAGATTGTCAATTAGAAAATAAGTCAATTACAGATAGAGAGAGACAAAGAGAGAGAACGAGAGAGATAGGAAGTAGAAAAACTATTATTTTTGGTTTTCTGTTTTCTGAACATAGTGATTTTTTCTCTGATATCTGCCTAACAATTTTATATTCCGTCCGTTCCAAAATAAGTGTCCGATTTTAGTTTTTTTAATGGATTATTGAAATAATGAAATTAAATGTATCAGTAGTTATTTATTTATATAAGTCCTCGATTTCGGTTTTTTGATCGCCATTCAATTATTAACACAAACGAGTCCCAGACCCGTATTGATGAACTCATTGCGGCCGTGCATAAAACATGGTATGAAATTACTGCGGAAAAACTAGACAGTTGTTTCATTACACTGCAGAACTGTATGGAATTGACCATGCTTCATAGAGGAGGAAACGTTTACAAGCTTCCTCACATTTAGTTTAGTTGTGAAAATATCTATAATATAATATCCCAACCTGTGTCCCTGGCTGTCTGGGTGCGTGGAAACAATTGAAGCGAGGTTCTTTATTATATAGTAGTATTAATTTATGTATTGGACAGTAGTGTGCTGTGAATTTTAGTTTTCAGTGTTGACAATAAATTAGTAAAAATGACAGTTGTGTTTTTCATTAAAAAATCACTTCACAATTATTAATTTAGTTGTGAAATACACGGATCGGTTTTTTTACGAAACAAAACACAGAAAAACGTTATCCTTCCGTGATATTCGACATTTTTGATTAAAATTATTATTAGCAGAAAAATAATTATTTTAAAAAATATTTGGTTTGATGAAAGTAAGTAAGAAAAATGTGACTTTTTTTTCTTTATTATTATTTTTTCAATGCTTTATTATTTTTTTATTTCTACGATTTCTAATTATTTAAATAGTGATTATTTTATCTGTCTATTAGTTTTTGGCGTTCTTGCTTCTTTTTTATAATAAATTAATATATTTCACTAAAAATAGTAGCAGCAAGATTCCGACATGTAACGTAACTTACCGAAGTTTACCGAATTATTATTTTTTCAATGCTTTATTATTTTTTATTTCTACGATTTCTAATTATTTAAATAGGGATTCTTTTATCTGTCTATTAGTTTTTGGCGTTCTTGCTTCTTTTTTATAATAAATTAATATATTTCACTAAAAATAGTAACAGCAAGATTCCGACATGTAACGTAGCTTACCGAAATTTACCGAAGTATCCAAACGTCATTAAACGCGCTAGGTGACAACTTATTTGTGTAAATTTAAAATTGGTTCGAAATATTTAAAATATTTTGGTAAAAATTACAAATTGATACATTCAATAGTTTGCACCTTTAAAATTGTATGTCATGTTGGTATTAAAACATGGTAAAAAATTTCACTTTCTTAAAATTTTATTCCATTTGACATATGTCATAAAGATAAATGATATCTTAGTTATAATGATCATAACCAACATATCTGAAGTAGGTTTTACAGCGTAAGGAATATTTTGAAATGACAAATTTACATTTAAAAGTCAGTACTACACTATAAAAGTAAACGGGCAAGCAATTAAATTTTACTTTGTAATAGTTTCTCACGATATATTTCAAACTGATTTGAGATATAGTGT
Organism: Liopterus haemorrhoidalis; assembly: GCA_963971575.1. Lineage (NCBI taxonomy): Eukaryota > Metazoa > Arthropoda > Insecta > Coleoptera > Dytiscidae > Liopterus > Liopterus haemorrhoidalis. Next base: position 233,650,172 of record OZ020611.1, read on the forward strand.
AAGTACGCTTTTTTCCGTGTGCATATTTTTTCATTTGCGCTTTTTTCCGTGTGCGTATTTTTATATTATATAAGTAATTGGAAAATTTATTTTAATAAATATATTTTCAATTTAACGTCTCAAATCATTTTCAGTTTTATTATTATAAAGGTAATGCACGAGTGAAAATGAATCGTTTTCCCATCTTAAAAAGTTAATGAATAAATAATTCGGAATAATACTCATTATTTGTCCAGTTTTTAATAATGTGCGAAGAGTTGATTCAATTTGAATTAGATGAAGTTAGGCGTATGGCTAGAGAAAGAAGTATGAGGTATCGAGCAAGTTCCACATTAAGGTAATGATTTGTTTGCCAACACAGTTGGCAACAGGTCCATTATAACACTTCACTCAATAAGTCTCCGGTCTGATTTATATATGGTAACACTGTTGACAAACCCATATGATTTCTGGATAGTACCAACCTTCAAACGATACGTGTGAAAATTTCATGACATTCTGACAAATAGTTTAGAGGTTACAGTGGTTTCAGTGACTCCAGTTTTGTAATTTTTAAAAGAATGGAAAAAAAGAATTTCGTGTGTTGATTAAACATTGTTTTTTGATGGGAAAAAATACTGTTGAGGCCAAACAGTGGCTTGATAAGCGTTACAGAGACTCTGCACCAGGCAAATCAACTATTACTGATTGGTATGCTGAATTTAAATTAATTAATTAATTTTAATTTTTTTAATTTTAGGAGCGTTGGAATGAATGTACCATTTCTAAAAAAAAAAATTTTTTTTCTTAGTTAGACCGGCGACTTATTGAGCGACGTGGTATATCCCTTTGCGTATTTTTTTAATGAAATTGGACTTATTTTGGAACAAATAAAATTCCTAAATCGGACACTTATTTTGGAACGGAGGTAGTATTATATCTTACCATACAGGGAGTAGCGGTATTTGTTTAAACATTGTAGCAATGCTTGGACGTAAAATCGAGAAAACAAGAAAAACAAAAAAACATTTTCTATAGAAATTAAACCAATCTTGCGTTTTAAGGTAGGCCTATATTTTCTATACTCTGCACTACACTTCTGACACCAATGTGTTTTAGTTTGTTGAAAAACGTTTCCCTTAATTCAACTGATTGAGAATCACTGTTACTTACAGTCAGCAGGCGGTGTCGTGGGGGTGGTCTGTTGACTCTGGTCAGTCTTCTCCTTCTCCTCCTGTTCTGGGGGCGGTTGCTCTGGTCCTGGAGGTGGTTCACCCGCCTCTCGTCTCTCTCCTCTGTCGGCAACACTCGTGTACTCTCCCTGCGGCTCGCTTTCGCCTTCTGAACCACTTGCTGAATCTGCAATAACAAAAAGAGACATTATTATATAAAAAGATGAGATATATGTTATCATAAAACAGTCTTTGTTTAAACCACCATTGTCAAAAATCTCTTCAAACTATGAACAAAATTTGGATTATATTAATTCAATGCACATAGAACCATTAGACTAGTAAAGGTAAAGCGAAAATTTGGTGTATGATATGTTTCTGTACAAAAATGGTTGATTCGCATAGGTTACAGAGCAAAACTACTGCAATGGGTATAAATGCATAGAAATTGTCTAACAAAAGGTGGAAATAAATATCTTGGGCAGATAAATCAAAGGTCGAAGTACAAGGTGTCTCAAAAGAAATTTTATATTTATTTAGCTTACTGCGTGAACGCAACGTATCCGAGGGGCGCGGGGGTTATGTCAATCGGTAGCCTGGCTCTTGGGATTTCAGTCGCTATGGAGCGTTTCTCGGGAGCAGACCGCGCGTTATGCGTGCGAGAGTTTTACAAAAACGGTGATTCGGCGACTGTAGCGCGTAGAAAATTCTGCAGTATTCGAGGTTTTCGCCACTTAAATGATGCGCCAAGCATTCCTCTCATTCGACATTGGGTTAAAAAGTTTGAAGAAACTGGTACAACGCTGGATAAATCAAAATCCGGGCGACCTAAGTCATCAAGAACGGTAGAAAACGTGGAGAATGTTAATCAGTCTGTTCGTGACGACCCGAACCTTTCAATTCGGAAGCGCGCAAGTGCTTTAAATGTGCATAGATCATCATTACATCGCATTATGCACAAAGACCTAAAGCTGCATCCCTACAAAATTCAATTGGTGCAAGAATTAAAGCCCCAAGATGCCAGTCAGAGGCTTAATTTCGTAAAGCAGGTGATTGAGCGATTTTCAACGTTTACCAACATTTTGTTTTCGGATGAAGCTCATTTTCATCTTAATGGCCACGTAAATAAGCAGAACTGCCGCTACTGGAGTGCAACGAATCCGAAACGCAAACATCAGAAACCCCTACATTCGCCTAAAGTGACCGTATGGGCTGCGATGTCGGCGCGAGGAATTATCGGCCCTTACTTTTTTGAAGACGAAAGGGGGCGTGCAATTACAGTGAATTCAGAGCGTTATGTGGAGATGTTAGACAACTTCTTGGTACCTGAACTGCAAAACTTTCCTGGCTATAACCAAATAACATGGTTCCAACAGGACGGAGCAACTTCACACACGTCCAATATGTCTCTGCCACGTGTTCGTGAAATTTTCTCAGGCAAATTGATCTCCAGGAGAGGTGACATAAATTGGCCTCCACGCAGTCCAGATTTAACCCCTATGGACTTTTTCCTATGGGGTTATCTTAAATCTAAAGTTTACGTCAATAAACCGACTTCACTGGCGCATTTGAAAGAAAATATCCGTCACGAAATGGCAGCCATCCCTGAGTCCACCTGCCGAGACGTCATAAGTAATTTTACTGTTCGATTAAATGAGTGCCGAGAACGCGAGGGTCTATATTTATACGATATTATTTTTAAGAAACAAATCCCCAGAAAGTGTATTTTAACAATTAATAAACATTTTTTCTATATACGGCTTACTTTTTTTTTTAATCGATCCACTAAATATAAAATTTCTTTTGAGACACCTTGTATTTGGACAAATAATAGATTTTACCTTGCGTCCGTTTAATTTTAACTTCCGTGAGGATACATGTGATAACTTTTACAGAATATTAAACGACATTGTTATGGTGTATTTCATGTTTGCGATTATTTTTTTAATTTTTGTTAGCGAGTCTGAGGAGTTCTTGGCTAGAACAGACGTGAGCCCGTTTGGACTGCACGACCAAAGCGCAATTGACGATGTTATAAATAAATAAATAAATAAATTAAATAAATAATAAACAAATTTATTGAGCAGTAAAAGTTTAAAAAATTAATATTACAAAGAATATGTGTTAATAGAATATTACAATTTTCTACAACTTATGCTAGAAGGCTAAAATCAACACTGAGAAACTCAGTGATGCTATAAAAGGCCTTCTGTAGCAAATAACCTTTTAGGTATTTCTTGGATTAAAAAAAAAAAAATCATATCTTCAACTGTGTGGCAGTTTATTAAACAATACAGCACCGATATAAAAAAGGGAAATTATTTGTAACTAATATAATTAATATTTTACGCGAGGTAATCTAAATTTTTTCTTTCTTCTTATGGACAGTGCTGTTGGTGTTTAACAAATTACCGTGTTGCGTAACAAACAATAACAGATTTAATATATATAAATAAGGTATTGTAAGAACATTCAACTGCGGAATATCCCAGATGCAAGATTTTCTTCTGCCAACCTTACCAAGAATACGCACTGCTCTTTTCTGCAATATACCGAGCAGTGTCACCGAGCGATAATGGTTTTTGTTAAAACAGATTTTTGAGTGTCGGGTTTTTGAGTCATTGGGTTATTGAACGGAAAATCCGTAAGTACACTTAGTTTTGTATTCTCGCCTTGTGCTGAGTGTGGCGGATCATTGCGCCGAATTTGTGAACTGATCTGGTTGGCGTCTGCTCCAGGAATTAATAGCAATGTGTTACTTATTTTCAATAGGCAAGGACTGCAATAGACCCAGGTAGGTGGGGCTTATTGGTGGATCAATTTGGCTGGGCATTCGCCCCAAGGATTAATGGCAACGTCCTAGATTTTCCCGAGAGGGAACGAACCCTAGCAACGGCAGAACGTTACGATCCTTACTGCAGGATTTAATTTACAGATTTCCCAGCGCCCAAAGAGTTTTAATCATTCGTTTTATTTATATACAAGGTGTCTCAAAAGAAATTTTATATTTATTGGATCGATTTAAAAAAAAGTAAGCCGTATATAGAAAAAATGTTAAAATACACTTTTTGGGGATTTATTTCTTAAAAATAATATCGTATAAATGTAGACCCTCGCGTTCTCGGCACTCATTTAATCGAACAGTAAAATTACTTATGACGTCTCGGCAGGTGGACTCAGGGATGACTGCCATTTCGTGACGGATATTTTCTTTCAAATGCGCCAGTGAAGTCGGTTTATTGGCGTAAACTTTAGATTTAAGATAACCCCATAAGAAAAAGTCCATAGGGGTTAAATCTGGACTGCGTGGAGGCCAATTTATGTCACCTCTCCGGGAGATCAATTTGCCTGAGAAAATTTTACGAACACGTGGCAGAGACATATTGGACTTGTGTGAAGTTGCTCCATCCTGTTGGAACCATGTTCTTTGGTTATAGCCAGGAAAGTTTTGCAGTTCAGGTACCAAGAAATTGTCTAACATCTCCACATAACGCTCTGAATTCACTGTAACTGCACGCCCCCTTTCGTCTTCAAAAAAGTAAGGGCCGATAATTCCTCGCGCCGACATCGCAGCCCATACGATCACTTTAGGCGAATGTAGGGGTTTCTGATGTTTGCGTTTCGGATTCGTTACACTCCAGTAGCGGCAGTTCTGCCTATTTACGTGGCCATTAAGATGAAAATGAGCTTCATCCGAAAACAAAATGTTGGTAAACGTTGAAAATCGCTCAATCACCTGATTTACGAAATTAAGCCTCTGACTGGCATCTTGGGGCTTTAATTCTTGCACCAATTGAATTTTGTAGGGGTGCAGCTTTAGGTCTTTGTGCATAATGCGATGTAATGATGATCTATGCATATTTAAAGCACTTGCGCGCTTCCGAATTGAAAGGTTCGGGTCGTCACGAACAGACTGATTAATATTCTCCACGTTTTCTACCGTTCTTGATGACCTAGGTCGCCCGGATTTTGATTTATCCAGCGTTGTACCAGTCTCTTCAAACTTTTTAACCCAATGTCGAATGAGAGGAATGCTTCGAGCATCATTTAAATGGCGAAAACCTCGAATACTGCAGAATTTTCTACGCGCTAGAGTCGCCGAATCACCGTTTTTGTAAAACTCTCGCACGCATAACGCGCGGTCTGCTCCCGAGAAACGCTCCATAGCGACTGAATTCCAAAGAGCCAGGCTACCGATTGACATAACCCCCGCGCCCCTCGGATACGTTGCGTTCACGCAGTAAGCTAAATAAATATAAAATTTCCTTTGAGACACCTTGTACATCCGAAAGGCACATCCGATCTTCTCCACTGGAAGCCAGCCGCATACACTAGAGGGTCGCGGTCGTGAGGCCGTAGCAACGTTCAGCAATTATCACAATGTTGGGAAGCAGTTTTCGGTTTCCAAAGAGTTCCAAAAGAGTATTTTGTATGTTCAAATTGACTTAAATAAAACAAGCCATGGATATGGATGTTTTTTTTTTAATTTAATGGCCTTTGCTGCTGTTGCAATTAGCCAGTACAATTTTTATTTGAGAAAATTTCCATGCCTGGACGGGATTCGAACCCGAGACCTTCGCAACGCAGAGCACATGTGATGGAAAATGTTAACAGTCATAAAATTAGGAAAAAACAAATTAAAACAATTAGCAAGTCTGCGTTAACGATATGCTTGATCAACAAATTTTTTTATTACGAATATAAAATGTTAAGAATTTTGATGCGATAACGATTTTATTGTTGTTATCTTATCAACACCGAAAATAATTTGTCAGAACATGTCAGTTGCATAAAAAATCTATCAATATACTTTGCGTCATTTGAACAATGAAGGGGGGGGGGGCATAACATCCGAGAAATGTTATGACAAGGAGCTACGATATTACCGAAATTATTCATCAACTCGGGAAGTTGTTCTCAAGATGAAGTTGAAACGGGAAGGAATTAACATGAATGGTGAATATCTGTAGAACCTATGACTCGCGGATGATATAGTTTTGGTTTGCGATAATATTGACAAACTTTATCTTGTGGTGCGTGATCTTGAGAAGGCAACAAACAGGGTTTGTTTGAAAATAAATATCTTTAAAATGAAAATAATTGCCAACCGAAATATACCATCGATTTAGCGAATTAATTACAAAAAATTAAGGTGAAGTGTGACTTTTCACACATTTCAGGGTATTGTAGGTATTAAGTGTATGAAGTCAACTGCATGTCTATCAAATTATCGGGAAAACAACCTATCAGTTTTGGATAAGGTAAAATTAAAATGGCCAAATGCATACCATATATACCAGGTCTACAAGTATGAAATGCGGATTTTTTTCAAACTTGCCGCGCAAACAGAGTGTATAGTTCAAAGTTTCAACACATATGGCGTTTTGTTAAGTTATTATTAAGTGTCAAATGCGTATAGGTTATAATTTGAAAAGTGATCATATAGTTTTGTTTTACTGTGTTAAAAATGTCAAATTTTGTGCCAAATAAAGAGCATTCGCGGACAGTACTACTGTTTTGTTTTCATTTGAAAAAAACTGCTGCTGAATCAAACCGACTGCTTCGAGAAGCTTATGGTGAATATGCTCCATCGCAAGATACGTGTGAACGATGGTTTCGGCGTTTCAAAAGTGGTGACTTTGATCTTACAGACAAAGAATATGGAAAACCTCCAGAAAAATATGAAGATACAAAATTGGAAACATTCCTAAAGGAAGACGATATTCAATCACAAAAACAACTAAGCGAGCAGTTAGGCGTTAGTTAACAAGCTGTTTCCAATCGCCTACGAGAGATGGGTAAGATCCAGAAAGTCGGCAGATGAGTTCCACATGCATTGAATGAGAGGCAGATGGAAAAACGCAAAAACACTTGTGAAATTTTGCTTGCACGATCCAAAAGAAAGTCTTTTTTGCATCGTATCATTACTGGCGATGAAAAATGGATTTATTTTGAAAATCCTAAACGCAAAAAATCATGGGTGAACCTAGGCTCACCATCCACTTCAACTGCAAGACTGAATTGCAAGAATGAATTATTAAAACCCGGCGAAACAGTTAATACCCAACGCTACCAACCACAACAGATCGAATTGAACCATTCGCTGCTCATAAAAGGACCAGAATACGAAAGAAGACAGCACAAGGTAATCTTTCTTCACGATACCGTTCCATCACATAAGGCAAAAGCAGTTTGCAACACATTGGAGGCACTCAAGTGGGAAGTGCTACCCCATGCCGCTTACTCACCAGACTTGGCCCCTTCAGATTACCACTTGTTCGCATCGATGGGTCACGCATTTGCCGAACAGCACTTTTGTTCATATGTAAATGTGAAAGAATGGCTAGATAAATGGTTTGCGGGGAAAGGGGAAGAGTTCTACTGGCGAGGTATTCACAAATTGCCTGAAAGATGGGAAAAATGTATAACTTCTAATGGAGCATACTTTGAATAAATAAACTTTTACTATTCTTTTGAGTTTAATGTGTTTTATTTAAAAAAAAAATCCGCATTTCATACTTGTAGACCTGGTATACCGACGGATCAAAATCAACCAATGGCGTAGGCTGCGCCGTTTTAGATTTTCAGCGCAATTTTAGCCAAAAATTTAAACTCCCAGATAATATGTTTATCTACAATGCGGAAATGGTGGCCTTAAAGTTGAGTTAAGAATACTTAAAGAATCACTTTCATAATGAATTTGTAATTTTTTCTGATTGTAAAAGCGCCATCCAAAAATTGCGTTGCCCTGGATTTGAGAAAAATAATTATTCACTAATTTATGATATTATTAAAGGTCTAAAGCAGGGATGAGCAACCTTTTTTTACTACGGGCCAACTAGAAATTTAAAATTTTCCTACGGGCCGCATACGAAATTTATTAAAATATGAACACAAGATGATAAACACAAATTAACTATTTATTAACAAAATTATTTTAAAAAAAATACACAAATAAAACATATAATAGAAATAAAGATAATTATTATGGGGGAAAAATCATAAACAAATTTTAATAAGTTTGGCATTGCTTCTTTGCAACCAATTGCTCTATATTGCTCTTATTTATGCTTTAAAATATATATGTATCTTCTGTAATTTAATGGCCTTTTTTGAAATTTGACAGACAAAAGCTTTGACGGGCCGCACGAAAAAGTACTCCGGGCCGCATGCGGGCCGCGGGTTGCTCATCCCTGGTCTAAAGGATCTCACGACCAGCCGCAAATTGTAAAAATATGCTGGATTAAAGGCCACTCAGATTTTGAGTTAAACATCGAAGTCGATCTTCTAGCCAAAGAAGCAGCTGTAAATGGTTCCCTCTTAAATATTCCTCTAAACAGTAATGAGATTATGTCTAGGGTGACCATTCGTCCCGCATTTTAACATTTTGTCCCGCATTAAGATGCGTCTCGCAAAAGTTCTGCATTTTAACATTTTGTCCCGCATTTGGATTTAGGAGCTGAAGACCTTTTTTTTTGCTCTTCACTTGGATTTTGGGAGATGAGGACCTTTTTTTTGCTCTTCACTTGGATTTGGGAGATGAGGACCTTTTTTTTGCTCTTCACTTGGATTTGGGAGATGTGAGGACCTTTTTTTTGCTCCGTCCCGCATTGCCTTCTTATGAAAATGGTCACCCTAATTATGTTAGTCTTTAAATTTTCCATATACAACCAATGGCAACAAGAATAGATTCTCTACATTTCAAACATTTTTCAACATTTCAAAGGAAAGCGTTGGTTTTCTTCTCAACAAAGCAAATCTTTTATATGCACTTTTATCCGGCTTAGATTCGGTCCCTGTGATAATTTGTCTGTCAGCGATTCGAACCATTTATTGTTCGAATGCCCAGTTCTTTTTCGCAATCGTAACTTATTCATACAAAATTTAGTTTTCCAAAAAATATCCTTACCTACTAACAATTTTTGATAATCATTTTTATTCGATATTTGAGTACTAAGAGCTTCCATTTAATTTGTTTAAACTAAATTTAAATAACTTGCGAAAATTACGTCATAAGAAAATACAAAATCCTTTTTGTCTGTATTTATTTCGTATCTAAATTTTCATTATTTCAAATAATAAGAAATATATTGATAAATGGCGTCGAAAGCGGGTTCATATTAAATATATCTACGTTCACTATAAATATTTAAAATCATTTTATTTTACATATTAGATTTAACTATATAACAATTTTGGTTATAAAGTGATGCATTGCCTTCGAACGCTCAATTGTGATTCTTAAGTCACATTGGCGGAGGGATACTACTGCCGTAGATTACGTGCAGCAGAGGTGTTTGGCTTCCCCGGCAAAATATACTCATGTTCAGGGATTGCAATCCCGCAAAGTGGGATCCCGCAATCCCGTGGGATCCCGCATGATTTCAGCGCATGCGGGATCCCGCATTATTACAGTGCGGGATTTGCAAGATTTGCGGGATTAACTTGTGCAATGCAATTGAAATGAATAGATTGTCTTTGCACGCAAATTACAGAGAAATATATCCTAGAAGAGCACAGCAAAAATTTGAAATTTATTTTTGATTGTTAGACGAGGTGGAACAGTCTGTTCGACATGTTGGAACGATTTTATAGCCTGAGATTATGCATCAGAAAAGCTTTGATTGACATTACATCAGAAATTCATTTCACAAAAATGGTCTCAAATTAATGACTTGATTTTCTGCCTGGAACCAGTGAAACTCGGTCTCGAAGTATTATGCAGGAGAGAATCTAATCTCATAACTGCCGAAACAACTTTTCGATTTATGTTGGAAAAATTAGATCAGCAATTTTCAACCCTGAGCCTTGATTTAGCCACGGCACTTTGTGAGAGATTAACGCAACGTCGTAGTAACTAAACTGGCCTGTTAATTTACTTACAAAATCCTTAAAAAATACGTTGAAAAAATAATAACTTTCTAAAATATATTTTCAATGCCATAGATAACCGTGATGCGTCAAGAAATAAAAAAATTGCTGACAAGAGTTTCTAAAATTGAAGAAAATGAATCTGGAGATGAATAATCTATTGAAAAATTCCAACAACCTACTAATCTATCGTTGAAAGAAGAATTAGAAAACAAAATAGAGAAATAGAAGAACAACTGAACAAAAAAGTAAAGAAGGTGCCAGATATCGAATCTTTTGAGTAAATATTGAAGAAGGAAATGTTGGCCTACGAAAGTGACGGAGTAAGAGACAAGTTTCTGAGTATGACGTACGATTACTTGATGACCATATCGCCAACAAGCGTAGAGGCTGAGCGAGCTTTTTCAGCCACTGGTTATTTATGTAGCCCTTTGAGAAGTAGATTGGGAGATGATACTTTGTATAGTGTCTGCTTATTAAGATCACATTTTTTGCAATGATTATTTTAACTTAATTTCAGTTTTTAATTATTATTATAATTTGATACTTTTTTCAACCCTTAAACGATATTGTTGGATATATCTGACGCAACTAAAACTGTCCATACAGTATAAATGTCGGATATATATATATATATATATAACATTTCATTATTATTTTTGTTTCATTATAATTGATTTTTAATTTAATAAATTATATCAATTACTATTTATTGTTAGAAGAAAACATTTTATTAACTGAAGTCATAAAAACCTGTTTTAAGTACATTTAATTAGTTTTGAACATTTGTACACAACACCAACAACATATTCATTTAAAAATGTTTTTTTTTTTATTTATTTACCGTATCTATACATATATTATTTCAATAATTATCGATTTTTGAGCTTATTTTTACAAAAATACTTGAATACGTAAGTATATGTGTCATTTTGTCATTTATAATGTGTACGCAATCAATTTCTATCATAAAATTAATACGGCACGGAATCCCGCGCGGATCCTGTGGGATTGAAAAGTGTGCGGGATTGCAAGCCCTACTCATGTTACACTTATTTTTTCTATTTCAGAAACGCATTTCTCGCTATTAATAATGTGCTATTTGATTAAGCATTTTACTACTGTAAATTATTTATTCTTCTTTGATACCTCAAAACAATACGTATAACGACGGGCCTGCAAACTGATCGAGTTCATGTGTGCAAGCTCCTTAAGAACATAACTCGATTCACAGCTGTTAAAATTTTTTTATTATATTTTTAATATCAAACAAATACATACACTGTCTTAGTCATAAATACAAAAAATCCATAACGTTATTAGCCATTATTTAACCATGAAAACTCAAAAACTGCAATACTTTCCAAAACTGAAATTTGGTCAAAAATCCCTCTCGAACGTATCAATGCACATTACTCAGATTTTTTTCAGATTTTTAGTTTAGCATCTTTTGGTTAAAGAGCGCGGAACAATAATTTATTTAGAACATTTTTGGAAAAATTCGTATTAAAATAAAAAATAAATAAATAAAGAAATTACTTCTTGTTTCTTAATCTTCGTCTTACGAAGATTAAGTTTAACAAAAAAATCGATATTTCTTGAACTGATCAGAAATTCCTTCCCAGCAAACATTGAACTAACGGCCGAACGCCGGCAAACTGCTTTTACGCTGGTACATTGCTGGCACCAGAAGTAAGTGCAACGCCAGTATTAATAATGTACTTCACATTTGTATTTCGCACTCCGCCTATACGAAGTACTTTACCAGCATTTTATAAGCATTCCTTATTTGTATTAATCCAAGGTTATTTCTAGCGGGCCAGTGCTTATGTTTATAACTTTTTTTGAATGTAATAATTTGAAAAGTCTGACCGTTCTTAGTCATAAAACACCCTAATGGCGTGGCCTTCGAGGGTCGGTACAAGTGATATTCTGTGAGTACAAGTTTGGACGTGTTGGTGAACAGTTTATCAGGATGTGTATTTGAATAGTTATTGATTGTGAGCATTATACAGTTTTTTATTGTGATTTGTGTGTGTTTTGTTAGATTTAAGGACGTAGTTTACACAAACTATTTCATATTAAATTGTTTAATTTTTAGTTTAGTTCAATCATAGTTTTTTCATGTAATAAAATTTTCAATTATTAATAAATCTGATACAAGATTATAAATATGTCATTTAAAAAATATAATTTGTCATATTTCATTTTGAATAGTGACATCTTAAATATTTTGTAAATATAATACTAACCTAAAATAATACAAACTTAATCCAAAACTGTAAAGCTTTTTTTACAATATAACCAAGTTTCTAAAAGTCAGTAATACACTATAAAAATCACCAAAATAACCAGATCTAGTTTGTTCTTACAAAAGTGAACAGCTTATAGCATTAATGCTTATAAAATTTGTTTATTGAATTTATTTTAACAAGTATGATTTCTTTAGGTTGGCACTCTTCAAGTCAGGGGGAAAAGATGTGGTAGATAATACAAGACGAATATTGGCGAAAATTATTAGTCACCCCTTATCTTTAGGATGAAATTGGTTTGACCGAAATGGCAGAAAACCATTTTCTTAAAATTCTTCATTAAATTAATAAATTAAAGAAACTAATTCCTGTTATTCCTGAAATTATATTTATTTAATATTTATAAATAAATCAATAAATTATAACTGTTAATTCAATTTACAATCGGCTAGTTTTACCATCGTTGAATAAATTTATTTAACAACTTAAGTTAACAATATCGCATCATTCTATTGACAGCAATGTTAATTTCTTCATTAATAGTTTAAAACCGATGCGATATTGTCAACTTTACTTGTTAAATAAATTTATTCAACGATGGTGAAAATGGTCAAATGAGTATTTATTTTGCACCTAACCATTAATTTATTTTAATACTGGGTAAGTACACATATATTACATTTGAAACACTAGAGAGTGGGTATAATATAAGCACTAGTCTGTCAGAAATAAATCTTGCAACTAATGCGATTATTTTGCACTTTACCGTTGCTGGGCCAGCAACTGATACATCAATGGGCCAGCTAACGGCCACGGGGACACCGGGGCACTGGCCCAGTGCAAAATGCCAGCACTGGACCAATGCGAAATGCCAGCACTGGCCCAGTGCGAAATGCCAGCACTGGCCCATTACTTTCAATGCACTTTACCGTTGCTGGGCCAGCAACTGATACATCAATGGACCAGCTAAGGGCCACGGGACACCGGGGTACTGGCCCAGTACGAAATGCCAGCACTGGCCCATTACTTTCAATGCCGGCGAGTATGTGCTTTACCAGTACTGGTCCGGATAAAAATGTTTGCTGGGTTGATTATATAACGGTGTTTGGGATGTGTCCTGTATGGAACTGGAGAGGACTTCCTTGAAATAAAAAGGCAGATAGAGCAAACAGGGTCAACTTTTGGTAAAATATAGAAACTTATTATTTTTCACGACTTACTAATAGAATTAAAGTTTCGATTAGTGAAATACTACAACTTTCCAATATTATTGTATGGTATAGAGGCCTGGACTGTAACTAAAGAATTAAGTAGGAGAATCGACGTCTTGAAATGTGGATTTACAGAAGAATATTATGCATTTCGTGGACCAGAAGATGGGAACTTCTATATGAAAATTATCAACTGTTCAATTGAGATCTAATTAATTATCGACTCATCACGTAAGTTCCAATCATAAGTTGACTAAATCTGTTAAAAGTTCTTATTATCAAAAAGATTTTTTCCTTTGTAAATTTTTTCTTTCTTAATAAATTTCTTTGTTAAATTTGTTCGTAACTTCTGAGATATTTACTAAGTTTCCTTACAAAAAATAAACTCTTATGAACACAAATCTTCGTATAAAAGTTAATGTCACGCAAAATGTAAAAAGTAAATAACATTTCTTGATATAATCTAATTCTTTTAAAAATATTATGAATGTCATTTTGTGAGTTTGCTGAAGTAATTCCAACCAAATACAGGCTCTTCACGAAAAGAATTATACAGCTATCGTAAGTTTCTCATATAAATCGAGAAATTTGAAGTAAAATTAGTCAAAAATCTCTACATCTAATTCTGCAGCTAAAATTATCTAATAGAGCAGCGGTTCCCAACCTTTATTCTCCTACGTACCCCTTGATTAGACTATTCATTTATGAGTACCCCAAATCTTCAATACCCGCACTCATCCCTTATTTTTTTTTTTTAGATTAGTTTATGTTAGACAATGACATTTATATGCTTTTATTATTATTATTTTTTTTTATTTTTTATATTAATGAAGATCAAAACAAATAAAAACAGCATTAAAATATTTTTTACCCACATTAACTTGCTGAAAGTAGGATAATTATTCATCAAATATTAAATAGCAATTATTAATCTTGATATGAGAGTCTTCCATGTGGTTCTTAATAATTTTAATGCGATTCTTGAGCTTGTTTCATCGATCACAATTTTTTAAAATCAGGTTCAAATGAAGACAGATTTAACCTAAAATCAGGCTGATTGCGATATTTAATCTTAACGTACGCATAAGACGAGAATGTTCTTTCGACTAGCTCTGTGTTTGGGAAAGGTAATAAATATTTTATTGCTTTGTAACTGAGTTCTTGGTACTCTTCTTTTCCTACTGGCCAGAAATCGATGAGATTTCTTTTTTTGAAATCAGATTCAAAAGAAAAATCAGTCGACAGTTCAATCAATTTTTTCTTTTTCAACTTTAACGTAAGTCTCTGTAAAACTCGGGTATTTTTCGCCATTATCTATATTATTTTCGCGTACCCCCAACCGGCTTTCCGCGTACCCCAGAGAAATCTCTCAGATGAGATAATCTAATTTTATTTCAACAATGAGTTATTTGTTACAGCCTGTTTAATTAGCAACAAAATAATATTTGTTTATGCAGACATTGATTTACCTCCCATTACTTATAGTTTTCTAGTAAAACGGTTAAATAATAATTATCAGCCTTTAAAATACAAACATTAAGACAATCAACATTTCTTTTTGTCGGCGAATACTTTTTTTTTTTTCTTATTTAATAATCGATTAATCGATTATTATCCACCAATTTAATCGAAAATCGATCATAACATTTCGGTTAATCAAATGATCAATTAATCGTTCAGTTAATTTTTATTGCCATCCTTAACCATTGATTTGAATGGAACAAAAATATCTTGAAACAAAGATGCAAGTAATTTAAAAATAGCAGATTGAAATATAAGTCTAAACAACTTTGAACAAATCCTGTTTTTCGAGCTTATTCCATTCTTTGTTGGAAATAAAAAGAACCATTATAGTTTTCTCTAAGCAGTTAGAGTTCATACTCGGTTCATTCACTCTATTTAAACCAGGGAGCACAATAACAGATAAGAGCCAGAATTCAGTAACAATGTGAAGTTTTCAGTTTCCAGTTTATTTCTCCAGTATTTGCCTCGAGTCGTACAGACACAAATACAAGAACACTGTTTACAAGAACTTACTACCAGTTTTTTAAATTACCGACAGCGAGAAATGGAATGCTTATTCTGCAACTATAAGTTTTTGCATTCTAAAAAGTTTACTTTCTTCTTCAAATGATACGTTTTGATTTTGTGATACAACAGTCAACAGTTCAATTAATTTTTCTTTAACGTAAGTTTCTGTAAAACCCTGGTATTTTCCGCCATTATCCATATAATTTTCGCGTACCCCCAACCGGTTTTCCGCATACCCCAGGTGGCTATATGTTTTTTTATTTTTCGGCCCCATTTTTGGTTTCTACACGTTTCAAATGATTATAAGACAATATCCGCAAAAAATAATAATTTTTGTCTGTCTGTATGTTTGTTTGTCTGTCCGAGTAGTCTACTAGTGTAGGTTGTACAAAAGACACACGCTATCTTAGCCATAAATACAAAAAATTTATGTGAAGTGTGAATTTTCAGACATTTCAGGGTTTCGCAGGTATTTAGTAAGTGAATAATGATTATTTGGAATGCCAAAACAAATTTTATGTTAAAATATTTTTTTTTTTTTGTTAATTTTAATTCGAATGCCTAATACCATTATGTAAGTTTCTAAATATGTGCAGTATTTTTTTTTATATAGCAAAGTTCAATAAAATTTTGAAAAAATTCCTCTTAGATAGATATATAATCTAAAAATATTAAGTGAAGGCGGAATGCTGAGTGTGTAGGACATATTTTGCTTTGTAGTATTCATTGTAAAATGAACAATATTTTAAAAATAATTTATCATCTCTTAATCTAAGAGCTTTAAAAACAAAGTTTATGTTAAAATATTTTTATGTTAATTTTAATTCGAGTGCTTAATACCATTATTTAGGTTTCTTAATATGTGCAGTATTTTTTTATATAGCAAGGTTCATTAAGATTTTGAAAATTGCGCCTATGGCTTCATTGGTTGTTTCTAGTCATAGCTCCTCTATTTGATTTCGTGTACATTCAAACAGAATTAAATTATAATTTCAACAATTTCCACTGGTTATTAAATTTACGTTGCTTTTAAAAATTAAATGCAACATTTGCCAAAATATAACTAGAATTTTGAAAAAATAATTTAAACAAAATAAAAATTCAAAAAAATAAATAAAAAATGATATTGTCTCTTCTCGTGGGATTCGAACTCATTTTCTTGGGCAGAACGCTAGTACCGAAACCATTGCACCAAGATATAAGTTACAGTTTAGTGTGTTATATAACTATAAGTTTTCAACATTATTAGCAAAAAAACACAAAAAATGCTTTTTTTTCCAAAAACATAATCTGATCAAAAATTCCTGTTGTACTATTTCGGTTCACACCAATGTACATTACTTAGAATTTTTTCAGATTTTTAGTTTAAACCATCTGGGTTACAGGGTGAGGGACAAAAAATTTTTTGCACAATTTTGGCAAAAATCGCTTCAAAATAATTTATTTTGCAAAAATAAAAATTTGATCGTTAATCCACGTACCAAGGGCTTTCATTTGATACCCTACTCAGAATTTAAAAAAAAAATTTTTTTTCGATGAGCACATATTTGTTTATATTTTTAGGGGGATATATTTTTTAGATGTTTTAGTATTTTTCCTATGTGCGGGTCAAAGAGTTGTATAAGCATGCCAAATTTCAACTCTCTAGCTTTAGCCGTATGGCTACAATTTTTACCGAACAGACAGACAGACAGACAGACAGACAGACAGACAGACAGACACACGACAAAATGACGGTATAAGGGTTTTTTGGTCATACCTACAAAACCCTAAAAATGCATAATATTACTAGCCATAATTTAGCAATGAATTAAATAAATAATTAATTTTGTCAAAAACACAAAAACTGCAATATTTTTCAAAAACGCAATCGGATCAAAAATTCCTCTCGTACGATTCCAATATAATATATATTATCTATAACTTTTTCAGATTTATAGTTTAACCTTTTTGGGTAAAAGAACAAGAACTTTTTTACCACATTTTCGGCTAAAAACGAGATTTTTTTTTAAAAAGTACTTTTCGTTCTTTTATCTACGTTCTAAGAGCTTTCTTTCAATACCACACACTAGTGGTAAAATACTGTGTGCTGTACTGTCCGTATGTTTTCAGTGATTCAAAGAAAAACCTTTTTATTTACTGACTGTTTATTTATCTAGAAAAAATTATACACTACTTTTATTCATGTTACCAGGGTGATCCTTCCAGGGTGATTTTCCTAGATCACTCTGATCGCATATATTACAACTAGCCTGATCAA
Organism: Liopterus haemorrhoidalis; assembly: GCA_963971575.1. Classification (NCBI taxonomy): domain Eukaryota; kingdom Metazoa; phylum Arthropoda; class Insecta; order Coleoptera; family Dytiscidae; genus Liopterus; species Liopterus haemorrhoidalis. The sequence continues at coordinate 233,667,948 of OZ020611.1, forward strand.
AAATTCTTGTTGAACTATTCCGGTTTCCATCAATGTTCATTTTGAAGATTTTTTTCATATTTTTAGATCAATCTCTCCGAGAGAATGGGTGGGGGACAAAAGTTTTTTGACATATTTTTGGCAAAAAACTTATAAAACAAATGATTTTTCAAAAATAAAAATTTGCTTGTTCATCCTCGCATTAAGGGCTTTCATTTGGTAAGCCATTCAAAAATTTAAAATATATTTATTTTTTTATTAAATACATATAAGCAGTTCACTTTTGTAAGAACAAACTAGATCTGGTTATTTTGGTTACTTTTATAGTGTGTTACTGACTTTAAATGTCAATTAAAAATATTCCTTACACTGTAAAACCGACTTTAGGTTGATAAGGTTATGATCATTATAATTAAGATATAATTTTTCATTATGACATATGTCAAATGGATCGACATTTGACATTTTTTAATACCAACATGACATACAGCTTTTAAGGTGCAAACTATTGAAAACAAAATTCCCTCTTAGTTTGTTCTTACAAAAGTGAAATGCTTATATAATCCGTCTCAATTTGTAATACGAAACTAGATCTGGTTACTTTGGTGACTGTTGTGGTGTCAACAAACTTTGGCATATCCGTGTGAACCAATACTATGATAATATTATAAATGTATTGTCAATATACAACATAAAAATGAACTTTCCCTGTTAGTTACGTATTACAAAATGAGATAGATAATTATTGTTTATACTTATCTCGGGATGTGTTTTTTTTTAACTCTCAGTATTTTTCCTATATGTGGGTCAAAGAGTTGTATAAGCATGCCAAATTTCAACTTTCTATGTTAAGGGGGGGGGGTAGAGTCTGATAACCACATTTTAAGCATATTTTTGTGATTTTTTTTTGAAATCTATGGGTAAATTTATTCATTTTCAAACTAAGTACATATATAAAGTATGTTTTGAAGAAGATACAAAAAAATTTTGAAGGCAAAATATGGCGAAATGAGCCAGCTGTGGCAAATCTTCTCAGATTCCGGGAAAAAAAATTAGATTTTGCGGTGACCAGCATAACCCGTCACTGGATCATCTGAAATATAAAATCCAAAAAGATTTTGTTAGTTTATGAGTTTGCCGAGGTAACGACGTAGAGATATTTTTTTTTCATGTTTTTTTATTTATTTAACAATCACAAATATACTCATTTTTAGGTTTTTTTTAGGGGGAATTAATTTTTTGTCTTCTAAGTAACGCTAAAAACTGAAAAATCATTTTAAAAATAAAAACTCAACGTCGTTACCTCGGCAAACTCATAAACTAACAAAATCTTTTTGGATTTTTGATTTCAGATGATCCAGTGACGAGTTATGCTGGTCACCACAAAATCTAATTTTTTCCCGGAGTCTGAGAAGATTTGCCACAGCTGGCTCATTTCGCCATATTTTGCCTTCAAAATTTTTTTGTATCTTCTTCAAAACATACTTTATATATGTACTTAATTTGAAAATGAATAAATTTAACCATAGATTTGAAAAAAATTCACAAAAATATGCTTAAAATGTGGTTATCAGACCCCCCCCCCTAAAGTCGTTTGAATACAAATTCTACCGTACAGACAGCCATGCCTGCCTGACAGACATATGAGTGACGTTATAAGGATTTTTTGGTGGTCATACCTACAAAACCCTAAAAAAAACCTTTTTGATGTAATATTTCCATTTTCAACCGCGTTAAAGTGAATTAGCCTAAATGGAGACCTAATAAATGGATGGATTACTGTAAATCTTTCGTAAAATCATATCAAATACGCTTAAAATTTATGCTGTGTTGTTACAATTTTTTTAATAATTGATACATTTTCCATGTCACAAATTTTACGACACACGAAGACCATAAACTGATATTATCATTCATAGGGGAAAATCCCCTCTAATATTGATAGGGGTGGAAACTCCAAACACCCATATACTAAAAACAAAAAAGCTATAAACTGCAAGTGATTTAGCAGCGGGATGTTAGTGCAGTGGGTATACTTGAACAGGAGGTGATGTCGTAAGTTAGCGGGGCTCGAGGCACTTTATAATACGTGGAGAATCTTATACGCGATACTTAATACCGGCTAATGGAGGAAATACATAAACTCCATTCAACCTCCTTACTGCAAATGAGATATTACTGTAAAAAAACACACCATTGTCTGGAACTTAATATGGGAACTCCATTAACATATTTATGATCATAGTCATAAGTATTATTTTGAATAGGTTGGCTTTTTACGAAATATTAGAAATGAAATATTGCTGGCAAAGAATAGTGATGGATCTTAGCTTACCGTAATTATGGTAAACTACATTCACAATAAATATGAGATGACGTCACATTTGGTTAATTTAAGTACCAACATTATGATATGTTTTAATCAACATCAATCCATAACTCAGTTAGTACATTTATTTATTTATTGTTGGTAAATTTTTCCAATGTTGTCAGTTTGTAATTGGATTGTTCAATCGTTATTTATCAGGTTGACATTTAAGTGCTTATTTAGTGAGGTTATATTTTTTTTATTTTTTTTTATTTTACCTTAAAAAAAATGTCCAAAACTCTTAGTAGCCGTGCTCAAAGGATGGTTTTGTCTCTTATTAATTATTTTGAAAGATAATTAATTTGATTTCAGGAGAGCATGTAACTGTCGACACTATTAATATAAAATTACATGAAAGGGGTATCTTAGTAAACTACCATTTCTAACAGAGTGATTAAGACTAAAATTTAAGGGTTTAAAACTCATAAAAGAGTAGTAGATATCAAATTTTAGCTTGATCGTAGCAATAGTTTGGGAGGGTTAGGAGGATTTGGGAGGTGAGGATATTTTTTTGCTCTTCACTTATATTTGGGAAGACACGACCTTTTTTTGCTCCGTCCCGGATTGCCTTCACAAGAAAATTGTCACCCTACTGTTAAGTAGCCAAAATAAAATAAAACAATAAATAAATAAGTACTAAAAAACATTAAGCTGAATTCTTATATATAAGTTCACCACATATTTCTGTCGTCAACTCAAAATATTATTAACGTTATGATTTTTTTTTATAGTAGAACTTTTTATGTAGAAAGTAAAAATTTACACACATTTTCCATACTTTTTTAACAAATACTATATCACTTTGAAGTACACAAAACAAGCAATTAAATAAATTCCACACAAAAAAATACAAAAACAAATAATTCATAACTGTAACCCTACAAAAAACTCAAACAATTCTCTGTAATTAAAACAAATGAACAATAAAATAAAAAAAAACAACTAGAATATGAACGTGTATAATAAGGCAGAATAAAAAACAATAAAATAATCGTTATCTACCTTGTCTTATTTACCTGCTGACGCACGGATACACTAAATAATACTAATCTCAGTAAGCCAGTCATCTGTTAGCACGAATTATTATCGCCCGTTATCATTTCTATCAGCGCGTACCTTATCAGAGCGGGCCTGTTATAAATGATAAGGATTTTATTAAATTAAGCCCCTGATGCATAGATTACCATCGTCACACATATGTGTTGCGGGTAGAATAACGAATAAAGAAATATTTTGATCAGTAGGGATCATAGTCCAGTAACCTAGTACATCATAAGTTGCATCGAGTGGGGGTAGTTAGTTTCGTTTTTTTTTTCTTGTATGGGTTGTGCCTGAGATGCTAAATCCAAGTTTTCGACCTCGGCAGCCTTCCGGAACACTTTTGAATTTCGCAAAAACTGCTAAATTTTCGCACTCTTTTCGGTTTCTGCCGAATTTGACCATAAAGGAGCACGTTTTCGACAAACACCATTCTATGCATTTTTAAACTAGATTAAATTTTCTACAATTTGAGACCAAAATGGGCTCGGTAGTCTTAATAGTTTCCGAGATACAGCTTTTCAAAGTTTGAAAAAATCTCCAAACTTGAAAATTGTATGCTATATCATGCTCATGGGCACTGTTTATTTTAAGAAGTGAAAACTACTCCTTATTGTCAAAAATTATAAAATAACTTTGCAAAACCTTATATTGCTGCCGAAAATACTGGTTATGTAGATTATTACGCTATTATTATGCTATTCGAATGTTTCGAAAAAAAATTTATTGGTTTTTTAAACATAGCTCCTTCATTTTTAGTGATAGAAAGTTTTTTCAAAAACGATTTTGTAGGGCTTTTCAAGAGCTATAAGACTGTGTACATTAAATTCCTTAAGATCCCTTAGTTTTTAAATGCGGTGAGTTTGAAGGGCTCGAATAAGGTGGTGTTCGCTTGTAAATAGAGGTTTTAAATGGCTATATCTCGCCAAATATTCACTGTACAAAAAATATATGCACAGGGAAATTTAAGTCATTAAAAAAGCTACAATTTAATGCTCTATCATTTTTTTCGTATCTCCAGTGATTTCGGAGATATTTTGAAGAAAAGGGTGAAAAATACGAAATCGCAAAAAATCGTTTTTTCTTTAAACTCCAATTTTTCTAAAATTAGGCATTTTAAATTGGTCAAACTTCTTGGGTGTACTGAAAATACATATATGAAGAGAACCACAGAAGGGTGAGGATCAATTTTAATTAGGGGGGTAAATAGAGGGTTGTTTTCACTGATTTTTTCGTAGAATAAAGTAGGTACCGACCTTATTTTGATCATAAGTCGCTTAATTTTTATACTAGAGACTTTTTTTTTTTGTTTGAAAGGTCTAATCAAATACTTTAAAAAAGATTCAATGAGTTTTCTTCGAAAAATGCAAGTTTTTTCTGTTATTTGACTTTGAATCTTTCAAATTATGCATTTGGCGAAAAAAATTTAATCATTAACATGCCGTATCTCGGTTCGTATTGGTCGTAGAAAAATAATAAAAAAAGGATTTTGTTTGTTTTTTTAGAATCTACAATTTTGCTTCCTACAGTTTTTTCGACAAAATGCATATTTTTCGAGTTATTCGCAAAAAACTTTTTAAAAACATCGATTTTTTCGTCGAAAAACTGTTACACTCGTATTGTAGTTGAAAGTTACCATTATTTATAATAATTAATTCTTACCCACATGCTATAGATACCATTACTTCTATTTATTAATGTTTACTTCACTGACTCATGTTAGACAGGTTGTTGAAGATATAAAGGCAATGTATATGATGAAACATGAAAATTAGCATAAAATTTTCAAGTTTGGAGATTTTTTCAAATTTTGAAAAGCTGTATCTCAGAAACTATTGAAGCTACTGAACCCATTCTGCTCTTAAGTTGTAGCAAATTTAATCTAGTTTAAAAATGCATTGAATAATGTTTGTCAAAAACGTGTTCCTTTATGGTCATAATGGTAAGAAACCGAAAAAATTTCGAAAATTTAGTAGTTTTTGAGAAATTCAAAAGTGTTCCGGAGGGCTGCCGAGGTCGAAAACTTGGATTTTGCATCTCAGGCATATCCCATACAAGAAAAAAAGACGAAACTAACTACCCCCACTTGATGCAACTTTTGCCCCATAATCATGACAAGGTTACTGGACTATCACTTATTTAGGAGAACTTATATTTAGACTTTGAATTTAGTAGGACTATCGCTAGCAATCGCGGAAATATAAAGGATATACCCCTCCCCCAACACATTATTTTTAATAAAACTCAATTAATAAATATTCAAAAGGATAATACTTTTCTTATACGCAAAATTAAAGTATGGACATATTTTAAAGAAGTCAGAGATTCCCGAATAATTGAAATCCAAAGTTTACGATTCGTACATCCTGCCTGTTTCCACTTACGGATTGAAAACTATTACGTGGACAACTAAAAGTTTTAACAGATTGAGAATAACACAAAGGACAATCGAGCCTCAAATGAAACTGGACAGGATATGTAGGAAAGGACTAACCTAGGTGGATAAATAAGGTAGTTCGATGGTGTCCGCGCTTAAACAAAAGAAACGTAGGAAGGCGTCAAAAACACTGGCTGAGCGATATAAAGAGATTTGCCAGGAACCAATGGCTTATGGCTGTTTGCACCGGTATAGTTTAAACGTAAAACTAAGTTTAACTAAAAATTAAACTAAAGTTGATTTGTAGTTAATATAAACCGTAGATAAGGTACGGTTTAACGTGCATTCTAATCACAATACAGACAATAGTCTAACATCTAAAGCTGGGTCCAGAGTAGCGAGCCGATCATGTAATGTACACGCCGTGTAACACTTTGGACAGGATCGCGTGCATAATATCCTTTTCACACTAGAACTTTAAGACGATTGAACTTAAAGTTCACCAATGTTTAACATAGGTATGCTTTCACACTTGATGTTTAAATTTCTGGTGCTGTCATCAGCTACAGTAATTTTGTCCTTAAGTTACCGTCATGAAATTACCAGTTTTGAACTGTCTGCGCAGACGCACATTTTGAATTATTATAAACAAATATGGATATTTCATTTCATTCTACAATAAAGACACTACAATAAAGAATATATTACACGTGTATCAACATGTAAGTCGATACATTTTATCTCAATTATTGTAGCTCTGTATTTTATTAAACAAATTATTAAAATAAATAATTTTATTATAACAATAAGTAAAAACTTCTTATAACGTCGATATAATACAGTATTCTTGTTTATGATAATATAAAATGTTGACAGCACAAATTCAAGGAGTAATTTTTTATAATAGAAATTAAGTTGGCAATGGAGACGATGTTTAAGACGCAGACCTCTGTCTTAAACATCGCTTGTATTTAGACGAGGCCATACGGTTTCACATTAGCGTTTAAAGATACATTCACTTTAACATCCTATTGACGTTTCCTATTGACAAAAAAAAATCCGAATATGATTTATTAATTTTAATTGAGGACAGATTTGAATGCACATAACCGGATTAAGATTAAAAAAAAATCGTCAGATTAGGCCGAAGAAATTTTTTTGTGTGTCTCTGAATAAATTTGGAACGTTAGAAATGCTCACATATTCTTGACACTACAGAACTATTGAGAAAATTTAAAATCTTTAAGCAGTTAGTTTTTCATAAAAATAAATCATATTTATTTTTTTAATTATTTATTTATTTATTTATTATACATAAAATAGCAAGTAAAAAAGGTAGACTACAAAAATACAAGATGTCCTATCAAGGAATTTTGATATTTAATGTGTATGTACAATAGAGTGAAATACTTTCTAATTTAACTTCCTTCGTATTCTTCTTCTTCCCTAGCTTATCCCATATCATATGCGGTCGCTGTTCCTTATCATTTTTTTCCTTTTATTTCTGTCTTTCCATTCGTCTCCCTGTAAATCTTTGCTGGAGAAGTCAGCCATGAGGCATTCGTTCCACCTCCGTTTAGGGCGCCCTGCCTTCCTCTTACCCTCTACCTTCATTTCCAAAATTTTTCTCCCAATATGATTTTCCCCCCTCCTCATCACATGGCCATACCACCTGAATCTCTTTTCTTGCATTTTCATAGATAATTCGCCTACTTTCAGTTGATTGCGAATGTGTTCATTACTGATCTTATCTCTCCTTGTTCGTCCTAGCATCCAGCTCAGCATTCTCATTTCAGCCACGTTCATCTTCTTTTCCTGCGATTTCTTAACTGGCCAAGTCTCCGTCCCGTACAATAATGCTGGCCTCACGGATGACTTGTAGACCACTCCCTTCAGCCTTGCACTTATTCTTTTATCGCACAGAACACCTGAAACCTTTCTCCAGTTCATCCAACCCGCTTGAATTCTGTGGCTGATTTCTCTATCCAACCCTCCATCCTCTGAAATGTATGACCCAAGATATTTGAAATCCTGCACTCGCTTCATCTTTTTTCCCAGCAGTTCCACTTCCCCACATTTTTTGGCTCCTCCAAACCACATATATTCAGTTTTCTTCCTACTTATTTTAAGGCCCCTTTCCTCCAATGCCTTTCCCCAGTTTTCAAGATTTCTCTGCATAATTCTTCTACTTTTTCTCACTAACACAATGTCGTCCGCAAAGAGCATTTCCCATGGGGCTGGTTCTTTTAGATCTCTTGTAAGAACGTCCATTATTAAATTAAATAAGTAGGGACTTAGGGAGGAACCTTGGTGAAGTCCAACAGCTACCGAGAAAAAATCCGAGAAACCCAGACAATATAATATAATATAAGACAATTATAATACAGTTAGAAATATTATTGATTCCTTGAAAAATAGCAAGTCAAAAGATACCTACGGAATAAATGTTGATGTTGTGAAATCAATAAAAAACACAATTATAATACCCCTCACAAATGTTTTAAATTGCTGTATTAAATCTAACACTTTTCCGAATACTCTAAAAGTAGCTTCAGTAATACCCATAAATAAAAATGGTGATCAACATGAATTAAATAACTACAGACCTATATCCCTTTTGCCAATTTTCTCCAAAATATTAGAAAAAATCATGTCCAATCAAGTCATTACTCATTTTGAAAAACACAAACTATTTAATGAGTCACAGTTTGGTTTCCTCCCTAACTTATCGACAGGCGATGCAATTCTTAACTTAATTGCCGAAGCTACTAAAAGTTTAGAGGCTGGTGAATACTGTCTTTCGATTTTCCTAGATTTATCGAAAGCCTTTGACTGTGTTTCCCACCCTATCCTTTTAAATAAGTTGGAAAGATATGGTTTTGATGAAGGCAGTTACGCTTTCGTAAAATCTTATCTCTCTAACAGAAAACAGTCTGTAGCTATTAATAATATAAAATCTGATCCTCTTCCAGTAAATATCGGTGTTCCTCAGGGTTCTGTTCTAGGCCCGTTATTATTTCTAATTTTTATTAATGATTTTCCCCTATCAATAAAGAGCAAAAGCATCCTCTACGCTGATGATACTACATTAATTGTTAGATCTAACGACCTAGATAAAGCACTGTCTAGAAGTAACGAATTTCTAAGTCAATCCAAAATGTGGTTTAATGCAAATGGACTATTACTAAATGAAAATAAAACTCAGCAGCTAGTAACAACCTTTAAACATCACAATTTCAATAACCCACTTTCCGTTAAATTCTTAGGTATCCATGTTGATCCCACTCTCCAATGGGATCAGCATGTAACCCATCTCTCCAATAAATTATGTAGTATCATATATCTATTTAGAAATTTAGCGAATTCGGTATCTGAACATGTTATGCGGATAGTTTATTTCTCACTTTTCCAGTCTCAGATCGCTTATGCACTATTTAGCATGGGGCCATTCGCCCGCTGCAGAAAGAATTTTCTCCTTGCAACGCAGAGCGCTCAGAGTCATTGCTGGTTTATCATATAGAGCCGACTGCAGGTCATACTTCACAAAATTAAAAATCATGACTTTACCCTCATTATATATATATATATTATTGCCTCTTGTTAGCTTTTAAAAACTTAACCAAATGTGATACTTTTGAACAAATCCATAATTATAATACAAGAAATAAAAATAAGATTTATCCACCATTTTTAAGATTGACTAAATCTAAAAATAGCACGAACTATTATTCTTATAAATTTATTAACGTATTGCCAGACTCCTTCAAATCCAATAGTTTTAACTCTTTTAAAAATACCATCAAAATTTTCCTTATCAACCATGCTTTTTATTCTATAAATGAATTTTTACAACATAAATTCTGAATTATTTTTATTGCTTTTAAAATTGTAGTTGATGCTATTTTGAATTATTTTGTCTAATTCTTTATTTTATTTTTATTTTCATTCCCTAAGTACACAATTTCTACCAAACAAAATGTTTCATATTGTATATGTACATATTGTTTGCCATATTGTTTCCTGTACATTTTATTAAATATTACATTCACGATTGTACTGACTGACTTAAAACAAATATTATTGTAATTTTGTCAATAAACAATTATTGTTATTATTATTATTATTATTATAATATCTTACCACACTGTGCACTCCAACGTACATGTCTTGCACAAGTCGCACATACTTCTCACTCACCCCTTTCTCTCTCATGCATCTCCAGATCTCCGATCGTGGAACTTCCTTCGTATCTCGTATAATAAAGAAGTTATCAATGCTTAAACAGTTCCCAAAAACACCCTGTATATTTTCCTCTTGGCCCGCAACGTCTCTAAAAATTTACTATCCGACCCTTCACAAATAAAGTTTTGCGACTTCTCTTCTATTCGAACACTGAACTTTACCCAATATTTTTTGTGCTATTTCTTCCTTTGAATCAGAAGTTCTTTGATCGTCTGGACTTAGAATCCCGTAATGAATTTAATAAGGGTTACCGAAATAGCGGATTCTGGTTGATTGAATTTGTCGGGCGTGGGACGTTACCACTTTACATTGTTATTGTAAATGTAACATGTGTTCATGTCATGTACTCGCTACTCGCTTCTCACAACTCGCGCTTTCACAACTAATTTAATGATATTTTATATATTTGAGGTAAAAGCTCTTTGTGTATTACATAGTAGAAATGGGCGCGCGGCGTGAATTTCAGTGGGTTACGATGGGTCACCAGGTGACCCGCGTGAACCTTAACAAAAATTACACTTCAGACCGTGAGCGGGCGTCAGCATGAGTACGAAATTATACGAGGGCTAACTTTTATGTTTTTACAAACGACCACTAGATGGCAATATTGAAATGTTGCATTACTATATTCGTAAAATTTTGACATTTGATATTGTGAAATCAGTGGCAGCTTATAAATTGACCGAGTAGTTTGTTGACAGTGAGCGTTTAAAAAAACAAGTTTGTGAAAAGTTATTACTTAAAAATTCATGTGAAGTGTGAATATTAACACATTTCAGGGTTTCGCAGGTATATAATAAGTGAAGGCGGCATGCTGAGTGTGTAGGACAAATTTTACTTTGTAGTAATCACGGCAAAATGAACGATATTTTTAAAATAATTTATCGTCTGTTAATCATATAATAAGACTGGTTATTAAATTTACGCTCTTAAAAATTAAATACAACATTTGTCAAAATATAACTAGAATTTTGACAAAATAATTTCAACATAATAAAAATGCAAAAAAAAAACAGAAAAAATAAAATTCGCTCCGTACTCGAACTCGAAACCCTTCGTTTTCCAGCTCACGACACCAATGCTCTAACCCGTTAAGCTATCGCACGCCTTGCATGTGAGTGTCTTACATTGGTATAACTTTTGTACTTTGTGAACCAAAAACCACAAAAAAAACGTTATTTTCCGAAAACATAATCTGATCAAAAATTTCTGTTGTACTATTTCGGTTCACACCAATATACATTACTTAGAATTTTTTTATATTTTTAGATTAAACCATCTGGGCTACAGGGTGTGGGACAAATTTTTTTTTGCACAATTTTGGCAAAAATCGCATCAAAATAATTTATTTTGCAAAAATAAAAATTTGATCGTTAATCCACGTACTAAGGGCTTTCATTTGATACCCTAATCAGAATTTAAAAAAAATATTTTTGTTTTCGGTGAGCACATATTTGTTTATATTTTTAGGGGGGTTTGTTTTTTAGATGTTTTAGTATTTTTCCTATATGCGGGTCAAAGAGTTGTATAAGCATGCCAAATTTCAACTCTCTAGGTTTAGCCGTTTGGCTACAATTTTTACCGAACAGACAGACAGACAGACGACAAAATGACGGTATAAGGGTTTTTTGGTCATACCTACAAAACCCTAAAAATGGATATTACTCGTGAAAAGACATTTGTCTAGGGCCCGTAATTTTCGGATTTGGTAGGTGATGTCTTTTTTTTTTCTCTCCACTTGGATTTGGGAGGTGAAGTCCTTTTTTTTTTGCTCTTCACTTGGTTTTGGAAGGTAAGGACCTTTTTAAAAAAAACATAGGTTGAGGGCCCGTAAACCAAAAATGTCTTGGGCCCGGCGAAGGCTTAGTCCGCGACTGATGAAGCACCATCAGAAAAGACTGTTTACAATTGGTTTACAGAATTTCGTCGTGATCGTGTGTCCGTTAGTGATGAATCTCGTGAAGGTCGACCAGAATCGGTTGTGATTCAAAAAAACATCGAGACTGTCCGCAAAATGATTGAAGAACGATCTTTATTCGGCTGCATGCCTCTTCATTTATTTGTCTTCTGCTGTCAGAAATAATAATAACAGGATCTTCAGGAAAAAATTAAGAGAGGTCCTTCTTGAAAACTGTCTGTACAGCATTGATGAGTACTACAGCATTGATTTCAGCAAAAACTAAAAAATTTCCTTCTCTTTTTAAATACCCCATCTGGCTATTGTATTAATTTTATAATTTATATTTCTAAAAATTATGTATGATGATCATTGACTGATGTAAACATGTAAAACTTGTATAAGCACTAAATAAAATTATTATTATTAAATTATTATACAAAGATTAGCTTCGTTCAACTTTTGATAATGAAGCACCATCAGAAAAGAATGTTTACAATTGGTTTGCAGAATTTTGTCGTGGTCGTGCATCCGTCAGTGATGAATCTCGTGAAGGTCGATCAAAATCGGTTGTGATTCAAAAAAGCATCGATGCTGTTCGCAAAATGAATGAAGAAGATCGGCATCTGACTTACCGTGAGATAGAGGCATCCTTTGGCATATCGCAGACTGTAATACATTCGATTTTGCATGAACATTTAGCTGTGAAAAAGATCTGTTCCCGATGGATTCCGCATAATTTGACCGAGGCTCAAAAAAAGGCTCGTGTTGATTAACGTAAGAGAATGCTAAAAATATTGCTTTTCTAAATATTCGCCTTTAAGATTTATACACTTTTGCATGCGTTCAAACCAATTTTCGAAAAAAATTTTCCACTCTGAATTTGGTATCTCAAAAACATGGTAAGCCTTCAACAGCTTCTTGAGCTGATGAAAATCGCTGTCCACGCATTTTTTATTTGACATTGGGGAACAAAAATAAGTCGTTACGGGATAAATCAGGTGAATACGGACAATGAGATATTAATCCGATGTTTTTCTCCTTTATATAATCAATTGTTTGACAATTGTTTGCTGTGTGGGCATTGTCATGATGAAGAATGATGCAACGTTTTTGGTTGTTTTTCCTGATTTTGTCGATGACTTCTAGCAAAAAAATGTTGTATACCATTCAGCATTAAATGTTCTCCGATCCTCTAAAGAAATGGTTGAGACTTATCCAGTACAACCGAAGAAACAAACGATCATTTTCTTGGAAGTGCTTCGTGAACGAACAACTTTTATAGGATTCGGTTCATCTTGAAAGACCCAAACAGTGGATTGTTGCTTAGTTTCCGGTTCATATGAATAAATCCAAGTTTCGTCACCTGTAACGATGTTGTATATGGATTTTGTAGTGCCTAGGTTGAATTTTTTTAACATTCCCTTACTCCAATCAACACGAGCCTTGTTTTGAGCTTTGGTTAAATTATGCGGAATCCATCGGGAACTGATCTATTTCACAGCTAAATGTTCATGCAAAATCGAATGAATTGCAGTCTATGATATCCCAAAGGAAGCCTCTATTTCACGGTAAGTCACATGCCGATCTTCTTCAATCATTTTGCGCACAGTATCGATGTTTTTTTGAATCACAACCGATTTTGGTCGACCTTTACGAGATTCATCACTGACGGAGGCACGACCATGACGAAATTCTGAAAAACAATTGTAAACAATCTTTTCTGACGGTGCATCATTACCAAAAGTTGAACGAAGCGAATCTATGCATAGTTGTTGAATTAGGCCTTTACTAAAATCCTAAAAATCGAAAACCTTCACTAGTAATGTCCATTTTTTCACAAACCCTCACTGTCTACAAAGTACTACGTCTATGTATAAGCCGCCACTGATTTCACAATAACAAATGTCAAATTTTGCGAATATGGTAATGACACATTTCAATATTGCCATCTAGCCGACGGAGTGGCCGAGCGCACTAAATCGCAGCTGTTTGAACTGGTGAATACAGTCGGATTGTGTGGTTGGTAGTTCGATTCTCCGTCGGTGATATTATTCGGGCGAGAATTTTTACATTACTCTCATTTCACAATCATTCACCCCTCATCCAGGTGTAGGAGCTCGCCCCCCTGGCATCGGCGATTAGCCTCGTTGCAGAAATAGGCCGATGTAAAATAAATAAATAAGTAACAATAATGCCATCTAGTGGTCGTTTGTACAAACCTAAAAACTAACCCTCGTATGCCAGATCCTATCTCTCTAAATCCAACCGTTTAACCATATTTTCTACCGAACAGACATACCAATGAGACTTGGATGAGTCTTTATTCATCAAGTCGTGAATCATTTTAATTGCTCTCCTATCTTAAGAAAATCATCAGTCAAGTAACTTAAAAATATATTTATGAAGATTGTAGACGCACCCCTGTTGCCTGTTGACAAACCAAAGTTTATAATCCTTGGTAACATTCCTTTTTAATCTTCTTAACAGTATAATCATAAAGCAAATAATTCTTCAAGTTTTCAAAACTTTATCACTTTATTCTTTTCCTTCCAGCCGTAATTAATTTTTTACTACTTCTGTCTAACTATCATTCTGAACTTTGTTACTTTTATCTGTTCTTTTTATACAACTCTTTTCATGCAATTTTAATTAAAAAAGAAATATACCGTAGGACATTTTTTTCTGAAAACTTTATTACAAATTGAACAAGGCCTGTACCAGACTTGAATTGCAATTAAAAATAGCTAATCTACCCCATACTTGGTACCCGCACCATATGGGATTTATACAAGGCGCGGACCAAGAGGGGCTGATTGACACGAGGTTTTTGTCAAAATATAAGTGGTGACCCCCCCCCCAAGAGCTCCAAAAACATGTGGTTGTTATGTTTTTGTTAAACTACAAGTGAGGACCTATTTTTTAGGGTTTTGTAGGTTTAACCACAAATTATTAAACAAAGAAGATAGCGGACTCCCACGTTACGGCTTTGGACAGCGATAGTTGCGACATTCGTGGTTGTAATATGAACTAGGATTAGATAGTATGCAACCCGCAAGGCACACAAATATATTTTTATATTTTAAATTGCTATGAATCGCGCATTAATCATTAATTTTCTACCAAAATTGAAAAATAAAATGTAATTTTGGTAGAAAATTAAAGATTGCCTTGAACCGAAAATTAGGATTAATTTATTTACAACTCTCCAAATTAATTTACTAAAATTAAAATTAATTGCAATTGTTAAAAGTTAATACTTCAGTAAGCATTAAGTTTTATTATTTTATTTGCAAGCAAGCATATGAAATAAATAAACAAGTATATGTATATTTATTTTTTACTTTTATATTTACTTTTATTGTACATATTAAATTTAGTCTGTGCCATTTTTTTTATTACACTATTCATATTTCTTTTGCATTTACCATTTAAAATATTATTAATTACACTACACCATTTGAAAATAAAAAATGTGGTGCTAATATTTAAAATTTCTAATAAAATTCATCACTGTCACAATCACAATTTACTGTCACCTATCGTTACAACGTCAAAAACAATTGCCGCAAGTTGCCGATAACGAAGTGTTCTCAAAATGTTGGTTAAAAAAAACGCTTTTAGCGCTGTCGGTGGATGGAATATAACTTAAAACCGTTTCAAGGCCGTGTATATGAGTTTCATACCCCTGGGTATAACCACCAAAAAACTCACAGGGCTATTCAGAGACAACATTTTAAACACTGTCTAAATTAAACACTGTTTAAAATATAGACAGTGTTTAATTTATTTATGTATTCAGAAACATAGTAACTATTTTTTTAAACAATATATAAACTAAACACTGTTTAAATAAAGATAGCTGAAAATTGTGCAAGTTGGTAATAAAATAATTGAACTTAACTTTGGTCTCTTTCTAATTTTTATGTGCTAGAAAAAGATAGAATATTATAATTATACGATTCATCAACGACATAGCTCTTATGTACTTTCTTTTTCTACGACATTGTAAAGTCGCTATTGTTCTCTTTCTTACACATTATACTGCCGTAAGAGTGATTTCTGAATAAATAAATGATATACGTCAAATATTATAAGACAATGGCTGGATCGATTTAAAAAAATTATGTGAAGTGTGAATTTTCACACATTTCAGGGTTTCGCAGGTATTTAGTGAATGATGATTATTTGAGATGGCAAAACAAATTTTATGTTAAAATATTTTTTATTAATTTTAATTCGAATGCTTAATACCATTATTTGGGTTTCTAAATATTTGCAGTATTTTTTTTATATAGCAAGGTTTATTAATATTTTGAAAATTGCGCCTACGGCTTCCATTGGTTGTTTAAGTCATAAACTCCGCCCTTCTGATTACGTAGGTATACATTCAAACATAGAATTAAATTATAATTTCAACACTTCCCACTGGTTATTAAATTTACGCTTTTAAAAATTAAATGCAACATTTGCCAAAATATAACTAGAATTTTGACAAAATAATTTAAACAAAATAAAAATGCAAAAAATAACAAAAAATAAAATTTGACGGGAATCGAACAGTAGTTTGCGACTTACGAAGCGAGAACGTTACCACTGGACTACCGACGTTCACTCGTTTACTGTGTTAAATAGCGGATAAAATATTTTACATATTTTAGTTAAAAACACAAAAAATGCGTTATTTTCCGAATCTAATCTAAAATTCCTTTTGTACTATTTCGGTTCACACCAATGTACATTACTTAGAATTTTTTCAGATTTTTAGTTTAAACCATCTGGGCTACAGGGTGTGGGACAAATTTTTTTTTGCACAATTTTGGCAAAAATCGCATCATAATAATTTATTTTGCAAAAATAAAATTTTGATCGTTAATCCACGTACTAAGGGCTTTCATTTGATACCCTACTCAAAAATATATTTTTTTTTTGATGATCACATATTTGTTTATATTTTTAGGGGGATATGTTTTTTAGATGTTTTAGTATTTTTCCTATTTGCGGGTCAAAGAGTTGTATAAGCATGCCAAATTTCAACTCTCTAGGTTTAGCCGTTTGGCTACTATTTTTACCGAACAGACAGACAGACTGACAGACAGACAGACAGATAGACAGACAGACAGATAGACAGACAGACAGACAGACAGACAGACGACAAAATGACGCTTTAAGAGTTTTTTGGTCATACCTACAAAACCCTAAGAACAGTGTTTAAAAATTAAACAGTTGGCAGAAAATATTAGGCCAAGTTATTTCTCCTCTGCTGCTAGAATGTATTTTATACAAGTACTTTATGACGGCGGTAGGTCCTGTGGTGGCCACAGCTGATTTTTTTTAAATGTATCTATTATAACACTGGGATTAAGTTTACAAGAACTTCATTCTCGTGTAACATATTTTACATTATATGCTTGTTCAATAAAATATTATTTTATCAAAATGTCACAAAATTCACAAAAGTTTTTAAACAATATAATATAAACAAACTATATTTTCTTGTGATGATTGTCAGTTTTTCATTTTTAATCAAAAGTTCTACATTAATTAAAATTTAAATTCTGTAGCGTGTAACAAAATCTCAAAAATTAGTTCCACAGCTTCTCACTTAAAACATACTATGCTATGTAGTGGCAGTTTGCTGTTGCATAGAAGTTTGTGAAAACAAGATAGCGTCGGATCGATGTGTTGAATGATATAGAGGTTATTCTCCTGCCATAAAAAGTGTCGGGCGACGGCAATGGAGGCGGCATTTGGAGGCGGCTAGACGCTCACACTCAGCTACGTGCTGCCAATCTATCCCGCCCGCCTCCCTACGGACCACATGTTATACGTATTTGACCCGTAGTACTTACATTTGACGTTGATTTGGATAAAAGCTGATTGAAAACTATCACTCACAACTTTTAGCTGTAAAATTTGATATTGCAAGAACATAAACTTTAAGGGCCATGTTCATAATCTGTTACTAAATCTTAGTAGCACTACTATAAGGCAAGTATACTAAGCGTTATTAAAAATTGAAGATGCGTTACTACGTATCTTCTATCTCTTTTAACATTGACAAAACGTTGATAAACGTACTTCTCTATTAGTTAAAATATCGTAGTATAGAGATTATGAACACTACTAACGTTAGCATCACACTTTATTAATTTAACAAGTAACACCTAATTGCAATATTTAGTAAACTCTCTCCAGCGCCATACTCGTTAGACGCTGCTCAATAGACCCTCATTTTGTCCGACATTTTATCTTCTTTCTTCCAATACCCGAATCTTACATTGTTTTACAAATTTTCTTTGCAAATGTTATGATATTTTAAAGAAAAGTTTAATCACTTTCTTGTATAACTTTTGCACTCTTTTACGGATTTTAGTTCGCTTTTTGCAGTGCACTGTTGTAGAACTCGTTATTATGAACCGTTTGAGGACCATTTTTTTGGGACCATTTTATAACTGTTAACCAGGACATTATGAGATCTGGTCTTACCTCAATTGTTTTGGAAACATTATTCATTTGTCTAAATGTTGGCAGCAATTAAAAGACCATAGTCATCACATTTGAATAATCTTTATCAACACGTTAGAATGTAGTTCAACACTTATGGTGGCAAACACGCAACACCCTGCACATTCTTTCATTCCCAAAACCGTACGGCAGCAACCTTGACCTATACAGCCTAAAGGCCGCTCAAGGAATTGGGACATTAGAATACCATTATACCATAATTGTAACAATATATGATTTTGCTGTCGTCAATAATAAGGGAGATATATATTGATTTTAGTGTCCAGCTTCCCTTATCTTATAATTAGAGATGAGCATTTCGCCTCAGTTTGCGGAACCGGATCAGTAAAGGTCGTTCAGTTTGCTGAGACGGCTCATTGATCCGGCTCAGTGATCCGGCTAAGTAAACATGTTCCCGAGACATATTTTGTCGGTCGTTCGTTCAATACGGTTGTTGGTTTGCAATATGTAGGTAGAACGTCGCTCAGTTAAATAAATAAAACTCTATAGAAGTGAATTATCTAACATTTTTGCCGGTATAATAGTAAACAAACAATTCACTTTATGTAGCTACTGTATTTTAAACCAGATGTGTTAAGTTTATGGCGATGTTTATTGCCCTTATAAATCGGACATCTGGAATTTAGGCAATATTTTTAATATTTTTATATAGTATGGTTGTAAGAAAGTACAGACTAAGCCGATCAATCGTATTCTTGAAATTTGAAACTATGCAGTGAGCCGTGAGCCGGCTCATTTCAATTTGATGACCCGTGTCACTTCGGTCAGTGTACTAAGCCATGAACGACCCATATATACTTATATTAATATATTATTATAATAATTAAATATGCATCTAATTGAAAAAATTCATTAAACAGAAAAGGTTTGGTATTTACTATAATATGTTATATATATATATATATATATATATATATATATATATATATATATATATATATATATATATATATATATATATATACATATATATATATATATATATTATTAACTATTCTTAACCCTTGTTAACTCTTTGAGGCATGGCAGAGTTAAAAGTGTCCCACCACATTGGTAAATATGCCCGGTGGGATATTTTTTATACCACGTCGAAAAATTGCCACCAGATCAAAGGTTTAAAAGTAATCTCGTCTATTTAAACTAGTTAGTAATTTCACCAACGGATATCACACTGGTATTTGTTTCAGTGGTCAACTTTAAACTTGTCAGTATAGGTTTGACTGACGATGACGCAAGTTTGACTGACATCACAAATAAAAAAAAAAGAAAACCGGGCTGTTTAAGTCCCACCCTATAATTAAAAACATGAATGACTTTTTATTTATTTTTGTGTTTCTTTTGTAATTTTACTTCCTTATTAGTTAAAATAAAACAACTTTGTTAAATTTATAAAAATAAAATTTCTGTGCAGCATGGTTCTTTTTATTTTCAAAAATTCCGTGCCTCAAAGAGTTAAGTAATAATAAGGGAGATATTTTAAGTTTTTTAATAAACAGTTTTAACCCCGAAACATCCCTTAGAATAAAAATTTTCAAATGACTTATAGCGTATGTTCTAAATTTGGTTTTACTCTATCATACCAAATTTTGTAAAAATATGTCTAGCAGTTTTTGCGTGAATCTCGGACAGATAAACAGACAGACAGACAAAAATTGTTTCTTTTTGAGGATATTAATCTTATAATCTCATCTGAAAGGTGTAGAAACAAAATATGAAGCCGATAAAAAAACCTATTCAATTTGGCTATTAATGAATTTTGTTTAATTTAGATTTATTTATGGTTCTGGGCGTTCAACCCCCCCCCCCCCCCGAAATAATAGAAGCGATTTTTTTTTATTTACCAATTAAAAAAACTACAATTTTTTTCTGCTCATCAGTTTAAAAAATAATCTTAAATAAAATATATTTTACATTAACTCACACAAACATTATCTGAACCGAAATAAACCGATATTTTTTTTCGGTTCAGTTCCGGTTTTTGTTCCGACAAAAATAACGTTTTTTTTCGGTTTTCGGTTCAGTTCTGGTTCGAAGCCGTGGTTTTAGGCATTATTCATAATGTCAGGGCATTGTGAATACTGCCCGGATTAATCAGTTGGTCCATAACATATGAGTTCCTAAAACACCCTAGTCTAGGGCTTCTAAAATCAAAAATCTGGTATGACCATGAGGTACACTTTGAGATAAATTGATCTAGTGATAAATTTGTGTTCAGCAAAAATCTGCACATATGATTTTTCCTAAAGGAAAGTAAAGACCTTGGCATTCGTATGACATAATATACCTACATATATTTCATAGCAGTGAAGATAATGGAGTATGAAATATGTTGAGTTAATGCTAGTTATGATTTGTGCAATGTTCAGGTATTACTCCTAATAACAGAGCTTTGTTCCGCTTCAAATGTAAGACTATAGATTATGATCTATTGTTTGTACCAACCTCCGAATAATAAATGATTATATTCATTCATAAATTTCACTGAAAAGAGCTTTATATTATATAGTCAGTAGGTACGCTGTGAAAATTTTAGTCTTGTTAAAATAGAGTCAATTTTAATATTTGCTTGGCCGATCTATTTATAATAATAACAGATTTCTGTCGCCTAATGGCGCATAGGCGACAAAAAAAATTGGTGTTATTTTTTACACTTATTTCACTAAATAAAGCCTTCGTATTTAATAAATAGGTATGTGAAAATAAATTAACAACTATTTTCTTTATTAAATTACATCCAGTTTTTTTTATTCCTTGATTTTTTTTATATTAAATCGAACTTACTCGAATGTACATTATACATATAAAAAATCAGCTGTGGCCATCACAGGACCGACCGCCATCACAAAGTACTTGTTTAATTTTATGCCATTTTCAATAAACAAAACCACACAACCATCCTTTCAGTACATAGTAGTTCATATACATGACTGTCCAATTAGTAGTATTAACTGCTGCTGCCACAACACAATAAAAAAGACACATACAATAAAATATCTAGGTGTTATTCTAGATATTCACTTACGCTGGGATAAACACCTAGAAAATTTAAACAAGAACGTCCGTAAAACATTTTATATATTCAGAAAATTAAGAGAAATAATGTCAATTAATACAATATATATATTCTACTTTTCCTTAGTTGAATCAATTTTATCCTTTGGTATGTTGTCGTGGGGTGGAGCAGCAGAATGCTATTTACAGAAAATAAAAATCTGTCAAAAATCTGTATTAAAAATTATTCACAGAAAAAGCAAAAATTACCCATCAGACGAAATTTTTGTAGATAGTCATGCGATGGATACATCAAAATTGTATATATATGCAATATTAAAATATATTAAAAAGCATCCCAATACTGTTCGCACCTTAAATCATCATTATCTTACCAGATTTAAAAACCAAGCAGCTGGGATAAAAGTTTACAAAACAATGGGAAAACGCTGCTTTTTATACCATATCAAAAAAATTCATACCAGTTTTACAACATTTATTAATTCCAACGCAGTAAATATATTCGATAACAATTACTTAAAATGGGCTAAAACATTTTGCAGAAATTTAAATAATTCGGAGATTCAACAAATATTTAATGAATTTTAAGTAATAGTTTTGATTTGTATCATATTCTCTTTTTTTTTCTCTTTTTTTAAATGTTTTTTCAAAAAATTTATAGAATACAAATACAGTACAACAGTATTTTAATAATAAACTCATCTAATTTTTAACAATTTTTCAAAATATTTTTCTTAACTTCATCACTTAATATGGCATAATATAAATTAAATTATAAAACCACGCACAGGCTGATATCAGCCTACAGTGGTAATTATTTTTAGGTTTTAATTTTAGTCATTGTAGAATAATGCAAAATATTGTATACAAATAATGTTTCGATATAATGTATTCTATTTATAGTGAAATAAAACCAATTATTATTATTATTATTATTATTAATTTATGCTGCTTTATCTAAAAATGTCTCAATTAAAAGTTGTTAGTTATTGCTTTTATAGCAATTTTGTTAAATACATTTTTTCGAAATATTTCTCTGTTGTGAAATATTCCCAAAAATTTTAAAACCGGCACGATGAAACTCCCATTTCTAGTTAACCGATTTTTACTTGGAGGATTTCAAGCGCAGTCTAATTCTAAAGGCTAGTACACACTAGTAGACCATGTTGCGCGATTTAGCTATAGACCGTCTAGAGACACCGTTCTTTATCTCGTCTAGCGTCCACACTACGATGTGAATTTCTCAGTAGCATCTTCGAAGTCCACCATGAAAGACACTGTTTTTTGTGGAATGAATTCCTGCTTCGTGAAAGAACACGAAAACGTAAACGTTGGTGGACGCGCGAAGTGCTTGTAGAAGGACCTAGGTTCGGTAATGCATTATTAAATAGATTAAGACTGGAAGACGTCATGGGTTTTCGGAATTTCACCCGGCTGATGCCTACTGATTTTGAACATTTGCTTCTGATGGTTGGAGGGATAATAATGAAGCAAGATACAAAATTTAGAGAAACAATCCCTTCGACTGGCAGTCACACTGCGTTTCCTATCAAGTGGAGACTCATTCACGAGCCTCATGTACACCTTCAGAATATCTAAAGTGACGTACACACTGTCAAAATGTTGCGCAACATGTCTAACGTTGCATGCGGTCTCCCATTCCGATCGGGAGACTTTAGACCTGTAATTTTTGATCTCGCAACAGGCCCGTAGACGGGGACATGTCTCGTAGACAACTTGAGACACGTCTCAGAGACCAAAATCACGCAACATGTCTACTAGTGTGTACTAGCCTTAACCCTTATGCTCTTAAAGACATTCTTGCGACATTGCAAGATTTAGTTTTGAGGCACCTGATATTCTCAGGCCCCAAGCGCACGCTTTATGCGTCTGTGCTGTTATTCGCCACAGCCATACTTGGTCAATACATTTCTTGGTCATACGAATCGCTAAAATGTACGGGTACATCAGCTAGTAAAATAATAAAAAAACTGGTCGATTAATTGAATCTTCAATTCGAAAATTCATTATAAAAAGTGCGCTTATTATGCTTGGAGAGGGTCAAACACAATTTTATCATGGCAGTGAAAGCACGATAAATCGATTATCTCAATTATTTAATGAGAAAACAAAAAGCAATTGAAATGTAGCACTTTGAACCCCAAAACATGAAAATTCCTTTAACGTCATTCAAATATACGGTGTATGTTGCTGCAATAGATTAGCACTAATGGCAGTGTGGATTGAAAAATACATAAAACCCTCGACCAAACCTAGTCTCGTGGGCTTTTTAACTACCTGTATGCTTTTGGATGATGTATCGACAAGGTATTATTGTCATTTGTGTTATTTTTACAATGTTTTCTTTCAAATCCGATGGGATTTTTTTGTTGAAATTTATAAAAATAGTGAAAATAGAAACATAAAATACAGGATTTGTCTTCAAAACTAGATGAGTCTTTAGTAGTAGCCATTATGTCCACTTTTATACTAACTACAAGTTGAACAAGAGTGCTATTCGCGACTAAAATTACCGAAACGGCCCCACTATCGCCTTCTGAACTTTTGACACGAAAAAGGATAGTCATCTCTCAACGTATGTAAACAATATTGATTTAAATCAATTTTTGGTCAAATTTATGTCTTCTTGTTGTATACATTATATTTGAATTAACAGTATTAAAAAAATTGATGTGAAGTGTGAATTTTCACACATTTCAGGGTTTCGCAGGTATTTAGTAAGTGAATGATGATTATTTGGGATGCCAAAACAAACTTTATGTTAATTTTTTTTTTGTTAATTTTAATTCGGATGCCTAATACCATTATTTAGGTTTCTAAATATGTGCAGTATTTTATTTATTTAGAAAGGTTCATTAAATTTTGAAAATTGCGCCTATGGCTTCCATTGGTTGTTTTAAGTCATATGCCCCGCCCCTCTGATTTCGTGTATTCAATTTCAACAATTTCCACTGGTTATCAAATTCACGCTTTTAAAAAATAAATGCAACATTTGCCCAGATATAACTAGAATTTTGAAAAAATAATTTAAACAAAATGAAAATGCAAAAAAAACAAAAAAATAAAATTGTCTCGAGACCGGTAGCGAACCCTAGTTTGCAAATAAGAATGCAAGAATGCTAACTATTACACTATGAAAGCATGCTGGTTTACTATGTTACATAAGTTTACTTTAAGTTTAATTTAGGCTGCTTTATCTAAAAATGTCTCAATTAAAAGTTGTTAGTTATTGCTTTTATACCAATTTTGTTAAATACATTTTTTCGAAATATTTCTCTGTTGTGAAATATTGGCAAAAATTTTAAAACCGGCACTCGTAAACTCCCATTTCTAGTTAACCGATTCTTACCAAAAGTTGATCAACTCGTGCCATTGATGTCAAAAACATAAATATGAAGTTTCATAAAAATCCTTTCAGCCGAATTTGTTCTGCACTTGTACACAAACCGATGGACAGACAGAGAGACCGACAGACAGAGAGACAGACAGACGGACAGACAAACAGACAGACACACAGACAGACAGACAGACAGACATCATGCTAAAAATAGTCAAAACGTTATGTAGGGACCTCAATTCGTGGAGATCCATCGAAATCTTGAAATGTCAAAATGGGTATGATCACAATACCTGCCTTATTATATATTGGCGGTCGATAAAAATGAATTATATATCCTAACTCAACTGATTAATGATAAAGCTAAAAAATGTAGTACATTATTACAAATTTGCGTAGATACATAAATTAATTAATAATCTAAAATGACAATCTAATAGAAATAACAAATAATTACAATAATTATAATGGTTTCAATAACTGGTTTCATTCTTGTTTAATTGCGATCAAAGGTTACTTTAATTAAATAGTTTGCAACAATGTACTTCTCGGAAACTAACTGTACTATCGCCTCTTATAATAATTTGATATAAGTGGAAATATAATAGTGAGAAATGATATAATCACAAAAAAATCCTTTCAATTGCACTAGTACTTGTAATACAAAAAGTAACAACTAACAAATCATATTTCACAACAATAAAGAACATACCATATACCTATATAAAATATGATCAAATCTCTCTTATTTAAATCTCGATTGGTGGAAGAAAAAAATAATTATGTGAAGTGTGAATTTTCACACATTTCAGGGTTTTGCAGGTATTTAGTAAGTGAATGATGATTATTTTGGATGCGAAAACAAATTTTATATTAAAATATTTTTTTTGTTAATTTTAATTCGAACGCCTAATACCATTATTTAGGTTTCTAAATATGTGCAGTATTTTTTTTTATATAGCAAGGTTCATTAAGAATTTCCAAATTGCGCCTATGGCTTCCATTGGTTGTTATAAGTTCCGCCCCTCTTATTTCGTGTACATTGAAACAGAATTAAATTATAATTTAAACAATTTCCACTGGCTATTAAATTTACGCTTTTAAAAATTAAATGCAACATTTGCCAAAATATAATTAGAATTTTGAAAAAATAATTTAAACAATATAGAAATTAAAAATATATATATATATATATATATATATATATATATATATATATATAGTCTCTTCTCCAGGGTTCGATCCCTATCGGATCGGGTTACATGGGTGAAAAGTCAGCTTTGCTTTGCTTTCAAAAATTCTTTATTGTTTAAATGTTTACAATAATTAATAATATTTACATTACACCTCCTATCACAATTGGACATATGTGCAGGTATTTTATATTTACAAATAGTGTAAAAAGATGTTTTTGCTTATAATAAAGCAGTAGCAGAGTGTTTCGTAATTTTAATCATGGTTTAGGGGGGTGAAAAGTCAGCGTCAAATACCACTAGACCAGCACACACGTTTGAATGTTGCTTGTTACAAAGCTATAACTTGTGTACATTATTAGCCAAAAATCACAAAAAATGCGTTTTTTTCCAAAAACCTAATCTGATCAAAAATTCCTGTTGAACTATTCCGGTTCACACCAATGTACATTACTTAGAATTTTTTCAGATTTTTAGTTTAAACCATCTGGGCTACAGGGTGTGGGACAAAAAATTTTTTGCACTATTTTGGCAAAAATCGCTTCAAAATAATTTATTTTGCAAAAATAAAAATTTGATCGTTAATCCACGTACCAAGGGCTTTCATTTGATACCCTACTCAGAATTATAAAAAAATATATTTTTTTTCGATGAGCACATATGTGTTTATATTTTTAGGGGGATATGTTTTTTAGATGTTTTAGTATTTTTCCTATGTGCGGGTCAAAGAGTTGTATAAGCATGCCAAATTTCAACTCTCTAGGTTTAGCCGTTTGGCTACAATTTTTACCGAACAGACAGACAGACAGACAGACAGACAGACAGACAGACGACAAAATGACGGTATAAGGGTTTTTTGGTCATACCTACAAAACCCTAAAAAGAAAGAAATATTTATCGGTAATCATCTCCCTCTTGCAGCCAACTTTTCTTTATAAATAAAAATCTTCATGTATAATACTTCTCGGTAATTCTCCATTTTTAAGGCATGCGTACCATCTGTACTTCTGTACAGCGGCGAGACTTATCTCGTTACAGGACTATTTGTAAATCGATGTCTTCGAAGAATCCTTCGCATTTATTGGCCACGTAGAATAACAAATGCAGAATTGGTGGGAAAACTGGCCAGAGATATAAATTTGCAAATAAAAAGAAGGAAGTATTGTTTGGTCTAGAATAAACCAGCGTTTCTCAACCGAAAACGTGCCACGGACCAGTAAAATATTTAATTTTCTACAGCGGACCACAAAAAATAAATGTAGTATTAAACAAATTTATTGTACGGTACTCTACATCTATATAATATCTCAGTAATAAAAAATCACTGAAAAATGAATAAAATCTCAGAAAATGTACAAAAGATCATAAAAAACTTATAAATTGACAGGGTAGGTTGTTGACAGTGAGCGTTTAAAAAAACCAAGTTTGTGAAAAAATGGATATTACTCGTGAAGGTTTTCGTTGGATGATTTTTTAGGATTTTAGTAAAGGCTAGACTATAAATTCACATTTCTCTGTCACAGCTCACTTATTGATAGATAGACAGATTTTCATAAAATGAAGTAAATAATCAAAATACACGCAGGTTATTCAAACAATGCATCTCGCCGATCACATTCCAGCTAGACATAGAGTCATAAACCAACTAGTCAGAAATCACTCGGACATACATTCAATTTGACAAATTTACGTTCAGAAAATTTCCAGTTTTCTTTTCTTGATTCTGTTTTTTATTTCTAATTCTTCAATTTTTATTTATTTTATTTCCTGAAACGACTGCGAAGTTCCTGAGAAGTGTACGAGGAGCACTTCGGGCTCCGGAGCACAGGTTGGGAAACGATGCTTTAGAGCAGTGCTTCTTAAACTTTTTGACGTCGCGGCTCCCCTGCAACTCAAATCAATAACCCACGGCCCCCCTAATTTTTGTTTTTAGAACCAAGATTAGTTAAAATATACCCAAACATATAGTTTTTTACGCTCAGATCGTTCAATAATCTATGTATAATGAAGAATAATATTTATGTAGCTTTAAAGTTAAAGCTACTTATCCTTTTTTAATAATAAAATAATTAAGTGTTATATTTGTGGCTCTTCGCGGCCCACCACTTTAAGAAGCACTGCTTTAGAGGATCGGAGAACAGTTAATGCTGAATAGTATACAACAATTTGTTTGCCAGAAATCATGGACAAAATCAGGAAATACAACAAAAAACGTCGCATCATTCTTCATCATGATAATGCAAGCTCCCACACAGCACGTCAAACAATTGATTATTTGAAGAAGAAATCATCGAATTAATGTCTCATTGCCCGTATTCACCTAAATTATCCCCTAACGACTTTTTTTTTGTTCCCCAATGTCAAACAAAAAATGCGTGGACAGCGATTTTCATCACCTCAAGTAGCTGTTGAAGCCTTCGAAAACCATGTTTTTGAGATACCAACTTTAGAGTGGAAAAAATGTTTCGAGAATTAGTTTGAACGCATGCAAAAGTGCATAAATCTTAAAGGTGAATATTTTGAAAAGCAAAAAAGAGTTTGTTAAAAAAAAAATTTTTTCTTTTTTAGTTTTTGTAAAAACTTAAAAGGTATTCCCTCGTAGCCCTAATTAGCCGATGTATTATACTTATGGAAAGTGTGAAAAAAAGAAACGCTAGTACCCAAATTTACTACACAAAAAAAATTCGGTTAATATCGTTTTCAGGTTTCGTTTCGTTCCGTTCTCTGTCCCGATCAATTGAAATGAGATATATATTTAGTAAGTTTAATTGTAATAATGATATTAAATTTAGTAGTATTAAATGAGAATTATCGAGTTGGACAATGGGGCGCGCTTGACTGATCGCAATCATTCATTTAGCTGATTATTCAATGTTCCAATCACAGTATTTCACACTATTTGGCTTCGCAATAGTTACAATTAATAATGACAACAAATTATTCATTTACGAAGTTAACAAACCAATCAGAGTTCCGGACAAACTCACACTCATTAATTTTTACAATTGCAATTCACGTTTTATAAATAAAATCATTGATGCAACAAAAAATTCAATGAAAAGGTGTCAGTAATATTCTGCGTGAAATTTGCATACGGCCAATAATCTAGGTCAGTGGTGCGCAAACCGTGGGTCCCGACCCCCTGAGGGGTCGCGAGAAAGTTTTTCGGGGTTTCCAAATTCAAACAAATTTATATGACAATAAAAAATATAAGGCTTTTCTTCAACAAGTATCAGGTACCAGTAAAATTTCTTTTTTAAAAACACCCTGTAAGCAGAGGCGGATTTAACGGCGGGCGCACCGTGCGTGCGCCCTGGGCCCGACTACTGAAGGGCCCCGCAAAACCCAAACTATACCCTTTTTAGGGTTTTGTAGGTATGACCAAAAAACCCTTATACCGTCATTTTGTCGTCTGTCTGTCTGTCTGTCTGTCTGTCTGTCTGTTCGGTAAAAATTGTAGCCAAACGGCTAAACCTAGAGAGTTGAAATTTGGCATGCTTATACAATACTTTGACCCGCACATAACGATCAAAATTTTATTTTTGCAAAATAAATTATTTTGGCGCTATTTTTGCCAAAATTGTGCAAAAAAAATTTTGTCCCACACCCTGTAGACCAGATGGTTTAAACTAAAAATCTGAAAAACTTCTAAGTAATGTACATTGGTGTGAACCGGAATAGTACAACAGGAATTTTTGATCAGATTATGTTTTCGGAAAATAACGCTTTTTTTGTGTTTTTTGGTTGACGATGCATATAGCTTATACTCATATAACACGCTGAGTTGTTAAGCGTGTGGTGGTCTAGAGGCTCTGTTGCGTGCCAACTACACAGATTTGTTATACACCACACAGGTTCGTTCCTGGCTTGTGGAGTCAATTTTTTTTTGTTTTTTTTTTTAATTTTTATTTTGTTTAAATTAATTTGTTAAAATTCTAGTTATATTTTAGCAAATTTTGAATTTAATTTTCAAGAGCGTAAATTTAATAACCGATTGAAATTATATTTTCATTCTATGTGTCATTTATACGAAACCAGAGGGGCGGAGCGTATGATTTAAGACAACCAATGAAAGCCATAGGCGCAATTTTCAAAATCTTAATGAACCTTGTTATATAAAAAAAATACTGCACTTATTTAGAAACCTAAATAATGATATTAGGTATTCGAATTAAAATTAACAAAAAAATATTTTAACATAAAATTTGTTTTTAAAGCTCTGAGATTAACAGACGATAAATTATTTTAAAAAGATCGTTCATTTTGCCGTGGTTACTACAAAGCAAAATTTGTCCTACACACTCAGCCTGCCGCCTTCACTTATTATATACCTGCAAAACCCTGCAATGTGTGAAAATTCACACTTCACATAAATTTTTTACATAATGTACTCTATTTAATATGCTATCATTTAATAGCAGAATTGAACAGACACGGAAAAATCTATGAAAAAGTAATTTTAGATTTTTTTTTTCGTGTTTACATTGTGTGTAGAAGAAATAAAAAATGCGTTAATAATTTAATAAAAATGTATAAAACTGATATTGATTCAAGTAATTTTAAAGATGTGTTGGAACAGTTTTAATCTTTTTAGATGAAGAAGACAAGTGATTAATTAATAATATATAAAAAAAATAAGCTGTGGCCACCACAAGACCGACCGCCATTATAAAGTACTTATATAAATTACTTTCTAGCAGCAGAGTAGAAATAACTTGACCAAATATTTTCTAACAGAGATATTATTTATCATGACCATGGAAACGTTACAAATAAATATGAAAAAATTGAGACTTGGAAAAAATTTCGAAAAATTTTACAGAAATTATTCGAAATTTTTCGTTTTATCAAATAAAAGTTATTAGTTATTGCTTTTATAGCAACTTTTGTTTAATAAATTTTTTCGAGATATTTTTCTGTTGTGAAATATTCGCAAAAATCTCAAAATCGACCCGAGTAAACTCCCATTTTTAGTCAACCGATTTTTACCAAAAGTTGATCAACTCGTGCCCATTAATGGCAGAAGCTTAAATATGAAGTTTCATAAAAATCCTTTCAGCCGAATTTGCGCTGCACGTGTACACAGACAGGCGGACAGACGGACAGACAGACAGATGGACAGACAGACCGACAGACATCATGCTAAAAATAGTCAAAACGTTATGTAGGGACCTCAATTCGTGGAGATCCATCGAAATCTCGAAACGTCAAAATTGGTATGATCACTATACTTCCCTTATATGTATATGTTGGCGGTCGGTAAAAACAAAAAAGAAAAATATATAGATTCGTGCTCAAATCCTAATAAATATAATCATCTTTTGCAGAGTAAGAATAACAAATACAAAAAATAATTATAGAGCATATTTCTGTCAACATGACGGTCAGTTACATTTAATCAGTCGTCCTGTTCGTGCTGGATGATAGATTAATCCACCTGACTCATAATTCCACATTTTTTGTAACAGTAAACACGGCGAACGCCGTTGTTATCATATAAAAACTTTTCATCAGAAAGTAACTGAACACCGCAGTTATTTAACTGACAATCGCGACAGTGGCGGTCCAGGCACATGTGTGGAGAAACTGAACTAACATTGGGTGGCCAAAAACTATACAACTTATATTGGCTGCCATTTCGATTTGGTTTAACTTTGAAAGAAACATATTTGATAGTCGAGCAATCTAGACGTGGAAAATTTGTTATGAAGCGTTTTACAACTCAACAACGTGTTGTTATTATCGTCTATGTGTCGTATCGTCTACGTGTAGTATCGTATGTAGTATCGTGTGTCGTATCGTCTATGTGTAGTATCGTCTACGTGTTGTTATTATCGTTAGTAGTGTCTACGGAAGCAAGAGATGAACTGCATCCCTTGCTCAATCAGATGGTAATATTTTTTTGTGAAAATTTAATTAAAACAGTATCTTATTTATTAAGCACAAAATGGAGGCTATATTTCACGAGGTTGAGGTTTACCGCCCGAGCCACCAGCAAGGGTTGTAATCATCTGAGAAAAATATAGCCAATATATTCGATTTCCCTTCGATAGGGGATAGGATTCATACCACCCAAAACACCAACTATCAGGACTAAAAGCTTAACTTTATACCCGGATACAGGTTTCTAAGCTCGGACAAGAGATCCATATACTTGGACCTCTTTTCCTCCTTCTTGAGAGAGATATTCTTGTTAGCTGGACTTGAGAATTCGATCACAAACATCTGTTTGGTCTCGATATCCAGGAGGGTTATGTCCGGCTTAGTGGCTGTCAGTAACCTCGAGGTGGGAAAGGAGTAATTCCAATAAATGCGGCACTTGGAATTGTCCACTACCGATTCTATGTCAGAAGGAACCAGTGTTGCCAGATTTCAAATTAAGTACCCGGGACATAAATGAAAAAAATTACGGCGATTTTTCTCAAAACATTTTTTTCACAATTAACGATTTTAACATAATTTTGAATTTCTTAACTTTATTTTGACAATTTAAAAATGTATCTAATAAAAAAAAAACAACAAAAATAATTGAGTTAGTGTGTTATAACATGTTATAATAGTATTATCTACTGCAATTAGATCTAAATAACTTTTATTCCTACTGTTTAAAAAAATAAACTCTTCTTAAATTATAAAAAATGTTATATGTTTCTTAAATTATAAAAAATCGAGTTATAACTTTTTCTCGAAATAAAAATTCATATCAATTTCAATATAGTTTAGGCAGTCACAATTTACAAAGAACCAATGTTATTAAGGATCTCGGCATATTTTTAGACTCAAAATTAACATTTGAATCTCACTTTAATTATATTTGTGGTAAAGCTTGGAGAATGCTAGGCTTCATTATAAGGGCAACAAAAAAAATTCATTCCTCATTATCAGTGAAATCTTTATATGAGGCTTACGTCTTTAGTTTATTAAATTTTGGGTCAGTTATATGGAATCCTTCTTACAATAAATATGTTTTATGTCTTGAAAAAATCCAGAAAAAGGCAGTACGTTACATTGTCTCAAAATCGGATACACTGTCTAATAATGAGAGTTACCAGCATCTTTGTCTAGAATTAAATATTTTACCGTTGCAAGAACGAAGAGCTCTTTCTTACATGATATTTCTTTATAAAATTGTAAACAATATTATTGACTGCAACAAACTTGTATTACTAATTAATTATCATGTGCAGAACTACAACACACGCTGTAAAGAGTTGTTGCACCAGAATTACGCTAGCACTAATTCTTTTATCAATTCTCCCATTGTCAGACTTTCTTCGAATAATAATATTTTTGGACACATTGATTTATTTAATAATTCTCTTCATAAATTTAGAGTAATTTGTAAACTTTTGTTAAATAATCAGTTAGCATAAATTACAAATCATTATAAAATAATTGTTAAATTTATTATTTTGAACTGTACTGATTTTGTTGTAAATATTTTTGTAAAAATTTAGTGGACACTTCGCTGGGTTCGTCCCGTTTGTGTTCCCAGGGTAAATAAATAAATAAATAAATATATGTTTATTTATTCTATTTAAGAATGACTAAACCTTGATTAAAAAAAAAAAAAAAACATGGAATTCCGAACAATTCATTCCGAAATTCTGTTTCATCAACTCGGCCTCCAAATTTTTTAGAATCAACCTATTTCTATCTTTACGCCAAGCACTCGTCAATAGACTAAAAATCCTTTTAGATATTGCATTTGCATGTGTAATAGACAAAATGTAATCGATAATTTTTAAAAATTGTGGAGAAGATTTTTAGAAGAAATAAACCCATCTTTAATCACACGGTAATTAAAGCTTTCAATACTCGTTATATTTGCCATAAATCTTTTTAGGAAGATGTATTCTTCAAACAGCAAATCTTGATCTACTTCTGTTTTAAATGTGTTAGTGATTTTTACGATATCTTGAAATGCTGGAAAGATAAGTTAGAGACAATTTTATATTTGTGGTCATTGAAATCAAACTATTTCTCTATATATTTTATAGCTGTATCAAATAAATTATATGCTTCCATTTTAAACCGCTCTGAAGCATCTAAGTTATCACTATTTTTGATAATTCCATGAAAGTTCAATCAAGGACTACCATTATTCGTAATTGAATATACCTTCAACAATCGTAAAATTACTACCTTAGAGTTTTTTTAGCGCTGGTTGAAATATTGAACATACATTATTTACAAATTTTACGTATTATATATTAATTCATACATATTAGGAAAGAAATACTTTTCATAACAGTATCCATCACTTTTTATGGCATTATTTTATTATTTTACAGTCGTAATCTGTAATTTTTTTGCTGCGGGTCATTTAAATGTTTATGCGGGACGCGGGACAAAACACAAAACCTTCCGTTTCCGATCTCAAACCAGCAGACTTAAGAAACGAGAACGTGAGTTCGGTGGACAACTCTAGACTTTTTATATGTTTGAAGAACACAGAGAGCATACTTTTACTCATGTGTACTTTTGTCAACATGTCTATCTCTCCTCGTTTCACCGAACAGGTAACTCTGTTGAACTCCTCCTGAGAGAGTTGTACTCCAACGTTTTCTCTGATGGGACTCAAGTCTGCCAGGTTATATCTCGTTGCTGCTTTTCGCGCTGCCTGGTAAAGAAACGCCCCTTTGCCACTAAATTCGTGATCACTAACGAACTGTAATAGTGGGTCCTGACTTCTGAGGATACTGTTAGCTGTAACCAAGACGAGTCGATCGTGCAAACACTCCAGATTAGGTAATCCCCGACCCCCGTTTTTACGAGGGAGGTAAATGCGCTGCACAGAAGATTTCGGGTGAAGACTTCGATTGATGTTCATGATCTTTCTGGTTCTTCTGTCGAGATCGTTAAGATCATCAATATTCCATTTCATTACACCAAAAGTGTATGAAATTAATGGGACAGCAAGCATGTTTGTGGCAGCGATCTTATTCTTGCCAGACAGACAAGAGCTCCATATCTGCCTTTGTCGTGCCATATACTTGCTGCGAAGGGCCTGCTTAATAAGATTGACATCTTGGACACCTCTCTCACTGATGCCTAAAAATGTGTAAGACCCTTTGGCATTAAGATGTCTTATAATGCTCCCATCAACCAATTGAACGTCTTCACCGTTGTCTAAACCTTTTCCTCTGTAGATATGAAAAACAGCGCATTTTTCGAACCCGAATTGCATAACTATTTGGGCAGTGTACTCAGCAACAGCATCTTAAGCTCTACGCATCTCGTTCGAGGCGTAGAGCAGGTTAATATTATTATTATTATTCTTATTATATTTGTCCAAATTTAGTTATTCGATTTTTAGTATGTTTGCTTATTTAAATGGGATCATAAAAATAAGTTGTCCGAAAAATTAGATTCTCTAGAAACTTGCAGGTACATTGCTGTGACAAATGACGCTTTGAATATTACCACCTCAGTTACGCCACTGGAACACCCTGCCTCCAGTAAAGCACGCATACTTCTCTCCGCTTGTTTGTTTTTGTATGAATTTACATAAAGCACGTTCTATATTTGCGCGCAGCTCACTTTTATGTTAGTCTTTAATATAACTTTTACCAGGAATTCTGAAATTTTACTCCAGGTAATTTTAATTGTTTTATTTGAGAGATATAAGGTAAAGTTTTAAGCACATTTGCCACTTCTATTAGAGTGGAATTATGAGAAATAAGAGATTGGACACAAAATGAAAACTAAAGATGAAATTAATAGTTTATTAAACATACTAAAATATTGAAGTAATTTAATATGTAATAAGAATAGGTTTACATCACATAATTAAGAAAAAAAAAAGTATTTTATTTAAGAATCATATAATGGGGACTATATTACATGAGCATGAAGTTTACTATCCGAACCGTAGCCGAGCTGTTAAGCTGTTCTCAGCTGTTAAAAAGTATTTATTATATTTTTAATTTCAAAAGAAAACACACACTACGTTTACCATAAATATAAAAAATTCATCAGATTACTAGCCATAATGTAGCCATAAATTAACAAAATAATTAATTTTGTCAAAAACAAAAAAACTGCAATATTTTCTAAAAACGCAAAAATTCCTTTCGTACGTTTCCGGTTCAGATCAATTACTTAGAATTGTATCAAAATTTTAGTTTATCTTCATTAAATAAAAGGGTGTGGGGGACAATAATTTTTTTAGTACATTTTTGGATAAAATCGTGTTAAAATAAAGAAATTAGAAAAAAAAACTACTTTCCGTTACCGCTTCCGCGCAGAAATACCGCGTCCTCAAACTGCAAAATAAATCAACTTGCTATCTTAACACGGCCGTTCTGCTCCGGACTCCGGGGCCCAAAACACCCGGCGGTTCCGGGAAATTTTCCCAGCTACCCCCCCCCCCCCCCCTCTTGTCGGACGAGCATCCATAGTCATACAACTCGTTATGGCATATTATTATTATTATTATTATTATTACAATGTAAAGAGCAGAAGCTAAATGCTTGTTATGCTCAAGAGTACAACAAAAATACATGTTGCCATATCATCAGTATTGTACAGTGTGTCTGGTGGTACTCAATGAGCCCTCAATTCTCAACTCAACTATCTATCAGTTTATTTAATTACAGGTTCTCTACAGTACCCAGCAAGCTCAGTGACTGTTTGCACGGCTTCATTGTCAGTGCCTTATCATTTAGTCAAAGAAATAAAATGTCTCTTACCATCCTAGTCACCTCCATTTAATCAATTAACTTCGTACTATTTATCTGTCAATAGACAAATGCTCGTCCATTCTAACATATTTTTTTATTTCTACATATTTCTTAACCCTTTACTGCATGAATTTTTATTTTGTGCTGAAATAATTCATGGGAATTAGGAA
The DNA here is from genome assembly GCA_963971575.1 of Liopterus haemorrhoidalis. Taxonomy (NCBI): domain Eukaryota; kingdom Metazoa; phylum Arthropoda; class Insecta; order Coleoptera; family Dytiscidae; genus Liopterus; species Liopterus haemorrhoidalis. The sequence continues at coordinate 233,704,795 of OZ020611.1, forward strand.
TTGGTTCTTAAAAAAGAAAAGAAAAATTAATTAAAAAAATATATTTAAAATATTAATTATTATTTTTATGAAAAAATAATAATTAAAATAATAATTTAGGGTTTGTGCCATACATGGAACATTACATTATGTTACAAAAAAAAATGATTCCGTATTATTTGCTAGGTGTTCTTCATTAGGGATTAAAAGCAGTCGCTCTCGAATTTTTGAAAGAAAAGGTCGTATCTTCTAGTTGTCCTTTCTCAATAAATTCAGAATTATCGTTTAAGTGCAAATTCCGCTTGATATCCGCAAATCTATTGCAGCCCATTACTTGAGATACTGCAGGATCCATTGCTGTGTATGTGGCATATATGAACATTCATAAAGTAACATTCTGATTCAGTTTTAAAAGTAAAATAAAAAATAAAAATCGGAATGTGCCATATATGGTACACTATGCGGTAAAGGGTTAACTAGCAAGAACAAATGAAAAATACTACACCTCCTAATCTATCCAAATTCATTCCAAAATATTTCAATTTCATGCACCGTATTCTGATGGCGTACCATGATATGGGTGCGCAACGTTTTGTGTTTATTTAATTTATTTATTTTGTAACCATTTAATTGTAATGTATCTTTCATTTTAAAAACCCCAATGCTTCAACTCAAAGTAAGAACTGGCGCCTTATTTTTAAAAATAAATCATAAAAATTATCTCAACTTCCAAAATTCCATATACAACATAATTACAAAACAAACAAAGTAAACACTAAACCAAGATAAGATAATATTCTACCTTATTTCATAAATTCCATTCCATTATTCCATTATACCAACATTATAAACAAAAACCTCTAAATACAAATACCAACCACTGAAGCAAAACATTACCAAACTAACATTTCATCCGTACGTCTTACCTAACCTCAATCCAGCACTGACAAATACCGGGATTCAGCGATACATTTCAATTTATTTGTAGCTATGTTCCCGAGGGAGTTCAAGCCTGGATCACCGGACTTACCGGGACTCGGTTACAGCCACTGCAGTACCGCAATGAATGATGGGTATTGAACTGGCTTTCCAGGAGGGATTACCGTTTTACTCCACTACCTACAAGTTTTAATGTTACTCTGTAACTAAATATCTGCTTTTTCTTAAGGATTACAATCAAATATGCATCAACAGTGTGACAGAAAAATCGTCTTGGTATCCAAAATTTATTTATCCGTATTTGCTATCCCTCATACCCAGTCGTTTTGCCTCATAGCTAGGGCGGTCATTGGTTATTTATTATTAATAATAATAATAATATTATTATAACAATAAGAGCTGCGGCCAAATGGCTTGTTAAGCTCAAAATATAATAATAATAATAATAAGTTTATTGACCCAATTACAAACTCAGTGTTTTAAGGGACTATTACCGGTTATAATTTTCAAAAATCGTTTTTTTTTTTTACATTTTTTGATACCTTATACCTTCAGAAATCATATCCTAAATTTTTATAACGAAATTCAAAAAAATAAGAAATTGGTGGCAATTTTAGTGCATGCGCTTTTTCGGTGCGCGACAGCTGGTTTGACGAGTTTCGGCAGGTGTGCTTCTCAACACCGTTATTCTGTTCAAATACATATATATATATATATAATTAAACATATAATAAAACATTAAAATATATATATATATAAAACACTTTGGGCTATCGTTCCCAAACATACGTTTGTGGGAAGAGAAGTTACTGAGTTGGCTGCTAATATTTCATTAGCAATATTTAATGAAGGTAGAACGTCCCTCCTGAAAATATTGGAGGTAATGGGATGCATAATTGGACACTCTGCGTATGATTATGTTTAAAAAAAAGATGAGGAACGCATTGAGATGGCCAATAAAGCGAGTACCGCGGCGTCGAAGGAAGCTCGCTTGGCAAAGCAAACTGCTCAGCAAGAGGAACAGCAACAAATGATTGATTCGGGAGTACTTTTATATGAACCAGGGATTGCTGATTAACCAATTGTAAGGGCTGAAACTTAATTTTGTTTAAAATATTACAATACAAATATTTAAAAAAACTTTAAAAGTGATTTTCTCGAAATGGTGTTTTTTCAATCGGCCCAGACTTATTCTCCATAACTACACAACGGATATTTTTAAAATTTAGTGAATTTTGTTCATTTTGATGTCCTCTACCGTAATTTACCAGAAAATTGTAAAAAAATTTGAAAGAAAAAAAAATGATAAGGGTAAAAGAGGAAAAAAACATGATTTTTAGAAAAAAAAATTTCACCTATCCGCCATTTTGTTTTTACACCCTTTTTTTTATAATAGGTGGTAAATTACGATGTAAGACACCTTCATCTTTAAAATTATTTTTGAATTTTTTGTTTCAGACTAGTCAATTTCGAGATTAACCCCGGGCCATGGAGCATCATAATTTTTTGTTACTGAACTTTGGCGCCATCTATATTATTATCTATGTATTGAAAAAAAAAAAAAAAAAATTTTTTTTATAATCTTGAATATAATATTAATAAAATAAAAAAAATTGCACAACGTTCTATAATAAAGGAAACGAGAAAAAAAATATTTAATTATAGGTCATTTTTTGCCTTTCTAACCGGTAATAGTCCCTTAAGTCAGTCGATATTACAATATATGAATTTAGTCTATTAAACTTCACAGATCAGAAATTACATTGACAACATTAAAGATACATTGAAAGATTTGTACATTTTATAACTTTACAAAACTATGAAGTAAGAATTCCTCTATGGAGTAAAATGGATTTTTAATAAAATAGTCCTTCATAACATTTTTAAATTTGTTGAAAGCCAATTGTTTGATGTTAACCGGTACTTTATTCATAAATTTAATTGAGTAGTAGTTAACAGCATTTCTAGATTTCGTCAGTCTCAAGAAATTGGGATAAATATTTGACTTGTTTCTTGTGTTGTAATCATGAACTTCTGAGAAGGTAGTAAGTCCAGTTTTATTTTTATGCATATATAAGAGGGTATAATATATGTAGATAGATGGTAGCGTCATAATTTAGCACCATAAGAACATCCCCACTAACAGAATTATAGAGGTTCCGTAAGAGAAAGGTTATGGAACATAATCTGCCGGAAAGGATGTTAACATGGTGGTTCCATGTAAGATTAGGGTCCACATGTATACCAAGAAATTTGACATTATCCGTGTTATCAAAATTATTATTATGTTTGCGCAAGGTAATCAACATTTTTTGGGTCTTTTCAAGGTTGAGGGATAGTTTATTGGTGTCAAACCAGTATTTAGCTTTTTTTAACAAAGATTCTGTTACTGAAAAGGTGTTATTCAGACATGCAGATTTAACAACAAAAGTTGTGTCGTCAGCGTATAAGATACTGGTTTGATCAATAAAAGTTGGAAAATCATTTATAAAAATGAGGAATAGTAAAGGTACCAGGATGGAGCTTTGAGGAACTCTTGTATCAACAGTCAGAAAATCTGAATTACCGTTTTTGGTGCAAACCAATTGTTTCCTTCCTGTGAGGTAGGATTCCATAAGAGTGATGCTGGCTTTATCAAATCCATATCTATGAAATGTATCCAGCAGAATCTGGTGGGATACACAATCAAAGGCTTTCGAAAGATCGAGTAGTGTTGTTAAGCAAAACTCTCCAGCCTCGATGCCAGTAGATATTTCATCGATAAAAGCCAGAATTGCATCAGATGTGGATCTATTGGCTCTGAAGCCAAACTGCATACCATGAAACAATTGGTTACATTCAAAGAAGGTTATTATTTGTTTTGAAAGTATTTTCTCAAGAACTTTTGATAATATGGGAAGCAATGATATGGGTCGATAGTTTCCCGGATCATTATTATCACCTTTCTTGTGTATTGGTAACACAGTTGCAATTTTTAGGGCATCAGGGAATTTGTTCGATAGGATACATCGATTTATTATCTTAGTGAAAGGTATGATAATTGTGTCCTTCACGGATTTTAATATTCCGGTAGTAACTCCATAGTAATCCTGCGCTTTACTGTTTTTTAACTGATTTATTGTATCTCTGACCGTGATACAGGATACAGTGGAGAAGGAAAAGCTAATAGTAGTGTTAAAAGAGGGCATGAGTTGGATGGGAGACGTATGAGTGGGAGTTATTTCGTCGATTATCTTGCGCGCAGCTTCTACAAAGTGTTTATTAATAATATATATAAAACAAAAACAAAATACAAAGTATATAGTGTAAATTATAAATATTACAGAGACAAACAAAAAAAAAAAAAAAATACAAAATATAAATATTGCAGGGTGAAAATATATTAGGTACTATAAAGTTTTTATTCGGACATTGGCGAAATCTTGGCCTTTAATATAGTCGGAGCCGAAAGAGCATCTTCAGAGAGAGAGTTCCGTAATTCAAAGACACGGTTGCACAGGAAGTTTTCCCTATTTTGCTTCTCGTAGATCTCGTGTTTTAAGTTCAATCTATGTCCACGCGTTGCGCTGTTGAGACTGAGTGAAATAGTGTGGATATATCTGTTGAGAATTTGCCAGTGGTGATGCGATACATCTGGATAAGGTCTCCACGAGATCTGCGCTGGGTAAGGCTGCGGTTACAGTGGAAGCGTGTTCGCGCGAACAGTAAGTCGCGAGTACTCGCCCGCATTCGCGCGACTGATTCAAGCGTGTAGAAATACACAGGTTTAGTTACTGTAGAAGCTTATCAATCGCGCGAACTACGCTCGTACTCGCCCGCATTCGAGCGACTAATTCTAGCGTGTAGAAGTACACATCTGTGTATTGTAAATCGCCCGAATAACTGAATTCAAAATTGTTTGTTTTGTTCGCGCGAGTATGCGTTCTACCTACAGTTCTTATCTCCGTACAGCCCACTTGTTTTACTTGCTTTGTGGTACAGTCTGTGTATACGAAATGACTATTGAGAAATTAATATTTTTAGTTTTTGATCGAAGATCGTTATGGGATCAAAAATGTAAAACTTACCATTGATCAATCACGTAAATTATGGGATGAAGTGGCGACTGAATTAAAAGTTAGCCATAAGGAGAAATATTTAATTTTTTCATGTTCTAAACATAATAAAAAAACAAAACAACATATGAATGGTTTACACCAGTGGTTCTCAACCGGTGGTACGCGCATCACTAGTAATACCTGAAAGTAGACTTTGTGGTACGTGAATAACAGTGACGTATTTTTTTAATTAATGTAATGAAGAAAAAAATATATATAAAATTACTCAAAGGTGAATTGTGTCAAAAATAACCTGCTTAATTATGCAAACATTCTTGATATTTTCTATATTACTAAGAAATTGGAGCATTATAGGCTATTCCAAACGTTTAGGCGGAACTAGATTTTGCAATCTAGTTACTTTCATCGTTTGAATTGTACTTTTTGGCCGTTTTATTTAAGGTTTGTAATTCATACTTCCAATAAACATTTTTTTGCTAAGGTTAATATCATTTTAAAATGTAATTTTTTGTGGCATTCTTAATACAAATATCCCATTTATTTATTTTTTTGCCATTAAAATAACTGCTAGAACTAAACACCACCTATCTAGTCGCTCGTATACGCGCGAATATGCCCGTTTACACGCTAATACGCCCGAACTGTACTTCGGGCGAACACGCTTCCACTGTAACCGTAGCCTTAGGGTCGGCAAGTTTAAAACTTCAAGGCGTTCTTCATAGCGAAGATATCGAAGTTCTGAAGGCATGTGCGGAGCTCGTCGTTGAACTCCTTCAAGAAGAAGTACATTGCAAATACAGCGACCAAACAACAAAAACATATTCCAAGTATGGGCGAATATATGTGGTATAGATTTTACGAAAAAGAACAGGAGAAAGTTTGGAGAAGGATTTGTGCACTATGTAAAGGAGAGTATTAGCTTTCTTCACTATTTTTGTAATGTGCGGAAACCACTCAAGATTACTGTTTATAGTAACACCCAGATCAATAACTTCGTTGACTTGCTGTATCACTGCGTTGCCAGTAAAGTATGATAACCGTGGATTGTCCTTTCCTATATGAAGACTGCAGCATTTGGTTGTGTTCAGTGGTAGGAGCCAGTGTTCACACCAGGCAACGATTTCGTTAAGGTCTTGTTGAACTGAAGAATGCTGGCTGATTTCTCCATATATCTTAAGATCGTCGGCGTACATTTGGTGACTTTGTAAATTGGTGGTTAAATCAGCAACGTAAATTAAAAATAGAATCGGACCAATCACTGTTCCTTGGGGGACACCGCTACTGACAAGAAGTGACGTTGAAAGTTCAGATCCTACTCTAACTCTGAACAATCTGTTACTCAAAAACGCCCTGATCCAGCTAAGTAAGCTACCGCTTATGCCAAATTGTTTGAGTTTAAGAAAAAGTCTATTATGTGGAACCTTGTCAAATGCCTTGGAGAAGTCTAAGTATATTATGTTTGTTGGCATCGAAATGTCAAGTTGTTTTGACCAGTAGTTTATAGCAAGTATTAAATTGTTATCATGGAAAGAAGTTCGTTAAATTTTTTGGTGCACAGAAACAATGGCTATTTGCGTCTAGCACTTCTTGCGTCTATCTACTCGAATATGACTAGAATATACAGTGTACTCGAATATCGTTTGTAACGGCGTTGAAGGAACCAATGAAATTCGGTCGTTATAACCGTAGGTCGCTATATCCAAACATTATAAATACAATATTGAAATATATGTACATTTTATTTATGCTAGAAAAAAGTATATTTACATGAGTGCAAGAAGCTTAAGCAACAAAACACAATATTCAAGTGTTACGAAACAAAATCCAACTTATTTTATAAACAACTAAACACTTACATAATTTTTCATACGTATGAATGGATGTATACATATTTAAATTTTAACAAAAAAATCTGTCATTTTGATTTGTTTTTGTGATTTTTTAAAAAATTGGATATTACTTGTGAAGGTTTTCGTTGGTTGATTTTTTACGATTTTAGTAAAGGCCAAACTCAACAACAATACACAGATTCGCTTCGTTCAACTTTTGGTAACGAAGCACCATCAGAAAAGATTGTTTACAACTGGTTTGCAGAATTTCGTCGTGGTCGTGTGCCCTTCAGTGATGAATCTCGTGAAGGTCGACCAAAATCGGTTGTGATTCAAAAAAACATCGATGCTATGCGTAAAATGATTGAAGAAGATCGGCATGTGACTTACCGTGAGATAGAGGCATCCTTTGGCATATCGCAGACGGCAATACGATTTTGCATGAATATTTAGCTGTGAAAAAGATCTGTTCCCAATGGATTCCGCATAATTTTGCTGAAACTCAAAAAAAGGCTCGTGTTGATTGGTGTAAGGAAATGTTTAAAAATTCAACCTAGGCACTGCAAAATCCGTATATAACATCGTTACAGGTGACGAAATTTGAATTTATTCATATGAACCGGAAACTAAGCAACAATCCACTGTTTGGGTCTTCCAAGATGAACAGAAACCCACAGAAGTTGTTCGTTCACGAAGCACTTCTAAGAAAATGATCGCTTGTTTCTTCGGTTGTAATGGACATGTCGCAACCATTCTTTTAGAGCAGCGGTTCTTAACCTTTTTATACTCGGGACCCCCAACTAGCCTAAAATATTTTCTGGACCTCCCAAGAAAATTTTTGAATATTTTAAATGTTCTTAATAATGTATTTTTTAATAATTAAGTCTATTGTAATTTTAAAATCAAAAACTGGTAAAAGTTGATTTTTTTCTTTTATTTTCGGGACCCTCTAAGGTCTTTTCGGGACCCCCCGGTTAAGAACCGCTGCTTTAGAGGCCGGAGAATAGTTAATGCTGAATGGTATACAACAATTTGTTTGCCAGAAGTCATCGACAAAATCAGGAAAAACAACCAAAAACGTCGCATCATTATTCATCATGACAATCCAAGCTCCCACACAGCACGTCAACAAGTGATTATTTGAAGGAGAAAAACATCGAATTAATGTTTCATTGCCCGTATTTTTATCACAGGCGATTTTCATCACCTCAAGAAGTTGTTGAAGCTTCGAAAACCATGTTTTTGAGATACCAACTTCTGAGTGGAAAAAATGTTTCGAGAATTGGTTTGAACGCTTGCGAAAGTGTCTAAATCTTAAAGGCGAATATTTTGAAAGCAATAAAACAGTTTGTTCCAAAAAAAAATTATTCTTAAAACCTAAAAGGTAGTTCTCTATTAGACTATTTTTGAAAATAGTTAAAATTTACAATTATTTTATTCATCCCATTATTAAATTAAAATTTAAAATTAACAAAACTAAATACATAAACATAAATATAAATTTTATATAAATAATAACATACAAGCTATAACAATGGATGAATATATTATATTGTGGAATTAATTAACGTTTTCAGAGTAATTATTTCATAATTTTTACTGTAATTCTACTAAAAATTCAATGGAACATTATTTCCACGTATGCAAAACACCAATTTATTTACATAAATAGAAGCAACAGATGCCTTCTAATTAAGGTCGAATTTCAGAATAAAAAAGGAAATATTAATAAAAACATACAAATACCCACGATTCAGCCAAATAAAAATGGAACAAAATGTAATTAAAACCACACAGAACAATTTAGAATTATTTTGTGGTTTTCAAAACAATTATACGGTTCACAATAGGGTACAGCAACACAGGTTACATGTGTTCATTCGGTTCAAAACAGAAACAAAAAACTACGATGGGGAGTACAGTTTTGAACAAAAATAACACAAAGGTAATGAAACAAGTTTTATTTTTCAAAATAATGCCCTTGCAATAATACACACTAAATACTGGTTTATAATAGGTCCATAACACAAACGCATCGCATATGCATAAAGTGAATTACTGATGGTGTCGATAAAAATGTACCAACTCTAACTTCGACTAAATGTAAATAGAGTTTATTCGAGATTTCAAATTACACAGCCCAACAGACATTTTGGTGCCTGCGAGTTTTTAACTGTTTCTAGGTAATTTTAGGGCACAGAATCCAAAATAGCCGTCAGATTTGGTCTATCAGTTCTAGTTTTTGAGATACGCTATATTGGCCTCTTTTACAATAAAATATCTTATTTCTTAACTTATGTATTTTACACGTTATTACTGTTACTATTTGCTCCAACTGCCAGTTACAAACACAAAAGAGACAAAGTAAGGTATTTATTTCACAAAGTAGATAAATATACATTCATCACTTATCACTTAAAAATGTTCTTTTGTACGACTTTTAGCATGGAGTTTAAAAGAACAGTCTTTCTGAAGACTCCAACAGTAGTAGGCCATCATGTTGCTATCTTATCTTCCTTGATATCAATCTTCCATAGTTTTATGTCCTGATGGAATCTTTCCCCCGGTTCTTCGCTAAAATCACCTAGGTTTTCTGGTAAGTGGTCATAATACAACCGAGAATATTAAAGTTGGAAAGCATATTTTACACTAATTCTCTGCCTTATGATTTCCAAGAAAATTTTGTACTAGTTGAATAAATTAACACCAAGAATTAGATTCAATCTCGTTCATTGATGCGGTTGAATTGGATTGTGGATCTTCAGTAGTTTGCCTTTTCTGAGGACCATCAAATATTCTGGCTTTCAGTTTTTCAGAGTTAATCCCAGGAAATTTACGTGTTAAGTAGCCTACACAAAGTCCATCTCAATTTAAAGCCTTCAAAAATTGCTGCATAAGCCCAAACTTGATATGCAAGGGTGGAAATATAATTTTCTCTCTCGCAACCAAAGGTTGCGACGTTGAAAACGTTTTATTTTTCTTAAATTATGACATTTTTTAATGGAAATCACCCAATTTCTGTTAAGCTAGTGCTGATCCTTAACTTTGCTGTCCCAAAGATATAAAAAACAAGAATATTTTGAATATCCACTTTGCTGTCCAAGGAGGAAGTTTAGTTTTAAAAACTAAAATCAATTAGTCTGTATCTCAAAAACTAGAGCTGCTATGAAAAATAGTCAGGTATTTTTGGAATCAGCACATCAAAAATATTTCAAAATCAGTTCTTACTTTTCCGGCACCAAGATAAAAAAATTATTTTGTTGGTATTTATCGATATATATATCGTATTTTAAATTATGCGTACGAGTATGATTATAAATCATACCTACCATTTAGGGCAGCTTTTACAAACCTCGAATAAATAGCGGTATAACTATCGAAGGTATAAGTTTATTCCGATGTTTATTCCAACGTTCGCTTTTACAATGCATTTATTCTCGGATAGTTATGCATGGTTTTATTGTTAACAAAATAAAGTTGGTATTGTTTGACACATAAACTGACATATTAGAAAAGTCATATTTTAAATTAACATTACTATTAACCAGTATTGTACTGTATCTAGGTTACAATTATCTATTCTCTATGTCACCTTAGAAAAATGTGTGTAAGAAGATAGGAGCCGTTTGTCCTTGCTTCGGATTGGTTTAGAACGTCATCCCTATTACACTGTTAAAATATCTTTTTTAGTCCAAGTTGACAGATGTTCAGTGTCGTACATTGGAAATATATATTACATTATTTATTTCGTATATTTTGTTATTATTTATATATTTATACTTTTATTTATATTCTTGGCGTAGATTTTATGGAGAAAATTCTCCATTTAATTTGTTTTTACGCAGTTATATATTTTTTAGGTTAGGTTAGGTTAGGTTAGGACATGTAAATATTTTTTGACACTTGACAATTAACAGATTAAGATAGAGGACTAATTTGAGGCCAAAAGACAGCCCAGCTGATTGTGCCCAAAGAAGAAATTATTGATATAATTTTTAGACCTTCATATATACACATATTTTTAATTTTTATTTACAATAATTATTTAAATAAGAAACTTTAGCTCCCAAAAAGTCACGAGCCGCTACTGATATACACTGTTTTAAACTGTTTATTGTTCCATTAATTTTCTTACACCATTTAGTTTTATCTTATTTTACTACTTTTTCTTTTTAATAATTTTAAATATTCACTTATTTTGTCTTTTTTGTCTTTTCGTAAATTAGAAGCACTTAACTAATTGTTAAAAAAAACTACGTCGTCCAGTACCGGACTATACTGTAATTCGTAGTTTAAAGAAATTAGAAATTTGCATTTTTTAATTAGATTTTATGTGATATTTGCATTTTTATTAGTTGGTCCGCTGAAAGGTTAGAGCATTTTAAAACAAATTCCTAGTTACACCCGTCATATGCATACAAATTGTTATATTTGTTTAGACAAAAAGTAGAAAACTGTAAAACTATTATCTAAAGGTAGGAAAATTAATTTTTAGTCTAAAAAAAGTTTAGTTTTATTGAACTAAAATTGTTTTTGATTACAATTCATAATGCGTCATTCAGGCGAGCACCCAAGTAGGAAGGGGGGCTCATGAGCTCCCCCCCCAAGAACTCGAAACACGTGGTATTTAGGTGTTTCTGTCCAATATTTTTTATTTAGGTCATCACTTTGGCTAGAACTTGTTACCGAGTGATTTCCCGATTCATATCTTTTTAAAACAATCTTATCTTCTGAGCCCCCCCCCCCCCCCCTCAAGAAACATTTCTGGGTGCGGCTGGAGTCAGTTATAGCATATTACAAACGTTTAAGCAGATCTAGATTTTGAAATATAGTATAACTTTTATTGATTTAATCGAACTTAATTATTTAATTTTTGTAAATCATACTAGACCATCTTTGGGTTAGGGTGACTTGTCATTATAAAATGATATTTTCATTACATTTTGACTTTTATGTCATTCTTAATACCTACAAATGTCTCATTTCTTTAACTTGTATGTCTTCCGAAAATTATAAAATATATTATATAGTCGGATTGCTGATAAGTGACTGTTCGTTGCTACAAGTATCGATATTCAATACTATATGTTTTCTCTGTCTATATCATTAAAATTATTTGCATACCATAGTAACGTATAGTGATCCAAGTTGACAACTAACCTTCAAAATTATTTGAATAAAAAACAAAGCATTAGAAAGAAACAGCATAATTCTTAGATATCTTTACTAATTAAAGCGCGAAAATAAATTTACAGCAGTACTCAACAAACAAAATTATTAATTTTAAGGTAATAATTATAAATAAGGAAAATTTTATACTCATACGTAAATTTTGGATTATAATTTGTTGTTTATTCCAGCAGATTTAAAATTAAAGTTTGTGAATTTAATAATTGGCCACAAGCCATATTTTAATCAATATTTATTACCAGACACTGACAGTTAAGACAAAAAACAAAAAACATTTTTAAAATCGCTGAAAAATGGTAACTAGATTATTATATGAGTGCACTACTTGATACATACATGTAACAGTCACCTATCAGCAATCCGACTATATACTATATTTTTAATGTAAATGTAACTTAATAGTAAATGCCAACATGGAACATGAAAAAAGATTAAATTGGCGGAGGGATACTATTGCCCTAAACCACGTGCGGCAGAGGTGTTTGGCTTCCGCATAAAAATATTCTCCTCTTACTTTCATATTTTTTATAAATTCAGAATAGTATATTCTGTAACAAGGTTGGAATGAGAAAATTCGATGCAAGTGGAACATTAAGAGCGCGACAAGAACTTTTTTAGCACATTTTTTGGCTAAAATCGTGTTAAAAACGAATTAAAAAAACTAATTAAAAAAAAACACTCTTCGTTCCTTAATCTACGTCTTAAGAGCTTTCGTTTGATACAGCACAATAAATTTAAAAAAAAAAAATTTTTTTCGACGTCACTAAAAATCGACATTTTTCAAAAAACTAATCTGATCAAGAATTCCTTTTAAACTATTCCGGTTCCCATCAATGTTCATTCTGGAGATTTTTTTCAGATTTTTAGATTAAGCCCTCTGAGAGTTAGGGTGGGGAACAAAAGTTTTTTGACATATTTTTGGCAAAAATACAATAAAAAATTGATTTTTCAAAAATAAAAAGTTGCTTGTGGATCCATGCATTAAGAGGTTTCATTTGGTAAGCCAGTCAAAATATTAATTTTTTTATTAAATACAAAATTGTTTATATTTATCTTGGGATGTGTTTTTAGGGTTTTGTAGGTATGACCAAAAAACCCTTATACCGTCATTTTGTCGTCTGTCTGTCTGTCTGTCTGTCTGTCTGTCTGTCTGTCTGTCTGTCTGTCTGTCTGTTCGGTAAAAATTGTAGCCAAACGGCTAAACCTAGAGAGTTGAAATTTGGCATGATTGTACAACTTTTTGACCCGCACATAGGAAAAATACTAAAACATCTAAAAAACATATCCCCCTAAAAATATAAACAAATATGTGCACATCGAAAAAAAAAATATTTTTTTTAAATTCTGAGTAGGGTATCAAATGAAAGCCCTTAGTACGTGGATTAACGATCAAAATTTTATTTTTGCAAAATAAATTATTTTGACGAGATTTTTGCCAAAATTGTGCAAAAAATTTTTTGTCCCACACCCTGTAGCCCAGATGGTTTAAACTAAAAATGTGAAAAAATTCTAAGTAATGTATATTGGTGTGAACCGGAATAGTACAACAGGAATTTTTGATCAGATTATGTTTTCGGAAAATAATGCATTTTTTGTGTTTTTAACCAAAATATGTTAAATATTTAATTCGCTATGTAACCAAGTTCAGACGTCAGCGCTGATAGCGATGTGTGTTTAGTCATTGGTTTTCTAATTTGCTAAACACAGTTAACTTGCAAACTAGAGTTCGAATCCTGTCAATTTTAATTTTTTTTTTTGCAGTTTTCTTTTGTTTAAATTATTTAATATTAAAAATTAAAAAATTTAACAGTAAAAATTCTAGCTATATTTTGGCAAATGTTGCATATAATTTTTAAAAGCGTAAATTTAATAACCAGTGGGAAGTGTTGAAATTATAATTTAATTCTGTTTGATGTATACGAAATCAGAGGGCGTGGCTAATGATTTAAGCAACCAATAGAAGCTATAGGCGCAATTTTCAAAATCTTAATGAACCTTGCTATGTAAAAAAAATACTGCACATATTTAGAAACTTAAATAATGGTATTAGGTATTCGAATTAAAATTCATAAAAAAAATATTTTGACATAAAATTTGTTTTGGCATCCCAAATAATCATCATTCAGTTATTAAATACCTGCAAAATCCTGCAATGTGTGAAAATTCACACTTCACATCAATTTTTATTTTTTTAACTCTCAGTATTTTTCCTATATGTGGGCCAAAGAGTTGGATAAGCATACCAAATTTAAATTGTCTGTATCAAGCCATTTGGCTACAATTTCTACCATACAGACAAACAGGCAGACATACATATGAGGACGTTATTAGAGTTTTTTTGGTGGCCACATCTACAAAATCCTAAAAAGAAAGAGCTAGATATAGAAACAAATATAACCACAAAGTATAACAGATATACCGACAGATTGATAAAGGTAATGTTTGTAAAACGATATTCTATAAATTCGCTATATTAAATTTTATGTTCAGTATCAAATGTCGTAAGTCTATATAAAATTTCATTTAATCAATTGTGTTGCGCTATTACTGTTGATAAAATTGATAATAAATATTTTAGGAGTGATCTAGAACGGTTTTATGTTCTTCTATAGTACACTGGATATCTCTTAACAAACCGATATTAACAGAATTTAATACAAACATAAAAATAAATTGGTATTTAATACGAACTGCGACAAAAAAGTAAAAATGAAGAAAAATCACCTCAAAGCATTTAAGAAATATTTTTTATTCCGGAAACGAAACACTGCGATCTGTGATTTTTTGAGTCTAGTATATATATCTAAAAGCCTTCTACCATAGTATGGTGTAGGCTGTATTTCTTTCTTTCCTCCTTCTTTTCTATATTATGATAGTACGAGTTTATGTACGAATTTCGCCCAGTCTTTTTTGTTTCTTGTCATTCTTTTAGCTTCTATAATCGTTTTTCCTCTTTTCTCTAGTATCCCTTTTACTGTTCTGTCCTATGTATTTCTTGGTCTTCCTATTCTTTGCTTTCTGTACGTTCTGGTCTCCCAGATCTGCTTCACTTGTCTTGTGTCTTGCAGTCTTTGCATGTGTCCCCACCCGACCAGTTGTCTGCTTTCTATAAATTGTTCTATTGGTTCTATATTGAGTTCTTTTCTTATATCTGTATTTCTGATTTTATCCATCTTAGTCAAACCCTTTACTCTTCTTAAATACTTCATCTCCAAAGATTGTATTTTACTCTTTTCTCTTCTTGAAAGCGTCCAGGTCTCACAGCCAAAAGTCAGTACCGGTCTGTATATAGCCTTGAATACGTTTATTTTTGTGGTTCTTGTTATTTCTTTCCTATTGATTAGTGTATTCTTTATGTCAAAGTAAAGTTTTGTTGTCTTCTCTATTCTTGTATTTATCTCCATTTCTTGTTTTCCAACCTCTCTTATCTCTATTCCTAAGTATTTGAAATTATTAACCTGTTCAATATTAATGTCGTCTATTTTTATATTTATGATTTCATCTGTTCCTATTAGTCCGAGAGCTAGCAACGTTTTCGAGAAAGAATTTTAGGTCAGCTGGTTTTTCGATATTTCCCTTTCTTATTGAAGTTAGGTAGGGATGCGGTACGTCTGGCACCTAGGAGCGGTTGCGTTTACCTGTGCGCACCTCGCCTGTACAGGTAAAAAGTGGATATTTTGAAATCATTTTAAGACATTTTATTTATTTTATATAATTTTCTATGTCTTTTTAGCATTATAAATTTATAGTTGCCAGACAGTTTCGTTGTTGCTAACATTGCGCCAGATCTAATTTAAGTATTTAAAAAATAATATTTTTCAAACCATTTTAGTATAGCTGTAATTTTAATAGGATATAGTTCTGTAATCAAAGAATACAATATTAATTTGCCAGACGGAAATTCCGTTGTTTAACTAGGAACCAGACCAATTTAAATCCCGGGTATAATAGGTAAGTTAGAAGAGTGCGGCAGCTTATTCGTTGGTTGCGTGAGAGAGATAGCTGCAACAGAGGGCGTTAGACAGAGACAGGTTATATAGGTTAGAATTTCATAAAAAAATAGAGCAAAATAATAATTAAAGTAAAATGAGATGATTAGCAAAATAAAACAAATCATTTATTTTAAATATGTAGGAAATTAAACATAAAATGTAATTCAGTATTTTTATTGAATAATTCTGTCACAATAAAATACTTTTCTAGGACCTGAGTATCTGTAAAAAAAAAATTTAAAAAAAATTAAATAAAATTATTATTATTTTTTAAATTTTATTATTTTACCACTTTTATTTGAACAATAAACACATTTTTCATCACGATAAAATTCTGCTTCTATTTTATTTTATAAAAACAAGCAAACATAAACACTCATGTGGACGACGCCAACTTAAAAAATAGCAGCTGTGATTGTTTTACTGTTATCTCTTCTAACTCACCTATTGTCCCCGGGACTTAAATTGGTCTGGTTCCTAGTTAAACAACGGAATTTCCATCTGGCAAATTAATATTGTATTCTTTGATTACAGAACTATATCCTATTAAAATTACAGCTATACTAAAATGGTTTGAAAAATATTATTTTTTAAATACTTAAATTAGATCTGGCGCAATGTTAGCAACAACGAAACTGTCTGGCAACTATAAATTTATAATGCTAAAAAGACATAGAAAATTATATAAAATAAATAAAATGTCTTAAAATGATTTCAAAATATCCACTTTTTACCTGTACAGGCGAGGTGCGCACAGGTAAACGCAACTGCACCCAGGTGCCAGACGTACCGCATCCCTACCTAACTTCAATAAGAAAGGGAAATATCGAAAAACCAGCCGACCTAAAATAAACTTTTTTGTGACGTTGCTAGCTCTTAGACTATATTACCATAACTTTTGTTTTATTTTTATTCATTGTCATACCGTATTCTTTTAATATTCTATTTCATACATTTAAATTTTCCCGTAATTCGTTTCGTTCCTTTTGCTATTATCGTCAACGTCGTCAGCAAACAATCCTTCCGATATTTCAGTTATTCGCATATTCGTATATCCAACCTTGAATTTTGTTGTTTCATTTTTACACTTTTTTATAATTTCATCCATAAATGTAATAAAAAGCTTCGACTTAATCCTCCACCCTGTCTTAATCCTTCTTTCGTTTTAAAAATACTCGACAATTGACTGTTAGCAATTATGGCATTACGATTATTTTCATATACTTTCTGTATTATTCTAATTATTTTGCTACTAATTCCCCTATTTTTTAGCATTTCCCACAGTTTCTTGCAGTTTCTTGGAGTCTAGTATATGGTCAATAAATATTCTTTTTGTATCTAGTGTCGTTATGGTAGATATTCTCATGAGTCGTTAGATTATCACGATTATTGTGTACTCGTAGCAAGCACTGCTAAATATAAATTGAAGGTAAAGTCATTATATTAAATTCAGTAAAGAGAAGTCTACAGTCAGTTCGATAGCCAACCCCCTTAATGATTCTTAGCCAACCCCCTTAAATGGAAAACAGAATGCAACGAGTTTGACGGCGCGTTGACGCCATTCGTACGGCGCTATCTGTCAGAAGAAAGTTAAAACCAAGCTGTCGTACGCAAGTGCACAGAATGGACAACGTCCTACGGCGTTCGAACGCCGTTGATACTAAATGTTCGTCAACTTCCAACTTTTGACGCCGTTGAACGTTGACGCAGAACACCTAACCTCAGTTTTTATTGAATGGTAAAGTGTTTGTATGTATAAATAACTTGCATACAACATAAATAACATCACACACAAGTCTTCATCATCCATTATACTTTTAATAAAAGAAAGCGCATGTATAAACACAGATATAGGTTGTCAAGTGACACTTGACGGCGTTAAAAATTATTGCATTGTGTACAGGCGAAAATTCTCAACGGCGCTAACGCAACGCTGTCGCAAATGGCGGCGCGCTGACGGCGTAGCGCGCTGTGCATTCTGTTCCAGGCTTTAGAGTACGCTGCTGTAAAGAGAAGATTCTATTGGCCGAGGCAGAGTGGCCCCAGGCTAAAAGAGCATATGATGTATGAGAACGAAAAAGAGAGTGATAAGCCAGAAGCAAAATTTCAGGTGTTACAGAATGTCTTAGGCTTCTGAGGAGAAATATAGTTTTGCACAACATATTGGACAAGTTGTGAGCGTGTCGATCCCATTTTAAGTGTGGATCAATACGTACACCTAAGAATTGAACATCAGAGACATTGTCAAAATTGTGGTTCTTAGAAATTATTAGAAGTTTCTGTGTTTTGTTCACACTCAGGGATAGTTGATTGACCACATACTATACACACACTGTCCGCTTAAAAAAATGTATTACGGGATATTTTACCGGTCCGCAGTAAGTTTTGAGTTTGCACTGTTCTAAACAATCTCTCTACTAGAGTTCCACAACAAATTAATTCTTGTTCACAACTTTGTACTCTATTTATATTCCGGAAGAACACGAGACGAAGAAAATCGACAAAACATCTTCCTTAACAGATAATGAGAGAGAAATACGAGCTCCACATAAGAACATTTCATGCTAGTTAACGAAACTAAGATTTTTAACTGCACCGTATAAAGTTAGCGATTATCCAACTTGCAGTTGAGATTGCGTAAAAATTAAAAACTTTTATAAAAACTTTAGATTGACTCGAAGACTGCATAAATGCAATCAAGCGAAAGTCAATAAGATTTGTTAAGAATTTTCTGCTATTTAATTATTTAAGTTTGAAAAGTTTTGATTATATAATAATTAAAACTTACAGTTTGCACTAGATTACCTTGAAGTTATTTCTGCCATGACAATGTTGAAAGATTGATTCTTACCTGAAAAGAAAAATTCTATATCAGAAAATAATACTATACAATATATTATAAAATACAATAACACCAGCAATTTAAGCTTATGGGACAATAAAAAAAGCCATAGTTACTGTTTAAATCAGTGGACTACGACTTAATGGGTGTAACAATATTTTAGGGTATGCAGATAACTTGAATATTAATTCATACTTCAGGACGCTAGCTTATTTTGTTATATACATTTGGCTGTCACAAAAATAATAAGTGATAGTTTTTAAGTAAAACTAGCCATAGTCTCCGAAATATTACTTTTACTGAAAATTGCACTGAACACATAAGAAATGATTTTCCATTTTAAACATTTTTACCGACCGCCAACATATATAAGGGAGGTATTGTGATCATACCGATTTTGACATTTCGAGATTTCGATGGATCTCCACGAATTGAGTTCCCTACATAACGTTTTGACTATTTTTAGCATGATGTCTGTCGGTCTGTCTGTCTTTCTATCTGTCCGTCCGTCTGTCTGTCTGTCTATCGGTCTGTGTACACGTGCAGAGCAAATTCGGCTAAAAGGATTTCTACGGTCTGTCCGTCTGTCCGTCTGTCTGTCTGTCTGTCTGTCTGTCTGTCTGTCTGTCTGTCTGTCTGTCTGTCTGTCTGTCTGTCTGTCTGTCTGCCTGTCTGTCCGTCTGTTCTGTCGTGTCGATTTTAAGATTTTTGCGAATATTTAGCAACAGAAAAATATTTCGAAAAATTTATTGAACAAAAGTTGTTATAAATGCAATAACTAATAACTTTTATTTGAGACGTATTTTGATAAAACGAAAAATTTCGACCAATTTTTGTAAAATTAAAAAAAAATTTAATTCTCAATTTTTTCATACTTCTATGTAACGTTTCCATGGTCATGATAAATAATATCTCTGTTAGAAAATATTAGGCCAAGTTATTTCTACTCTGCTGCTAGAATGTATTTTATACAAGTACTTTACGATGGCGGTCGGTCCTGTGGTGGCCGCAGCTGATTTTTTTATATATATTTTGACGGTTTTGTTGGTATGATCAACAAAAAATTCTTATAATGTTACTCATGTAAAAATTGTGACCAAATAGATGGACCTAGAAAATTGAAATTTGACATGCTTATACAAATCTTTGACCCACATATAGGAAAACTATTGAGAGTTCAAAAAAACACATCACGGAAAAATTATAAACAAATATGTATACAACAAAAAAATTAATATATTTTTTTTAAAATTTTTACTGCGATATCAAATGAAACCTTTTAATGCGTGGATCAAGCAACAATTTTTGTTTTTGAAAAATAATTTTTTAATCATATTTTCGCAAATTATCATAACTTTAGTCCCCCCCCCAATTGCCATAGAGGTTGAAGGTTGGGAGGTTTGGAACAAATTGTTTTACTGCTTTTCAAAATATTCGCCTTTAAGACTTTATACTTTTGCATGTGTTCAAACCAATTCTCGAAACATTTTTTCCACTCTGAAGTTGGTATCTCAAAAACATGGTTTTCGATGGCTTCAGCAGCTTCTTGAGGTGATGAAAATCGCTGTCCACGCATTTTTTGTTTGACATTGGGGGAAAAAAATTGTTAGGGGATAAATCAGGTGAATACGGGCAATGAGACATTAATTCCATGTTTTTCTCCTTCAAATAATCAATTGTTTGACGTGCTGTGTGGGAGCTTGCATTGTCATGATGAAGAATGATGCGACGTTTTTGGTTATTTTTCCTGATTTTGTTGATGACTTCTGGCAAACAAATTGTATACCATTCAGCATTAACTGTTCTCTGATGCTCTAATCGAAAGGAATGGTTGTGACATGTCCAGTACAACCGAAGATAGATCCGATCATTTTCTTGAAAGTGTTTCGTGAACGAACAACTTTTGTGGGTTTCAGTTCATCAAGACCCTAACACTGGATTGTTGCTTAGTTTCCGGTTCATATGAATAAATCCAAGTTTCGTCACCTGCAACGATGTTGTATACGGATTTTGCAGTGCCTAGGTTGAATTTTTTTAGCATTCCCTTACTCCAATCAACACGAGCCTTTTTTAGAGCTTGGGTCAAATTATACGGAATCCATCTGGAACAGATCTTTTTCACAGCTAAATGTCCATGCAAAATCGAATGTATTGCAGTCTGCGACATGCCAAAGGATGCCTCTACCTCACAGTAATGCTTCGTTCAGAACCTACAAATTATAAATTAGAATTAACGTGAAATTAGTACTTAACATAAAATTTCTACGTAGAAATTAAGCAGCATTCACAATAAAAATTAAGAAATTAAGCCACTGACAGATATTTTTATCGATTTCTACTATCGATAGATATTTGGCAGCTGTTTACATTTGCTAATGTGTTTTTGAGTGTTTCATGGTTCTGAAAAGAGTTGAAATAGACGAAAAATGTATATTTATACAGATAGAAAACACAAACATGTGGATAGAAGCAAAAAGATATGGTCATAGAAATTTTTTAGTTGACAAGTGCTTACTGCGCATGCGTCAATTATAAATTAACGTGATTGACGCATGCGCAGTAAGCACTTGTCAACTAAAAAATTTCTATGACCATATCTTTTTGCTTCTATCCACATCTTTGTGTTTTCTATGTGTATAAATATACATTTTTCCTCTATTTCAACTCTTTTTAGAACCATGAAACACTCACGGGTTTGTAGTCTACAAACATCTAATTTTAATTTATAAGTATAAGTATTAATTTTGAAGGTTGTGAACGGTAACGTACAGTTACGTATAACAAACATTTACGTTAATTCTAAGTACTAATTCTAATTCCTAATTTCGAGGTTCTGAACGCAGCATAAGTCACATGCCGATCTTCTTCAAGCATTTTGCGCACAGCATCGATGTTTTTTTGAATCATAACCGATTTTGGTCGACCTTCACGAGATTCATTACTGATGGATGCACGACCACGACGAAATTCTGTAAACTAATTGTAAACAGTCTTTTCTGATGGTGCTTCGTTACCAAAAGTTGAACGAAGCGAATTTATGCATTGTTGTTGAGTTCGGCCTTTACTAAAATCGTAAAAAATTATCCAACGAAAACTTTCACGAGTAACATCAATTGTTTCACAAACTTGTTTTTTTCAGAAGCTCACTGTCAACAAACTCGATCAATATATAAGATGCCACTGATTTCACACTAAAAAATGTCAAATTTTACGAATATACTAATGACAGATTTCAATATTACCATCTAGTGGCGTAAAAACATAAAAGGTAACCCTCGTAGTTATAGTAATAATTTGGCCTAATTTAACCAAATTCGATCTCTTGTAGGTTTCAAGATCCCCATACATTCCCGATTAAATAGGACAGACGGTACAAACTATTAACGCATAGTTCTCAAATTATTTATAACTAGGTTATTACCCGTCAACAATGACGGATTTATAATATAAAAATTTCAATTGTTTGTATGTGTATTTGGTTTTATTTTTTAACTTATTCTAATTTCGTCGCCAGTCTGCGAATCATGGGACAGGATATCACCAATTAGCTAATCACGGGAGAGGGCGTCACCTGTCAGTCAATCAAGAAACAGGGTGTCCCCAGTTAGCCAATCACGAGAACTTTAGAAAAATTGACGTCATAATGTTACCGACACTACATACAGACACTTGCTAATTATATAGTTCGATTATTTATTCATTAACTTTTTAAGATGAGAAATCGATTCATTTTTACTTAGTACATTACATTTATATTGTTAAAACTAAAAATAATTTGAGATGTTAATTTATGCCTACGAAACCCTAGACATTTCTATATGTAATTATATTCGTAGATACTTAGAGAATAAATCTGCAAAATATTGTTCATACCAATTAAAGGATATAGGCTTGTCTAGAGTTTCTCGTTTATGCCAACGAAACCCAAAACATTTATAAATAAAATTTTATCTGCAGGTTCTTAGAGAATAAATCTGCAAAATACTGTTCATATTGGTCAAAGGAAACAGGAATATCTACAGTCTCTTGTTTATGCCTACGAAACCCTAGATATTTATTTATGTAATTATATTCGTAGATTCCTATAGAATAAATGTGCAAAATATTGCTCATATCGGTCAAAGGAAACAGGAGTATCTAGAGTCTCTTGTTTATGGCTACGAAACCCTAGGCAGTTATGTATGTAATTATTTTCGTGGATTCTTAGAGAATAAATTTGCAAAATATTGTTTATATCGGTCAAAGGAAACAGGAGTACCTAGAGTCTCTTGTTTATGCCTACGAAACTCTAGATATTTATGCATATAATTATATTCGTAGATTCTTAGAAAATAAATCTAAAAAATACTGTTCATATCGGTCAAAGGATATAGGAGTACCCTATGGTTTTTTGTTTATGCCCACGAAACCCTATACATTTCTATAGGTTATTTTATCCGCCGATTTTTAAATAATAAATCAGCAAAATATTTTTCATATCGATCAAAGAATATAGAAGTGTCTACAGTTTCTTATTTATGCCTACGAAACTCTAGATATTTCTATACGATGTTTTATCCGCAGATTTTTAGAGATTAAATTTGCAAATGTTTTTCATATCGATCAAAGAATATAGGAGTGTCTAGTGTTTCTATTTGTATCTACGAAATCCTAGATATTTCTGTATGTTATTTTATCCGCAGATTCTTAGAGAATAAATCTGAAAAATATTGTTCATATCGGTCAAAGGATATAAGAGTCTCTTGTTTATGCCTACGAAAACCTAGACATTTATGTATGTAATTATATTTGTAGATTCTTAGAGAATATATTTGCAAAATATTGTTCATATTGGTCAAAGGATGTAGCAGTGTCCAGAGTTTCTTGTTTATGCCTACGAAATCCTAGGTATTTCTGTAAATAATTATATTTGTAGATTCTAAGAAAATAAATCTGCAAAATCTTATTCATATTGGTCGAAGGATAAAGCAGTGTATATAGTTTCTTGTTTATGCCTACGAAACCCTAGACATTTCTATATATAATTATATTCGTAGATTCTAAGAGAATATATCTGCAAAATACCTGTCAATCAAGTCAAACTGGGAACACCCTGTTTCCCAGTTAGCCAATCACGAGAACCTTAGAAAAAATGACGTCACGGTGTTACAGAATCACTAACATACGGTAGCTAATTATATATGTATGATAATAATGATGTCATCTAAAAAGAGCTTGTATTACTTAATTATTTAAAATGTATCATTTAAAGTTTTTCTTTTGTAATATAAAGCAACCCTGGAGGTAAAAAATTATCGGCACAAACAGCGTCAGTTGCCCACAAATGCTACTCGTCCCTTGTTACAAATAATGCAAGATTCCCTAACATCCGTTGTCATAACCGCGGGCAACACGCAGGCACGATTCAACAGTATTTTTATTTTTTTTTTACCCACGTGACATTTATCCGATTTTTTATATTCAGGACGATGCGTTGGCGGTCGGAAAACGTAGGAGTCCATTCAGGAATAAGGAAGTAGGGAGAACGTTTTAAGATTTAACGTGATAGAAAAATATCAAAAGTAAAATATTATATAACAAATATATTTTTTATTTCCTGATATATTTTGATGCAATTTAAAATTTATTTGAAAATAACTGACTTTTGTTATTGGATTTCCGGGAAATATTTCAGTATTTCAGAAAACAGTGTTATAAATTCAGTTTAATAAATTATTTTTTCTTTTACTAAGTTTAATCAAAAACAAACACGGAGAGAATCGCACAGAGGGAATTGGAGAGAGCTATGGTTGACATAACAAAGCGGGATAAATACAGAAATTAAAAGGTGCGAACAATTACTACTAAGCAGTGGCGGAACTACAAATTTTGCCCCCCGCATAAAAATTAGATCGGCCCCCCAACTATATGTGATTTTTTTCTTTTCGTATCTAGCGTCCCAAAATTTTGAAGAAATTTAACCTTGGATTCTTCTTACACAAAGAATCATTTTACTTTATAATACATATTTTATTATGAATATAAAAGAATAACAATAATATCAAACAAATGAAACATAGACAAAACAAAACAAAACTAAATATAAATAAATAAATCAATTTAAAATGTTAAATCTTTCTTTCTGGATTTTAAATTAGCAAAATCTCTAATTAAGTCTTTAATGCCCATTTATTGAGCAATTTCAGCCTCAATGCTCAACAACGATAAATTATGTAAGCGTTCTTCTCCAATAGAATTTCGTAGATAGTTTTTTATTATTTTTAATTTGGAAAAAGAACGCTCTGCCGTTGCCACAGTGACACGAAGTGTTAAAAATAATAAAATTGCAGTAACTACCAGGGCAGCCTTAACCACAGGGCTAAATGGGCTACAGCCTTCTGGGGGCGGCATTTTTTATTGGTGTACAGAACGGGTTGGGACTTGCCAGGGGCGCCATTGCATAGGGTGACCATTTTCTTAAGAAGGCAATGCGGGACGGAGCAAAAAAAAAGGTCCTCATCTCTTAAATCCAAGTGAAGAGCAAAAAAAAGGTCCTCATATCCAAAAATCCAAGTGAAGAGCAAAAAAAAGGTCTTCATCTCCCAAAATCCAAGTGAAGAGCAAAAAAAGGTTCTCACCTCATCACCAAATCCAAATGCGGGACAAAATGTTAAAATGCGGGACTTTTGCGGGACGCATCTTAATGCGGGACAAAATGTTAAAATGCAGGACGAATGGTCACCCTACCATTGCAGAGATGAGGATCTTGTTTTTCTCTCCTCACTAGAAGTTGGAGAGGTGAGGACCTTTTTTTTTGTTCTTCACTTGGATTTGGGGAAGTGAGGACCTTTTTTTTGCTCTTCATTTGGATTTGGAAAAGTCAAGACCTTTGTTTTTTGTTTAATCAATTTACTTTATTTGCCAAGGGCGCCAAAAACATTGCTACGGTTCTGATTATATATTTTCTTATGAAGAGGGGCGCAATATTTTTAGTAGCCCACGGGCGCCGAATATTTTAGGACGGCCCTGGTAAATACGTCTGGAAAACTGACCGACAGGGAGGTATATTTAATTATTAAAAGTTCGGCAAATTCTTTCATTGTTATTTTACAGATTTCCTCATTAATCATCGAAGCTAACATTACCATTTGTAACGGAAAATTGTACGAAATATCACCTTTGTATTTTTTTTTGTAAGATTTAGACAGAACTCAAAATTTCTGTTTCATCCAAGTTGATTAAATTTCGAGGTGCCATGAATAAAAATTTACAACGTCGTTCATCCCTTACCGTCCTCCCACCTACCTTATCACTCCCACCCACTAACAACGGATACCAGAGGCAACAGTCGAGCAAGTTGCAAGCAACTCTGAAAATCTATGCAATTATGAAGCGTCTCTAAATAAAGATTAATAAAAAAAAAAAAAAAAAAAACCGATAACGCAGTCTTCCTTTAGACGCGTTATAATAATATTTATTTTAAATGTTATTTTTTTAATTGACTTACTATTTTGAATATGGATAAAACAATCTCGCTATTGTTTTGCTGAGGTCTTACTAAACGTAAGATAAAAAAAAAAGTTTATTTTTTGTATTATTTTTATTATGTTTTATAGAGAAAAGTAAATTCTTTATTTTTCAGTATAAAACGCGATTAATTTTCTCTAAAATTTTTGCCCCCCCCCCGCCTTGCGGGGTTTGGCGGTATGGTAGTTCCGCCACTGCTACTAAGTGGTTGACGTCCAAGATTATTAAAGTAAATGTTGTCTCGTAACTTCTGACCAATCAGAGCGCGAGAGGGAATACGTCACACGTATGCGTAGTTAAAACTAGCATACAGAATTAATATAGATGTTGCACGTTTTTAAATATTTTTATTGACTATTTTCATAATAGATATTTATTTCAAGACAGTTCTATTGAATAAATTATAAATAAAAACCTAAAGAAATGACTGTACGCTGTCATGAAAACGTTCAAAAACATGAAGAATAAAAAGAAAAAAAAATCGGAATATTTGTGTCTTCTGGACCAGCGTTTCTCAACCGGAGGGCCGCGAAGTCATATAAGATCTAAACATGAAAATATAATAAAAATGCACACAATCTTGCAAGGTATCAATTTTATTCATATTTATAAATACGAGTATCTTATATTTATATTCATAAAAATATACCTTTCATAACATAAATAAAATAAATATTCCATTTATTTTTATACATAATATACTTATTTTGATAACTAACTTAAACTACAGGCTATTTCAAACTTTAAGTTGTCACTAGCTAACTTTATAATGAGTAAATGGGGTTTTACTAAACAAAATGATCAAAAGTTTCATTCAATTGATAAAAATTACTAGATTTGAAAATCTAGTTCCGATAAAGAAACAGACTATAAATAGACTATATAAAAGTAAAATAAATTGTATGTGTCGGTTGATGGGATTCTCTGACAATAGTTCGCGTTGGAGGTACTTCAAGTATTTTCAAGTTATACTTTGAAGTAGGTACGATTTGAAAGTGCAATATTTTTTATTATATATTTTTTAATTGCTCTCCGAGCTACAGATTACTCAAGAGTAAGGATGCGAATATTAAAATTAAAATGGAAGGCACTTTGAACACTTGTAAATAAAAATACTTTACGTTCAAGCTGTTATAGGGAATATAATCGTCATTTAAAAATATCACAGTTATTTGTCAACCGTAAAAGATATTAAAAAAATGTTTAAGTAAAAGTTGTTGAAAAGCTCTATCCAAAGATATCCAATATGACATACGTTCCCATTTAATAATTCAAAATTGTCCTTGATATCCTGTACTTCCGGTTTTATCCGGAAATTTTTAATACTACCATTCAATTTTGAGGATAAATTTTAGTTCAATATTTTTCCCAACTTGCTCACGTCGCCTTTTCGAAAAAACTTGTGTTCCCATTATC
The DNA here is from genome assembly GCA_963971575.1 of Liopterus haemorrhoidalis. Taxonomy (NCBI): domain Eukaryota; kingdom Metazoa; phylum Arthropoda; class Insecta; order Coleoptera; family Dytiscidae; genus Liopterus; species Liopterus haemorrhoidalis. The sequence continues at coordinate 233,732,546 of OZ020611.1, forward strand.
TTGATACACCATAATATAGGGGGGGCGCAGACAATATTTACATAATTTCGGGAGCTCCCAGGCCAGGAAAGGTTGAGAAACACTGTTCTAGACAGTATCGCATTAGGTGCTCGATCGATTCTGCACTTGCTTCAAATATTCTACATTTCCATTCTTCTGTCATTTCTCCAATATTCATTATACCTTTCTTTGTTGCCTGCCCTAAATCTTTAAATAATTCTAGTGTTTTTATTTGATTTGTTCACATATTCTGGGATATCTATAGGCTATAGATGTCCAGGCTTATATCTGGGGTTGTAAAATCCATTATTTGGATTTTTTCTCTTCTCAGTTGTTTTGGTTATAATTTCCCTCTTCATGCTGATTCCTTGTAATCTCCTATTTTCTATTTCAGTTGCAGAGTATCCATTTGACATGTAGAATCTTGTTCCCGCACGCTTCTTGATTTTCTTCTTTCTTCTATTCTTACCAATCCTTGTCAGAATTCATATAGAAATTCCTTCCAGGGTGTTATTCTTATTAATAACGTAGTTGTCACACGAAAAACCATACGAGAAACCATTTAAGATAATTGCAGAAAAATATTTTTTTAAACTTATCTAACAAGATTGTTTTACAGAGCTTCCAAGTGTTCTTGGAATCTTGATTGATTAATTACCATACTCGGGTATATGCAGCGATCTAAGGTTTGAGATTAATGAGCCTGTTAGATAAATAGTGAGCCCTTGAAGGTCCTTTAGAAGGGCATTTAAAGTCCTAACGTCCATCCATAGTGACAGTGCTTAGCAACAGCTGAGAGAACTAATCACCATATCAAGAGATATGCTGATTGCTCATAAACACTTGGAATTAGTATTCATACGAGTAGCCATTGCTGAAAGTAGTCATGTACTGGTTCGGTTAATTTGGCACTGATTTTAGTAAGCAGTAATCAACAAGCACAACACTGACCTTGCAGACTAAAAAGAAAGGAAAAGAATATTTACCAATAATTATTCAGATAGGATCTCTTTATAACCATCAAAATCAGACTCGCCCAAACTACAGTACATCTTGAAAATAAATCTTGAAAAGTAATGTAAATTCTCACATATTTCAATTGTGAAACAGGTTCACAAAGATCTCGAAATCCAGAAGCCTCGAGCAATATTTTTGGGCATATTTATAAGGTTTTATAAAAGCACAGTATATACAGTAGATTCGCTCAGGAATTTTTTCTACCTTATCATGCGCATGCGTGAGCATGGCTAGTATGCGAACTTATCTCAAGCTAAGCGAGTCCAAGATTTATAAAGTAAAAGTTGTCTAGTAACTTCTGACCAATCAGAGCGTGAGAGGGAATACGTCACATGTCTGCTTAGTTCAAACTAGCATACAAAATTAATACAGATGTTGCATGTTTTTAATATTTTTATTGACTATATTCATAATAGATATTTATTTGAAGACAGTTCTACTGAATAAATTATAAATAAAAACCTATGCTCTATGTCAGCTTAGAAAAATGTGTGTAAGAAGATAGAAGCAGTTTGTCCTTGTTTCTGATTGGTTTACAACACCATTCCTATTACAATGTTAAAATATCGTTTTTAATCCAAGTTGACAAATGTTCAGTGTCGTACATTGGAAATATATATTATTTGTATTATTTTATTTATTTATTTTTTTTTTTTTCGTATATTTTGTTATTATTTATATATTTCGACTTTTATTTATATTTTGGGCGTAGATTTTATGGAGAATTTATTTAATTTATTTTTGACATATAAATTTTTTTTGACACTTAACAATTAACAGAGAAGTAATGTGAGGCCAAAAGACAGCGCAGCTGATAGTGCCCAAAAAAGAAATTATTGATATAATTTTTAGACCTTCATATAGATATATTTTTAATTTTTAAAAGATAAATAAATTTTTAAATAAATATTTAAATAAGAAACTTTAGCTCTAAAGATATATTGTTTGTTTTATTGCTTTATTTAAACTCTTTTAGCCAATTTTTTTTTTTATATGAAATACGTAATTTTTAAAAATTAATATTTTTTTAACTTTTTTCAAATTTCCCATTATACTGAATTTATATCGTATAAATAACGTAAGTGTATTATCTGCCTTGTTTATTTTAATATCTCATTAACCAATTCCTTTTTTATATATATATATAAAAAATACTTGCTACGCCCATGCCCTAGTTGTTACTTATTTTAAATTTCCCGCTATACTGAATTTGTCCTGTGTAAATCGTACTCGGTTCGCGGCGCCATCTACTTTTTTCTAATTTGAAATAAAGTATAGGGAAATTTTATACTGATTTATATAAAATTTAAGGTGGCGGTTCCCTATGCTAGAAAAAAAGCTGAAACAATTTCCACTGAAACCGGAAGTGATGCAGAATTCTTATTATAGTCTTTAAGTGGGCCCTTTTGTCTAGTTTAACTTCCTTACTGAAGAATTTTTTGTATTTCTTAAAATAGAGTTATTTGAGGTGCGGCGTTTGAAACAAAGACCTGTATATGTTGGCGGTCGGTAAAAATGAAATAACCCAAGCAAGGTTCCTTTTCGCGACAAGTTAAAAGAACGAAATTCTCATTAAGTTCCGCTTAAATCAAAGAAATGACCTATATATACAGTACTATACACTTATATACTATATAATGTGATAAGAGCGTTTCTATAGTGCGTTCAAAGGTGAGTTTGCAGTATAGCTCTTTTGTAAAACTCGTATGATTTACAAAAATCAACTCTTATAAAACTCAAAATAACACTCAACAAAAACAAATGGCCATTTGTAGAATACTGCGTCTTCCACAGATCAGCGCGTTTTAGAGCTGGCAACGTCGACAAGCAAGAAAAGGATAGCGTCATTGTGTAAACCCATTAGAGAGTATGAAAAAGAACTACTCCATATGCCCTGTACTGCAAACGCACCTTTGAACGCACTATAGAAGCATTTTTATTTTATTTTTATTTTTTTCTAAAGCCTGAAAACGCCTGCAAATTGTCAAGTCTCAGTTCAACCAATTGACCACAGTTTTCACGGTGTAAACCGACAGATACATGAGTTCTGAACAAAATAGACATAATTAAAAAAATATATAAATTTCCTAAATTCTGAGATCTGTCACATAGGTAATCCTAGGATTACGACATCTAGACATTGTGATGGTCAGCTGTCTGATTAAAAACTATTCGTCAGCGTCTGACGTATGTGGCCTGATTACGAAAATGCAAACATCGCATTTTCATAATGAGGAAATATTTGTCATGACGAATGAATATTGGAACTGGGTTAATTTTCGGTACATAAAGACCGGCAGTCATAAAATATGGAGGCAGTGGAACATAGCCAACTCCGCTGCACGTATTAGTCCAGAAGGTGACGACCACGACACTGACGCCAGATTCTTGTATCGAGAGTGAAGCCAAGCAAGTAGTGACCATGTGAGTGGAAGAAGACTTCTCCAGGCTCCTCGACTCCCGGATGGGTAGCCCCCGCCTCGGAGATAGGTCCAAGACGATCCTGGCCAACACGGGGTGGACCGAAGACTTCCCCAACTCCATGGACCAATTCAAACATTATTTTGTAAATGTGATATACATATTTAATAAATTTGTTATGTTGAAACCAGGAGTTGTGTCTCAATCAAACCACCCACGTGACAATATTACCAAATAATTAAAACAATCGACTTAAAACTTTAAGAAATTATATTTAAATTGAACCTGAAACCAGTTCTGTAAGAAGACACCTCGAAACACAACACCCAACATGCCGAACAAATACGTGTGGCACGCGCCCATCTCTTTACAATTGTTCATCGTCAACAATGGTCAATTGAAGTTTGGTCATTGACGCCCGTCCGGTGACAGTGCGTCCCGCTGCCGCTTCTTTACCGTACTTTCATATCAAATGACATGTGAGAGAATTCGATAACTCGTGCGCTCGATGTGGACGTACGTGCATTGTGAAGATTACAAGCATTGTCTTCCCTGAATTGCCAATATGGCTTTTGCATAGTAATAAAACAAATATTTTCGAACCGGTGTTTTCTCTACTTCAAATTCATGGCCAGTAAGTCAACTAAATTCAATATTTTACGATGTTAATGGTGTAGTAGGATATATTTATTCATCAGTGTAGTAAAATGCATAGAATAGTAAAGGCGTTTTCACACACACCGACACAACCAGTGCCAGTGCAGGAAATAATGTACTCAAATGGAAAAAATAAGCCGGCGTTGATCTCGACAATCGGATACCGGGCCTTAAGGGTGCGCACAACCGTACAGTTTCTTATACAAGACTAACAACCTGCAATAAAATTAGTAACAATCTATATATTAAAATTTTCAGCGAATTTTTATCTATCTAATAGGATAGTTTTAATTGTAAAAAGAACTGTCATGTAATTGTAAATAAACAAATTGCGTTATAGATGCCATTTTGTAAACCATTCGACGTATATTTGTGTACCATGCGGCAAATTGTAGCTAAATCTCCATTCTACAAATATGTTTGGAGATAATTTGTTCTATTGTGAAACTTACTTATAGTTACTGTACTTGGAAATCTACTTTTGCCGCGACTTCGAATCTGCTGCGGTTCTTAATATAGGAGCTGCGGATAAAAATGATTTATTTTATGTAAAGAATACTTGTACCAAGTGGCATTTCATTATCATCAAGTATAATATTTTTCGACGAAGTCTCTAAACTATAAACAATCATGTCGGAAAAAATGTTGACGTATTATTTGAACATTTCTACACAAAACTATATAAATATAAAAATTATTTGAAAACCACAAATATATTTAAAAAATTACAGAACGTTGTTGTGTGATTCCTATTATTATTATTATTATTATTATTATCACAATCAGAGCAGAAGCCCAGGGCTTGTTATGCTCAATTGAACGATACATTTTATACTTACAAACTAGATACATGATGTACTAATATAAACAAATAATTACATAATTACTTAAATTAAGAAATGAAGATTTTACAATTAAATTAAATATAGAACTAAAATTACATTGCTCGGGGAAATAAATGACTTATTCTGGCTTTAAAGGTGTTTATGCTAGGGGCAGACACAGCTTCTTCCGAGAGAGAATTCCACAGGTTGAAGACACGGTTGGTGACGAAAAACTGCCTTGGCTGTCGTTTAAACTTTTCGTGCTTCAACTTCAGGTGGTGGCCACGGAGCCTCTGGTCGGTATTAAGGTGGAAAAGTGACGACATATCGGTAGAGAACTTGCCCGTTACAATCCTGTATATTTGGATTAAGTCTCCACGTTTTCGGCGCTCTGACAGTGGTTGAATGTCGAGAATTCTTAAGCGCTCTTCATACGGCATACGGCGGAGACCTCTTGGCAATCTGGTGGCGCGTCTCTGAACCCCCTCCAGGAGTTGAATGTCCTTTTGTAAGTAAGGCGACCAAACTACAAATGCAAATTCAAGAAGGGGACGGATATACGATAGGTAGATTGTGCGGATTATTAAGTTATTGAGCAATAACATTTTTACAATAATTTTTTCTACAATCAAAAATATCCTATTAGATAGATAAAAATTCTGTGCAAACTTTGATGTATAGATTGTCACTAATTTTATTTCAGTTTGTTAGTTTTGTATAAGAAACTAATAATCTCTGGGGGTTGTACGTAGCGTTAAGTCCAAGTTACCATATATACGTACTGTCACAAAGATTTTAATGAAAATTCACAAGATGCTTAAAGATATTTTACATACAATTAACGATTAAGTAATTTACTTACATCAGTAGAAACTTGTTTAATTGTTATTGTCTGTTTTTAGGGTTTTGTAGGTATGACCTCCAAAAAACCCTTATAACGTCACTCATGTGTCTGTCTGTACGGTAGTAATTGTAGCCAAACGGCTTAACATAGAAAGTTTGGTATGCTTATACAACTCTTTGACCCACATAAAATATTACATAAACAATTATGTATTTAATAAAAAAATTAATATTTTTTTAAAATTTTGAATGGCACACCAAATGAAACCTCTTCTCAAATGAATGGACCAAAAAGCAAATTTTTATTTTTGAAAAATCAATTCTTTTAATGGGATTTTTGCCAAAAATATGTCAGAAAACTTTTGTCCCACAACCTATCTCTCCATAATGAATATTGATGGGAACCAGAATAGTTCAACAGGAATTTTTGATCAGATAAGTTTTTCGAAAAATGTCAATTTTTTTGTATCGTCGATAAAAAAAAAAAAAATATTGTCTTGTATCAAAAGAAAGCTCTTAGGACGTAAATTAAGGAACAAAAAACAGTTTTTTAAAATTCGTTTTTTTAACACGATTTTAACCAAAAATGCCCCCCTTTTACTCAAAGGGGTTAAACTAAAAATCTGAAAAAATTATAGGTAATGTACATTGATCTGAGCCGGAAACGTACGAGAGGAATTTTTGATCCGATTGCGTTTTTGAAAAATATTGCAGTTTTTGTGTTTTTGACAAAATTAATTATTTTTTTAATTCGTGGTTAAATTATAGCTAATAATGTTATGGATTTTTTGTTCTTATGGTACTAAAATAGTATGTGTCTTTTTATGAAATTAAAAATATAATAATTTTGACAGCTGAGGACCGAGTTTTGTACACCACACCAACACATTGTTAATAGAACAAATATTCCTAGACATCCAGTATTATGTTTGCTTCTTACACTTTTTAAATACCTACAAACCCCTGAAATGTGTGAAATTCACACTTCACATCATTTTTTTTTTTTTTTTAATCGTAACCTACTTAATTCAAATATTCATTTATTATTTGGTCCTTTATTTTACATCAAAATGGCGTTTGTCTGGGTATGGTTGTATACCTGTACCTTTCAAATTAAGTCAAAATATACCCAGCCACATCATAAATACTGTCAAAAACTTTTCTATAAAATGTTACAAGATGCTTAAAGACATTTTAATTTACTTTTAGTATATAGTACACAGATGTATCTGAAACAAGAAACACCAATCAGTTTTTAGTATGACCAGCTCTGGCGCTATACAGGTCTGTAGCCACTCGTCTATAGAACTGCGACAGGTTTCTACAGAGTTATGAAAAGTATGTTCCCTTCTAGCGGAGGGAAAGCCCTCCGCTTCCTTCATTTGGGAGTGCTTCAGATTAGCGATATTAGCGATACTTCTTGCAGGTCATGTCCTGAAGCAGGCGCAGAGCTTGAACTTTTTTTATCACTTGTATTCTGAAAGCGAGGACCATATGTTTGTCATCGCTTGTATCTTGGAAGGGAGGACTTTTTTTGGTCATGACGTGCATTTTGGAAGCGAAGACAATTTTTTTCGTTATGGTCATAACTTATCAGTTGAATTTTAAAGATAAAGTCCATTTTGGTTTTTGGTCAGCACTTTTTTTAGCACTTGGTCAGAACTTTGATCAGTTGTGTTTTAGAGATGCGCGGGCTGTGTTAAAATGAGCCGGTCGGGTCAGTAATTTCCCGATAAAATGGTGTCCCGGTCCTATATCTGCCCTTGTAAAACAATTACAAAAAATCTACACAAATTGTTTTACAAAATTGAAAAATGTATAGCTACCGCCCCATCAAACCATAACTGAAGCAGGGTAATGGCTTCTTGGATTGTCAGCGATTTCTCATAAGTTTCTCGAGAACTTGTAACATGCAGCTTGTCGGTTTTTTAGCGGTTGAAAGACTCCTCAATATTAAGCCTTTTCATGAATATCTATTCAAGAAACCCTTCGCAATTCTATTAACAGGTTGCCGTAAATATTTAAGAACTATGTAACGGCCAGAGGTGGTCAATTTGAAAAGTAATTAGTATTTTTTGTTTAAGATGCCTGTATGTAATATGAACTAAAAGAAAATTAATATATCTTTAAGCACTGAGTGTCATAAATGGCAGTAATAAACAGTTTTTGTGTTTGTTGTTTCATGATTATCTCCAACAAGCCTTATATTGCTGTTTTTCTTTTTCACGGCTTACTCTAGCGATATTTTTCTTTTTTAATCACGTTAGAAAGCATTAACAATATTGCGTTGTTAAAATCCAGTTATATAAGAAGACTAAATCTATTTTTAAATAAAAATAATTAAAATTTCCTTCGCATCTTGATCTTTAATTTTGCTCATATAATATTTGTTGCCATCCATGTAGATGCAGGATATAATGAAAGATAAATTGAAACAGTTCATGCTGGTCGTATGACGGGCGAAGTGGAATAATTGTAATTTTTCCGGTTGATGACGGCGGAGTAGTATAGTGGCGCACTGGGCATGCAGCAGTGCAGTAATACTTGTACACATGTAGGTACTGTAAGGAAGTAGAGGCCGTGTCGCTTGGAAGATGTCTATCAGATTTATAAAGCTGTGATTCTGCTGATGTCGCCAGATTCAACATCGCTCGTGCTGGTATGTGTGTATGTGACTTTTTTTTAATGATGTAACAGGACCGGCATTTATTTTTATATAAAAAATACTAAGAATCTTTTGAACAAAGAAAAAAATATGAAGTGTATTTGTATGTAGAACTAGCAGTATTCCCGCTGCTTCGCTGCCGATAAAAATAGTCGTAGCCGGCTTAGATCGGACCCATTTCGAAATCGGTTCAAGACTGGTTGCTGCGAATCGTTTTATATTCAATTATATTTATTTGTTTTAATCTACCATTGTATTAATATGTGCTTCTTATACAAATAATTTAAGTACGAACTTCTTTGTAAACATTGGTAGTATAGACATTTAGTAACAACACGTATAAGTGTCCCGTTGTGTTAACCCAGGAAAATTCCACATAAAATGCCCATTTGAGAATCACTCATCGCCAAAAGCAGCGCCGATCACGTGAAACATTTTATCTTGCACCTTACGAAATTGTTTATTATAATTTTTATGATATTTATTATAATTACTCCGTGATAATTCCTGATTTATAAATTGTACCTATATAGGTCGGAGAACTTTTTTTCGATAGTAAATATTCTTGCCACCCAAGGAATTTTTTTTCTTCGTATTGCTTTAGGGGGTTACAATAATGTTCAACAGCGAATTTAACGTTATAATTGTTGTCAAAAATGAAAATAAGAAAAATTGTGATATATATTCTCGGGAACATTTTTGTAGCAATATTAAACCCTAAAATTCGTTAATATATATTTTGAATATGTGTATCTTTTATAGTTTTTTATAATACGGAAAATTTTTCCGACTTGTTTCTAAATATTTCTTAATTGATCGGAAGCCTGGTGTCATACAGCGATGATATATAGCTTAAAATCTTTCCAGACAAATTTGCAATACGCTGTTGCAAATAGCACTAAAATCGGTTAAGCCGTTTTTAGTTTTAATACATGTACAGATTCTAAACATCCGAGGCGTTTTATAACTAACCTTGAATCTAGATTTGCCGTTTATGGGTTGATCAGAGCAAAATGCGTTTTTGTACATGTGCATGGGTAACCTTTGGAAGCAAAAACTAAGTCGATATGTCATTATAGGTCTGATATATGATTGAGGAAAGATTTGTTTATTTATTTATTTATATTATTGATATTATAACAACTTTTGTTATGCACATGTTTAATGTTAAGTCAATAATAAAGAGAAATATCAAGTTTATAAGTAGCGCTCCCTCTGTCCCCCTAAATATTCAAAAGCTACACTAAACAGAAAATAATCGTTCTTCAATCAAAACAAATTGTCTTTATAAATTGTTGATGTAAAGTAAATAATAAGCTAGATATTTCCAGTATTTTAGTTTTAGCACTCCTCCCCTCCACCCTTCCCCAGCTTCACAACCAATTGAATAATTTATAGGTCAACATATTATATTTGTTTTTTTTTTTTTTTTAAACAACTTTTCTCATGTGCGTTTTTGCTGGTAAGTCAATAGTAAATGAGATATTTCAAAACTTCAGTTTTAGGTTGTCCCTTCGTAACTCCCGTAATATCAATCAAATTGAAAAAAAAAAACTTTTTATAAGCAATTTTTCTGGTAAGTCTACGTCTTAAGTGATACAATTTTTTTTTCTTTTGATTTTCGATTTTCCTCCTGATTTTGACTGCATTTCCTACCTATATACCAAATTTCAACTCGGTATACACAGAATTACTGTTTTATATATATAAAAGATTTTACTATTATATTTAAATATTTATATAAAATAATAGATAAAACATAAATAAATAAAATTAACAAAATTCTTAAAAATGCGCAAAAATAAAAAACCAGAAAACAGCTGCTCGACTTAAATCTCGCTCTGCATATGTTAAGCATAAATTTTACTAAATAACAGAATAAAATCACCCATAGCAGAACAATGATGAATCGTGCCGAACGATATTGGCCGATGTTTCACGAACTTACTATAGTTGTCCAAACAACCATTGAAACGAAATTCCCGCGATCTCACTGAACGCATCATACATACTTCGATGGTCCAATATAATTATAAACAAAATTATTAATTTCTCGTTTTTGATGGGACTTTTTTGAGATTTTCGATTTTTCTAGTAATGATGAAATCATTTCCTACCTGTATGCAAAATTTCAACTCGGTAGCATATCTGGAAGTGGGTTAGAATTTCCGGACATAGCCACAAATATTCTCTTTTATATATAAAGATGACATTACTGTAATTCAATTTAGGCCCGGTAAACTCCATTCACAATAAATATGAGATCACGTCACACTTGGTTAATTTAAGTACCAACGGTATGATATGTTTTAATCAACATCAATCCATAACTCAGTTAGTACATTTATTTATTTAATGTTGGTAAATTTTTCCAATGTTGTCAGTTTGTAATTGGACTGTTCCATCGTTATTTGTCAGGTTGATATTTAAGTGCTTATTTAGTGTGGTTATATTTTAGTATTTTTAAATTTTAGTGTAATAAAATTGCCCAAAGCTCTTAGTAGCCGTGCTCAAAGGATAGTTTTGTCTCTTATTAATTATTTTGAAAGATAATTAATTTGATTTTTGGAGAGCATGTTACTATCGACACTATTAATATAAAATTACATGAAAGGGGTACCTTAGTAAACTACCATTTCTAACAGAGCGATTGAAACCAAAATTTAAGTGTTTTTTAAAACTCATAAAAGAGTTGTAGATATCAAATTTTTGCTTGATCGTAGCAATAGTTTTCGAGATATTGGTAGAGTAAATTTTTAAAAATGCAATGGTACCTTTGTAAACTACCATTTCTAACAGAGCGTTTGAGTCCAAAATTTAAGGGTTTTTTAAAAGTCATAAAAGATTATTAGATATAAAATTTTAGCTTGATCGTAGCAATAGTTTTCGAGATATTGGTAGAGTAAATTTTTTAAAATTGCAATGGTACCTTAGTAAACTACCATTTCTTACAGAGCGATTCAGACCAAACTTTAAGGGTTTTTTAAAACTCATAAAAGAGTAATAGATATCAAATAGGATGGGTGATATTTCTATAACGTACTTTTATCTGTATATTGTGTTTGTATATTTTAAAAGGTTTCATAATTTGTAATGTAAATGAACAAAAACAATATTTAATTTTGTATCTTGGTCGATAAACAAATATTATATATGATTAATAAAATATGTTCTATTTACATTTGTTACGTTCTTTTTTTTGTAATTTTAACCTACAGATCTGTTACGTAGAACGGTTTATTATCATCAGATGTAAACGAAAAGTAATTTTAGCGTAATCATGAAATTTACACTTGCAGCTAACGGCAATAAACTGTTCGTCTGGAAATAATATTTGAATATTCATTATTCGAAACAAAATTGTATCTAACATCTGAAATTCAAAAATTTCTATTCGAATAATAAAAAATTTGACTCTTTATCATTGCTTTCCGATATCATTTAGTAAGTTCAAGAAGCAAGCTCGGAGCGTTCGAGAAAAGGTCTAAACGCGTTTATTCGAGTTGAACAGTGTGACTCGGAACACTCCGCGTTTGCTTCCCGGACCCGCTATGCCAATGTGACTCCAGGCGAAAAATTAAAGTAAATCGTATAAAAAGTATTAAAAGAACACGACACATTTCTAAAAACAAATATTTCTGATGATTCTTATACAATGAAATTTATTTATTTATTTTTTTTAATACTACATTACACACTTAATATAATATAAATCATAAATTTCGCGACAAATCGGTTAAAAGAACTGCTGTGCATCATAATTTACATTAATTCCTTTCCTCCATAGGAAATATAGGTTTTCAATATATTTTTAGAAGTTTTTCGATATAACCTAACTTTTTTTGACAGTTTACGAATTGAGCAACAAGGTGAGTTTTTCAACTGTGACGTCATTTCATAGTTACGGTAAATGGACTTTACGAGTACACTCAAATTTGGCTTCCTAGGCCCAGCACGAATTAATTCGTAGCATAGACATGATAAAACGAGACGCTTGGCTTCTAAATAAAACATAGTTGACTTATAGGGGTTCACATCAAAATCATTGGATGTGATTAATTAATAATTTTTAATAATCATTTTTATTCGTTATTTGAGTACTTACTAAGAGTTCCCATTTAATTTTTTAAACAATATTTAATTTATTTGCCAAAAATTCCCAAAATTTTAATTTATATGAAATATGTAGATAAATGACTTTTTTTCAATTTCATGAACGTACTTCTTGCTATTGACAATGTGTTATTTGATTTATAAGTACTTCAATACTATAAATGATTAATTCCTTTTTGATACCTTAAAAACAAAAGGTTGAATCACAACGTGTAATAAAATAACTGAACACAAGTGTGGTGTTCAAAACTCGGTCTCCAGCCGTTATTTTTTTTTACTATATTTTAATTTCAAAAAAAGACACTCACTATCTTAGCCATAATTACAAAAAAACCATTCAATTATTAGCCATAACTGAACTGAAGTGTTGAGTGTAGAGTGTGTAATTATTTAAAAAAATTATTAATTTTTTTTATATTTTTAATTTCAAATTTCTATAAATACAAAAGATCCACAACATTATTAGCCATAATTTAGCCATGAATTAAAAAATAATAAATTTTGTCAAAAACACAAAAACTGGAAAATTTTGCAAGAACGCAGTCGGATCGAAAATTCTTCTCGTAACCTCTTTAGGTAAAATGAGGCGGGACAAAAACTTTTTTAGCATATTTTTTGCTAAAATTACTTAAAAAAAAAAAAAATGATGTGAAGTGTGAATTTTCACACATTTCTGGGTTTTGCAAGTATTTAGTAAGTGAATGATGATTATTTTGGATGCGAAAACAAATTTTATATTAAAATATTTTTTTTGTTAATTTTAATTCGAACGCCTAATACCATTATTTAGGTTTCTAAATATGTGCAGTATTTTTTTTTATATAGCAAGGTTCATTAAGAATTTCAAAATTGCGCCTATGGCTTCCATTGGTTGTTATAAGTTCCGACCCTCTGATTTCGTGTACATTGAAACAGAATTAAATTATAATTTAAACAATTTGCACTGGCTATTAAATTTACGCTTTTAAAAATTAAATGCAACATTTGCCAAAATATAATTAGAATTTTGAAAAAATAATTTAAACAATATAGAAATTAAAAAAAAAAATATATATATATATATAGTCTCTTCTCCAGGGTTCGATCCCTATCGGATCGGGTTACATGGGTGAAAAGTCAGCGTCAAATACCACTAGACCAGCACACACGTTAGAGTGTTGCTTGTTACAAAGCTATAACTTGTGTACATTATTAGCAAAAAATCACAAAAAATGCGTTTTTTTCCAAAAACCTAATCTGATCAAAAATTCCTGTTGAACTATTCCGGTTCACACCAATGTACATTACTTAGAATTTTTTCAGATTTTTAGTTTAAACCATCTGGGCTACAGGGTGTGGGACAAAATATTTTTGCACAATTTTGGCAAAAATCGCTTCAAAATAATTTATTTTGCAAAAATAAAAATTTGATCGTTAATCCACGTACCAAGGGCTTTCATTTGATACCCTACTCAGAATTATAAAAAAATATTTTTTTTTTCGATGAGCACATATTTGTTTATATTTTTAGGGGGATATGTTTTTTAGATGTTTTAGTATTTTTCCTATGTGCGGGTCAAAGAGTTGTATAAGCATGCCAAATTTCAACTCTCTAGGTTTAGCCGTTTGGCTACAATTTTTACCGAACAGACAGACAGACAGACAGACAGACAGACAGACAGACAGACAGACAGACAGACAGACAGACAGACAGACAGACAGACAGACAGACAGACAGACAGACAGACAGACAGACCGACAGACAGACAGACAGACAGACAGACAGACAGACAGACAGACGACAAAATGACGGTATAAGGGTTTTTTGGTCATACCTACAAAACCCTAAAAACGAATTTTGAAAAACAATTTTTTGTTCCTTAATCTACGTTCCAAGAGCTTTCGTTTGATATCAGACAATAAATTTAAGAAAACATTATTTTTATCGACCACACAAAAATATCGACATTTTTCGAAAAACTAACCTGATCAAAATTTTTTGTTGAACTATTCCAATTCCCATCAATGTCCATTATGGGGATTTTTTTCAGATTTATAGATAAACCCTTCTGGGAGATAGGGTGAGCGACATATCTATACATATTCGGTCCATGAAAATTCGGTCCACGGACCGGCGGTTGATAAATATTGGCCTACATTATATGCTTGTCAAATAAAACACTACTATTAATATTACAATTTTTCTATTACCGTTTTGAGAACAGGAACGTCACGGAAGATTTTTGTTCACGTTGAAGTATTATCATTGACATGACAAATTTAAATTTGTTATTAAATTTTATACGATTCTCGTGTGAAAAAACTCATAAAATTCTAAATTTAGACCTTCTTTAGTAGGCTTAAAGAATAATTAATAAGTGTGGTCATAAAAGACAGTGTTTATGGTAACAAAAACATAAATTCAACAAGCCTTCATTAATTATCTTTCATCATTTTTAATGTTCTACCACGCAACGTACAGGCTCCTTAGCGTGGCACACCTTTTTACCTTATTCATATTAAAATATTTCTTACATTCTTTCCACGTTCTTCAACTTAAATTTACATATTCTGTGTGAGAGTTCCCATAAAAATTACAAATTTTATGTTAAGTTCAGGTGTAAAATCTGGGCTGATTTACATTTTTTCTACTCTGAATTATTTCATTTCATTTTACCTTGTCTGGTAATTACAATACGAATATTAATAAAAAGATTTATTCTCTATATTGCACAGGTATTTGATAAAGTTTGGATTGATGACCTGAAATACAAACTATTAAATCTAATTCTGCCAAATTATGTCGGTGGAATATTCTTTTCTTTTCTGGAGAACATTCACAGTTAAAATTAACAATACACATTCCCCACTAAAAAAGATAAGAGCAGGGGTTCCACAAGGAAGCATATTAGGCCCAACACTATTCAACATTTTCGCTATGGATATTCCATCTAATTTCGGAGTAATTGCTATGTTTGCAGATGACACAGCGATTATAACACAGGACGAATGTATTGACACACCTATTAAAGAATTACAAAAAGCAGTGACAACCATCTGTCAATTGCTCAAAATGTGGAATATTTTGATAAACACCGATAAATGCGAATGCAAAATATTTTCACTCAAGAGATCTGTCGCACGACACAGATCAAATAGAGCAACCCTAAAAAAATGGCATCAAAATACAAATATAACCTAATTGTTTTGTTAGATATTTGATTTTCGGTTATGTTTTCAACATGATTGCTTCGCGTTGTGGATGATGAAATTATTGATTGCGTGAGACATATGTATAGTCGCAAATGACGAAATAATAGGAGTAAAAAATTATGTGGAAATGTACAGAATTACATCGACAATCAGGTAAACAAACAGATAGATATACTCTCTACCAGATCGCTCTAGTATAGAGTGTGACGTCACAGATTGATTTCAGGGCAATCTCAGATCAAATCTCTATTTCCAAATTGAAAACGCTATAAGTCTGAGAACTGACTATGAGGTCGAGGCTCAATAACAATTTTCTTTGGGAAGCATTTAAATATATTCACAATAAACATTCTTTGGTAAATACAAGGTGTCTCAAAAGAAATTTTATATTTAGTGGATCGATTAAAAAAAAAGTAAGCCGTGTATAGAAAAAATGTTTATTAATTATTAAAATACACTTTTTGGGGATTTATTTCTTAAAAATAATATCGTCTAAATGTAGACCCTCGCGTTCTCGGCACTCATTTAATCGAACAGTAAAATTACTTATGACGTCTCGGCATGTGGACTCAGGGATGGCTGCCATTTCGTGACGGATATTTTCTTTCAAATGCGGCAGTGAAGTCGGTTTATTGGCGTAAACTTTAGATTTAAGATAACCCCATAGGAAAAAGTCCATAGGGGTTAAATCTGGACTGCGTGGAGGACAATTTATGTCACCTCTCCGGGAGATCAATTTGCCTGAGAAAATTTCACGAACACGTGGCAGAGACATATTGAACGTGTGTGAAATTGCTCCGTCCTGTTGGAACCATGTTCTTTGGTTATAGCCAGGAAAGTTTTGCAGTTCAGGTACCAAGAAGTTGTCTAACATCTCCACATAACGGTCTGAATTCACTGTAACTGCACGCCCCCTTTCGTCTTCAAAAAAGTAAGGGCCGATAATTCCTCGCGCCGACATCGCAGCCCATACGGTCACTTTAGGCGAATGTAGGGGTTTCTGATGTTTGCGTTTCGGATTCGTTGCACTCCAGTAGCGGCAGTTCTGCTTATTTACGGGGCCATTAAGATGAAAATGAGCTTCATCCGAAAACAAAATGTTGGTAAACGTTGAAAATCGCTCCATCACCTGATTTACGAAATTAAGCCTCTGCCTGGCATCTTGAGGCTTTAATTCTTGCACCAATTGAATTTTGTAGGGGTGCAGCTTTAGGTCTTTGTGCATAATGCGATGTAATGATGATCTATGCACATTTAAAGCACTTGCGCGCTTCCGAATTGAAAGGTTCGGGTCGTCACGAACAGACTGATTAACATTCTCCACGTTTTCTACCGTTGTTGATGACCTAGGTCGCCCGGATTTTGATTTATCCAGCGTTGTACCAGTCTCTTCAAACTTTTTAACCCAATGTCGAATGAGAGGAATGCTTGGCGCATCATTTAAGTGGCGAAAACCTCGAATACTGCAGAATTTTCTACGCGCTACAGTCGCCGAATCACTGTTTTTGTAAAACTCTCGCACGCATAACGCGCGGTCTGCTCCCGAGAAACGCTCCATAGCGAGTGAATTCCCGAGAGCCAGGCTACCGATTGACATAATTCCCGCGCCCCTCGGATACGTTGCGTTCACGCAGTAAGCTAAATAAATATAAAATTTCTTTTGAGACACCTTGTATTTTGGTAAAATAGCATATCCTAATATTTGGACGATAAATGAATTTGTTACAACAAATTGGGTTCACTTAATAAGTAATTATAGAATTGTTTTTTTAAATTAAATATTGTTGATAAAATTCCTTGAATGCATTTAATATCAAACTGTCCTTTCTTTTGTCCACTGACTAGTTATTAGGAAAAAAATCGTTCAACATCCGTGTCAAAAAATGCAGAAAACAAACTAAACCATTATTAATAATTCTGAATATCATTCTGGCGAATTGCATTGTTTGAAATAATTTGTCCATTTTTGGTGAGCATCTAATTGCTTTAAAATGGTAATATGGTAATTTTAAAAAAAAGGACAATATTTTAATACTAGCCAGGATATCCCCAGCTAAGTGAAAAAACAGTGTCTTGGGAAAACAGGACGTCTGGTTATCCTACGTGGAACTAAAAAGACTGAGAAGAGGGAAGCATGGAGAAATGCTCCAAACCAACCTGTGGGTTGAAAACTTAAGGAGGAGGAGAAGGGGCACCCAATTATTTCTTTCCTAGGGGCACCTAAGACCCTCATCCCGCCCCTAACCATACTGAATATAAATATCAAGAACTGGATGCATTCTGCTCAGAGTAGGAAGACTTATATATGTACTGTATTTATTTATTTATTTTTATTTCAAATTTTTTAAACTCCCATAAACTCCCAACTTAGCGTGTTGTATGCTCAAATTATTCCCCATAAAAATTTCAAGACAGAAAAACTACATTGTCTTATGAAACAATAGAAAAATATGTAAAAAAAAGTCCATATCATCTATTGTTTTCCTTGAATTCATCCCACACTGCCGCAGACCGTCGGTAATCATATGCAAAACACGTCCAACTGCCTATCATTATAATATTCTTCTACGTCTTATTTGTTATGTATCTCTTCGTAGTAAATTAACACGTGCTTAAATGCACATAATTGGAAACTGATACAGGTACTGTCACGAGGGAATAGACATATCATATACTTGACGAGTAATAATAAGGTGTTTTTTACAAGCGCTAAAAAGCGCTAACATGCATAAACATATTTTTGTGATAATAATAACTAGTGGTGGCGTAAGTAAATCTGGGGAGGGGAGGAAATATTTCAAGAGGCTTATAAATATTAATGAAAATATGATAGTTCTGAATTTTGAAAAGATGAAAGCAACTTTTTGACCCGCTTCCATCATTCTCTATTCGAAATACTCCTAAAATGAACCGGGTTTATTTAGTTTTATCTAAAATTTTAAATTTTCTTCAAGCATATCTGGGGGAACCAGAGCAACTTCCAGCCTGCAATTTTGCAAGCAATAATTCGGTAGTTGCCTTCATTGCAACTGACGCAATATCTGGTGGTGTCCCGATAAAGTTATCGCCGCCATCATCACTGTTTATTTCCATTTTTTAATTATTAACAGTGTTATTTGAATATATTTTAACAAATCTTCACAAGATATTAAGATTAAAACACTTATTTAATATTGGCACATTCAATGTAACATAAAACCAGTGGCGAAGGGAGACCTCCGCTAGACTTGCCCTCCCATAAAATAATTAAAACCAGTGGCGAAGGGAAACCTCCGCGAGACTTGCCCTCGCATAAAAAAAAAAAATTAAATTAAAGAAAAAATTTTTTTTAAAAATATTTAGATAAATCTTCAAAAATACATCAAATTATGTTCTATACAAATTTTTGTCCAAGGTTTGGATGACTAGTTACGAATTAATTATCATGACCATGGAAACGTTACATATAAGTATGAAAAAATTGAGACTTGGAAAAATTTTAAATAATTTTACAAAAAGAATTCAAAATTTTTCGTTTTATCAAAAAACGTCTCAAATAAAAATTATTAGTAATTGCATTTATAGTAACTTTTGTTCAATAAATTTTTTCGCAATATTTTTCTGTTGCTAAATATTCGCAAAAATCTTAAAATCGACACGAGTAAACTCCCATTTCTAGTCAACCGATCTTCATAAAAAAACAATAGGGTTCTTTCCATTTAATAGGAGAATTTTTTAGTACTAGAACGAATTCTTTAAGTTAAACCGTTTTTGAGTTATCGTGTATACACACAGACACACACACACACACACACACACACACACACACACACACATACGGACGCCATTTCGAAAATAGGTTTTTTGGATTCCCTGGACCATGAAACGTGGTCATCCGTCAAAATCTCGACATCGAAAATTTTCGCGATTAGAATACTTGCCCCTTATATATTAAGGTCGGGCAAGTAAAAATTCTATTTTTCATAATATAAACAAGCTGTCTCCGTAGCAACATAACAATAACCTATACTCTCTGTCAAATTAGAAAAGAGTAGATAGCGCAGCGAACCGAGTACGATTTACACAAGACAAATACAGTATAGCCGGAAATTTAAAATTAGTTACAACTAGGGCATGGACGTAGATTTTTTTAACATAAAAAAGGAATTGGTTAATAAGATATTGAAATAAAGAAGGCAGATAGTACAGTTACGTTATTTATACCAGTGTTGCTCAACAGGTGGTCCGCGGACCACCTGTGGTCCCCAGAAAAATTTTAGTGGTCCGCAAAAGTTTTTATGTGATTTTTGCAGTTATTTTTTATCTTTTATGCACATTTTTTATGTAAATAATTTATATTTTGTTTATTTTCTGTAAACTTTCTGTGTTTTTTTACAAATAAAATAAATGTATTTAGTAGCACATTAAATATATTTGTTTTCTTGCAAAAAATGAACCAACAATTGTTATTAGTGGTCCGCGATAGAAAATTATATATTATACTGGTCCGCGGTGCGTTTTTGGTTGAGAAACACTGATTTATACGACGTATATTCAGTATAATGGAAAATTTGTAGTTATATTATAATTTGTAGTTTTTTTAAATAAGTTAAAAAAATATTAACTAAAAAAATGATGTATTATACTGTGCGATCATTATTTCTTGTCAGTTACATAACAGTAAACAATGAGTTTAAAAATATCAAAACTGTATTCTAATTCACAACTGAAAATCCCAATTTAACAAAGAACCAATCAGGTTACTTCGTTTGTCCGAACACACCCGAGGAACAACTAAAATATGTGTTCCTAACTTAATACCTGTTAATAATCAACTCATTGGCGTGTAGAGAAAATTGGTGTTCATTTAATAATCAATTCGTATAAGGTAATAAAAATAGAATGTACGCCTATGTGTACATATCCTTGGAAATAAGTTTGATAACTAAATGTTTCTGTCAAGTATTGCATAACGGACAAAATTTGTTGATCGCTCTGTATATAAAAAGAGAGATTTGGCTAAAAGATTTTAAATAAAGCAATAAAACAAACAATATCTTCAGAGCTAAAGTTTCTTATTTAAATATTTATTGTAAATAAAAATTAAAAATATATGAAGGTCTAAAAATTATATCAATAACTTCTTTTTTGGGCATTATTAGCTGGGCTATCCTTTGGTCTCACATAAGACCTCTATCTTGTTCTATTAATTGTCAGGTGTCAAAAAATATTTATATGTCAGATAATCTAAAAAATATATAATTGCGTAAAAACAAATTACATAAATTCTCCATAAAATCTACGCCAAGAATATAAATAAAAGTCTAAATATGTAAATAGTAACAAAATATACATAATAAAATATATATTTCGAAGCTTATACACTATTCTCGAATAATAATCTGTGCTCGAAGACAATGATATTATGAAATACAATGTACGACACTGAACATCTGTCAATTTGGACTAAAAACAATATTTTAACATTGTAATAGGGAAGGTGTTCTAAACGAATCCGAAACAAGGACAAACAGCTCTTATCTTCTTACACACATTTTTCTAAGTTAAAAAAAGAGTTAAGTTTTCATAGAGCATAGGTCTATTGATTTCTGTTTGAAAATTATAGAAAATCAAATTTCAAATTGATTAATTAAATTGTCATCGCCGTGAGAAAAGTTTTGTATGCATCTCATGACTAACGTGAATTAATCCCTCAAATGAAAATACCCTAGACCAGCGGTCGGCAACTTTTTATATTTTTTGGACCACTAAATTCGCAAATTAAAATTTCGCGGACCACTAACATATTTTTTAAAAGGACAAATTAATACGAGCATTGAGTATGATATACAATACTTATATATATTTATAATTAAAATTTTACCACAAAAATAATAATGAATAATAGTAATTTATACTAAAAATTAGTGCGACATTTGCTGCTCATGATTTAAAATTAAATTGCTTATTCTTAATGCAATGTTATTGTTCTATTTTACATATAATAATACAGATTAATAAATTTATTTTTCATTTAAAAATATTATTAAATGAGCTCTGCGAATTTAAATACTATCTGAATTTCTTTGCGGACCATTAAAATTACGACACAGACCACTTGTGGTCCGAGGACCACCCGTTGCCGACCGCTGCCCTAGACGACCGAAGGGGGTCGGGGACCGAATGGAGTCGATTACTTATATTCTCGGGATTAAACCATCACTTTACTCCCTAAATACATAAATAACTATTAGGGTAAAGGTGGGATAGATGCCCCAGTTATAGAAAAACAATTGTGTTGCATTAATCTTAATTATTAAACTTTATCTGTTGCTTTGCTATAATTCTTAGATAATCTTACTACACAATAACATAAAATTAAAACACTTATAATTATTCTAAATATATAAAATTAATGATTTAAAATAGTACTGTAATTGGCCATATATCCCATATCGATGGGATTTTTGCCCCATATGGTGGTATTTATGCCTCACTAAAATAATACATTTGATTTTGACCAACAATTTTAATATTTTATTAAAATAACAATTAAAAATTACAATTTATTATTATTTTTTTTTACCGACTGCCAACATATATACGGAGTGGTCATACCGATTTTGACTATTTTTAGCATGATGTCTGTTGGTCTGTGTGTCTGTCGGTCCATGGAGATGTGTAGAGCAATTTTGACCAAACGGATTTTTATGAAACTTCATATTTAAATTTTTGACATCAATGGCGAGAAAATTTTTTAAACATCTATTACTACAAAAATTACTATACAAGTAATAATTAACAACTTTTATTTGAAACATTTTTTGATAGGACTTAATAAATTTTTAAAACTTTTCATATTTTTGCGATATTTTTTCCAAGTATCTATTTTGGCATATGTTGTTGCGTGTCATTGGGAAAATGTTAGTATAAGATTATATATATTTATATATATTTTATTATAAGATTATATATACAATGCCCGAGCCATATATCCCACATTTATTGCGGCCTTATATCCTTTTTCTATGGGATAGATGCCCTATCTGTTTATTTCGAATGTATACAGTATTGAGCATTATTTTCTCCTCTATAATGTGAGGTTAAGTGTCTTCTGATACCTAGTAATGAAACTAATTTTGTTAAAGTTATAGTTACGTCATAAAACCTTAAGACATTATGTCGTAATTATTGAAATACAACCACTCATATGGGCACCTACCTTCACAATTTAATTTTTCATAAACTATTAACATTGATGATAATTTAACACATTTATTTCAGAAGACTGTATTTCTCGTATAAACTGTCAGTACTGAAATGATACAAACACACACCGTTATGGATATATGCGAAGTGAGGCGTTTATCCCACTGGGGCATCTATACCAACTTTACTACATTACATTTATGACCGGTAGCTAATATTGATTTAGCATTTTAACTCGAGTCGAAAAACTTATCATTTTAACTTGAGGTAGGGATAACTTAAAACATTTAACTCGTTCTTTAGTCATTATTCAAATTGGCCCAAGATCTCGTACTCGATAGGGGTTTCTGGGCTGTAGCCCTTGAATTCCAAACCCTACTCTGGCATTGCGATGATGAACAAGGCTTGATGATGATTATACTATTTATTAAAACACCCTACCGTATCCCCTTTTAACATTTTACGTTAGAATTGATTATATCACGTGCTCACTTTATTTTAATAATAACTCGTTACATAAATAACTTGTTAGGGAAAGTGTTATAAATAAAAATAGTCGTCCCATGAGATCAATACATGATGTGACATGCATGGTGCGGACGATGATAGTGACACATATCATGTTCATTCAGAAATAATTTAATTGAATAAGGTTAGCCCTTGTCAGCCACTATGACATCAATCCGCATTCAGTCATGTATTTCAACAGCTCAACACTGATTTAGGTCCGAGAATTGACGTTCGGAATTTATGGGACTGCTGATAAGCTTGGCTCGATTGTATTTTTATATTCATATTCATATGTAAAAAATCCAGGGGAAGAATGATGATAGTCCAAAATTGGTCATTTTGGAGATGTATACTGTTAAGCTGGATCCGAAACTAAACTGTTGACCGAAAAATAATTAAAGAAATTTATTAACTTTTTTTACAATTCACTCTAGGTTATGTAAACTTTATGTCAATCGTCTATGCTCGCGAGTTTCAAAATCGCCTCGAACACATCCAACTAAATTCGCCAAACGCCTTTGTGTTCGCAAGAAAACCGGCACAGAGCGGTTTAGGTCGAGCGCTATGCGAACCGCTCGGCTTGTGCATGTGATACCGTCCAAATTACACAAAAATGTTATAGGGCGTGTTGCATTACGTGGTACGTTACAGATTTGACTCGTTAATTTGGACGCAGCTTTAGCTATTAGTTCGTATTTAAAGCTTACGTTAAACTTTGCAGCTAGCCACGATTCGATATGTTAACGATAAGCTTCTAATTGTAAAAAATCCGAAAATATACTTGCTATAAATACTGTTACAAAGTTTTCAGTGAAATTCCACAAGATGATTAATGATATTTTAATTTTTTAGTACATAATACATCTATGCATCTTAAACAAGAAACACCAATCAGATTTCAAGATCACTTAAATCTGCGGCCACACGTCCTCATTACAAAAGGTTTCAACAGAAAAACCCTCCTTCATCAGGCAGCACTTCGGACTAGCGACATTAATGCTTGGTTTATATACCGAACAAGAATAAGGAATAGGAAATAAGAATAGTACACAAGATGTTAAAACATGGCTGCGCCGTATATCGGTTTATGTAGGAATGAAATTTAACTTAAACATAAGAATAGTTGGTAACATTCAATATTTTATTCTTATTTCAAGAATAAGACACGATAAGCCTGCGCACAGCAATCAAAATGTCTGCCGTAATAAAGTTTGTTCAACAGATGTTTTTCAGTTGTGGTCAGAGGGTTGTAAACAACAATAAAATGTTTTTATTATTTTTATTTATTCTTCTTGTAAATTTTAAGAACCTGTCCAGTGACAAATGTTAAACACAGGCTAACGCAAGTACGCAGGCGCAGCGACGAAATGTTATGTCCTATATAAACGGTTTAATATTTTTTATTCTTGTGTACTATTCTTATTTCCTATTACTTATTCTTGTTTCGTATATAAACCAACCATTAGTGTATTTTTTTTTCAGGCTATATCCTAAAGCACGGACCACAATTTGTAGTCCAGAGAGTTGTGGTCAAATATGCTAGACGGCGAATCAGCAGGAGAAAGTGTTATGATGGGTTTTTTGAAAATATTTTCATGAAAAGATTTTTAATATTGAGGAGGCTTTTAACAACCAGAACGACCATGGTATATACTACAAGTTCACAAGAAGCTTGTGAAAAGGTGTATCTTCTTGCAAGCATGTCCTGAAGCACGGACTAAAATTTGAAGTCTAGGGCAGTGTTCTTCAACCCGGGATCCACGGACCGGTGCCGGTGCGCAGAAAATTCCTGCCGGTCCGCGAAATATTTCGATCGAATCATGTAGATGCACACTTCTATTCACGAGTATATAGCACAATTTTTCGTCGACGCAGAAGCTAACTTTTGTCCTAAACATGATTTATTTAAAATTTACTAGCCCCAATATGATGCCTCTCGCGGCTATCTTTCATACTTCTGAAGAAGCTAGCTCTTTGGAATAGTCGCTTATAAGAGGAAGATATAGAAATGTTTCCACTTTTGGAAGAATTTTTGATTGCTGCTGATGTTAACCAGAAAGTCATATTCAACATAATAAGTGAACATCTAAGAGCATTAGCTGAAAATTTTAACAATTATTTCCCAGAAAATGAGGATCCTCGTAAAGGTAACCTCTGGATTAATAATCCAATATTGAAAGATATAAAGTCATGTGTACTTGATCCTCGTGAAAAAGAAAAGCTGATCGAGTTGTGTTGTGATGTCACTCTGGTGTACAGACATAAAATGCAATCATTGTCTTTTGGAAATCGCTAGAAAAAGAATATCCATCTTTGAGTTATAAAGCTGTCAAATTATTAGTCATTTTTTCGACTTCCTATTTGTGCGAAAAGATGTTTTCAGCCATGTCAATAATAAAAACCAAACAGAAAAATCGAATGGATGTTAATGTAGCGCTTCGGCTCTCCGAAACAACTCTGCAGCTACGTATATCAAATGTTCTAACAACGAAGCAGCAGCAGATGTCGCACTAAAAATTATATAATTGTATAACATATACCTATATAATAATAAATTACTATATATATTGGTTTTTATTTGTGTCTTAGCTTACAGCCGGTCCGCGAAATATTTATCCTATTTTCATCGGTCCGCGGGGGCAAAAAGGTTGAAAAACACTGGTCTAGGGGATTAAGGTTAGAGTTGCTTCGCGGCCAATTAGCAGGAGAAATAAAGTCAGGTACCTTGCTTTCAAGCTACTGTTGCGTAATCTCCGTGTTTTGGGTAGGCGCTGACGCAGTGGTGACGAGCGAAGAATTACTCAGTTCTTTAACTTCTCAGACTTTGACCCACGTTTTTACCCCTTTTTCGTAAAAATGAAGCTAAGTGGTACCGTCATAGCTCCCACCCCATCATACCGTATCTGAAGCATGTAAAGGGCCCAGGCGCGCACCCAGTAATTCTTCTTGGGAGAGGCTCAGAAAATGAAATAAAAATTTCTAAAATACAAGTGATGACGGAAAAAAGGTCCTCGCCTACAAGATACAATTGATGACAAAAAAAGGTGCTCAACTCCAAGATAGAAGTGACAACAAAAAAAAAAAAGAAATAAAAGATCGTAACCTCCAAGATACAAGTGATGACAAAAAAAATCTTCATTTGCATTTTGACCAAAACACGAACCAACTTTATGTACTAAAAGAAAATGTAAATATCTTTAAATATCTACGAAGCATTGTGTTGCTATTGTGTTTTAAATCGCTTTTTAGTTTACATCTAGACATCTAGTTTCGAGACTTTTATGCAAATGGGCATTAATGGACAAACAGATGGACACATGAGTTTTTTTGGTCATAACTACAAAGCCCTAAAAAGATTTGAATGTACCTACAAAACCCTAAAAAGCTTAAGAAAACAATAAAAATATTTAAAAACTTACTTAAAATTTATTTCCTGAAAAACTGTTAATTAAAACTAAATTTCACTATCATTTCAAAATAATTTCAGCAGCAAGTTAACACATTAGAATCATCAGTATTACACTAATACCAACTTAAGTTAAAAGGCTTTAAATTCAACAACTATTAAATTAACATAAAAGGAAACTTAGTAAAAGCAATTTTCTCCGCTAATGTACCTTAGTTCCCTAACCTCGTTCACATCAGTCTCAATTCTAAGAAAACTACAAATTAATTTTTATGGGTCGAACAATAGCGTTATTAAACTGCATTTTTTCAAGGTTATTACATGCGATATGTCATAGCATGTAGCATTTGATTTGTTGTTAATTTTATATATTATGAAACGGTTGAAGGACAAACATTTTTGAATCAATGTTAAAAGGAAGTTTTGATGAGTATTTTGAAATTATTGCGAAATTTAACGTGAGATTTCTATAAACTGAAAATACATAATGGATACCACGTTATTTAAATGCACAACATTAAGTTATGTTGATTGGTTTATAACAGAGCTGGGATGTACTCGAGTACAAAAGTATTCGAGTACAGTAATTAAGTACTTTTACTGTACTCTGTACTCGTATTCGAGTACATATTTTACCCAGTACTTTGTACTTGTACTCCTGTCAAATTTTTGGAATGTACTCGAGTACATGCCATTATTGCCACAGTTTTATGCCCAAATTTTAAATTACGTTCGTACAATTCAATAAAAAATGAAAGTAATGAAAATTATAAAGAAAATGATTTTGATGGAAGGAAAAAAAGAATTATTGGATGTTGAAGAAGAAAAAGATAAATATTCTTCTGATGATTTAGATAGCTTTTTCGATTTTTCTGAAAACGATGATAATATCCACAATACAGAAAAACAATAATTCTCATAATCAAATTGAATTAGAATTATTGAAATATTTGGAAGATAGAAGAACAAATATCCATATGCTGAATGATTACAAGATCTTAAAAAAACTTTTCTTTAAAAGAAATACATGTTTGCCCTCTTCTACGCCCGTCGAGAGGTTATTTTCCTTTGCATCTATAATAGATACCCCAAGAAGAAATGCACTAAGTGACGATAATTTTGAAAAACTTGTTCTCTTAAAGGCTAATTCTAAATTCACATCTTAATCTCGTATATTTCACAGTATTATTTTTTGTTCTAATTCTAATAATATATATACATATATGTATGTACTTATGTAATAAATAAATAAAAATTTCTTTATATTACAATTAACCAGTTGTTTTTATATCATATAACTATAACCTATAAGTAAAATATATACAAGTATGTATACATATCACTTTTTTACTTATCCGGATAAACGACCGGATGAAGTATTAGTACTTGTACTTGTACTCGAAAATAAGTACTTGAAGTACATGAGTATTGTACTCGTACGTGTACTCAAGTTCAGTTTTTCCAAAGTACTTAGTAATCAGTACTTAAGTACATTTTAGTTGTACTTGTCCCAACTCTGGTTTATAATCACAAAATACGAGAGTTAGAATTTTAATAGAGACAACTGTATACCTTAGATATCAAACACACCCATATTTCGAATATTTACAGCCCTCCAAATTATAGACCTATCATTTTAAGACATGCAGACATTTAAAAATTGAAGTGAAGTGTGTATTTTCACACATTTCAGGGTTTTGCAGGTATTTAATAGGTGTAAGAAGCTCATATAATACTGGATGTCTAGGTATATTTATCGCATCAAAATCAACAGTTTTTTAGGGTTTTGTAGGTATGACCAAAAAACCCTTATACCGTCATTTTGTCGTCTGTCTGTCTGTCTGTCTGTCTGTCTGTCTGTCTGTCTGTCTGTCTGTCTGTCTGTCTGTCTGTCTGTCTGTCTGTTCGGTAAAAATTGTAGCCAAACGGCTAAACCTAGAGAGTTGAAATTTGGCATGCTTATACAACTCTTTGACCCACACATAGGAAAAATACTAAAACATCTAAAAAACATATCCCCCTAAAAATATAAACAATAATGTGCTCATCAAAAAAAAAAATATTTTTTTTAAATTCTGAGTAGGGTATCAAATGAAAGCCCTTAGTACGTGGATTAACGATCAAAATTTTATTTTTGCAAAATAAATTATTTTGATGCGATTTTTGCCAAAATTGTGCAAAAAATTTTTTGTCCCACACCCTGTAGCCTAGATGGTTTAAACTAAAAATCTGAAAAAATTCTAAGTAATGTACATTGGTGTGAACCGGAATAGTACAACAGGAATTGTTGATCAGATTATGTTTTTAGAAAATAACGCATTTTTTGTGTTTTTAACTAAAATATGTTAAATATATAATTCGCTATGTAACACTTCAGATAAGAAACTCTGGTAGCTCAGATGGTTTCGTAACGCATTTTGTAAATTGCAGTGCGAACGTTGCAGAGTTCGAATCCTGTTAATTTTATTGTTTCTTTTTTTTTGCATTTCTATTTTGTTTAAATTATTTTGTCAAAATTCGTTATATTTTGGTAAATGTTGCATTTATTTTTTAAAAGCGTAAATTTAATAACCAGAGGGAAGTGTTGAAATTATAATTTAATTCTGTGACGAAATCAGAGGGAGGGACTTATGATATAAGCAACCAATGGAAGCCATAGGCGCAATTTTAAAAATCTTACTGAACCTTGCTGTATAAATAAAATACTGTACATATTTAGAAACTTAAATAATGGTATTAGGCATTCGAATTAAAATTCATAAAAAAATATTTTGACATAAAATTTGTTTTGGCATCCCAAATAATCATCATTCAGTTACTAAATACCTGCAAAACCCAGAAATGTGTGAAGATTCACACTTCACATAAATTTTTTGATATTCACCTTTATTCGTTATTTGAGAACTAAGAGCTTCCATTTAATTTTTTTCAACAAATTTTATATAATTTATCAAATATCCCAGCGTTTTTTCTGTATTTGCTTCGTATTCAAGTCTTCATTAGATTAATAAGATATATTTTACAGTGTAGTGTGGTGTGGTGTGAGTAACTCAGTTCCCAACTATTAAAAAAATATATTATTTTTTTAATATTTATAATTTTAAAAAATGCACGCCTATCTTAGCTATAAATATAAAAAATCCATAACATTATGAACCATAATTTAACCATGAATTAAAAAAATAATTAATTTTTTCAAAAACACAAAAACTGCCATATTTTACAACAACACAATTTGATCAAAAATTCCTCTCGTACGTTTCCGGCTCAGATCAATATACATTACCTATAATTTTTCATTTCAATAGTTTAACTCTTTTGGGACAAGAACTTTTGCACACTTTTTGCTAAATTCGCGTTAAAAGAAACGAATTTCAAAAAACTATCTATCGTTCCGTAATCTACGTATAAAAGCTTTCTTTTGATACTAATTTTAATAAATGATTACAATAAATTTAAAAAATATATTTTTTTTTATCCATTCGACATTTTTCGAAAAATTTATCTGATTAAAAAATCCTGTTGAACTATTTCGCTTCCCATCAATGTTCATTACGGAGATTTTTTTTAGATTTTTAGACCAATCCCTTTGGGAGACAGGGCGAGGGACAAAAGATTTTTTACACATTCTTGTCAAAAATCCAATAAAAAAAAATAATTTTTCAAAAATAAAAATTTTTTTGTTGATCCACGCATTACGAGGTTTCATTTGGTATGCCATTCAAAATTTTAAAAAAATATTTATTTTATTAAATACATGTTTGTTTATATTTATCCCGCGTTGTATTTTTTTGAACTCTCTATAGTTTTCCAAGTAAAAGTTGTACAAGTATGCCAAATTTCAACTTTCTATGTTCATCCGTTTGGCTACAATTTCTACCGTACAGACAGAGAGACAGACAGACACATGAATGACGTTATAAGGTTTTTTGATGGTCATACCTACAAAACCCTAAAAAACATACAAAAAAACATACAAAGTACATACAAACCCGTTATTTACATATGCGAAATAGTTGTTTAATGTTTTATGTGATTTCTGTTAACATTTAGTGAATCAGATTAATATCTTGTGATATTATATTGATCATATTCAGTGTAGAAATTCTAAAATAGAACTGAAATACAACAATTTTAATTAATCATTAGTAGCAAATTTTATATATTCTCAATCATAATTAAATAACTAATATTTATTATAAGGTTAAATATAGATTTTTTTGTCTTTTACATCCAGCATTATGTTGTTTTCACACTTATTAAATACTAACAAAACCCTGAAATATATGAAAATTCACACTTCACATATATTTTTGTGATTTTAACAGTGTGTTGCAACTACGGTGGATTCGTAAAATGTTTATTATTTATTATCGTTTTCCTAATTCTGCTGTCCTAGATTTTTATTAACTAAACCTTACCTTATTACCTAAATTGATCATATTTACTGTCTTTGTAATTTTGGGCGAGATTTATTGTAATCGGCGCGATGACACTTAGATTATGTTCAGGCATACAATCAAAACGTTCTCTTCGATGTAGACTGAGAGAGCCAATGTGTTTATATGTCTCTCTCATTAAAACAACTCACTAAAACTATCGACAACCGACAACGTATAACGTATTAAATTTAGAGCTCTAAACAGTTGCTCACGTTCCATATGCCAAACTTGTTAGTGACAAATCAAAAGTGCCCAAGTCATAGCCTATTGACGACTAATTTAAGAGCTCTGAACGCAGCTTTAGAGGTGAGGACAGCGCCGATAACTAAATATTCCGGTTTTTAAACACAACGCAAAAACAACCGGTAGTACGCGCACATCCATTATAGACAATGTGTTCTATTCAAGTCAACTAACAAACAGCTACCGCTTGCCGGTTAAAAACCAGTTGCGAGCTAATTCTTAGGATTTCTTGATTACACCTAAGAAAACCATAAAAATTGACAAAAAAATGCACTTGCGTGTCAATCTGTAAGCTACTTGTTTAGCTATCTCTTTCAATTTCACGCTATTTAGAAATATAATATTTGTGGAAATATTAAAAAAGTGACAAAACATTAATTATACAATCCAAAAATCGAAAATGATATTTAAAAACCAATAAAAATAAATAGTCAAGTTGACATTTCCAAAAATAAAACACCAACTTATAAAACATTAAATCATAATTCAATACCAACCTCCATCTATAATCCCATGTTAATCCTTATGAAACACGTGTACTTGAAGACACACTAAAGATACTAAAATCACTAATCTACGCATAGAGACACGTTACCAACTTAACAGTCGATAGCTAACTGTACGATAGCAGCATTTCAATGGAAAGAAAGGCAACCTTGTGTACATGTGAAATTATGTGTGAATGTTATGTGTGTGAATGAATATATATTTGTATGTGTGTATGTATGTAGTTTTATGAATCTATGAATGTGAATCTGTAGATATGTATGTGTCGCTTCTATGTGTATGGGTGTATTGACTTATGTGTGCTTATGTATTGCATGTGTTAGTGTGTGTGAATCTGTATCATATTTGTTTATTTATATAAATGTGTATGTCTGTTGGTGTGTGTGTGTGTGTGGGTACAATGTAGGATGTGCCTATATGAGGTGCCTGTCTATACGCTATATGGTTCAATGGTTTAAAATTAGAGGGCGAATGAAATATCTGTGGGCTAGTTTGGTATGAAAAACATAATCAAAGTTTATTTCCTGTCCATTATTTTGTTTGCGAGGAGACACATGAGAGTTTAATAATTACAGAGGTATTACTCTACTCCAGTGATGGCCAACCTATGACACGCGTGTCACGGATGACATTCCAAGACATTTTGGGTGACACGCATCGTTTACGGATGGTCTTCAGCCAAAAACAATGAACGTATCTGGCCTCAAGTGTTTGTTGCTTCGTGAACGAAAAACTTTTGTGGGTTTCGGTTCATCTTGGAAAACCCAAACAGTGGATTGTTGCTTAGTTTCCAGTTCATATAATAAATCCAAGTTTCGTCACCTGTAACGATGTTGTATACGGATTTTGCAGTGCCTAAGTTGATTTCTTTTAGCATTCCCTTACACCAATCAACACGAGCCTTTTTACCGACCGCCAACATATATAAGGGAGATATTGTGATCATACCGATTTTGACATTTCGAGATTTCGATGGATCTCCACGAATTAACGTGAATAACGTTTTGACTATTTTTAGCATGATGTCTGTCGGTCTGTCTGTCTGTCTGTCTGTCTGTCCGTCTGTCTGCCCGTCTCTCCGACCGTCTGTCTGTGTACACGTGCAGAGCAAATTCGGCTAAAAGGATTTTTATGAAACTTTATATTTAAGCTTTTGACATCAATGGCAAGAGTTGATCGATTTTTTTTGTAAAAGTCGGTTGACTAGAAATGGGTTTACTCGTGTCGATTTTAAGATTTTTGCGAATATAGCAACAGAAAAATAATTCGAAAAAAATTATTTAACAAAAGTTGCTATAAATGCAATAACTAACAACTTTTATTTGAGACATTTTTAAATAAAATGAAAAAATGTTGAAATATATTTCGAAATTTTTTCTAAGTATCTATTTTTGCATACTTATATGTAACGTTTCCATGGTCATGATAAATAATATCTTTGTTAGAAAATATTAGGCTAAGTTATTTCTACTCTGCTGCTAGAATGTATTTTATGCAAGTACTTTGTGATGGCGGTCGGTTCTGTGGTGGCCACAGATGATTTTTTGAGTTTCCGTCAAATTATGCGGAATCCATCGGGAACAGATATTTTTCACAGCTAAATGTCAAGCAAAATCGAATGTATTACAGTCTGCGATATGCTAAAGGATGCCTCTATCTCTCGGTAAGTCATATGTAGATCTTCTTGAATCATTTTACGCATAGTATCGATGTTTTTTTGAATTACAACCGATTTTGGTCGATCTTCACTGACGGACGCACGACCACGACGAAATTCTGCAAACCAATTGTTAACAGTCTTTTCTAATGGTGCTTCATTACTAAAAGTTGAACGAAGCGAATCTAGCATTGTTTCTGAGTTAGGCCTTTACTAAAATCGTAAAAAATTATCAAACGAAAGCCTTCACGAGTAATATCCATTTTTTCACACACTTGATTTTTTAAACGCTCAATGTCTACAAACTAATTGGCCAATTTATAAGCTACCACTGATTTCACAATAACAAATGTCAAATTTTACGAATATAGTAATGACACATTTCAATATTGCCATCTAGTGGTAGTTTGTAGAAACATAAAAAGTAACCCTCGTAAATGACACTCATGCATAGAGTCCGCTTCAACGGACACCCCAAAGCGCAACTGCTATGATACACAAAGGACCTTATTTTAATATAAATCAAGAAGAAAAAAAAATCAAAATTTATAACTTCATGCACTAATGGGTCAAATAAGTATGTTAAATCGCCGTAAGGAAACTCTTTAGGAGAACCCATGTTCAGAAAAATAGAAATTGCAAAGAGCAATTTGTCTCTTACTTTATAAAAGTCCAGATTTCGCTGTCATAAATACTGGCGGACAAACTTCTCGTGGCCGGGCGTGAAACATGCGCGTGAAATTTGTAGTGGGGATTATAACTTTGGCGAATTGCATTATTTCCTACACACGCTATTACAGTCAAGTGCATAAACGCAACATTCAAAATATATTAAATATTTAAAATCATGGAGACAAAAAGCAAACTAGGTGGACGTGCTATTAATAGTTAAAATCGAGAAATATTTAGCAATGTTCTTGATTTTTGTAAGCTTATATTATTTACAATCTACCGAAATTGCTGGAGTTTGGAAAATGACGCGGGACGGGGGTGCTCTGGCCAAAGTGAACGTCAAATGCAGTAATCACTTAAATCAAGCAGCTAGGTGTCTATAGCTTTGTTGTTCGACTGTGATGGGAGGAACTTGTGTTTATAGACGTACCCAACTGATAAATATAATGTACACGTGTAAGAATGTGAACTTGTTTCTTTGACTGTTTTCTGTATCTGTCTCTGTCTTTCATACTGCCCTCTCTATGAGCACCATAAGCCACGCCCGGCCACGAGATGTTTGTCCGCTTGTAAGTATGGTAGGCACTATACTTGTGTATATTAGTGTTCCTGGAGGGAAATCTGATTTGAGGAGAGAACCAAATGCGAAGTAAGATGAATTATCAGCTTGAATTCCGTTTTAGATTTCTTCTTGAATGTTTTAAAAAGCTACAAACTCTCTAAAAGACTTTATCAATTCATTTAGACATTTAGAGTTTTTTTACTAAATACTTATGTTGATTACGAAAAAACAAAATGCTATAAAACTATTAAAAATCTTAACCTAACCTATATATTCAGCACCAAAAGTAATTGGAAAAAACTGCATCCTAGCACATAGCTCTTATATTAAATATGTCATTTAAGATTAAATTAAAAAAGCTGTAGTAAAAAATAGGTCAGCATTTTGCGGAATGAATCCAAGGTGGAAAAATGTGACCTCAATTTTTCCAACAGACAATTCTCGTTCCTGCAGACCGAATTCTTATTGCCTCCATTTCGCGACACTCATTCACTTCTGTAATCATTTTGTACGACGAGCTCAATAATTTATTTCAATCACAATGTATATTTATCACTATGAAATAAAATTTTCCTTCGTTTTATGGAAACAGCATTTTCCTGATAAATCTTTAGATGGAGGGTGAGATAGTTCAGCTGCTAACATTGATTCTAGTAATTTTCTACGCTAACATTTATACGATGGAAACTTATTTGCCAACATTTATACGAGAAAACATGTATACAAATGGAAACGTATTCATATAAACATACAATAGAAAATTCCGTACATGGTTAACATCAGGTCTGTGGATTCGGAGTCAGTTTGGAGTCAGTGTCGGACACGATAGCAGTGTTGATTTATCATAATCGGATTTGGAATTGGTAAAAATGTACCAACTTCGCTACCGACTAAATGTAAATGGCCCTTATTAATATTTTTAAAATTATCATAAAACGATATAAAACGTTTTTAAACTTATTCGTACGACTATGATTATGAAGTTTACAATTTGATTTAAATAGACTTGGTTTCTGCTTAGCAGTGAATGGCGAATTATTTGAACATTTACTATAAAATATAATTATTTATTTATTAATAAAATTACTAAATTTTTGATAAATTCAATTTATTATTTAGATTACTAATCTTTCATGTATATTTGTTTATAAAGCATGGCTACTTGATAAAGAATGCTTTATAAAATTTATAATTTTTAAATTTCCTCGGAAGTAGTTGGAAGATAGTTTACTTATTTAACATGTAGAGTTTTAAATTCTAAATATATTTTATCTCTTGCACTTTTTCTGTAAAACAATTACGGAAACATAAAATAGCATATTTATTATTTTACATGTTAAATCGCTATTCCCGACAAGTCAAGTCCCCACCTTGTGTAACAAATTGTTTATAAAGATGACAAATCTTTTATATACTTTCTTAATGGCATAATTTATATTATTTGTGTAAATTGTGTATTAAAAAAAAAGAAACCCAACTTAAAAACGGTTCGAGATAACGACTAGCAGTTAAAATTTTTGGATTTTTCGTAGTAACTTTAGTGTAGAAAATATTTGAGATCTTATTCGTTTAGATATTTTAAAATTATGACAAAATTTAATATGGCGTAATTTATAGAAATTTTAATTTTTGCATGGACGTTTTTCAAAAACAAAATGCGATAAAAACCTGCG
Source organism: Liopterus haemorrhoidalis (assembly GCA_963971575.1). Lineage (NCBI taxonomy): Eukaryota > Metazoa > Arthropoda > Insecta > Coleoptera > Dytiscidae > Liopterus > Liopterus haemorrhoidalis. The sequence goes on from OZ020611.1 coordinate 233,769,138, forward strand.
GTTGAAATTTTTGAAATCTTGAGGTCCTAATTGTTACCATATTTAAAAACAAACAAAAAAAATTCATTTCAATTTTTTTTTTTTTTGAAAAGTTTGGTAAATTTTAATTAAAAAATCAGCTGTGGCCACCACAGGACCGACCATCATCATAAAGTCATCATAAATTCATAAAATACATTCTAGCAGCAGAGTAGAAATAACTTGGCCTAATATTTTCTAACAGAGATATTATTTATCATGACCATGGAAACGTTACATATAAGTATGAAAAAATCAGCTGTGGCCACCACAGGACCGACCGCCATCGTAAAGTACTCGTATAAAATACATTCTAGCAGCAGAGTAGAAATAACTTGGCCTAATATTTTCTAACAGAGATATTATTTGTCATGACCATGGAAACGTTACATAAAAGTATGAAAAAATTTCGAAAAATTTTACAGAAATTATTCGAAATTTTTCGTTTTATCAAAAAACGTCTTAAATAAAAGTTATTAGTTATTGCTTTTATAGCAACTTTTGTTCAATAATTTTTTTCGAAAAATTTTTCTGTTGTGAAATATTCACAAAAATCTTAAAATCGACACGAGTAAACTCCCATTTTTAGTCAACTGATTTTTACCAAAAGTTGATCAATTCGTGTCATTGATGGCAGAAGCTTAAATATGAAGTTTCATAAAAATCCTTTCAGCCGAATATGCTCTACACGTGTACACAGACGGACAGACGGACAGACAGACAGACAGACGGACAGACAGACAGACAGACGGACGGACAGACAGACCGACAGATATCATGCTGAGAATAGTCAAAATGTTATGTAGGGACCTCAATTCGTGGAGATCCATCGAAATCTCGAAATGTCAAAATTGGTATGATCACAATACCTCCCTTATATATGTTGACGGTCGGTAAAAACGGGATTTTTAAACAAAAAAATTTTGTTTCCGATTTAATCAAAATTAGTACAAATATGTATTTTTTGGAACAAAATTTGGTCCATTTTTCGGTTTGGGAAAATTTTTTGGAATTGTAGGCAACATTTTTTGATCAAAATTTCAAAATTTTACGGGGAAAAACTGTTGAGAAATTGGTATACTAACATATTTTTAGCTTTAGATCACAAATATATAAGAGACCATATATTTAATTACGGTCTAAAATTGTGACATTTACGTCATAAAAAGTAAAAAAAGGACAGTCCACAAAAAGGCTCAGATTCGATGAAATGTTAGCCTGCCCCCTTTTTTAAACTATCTTTATAAACTAATACTTACATCTTATCTACCATCTATAGGTATACTAAAAAAAATAAAAAATTAAAAATAATTTAAATTTCATTCGCAGTTTTTTTCAAAATTTATGTGAATATATTAAACTAACACATGGTTGAATTTAAAAATATTTTATTTCTATCTCTACTCTAACGTGAGAACCACTGGTTTAAAAAAATATTTTCTTCTTTAAGCAGATGTCCCCTTTAGTCTCCTACAACTTTGTTCTTTAGTATTTTTTGGTAACTATAATAATAAAGCTAATAATGGCGGTGGTCGTTTGCGCTGTTACACCCTGTACAAAAGCCTAAGAATGACTGGCATACATGGTATTAGCTATTAAAAAAAAAAAAAAAAAAAACAGTTGACTGCACAACATCGGAAGATAAAAATTCAAAGGAGGTAAGAGGTATCGAACCAGCGTCCCTGTGCTCCGTAGGAAACCGTTCTACCACGAAACCACGGCAACTCTGATACGGTATTAGATGTTAGCTGTAATAATTTCATTGATCAATGAAAGTAATAAATTACTGGTTAGCTAGTTTCCAAAATTAGTTTCCCAGTTTTCTCTCTCAGTAAGCGGAGGTCTAGTTCAACAAGTTTCTATTTTTCCTGTCACTACTGTATATAAGTAGCGTGGCATGTAATCCTAATTCCGAATGTAAATTCGGCGAAATGTTAAAGTTAACATTGAGTCAGTTTGTTTGATATTTAAGTAAATAAACAGTGAACATATTGGGAGGGAGAGTGGGATGAGATGTTGGCGTACTTTATAGTCTTAAATGTTTATTAATTAAATTCTTATAAAAATAAATACATTACGATAATGACCTGCCAGTAGGCTACGTTTTAGGTAACGCGTGCCTCATATAAGATGTTATCTCAATTCATAAGTGGATAATTAAGTTTGTTATGACTTGAAAAGTGACTAACTCCTTAATATGGGGTTATAGGTTTTCATGTATCTTCTTCATGTGTTTGTTTTAAAAATATAATTGAGCTGTAAACATTCCGCAGTAGGCTCTCAAAATAATTAACTTTTAACATGCTTCAATGTTTCATGTTGTCATGTTGAAACTGGCACTGTGTGGTAGGTGCGCACCAAGGGGAGGGTCACGTTTTTTAGGTGCTTTTTGTCAAAATATAAGTGATGAGCACCTCGTCCCCCCTCAACAGCTTCAAAAACATGTGGTTGTTACATGTTTTGGTGAAAATGCAAGTGAGATTTATTTTTTTTTTTGTATCACTTGGAGCTTGGATGGGAAGACCTTTTTAGGGTTTTGTAGGTATGACCAAAAAACCCTTATACCGTCATTTTGTCGTCTGTCTGTCTGTCTGTTCGGTAAAAATTGTAGCCAAACGGCTAAACCTAGAGAGTTGAAATTTGGCATGCTTATACAACTCTTTGACCCGCACATAGGAAAAATACTAAAACATCTAAAAAACATACCCCCCTAAAAATATAAACAAATATGTGCTCATCGAAAACAAAAATATTTTTTTTAAATTCTGACTAGGGTATCAAATGAAAGTCCTTAGTACGTGGATTAACGATCAAATTTTTATTTTTGCAAAATAAATTATTTTGATGCGATTTTTGGTAAAAATGTGCAAAATTAGCCCAGATGGTTTAAACTAAAAATCTAAAAAAATTCTAAGTAATGTATATTGGTGTGAACCGAAATAGTACAACAGGAATTTTTGATCAGATTATGTTTTTGGAAAATAACGCATTTTTTGTGGTTTTTGGTTCACAAAGTACAAAAGTTATACCAATGTAAGACACTCACATGCATGGCGTGCGATGGCGACATGCGTTAGAGCAGTCTTAAACTGGCTGGAAAACGAAGGGTTTCGAGTTCGAGTACGGAGTGAATTTTATTTTTTGTTTTTTTTTTTGCATTTTTATTATGTTGAAATTATTTTGTCAAAATTCTAGTTATATTTTGACAAATGTTGTATTTAATTTTTAAGAGCGTAAATTTAATAACCAGTCTTATTATATGATTAACAGAAGATAAATTATTTTAAAAATATCGTTCATTTTGCCGTGATTACTACAAAGTAAAATTTGTCCTACACACTCAGCATACCGCCTTCACTTATTATATACCTGCGAAATCCTGAAATGTGTGAATATTCACACTTCACATCAATTTTTTTTATGTCACCACTTAGAAATTGTTATTTCATCTTCTGAGCCCCTTCCATAAAAATTCCTGGGTGCGTCCCTGCTGTGTGGTATATCATTTTCTGCATATCTTCTTCTTTGTCTTCTTTATGGCACTGCAACACGTCGTGGTTTTGGCCTCCTTTACTAGCCCCTTCCCTAGAACTCTGTCCATGACAACTTCTTGCCAATTGTTGATGCCCAGCTATTGAAAAGTGAACTTCTTACGTATATTTTAGTGTTGAATTATTGTTACAATGTCAACAGAAATTGTGAATAACTATAAAAGAAGAACAAACTGTAGTATTTTCGGCTATCATTTAAGAAAGGAGAAAGATAGGCATCTTGAGGTAAAGTTAATATTAAGTCCAAACTGTCGCGAAATGATTGTGTTGTTGAGGATTAGAAATAGAAACCTACGGTTTGAATTTTTGAAATCTAGACTTTTATCTACTTAAATTAAAATTGAAGCTCTCCTGAGATAACGTCTTTTTGATCCGTCTAGTTTTGAAAATTTGTAAATATTTCATTTTCGAAAAACCGTATCTCAATAACTACATGAGATATGGACCTGCGGTTGGAATGTTTGAAATTCTGAGGTTCTAAACAGCCTTAGGACTAATTTTGAAGCAACTCGCAAACACAATTTTTTTGCGAAATTTTTAATGTCAAATATTTTTTCAAATTTCAAAAGAAAAAAATATATTGGGACCTGCGGGTTGAATTTTTTAAATTTACAGAATTTATTCTACCTAGGTAAAAAATAGGGCCCTGCTTAGTTACCGCCTTTATGATCCGTGCAGTAAAGGGCGTATCACACTAGAACGCTATCCAAGTTTTATTTTGTAAGTCTTTTTCGAGGATTCAAGTCTTCACGTCTTCAGTTATCACACGTGAAACAGGGAAAAGTGACTTGCGTCTGCGTACATAACGTTAACAATAGACCCATCTCACTTGATCTGACTGAGAGGGACAGGCAGCGCACGCGCATTTGAAGACTTGGATTTCGTCTGTCTTCTAAAGACGGGGGAAATATATCTCGATGTATTTGCTCACACTTAAAAACCTAGGTTTTTTGTCATGCTATCACACACACAAGACTTCGATTCGAATGCCAAGACTTTAGTTTTCCAAGTTTAGACTTGAATAATAACTCTACTGTGATAAGGCCTTTATGAAAATTTGTAAAAATTTCAGTTTTCATTTGCGCTGGAAAATAAAGTAGAACGATGATAGTCACTCAGGAGGTATTGAGAAGTGATACGCTTGAATACGCTAACTGGTGGCCCAATTCTTGTACTAAATATTGCAGTACAGTCTGAACTAATTATGTATATTTTAGTGTTGAACTTTTGTTAGTGTCGCCAGAAGTTGCTAGTTCAGGTATAGACTAGGTATACCAAGCCAAAGGCCCCTTTTAAATTCAGGTCTCCCAGAGCTCCAGGTTTGACGATCGGCAATGACCATTTCAAATGGGAGCTCAAAACTTACCCTTTCTTTTAAGTTTTTATGTAGATTACTATAATTATTTAGGTTACTTCAAAATATTTTAAAATATATATCTCGTATATTATATAATATAACTTACCATTTGGACTAATCTAATTTTCTGTCAACCATGAAGTTAAAAGACTTTTCTTACCTGAAAAATAAAAAAGAAAATATTAGAAATGGAAAGTTAATAATAGTTTGAAAATTATAAACATCCTCTAAATCTTTTTCTGTTTCAAAAATTATGATATGACGGGTGAATTTTTGTAGTAATTAGAGTTTCGTAGATATACAGCATATGTGAGGCCCGAATGCTAAATGTTTATGGATAGTGGTTCTCAAAATTTTTCAGGTGAGGGCACCCATATCTAAAATATGAAAAATTCAAGACACTCTACTTTCATTTCTCTGTATTATATCCGTATTTATATTACGGAATTGCCAGTTTTGTATAAGCAACCTGAAAGCAGGACCACCGCAACTCGGGGTGCAAGAGGTGCATTGCACCCGGGCGATAGATTTTAGGGGCGGCAAATTTTTAGAATTAAACATTCATAAATTGTCATCACCGAAAGATCAGTGTTTGAAATGTTCGGTAGTATATCCAATGAATGTACAGTGCTTCTTTGTATTTTTGATTTTCAAAAGATGGAGGCGGGCCACATGCAACTCTCTGACCCGCGTCTATATATCAAAATTTTAAAATTAGCGTTTTATCGTGACTTTAAAACCCTTTCAGAGAAATTGTTTACTGCTCTAACCACATATCTAAAAATTATTTCTGAAGTTCTTACTGGTTTTTGGTAATAACCATAGTGCAAGATGTGTTCCATCAATACGATATTTAGTGTTTATACAGTTTCCAAGTTGTTTGCATCTTCATGAATATCATTTTGCGTAGCTAATAATAATCTGACATATATTCAAGCAAGTGTCTGTATGTAGTGTAGGTAACATTGTGACGTCAATTTTGTCCTAAGGTTCTCGTAATTGGCAGACAATTCAGATTGCAGATTTATTCTAAGAAACTGGGGATAAAATTACATTTAGAAATGTTTGGGCATAAACGAGAAACTTTAGACACGCCTATATACTTTAACCGATATTAACTATATTTTGCATATTTATTCTCTTTGAATCTACGAATATAATTATATATAGAAATTTCTAGGATTTCGTAGGCAAAAAAAAGAAACTTAAGACACTTTTATATCCTTTGACCGATATGAACAATATTTTGCAGATTTAGTCTCTAAGCTACGAATATAATTACATACAGAAATGTCTAGGGTTTCGTAGGTACAAATTAAAGTCTCAAATTATTTTTAGTTTTAACAATATAAATGTAATGTACTGAGTAAAAATTAATCGTTTTCCCGTCTTTAAAAGTATGGATAAATAATTCGGTATAATACTCATAATTTGACTAGATTTTAATAATAAGCGAAGAGTTTATTCAATTTAAATTGAGTGAAGTAAGGCATTTGGCTAAAGAAATAAGTCGGAGGCGTCGAACAAGTTCCACATTAAGGTAATGATGTATTTGCCAACAAAGTTGGCAACAGGTGTACTAATAATATATAATTTTTTATCAATAAAAATATATTCTTAATTCTGTCCTCAAAGGGCTATGGGCGCCAATATGAAAGTCTAGTATCTAGCCGGGGGGTACGCTCGCAGCGCCCCTATTTGTAAGAACTATACTGTTATGCCTCCCCTTAAACAGCTTTCATTTAATACTAAAAAAACAGTATATGAGGCCAACACTTTGGGTTAAAAATTGTGCAATGAATTTTGTTTGGGACATATTTAGTAGAAATCGCGTTAAAATGAAAAGTTTTTTAAATATTGCTTGTCTTCCGTTAATATATGCATATAGTTTTCATTTTATACACTACTAAAAACTTTTCTCGAGTTCTATTGTATGTTTTCGAAATCTCTTTATTTGTCCTATATGCGGGTCAAATTATATTCTTACAAAATTCGTGCGTCCACAATTTCTACCCTACAGACAAATTGGACGAAATAAAAGTTTGTACGAACCACTAAAAAGTAAAAATAAAAATAGCCAGCAATGAATTACTTCGCAGTGTTAATTGGCGCAGTGCCTCTACAGAGAGACGATAAATAAGAACCCCCATATATTCCGTTGACATACCGGAAGTGTCTATATATCCTCCTGATATCAAATACATGAACCATTGCAAATTGTGATTGTCATACCATCTAGTGGCAATAATGAAATTTGCCTAATCCTACAAATGGGAATACGGTGAACATTCCAGTGCTAACATGTCGGATAATATATCCCCGATAATGAGAAAGTGAACTAGCAGCTCTCAGTTGCCGTTACGATATAGCCCTGATAGTTGCATTAAACATACAACAATATAACGATACATGCAGGTATTTAAATTAACAAACAATACTATGCGATCCACAGAGAACATAACCAAAGAACTGATTACTGTTTAGTTTGTCGGGTCATGATACGTTACTGCTGATTGTTCGTGCGGAAAAATATTTTAACTATTCAAATTAATACGAAATGCCCACATTATTGTACTTGCTTTTGTAAACAATGTCCGATATTAACTAATTCAAACTATCTATAATGACGAAATATGAGGAGCTTCTTTTTAAAACGTCTCTTGTCAGGGACGTAGCTGGGGGGGGAGGGCATAGGGGCATTTGCCCTCCCCCCAGGATAATTTAAATCCTGGTTAGTTTACCTTATATAAACAATTAATATCATTTCTATCCTCTTCAAATATTTTATCACCCTTCCAGCATGGGTTTCTAAGAAATAAATCAGTTGATACAGCTTTGTTTCATTTTATCAACCAGATATTGAATGTAGTAGACACAGGTCACATGGGTTTAGGTATATTCTTAGATCTGAGCAAGGCGTTTGATTGCGTAGATCACAGCATTCTTCTCATGAAGATGGAACGATGTGGTCAGCCACTTGTTTGGTTCAAATCCTACCTCACCAATAGGTCCCACTCTACTATTATTTCATCTAATGGGAGGAAATATAATTCAAGGAAGTTACCTGTAGTAGTAGGTGTTCCACAAGGAAGTGTGTTAGGACCATTATTATTACTCATATACGTTAACGACCTTCCTCGCATTTTCAAAAACAATGATAATTTAACGTCAACGTCATTTGCGAATGATACTAGTCTACTTCTCGAGTGTAAAAACTGTGTTGAGCTAGAGAATTCTTTTAATAGTATCATGTCCAAAGTCCAAACTTGGACATTAAAAAACAAGTTAACTCTAAATGTAGGAAAAACAACATGTCTAATTTTTAGATCAATATTTAATAAGACCATCCTGAATGCATCTCTAAATTTTCGTGGAGATGAAATTATGATCTCTAACGACATTAAATTATTAGGCCTTAAGCTAGATCCGAAGATTACCTGGTCCGAGCATATAGATTATCTTGCCCATAGATTAAGTTCATCTCTATTTGCCCTAAGATCGCTAAAAATTAAATGTAGCGCACATATTTTAAAAACATTTTATTTTTCCTGCTTCCATTCACATTTGCAATTTAATATAATACATTGGGGTCAATGTAGTGAATGGAAGCGAATATTTATATTACAGAAATCAGCTGTGCGAATCTTGGATTCCCTTGGTCCTAGAGAGTCCTGTAAAGAGTCGTTTAAAAAGTTAAAAATTTTGACCCTGCCATCTGTGTATGTATTTTTGCTGTGTTTTTACATACAAAAATAAACACCTGTTTCACTCTAAAGTCCATTCCCATAACACACGCAATAAAACTCTTTTGGAACCTAAGGCACACAAAACGACTAGCTACCAAAAAGGGGCATATTTTAATTGCTGCAAATTTTTTAATGCACTGCCAAACACAATTAAATCAGCAAAATCAATCCTTATATTTAAAAAATTGTTAAAAAGCCATCTATTAGAAAAAACACTGTACGCCATAAACGATCTTGTTATATAAATGTATTGTAATGTATTATTTTTATTGTATTTTCATTTTATTGTATTATATTATATGACTGTATGACATACTATCATAAATGATTATCACATGTATTGATTTTATGATAATGAAACAATAAACTAAACTAAACTAAACTATAAAATATAATTTAGGTTGTTAGAAGTTTTCTTCACCGGAGGTGGAGATAATTTATAAATTTACCGTACTATTATTTAATTACTACAAAAGACCTAGAACAGGGGTCGGCAATCTGCGGCTCCTGAGCCTCATGCGGCTCTTTTAGAAAATTTTGTGGCTCTTTGAAAATTGGCTGGTTTTTATTTTAATATAATCTATTTTTTAATTTTCAACTTTCTGCCTGTACTATACAGGTTTTGTATTTTTCAGAATGTTTTACGGTGCAATTCACGCCCGGTAATTCCCCGAGTTACTGCATATTCCCTTTTAGAAGAAGTTATTTGTTTCGAAAAAAAGTCATCTGTATTTGTGAATGATTTACGTGCAAAAACATTTTTACATTTTATTAATTTACAAAAACATGTTATTAATGCATTTTTTTTTTTTGCACAAACTATTGTTAACATGAAAGAAGCTTTTCGAGATAGATATAAAGAGTTTAGAAAATATAAAGCTACACTAGATTTTTGACAAAACCAATTGAAGTAGATATGTAGCAATTACATTTATCACCTTCAATTAGTGGATTTGAAATCCAAAGGTTTATGGAATTACATATTCTTAAAACTTAATTCTGAACTGGAAAATTTAGAAAGAAAAAAGTGAATTTTATCTTCCCAGCATAAGTGGACCGAAATTCGCAATCTTCAAAATGTAGATAAAGTTCTTTTCGAAGCTTGGAACCGTCTTCCAGAATCGTTCAATCTTTTAAAAAATTATGCTTTTGGGCTACTGACAATTTTCGGATCCACATATTACTGTAAGCAAATATTTCACATATGAAATTAATAAAGAGTCAGTTAAGAAGTAATCGTACCGACCTGCAACTTGAGTGCTACTTTAGGTTAAAGATTACTGAATATTCACCAAATATTGAAATCTTATAGAACACTATACAGGAGCAATCGTCCCATTAAAAAAATTATTATTATGCCAATTGTGAGGTCTACGACTATGACGGATAATCGATTATCCGGTTTGAGTATATTGAGTATGCACGGGGAAAGAATTACTATCTAATAATAGAGTAGATTTAAAAATAAAAATTGATGTGAAGTGTGAATTTTCACACATTTCAGGGTTTCGCAGGTATATAATAAGTGAAGGCGGCATGCTGAGTGTGTAGGACAAATTTTACTTTGTAGTAATCACGGCAAAATGAACGATATTTTTAAAATAATTTATCATCTGTTAATCATATAATAAGACTGGTTATTAAATTTACGCTCTAAAAAATGAAATGCAACATTTGTCAAAATATAACTAGAATTTTGACAAAATAATTTCAACATAATAAAAATGCAAAAAAAAACTGAAAAAATAAATTCACTCCGTACTCGAAACCCTTCGTTTCCAGCGAATTTTAGCTTACGACACCAGTGCTCTAACCACTACGCTATCGTACGCCTTGCATGTGGGTGTCTTACATTGGTATAACTTTGTACTTTGTGAACCAAAAACCACAAAAAATGCGTTATTTTCCGAAAACATAATCTGATCAAAAATTCCTGTTGTACTATTTCGGTTCACACCAATATACATTACTTAGAATTTTTTTAGATTTTTAGTTTAAACCATCTGGGCTACAGGGTGTGGGACAAAAATTTTTTTGCACAATTTTGGCAAAAATCTCATCAAAATAATTTATTTTGCAAAAATAAAAATTTGATCGTTAATCCACGTACTAAGGGCTTTCATTTGATACCCAACTCAGAATTTAAAAAAAATATTTTTGTTTTCGATGAGCACATATTTGTTTATATTTTTAGGGGGATATGTTTTTTTAGATATTTTAGTATTTTTCCTATGTGCGGGTCAAAGAGTTGCATAAGCATGCCAAATTTCAACTCTCTAGGTTTAGTCATTTGGCTACAATTTTTACCGAACAGACAGACAGACAGACAGACAGACAGACAGACAGACAGACAGACAGACGACAAAATAACGGTATAAGGGTTTTTTGGTCATACCTACAAAACCCTAAAAGTTATTAATGCCAATTTGCCAATAATCGCAAACGCCTTTAATTTCTATTTAAATAGTGTTCTGTATTTATAAATATTTATTTAATAAATTTCTAAATATTTAAAAAAATAAGCTACCTTATTTTGCCCGTCCCTCTGAAAAAATCTGCTGGCACCCATGTTCCCACTACACAAATAACCTGTTCAACTTAAAACCACAAAACAATACATTCAAAAAGAGAGCATTAAAACAGGCAATTATGGTGTAAAATTAAAATAAATTACAATAAAATACAACATAAATTAACATGAAAAATTACTGTAGCATTTCGTTCCCATAAAACCTCAACTCATCACTTATAATTTTACAGCGATTTAATACCTCTTAAAAATTTAATTATTCTACAATTTTACAGCTTTACTGTCCAATAATATGTAAGACAGAATTAAATCATAATGTTATTCAGTTGTATCAAATCACTGAGCTATCATAAAAATGTTGAAGCTTAGATTAAAAATCTTTTATGTTTATAGTACTTTTAAGTTGAAGATATTCACGTCAAATATGAATAAAGTAAGAGGGTGCATCCCCCTTTTACGCTTCGCTTAACCAAAATGTTTTTAAGCAGGTGTTACATCTTTTTTTTTGAAAAAGAAGGAAGTTTTACAGTGTTAAGGCCTTAATTATGTTTTTCCTCAAATGTTCCCACACGTGCAATTTTTACAACTGAGCTAGTATCTATAGAGCGTGACCGACGACAGCAGTAGGCACTGTTAAAAGACTTTCGATATTAATAAAATTGGAAGCTATCAGATCAATTCTGTAAAAATTTACTGCGTAGTAACGTTACTACAAGATAAAATATTATAAAAAGTATAATGACTTTCATTCATGATAGTAACTGACCTTGCTCATAGTGAACAATTTAGTTATAATGATCATAGTAACTGAGTTACAGAATTGGTCTGTATATCTGTTTTTATATGTTTTGCTTCGGCCTCGTACTTTGTTTATACCCGTGTAAGATAATTATAAGACAATATCCACAAAATAATCAATAGACCATATTAGTAAATACGTCACAAAATGGGCTACCGTGCTGCCGTCTAGCGATTTGTTTCGTTTTATTTGAATTAAGCATGTTGTTTTTTTTTTTTTTTAAATTGTGGTTTGGAAGCATAAATTAAGTTTTCAAAGTAAGAAAATGCCTGACATCAAAACTAAAAGTCAATATTTTTTTATTAAAATTTTTATTTTGTACATTATAATTTAATATGTCATGATTTTTGCAAAACAATATTATTTTACAGGTTAATTTTCAAATTTTTACGTTATAAATCGTTATTATGGCAAGTAACATAGCAATAAGACTGTTTGCCATTTCTAAATAATATGAAGGAACAGTGGCGCAGCAAAGGGGGGGCCGACAGACCTGGGCCCCTCCCAGGACCAGCAGATTACACGGCACTGCTCGGAGAGTTGAACATAAAATATGCTAACCACAACCAGTGGCGCAGCTAAGGGGGAGCCGACGGCCCTAGGCCCCTCCCAGGACCAGCAAATTACACGGCGCTGCTCGGAGAGTTGAAGATAAAATTTGTTAACCACAACAGTAGTTAATTTTTCAATTACTTCATTGTAAACAATATTGGCGTATAAATAAACTTTTTTTAAGATTGCCTACTGTTAATAAAGTGACATAATTATTGTTCAAGTGAAAATACATCACTTTCCAAATATGCTCCACCGAATTATATGAAAGGGAGCGTTGATCCTTTTTCCCCCTGACACATCGACTAAAATATTCGCCCAGTCAAATGATAAAACTGTTTTAAACAACTAATTACTCGATTCAGATAAGATAAAGTGAAAATCTGACTTCGGTATAACCTTCAGAATGTAATTTTAAAATGACATCTTAAACGTGAAATAGAGTAGAAATAGTAGAAATATTTTTTATTGTCTTTATTGTCTCCAAAACTGAGAGAAGTTTTGGATACAATCGCGCTCTTAAAATCGGTATTTGATTTTATTTTGTAGATAAATATGAATATCAATATCTTCTTAGGTATTTTTGAAATTATGATGTTTTACACACAAAAAGGACTGATATAAGTTGTACAACAGTGGCGTATTCAGAGGAGGGGGGGGGGCACAAGCCCCCTCTGAAGGTCCAATGAAATGAAAATTTAATAAATTTATCATAATCGTACAGCAAAATAACTTATGTATTTCACAATAATAATAAGCTATATTAAGCTATTAGTGTTGAAATTAACAGAAAATACATATTTACATGTTATTTTTAGGTTTTCGTAGGTATAATCAAGAAATCCTTATTCCGTCACATGGGTTTGTTTGTTCGGTACAAATTGTGGACAAGCGGCTGATTTAGAGAACTGAACATAAGTAAGAGAAATTTTGAGAGTTCAAACATATATCCCGCGAAAAGTATTAATAAATATGTATTTATCGAAGAAAAAATCAAGTGAAAGTTTTGATACATGGATTAACAATTACATTTTTTTATCAACAAATAATGGAATTATTATTTGATATAAACATCAATATCGAACAGCAGGGGTTTCGAACTGATTTGGGTCGCAGTCTATTTTACATACAAAATGATAAGCAGTGACGGAACTTTAAATATCCCGAAGGGTTTCTTGACATTTTTTTATAAACAGAAAAGGGGAAGAGAGTATATTTTACATTTTTAAATATATTTTTCCCCTAAATAAGCTCAAGTGATTTTGATTACTGCTTCAGGGGCCACAAAAAATGAGGCTGAGAGCCGCATGCGGCCCCCGTGTCCTCGAAATTTGATTCGGCCCTCCCAAAGACAAAATCCTGGCTGCGCCACTGGAAGGAACAATATGTTTTTCTTATTTTATCCATTATTGTTTTTCATTTTCATCTGTCAAAAAACGAAAACAAATGCCATTAAGAATGTGGTTGTAATGGTTACATTTTGAAGCAAAACAATACACCTTTGTGCATTCTAAAACATAATATTAATGATTACTTAGTTTTAATTAAATAAATACTAAAGATATTTCGATTCTCATATTATTTAAAAACGTGCCCTATAAATATATCTTCGATTCCTTATTTATATGTTTATAAAAACATTATTCTATAATATAAAATATCTGATCTGTATATATTAGTATGATGAGGAAGTAATGGGATTCGGATTGGTCAGAAATAAAAAAATAAAACAATATTTTAACTTCGCTAACGTTTCGATTTATATTTTAAATCAGAGCTAGAATAAATATGTATACCTATAATTTATATTACAATTTGTTTTTTAAATATTATCTAAAATTATTAAAAAAACAAATTATCCTCAGCTGTGCCTCGGCCTCCAAATTCAGATGCGGCCGACAAAGGTCTACTTTTTGGCCTTGGTACACAAATAACTATTTTTGGAAAAAAAATTTTAAATTGTTCAGTGCCGAAATCAGATCCATAAAAAAATAAATAAGAATGATAAAAGTAGGTACGTATTAAACTTTGGTTTTTTTCCATTTCTGAAAATGTATATTACTTGCTGAAATAGTACCAACAAACATATTTTTTTAAACAACCAAGTACTTTTTTCTGTTTCAACTTTTGTTATAATGAAAACTTGACGTGCTTCTGAAAGTAGATACTTCACAATTTAAAATAACAGCGCATTATTCATCAATGCAACACTTCATTTTTGCATAGCATCATTAACACAAAAACTTTTGGAATTTTTAGTTCCACTCAACCGACTCGAGAACACACGAAACAGTGCATAAAATTCCTACCTTTCATACTGCATTTTTAACTTAACTTTATTCATGATAACAAAAAAATGCTGAAAAGAATTATGCTAACGATATAATTAATAATATATTGAAAAACATTTTTCATATGTTAAAGTTTTAAGGTCTTTCATTCAAGTAGTGTTTTTGGCGCAGTCGAAAAGGATCACGATCGCGAGAAAGTAGTCTCCTACTTTATTCACGCAATGCATACAATATTATTTCTACAAAAGGTGTTAAAACCAAATACGAAGTAAAAATAAATTTTGCTCAACTTGTTTTCACACGTTTTATTTCACATGTTTGAGTAAATTACTTACTTCTAACTTATTAATTAGTAAATAACTTGCTAATAATATACTTTGGATTCTGCAAATATGAGCTGAATATTAAATGATGTTTATTTTATTCCATAGAATAATTCACAAGGGTGTCCAACATATGACGCACAGGCCGGATCCGGCCCGAAACGGAACGGTCGCTCGCGTTACCATAAGACAAACTTGTTAGTGGCAATCAACAGTGCACTAGTTATAGCGTATGGTCGACTAATTTAAGAGCTGTGAACGCAGTTTTATAATGTAAGTGTAATTTTGAAATAGCTATACTTATATATAAATTAGTTAGTTTGTGTGTATGTACCTATGCATGTATGTATGTTCCCTAAAGACTAAAGAACGACTGCACAAATTAAAAAAATAATAATACACCTGCTTGTATACAGGATCATTTATGGTAAAATAAGCATATTTTTATAATTCGCAGGGTCCCTGAATTTTTTTATAAGTAAAATCAAGCAAAATGTTTAAAATCATATGACAATAATTTCCTAAAAACATAAATGTTTAAAACTCTGTAACTATTGATCCTACGAAAGTCTATTTGCATCAACGTGTTCCGAAGATCTTCCCGCAGACTTAAGAGTCTTTTTTATGTCTTAAAACTTCATAATTTTTATAAATAAACTAAAAACACTGAAGCGTTCAGTGGACTGTATAGTCGGTAACAAATTAGTTTTCAAGATCGCAATAAAATAATAAAAGTTAGGGAACTCATAAAATTCCCATAGCCGTAGGGATTAGTTTTTCACATTACGCATCTTACTTAAAGGATTAACAAAAACAAGTATACTTATTTATAGTTTGTACTTAAACGTATGTATGCGTCATTGTCAATTGAAAAAGGTAGAAAAACGCTGGTACAGAGGTTTCCCTTCGAAACCATTTGACACGTATTTGTAACGTTTTTGTTCTTA
This sequence comes from Liopterus haemorrhoidalis, assembly GCA_963971575.1. NCBI lineage: Eukaryota > Metazoa > Arthropoda > Insecta > Coleoptera > Dytiscidae > Liopterus > Liopterus haemorrhoidalis. The sequence goes on from OZ020611.1 coordinate 233,785,252, forward strand.
TTATTAGTTCAAATTTTTAACAATAGAGTCTCTGCTATTGGTGTATTGTTATTACAATAACGTCCAATAATGTAACAGTTACGTTTGAGGTTATGTTTGTGTATGGAAGCTCGACTGTAGCTGTTTGCTGCGGGCAATACAATTTCACAGCACAAAGAAAGAGAATTGAACATTTCAACCCTTCACTACTTCACATGTTTATTCGGGAACATCAAACTTTCACAGGGTATAACACCTACGACTGTCGAGCTTTGTTGTCCTACTTCCTACGAAGTTCTACATTTTATACAATTTGTAACTGATCTGCTCAACATATTTACGTATATTGTGTCATATTGAAATAGGTAAGTTTTATTTAGAAAAGTTCGTGAACTAGCGCCATAAATTTATTATTTATTGAAAATATATTTACAACTACCCTTTTATACGTCAACCTTGTGCCGAATTGATAGAACGAGATTGAAAATATCCGGTTGTACACACATAATGTAAGTAACATTTTTTTTAACACCGAAAATAATAATACAATTTCAAAAGAATTGGGTAATAATTAATATGGAGTTGGTCGTGCCAATCAGTATTTGTGCAAAAGGTTGTATGGGTTGCGGACATAAATAAAGCAACTATGTAGATCTAGCTGACCAGTTTCGAAATAGTAATTTCTTCATCAGAGCTACACAAAATATAAAATATAAAGTACAAGAAGTGTTTATACGAGGGTTACTTTTTATGTTTTTACAAACGACCACTAGATTGCAATATTGAAATGTGTCATTACTATATTCGTAAAATTTGACATTTGTTATTGTGAAATTAGCGGCAGCTTATAAATTGACCGAGTATTTGTTGACAGTGAGCGTATAAAGGAAAACAAGTTTGTGAAAAAATGGATATTATTCATGAAGATTTTCGTTCATAATGATTGAATAAAATCAGCATGTGACTTACCGTGAGACAGAGGCATCCTTTGGCATATCGAAGACTGAAATACATTCGATTTTGCATGAACACTTAGCTGTGAAAAGGATCTGTTCCCGATGGATTCCGCATAATTTGACCGAAGCTCAAAAAAGGGCTCGTATTGATTGGTGTAATGGAATGCTAAAAAAATTCAACCTAGGCACTGCAAAATCCATATAGGTACAACATCGTTACAGATGACGAAACTTAGATTTATTCATATGAACCGGAAACTAAGCAACAATCACTGTTTGGGTCCAAGATGAACCGAAACCCACAAAAGTTGTTCGTTCACGAAGCACTTCCAAGAAATTGATCGCTTGTTTTTTCGGTTGTACTGGATATGTCGCAAACATTCCTTTAGAGCAGTCCTTCTTAAACTTTTTGATGTCGCGGCCCCCTGCAGCTCAAATCAATAACCCACGGCCCCCCTAATTTTTGTTTTTGGAACCAAGATTAGTTAAAATATATCCATACATATAGTTTTTTACGCTCAGATCATTCAATAATCTATGTATAATGAAGAATAATATTTATGTAGCATTAAAGTTAAAGCTACTCATCCTTTTTAAGTAATAAAATAATTAAGTGTTATATTTGCGACTCTTCGCGGCCCCCTTGTGGGAACACCACGGCCCACTAAGGGGCCGCGGCCCCCCACTTTAAGAAGCACTGCTTTAGAGGATCGGAGAACAGTTAATGCTGAATGGTATACAACAATTTGTTTGCCAGAGATCATCGACAAAATCAGGAAAAACAACCAAAAACGCATCATTCTTCATCATGACAATGCAATCTCCCACACAACACGTCAAACAATTGATTATTTGAAGGAGAAAAACATCGAATTAATGTCTCATTGCCCGTATTCACCTGATTTATCCCCTAACGACTGTTTTGTGTTCCCCAATATTAAACAAAAAATGCGTGGACAGCGAGGTTCATCACCTCAAGAAGCTGTTGAATACCATGTTTTTGAGATACCAACTTCAGAGTGGAAAAAATGTTTCAAGAATTGGTTTGAACACACGCAAAAGTGTATAGAAATTAAAGGCGAATATTTTGAAAAGCAATAAAATATTTTGTTCCAAAAAAAAAATTTCGTTCTTAGTTTTTGTAAAATCTTAAAAGTTAGCCCTCGCATAATGCGTGCTCATCCGCATACAAACAGAATACTGAATTCAATATTGAGCATTCAATGTAACTTCCCAGATACTAGTGAAAGTAAAATATAAATATTAAATTCTAATAACGGGTTAACTAATATCGCAAAAATGCGGAAGCATTACTAACAAATATAGTCACCCTTATCTAAATTCATAAATGGCGTGCTCATATGAGTAACCGTACATGTGTCACAGTTCTGAGGGCAACAATCGATTCTAAATGTTAAATTAATTCATTCATCAATAAAGCACTGAGCTATGAATTGATAATGGTTTGCGACAGCACGAGAGTAGGTTTTTTTTTAGAAAACCTTTTAAGGGTTAATCGACTTATCTTGTTCTTTGACTTGTTTACGTTTTAGCAAAACAAATTAAGGACTCATTTAAGTTTTAGAAGAAGAGGAAATGAAAAAGTACAAAAGCATTTGTCCTGCAAAATGCTTTGAGTTTTGTTGAAAAATTAAATCTGTCCTAAATTTTAATTTAGCTTTATCAGATTTGAGGTTGAACAAAAAACTAAGAAAAAAAACAAGAATACAAGATTAGTATATTACTAATATCTTTGAAATTATTTTGCAATGGTCCAGTATTAATCCGGGCACCGTTATTTTGGACGTTTTCCATTGCTGATAGTACTAGGCTAGAATAGTACTATCTATATTGTGTATTATGATAGTATGAAAAAGATATAATACATACGTACTTTATAAAATAAAAATAAAAATTTTCGGTCGTTTCGGAAACTGCTCAACAATGTATTTCCGTCTTGCGATCATAAGAGTGATGCTTTTGTGATATCTCTTTAGCAAGCCTAGTAGAAATAATGGTGTCCGTAGTATACGAGGGCAGTTGGAAAATTTTTGGAAGCGACCCATATAAGGCGTTTATGTTTAGTCAGTCAGATTAATCCGAGCGATCCGAGTGCTCCTGATCCGTTCGTAAAGTCAGTCGGAGCGTACACATAAGTTTATTTTTAGTCAATCTGATTGATCCACCGGAGCAATCCGAGCGTTTCTAAGCCGTCCGATGATCTGGCAGGATTGCTGGGAATAATGGATTGCTGGTGGTGGAGGTTAGCGCGGGTAAATCGAATCTTACAGCCAATTGGAATGGGTTGAAAACATAACTTAACAAAATATACGAAATAAGTGCCGTTTGTGATAGAATTCTATTATTAATAATAAACTCATATTTATAAAACAAAATGCGGTAGCAGTTGTAATCAACAACAGAAATTTGACAGTTGCAGTTAGCGCGACCGTCACCATGCGTCACTACTTAACTTCAGACAAATATTGCTTACGAAAATGTTAACAAAATCAAAGCAATTTGACTAATCTTGTGACGTCACCAGATCAATCTGAGCAATCTTGTGGATTGAATAAACATAAACGCCTATTATCCAGTAGTAAAACAAAAATTTCTCCGCTATTATAATATATCATCTGTCCTAAAAACATAGTAACAATTTTATTTTAATCTGTCAGTCAGTTGTTGTTCACCAGCTGTTTAAAGTTGACGTGTCTGTGCAGTTTTCTAAGAGGAAAAAAAAACGAGTATCCTTCAGTGATAAAATTCTTTGTTTTGGAAAGTTTATCGGCAACAGAAATTCATACCAAGATAGTAAATGTCTTATAGCAACCTGCTCTTTTATTTCCAACTGTCCACAGGTAGACTTAAGAATTTAAAAGAGGATGTACAAGCGTTAAAGATGATCCACGTAGTGGACGCCCAATACCGGCAACATCATCAGAAAACATTCCAAAATCCACAATATAGTATTCGACGAGTAAAAGTGCGTGAAATAGCCGATGCGAAGATGGGTGCCGCATTTGCTAACAATTGATAACAATCGCATGCGAATACGCATTTCTCAAGCGTCTTTGGATCGTTTTAGCAAGAATAAAACTGATTTTGTTCGTCGATTGATAACTATGGATGAAACTTGAATTCACCACTACTCCAGAGACGAAATAATATTCTAAATGTCTTTATGGAAAGCGTATTTTGTCCAAGCAAGTGATGCTGTAGATAGTTATTTTACAAGCCTTGATACAAATCATTATAAACACGGAATAGATTTGTTAGAAAAAAAATTGGTGTTTAAATTAAACACTGGCTAAATTCAGTGTTTAAATTGTTTTCATATTCAAAGACACATTTTAAACACTGTTTAATTTTTTAAACACTGTTTTTCTTAGTTACAGTGGTTAAGTTGATATTGTCTATTCAGACATTTCATTCTAGTTACCGTAGTTAAGTTACAATTTAATCAACATTTTTTAAACAACGTGGGTAGTTAAAATTTGTGTATTAAGATTATTATTTACGTGTAATTTATCAGTGAGCGATTCAGTGGAAAAATATTTACAAGATATTGAAGAAGTGAAGGATATAAATGAGTTTGTGTGTACAAATTTTGACAGAATTTATATGGACAGGGAAAGTCCCTATGATAATTATAGTGATCAAATTTTTCGTGAAAAATATCGTTTTTCTAAACAGGGACTTTATACACTACCTTGTTGAAAATGAAATAAATCATGTGAAGGGACGGCATATAGACTGAAAATTACAATTATTATCCGAATTAAGATATTTCGGTAGGGGACATTTCAGGATGATACTGCTGATCTTCATGGATTTAGTCAACCTACTATGTCACGTATCATACCTAAAGTTTCAATTGCGTTGGTTCTAAAAAAATTTATGTGAAGTGTGAATATTCACACATTTCAGGGTTTCGCAGGTATATAATAAGTGAAGGCGGTATGCTGAGTGTGTAGGACAAATTTTACTTTGTAGTAATCACGGCAAAATGAACGATATTTTTAAAATAATTTATCGTCTGTTAATCATATAGGTAATAAGATAATTATTAAATTTACGCTCTTAAAAATTAAATACAACATTTGTCAAAATATAACTAGAATTTTGACAAAATAATTTCAACATAATAAAAATGCAAAAAAAAAAACAGAAAAAATAAAATTCACTCCGTAGTCGAACTCGAAACCCTTCGTTTTCCAGCCAGTTTAACAGCGCTCTAACGCATGTAGCCATCGCACGCTATGCATGTGAGTGTCTTACATTGGTATAACTTTTGTACTTTGTGAACCAAAAACCACAAAAAATGCGTTATTTTCCAAAAACATAATCTGATCAAAAATTCCTGTTGTACTATTTCGGTTCACACCAATATACATTACTTAGAATTTTTTTAGATTTTTAGTTTAAACCATCTGGGCTACAGGGTGTGGGACAAAATTTTTTTTGCACATTTTTGGCAAAAATCGCATCAAAATAATTTATTTTGCAAAAATAAAAATTTGATCGTTAATCCACGTACTAAGGGCTTTCATTTATACCCTACTCAGAATTTAAAAAAAATATTTTTGTTTTCGATGAGCACATATTTGTTTATATTTTTAGGGGGGGTATGTTTTTTAGATGTTTTAGTATATTTCCTATGTGCGGGTCAAAGAGTTGTATAAGCATGCCAAATTTCAACTCTCTAGGTTTAGCCGTTTGGCTACAATTTTTACCGAACAGACAGACAGACAGACAGACAGACAGACAGACAGACAGACAGACAGACGACAAAATGATTTTTTGGTCATACCTACAAAACCCTAAAAAGATGCTTTTATAAAATTTTCAGTAATGCATCTAGAAAAAA